>MU867259.1:57747097-59034597 GCA_033996785.1 Trichosanthes truncata
ATTTGTGGTAGTAGCCTAAATTGGAATTGATGGAATTGGAATTGATGGAATTGTTCTGGCTTATTTGTGAGAAGACACATTTGTGGTTTGGCATTCCTTTGGAATGAAGATTCATGTGTGTGTTATTCACTCACGTGGCCTCACACTTAAGTAATTATATTGATTGTTCTGGTCGATTTTATCGACATCTCTGACTGATTGAAGCTTATTTGTGGGAAGGCACAGTTTGTGGTTTGGCATTCCTTTGGAATGAAGATTCATGTGTGTGTTTCACTCACATGGCCTCACACTTAAGTAATTGAATTGAATGTTCTGGTCGATTTTTATCGACAACTCTGATTGAATGTTCTGATTGATTGATTGGTATTACCGACGGGTAACCATCATATATGTTCTGAAGGCTACCCAAATAATGCATATTCCCACTTTGATATTTGAAAGTATTGATTGATTGAAAGTACTGTTTGAATTGAAAGTTTTGGTTAAATGAAAGTTTTGTTCAATTGAAAGATTTTTGTTTTCTGAAAGTTTTGTCTGAAAGTTTTTAATAGTTGTTTTAAAAGTTTTGCAAGGATATTAGTATTTTGTTTATAATTGTTTTAAAATAAAATGACCAAATGAATATTTGACTTTTGATTCAACTATTGAAATGATTTGTTAAACTGAATTTCTATGTTTTGTTTTGAAGAAAATGAATTTCTGAACTTGATGTTGAAATTGCTTATTGAGTATTTTTTTACTCATTTTTGTTTTTCCAAAAATGTTTTCAGATGAAGGATCAAGTGATAGACTCGAAAGAAGTGAAGTTTAGTGTTTTGGCATAAGACTTTGAAAGTTGTTGTGAAGGATTCGTTAGTTTTTTTTTAGAAATTCTTTGTAAGAAATTACTTCCGCTAAATTTGTTTAAGTCTATTTTAGTTTTAATTGTTATACTTCCGCATTATTGTTAGAATGGCCATATTGGAAAATTCGGGCTGTTACATTGATGATGGGAAATCTTATAGCTCATTTTAACCCTATCTCTTATATTTCTTGTGTTTATTGCAAAAGAAGTCATTCATTTGATCATTGTCCTTATAATCCTGATTCTTTGTGTTATGAATTTTTACCTAGGTTTGCAAATCAACATCAGTACCAGTGCTTCCAGTAAGGGAAGATGATTCCAAAAGAGCCAAGCATCGAAGAACTCGCGAGGGAATATAGAGCAAAGAACGATGTTGTAATGCAAAGTTAAGTCGCATCTCTACGAAGTTTGGAAATCCAGGTAGAACAAATTGCATATGAATTGCAGAACAGGTCCCAAGGAATTTTGTTTGAGAACAGAGAGACTTCAAAAAAAGAAGAAGAAGAAAAAGAACGTGAGGTGGTGTCACTTAGAACGGAATTAGAACATGAAGACCTTGAACTCCCAGTAGAAGCAAGAAGCGCTCCAACACTTGACGACATTAAGGAGCCAAAAGGGAGAGAATAGATCAAAGAAGAACCACCTCAAGAAGAGAAGGAACAATAAAAGCAAGTTGTAGTGAGCCATATAGTTGCAATTTCATAACAATTGACATCCAAAGTGCTCCCGATACTAGAATGCCCTGCTTTCGCTTATTGCAGTTTGCAGGAAATGCAAAATTAAGAAGAATGCAGAAATGAGAGCATGAAGGATGATAATATGCAGTATGTGACACAAATTGTAACTGCAATTTCTACTTCCAAAGACACATTTAAATCTCTTGAGTCATCAAAGCCTGTTGTGATCAAAGCACCTCAATTACGACTGAAATCGCGTCCAACATCGAGACCTAAGTGCAAAATGAAAAAGCATAGTTGCGGTATCCCTATTGGAATTGGATAAGTTACCTTATCTTTCTTTTACGTTAAAATATAAAAAAATAATAAAAAAATAAAAAATAAAAAAGAGAAATTTTCAACTTTTGAAATTTCAATATGAATGAAGAAGTTAATTCAGAAAAGTTTTGTCTAAGGAGAATCCTGTCAAGGTTGAGGTACTTAAGTTGACCGCTAAGGGAACACCTCTATCTAGGGATTCACCTGGGAGTTTGATGAATCAACTTTGAGTTCAAAAATTGGAATTTTCAAAAAGTAACTTTGCATTAAGAAAAAATGTGTGAACTTTTTGATGCTCTACTCTTGAGTTTTAGGAAAATATAAGAAGAAAGAGCGGGAGGAAGAAATTGTAGTCGCAATTGCGAAAGCAAATTGCAATTGTAGTTTCAGGAGAATTCTTTGTCAAAGACTCCAACAACCCGAGGATAGTAATGGCAACAACAACACATTTTTCTCAGCATAGGGGAGTCTCTCTTTAACCTATCTTTCCAGCTTTGTTAATTGTTATGTTTTTAGTTTGAGGTTTAGTTAAGTTCTTTTATGCTTATTTAGTTTATTTGTTTTCATGAATTCTGAAATAGATATGATATTATTATTTAAATTGAAATTCTAATGTAAATTAGAGTACTACATGCAATTTTTTTAATTGATGAAAATCTCCTTTGGGACAGCTGAGTTGCTAAAGATTCATGACTGTCTTGGCCATATCCAGGAAGACATGCATAAGGCTTAGGAAACAGAAGGGTTTGATCTAGAGCTGGAGCAAGTAAATCCTCTGTCACCGATGATATCATGAAAGAGGAACTCCCTCCAAAATCTAAGGTCCCTTCGATCAAACCTAATGACGGAAGGCCAAAGACTTGACCAACTAGCCTACTGTGGCTGAGGCCGACCAGCTCTTCAACAGTGAAGAGGAGTACAAAGCCTACCCGAGCTAACCAACCTCGAGATGAGCAAAATTTTATGCCACGCAGAAGATCAAAACCATATTTGGAGGTCTAGTAGGATAATCCAAAGTCTACTCTGAAGCATTTAAACCTAAAGGAAAGCAACCCAACAGATCCTAATGAACAATGTCTCAAAAGAGGCAAATTCAATCGAAGGGTTATACTCTTAAATTGGGCTACATGTGTCCACCCCTCAATTGTTAAAGGTCAGACCATAAATCCCAATTAGGGTGTGGGGGCTAATGTTATGGATGATTTTGGACCTAAAGAATAAATCCCAATAAGGAAATGAGGAATCGAAAGCAAAATCAATACTAGATGGGCCCGACATTAAATGAGCTAAAGAAAACATAGGAGGATGGAGTGGAAAACAAAAGGAGAGGGAAGGAGCCTAATTCCTCTCCTCAGCCTTGACAAGGGGCCAAGGCTGAGGAGGCCAACTTGTTCATGGGGGCGTACGTCATGCATGCTCCTGTCCCATGGTGTCCTTGGTTCAATTCAGTTCGATTCATTCATAACCTAATTCGTAAAGGAGATGGAAAAACCCTAAATTTTGCCCCATATAAATTCTATTGTTCAATCTATAGAAAGTAAGCCTTTCCACATACTCTAAATCTTTGCCACACAAATTCTGTGATTCTAACCTAAGCATCGAAGCTTATGTGGCAAGCACCACACCGGTGTGCAAGTCTTTCTGTTTTGCTGTCCACGTCTTCCCCCTCAAAATACAAATTTACCTTTGTTGTCATGTGAAGGTCATGTGAGATTTCTCGTGTCTGGATTTTGGCAACCACAACTATTATGTTGTAACTTGTAACTAATTAATTTGAACTGGCAATTTTTTATTTCTATTATCTTTCCTTCTTCCTTTTGAAGTTTTTTCCTTGTCTGGATTTTGGCAGCAACAACTATTATGTTGTAACTTGTAAATAATTAATTTGAATTGGAAATCTTTGATTTGTATTATATTTCCTTCTTCCTTTTGAAGTTTTTTCCTCTTAG
This sequence comes from Trichosanthes truncata, assembly GCA_033996785.1. Classification (NCBI taxonomy): domain Eukaryota; kingdom Viridiplantae; phylum Streptophyta; class Magnoliopsida; order Cucurbitales; family Cucurbitaceae; genus Trichosanthes; species Trichosanthes truncata. Next base: position 57,750,886 of record MU867259.1, read on the forward strand.
CACTTCTTCCTTCCTCTGGAAATGAAAATATAGGTCCCTGATTCAAGTGGCATGAGTATGTCTTAGTTTTTTAAAAAAATTGTCAAGTCAAAGCTAAAATAGATACATCATTAATCTATTGGAGGCCAGTCATCATCCTTAACCAACATTCCGTTAGGTCACTAACGATATTGTTATCTCAAAAACTAAAATTGAGCATTATTGAGATTTCAGGAGAAAAAATGTTAGATTTTAAAACATAGGGACAAAATAGAAACTAAACCCAAAACCTAGGGACTTAAAGGGTATTTTTTCCTATTTTTTTATCGTTAACAAAATATTATTTTAGTTCTTGTACTTTGAAACTTGTTCTATTTTTGTCAATATACTTTCAAATGTCAAATTTTAATCTTCATACTCTCAATAAATCTTAAAATTAGTCCCTATTGTTAATTTATGGTTAACCTTTTCAAAAAAAAAAAATCTCTATTAGCCTTCTCTTTATAAATGTTCGAAACATATTCCCATTTGAGTTTTTTTTTTTTTTTTTTTAATGAAATTCATTATTATTATTTTATCAATTTCAATAAAAAAAATTAATCTCAAACTTATTAAAAGTAGCATAACTAAATATTTGAGAGTATAAAGACTAAAATAAATAAGGCCTAACATATAGGATCTTTTTTTTTCTTTTAGGTAGAAACCAAGACTGATATCATACCTATCATATGACGAAAAAAAAAACACATAATGTATATTTTATAATAATAACACTATTTTATTATTTCACCTACTAAAATTTTGTTCGATCAAACTGCAAGCTTTGGATTTTCCGGAAATATGGCTCGACTTTCCACAATTTGCCATTTCTATTCGGGACATGAATTCATTATGTGTCAAGAAAGAAAAAGGAAAAAAAAGGGAATAACAGGAAGAAACGAGTTTCATTCATGTGTTGTTTGGTCAATGTGTTTGTTTTGTGTATAATATTTAAGTTAAATTATAAATTTGGTCCTTATAGTTTGAAAAAAGTTAGAAATTAATCCTTATAGTTTTAAAAATTAGAAATTAATCCTTATAGTTTTAAAAGTTAGAATTTCGTCTTTTTGGTTTGATAAAACTTTATAAATAGTTCTAAATAGTTCATACGGTTTGATAAAACGCTCTTTTTTTATCAACTAATAGAGACTAATTCGAACATTTAAAATTATAGAGACTAAATTCTAACTTTCTCAAAATTATAGAAACCAAATTTACGATGTAACCTAGTATTTACTTTGAATTATTTGTATAAAATTGTGTTATGAAAAATGGAAAGGTTAAATTTTTGTTTCCAATTTTGTAAAAACATAAATTTGATAATTCTTACCTATTTATTTTTCGAAATTTGTAGTGTCTCCGGTTTTTCAAAACATAAATAAAAATGGAAGAAAAAAAATCAATTTATACTTCTAAATTTTATATGTTTAAACAATTAAAATTCTAAACTTTCATAAGTCAATTAATTTAGATCATCAATTAGGATTCCATTTTAAAACTATTAGTGCTTAATTCTCATATGTGTGTAAGATTTTTTGAAATGCAGATGCAAAGATTAACGTAATGTTAGAGATGCTGGAATCAAATAGGTAGTAAAAGTGCTTCGTAAGTAGTTTTTCATATTTTCTTGTGTTTCTATTTTTATCTTCTTATTTAAAAATAATTACGTGATAATTTTTCTAGTTACTTCGTAGGATTTTGGGAGAAGATTAATTTTATTTATGTAATTTGAAATGACTTTAATGGAATCAAGTGAAAATAGTAATGAATCACTAACAAATAGTTCACATTGATTTACGTATAAAAAGTTTACGGTTTTAATTTATACAATTATTATTTTAGAGTTTTAATTCATTCAATAGAATATTAGGGTTAGAGGTTTGAATCTCCCATCCCACGTATTCCAAAAGAAATTTTGAATATTGTTTTTTAAAACTAATTTTCATGTAAACACTTTGATTTTTTAGAGAATATTAACATAAAGCATGTGCCCTTGACTAAGGATGTCCATAGGGGGAGGGGGGTGGGATGAGGATGGCTTCCCTGTCCCCGTTCCCGTTCCCTCCCCCATTTTAATCTTCACCTCTTTGAAATTCTCCGTTAAATTTTGCAGGGCTTGGGGTAGGGAATTTGCTATGATCTGGTTCTCTATGGGTAATTATTCTCTGTTTAGTTTTTTTTTTTTAATCTCAATTAAGTTAAATAATAATTTTGATAAATTTTCAAATAGTTAACTTTTCATGAAAAATATCTATTAATTTTTAATTAGATTGTTAATTATTCAAGAGAAATCTTTATTTAAATAATTAATTTCCTACCAAAAAAAAATCTCTATTTAAATATAAAATTCTTAAGCCTCCTAATAGAAACAAAACAATATTCCATAGCAAATTATCTAATTATCCATACATATATTTCAAATATTTAACCATATAATTCAAACATATCTAATTATCTAAATCATTAACAATAAAACTTTATATATATATATATATATATTAAAAGTAAAATAATAGAAGAAAATAAATGAAGTGGGAATGGGGATGATCATTTTGCCCCTTTGTCAAATCTTAAATTTACAAACATGCCACAAATAATTATAAAATTTGTATATTTAATTTAACTCATAAAATAGCATTTAAAAACCTAAAATATGAAACATTTTTTTTAACAATATTGTCTTTAATTTTAAAAACAATACCTAAATTGATCTTACTAAATTGTTGTTGTTGTTTTTTTTTTTAATGACCTTACTAAATTGTTTTAAACTTAAGTAATTAATAAAAAAAACCAAGCTCTTCCCTAACCTGTAGGTGGATTAAGATTCGACCTTTTTTTTTTAAATTTATTAAATATTTTCTAGAATTGTTTTATCACATATAATGCATCCCTGTTTAGCTCACGGGAACTTGTTTCCCCCCCTCCCTCTCTAATTTTCCGCTTAAACAGAGATTTCTTGTCTACCCCACAAGGAAAATGGACTTGATTAGAGGTTTGAATTCTCCTATCCCACTTAGGGGACGTTTGGCACACAGAGTTGAATTGAGTTGGGCAGAGTTAGTTTGTCAGTGAGTTCAGAAGTTTGTGTTTGGGGTGCAGAGTTGGAGTTGAGTTAGAAAGTTAGTATTTGAAGTGCAAAGTTGAGTTGAGTTGTTTGGGTATTTGGTATAGTTTTTTGTAATCCGAAGTAGACTGATTTTTAGTTGATTGTTTTTGTTTCCTTTATTTTTATTTTTTCCAATCATTCATGTAGAAACATATTTTCCCAACTTTTTAACACTGAATTCACATGTCCACTTCAAAAAAACAATATATTTCAACATTGATCTTTTTTTAAAAAACATCATTCTTTATCTTTCTTTTTTTAGAAATTGACTTCTTCCAAACTATAGGCAATGCAGCCTTGATTTCTCTTTCTGCTACACATTGAACTTCTTTCAATTTATAGAAATCAAATGTTGCATTATTTATCACAACAAATAGCAATTGATGAATGGAAAAAAAAAAAACAATGTACCTGTATTTTTTTTTCTTTAAACACAAATTGAACTTCTATCAAAATATAAAAATCTAAGGTCTCATTTTCTAAACACACATTGAACTTTTTTGAAACTTACAAATGAGTACCTTATTATGACATTTTTTAATTACTAATAGGCTCTTAATTATGAGGAAGTGTTTTTTTAAAAAACACACTGACCATTACGTATTCTTTTTTTTTTTCAAAGGAACATTGTTTGTTTACATTTATTTAAACATATGTACTAAATTGAATATCTTTGGAAAAGAGAATGCCAATATTTTACTTTTTCAAGATGACAAGAAAACGACAATATATTTCAACATTAGTGTTATGTAGGAGTGAAATATTCACAAAATATCAAGGGCCTATTTACATGATTCACAAAACATATGGTTCACAAAGATCAACTGGCATATTGAATGTGTTAACGACCACGAGTTCTGTGGTTCGAATCCCCCCAACCCCTACTATACTAATATATATATATATATATATATATATATATATATAAGTAAGGCCAACAATGAGTCGAGTTCGTAAGTCCGAAGAAAAATTGTTGAAGCAAAAAGTCAGACCAACTAAGTACATGTGCATTTCATATTATTTTGAACCATGGGAGTGTCTGACCGTCAATTGTCGCATATGGCTGTCGGTCGTCGGTCACCGGAGAAGGTAGTCGGAGGTGGTCGTGGGTCGCTGGAGGTGGCCGCTAGTCGTTGGAGAAGCGGTGATAAAATATGTTAATAGGGTTACTGTACAAGTTGGTGGAGTTAATATCCTAATATTGTAGCAAGTCAGTAGAGTTGAATTTTTTATGGGTAGTTAGTTTCTCTATGGGTCAAACGGTGAGTTAGATTTAAAACCCAACTCAAACTCAGGGGGAAAATGCCCCCTTGTTGAACTCAAAAAATAAATTTCTAGTAGTACCTACCTTATATTTTCACATTAATTTTTCATATAAATAATTCTTTAATTCAACTAAACTTCTTAACATTTTTAAATAATGACGAACCATGAGTTATAACATACTCCTGTGACCAATCTAAACATATCTCAATAGATAAGACGCCAATTATCATTATAAATTAAGATGGATGATTTAATCTCAATAAAAATAAAAAAAAAATTAAAAAAAAAAAAAAAACTATCTTCCCATGAAAATTTTCCCGCCACAAATGTGACCGCCAATAATTTTTCCATCACGTGGCTACCTACTTAAGGAATAATTTTCTTTAAATAATAACAATAATTAATATTTATTCCATTTATATCCTTCCATTTCCTCCTACTTGGAATTTGATTCTTGATGGGAATCCGAATTCCATCGTCCATAATGCTTCTGAGTTCTGAACTGCTATATAAGTACACTCCCACTGACACAATCAGTTGTGTGTAGCAGAGAAATCAATCTCTTTCTCCATTACCAAACCCTTTCGTTTTCTCAGAGCCACCGGAATTTGCTGAGCAAAATGGCCGGAATCGTGGTGGTTTTCGACTTCGACAAGACGATCATCGACTCTGACAGCGATAATTGGGTGGTGGACGAACTCGGCGCCACCGATTTGTTCAACATTCTCCTCCCTACCATGCCATGGAACTCTCTCATGGTACTCTATCTTCTTCTGTTCGTTCTCGTTTTACTCTTTTCGCTAGCGAAATAGAGATTCGATTTGTGTCGTCATTTTTAGGATCGGATGATGATCGAGCTTCATGAACGAGGAAGAACCATCGACGACATTGCCGATGTCCTCAAACGCGCTCCGATTCATCCCAATGTCGTTCCCGCCATTAAAGCCGCCCATGCCCTAGGGTAAATTAATCGTATAATCTTTATCTCTCTGTTTCTCCACCTCTCGCTGAGTTACAGCGGCTTAGAATGTGTGTGTGTGTGTGTTGTGTTGTGTTTTTAGGTGTGATTTGAGAATTGTGAGTGATGCGAATCTGTTTTTCATTGAGACGATTTTGAATCATCTCGGAATTAGAGAATGCTTTTCCGAAATCCATACGAATCCAAGCTTCGTCGATGTAGAAGGAAGGCTGAGAATCTTACCCATCCACGATTTCCATAAATCTCCTCACAATTTCTGTCCTCCAAACATGTGCAAGGTACTGTTTTACATCACTACATTGCACACAAAATCGAACTCCAAATCCTAAATGCAGAGAGATTTTTATTATCATTTGCGAAAAACAGGGCGTCGTTATGGAGAGGATTCAAGCCTCGTTAATGGCGGAAGGGAAGAAGAAGAGGTTCATCTATTTGGGCGATGGAAATGGCGATTACTGCCCTAGTTTGAAGCTCGAAGAAGGGGATTTCCTGATGCCGAGGAAGAATTTTCCACTGTGGGACTTGATTAGCCAAAATCCAGTTGTGATCAAGGCAGAAATCCACGAATGGAGCGACGGAGAAGAGATGGGGAGGATCTTGCTGAGCTTAATCAACACCATTTCCATGGCGGAAAATGCTCTGTTCTTGTCGCCTCAAAATATGGTAGTTCCTGTGCATGAGGCTCTGGCTATGGTGGCCAATTGAATCAAAATTCAATACCCATGTTCTTCAACAGTTCAACTAAGCAACATTATCTACTCTAAATATATGTATGGGAGATTTAAAATTCTGGTAAATTATCTATCTACTCTATGTTTGACTCTTGTATCAATCATCAATGATAATTGTAATTTAAAAATAGTTTAAATTATGAATCTCGTCCTATAGTTTGTTTGAAAAGTTTTAATTTAGTAGTTACGGTTTGGACTTTGTTTTTTTTTTTTTTTTGAAACTGGAGACACCAACAAAATCATTACACCATCCGATCCCTCTCGAGGATGAGGGAGAGAATGTCCTGCTTAGAGAACTCCCAGAAGAAGATGCCAAAACTACCAACTCATGTGCCACTTTGTTTCTACTCTCTAGGGATATTACAAAAATTGATAGAATTTACATCCTTTGCTAGAAGGAGAATGTCCTCCACAAAAAAAGAAACTTCAGACAAGTCAGTAGAGAGACCGTTCAAAAGATTTGTGACTTCTTTAGAATTTGACTCCACACACGAGAGATGACAACCATCCAGGCCCCACGACTAGGCTTCCTTCAGGCCTTCCAGAATGGCGAAAGCTTCCAGCATCTTCACCGGCCAACCAATAGGTATGGATTTGCACCTTCCAATCAAAGGCCGACCAAAATTATCACGAACCAACCAACCCACACCACCTCTGTTCAGTTTGCTGGACCATGCTGCATTCGCATTCAGCTTCCAAACCTCGTCTTCTATGGATTCTGATAATTCAACTCCATAGGGTTTTGATTTAACCTTACAATTTTTTCCAAAATTCAAAATTTTTTTACCTTATTTTTCCATGTTCTTCACTCAACCCCAAACGATAATATAGTCAACTAACCTAATTACCGCTAACAATCCATAATATAGTCAACTAACCTAATTACGTTAACTTAATCAACCAAATAGAAAACATCTGCTTATTGTCATGTACGTTTTTTAAAAACAAAACTTGTAACCTATTCAATATGAGAATTGCAAGGATGACTTATGAGGTTCCACTAAACCATTAAAATTAAATTGTAAATAAGCCTAAAAGTATATAGATCAAATTGGAAATTTTTGAATGATAGAGATCAAACTGAAACTATGTCCAAATTATAGAGACTAAATTAATGATTTTTCATTTAAAATATTTACAAAAAAAAATTATTCACAAGTAAATTGATCTAAATTGATTTTCTTTTAGTTCAACAACATGTGAGGATGAAGGGATTCAAAACTTTAACCTCTTGATTGAATAATGTGCTTTAACCAGTTGAGCTATGCTAAAGTTGGTGGTTAATTGAAGTTAAAAGAAAACTAAATTTATGTTCAATATATATTTTATTTTCTTTTGCTATTCATCATTATAAATAGATCTAAGTTATGTATATCAAAAGTCTTATCAAATCCATCTTTGTACTATATATTAAATTTATGTTTTTCTCACTACGCAAGCATACACAATCGTAGGTAGTAATTGGTGGATAAGGTCGATCCCACGAGGACTAAAGTAAGCAAAGTTTGTAAACTTGAATATCACTAATGCTAATTCTAAAGCACTTAAGAGACATAAAATTAACAAAAAGCAAGCACGACACAAGAAAAATAAACTCTAGCAATTTAAAGGAAATAAGCAACTAAAATTGATAACAAACAATTCAAGAATCAAATGAGTGAGACACTGGAATTTATGAAATCACTGCTAATTTTCGCTCCCTAATGCTGTGTGATGCTATAGCACTGTGCAGCATTACTGCACTGTGTAGTAACGGGAAATCTGAAAATTAATTCCGAAAATTAATTCTAATCCTCAAATTGCAGTTCTAAAGCAAAGTTTAACATATGTCTATGAAAACCCAGCTTTCAAACACATGGATAGACCAACTTCCCTAAGTTTACAAGCCAAAAGTATATGTCTATACCCTTGAATTCATCCCTAATTCAAGACATGAACCTACTTGCATTGCCTATGCTATTTCCATTTATTTTAACATTTTCAGAATTAAAACAAACTTTTATTCTTTCCCAAGTTGATCATTCTCAAGAAGAACAATAAGAAATAAAAGACCCATAAGCAAACTACACTTCTATAGCATTCCATAGCAAAAGGGCTCCAAAAATGAAGCTATGACTCCATAAATTCTAGCCCAAAGAAAATTAGCTCATGACTTTTACACAGAACATAACCAGAAACAAGCTACAATTCATAAACATCTTAAGTTCAAGTGAAGATTCACAAAATAGCAACACTAGGAACAACTTAGTCTACTAAAGTTTCAAGAATACTAAGAGCAAGATACATAAACTTAAGAAGAATAAGAGAAATAGAATGGGTAGCTGAAGAATGAAATTCCAAAGAAGCTTTTTCCTCTTTCCTGCTGCTGCGTTTTTTTTTCCTTCTTCTCCTCCTCTGGTTTTTTTTTTTGCGATTAATCTCTCCCCCCTTTCTCTCACGTTTTTTCCATACACCCTAAATTAGGGTTTTCATTCTTCCAATAATTGATTTGGGCTTTTTTTTCTTTCCCTTTTCAGCCCATCAGAATGGGTTTAAAGACCAAAAGCTACTATTATGTCATCAAAAATGGGCCCACATTTCCGTTTTTTGCTAGACTGCCAATGTTGTAGGATGTTGAGCAATGCTGCACAATGCTGCAGCATCAGCACCTCAACGAGCATTTTTTCACTTCTTAAACTGCAAAACAAAAGGAAAACAAAACACACTAAGCCAACTAAACAAATAAGAAAAAGAAAAACTAAACAAAAACCCGACTCTTAATTAAAATTAACAAGAAAGTTACTAAAAACAAGATAAAAGTGTGCTTTCCACTTAATTTTGACCAAGAATAAGCAAGAGAGGATGCTAAACTAATCCCATTTCATGGGATTATCAGTACTATATATTAACTTTATGAATACATAAATTAAACACATGTTATACAAATATGATACAGATTTCATAAATTTTAAGATGATTGTGCATGAACCAAACAAACTTGAAAATGAATGGATATTACTCAACCTAGCTACCATTTTATCTACTTTTTGATGTGTAGGCATGATTTTTGCATTATAACAATCCACAAATTGTTTTTAAAAAAATGATATTAAAATTATAATATATAGTTTTTTAGTACATTATAATAACATATAGTTTAATTTAAAAGTAGAAAAATTTGAGAGGAATGTCTTACGTATATTATTTAAGAAATTATACAAAATATCACTTTTTAAATAAAAATATAAAAAATGATATATCTTTAAAATATATTATTATTTTAATTAATAAAAAAATTAGTTCAATCAAACTAGATCCTCTTGAAAGAACGGCCCAAGTTTTGAGAATTTGCTGGTTTCTATTCTTTTTTTTTTTTTTTGAGAAAAAGAAATTCCATTACCCAGAAGAGGACAAACCTTCCTCCAAAAGAATACAGCGAACCCAGAAGGGAAAGTCCGAAAGCCAAATAACTGGGTCCTCCTCCACAGTGGAGGAAGAAAACCAGACAGAAGGTTCCAAAAACGCCGCACGAGCCAAATGGTGGGCGGCAAAATTACAAGATCTGGGACAAAAAGAGAACGAGACATTGGGCCAAAAGGAGGCCAAAGTCTCGATTTCATCCAGAATGGATTTGGTTTCCGATATATCTGTACCCGGGCACCGAATAGCAGCCACAACCTCTTGAGAGTCAGACTCAACAAAAATTGAAGAGGAGGAGCTAAAATTCAAGCCTTGAAGCGTTCTCAGACCTGCAAGAATAGCAGCGGCCTCTAAAGACTTGATCGACCAACGCCTCTTCCACCGCTGCAACCCGACACAGAGAGGGTTTCCACTCGAATCACGAACCAGCCACCCTAAACCACCTTTCCCAGAAGCTTCACACTAAGAAGCATCGACGTTGAGCTTCAAACCACCGACCGGCGGCGGAGACCACCTCCGAACGCTAACAGGAGCCTCGGCGCAAGCTTGCTCCAAAGGGCGACGATCCTCCACTTTTAGCTCATCTAAAGTCTTTTCAGCAAAAGCCCGAAGGCTGCTGCTGACAGATAACGATCCTGCACGGGAGAAGGAGTTAGCATGATTTAGAGTATTTCTGAAGGTCCATGATTTTTTCTGGTTTCTATTCGGAACATGATTTTTTTTTTTTTTTAATCGAAGTATCTTTTTTCTAACACGCCTAAAAGAAGAATTTTAGGTAGCGTATAACATTTCTTTTGAACTATAAAGACAATATTAATTTTTTTAAAAAGAAAATTACTAATTTGGTCATATGGTTTAGATGTAGTTTCAATTTTGCTCTAGGGCTTAATTTTAATCTATTCTTTTGATTTAAAAAAAAAATTCAATTTGATCACTATGGTGTAATCAAACCATAAAAAATATCTATGTCGTTATAAGTTTTTTTTTTTTTAACAAAATGTCGTTATAAGTTATAACCATATTAAATAAGCATCCCATCTTTATTTAAAAGAATAATAATAAAATAAGTGATACATCTTCTATTCATTGACAACGAATTAGTGTTTTCTATTTAATTGATTGTGTCAACCGATTATATTGAGGTTTAGGATTACGTAAGAAATAGAGGAAGAGAGTGAATTTTCACATCGGTAAAAAATTATTAATGAATGATTTGTGAGTTTTAAGTAAGTAATAAAAACCAAATTGAAACAAAGCCCACACTATAGGGATAACATGGAATTTTTTTTATACCCGTGAGTGTTCGAGCTAGCTTGCGCGCAGCTCGACTATTCTCATAGAACAATTGTCTGACCTTATTACATTTGGTTGCAAAGGTGACTCGTAAGATATTAAATCCTAAGTATGTGGGCATCATAGTTTAAATTCATTCTCTCTAAACCTTTTATACATGACCCTTTTAGACCAACCTATAGTAGTTGATTACATTGGCAATTTAATCCAACCGTGTTTGTGTTACACTTTTAGTCATTAAATTTTGCTGGGAGCTTCCTTGTAAAACTCAAGAGTTATGATAGGTTTTGAAAATTTAGAGATCAAATGTACTGTAGGTAAAAATTCATGGTAAAAATATAATTTCCTCTATTTCTTTATTTAGAAAGAAACCCATGACGGTGAGATATTATACATTTTACTGTTGCCAAGATATTTGACTCAACATATATTTCTAAAGAATTTAACAGAGGGCCAAAATCAAGAAAATGGAATTGAAATCGAGTTGTCAATTCGAGTATAACTCAGTAGATAAAGTATCAATTACCATCTTAAAGGTCGATGATTCGATTCCCACCTCCACAGATGTTGAACTAAAAAAAATTGAAATCGAGTTAACCTTCAATTAGAACCAATTTTCAATAATGATTAATTAGAGAGGTTCATTTTCCTTGTGGGGCTAGAATTATTTAGCTTCCAAATAAAAGTTATGATTAATTAGAGAGGTTCATTTTTCCCGCGGGGACCCGCCCCGTATTTTTTAGAATTATTTAGCTTTCAAATGAAAGTTATTCTTGAAACTTCTTCTTTGTAAAAGCACAAAATTTACTAAATTTGAGCAAATTTGAATAAAAACACTTGGGCATGCTAGGAATCTCTCAAAATGTTAAGAATATGTCAAAATAGCAAAAGAAGACTGGAAAATGCATAAACTTGTTGATTTTTTGTTTTTGTGCAAATATGGGCAACTGTGAAAAATTGCAATTGCAATCCAAAAAAAAAAAAAAGATTGCAATTGCAATTATGGGCAAAAACAGAAAAATGGGAATAAAAATGGGAATGTCGGATTTTGCTCAATTTTAAGGATATTCTCGAGATACTTAATTCTCGGTATTAATGTCATGGGTCTTTTCATACACTAAAGTTGACAAAAACCTAGCTTATGGAGGCCTATAAAAGGGACCAACAAGTCAAAGCAAGACAACTCTCCTCCTTCATGAAGTTGTTGTCCCCATTATATTTTTCTGTTGCTTTCCTTATATTTCCAACACCTTCAAGCCTCGATAATCAGTCCAATCTAGATGAAAATCTTAGATTTGTAAAGACTTGATTCCCTTTGAAAGAAGTGGGATCGAGTTCGATTGGTGAAAGGGGCGAAAAGGGTGTTTTATTGCACTGTATTCCGTGTATTTTTTTAGTAAGTAGTTCAGTTTTGCTCTCTATTTTGTTTTAGTTTTAATGGCTGCAATTTTTAGTATCAAGTTGTTGTACTGATTTTCTTTTCATTCCAGTATTGAAATTCAAGTTGAATCTTTGGTTTTATTTAATCGTTCTTATAAGATTTACATTTCAGTTTAGAAAAACATTCTTTTTACTTTGTAAGTTTGGCTCCATTTACAATAGTTCAATTACCCTTAGTTATGGATTTTTCTTTCACTTAATTCTTCATTCTTCTTTTCTTTAAGTATGAGCTAAGCCACTTTTAGAGATTCAAGCATGTGAATGTCCTAGAGAAAGGAATAAAGGCCTAATTGCGAAAGCAACTTTGCTTACTCTATAGTTTGTTTGCTTTTATTGACTTTTACTTCTCATTATTAGTCTAGATTGATCGCCTAGATTAGTATACATCAATTGAATCTAATTTTGAAAAGATTAGATAAAGTTAAGATTTCATAAAAGCAATAAAGGAAAAAGCATAGACATAGGAATTTGCTTTTTGCCCTCAACATAGGGAAAAACCTTTAAAACAAAAAGGATTGTGTTTCAAAATCAACTAAGTTCGTATGAACTATAGAAGTATCGGTTTAATCACATAGTCTCCTAAAGATACTTCATAGAACGTCGAATACGTGTCGAATCCAGTTTACATTGCTTATGAGTATAGTCAAGGATTGCAATTGCAATTAGGTCGCAATTTCAATCAAAAGGGCACGAGCATGTTTGGATCTCTTGCTTTTATTCTTGACAATTCTTTTCTTGTTCACAAAAACCACACCAACTTTTGTTTTACATTGGTTACCACAATTGCCTTTTGAAAACATCTTTATTAGTATTTTGGATTTTATTATATCCTTTCCCTTGAGACACGATATTATGAAATACTTTCAATTTGATTACTTGCATCGACAGTGTGTACTTCCACTAGACTGGAGCTTCTTTTAAATGGAGAATTTTGCAAGGACGGGGAATTAAATGGGCGGCGGAGACTTCCCCAATCCGCTCCACCCCGTGGACATCTCTATGTATGATTAATATTAAATTTAAATATACAGAAAATGAATTATCATACTTCAATTATCTATGTAACAAAAAAAAAAAACCAAATCCAACCGTGAACACCCTTCTTTTGGGGTGTACCACGTGAAAACGACCATGTTTTTTCTTCTTCTTCTTTTTTTTTTTTTTTGGAGGGTGAGAAAGGACAAGAATCTCATACTCCAAATTTTTTGTTCCTCCCTTCATTTGTTAGTTGGCAAATGGTTAAAATGGGAGCAATCATTGTAAACTGTGTACCACATGTCAAATGGGTTGGCCTACAATTGGATGTGGGCCTGGACCTATCTCACAGCTTATTTTCGCCACGTAATTGCCTTTTCTTTTTTGGTTTTGTCTAAATTAACTCCAATCTCATTCAACCCAATCAATTCTTCTCCGAGCGAAACTAGATATTTTGATAAAAAGAAATTAAGGTGGCATTTGGAGCACCGTTTCGAAATCAAAATCCTTGGAATCGAAATCTTGGAGTGTTTGTTCTGGGGGGTTTGAAATCTTGGGAATCATAAAACAGTGTTTGAGGTGCAATGTTCTGAAGTCTGAAAATTAGAAAACAGTGTTTGGAGTGCACTATTCAAAACCATGGGGCCGTGTTTCAAACCCATTGGGTTTTGAACACAATGGCCCAAACAATGTTTTGGGTTTGGATTCCAAAACTATCCAAACCCATCACGGTGCTCCAAATTCTGTTTTATATTTTTCAGATTTACTGAGTTCAGTAAATATGTTTTTGACATATATTTTTTAAAATTATTTTCAAATTTTGTGATCTAAATAGTAGAAATTCTGAAAATAACATGAATTTGAAAATTTAAAATGCATAATTATATTAAAAAAGATAAAAAAAATTAATAAATATAATATTTCATGTTTTAAACTCAATTCATTTAAATTAAAATAGGATAATATAATATATTATAAATTATAACTCGTTGTCAATGCCTACCTATTGAAATTGGGACAAATTATGCAAGGAGACCGTCACAACGTGGCTACCTCTTTAAAATCATCGGATGTAGATCTTAAAATTTACTACCCCCTAATAACCGCTAGATACAAAGTCGAAGTACTATTACAATTTCTCATTCTTATATCCAACAGTGCAAAACTCTCAGCCTTATTTTGGCGGCCCTATCGAATAATTGCTCCGAGATTCGTATCTATTATAAGTTTTTGGAAAGATAATAGGAAGTAGTAGGTCTAGTGTTAGGTTAACACCCGAGCTGTACACCAATCAGTAGGAGTTCTTACTAACTTTTTGGCGGAGTTGTTAGTCTATTTTTATTCTATTTTAATAGCAGTGGATCTAACAAATATCTTTGAGCCACTAAAAATAACCATAAAAGAATTTTAGAAGGAGCTTGTAGGTAAATATTGTTCGATATAAAATACATAACAATATTAATCTTAAGTTATATAAGATTGGTATATGGGAAATGTTCAATACTATGGGAGTGTTCGAAATAATAATTCGTTGTGTATAAAAACTGAGTAACACTAGCAAATTTGATTATAACTTAACTGGCAACAAACAATTACAGTGTAAACAATAGTACAAACATTGTATGTAACAACAATTTCAAAACTCAAGAACAAAAGATAATAAGTAGTCGAGGCACATTTACAAAGCGCTGTTTGAAGACAATTATTCGCTCTGCACGGGTTGCAAGCAGACTACAACGATTGTTTCAGCATGATATAACGACTAACTCCAGTAGAATAACAACCTCGAACTACCCGAATCTAGCAGAACTCTTGGATACTTGCTTTCAACTTGACTCAAGATTAAAGAGAAGAAAAAGAGGAGAGAATAACTCTTCAATTGGAATGAGATATTCCAAATGAAGAAACAAATTGTTATTTATAGGCTAGCAACTTAGTAACTCTCCAGAAATAAAATTAATATAAACAATATGAAACATACATCAAAAGTAACTTAATTGTGTAGTTACTCGTAAAATTTCAAACATAACTCACAAATTTAACTTTTAAGTTAAAATTTTAACTTTTAAGTTAAATTTGTAAAAGAAACATCAACACATTTTGATGTTTCAAACCATTTTGAAACTTTTGAATTTCAAGTCAAGTCACAACAACATAAATGAAACATCAATTCATTTTGATATTTTAAACTAACACTTTCTTTCATAAAATTTTACTATAAAATCTAACAGGGAGTACCTACTCCATTCGTTCATATTATGACTTTGTTTTTATAAATAATTTTTAAAATGATGTTGATATGGTAGATAGTGAATGGAAGAAGTATTTATACTTTCATAATACTAGAAAAAATTTCATTGGTGTATGAGTTTTAAATCATTTCTAATAAGTCCATGAACTTATAGAGTTTTGTTTATTTAACTCTTGTACTTTAAAAAATATTATGATAGACCTATATATGAATGTTTAAGTTTTGTGTTTAATATATTTTTTTAATGTTAATTACTACATCAATTTAATATTTATATCATCAAACACTTGAAATTATCCAAAATTATCCAAAATTTAATATTAGACACAAAATTGAATGTTCAAAGATTTATTAGAAAATTTTAAAGAATGAATTAAATAAACACTGTTGGAATAGAAATTTTGGCCAATCAAAAATTGTCATGTCATTAATTTAAATTAATGGCAAAATTATTTATTTAATTAGGGATTAATTAAATTTGCAAGTATCCCTAAATTAAATTAAAGTAAATCTCAATATGCAATTGGGTTATATGAAATTTGGGCCGATTTTAGATAAAGCTCAAATGGGAGGCCCTAATCCAACAAAGTCTAGGCCCAAAGTCAATAAGTCCTAGCCCACAAGGCTAGGCCCAAGGTTAATCAGGCTCAGTCTAAGGACCAGGCCCAAAGTCCACTAGGCCCAATCCAATAGTCAAGCCCAAGCCCATCTGGAGGTCCTGGGAACTCTATAAATAGATAGCTCCCTCCTCCATTTTGGGGTCAGAAATTTGAGACCTCAGAGAGAATTCAGAAACAAAAGCCAGAAGACTCCTTGAGCTCTTGAAGATCAAATCCCTCCTGAACGAAGAACACTTCCTCGAAGATCAAGAACAATTCTTCGAGACTCCAAGAATCCATTGAAGCTTCAATCTCGAGAGTAAGCTCTACAGCCCTCGAGTGAAACATACAAGCAAGAGAGAGAATCAGAGGATCAAGTATTAGAGATTGTATTCCACACATTCAAAGTTATACAAATACAAAGTTTCATTTGCACGTGTTCTTATTTCTTTATTGAAATCTCGTGCGAACAAACACAATATTAAAAGTTCATAGAACTATTAATATTCTTCTAAAATACAAAGAATAAAATAGTCATAACCAAAGATAGTTATAATTTAGCCTAATAATAACTAAAAGAATTTGAATTAGAGCTAAGTTGAGTTTTTTTTTTTTTAATTCACATTGAAATTTGTAAACTGTTTGCTACAACGACCACTTGTGAATTGGACAAGAGTTTAGGTCATGTGAATTGGACAACTTTTTTTTATTATATTTCAATTTGTATGTTTAATTAAACTCATTAAAACAAAACATGAAGTAAGGACAAAAACAGCTAAGTTGGAATTAAAGAAAGTACAGAAAGTTGCAGATTTGAACCGAATTAAATATAGCACAAATGTCTGTGATCTTAACTTTAAAAGCACACTTCTCTCAAAAAAATAATAATAATATCACATTAAATGCAGAATCTATGCTTAGAAATTTGTGTAATTTTGGCTTGATTTAGTTAATGCGATGATGGGATGGGAGATAAGGCATTGGCCATTTTGCCAAATCCCAATCACATCTGTCTGACCTTTTGCTTTGAACATAAATGTCACATTCTCACCCTTCAATTTGATATCAAACCTACGCCTAATCCATGTGAAAATAAACAACTATGCACAATCACAATGAATGAATTGAATAACTTTGCACCATGAAAATATATACACACGTGGTCATTTGAATATAATTTAACTGGTTAAAATATATACTCTCAATCAAAAGTTTAGAGGTTAGAATCTCTCGACTAGCCAACATATGTTGTTTCACTAAAAAAAATATGTAGAATTGAGAATTAAACTTTCTACTTAAAACATAAAATTACTAGTTTTGAAATGTTAGTTTTATAAAATATAATTTGTTAAAATTATAAGTTTAGTCCCTGAACTTTTAAGTTTGTGTCTAATAGATATCTGGATTTTCAATTTTGTGTCTAACATGTCTTTGAACTTTAAAAATATCTAATAGGTCATTGAACTTTCAATTTTGTGTCTATTGGATATAAAATTGAATTTTATGTCTAAGAGGACTCTAAATTTTCAATCTTGTGTCTAGTAGGTTAGTGAATTTTACAAACATCGAATAGGTGAAGGACCTATTAAGCACAAAATTGAAAATTCAAGGATTTAATAGGCACAAAATTGAAATTTTAGAAATTTATTAGACACTTTTAAAGTTCATGAACCAAATAAACATAAATTTGAAAGTTTAAGAACCTATTAGACACTTCTTAAAGCTCAAGAACCATATAGACATGAAATTGAAAGTTTATGGACTAAACTTGTACTTTAACCAATATAATTCTATTTGATTTACATCTACTTGCAATTTTAGTGTGTTTACTTTTAGTCTCATAAAAATATAATTCTATTTGTTTTATGTCTACTTGCAATTTTAGTGTGCTTAGCTGACCAAATGTCATTCAAATAGGATCATAACTCAAAAAAATTTCCAACTTGAATATCAATTGGTTAATGTTCAAATCTCTACTCCCCGTGATTCAACTTAGAAGAAAAAAGCTCAAAAAAAATTTAAATAAAATTTAACTTTTCAAATTTATTTTGATCCCTAAACTTTAAAAAAATGACAATTTTAGTTATCATATCATTCTACCTTCTACCACTTATTGACTCAGTTCCTACTTTGGCTAATCTATGTGACATTTAATACATTACCACATCAACATATTAACATAAACATTTGAAGTCATATTATTCATATGGTAAATAATTAATGGCAAAATAATAACAATAATTATAATTGTCAACTCAAAGCTTAGTGGATAAGACACTCATTATCATTTCAATTGTTTAATTTTCATATAGCACAATTATTGAACTAAAAAAGTAATTAAAATACTTATTTATTAAAAAAATTCAGAAACTAAAAGATATTGAAAATAAATCAAAATGGAACTACAAAAAAAATAGAAATTCTCCATCTTCCACAAGAATGTCGAATTGGAACTTGCAGGCCATGCAGAAACCAAATCGAACACTAGAATTCAGCCAAATTTAATGGCAGAGACAAATTTGATGCGAAATTGTTCAGTGTTCATCCATTTTTTTTTGTTTGGTGAATGCTAAAATTAGTCGATAAAAAACTTACCTAGCATAATAGTTAGTGAATTGAGAGAAATTTAATGGGAAAAGGTCATCTAATAGATGAAAGTTTCTAGTTCTTCCTCTAAAATTATAAGAAATTGATAGAAATTTCAGTTTTTTTTAGATAACCTTTTTTCTCCTTTAAATTTATGCCAATCCACTAAATACTATGACATGTAAGTTTATCACCAACCAATTTTAACATCAACCAACAGTAAGAGACTATTGAAAAATGTCAATACATAAGAGACTAAATCGAAACTTTTTAACCCATAGGGACTAATTAAAAAAAATACTCAAAACATTCCGTACTAAAACATATATGTAGCCTAAAATGGCCCTATGAAACCAAAAACTCACTCATCAAATCAAATTTCAAAGTATAACTTAATCAGCCTGCTCCATCAGCATCTTTCAGCAGTAATTTGCCTTCAATACTGATTGCTTAAATTATGGGAAGAGTCTTTTCTGCAGCTGGCCCAGTACTCAGCTACAAGTCTAGAGAAATAGGAGTTGGTTTCCATAAGCTTCGAAGGCTCTTCATACTCAACCAGATTTCCTACAGAAGAATTTGCAGTTGGTTATAAAAGCTTCAATTGATGGGTTGGATTCAGCAGAAGAAAAGGAATGAGAAAGTTATTGGCTATCATCTTACCAAAGGAGAGAACCATGACTTTGTCACTGTCAAGGACTGTGGGAACTCTGTGAGCGACTGTTATAACAGTGCATTCTGAGAATTCCTGCCTTATAATTCTTTGTAAAATGATGTCAGTTGCCCAGTCGATGGAAGCGGTAGCCTCATCGAGGACGAGAATTCGGTTTCGTTTGAGTAGCACTCTTCCGAGACAGAAAAGTTGGCGCTGTCCCACGCTCCAGTTCCCTCCTTCATCACTCACTGTTGAACCAACCAAAATCAATACACAACAACATCAGGAAATAACATGTTTGTATGCTTGAAAACAACATACCAGATGAGTCGAGCCCATTCGATAGGCTGCTGACAGTGTCCCTTAGTTGACACTTCTCCAATGCCTGCAAATAACCGATTGCCTTTTAGTACTTTATAAAGCAAAATACAAGAAATGTTTGAAGATTCAAAATCAGGTTGAGTGATGAAATTCACCTTCCATATCTCATCATCAGAGTAAAGGCCTAGAGGGTCTAAATTAGTGCGAATGTTTCCCCTGAAAAGTGTTGGCTCTTGTGGGATGATGCTTAGCTTCAATCTTAGATCCTTTAAACCAATGGAACATATGTCGATCCCGTCGATGATGATTCTCCCGCTCTCGGGCTCCACCAAACGAAACAGAGCACTTATTAGAGTCGTTTTTCCACTTCCTGTTCTTCCTACAACTCCTACTCTAGTCCTTTCTTGGAAGGTGCATGTAATTCCCTTGAGAACGAGAGGAGCATTTGGATGATATTTTATCTAAAACAAACAAACAACTTGAAACTTGAGCATTGAAAACGTCATTCGAGTATCATTAAGGTGTTCAAGAAAAATCGTAAATTATTTGAATAAACTACATTTGTAGCTCTTCTTACCTTTAGACATTCCAACTCAATCCTTCCCTTGGCAGGCCATGACAATGGTGGCCTGCTTTTCTCCACGATTGCTGGAGGCTCTGCTGGCAAATGCATATATTGCTTGATCCTTTCAACGGAAATGATGTAGTTTGAAAGATTACAATACCATCTCGCCATGAAAATGTGGATAAGTGACAAGGATAAAGCATAGGAAAGAGAGAGCCCCACAAGCCCTGCACAATGGATTAAACGATCAAAATGTATGGAACAAGATTAGAAATCTTACTTTCTTGTTGTATTTGTCTTACCCGGATTGGTGGTTTGACCCTGGGGAAGCACTACAAGGAGAAATGCAACAGTGACGAGAGTGAAATTTTGCAGTGTTTCTATCCTCAACACAAGCCACTCTGTGGTTGCATTCGAGTGGAAAAGAAGACTTGCATCTGTGTCAACTAGCTTTACGAACTTCTGAAAGAATCTTTCTGTCATGTCGAAAGCTCGGATCGTGACAACACCAAGTGATGTCTCTGCTGCATAATTCATTACAGGTGCTTTTGTTGTCCCATTGATTCTAGCAAGCTCCCTGGCAGAGGCTAGATAATAACTCTTCCCAAATATAAGACAGCAAGTAGATAAAAGTTAGCTCCACCGTTTAATGATCAAGAAAGATATCTAGTTTGGAGATATGAAACAGGTATGTAGAAAACACTGTATACCTGAATGTAAGTTGAAGCTATGATAGCAGGAATGGCGACTAGGAGAACTTCCCACGTTACGGAAGCAACGATTGCAATCACTACAAGAAGATCCATAGCACCAGATACTACAAAGATGATGGAAAATGGTATGTCGAAATCCAAAACACTCAAATCTGATGAGGCCTGCAAATATTGTGATCTCAACAACCAGTTTTGGTGCAGTAAGTTGCTAGCTTAAATGTAACATAAGCATTAGCTTCATGATGCATAAGAAGTGCAGACGGAGATGAAGCGAAAATGATCTTACTCGGGTCAAAATCCTTCCTACTGGGGTTGTATCGAAGAATGCCATTGGAGCTTTGAAGATAGAATTTGTGAAACCATTGAAGAAGGCTTTAGATGCTCTTAGACCGAAAAGAGCTGTTAAAAGGGACCTGCAATACACAAATACTGCACTAAAAAGTGAAATAGCCGCATATATTCCAATCATCATGCCGCTACTGATGTGAGGGAAGTTAATAGCAATGGCTAGCCAATATGTTGCAGCTGTCTGAAAACAAACAAAACCACATAGACTAATTACACTTAAATACAAAAGAGGAGATGCCTTGGAGGCAGTGATATAATCCCAGAATGGTTTCCAGCCAACATCCCCGATTTCCTTCTCTTCTTCTTCTGTTAACTGTACTCCACCTAAATTTTTGCTAGTTACATCCTTCTTATCATTTTTTTCACGTCTCACAGTGTATACTGTTTCAGAGCCTATCAGGTTTTCGCGTTCCGAAGTGCCAGATGCTATTATGCTATCTTTGTGGGCATTCACAAGCTTTTCGAAAGGCGTCCCAGCTGTCAACAGATCCACATAACTTCCTGATTGAGTTATTTTCCCTCGCTCAATTACCTGAAAAATGGCAAGACATGTCAATGAGAAAGTGCTTACAAGATTACAACTACTTTAACATGAACATGAAGCTCAATTCAAAGTAGCTAACTTACCAGAATTTTATCGACGTCAGAAAGAAATTCCACTTGATGAGTCACAAGAACGACGGTTTTCTTATATAGAGCAGTCATGACACATTCCTGCATAAATTCCATCTTTCAAGTTGAATAATTTCTACTATAAAAAGTTCCCTTTTCTTTCTTTTATCTAATGGGTAGACAAGAAACTAGATTTTCCATGTCCTTACATCAAAAAGTGTTGCAGCAGTATGGGCATCGACTGCACTAAAGGGATCATCAAGCAGATAAATATCAGCATCATTATAGACAGCTCTTGCAAGTTGAATCCTCTGTTTCTGTCCTCCACTCATGTTAAGGCCTCTCTGCCCTATTTCTGTAAGATCTCCATGGTCAAAACTATTGATGTCCTCATCCAAAGCACAGGTCTTTATGGCATTCTTATACCTGTCCGTGTCCATTGGCTTTCCGTTGAGTATGTTATCTCGGATTGTCCCACTCTGAATCCAAGCTGTCTGTGAAACATAGGCTATCGATCCATTTACCTGAACCTGCAGTATAAAAAAGATGAAAACTACTTCAGTTTTCTAAACAAATATGGTTTATTTTCGTGCCATGCTAAATATGCTTTGTGTTTTAAACTCACACTTCTAGTAAGTTTTGGTATCTCTCCAAGTATCGCATGTAGAAGAGAGGATTTTCCAACTCCAACTGGTCCACATACAGCAACTTTCTGTCCTCTTTCTATATCTAAATCCACATCTTTCAGAGTTAAAGACACCGACTCCGGATCCCACCTGAAGTTACCGTTTCGAATTTCGATCATCTTATCAAAATGCTTCTTTGGGTTTTCAATGACTTCATCTTTTTTTAGCTCATCATCGAGTAAGAATGTGTTGAGCCTATCGAAGGCAACCTTGACTTGGATCATGATTGAAAGAGCTTCTGGTATCATTCTCACAGGTTCTGACATTATTCTTAGTGTTGCAAGAACAGTAAAAATGGTGCTTGCATTCAAAGGAGCGCTCTGGAAGAGAACACATCCAAAGAAAATAACAGTAGACACAATAGTGGGAGCCATCCAATACAATATGGAGTTATAAGTCTTCTGCATCTGCGTTTCTTTCAACCATTTGAACTCCTTTTCGCGAAGGGATTCGATCAAGCTCTGGAACTTTTCTTCCCATGATTGCAACTTAATGATCTTCATGTTGTTAAGCACTTCAGAAGTGGACCTCAACCTCTCATCTTGAGCAACCATGAAATGGAACTGACACTTTTGCAATGACTTAGCAAAAGGCACATTGAGGAGCCCACAAATGAGAAGAGGAACCAAACCAAGCAAAGCTCCAACACCCACCACCCAAAACAGCACTGCAATGGACAGAACAAGTTGCAGTCCTGAAGCCCAAGCTGTGTGAAGCCACCATGGAAATTCTCCCATTCTATTAGCATCCACAGCAATATAGTTCACAATCTCTCCAGCAGAGTGCCTCATCCTCCCCAAACTAGAAAGCTTCAACAACTTCCTATACACTGCCACCATCAAAGCCGATCTCATTTTCATCCCTGACCTTCTAGAGTCAAAGAACCAATGCCTTTGCCCCAAAGACTCAAACACCTTACAAACAATCAAAACCCCCACAATCGAAAGACCTTTTCTCAAATTCCTTTCATCACCAGTCGAATAGTTAACAAAAGCAAACAGAATAAGAGGAGAAACCACAACAGAAAGCGTTCTCAAAAGAGTATAAAACGCTATCAAAACATTTTCCTTCATGTGCACCTTTTTAATAGCCTGAAAAGCCAAGTTCCCAGAGCCTGAAGCCTTTTCTCTCGAGAGTGAATCCCAAACATGGGAAAATCTTTGGTAAGCCAACTCTGCTTCATCCTCAGAATCAAGAGGAGGAACATCTTCAAGAGTCAATGCCCTCGAATAACCCAATGTATGTAAAGGGTTGATCCAAGAAAAAGTCAGTTTGCTGAAGAGACCGGCCTGTCTAATGTTCGATGAAGATGATTCAGGCTCTTCAATCGTTTTGTCTAGAAGGGGTTCCGCCATGATTGACCCTCTAATATTTGTAGAAATGGAAGCTCTAAAAATGGAGAATCGTAGCTGTTGGGATTTGCATGCACATAAGAAGGATTAAGGAAGATGAATGCGTTTTTGAAGTTATGGTTATGGAGGCTACGTCTTCATCGCATAAAAGTCGGGACTTCTTGAAAGTTGCACCAAATCCCATAAAGAAATATTTTGTAGAAATGGAATGGCAGCGTGGTGGAAGAAACCTTTAACTTCACTTATTTTATATAAAGAAAATCATATTTAACTTCATATAATATAATATAATCACGAGTTGAATTTTTTCCTTTTTCCTTTTTTTTTTTATTATTTTAAGTGCGTGTAGCCAAGATTTAAAATGTCGATGTCAACGAAAATGTCAAAGTCTCAATTTTTTGGAAATGTCAATAGAAATATCGATAAAATGTCGATATCGATAGATATTTCTAGAAAAAATTCAAAAAAAAATATTTAAATTAATAAATAAACATTATATACTTTTTAAATGAGTTCAAATACTTGTTTCAATATTATATTCATATTAAGTTACATTTTCTTGCTATTTTTTTTAATATTTCATCAATTTTGTACAATATGGTCGAAATGTCGATTCCCCTCTTATGTTGACGTCGAACCCATGAACATATGAAAATATCGATGGAAATGTCGACATGCGATGCAAATTTAATACCATGCGTGTAGCGTGTGCTATAAATTTAATTTTAATTTGTTGGGTATAATTTTTTATTTCATCTATTTTGGTCTCACCATTTTCTAAGCGTCTATTTTAATGTGGGTATATTCAGCTTTTATCTATTTTAGTTGTCTTTTAATAGAGACGTAATTGTTTTGGTCTATATTTTTAAATATTAGCACAAATTTTATACACAACAAATACCCTTTAACACAAATTATGATAATGTTTTAAAAAAACTTATTATATGTATTGTCGTGCTAAAATTGTAATCGAAAAATTGAGATTTAAAAAACTAAATATGCCAAAAGAGTTATTTCTTAGAATTACATTGGTCAAAATACATGTTTGAAAAGTGCAAGTGTAAAAGTGAGTGTTAGTTGAAAGTACAATTATCATAATTATTAACACGTGGAGTAGAGAGATTTGAACCTTTATTCTCTTGGTCGATGATAAAATACTTTAACCAGTTGAATTATGCTTAGATTGGCGATAACATAATACTTTAACCAATTGAGTTATGTTAAGATCGAAAAATCAATAATGTCATTTCACATCCATGGTACGTTAAATATTAGTCACATGGAATCTTGTGAAGGGAAAACAAATGAAAATTGAAGTGGAAAAGTTTGGGGGAGATGCATGAGAGTGCATTAATTGATTTTGATTGTGGAGCTTTGGTAGACAAATAAAATTAGTGCAATAATTTGACCATTAGATCTCCTAGTCAATGCCTACACATCGAGATTTGTAACTATTATAAGTTAAGTTTTTTAAAAAATAATATGAAGAAGTGGGTCAAAGTGTCGAATTTAAGATAGGAGTTGTGCACGGATCGTTAGGAGTTTTTAATGACTTTTTGATGTGAGATACTTTTATTGATCTATTTTTATTATATTTAATAGCTAAGTAGATCTCATAAATATCTTTGAGCCACTAAAAATAATAAATATCAAAAAGTTAGTAGTAGCTCGTAAGGTTAAATTGCACATTTAGTCTCTAAATTTTGAGGTTTGTATCTATTTAGTCCCTGAACTTTCAAAATTATAAATTTAGTCCTTAGACTTTTGAATTTTTTAAAATTCACATGTCTAATAGACACAAAATTGAAATTTTAGGATTTTATTAGACACCAAATTTAAATTTATATCTAATAGATCAATTAATTTTTAAAAATTTTGAATTTGACAGAGACCTATTAGATACAAAATTGAAAGTTTAGGGACTTATTAGATACTTTTGAAAGTTTGGGACAAAATAGATACAAATCTCAAAGTTCAGAGACTAAACTTGTAATTTAACCGATCTCGTAATCAAGTAAATATTGTTCAACGTAAAATACATGGTAATGGTAATCTTGAGTGAGAATTTCTAGTACTACGAGAGTACCATACTCTACTTGTTCATATTGTAGTTTTGTTTTTACAATTTCTTTTTAATGCTGGTGGGCCAATAAATTATGGAATGAGTATCATATTCCTGTAGTACTATAAAATTTTTCATCTTAAGTTATAAGATTGGTATATGGAAAAAATTTATATACTATGAGTACTTACTCCCTTCCTTCACACTATTAATTTATCTTTATAAATAATTCTTTAATGTTTATGAATCTCTATGTCATTTTTAAAATGACGCTAACGCTACAGCTAATTTTTTTTTTATTGGTATATGAGATTTAAATAATTTCTAACAAGTTTTTTTTTAAAGTCATGTCTATTTAACTCTTATATTTTGAAAAAGATTTTGATAGACCTATGAATGTTTGAGTTTTGCATTTAATTTTTTTTAATGTTAATTACTACATCAGTTTAACCGTTACATCACCCCTAATAATTTAATAACTAAAAGAATTTGAATAAGAGCTAAGGTGGAGTTTTTTTAAAATTCACATTTAGATTTGTAACTGTTGCTACAACGACTCATTGTGGATTGGGCAAGAGTTTAGGTTATGTGGAGTGAAGATCTACCACTGTGTCGTGCTCGACCCAACACTTTTCGATGCTTAAGTCAATGATGTACACAAAATAATGTCGAGTTGAGTTTAGGTTAGGTTGCGTACCTTAAATGAGAGTATGTCTCTCATATTTATAGGACTTGGTCGTTCTGACTTTTGTGTCGGGCTGCACATAAAGTCTTTCCCCTCTCAGTAATCGGCATGCTCTTGGGCTCGACTTTTGGACCTTGGAGAGTGCATCTTGCCTCTTTGGATAATTTAGGTCCTTTTGGCCTCCCTGCTTTGCTTTGGAAGCTGCACCCATAGATCTGTACAAAAGTCGACCCATAACACACATGGTAAATAATTAATGGTAAAATGACAATAAATAACTTTTTTTTTTGAGTTCGTCAATAAATAACTTTCAATATACTATATTAGTGAATAAAACATTTAACACCATTCCAATTATTGGATTCCCATCCCCATAACGGTTGAAGTTAAAAAAACTAATTAGAATACTTATTTTCTTAAAAAAAAATTAGATACTAAAATAAATATTTTAGAGTTTTCGGGAACAAACAAGAACAATTGAAATAAATCTAAAAGTTTTAGAAACTAAATAAAAATAAAAATCTTACATCTTGGACAAGAATGTCGAAATGGGACTTGCAGAATCCAAATCGAAATTCAGCCGATTTTAATGGCAGAGACAAACTTGAAGCTAAATTGTTCATTGTGTTAATAAACTTTCTCATCGAGATCCATTTACATCGTCAAGGTTCTCGGCATATAACGTTTTCCAATGGCGGCCAATTCCTGTAAACCGCCATTGATGACGTCGCGAGGTCGAAGTTGGGAATCAGTTTCGTTTTCGCAGGACACAGAACCAAATGGCGTGGTCGAGGTAACCATATAACTCAACCTTGTGGACTTGGATTGATTGGTTGTCCGCCATGGATTGACCTTAGCTAAACTTAATGCAATATTATTTATAATTAACCTATAGGATTTGTTGAGAAGAGAATCATTTTCAGAGTTTCAAATTTCTCTTTAGAATGACTTTCCAAGTGCTTTGAGTTTTAAGTGTTAAAAAAGTTTTTTTCAGCAGTTGAAAAATAATTCCAAATAGACCGCCCTTATTCATTTTCATTATTTCAAAGTACTTTTTCAACAGTAATTTGCCTTGAATACTGATTTCTTTGGAATGATTTCGAAGTACAACACAATTAGCCTAAAAACTAAAATACAGCTACAAGTCTCTTAAATTATGGGAAGAGCCTCTTCTGATTTTGGTTTTGCCTTCAATACTGATTGCTTAAATCATGAGAAGAGTCTCTTCTGCAGCTGGCCCAGTACTCAGTTACAAGTCTGGAGAAATAGGAGTTGGTTTCCATAAGCTTCGAAGGCTCTTCATACTCAACTAGATTTCCAACAGAAGAATTTGCAGTTGGCCAGTTGTTATAAAAGCTTCAATTGATGGGTGTGATTCAGCAGAAGAAAAGGAATGAGAAAGTTATTGGTTATCATCTTACCAAAGGAGAGAACCATGACTTTGTCACTGTCAACGACTGTGGGAACTCTGTGAGCGACTGTTATAACAGTGCATTCTGAGAATTCCTGCCTTATAATTCTTTGTAAAATGATGTCAGTTGCCGAGTCGATGGAAGCGGTAGCCTCATTGAGGACGAGAATTCGGTTTCGTTTGAGTAGCACTCTTCCGAGACAGAAAAGTAGGCGCTTTCCCACGCTCCAGTTCTCTCCTTCATCACTCACTGTTGAACCAAACAAAATCAATACACAACAACATCAGGAAATAACATGTTTGTATGCTTGAAAACAGCATACCAGATGAGTCGAGCCCATTCGATAGGCTGCTGACAGTGTCCCTTAGTTGACACTTCTCCAATGCCTGCAAATAGCCGATTGCCTTTTTGTACTTTATAAAGCAAAATACAAGAAATGTTTGAAGATTCAAAATCAGGTTGAGTGATGAAATTCACCTCCATATCTCATCATCAGAGTAAAGGCCTAGAGGGTCTAAATTAGTGCGCATGTTTCCCCTGAAAAGTGTTGGCTCTTGTGGGATGATGCTGAGCTTCAAGCTTAGATCCTTTAAACCAATGGAACATATGTCGATCTCGTCGATGATGATTCTCCCGCTCTCGGGCTCCACCAAACGAAACAGAGCACTTATTAGAGTCGTTTTTCCACTTCCTGTTCTTCCTACAACTCCTACTCTAGTTCTTTCTTGGAAGGTGCATGTAATTCCCTTGAGAACGAGAGGAGCATTTGGACGATATTTTATCTAAAACAAACAAAAAACTTGAAACTTGAGCATTGGAAACGTCATTCGAGTATCATTAAGGTGTTCAAGAAAAATCGTAAATTATTTGAATAAACTACATTTGTAGCTCTTCTTACCTTTAGACATTCCAACTCAATCCTTCCCTTGGCAGGCCATGACAATGGTGGCCTGCTTTTCTCCACGATTGCTGGAGGCTCTGCTGGCAAATGCATATATTGCTTGATCCTTTCAACGGAAATGATGTAGTTTGAAAGATTACAATACCATCTCGCCATGAAAATGTGGATAAGTGACAAGAATAAAGCATAGGAAAGAGAGAGCCCCACAAGCCCTGCACAGTGGATTAAACGATCAAAAGGTATGGAACAAGATTAGAAATCTTACGTTCTTGTTAAATTTGTCTTACCCGGATTGGTGGTTTGACCCTGGGGAAGCACTACAAGGAGAAATGCAACAGAGACGAGAATGAAATTTTGCAGTGTTTCTATCCTCAACACAAGCCACTCTGTGGTTGCATTCGAGTGGAAAAGAAGACTTGCATCTGTGTCAACTAGCTTTACGAACTTCTGAAAGAATCTTTCTGTCATGTCGAAAGCTCGGATCGTGACAACACCAAGTGATGTCTCTGCTGCATAATTCATTACAGGTGCTTTTGTTGTCCCATTGATTCTAACAAGCTCCCTGGCAGAGGCTAGATAATAACTCTTCCCAAATATAAGACAACAAGTAGATAAAAGTTAGCTCCACCGTTTAATGATCAAGAAAGATATCTAATTTGGAGATATGAAACAAATATGTACAAAACACTGTATACCTGAATGTAAGTTGAAGCTACGATAGCAGGAATGGCGACTAGGAGAACTTCCCACGTTACGGAAGCAACAATTACAATCACTACAAGAAGATCCATAGCACCAGATACTACAAAGATGATGGAAAATGGTATGTCGAAATCCAAAACACTCAAATCTGATGAGGCCTGCAAACATTGTGATCTCAACAACCAGCTTTGGTGCAGTAAGTTGCTAGCTTAAATGAAACATAAGCATTAGCTTCATGATGCATAAGAAGTGCAGACGGAGATGAAGCGAAAATGATCTTACTCGGGTCAAAATCCGTCCTACTGGGGTTGTATCGAAGAATGCCATTGGAGCTTTGAAGATAGAAATTATGAAACCAGTGAAGAAGGCTTTAGATGCTCTTAGACCGAAAAGAGCTGTTAAAAGGGACCTGCAATACACAAGTACTGCACTAAAAAGTGAAATAGCCGCATAGATTCCAATCATCGTGCAGGTACTGATGTGAGGGAAGTTAATAGCAATGGCTAGCCAATATGTTGCAGCTGTCTGAAAACCAACAAAACCACATAGACTAATTACACTTAAATACAAAAGAGGAGATGCCTTGGAGACAGTGATATAATCCCAGAATGGTTTCCAGCCAACATCCCCGATTTCCTTTTCTTCTTCTTCTGTTAACTGTACTCCACCTAAATTTTTGCTAGTTACATATTTTTTATCATTTTTTTCACGTCTCACAGTGTCTACTGTTTCAGAGCCTATCAGGTTTTCTCTCTCCGAAGTGTCAGAGGCTATTATGCTATCTTTGTGAGCATTCACAAGATTTTCGAAAGGCGTCCCAGCTGTAAACAGATCCTCATAACTTCCTGATTGAGTTATTTTCCCTCGCTCAATTATCTGAAAAATGGCAAGACATGTCAATGAGAAAGTGCTTACAAGATTACAACTACTTTAACATGAACATGAAGTTCAACTCAATGAGAAAGTGCTTACAAGATTACAACTACTTTAACATGAACATGAAGTTCAACTCAAAGTAGCTAACTTACCAGAATTTTATTGACTTCAGAAAGAAATTCCACTTGATAAGTCACAAGAACGACGGTTTTCTTATATAGAGCAGTCATGACACATTCCTGCATAAATTCCATCTTTCAAGTTGAATAATTTCTACTATAAAAAGTTCCCTTTTCTTTCTTTTATCTAATGGGTAGACAAGAAACTAGATTTTCCATGTCCTTACATCAAAAAGTGTTGCAGCAGTATGGGCATCCACTGCGCTAAAGGGATCATCAAGCAGATAAATATCAGCATCATTATAGACAGCTCTTGCAAGTTGAATCCTCTGTTTCTGTCCCCCACTCATGTTAAGGCCTTTTTGCCCTATTTCTATAAGATCTCCATGGTCAAAACTATTGATGTCCTCATCCAAAGCACAGGCTTTTATGGCATTCTTATACATGCCCGTGTCCATTGGCTTTCCGTTGAGTATGTTATCTCGAATTGTCCCACTCTGAATCCAAGCTATCTGTGAAACATAAGCTATTGATCCATTTACCTGAACCTGCAGTATAAAAAAGATGAAAACTACTTCAGTTTTCTAAACAAATATGGTTTATTTTCATGCCATGCTAGATATGCTTTGTGTTTTAAACTCACACCTTCTAGTAAGTTTTGGTATCTCTCCAAGTATCGCATGTAGAAGAGAGGATTTTCCAGCTCCAACTGGTCCACATACAGCAACTTTCTGTCCTCTTTCTATATCTAAATCCACATCTTTCAGAGTTAAAGACACCGACTCCGGATCCCACCTGAAGTTACCGTTTCGAATTTCGATCATCTTATCAAAATGCTTCTTTGGGTTTTCAATGACTTCATTTTTTTTTAGCTCATCATCGAGTAAGAATGTGTTGAGCCTATCGAAGGCGACCTTGACTTGGATCATGATTGAAAGAGCTTCTGGTATCATTCTCACAGGTTCTGACATTATTCTTAGTGTTGCAAGAACAGTAAAAATGGTGCTTGCATTCAAAGGAGCGCTCTGGAAGAGAACACATCCAAAGAAAATAACAGTAGACACAATAGTGGGAGCCATCCAATACAATATGGAGTTATAAGTCTTCTGCATCTGCGTTTCTTTCAACCATTTGAACTCCTTTTCGCGAAGGGATTCGATCAAGCTCTGGAACTTTTCTTCCCATGATTGCAACTTAATGATCTTCATGTTGTTAAGCACTTCAGAAGTGGACCTCAACCTCTCATCTTGAGCAACCATGAAATGGAACTGACACTTTTGCAATGACTTAGCAAAAGGCACATTGAGGAGCCCACAAATGAGAAGAAGAACCAAACCAAGCAAAGCTCTAACACCCACCACCCAAAATAGTACTGCAATGGACAGAACAAGTTGTAATCCTGAAGCCCATGCTGTGTGAAGCCACCATGGAAATTCTCCCATTCTATAAGCATCCCCAGCAATATTGTTCACAATCTCTCCAGCAGAGTGCCTCATCCTCCCCAAACTAGAAAGCTTCAACAACTTCCTATACACTGCCACCATCAAAGCCGATCTCATTTTCATCCCTGACCTTCTAGACTCAAAGAACCAATGCCTTTGCCCCAAAGACTCAAACACCTTACAAACAATCAAAACCCCCACAATCGAAAGACCCTATCTCAAATTCCTTTCATCACCAGTCGAATAGTTAACAAAAGCAAACAGAATAAGAGGAGAAACCACAACAAAAAGCGTTCTCAAAAGAGTATAAAACGCTATCAAAACATTTTCCTTCATGTGCACCTTTTTAATGGCCTGAAAAGCCAAGTTCCCAGAGCCTGAAGCCTTTTCTCTCGAGAGTAAATCCCAAACATGGGAAAATCTTTGGTAAGCCAACTCTGCTTCATCCTCAGAATCAAGAGGAGGAACATCTTCAAGAGTCAATGCCCTCGTATAACACAATGTAAGTAAAGGGTTAATCCAAGAAAAAGTCAGTTTGCTGAAGAGACCGGCCTGTCTAATGTTCGATGAAGATGATTCAGGCTCTTCAATCGGTTCGTCTAGAAGGGGTTCCGCCATGATTGACCCTCTAATATTTGCAGAAATGGAAGCTCTAAAAATGGAGAATCGAAGCTGTTGGGATTTGCATGCATGCACATAAGAAGGATTAAGGAACATGAATGCGTTTCTGAAGTTATGGTTATGGAGGCTACGTCTTCACCGCATAAAAGTTGGACTTCTTCAAAGTTGCACCAAATCCCATAAAGAAACATTTTACAGAAATGGAATGACAACGGGGTGGAAGAAACCTTCAATTTCACTTATTTTATTTAAAGAAAATCAGATTTAACTTCATATAATATCACGAGTTGAATTTTTTTTTTCTTTTTTTTTTAAGGTGCGTGAAGCCAAGGTTTAAAATGTCAATGTCGACAAAAATGTCAAAGTCTCAATTTTATAGAAATGTTAATAGAAATATTGATAAAATGTTGATGTCGATATTGATGGATATTTCTAGAAAAAAATTTAAAAAAATATTTAAATTAATAAATAAACATTTTACACTTTTTAAATGAGTTAAAATACTTGTTACAATATTATATTTATATTAAGTAACATTTTGTTGCTATTTTTTTAATATTTCATCAATTTTGTACGATATAGTGGAAATGTCTATTCTCCCCTTATGTTAATGTCGAACCCATGGACATGTAGAAATATCGATGGAAATGTCGACATGTCGACGAAAATTTAATAACATGCGTGTAGCATGTACTATAAATTTAATTTTAATTTGTTGGGTGTAATTTTTTATTTCATCTATTTTGGTCTCACTATTTTCTAAGCGTCTATTTTAATGTGGGTATATTCAGCTTTTATCTATTTTAGTCATCTTTTAATAGAGACGTAATTGTTTTGGTCTATATTTGTAAATATTAGCACAAATTTTATACACAACAAATACTCTTTAACACAAATTATGATAATGTTTTAAAAAAATATATTATATGTAATGTCGTGTTGAAATTGTAATCGAAAAATTGAGATTTAAAAAACTAAATATGCCAAAAGAGTTAGTTCTTAGAATTACATGGGCCAAAATGCATGTTTGAAAAGTGCAAGTATAAAAGTGAGTGTTAGTTGAAAGTACAATTATCACAATTATTAACATGTGGAGTAGAGAGATTCGAACTTTTATTCTCTTAATCGATGATAAAATGTCTTATCCAATTGAGTTATGCTTAAATTGGCGATAATATAATACTTCAACCAGTTGAGTTATGTTAAGATCGACAAATCAATAATATCATTTCACATCGATGATATCTTAAATATTAGCCACATGGAATCTTGTGGAGGGAAAACAAATGAAAATTGAAGTGGACAAATTTGGGGGAGATGCATGAGAGTGCATTAATTGATTTTGATTGTGGAGCTTTGGTAGCAAATAAAATTAGTGCAATAACTTGATCATTAGATCTCCTAGTCAATGCCTAAACATCGAGATTTGTAACTATTATAAGTTAAGTTTTTTAAAAAATAATATGAAGAAGTAGGTCAAAGTATCGAATTAAGATAGGAGTTGTGCACGGATCGGTAGGAGTTTTTAATGACTTTTTGATGTGAGATACTTTTATTGATCTATTCTTATTATATTTAATAGCTAAGTAGATCTCATAAATATCTTTGAGCCACTAAAAATAACAAATATAAAAAAATTAGTAGGAGCTCGTAAGGTTAAATTATACATTTAGTTCCTGAACTTTGAGGTTTGTATCTATTTAGTCCATGAACTTTCAAAATTATAAATTTAGTCCTTGGACTTTCGAATTTTTTAAAATTCACAGGTCTAATAGACATAAAATTAAAATTTTAGGTCTCCATTAGACACAAAATTCAAATTTATATCTAATATATCAATTAATTTTTAAAAATTTTGAATTTGACATGAACCTATTAGAAATAAAATTGAAGTTTATGAACCTATTAGACACTTTTGAAAGTTTAGGGACCAAATAGATACAAACCTCAAAGTTCATGGACTAAATTTGTAATTGAACCGAGCTCGTAATTAAGTAAATATTGTTCAACGTAAAATACATGGTAATGGTCATCTTAAGTGAGAAAAATTTTAGTACTA
This sequence comes from Trichosanthes truncata, assembly GCA_033996785.1. Classification (NCBI taxonomy): domain Eukaryota; kingdom Viridiplantae; phylum Streptophyta; class Magnoliopsida; order Cucurbitales; family Cucurbitaceae; genus Trichosanthes; species Trichosanthes truncata. The sequence continues at coordinate 57,785,657 of MU867259.1, forward strand.
CGAGAGTACTATAATCTATTTGTTCACATTGTAGTTTTGCTTTTACAATTTCTTTTTAATGTTGGTGGGCCAATAAATTATGGAAGGAGTATCATATTCCTGTAGTACTATAAATTTTTTCATCTTAAATTATAAGATTGGTATATAGAAAAATTTCCTATATTATGAGTACTTACTCCCTTCCTTCACACTATTATTTTATCTTTATAAATAATTTTTTAATGCTCATGGATCTCATGTCATTTTTAAAATGATGCTAACGTGACAACTAAATTTTTTTTATTGGTATATGAGATTTAAATAATTTCTAACAAGTTTTTTTTTAAAATCATGTCTATTTAACTCTTATATTTTGAAAAAGATTTTGATAGACCTATGAATGTTTGAGTTTTGCATTTAATTTTTTTTAATGTTAATTACTACATCAGTTTAACCTTTACATCACCCATAATAATTTGATAACTAAAAGAATTTAAATAAGTGCTAAGGTGGAGTTTTTTTAAAACTCACATTGAGATTTATAACTGTTGCTACAACGACTCGTTGTGGATTAGGCAAGAGTTTAGGTTATGTGGAGTGAAGATCTAGCACTGTGTGGTGCTCGACCCAACACTTTTCGATACTTAAGTCAATGATGTACACAAAATAATGTCGAATTGAGTTTAGGTTAGGTTGCGTACCTTAAATGAGAGTATGTCTCTCATATTTATAGGACTTGGTCGTTCTGACTTCTGTGTCGGGCTGCACATAAAGTCTTTCCCCTCTCGGTAATCGGCATGCTCTTGGGCTCGGCTTTTGGGCCTTGAAGAGTGCATCTTGCCTCTTTGGATAATTTAGGTCCTTTGGGCCTCCCTACTTTGCTTTGGAGGCTGCACCCATAGATCTGTACAAAAGTTAACCCATAACACACATGATAAATAATTAATGGTAAAATGACAATTAACTTTTTTTTTGAGTTCGTCAATAAATAACTTTCAATATACTATATTAGTGAATAAAACATTTAACACCATTCCAATTATTGGATTCCCATCCCCATAACGGTTGAAGTTAAAAAAACTAATTAGAATACTTATTTTCTTAAAAAAAAATTAGATACTAAAATAAATATTTTAGAGTTTTCGGGAACAAACAAGAACAACTGAAATAAATCTAAAAGTTTTAGAAACTAAATAAAAATAAAAATCTTACATCTTGGACAAGAATGTCGAAATGGGACTTGCAGAATCCAAATCGAAATTCAGCCGATTTTAATGGCAGAGACAAACTTGAAGCTAAATTGTTCATTGTGTTAATAAACTTTCTCATCAAGATCCATTTACATCGTCAAGGTTCTCGGCATATAACGTTTTCCAATGGCGGCCAATTCCTGTAAACCGCCATTGATGAGGTCGCGAGGTCGAAGTTGGGAATCAGTTTCGTTTTTGCAGGACACAACCAAATGGCGTGGTCGAGGTAAGCATATAACTCAACCTTATGGACTTGGATTGATTGGTTGTCCACCATGGATTGACCTTAGCTAAACTTAATGCAATATTATTTATAATTAACCTATACGATTTGTTGAGAAGAGAATCGTTTTCAGAGTTTCAAATTTCTCTTTAGAATCACTTTCCAAGTGCTTTGAGTTTTAAGTGTTAAAAAAGTTTTTTTCAGCAGTTGAAAAATAATTCCAAATAGACCGCCCTTATTCATTTTCATTATTTCAAAGCACTTTTTCAACAGTAATTTGCCTTCAATACTGATTGCTTTGGAATGATTTCGAAGTACAACACAATTAGCCTAAAAATTAAAATACAGCTACAAGTCTCTTAAATTATGGGAAGAGCATCTTCTGATTTTGGTTTTGCCTTCAATACTGATTGCTTAAATTATGCGAAGAGTCTCTTCTGCAGCTGGCCCAGTACTCAGTTACAAGTCTGGAGAAATAGGAGTTGGTTTCCATAAGCTTCGAAGGCTCTTCATACTCAACCAGATTTCCTACAGAAGAATTTGCAGTTGGCCAGTTGTTATAAAAGCTTCAATTGATGGGTTGGATTCAGCAGAAGAAAAGGAATGAGAAAGTTATTGGTTATCATCTTACCAAAGGAGAGAACCATGACTTTGTCACTGTCAACGACTGTGGGAACTCTGTGAGCGACTGTTATAACAGTGCATTCTGAGAATTCATGCCTTATAATTCTTTGTAAAATGGTGTCAGTTGCCGAGTCGATGGAAGCGGTAGCCTCATCGAGGACGAGAATTCGGTTTCGTTTGAGTAGCACTCTTCCGAGACAGAAAAGTTGGCGCTGTCCCACGCTCCAGTTCCCTCCTTCATCACTCACTGTTGAACCAACCAAAATCAATACACAACAACATCAGGAAATAACATGTTTGTATGCTTGAAAACAGCATACCAGATGAGTCGAGCCCATTCGATAGGCTGCTGACAGTGTCCCTTAGTTGACACTTCTCCAATGCCTACAAATAGCTGATTGCCTTTTAGTACTTTATAAAGCAAAATACAAGAAATGTTTGAAGATTCAAAATCAGGTTGAGTGATGAAATTCACCTTCCATATCTCATCATCAGAGTAAAGGCCTAGAGGGTCTAAATTAGTGCGAATGTTTCCCCTGAAAAGTGTTGGCTCTTGTGGGATGATGCTTAGCTTCAATCTTAGATCCTTTAAACCAATGGAACATATGTCGATCCCGTCGATGATGATTCTCCCGCTCTCGGGCTCCACCAAACGAAACAGAGCACTTATTAGAGTCGTTTTTCCACTTCCTGTTCTTCCTACAACTCCTACTCTAGTCCTTTCTTGGAAGGTGCATGTAATTCCCTTGAGAACGAGAGGAGCATTTGGACGATATTTTATCTAAAACAAACAAACAACTTGAAACTTGAGCATTGAAAACGTCATTCGAGTATCATTAAGGTGTTCAAGAAAAATCGTAAATTATTTGAATAAACTACATTTGTAGCTCTTCTTACCTTTAGACATTCCAACTCAATCCTTCCCTTGGCAGGCCATGACAATGGTGGCCTGCTTTTCTCCACGATTGCTGGAGGCTCTGCTGGCAAATGCATATATTGCTTGATCCTTTCAACGGAAATGATGTAGTTTGAAAGATTACAATACCATCTCGCCATGAAAATGTGGATAAGTGACAAGGATAAAGCATAGGAAAGAGAGAGCCCCACAAGCCCTGCACAATGGATTAAACGATCAAAATGTATGGAACAAGATTAGAAATCTTACTTTCTTGTTGTATTTGTCTTACCCGGATTGGTGGTTTGACCCTGGGCTAGCACTACAAGGAGAAATGCAACAGTGACGAGGGTGAAATTTTGCAGTGTTTCTATCCTCAACACAAGCCACTCTGTGGTTGCATTCGAGTGGAAAAGAAGACTTGCATCTGTGTCAACTAGCTTTACGAACTTCTGAAAGAATCTTTCTGTCATGTCGAAAGCTCGAATCGTGACAACACCAAGTGATGTCTCTGCTGCATAATTCATTACAGGTGCTTTTGTTGTCCCGTTGATTCTAACAAGCTCCCTGGCAGAGGCTAGATAATAACTCTTCCCAAATATAAGACAACAAGTAGATAAAATTTAGCTCCACCGTTTAATGATCAAGAAAGATATCTAATTTGGAGATATGAAACAAATATGTACAAAACACTGTATACCTGAATGTAAGTTGAAGCTACGATAGCAGGAATGGCGACTAGGAGAACTTCCCACGTTACGGAAGCGACAATTGCAATCACTACAAAAAGATCCATAGCACCAGATACTACAAAGATGATGGAAAATGGTATGTCGAAATCCAAAACACTCAAATCTGATGAGGCCTGCAAATATTGTGATCTCAACAACCAGTTTTGGTGCAGTAAGTTGCTAGCTTAAATGTAACATAAGCATTAGCTTCATGATGCATAAGAAGTGCAGACGGAGATGAAGCGAAAATGAACTTACTCGGGTCAAAATCCGTCCTACTGGGGTTGTATCGAAGAATGCCATTGGAGCTTTGAAGATAGAATTTGTGAAACCATTGAAGAAGGCTTTAGATGCTCTTAGACCGAAAAGAGCTGTTAAAAAGGACCTGCAATACACAAATACTGCACTAAAAAGTGAAATAGCCGCATAGATTCCAATCATCATGCCGCTACTGATGTGAGGGAAGTTAATAGCAATGGCTAGCCAATATGTTGCAGCTGTCTGAAAACCAACAAAACCACATAGACTAATTACACTTAAATACAAAAGAGGAGATGCCTTGGAGACAGTGATATAATCCCAGAATGGTTTCCAGCCAACATCCCCAATTTCCTTTTCTTCTTCTTCTGTTAATTGTACTCCACCTAAATTTTTGCAAGTTACATTCTTTTTATCATTTTTTTCACGGCCCACGATGTCTACGGTTTCAGAGCCTATCAGGTTTTCGCCCTCCGAAGTGCCAGATGCTATTATGCTATCTTTGTGAGCATTCACAAGCTTTTCGAAAGGCGTCCCAGCTGTCAACAGATCCTCATAACTTCCTGATTGAGTTATTTTCCCTTGCTCAATTACCTGAGAAATGGCAAGACATGTCAATGAGAAAGTGCTTACAAGATTACAACTACTTTAACATGAACATGAAGTTTAATTCAAAGTAGCTAACTTACCAGAATTTTATCGACTTCAGAAAGAAATTCCACTTGATGAGTCACAAGAACGACGGTTTTCTTATATAGAGCAGTCATGACACATTCCTGCATAAATTCCATCCTTCAAGTTGAATAATTTCTACTATAAAAAGTTCCATTTTCTTTCTTTTATCTAATGGGTAGACAAGAAATTAGATTTTCCATGTCCTTACATCAAAAAGTGTTGCAGCAGTATGGGCATCCACTGCGCTAAAGGGATCATCAAGCAGATAAATATCAGCATCATTATAGACAGCTCTTGCAAGTTGAATCCTCTGTTTCTGTCCTCCACTCATGTTAAGGCCTCTCTGCCCTATTTCTGTAAGATCTCCATGGTCAAAACTATTGATGTCCTCATCCAAAGCACAAGCTTTTATGGCATTCTTATACCTGACCGTGTCCATTGGCTTTCCGTTGAGTATGTTATCTCGGATTGTCCCACTCTGAATCCAAGCTGTCTGTGAAACATAGGCTATTGATCCATTTACCTGAACCTGCAGTATAAAGAAGATGAAAACTACTTCAGTTTTCTAAACAAATATGGTTTATTTTCGTGCCATGCTAGATATGCTTTGTGTTTTAAACTCACACTTGCAATAAGTTTTGGTATCTCTCCAAGTATCGCATGTAGAAGAGAGGATTTTCCAGCTCCAACTGGTCCACATACAGCAACTTTCTGTCCTCTTTCTATATCTAAATCCACATCTTTCAGAGTTAAAGACACCGACTCTGGATCCCACCTGAAGTTACCGTTTCGAATTTCGATCATCTTATCAAAATGCTTCTTTGGGTTTTCAATGACTTCATTTTTTTTTAGCTCATCATCGAGTAAGAATGTGTTGAGCCTATCAAAGGCGACCTTGACTTGGATCATGATTGAAAGAGCTTCTGGTATCATTCTCACAGGTTCTGACATTGTTCTTAGTGTTGCAAGAACAGTAAAAATGGTGCTTGCATTCAAAGGAGCGCTCTGGAAGAGAACACATCCAAAGAAAATAACAGTAGACACAATAGTGGGAGCCATCCAATACAACATGGAGTTATAAGTCTTCTGCATCTGCGTTTCTTTCAACCATTTGAACTCATTGTCGCGAAGGGATTCGATCAAGCTCTGGAATTTTTCTTCCCATGATTGCAACTTAATGATCTTCATGTTGTTAAGCACTTCAGAAGTGGACCTCAACCTCTCATCTTGAGCAACCATGAAATGGAACTGACACTTTTGCAATGACTTAGCAAAAGGCACATTGAGGAGCCCACAAATGAGAAGAGGAACCAAACCAAGCAAAGCTCCAACACCCACCACCCAAAACAGCACTGCAATGGACAGAACAAGTTGGAATCCTGAAGCCCAAGCTGTGTGAAGCCACCATGGAAACTCTCCCATTCTATAAGCATCAACAGCAATATAGTTCACAATCTCTCCAGCAGAGTGCCTCATCCTCCCCAAACTAGAAAGCTTCAACAACTTCCTATACACTGCCACCATCAAAGCCGATCTCATTTTCATCCCTGACCTTCTAGAGTCAAAGAACCAATGCCTTTGCCCCAAAGACTCAAACACCTTACAAACAATCAAAACCCCCACAATCGAAAGACCCTCTCTCAAATTCCTTTCATCACCAGTCGAATAGTTAACAAAAGAAAACAGAATAAGAGGAGAAACCACAACAGAAAGCGTTCTCAAAAGAGTATAAAACGCTATTAAAACATTTTCCTTCATGTGCACCTTTTTAATGGCCTGAAAAGCCAAGTTCCCTGAGCTTGAAGAGCCATTTTCTCTCAAAAGTGATTCCCAAACATGGGAAAATCTTTGGTAAGCTAACTCTGCTTCATCCTCAGAATCAAGAGGAGGAACATCCTCAAGAGTCAATGCTCTCAAATAACCCAATTTAAGTAAAGGGTTAATCCAAGAAAAAGTCAGCTTGCTGAAGAGACCGGCCTTTCTAATGTTGGATGAAGATGTCCCAGGTTCTTCAATCTGTTTGTCTAGAAGTGGTTCCGCCATTGGAAGGATGGAATCGTCATTAACCATTTGTTAAACAAAAAACAGCCAAATATTGAAGCAAATGGCTTACTCAGGCTTGTGCATCTGGGTGGCATCAAGGGAAAAAGGAAAAAAAAAATGAAACTATATTAACTATATTTGCAGAGAAAGTAAAAGAGGAAAGCTAAAGATGTCACACCCCGCCCCAGATTAACTCTACCAAACCTAGGACGAGATGTGACGGCAGTAGACCCCAAATGTGCAATTGAATCTATTGCCAAGTCTTTATCTCTTTTCTCATTATCTATCTTTAACTATGGATATCCATAAACAATGCGTTGGAATTTCTCTCTTTACTTACAATAAATGATATGCAATGACTTGACAAGATTGGTGGCAGACTCTGATTAGCTAACTCTGGTTGAAACTCAAGAGCAACCTGGTGGAAAAATTTAAAAACAAAAGAATGAGCTAAAAAGTCCAGTGAGTGGTGCTTCCATATAAAAAAATAATGTTTAGTAACACACTTTTCATAATAAACATAAATCAAATTTCTATACGTGCAAATAATGTAGTTTATGCTTGAGATCATTTCAACACGTTAAAAAAAAAGTGTAACAATAACTCTTAAGTCAACAACTCTTGAAATATAAGCACAAGTTCGTAAAACATAGATAGGAAAATCTGCAATTACAGCTCTGGAAAGCATAAACATAACTAGTGAAATTCATCACCAAATCTGTACCCAAATCTCTGTCATACTGGCGTAGAGTAATCTCAATATGCACAGCAATCTCTGTCATACATGCACGTAGAGCAAACTCTAACATCTGCAATGCTTCAGGTCCAGGATTTGGACCAGGATTTGGAATCCGGATTCGGCACCTAATGGCCCTGGCAGTCCCCTGCATCCCATGCGACCTGAGCATGCGAGCATACTATGGAAACACATTCTCATAGCATATCGGGTAATCACCAAGGGTACAAAGATCTAGTGGTTTGAAAACTACTTCCAGCATAAACCTCTTAACTTCTCAAACTCTTTCTGAAAACCATGCTTTTTCTTTAAACATCTCATAAACTTGAGAGATTTTCAAATAACATTAAACATTTATAATTTCTCAAATAATCATCAAATCTCTCAAATAATAAAACATTTCCAAAGTCATATTTTCTCTTAAACTACATCTCATGAAATTCATACATTTCTCAACAAACATTTAAACTCTTCAAACATCTCAATAATCATAAAATATCTCAAATATTTCTCAAATAATAATTTATGCTAAAAGCATAAAATATTGTAATTTCAATACCATTTTTGGAAATTCATAACAATTCTCTAAAAATCTCTTTGCAATTTCTCTAAATTCACACATAATTATAGAATTCTTAAAAATATATAATAATAATCAAATAATGAAAACAATTCGTAAAATAAACCACTCACAAAACTCTTGTTGATAGTACTTTGAGTCATAAGCTATTCCAATCTTTGTTCAACCTACAATTCCAATTTCAAATCACAATTTAATCTCCAAAACATTTAACTAAAAATAAACAACTAAACACCAATTAAACCAATTTCTATTCTCCCAACCTTTAATCTCTCTCTTTCTCTTTCATCTTATTAATACTCAAGTACCTATATATATATATATATATATATATATATATGTCTTTATTCTAATAAAACAATATTACTTTCTCTTTCCTCAAAAACAATTTTTATCAAAAGAAAATACTTCATTTCCCCAACTTTATCTCCACGTGAAAAGCCTCCCAATAAGCTTTCTCTCTTCTCATTAAACCCCACTTGTACCACACATGACTTTTTCATACCCCAATAACAATTAACTATTATTATTACTAGTTTTCCATTTACATCATCTTCTTCCTCTCATTCCCTCTCATCTTCCTCCATAGCCAGACCGTGGGTGGTTTCCTTCCTCCATTTCCATTTATTTATTTCCTCTCTTCCTTTTCCTATTTTTCATTCCCACTAACAATTGGGTTTTCTATTCTCTTTTACATCTTTTACTTGAGCCAATTCCAAACAAAGAATACCCACAAAAATCCATGAAATTTCTTGGACCATAGATAGAAACCCATAAGATTTTTGTACTTGAAGAAAAGAAACCCATAAAATCATCATCCAAAATTTCATTTTTCCTTGCTATTTTCAAAAGAAAAATTGCTTACCAAGTCGAGTTCTTGTCTAGAAGCTTCTTCAAACCGTTTATGACATTATCCATGGCTTTTCCATTGAGTTCCTATGAGCTCCAAGTCTCTCCCCAATCTATCTCTCTCATTGTTTCTTCTCTCTTTTTTTTTTCTCTCTTTGTTTCTGTTTTCTTCTTTTTTGGTTCGTCTTTGACCCGAAAACCATCCCTTTGTCTCCATTTTTTTTTCTTTTATATTGTTCTCTTTCTCTCTCCAACATGAGATTATCCATTTTCTTTTCATTTTTGTCTTCTTCTCTACGTGGCATCCCCAAAACCACACATTTTCTTCTTCTTAATATTATTATTATATGTATATATTTGTAATCCAAAGCTTCAAACGAAGCTTTCCTATTGTTTTTTTTTTTTTTTTTAAAAAACTCTTCCAATATATATATATATATATATATATATATATATATATATATCAAAACCAATTCTCTTTTACTTTTCTATTTTATTTTAAACTTTCTTTTCTTTCCAAATAATCCAAAATCAAATAATCACTATCACATATATATAACCAAAAGTTAGAAGACCAAATGTGGGTCTTACAAAAGAAGTTCCTCTTTCTTGGGCATGGTCATGAAACCAATTGGGAGAGAGAATAAAGCTAAAATACAGCAACAATAAAGAGGAAATAGAGGAAGGGAATGGAGATTGATTTTATACTTGTAATTGAGGATTCAAGCTTGAACCAATGTTGAGGGAGTAGTCTATAGATTAGAGATTGAAAGTGAAATTAGGTGAGTGGTGAATTTTGATGATGAAAGCCATGGAAGAACAAAGGTTTTGTTTTTGTATTCAAGAAATCTCTTGGAAGCTAAGGATTTTGTGGAGTAGGTTGAGAAAAAGAAGTTATAGGAGAAAGAGAATGAAAGATAGAGTATTAAAAAAAAAAAAACAAAACAAAACAAAACAGAGAGAGAAACCAAGGCTTTGCTATGGAGGAAGAATAATGGAAATGAAGAAATGCCAGCGAGAGCATAGCTGGCTTATGATTAAGATGTCATAAGTTCAAATCATTCTACTCTAAATGTTGTTGAACTAAAAAAATGAAGAAAGAGTAAAATCAGTAGAATATGGAGGGTACAGAGAAAAGAAAAATTGGTTGAAATGTACAAATAAAATTAAGAGGAAAGAGAAGCAAGTTTTCAAATGGCAAGCTATTATGTTAGGTCTTAAAGGATAAATGTAGAAAGAGAGGAAAAAAAAGAATTGTTTAATTGGAGGGAAAACGCAGAAAGTATATTGACCTTGCTTTGATGAGAGAAAATGTACTTTGGAATTTGGATTAAAAGGAAGGGATTGAAAATTAGTTTAATAAATTCAAGTGAAATTAAATTTGTGGTATGATCCTTGAAATTTCAGTTTGAACGAAAATTAAGTAGTTTATGATACGAGATGCTAACGATAATAGTTCTGTGAATGGTTAATTTTGCAAAAATATTTTCATTATTTACCTAGTATTATGAAATTTCATGAAATCTATAATTATGTATGATTTTGGAATTGTTATGAATTTCAAGAAATTGTTGTGAATTTTTATTAATTTCATGGAATCTATAACCATTGACTTCACTTATTTTATTTAAAGAAAATCGTATCAGCTCCATATAATATAACCACAAGTTCTCAGAATTGCAAGTTGTAATAGATAAAGGAAAAATACGCTTTTGGTCTTTGAGCAGTGGCGGATCCAGGATTTTTGTTTAGGGGGGGCTTCATTCAAAATTTCATAAAAATAATTTACAAAGACCAAAATGATATTTTAACCAAAGTACAGAGACCAAAATGATATTTTAACCATTTTTTTATTCTATTATAAGAATTATAACTTCTTAAAAAATTTTAAGATTATTCTTATCCATTTTCATTTATATTTGATATAAAAAATTAAATTTGAAAAGGAAATTAAAATATATATATATATATATATTATTAAATATGGTTTATAATTCAAATTTATAAAATATAAAAGTCTAACTTTTTTTTTTAAAGAGTCTTTGTATATATTTTTATTATAAGAATTATAACTTCTTAAAAAATTTTAAGATTATTCTTATCCATTTTCATTTATATTTGATATAAAAAATTAAATTTGAAAAGGAAATTAAAATATATATATATTATTAAATATGGTTTATAATTCAAATTTATAAAATATAAAAGTCTAACTTTTTTTTTTAAAGAGTCTTTGTATATATTTTTAAATGAATAAAAATATTGTTTTTCTTCTTTTGATTGAATACCAATATTGATAAATGATAACAATAACAATTCACCAAAAACCCTGAAAGTTCAAACACGTGACTTGGGGGCTGCTGTATGTAAAACAAAAAATATTTCTCAAAAACACCGCTGGTAAGACTCGAACCTATCTCTTTCATGGGGGGCTTGAAGCCAAATGCCACTAAACCAAATGCCCAAGTTTGAACTTGAAGCTAACTTTGTTACTACTAATATATAAATTTTCAAAGTTGAGGGGGGGCTCGAGCCCCCCCGGGCCTATACTAGTTCCGCCCCTGTCTTTGATGTTTGGGTTTAGTAGCATTTACGTCTTGAGTTTTCAAACTTGATATTTTAACTAATACGGTTAGAGTTTGGAAGTGTTTTAGTCTCTCCTCTCAGTTTTCCTAGCTAACGGAATCTGACGTCACAATGTTTTTTTATTAAAAAATCTTTTTAAAATTTAAAAAAAAAAAAATCTTCTTTTTCTTTCTTCTTTCTTCCTCCTTTCTCCCATCCATAGTCACTGCCGCCGCCCCATCTTCTTCTTCTTCTTTTCTTTGTCTCTTCTTCTTCTTTCCTCTCTTCCTTTCTTCTTCTTTCTTTTTTCCTCTTCTTCTTCCCTTTCACCTTTTCTCCTTCTCCACGTTTTCTTTTTTTTTAAATTTAAAAATTGGAACGAAACAAATTTGGGTGTTGAGAGAGTGAAGGAGAGAACAGTTTTTCTTAAAGAATTCTACCTCACAAAAGATAATAATTTTAAAATAATTATTTTGTCACATCACTATTAAAATTAATTTTAAAATGTTACATCATAATTCTTTTAAATTGTTAAACAAAAAGTCAACATTAAAGATTAAAAGTGAGCGATAGTAAAAATTCATAGATAAAAATGTAATATTTTGAAATTTATCGACCAAATGAAATCTAAACTTAAAACTCAAAAATAAAAATATAACGTTTGAAAATTTGGAGACCAAATGAAAACTAAACACCAAACACCAATAGATTACTTATCCTTTAAATATCCAAACCTTTTCATTTTATGTGAACAAGTTGAATCCACATTCACCATCTACTAAATGGATTTTACAATAATATAAATATACAACTTGTTGGAATTATTTTACATAATTATTAAGATTTCTTTTGAGAATTAATAAATTAAGATCTTGGTTTGATTGAAGATGATTGTGATTGATTGGAATGGTTCAATACTTTTTAAAAAAACGAAAAAAAGCACGACAAGACAAAAAAAAGTTGGAATGGACCAGAACTTCTGTGTACCTTTTGTCTTTATTGATGTGGCAAAACAGTGACATTACCATGAGAAATCATTGAAAGAGACTATCACGATGAGGTTAACAATTTTACACTGTTAGATATAAAAAAGAAAAATTTTAAAAGTACCTCAATTTTGTATCCCACGGTTATTAGGAGGTAGATAATTTTTAAGATCTATATCCAATAACTTTAAAGATGCAGCCACACTTTGACGGCTTTATTGAATAATTTGTCCACTACCATATATTTTATTATCTCTAGATCTCAATTTCAAGTTGTTGATGACAAAAAGATAAATTAATAAATATAACCAAATTTAAATAGCTTATTTCAAATTGTTTGGATGATTTTCGCTTACATATTGATGTGTTTGGTTATTGTAAATCTTTCTTATAATGAAAGTCTTCACAAATTAAAAAAAATGTATATTATTGATAAGAAAACGAAGGATTAAAAGTCTTAGAGAGAAGTTTACGATGAATTAGAACTCTAAAACGGATATATTATTCAAACTATGTATGTGATCAGCAAAGTTGTTTGATTTGAGCCATAAAAGTTGTTTGTGTATATATATATATATATATATATATATATATATATATATATATTATTTATTTATTTATTTATTTATTATTATTATTATATGACCATAAAAGTTGTTTATAGAAAGACAAAAATTGTGGAGTCAAATTTAAGAAAATATATTATTGTGAAACATAGATGCCTTTCACACTTCACTCCTAAAAGGAATAATTGTTAATTATTTTTAAAAGCAATAATTGTTAATTATTTCCATAGAAAACACCATGAGGTTGAAAAGCTATGCTTTGCTCACAAGCATTCACGTTGCATAATGCTTATCTTTTTTCAAAGAGAAAAAAGAAAAAAATACAATTATTGCAGAAAAAATGATAGAATTTTCCAGATTAAATTACAAGTTCAGCAATTGAACTTTCAAGTTTGTATCAAATAGGTCTCTGAATTTTGAAAAGTTGTTTGAATATGTCTTTTTTCTCCTTTAAATTTATGTCAATCCACTAAATACTATGACATATAAGTTTATCACCAACCAATTTTAACATCAACCAACAGTAAGAGACTATTGAAAAATGTCAATACATAAGAGACAAAATCGAAACTTTTTAACCCATAGGGACTCATTAAAAAAAAATACTCAAACATTCCGAACTAAAACATATATGTAGCCTAAAATGGCCCTATGAAACCAAAAACTCACTCATCAAATCAAATTTCAAAGTATAACTTAATCAGCCTGCTCCATCAGCATTTTTTAGCAGTAATTTGCCTTCAATACTGATTGCTTAAATTATGGGAAGAGTCTCTTCTGCAGCTGGCCCAGTACTCAGCTACAAGTCTAGAGAAATAGGAGTTGGTTTCCATAAGCTTCGAAGGCTCTTCATACTCAACAAGATTTCCTACAGAAGAATTTGCAGTTGGTTATAAAAGCTTCAATTGATGGGTTGGATTCAGCAGAAGAAAAGGAATGAGAAAGTTATTGGTTATCATCTTACCAAAGGAGAGAACGATGACTTTGTCACTGTCAATGACTGTGGGAACTCTGTGAGCGACTGTTATAACAGTGCATTCTGAGAATTCTTGCCTTATAATTCTTTGTAAAATGATGTCAGTTGCCGAGTCGATGGAAGCGGTAGCCTCATCGACGACGAGAATTCGATTTCGTTTGAGTAGCACTCTTCCGAGACAGAAAAGTTGGCGCTGTCCCACGCTCCAGTTCCCTCCTTCATCACTCACTGTTGAACCAACCAAAATCAATACACAACAACATCAGGAAATAACATGTTTGTATGCTTGAAAACAGCATACCAGATGAGTCAAGCCCATTTGACAGGTTGCTGACAGTGTCCCTTAGTTGACACTTCTCCAATGCCTGCAAATAACCGATTTCCTTTTAGTACTTTATAAAGCAAAATACAAGAAATGTTTGAAGATTCAAAATCAGGTTGAGTGATGAAATTCACCTTCCATATCTCATCATCAGAGTAAAGGCCTAGAGGGTCTAAATTAGTGCGAATGTTTCCCCTGAAAAGTGTTGGCTCTTGTGGGATGATGCTGACCTTCAATCTTATATCGTTTAAACCAATGGAACATATGTCGATCCCGTCGATGATGATTCTCCAGCTCTCGGGCTCCACCAAATGAAACAGAGCACTTATTAGAGTTGTTTTTCCACTTCATGTTCTTCCTACAACTCCTACTCTAGTCCTTTCTTGGAAGGTGCATGTAATTCCCTTGAGAACGAGAGGAGCATTTGGACGATATTTTATCTAAAACAAACAAAAAACTTGAAACTTGAGGTATTGGAAACGTCATTCGAGTATCATTAAGGTGTTCAAGAAAAATCGTAAATTATTTGAATAAACTACATTTGTAGCTCTCCTTACCTTTAGACATTCCAACTCAATCCTTCCCTTGGCAGGCCATGACAATGGTGGCCTGCTTTTCTCCACGATTGCTGGAGGCTCTGCTGGCAAATGCATATATTGCTTGATCCTTTCAACGGAAATGATGTAGTTTGAAAGATTACAATACCATCTCGCCATGAAAATGTGGATAAGTGACAAGGATAAAGCATAGGAAAGAGAGAGCCCCACAAGCCCTGCACAATGGATTAAACGATCAAAAGCTATGGAACAAGATTTGAAATCTTACGTTCTTGTTGAATTTGTCTTACCCGGATTGGTGGTTTGACCCTGGGGAAGCACTACAATGAGAAATGCAACAGTGACGAGGGTAAAATTTTGCAGTGTTTCTATCCTCAACACAAGCCACTCTATGGTTGCAGTCGAGTGAAAAAGAAGACTTGCATCTGTGTCAACTAGCTTTACGAACTTCTGAAAGAATCTTTCTGTCATGTCAAAAGCTCAGATCGTGACAACACCAAGTGATGTCTCTGCTGCATAATTCATTACAGGTGCTTTTGTTGTCCCATTGATTCTAACAAGCTCCCTGGCAGAGGCTAGATAATAACTCTTCCCAAATATAAGACAACAAGTAGATAAAAGTTAGCTCCACCGTTTAATGATCAAGAAAGATATCTAATTTGGAGATATGAAACAAATATGTACAAAACACTGTATACCTGAATGTAAGTTGAAGCTACGATAGAAGGAATGGCGACTAGGAGAACTTCCCACGTTACGGAAGCGACAATTGCAATCACTACAAGAAGATCCATAGCACCAGATACTACAAAGATGATGGAAAATGGTATGTCGAAATCCAAAACACTCAAATCTGATGAGGCCTGCAAATATTGTGATCTCAACAACCAGTTTTGGTGCAGTAAGTTGCTAGCTTAAATGTAACATAAGCATTAGCTTCATGATGCATAAGAAGTGCAGACGGAGATGAAGCGAAAATGATCTTACTCGGGTCAAAATCCGTCCTACTGAGGTTGTATCGAAGAATGCCATTGGAGCTTTGAAGATAGTATTTGTGAAACCATTGAAGAAGGCTTTAGATGCTCTTAGACCGAAAAGAGCTGTTAAAAGGGACCTGCAATACACAAATACTGCATTAAAAAGTGAAATAGCCGCATAGATTCGAATCATCGTGCAGCTACTGATGTGAGGGAAGTTAATAGCAATGGCTAGCCAATATGTTGCAGCTGTCTGAAAACCAACAAAACCACATAGACTAATTACACTTAAATACGAAAGAGAAGATGCCTTGGAGACAGTGATATAATCCCAGAATGGTTTCCAGCCAACATCCCCGATTTCCTTTTCTTCTTCTTCTATTAACTGTACTCCACCTAAATTTTTGCTAGTTACATATTTTTTATCATTTTTTTCACGTCTCACAAGGTCTACTATTTCAGAGCCTATCAGGTTTTCGCTCTCCGAAGTGCCAGATGCTATTATGCTATCTTTGTGAGCATTCACAAGCTTTTCGAAAGGCGTCCCAGCTGTCAACAGATCCTCATAACTTCCTGATTGAGTTATTTTCCCTCGCTCAATTACCTGAAAAATGGCAAGACATGTCAATGAGAAAGTGCTTACAAGATTACAACTACTTTAACATGAACATGAAGTTCAACTCAAAGTAGCTAACTTACCAGAATTTTATCGACTTCAGAAAGAAATTCCACTTGATGAGTCACAAGAACGACGGTTTTCTTATATAGAGCAGTCATGACACATTCCTGTATAAATTCCATCCTTCAAGTTGAATAATTTCTACTATAAAAAGTTCCCTTTTTTTTCTTTTATCTAATGGGTAGACAAGAAACTAGATTTTCCATGTCCTTACATCAAAAAGTGTTGCAGCAGTATGGGCATCGACTGCACTAAAGGGATCATCAAGCAGATAAATATCAGCATCATTATAGACAGCTCTGGCAAGTTGAATCCTCTGTTTCTGTCCCCCACTCATGTTAAGGCCTCTCTGCCCTATTTCTCTAAGATCTCCATGGTCAAAACTATTGATGTCCTCATCCAAAGCACAGGCTTTTATGGCATTCTTATACCTGTCCGTGTCCATTGGCTTTCCGTTGAGTATGTTATCTCGGATTGTCCCACTCTGAATCCAAGCTGTCTGTGAAAGATAAGCTATTGATCCATTTACCTGAACCTGCAGTATTAAAAAGATGAAAACAACTTCAGTTTTCTAAACAAATATGGTTTATTTTCGTGCCATGCTAGATATGCTTTGTGTTTTAAACTCACACTTCCAGTAAGTTTTGGTATCTCTCCAAGTATCGCATGTAGAAGAGAGGATTTTCCAGCTCCAACTGGTCCACATACAGCAACTTTTTGTCCTCTTTCTATATCTAAATCCACATCTTTCAGAGTTAAAGACACCGACTTCGGATCCCACCTGAAGTTACCGTTTCGAATTTCGATCATCTCATCAAAATGCTTCTTTGGATTTTCAATGACTTCATTTTTTTTTAGCTCGTCATCGAGTAAGAATGTGTTGAGCCTATCAAAGGCGACCTTGACTTGGATCATGATTGAAAGAGCTTCTGGTATCATTCTCACAGGTTCTAACATTATTCTTAGTGCTGCAAGAACAGTAAAAATGGTGCTTGCATTCAAAGGAGCGCTCTGGAAGAGAACACATCCAAAGAAAATAACAGTAGACACAATAGTGGGAGCCATCCAATACAATATGGAGTTATAAGTCTTCTGCATCTGCGTTTCTTTCAACCATTTGAACTCCTTTTCGCGAAGGGATTCGATCAAGCTCTGGAACTTTTCTTCCCATGATTGCAACTTAATGATCTTCATGTTGTTAAGCACTTCAGAAGTGGACCTCAACCTCTCATCTTGAGCAACCATGAAATGGAACTGACACTTTTGCAATGACTTAGCAAAAGGCACATTGAGGAGCCCACAAATGAGAAGAGGAACCAAACCAAGCAAAGCTCCAACACCCACCACCCAAAACAGCACTGCAATGGACATAACAAGTTGCAGTCCTGAACCCAAGCTGTGTGAAGCCACCATGGAAATTCTCCCATTCTATAAGCATCCACAGCAATATAGTTCACAATCTCTCCAGCAGAGTGCCTCATCCTCCCCAAACTAGAAAGCTTCAACAACTTCCTATACACTGCCACCATCAAAGCCGATCTCATTTTCATCCCTGACCTTCTAGAGTCAAAGAACCAATGCCTTTGCCCCAAAGACTCAAACACCTCACAAACAATCAAAACCTCCACAATCAAAAGACCCTCTCTCAAATTCCTTTCATCACCAGTCGAATAGTTAACAAAAGCAAACAGAATAAGAGGAGAAACCACAACAGAAAGCGTTCTCAAAAGAGTATAAAACGCTATCAAAACATTTTCCTTCATGTGCACCTTTTTAATAGCCTGAAAAGCCAAGTTCCCAGAGCCTGAAGCCTTTTCTCTCGAGAGTGAATCCCAAACATGGGAAAATCTTTGGTAAGCCAACTCTGCTTCATCCTCAGAATCAAGAGGATGAACATCTTCAAGAGTCAATGCCCTCGAATAACCCAATGTAAGTAAAGGGTTGATCCAAGAAAAAGTCAGTTTGCTGAAGAGACCGGCCTGTCTAATGTTTGATGAAGATGATTCAGGCTCTTCAATCGGTTTGTCTAGAAGGGGTTCCGCCATGATTGACCCTCTAATATTTGCAGAAATGGAAGCTCTAAAAATGGAGAATCGAAGCTGTTGGGATTTGCATGCACTTAAGAATGATTAAGGAAGATGAATGCGTTTTTGACGTTATGGTTATGGAGGCTACGCCTTCACCGCATAAAAGTCGAGACTTCTTGAAAGTTGCACCAAATCCCATAAAGAAACATTTTGTAGAAATGGAATGGCAGCGGGGTGGAAGAAACCTTTAACTTCACTTATTTTATATAAAGAAAATCAGATTTAACTTCATATAATATAATATAATCACGAGTTGATTTTTTTCCTTTTTCCTTTTTTTTTTAAGTGCACACAGTCAAGATTTAAAATGTCGATGTTGACGAAAATGTCAAAGTCTCAATTTTTTGGAAATGTCAATAGAAATATCGATAAAATGTCGATATCGATAGATATTTCTAGAAAAAATTCAAAAAAAATATTTAAATTAATAAATAAACATTATATACTTTTTAAATGAGTTCAAATATTTGTTACAATATTATATTCACATTAAGTTACATTTTCTTGCTATTTTTTTTAATATTTCATCAATTTTGTACAATATGGTCGAAATGTCGATTCCCCTCTTATGTTGACGTCGAACCCATGAACATATGAAAATATCGATAGAAATGTCGACATGCGATGCAAATTTAATACCATGCGTGTAGCGTGTGCTATAAATTTAATTTTAATTTGTTGGGTATAATTTTTTATTTCATCTATTTTGGTCTCACTATTTTCTAAGCGTCTATTTTAATGTGGGTATATTCAGCTTTTATCTATTTTAGTTGTCTTTTAATAGAGACGTAATTGTTTTGGTCTATATTTTTAAATATTAGCACAAATTTTATACACAACAAATACCCTTTAACACAAATTATGATAATGTTTTAAAAAAACTTATTATATGTATTGTCGTGCTAAAATTGTAATCGAAAAATTGAGATTTAAAAAACTAAATATGCCAAAAGAGTTATTTCTTAGAATTACATTGGTCAAAATACATGTTTGAAAAGTGCAAGTGTAAAAGTGAGTGTTAGTTGAAAGTACAATTATCATAATTATTAACACGTGGAGTAGAGAGATTTGAACCTTTATTCTCTTGGTCGATGATAAAATACCTTAACCAGTTGAATTATGCTTAGATTGGCGATAACATAATACTTTAACCAATTGAGTTATGTTAAGATCGAAAAATTAATAATGTCATTTCACATCTATGGTACGTTAAATATTAGTCACATGGAATCTTGTGAAGGGAAAACAAATGAAAATTGAAGTGGAAAAGTTTGGGGGAGATGCATGAGAGTGCATTAATTGATTTTGATTGTGGAGCTTTGGTAGACAAATAAAATTAGTGCAATAATTTGACCATTAGATCTCCTAGTCAATGCCTAAACATCGAGATTTGTAACTATTATAAGTTAAGTTTTTTAAAAAATAATATGAAGAAGTGGGTCAAAGTGTCGAATTTAAGATAGGAGTTGTGCACGGATCGTTAGGAGTTTTTAATGACTTTTTGATGTGAGATAACTTTTATTGATCTATTTTTATTATATTTAATAGCTAAGTAGATCTCATCAATATCTTTGAGCCACTAAAAATAATAAATATCAAAAAGTTAGTAGGAGCTCGTAAGGTTAAATTACACATTTAGTCTCTAAATTTTGAGGTTTGTATCTATTTAGTCCTTGAATTTTCAAAATTATAAATTTAGTCTTTGGACTTTTGAATTTTTTAAAATTCACATGTCTAATAAACACAAAATTGAAATTTTAGGGTTTTATTAGATACAAAATTTAAATATATATCAATAGATCAATTAATTTTTAAAAATTTTGAATTTGACAGAGACTTATTAGATACAAAATTGAAAGTTTAGGGACTTATTAGACACAAAATTGAAAGTTTAGAGACCTATTAGATACTTTTGAAAGTTTGGGACCAAATAGATACAAATCTCAAAGTTCAGAGACTAAACTTGTAATTGAACCGAACTCGTAATTAAGTAAATATTGTTCAACGTAAAATACATGGTAATGGTAATCTTGAGTGAGAAAATTTCTAGTACTACGAGAGTACCATACTCTACTTGTTCATATTGTAGTTTTGTTTTTACAATTTCTTTTTAATGCTGGTGGGCCAATAAATTATGGAATGAGTTTCATACTCCTGTAGTACTATAAATTTTTTCATCTTAAGTTATAAGATTGGTATATGGAAAAAAGTTATATACTATGAGTACTTACTCCCTTCCTTCACACTATTATTTTATCTTTATAAATAATTCTTTAATGCTCATGAATCTCATGTCATTTTTAAAATGACGCTAACGCTACAACTAATTTTTTTTTATTGGTATATGACATTTAAATAATTTCGAACAAGTTTTTTTTTAAAGTCATGTCTATTTAACTCTTATATTTTGAAAAAGATTTTGATAGACCTATGAATGTTTGAGTTTTGCATTTAATTTTTTTTTATGTTAATTACTACATCAGTTTAACCGTTACATCACCCCTAATAATTTAATAACTAAAAGAATTTGAATAAGAGCTAAGGTGGAGTTTTTTTAAAATTCACATTGAGATTTTGTAACTGTTGCTACAACGACTCATTGTGGATTGGGCAAGAGTTTAGGTTATGTGGAGTGAAGATCTACCACTGTGTTGTGCTCGACCCAACACTTTTCGATGCTTAAGTCAATGATGTACACAAAATAATGTCGAGCTGAGTTTAGGTTAGGTTGCGTACCTTAAATGAGAGTATGTCTCTCATATTTATAGGACTTGGTCGTTCTGACTTTTGTGTCGGGCTGCACATAAAGTCTTTCCTCTCTCAGTAATCGGCATGCTCTTGGGCTAGACTTTCGGACCTTGGAGAGTGCATCTTGCCTCTTTGGATAATTTAGGTCCTTTGGGCCTCCCTACTTAGCTTTGGAGGTTGCACCCATAGATCTGTACAAAAGTTGACCCATAACACACATGGTAAATAAGTAATGGTAAAATGACAATAAATAACTTTTTTTTTGAGTTCATCAAGAAATAACTTTCAATATACTATATTAGTGAATAAAACATTAAGTGGATTCCCATCCCCATAACGGTTGAAGTTAAAAAAAATAATTAGAATACTTATTATCTAAAAAAATAAAATTAGATACTATAATAAATATTTTAGAGTTTTCGGGAACAAACAAGAACAACTGAAATAAATCTAAAAGTTTTAGAAACTAAATAAAAATAAAAATCTTACATCTTGGACAAGACTGTCGAAATGGGACTTGCAGAATCCAAATCGAAATTCAGCCGATTTTAATGGGAGAGACAAATTTGATGCTAAATTGTTCATTGTGTTAATAAACTTTCTCATCGAGATCCATTTACATCGTCAAGGTTCTCGGCATATAACGTTTTCCAATGGCGGCCAATTCCTGTAAACCGCCATTGATGAGGTCGCGAGGTCGAAGTTGGGAATCAGTTTCGTTTTTGCAGGACACATAACCAAATGGCGTGGTCGAGGTAATCATATAACTCAACCTTGTGGACTTGGATTGATTGGTTGTCCACCATGGATTGACCTTAGCTAAACTTAATGCAATATTATTTATAATTAACCTATAGGATTTGTTGAGAAGAGAATCGTTTTCAGAGTTTCAAATTTCTCTTTAGAATGACTTTCCAAGTGCTTTGAGTTTTAAGTGTTAAAAAAGTTTTTTTAAGCAGTAGAAAAATTATTCCAAATATAGCGCCCTTATTCATTTTCATTATTTCAAAGTACTTTTTTAACAGTACTTTGCCTTCAATACTGATTGCTTTGGAATGATTTCAAAGTACAACACAATCAGCCTAAAAACTAAAATACAGCTACAAGTCTCTTAAATTATGGGAAGAGCCTCTTCTGATTTTGGTTTTGCCTTCAATACTGATTGCTTAAATTATGCGAAGAGTCTCTTCTGCAGCTGGCCCAGTACTCAGCTACAAGTCTAGAGAAATAGGAGTTGGTTTCCATAAGCTTCGAAGGCTCTTCATACTCAACCAGATTTCCTACAGAAGAATTTGCAATTGGCCAGTTGTTATAAAATCTTCAATTGACGGGTTTGATTCAGCAGAAGAAAAGGAATGAGAAAGTTATTGGTTATCATCTTACCAAAGGAGAGAACCATGACTTTGTCACTGTCAATGACTGTGGGAACTCTGTGAGCGACTGTTATAACAGTGCATTCTGAGAATTCCTGCCTTATAATTCTTTGTAAAATGGTGTCAGTTGCCGAGTCGATGGAAGCGGTAGCCTCATCGAGGACAAGAATTCGGTTTCGTTTGAGTAGCACTCTTCCGAGACAGAAAAGTTGGCGCTGTCCCACGCTCCAGTTCCCTCCTTCATCACTCACTGTTGAACCAACCAAAATCAATACACAACAACATCAGGAAATAACATGTTTGTATGCTGGAAAACAGCATACCAGATGAGTCGAGCCCATTCGATAGGCTGCTGACAGTGTCCCTTAGTTGACACTTCTCCAATGCCTGCAAATAGCCGATTGCCTTTTAGTACTTTATAAAGCAAAATACAAGAAATGTTTGAAGATTCAAAATCAGGTTGAGTGATGAAATTCACCTTCCATACTTCATCATCAGAGTAAAGGCCTAGAGGGTCTAAATTAGTGCGAATGTTTCCCCTGAAAAGTGTTGGCTCTTGTGGGATGATGCTGAGCTTCAATCTTAGATCCTTTAAACCAATGGAACATATGTCGATCCCGTCAATGACGATCCTCCCGCTCTCAGGCTCCACCAAACGAAACAGAGCACTTATTAGAGTCGTTTTTCCACTTCCTGTTCTTCCTACAACTCCTACTCTAGTCCTTTCTTGGAAGGTGCATGTAATTCCCTTGAGAACGAGAGGAGCATTTGGACGATATTTTATCTAAAACAAACAAAAAACTTGAAACTTGAGCATTGGAAACGTCATTCGAGTATCATTAAGGTGTTAGAGAAAAATCGTAAATTATTTGAATAAACTACATTTGTAGCTCTCCTTACCTTTAGACAATCCAACTCAACCCTTCCCTTGGCAGGCCATGACAATGGTGGCTTGCTTTTCTCCACGATTGCTGGAGGCTCTGCTGGCAAATGCATATATTGCTTGATCCTTTCAACGGAAATGATGTAGTTTGAAAGATTACAATACCATCTCGCCATGAAAATGTGGTTAAGTGACAAGGATAAAGCATAGGAAAGAGAGAGCCCCACAAGCCCTGCACAATGGATTAAACGATCAAAAGGTATGGAACAAGATTAGAAATCTTACGTTCTTGTTGAATTTGTCTTACCAGGATTGGTGGTTTGACCCTGGGGAAGCACTACAAGGAGAAATGCAACAGTGACGAGGGTGAAATTTTGCAGTGTTTCTATCCTCAACACAAGCCACTCTGTGGTTGCATTCGAGTGGAAAAGAAGACTTGCATCTGTGTCAACTAGCTTTACGAACTTCTGAAAGAATCTTTCTGTCATGTCGAAAGCTCGAATCGTGACAACACCAAGTGATGTCTCTGCTGCATAATTCATTACCGGTGCTTTTGTTGTCCCGTTGATTCTAACAAGCTCCCTGGCAGATGCTAGATAATAACTCTTCCCAAATATAAGACAACAAGTAGATAAAATTTAGCTCCACCGTTTAATGATCAAGAAAGATATCTAATTTGGAGATATGAAACAAATCTGTACAAAACACTGTATACCTGAATGTAAGTTGAAGCTACGATAGCAGGAATGGCGACTAGGAGAACTTCCCACGTTACGGAAGCGACAATTGCAATCACTACAAGAAGATCCATAGCACCAGATACTACAAAGATGATGGAAAATGGTATGTCGAAATCCAAAACACTCAAATCTGATGAGGCCTGCAAATATTGTGATCTCAACAACCAGTTTTGGTGCAGTAAGTTGCTAGCTTAAATGTAACATAAGCATTAGCTTCATGATGCATAAGAAGTGCAGATGGAGATGAAGCGAAAATGATCTTACTCGGGTCAAAATCCGTCCTACTGGGGTTGTATCGAAGAATGCCATTGGAGCTTTGAAGATAGAATTTGTGAAACCATTGAAGAAGGCTTTAGATGCTCTTAAGCCGAAAAGAGCTGTTAAAAGGGACCTGCAAGACACAAATACTGCACTAAAAAGTGAAATAGCCGCATAGATTCCAATCATCATGCCGCTACTGATGTGAGGGAAGTTAATAGCAATGGCTAGCCAATATGTTGCAGCTGTCTGAAAACAAACAAAACCACATAGACTAATTACACTTAAATACAAAAGAGAAGATGCCTTGGAGACAGTGATATAATCCCAGAATGGTTTCCAGCCAACATCCCCAATTTCCTTTTCTTCTTCTTCTGTTAATTGTACTCCACCTAAATTTTTGCAAGTTACATTCTTTTTATCATTTTTTTCACGGCCCACGATGTCTACGGTTTCAGAGCCTATCAGGTTTTCGCCCTCCGAAGTGCCAGATGCTATTATGCCATCTTTGTGAGCATTCACAAGCTTTTCGAAAGGCGTCCCAGCTGTCAACAGATCCTCATAACTTCCTGATTGAGTTATTTTCCCTCGCTCAATTACCTGAAAAATGGCAAGACATGTCAATGAGAAAGTGCTTACAAGATTACAACTACTTTAACATGAACATGAAGCTCAATTCAAAGTAGCTAACTTACCAGAATTTTATCGACTTCAGAAAGAAATTCCACTTGATGAGTCACAAGAATGACGGTTTTCTTATATAGAGCAGTCATGACACATTCCTGCATAAATTCAATCCTTCAAGTTGAATAATTTCTACTATAAAAAGTTCCCTTTTTTTTCTTTTATCTAATGGGTAGACAAGAAACTAGATTTTCCATGTCCTTACATCAAAAAGTGTTGCAGCAGTATGGGCATCGACTGCGCTAAAGGGATCATCAAGCAGATAAATATCAACATCATTATAGACAGCTCTTGCAAGTTGAATCCTTTGTTTCTGTCCTCCACTCATGTTAAGGCCTCTCTGCCCTATTTCTGTAAGATCTCCATGGTCAAAACTATTGATGTCCTCATCCAAAGCACAGGCTTTTATGGCATTCTTATACCTGACCGTGTCCATTGGCTTTCCGTTGAGCATGTTATCTCGAATTGTCCCACTCTGAATCCAAGCTGTCTGTGAAACATAGGCTATTGATCCATTTACCTGAACCTGCAGTATAAAAAAGATGAAAACTACTTCAGTTTTCTAAACAAATATGGTTTATTTTCGTGCCATGCTAGATATGCTTTGTGTTTTAAACTCACACTTCCAATAAGTTTTGGTATCTCTCCAAGTATCGCATGTAGAAGAGAGGATTTTCCAGCTCCAACTGGTCCACATACAGCAACTTTCTGTCCTCTTTCTATATCTAAATCCACATCTTTCAGAGTTAAAGACACCGACTCTGGATCCCACCTGAAGTTACCGTTTCGAATTTCGATCATCTTATCAAAATGCTTCTTTGGGTTTTCAATAACTTCATTTTTTTTTAGCTCATCATCGAGTAAGAATGTGTTGAGCCTATCAAAGGCGACCTTGACTTGGATCATGATTGAAAGAGCTTCTGGTATCATTCTCACAGGTTCTGACATTGTTCTTAGTGTTGCAAGAACAGTAAAAATGGTGCTTGCATTCAAAGGAGCGCTCTGGAAGAGAACACATCCAAAGAAAATAACAGTAGACACAATAGTGGGAGCCATCCAATACAACATGGAGTTATAAGTCTTCTGCATCTGCGTTTCTTTCAACCATTTGAACTCTTTTTCGCGAAGGGATTCGATCAAGCTCTGGAACTTTTCTTCCCATGATTGCAACTTAATGATCTTCATGTTGTTAAGCACTTCAGAAGTGGACCTCAACCTCTCATCTTGAGCAACCATGAAATGGAACTGACACTTTTGCAATGACTTAGCAAAAGGCACATTGAGGAGCCCACAAATGAGAAGAGGAACCAAACCAAGCAAAGCTCCAACACCCACCACCCAAAACAGCACTGCAATGGACAGAACAAGTTGCAATCCTGAAGCCCAAGCTGTGTGAAGCCACCATGGAAATTCTCCCATTCTATAAGCATCAACAGCAATATAGTTCACAATCTCTCCAGCAGAGTGCCTCATCCTCCCCAAACTAGAAAGCTTCAACAACTTCCTATACACTGCCACCATCAAAGCCGATCTCATTTTCATCCCTGACCTTCTAGAGTCAAAGAACCAATGCCTTTGCCCCAAAGACTCAAACACCTTACAAACAATCAAAACCCCCACAATCGAAAGACCCTCTCTCAAATTCCTTTCATCACCAGTCGAATAGTTAACAAAAGCAAACAGAATAAGAGGAGAAACCACAACAGAAAGCATTCTCAAAAGAGTATAAAAAGCTATCAAAACATTTTCCTTCATGTGCACCTTTTTAATGGCCTGAAAAGCCAAGTTCCCTGAGCCTGAAGAGCCATTTTCTCTCAAAAGTGATTCCCAAACATGGAAAAATCTTTGGTAAGCTAACTCTGCTTCATCCTCATAATCAAGAGGAGGAACATCCTCAAGAGTCAATGCTCTCAAATAACCCAATGTAAGTAAAGGGTTAATCCAAGAAAAAGTCAGCTTGCTGAAGAGACCGGCCTTTCTAATGTTGGATGAAGATGTCCCAGGTTCTTCAATCTGTTTGTCTAGAAGTGGTTCCGCCATTGTAAGGATGGAATCGTCATTAACCATTTGTTAAACAAAAAACAGCCAAATATTGAAGCAAATGGCTTACTCAGGCTTGTGCATCTGGGTGGCATCAAGGGAAAAAGGAAAAAGAAAAAAGAAATGAAACTATATTAACTATATTTGCAGAGAAAGTAAAAGGGGAAAGCTAAAGAAGTTCCTCTTTCTTGGGCATGGTTATGAAAGCAATTGGGAGAGAGAATAAAGCTAAAATACAGCAACAATAAAGAGGAAATAGAGGAAGGGAATGGAGATTGATTTTATAGAGGATTCAAGCTTGAACCAGTGCTGAGGGAGTAGTCTATAGATTAGAGATTGAAAGTGAAATTAGGTGAGTGGTGAATTTTGATGATGAAAGCCATGGAAGAACAAAGGTTTTGTTTTTGTATTCAAGAAATCTCTTGGAAGCTAAGGATTTTGTGGAGTAGGTTGAGAAAAAGAAGTTATAGGAGAAAGAGAATGAAAGAGAGAGTATTAAAAAAAACAAAACAAAACAAAACAAAACAGAGAGAGAAACCAAAGGCTTTGCTATGGAGGAAGAATAAGGGAAATGAAGAAAGGCCAGCAAGAGCATAGCTGGCTTATGATTAAGACATCATAAGTTCAAATCATTCTACTCTAAATGTTGTTGAACTAAAAAAATGAAGAAAGAGTAAAATCAGTAGAATATAGAAGGTACAAAGAAAGAAAAATTGATTGAAATGTACAAATGAAATTAAGAGGAAAGAGAAGCAAGTTTTCAAATGGCAAGCTATTATGTTAGGTCTTAAAGGATAAATGTTGAAAGAAAGAAAAAAAAAAAAAGAATTGTTTAATTGGAGGAAAAACGCAGAAAGTATATTGACCTTGCTTTGATGAGAGAAAATGTACTTTGGAATTTGGATTAAAAGGAAGGGATTGAAAATTAGTTTAATAAATTGAAGTGAAATTAAATTTGTGGTATGATCCTTGGAATTTCAAGTTGAACGAAAATTAAGTAGTTTATGATACGAGGTGCCAACGATAATAGTTCTGTGAGTAGTTAATTTTGTAAAAATATTAAAATTTCATGAAATCTATAATTATGTATGATTTTGGAGCAATTGTTATGAATGTCAAAAAATTGTTGTGAATTTTTATTAATTTCATGGAATCTATAACCATTGACTTCACTTATTTTATTTAAAGAAAATTGTATCAACTCCATATAATATAACCACGAGTTCTCAAAAATATTAAAATTTCATGAAATCTATAATTATGTATGATTTTGGAGCAATTGTTATGAATGTCAAAAAATTGTTGTGAATTTTTATTAATTTCATGGAATCTATAACCATTGACTTCACTTATTTTATTTAAAGAAAATTGTATCAACTCCATATAATATAACCACGAATTCTCAAAATTGCAAGCTATAATAGATAAAGGAAAAATACGCTTTTGGCAAACTTGATATTTTAACTAATAAGTTTTGAGTTTGGAAGTGTTTTAGTCCCTCCTCTCAGTTTTCCTAGCTAACGAAATCTGACGTCACAATATTTTTCGTTAAAAAATCTTTTTAAAATTTAAAAAAAAAAAAATTCTTTTTCTTTTTTCTTTCTTCCTCCTTTCTCCCATCCATGGTCGCCGCCGCCCCATCATCTTCTTCTTCCTCTTTTCTTTGTCTCTTCTTCTTTCTTTTTTCCTCTTCTTCTTCCCTTTCACCTTTTTCTCCTTCTCCACGTTTTCTTTTTTAAAAAAATTAAAAATTGGAACGAACCAGATTTGGGTGTTGAGAGAGTGAAGGAGAGAACAGTTTTCTTAAAGAATTCTACCTCACAAAAGATAATAATTTTAAAGTAATTGTTTTGTCACATCACTGTTAAAATTAATTTTAAAATGTTACATCAAATTCTTTTAAATTCTCAAACAAAAAGTCAACATTAAAGATTAAAAGTGAGCATTAGTGAAAATTCATAGATAAAAGTGTAATATTTTGAAACTTATCGACCAAATGAAATCTAAACTTAAAACTCAAAAATAAAAATATAATGTTCAAAAATTTAGAGACCAAATGAAAACTAAACACTAAACACCACAAGAGTACTTATCCTTTAGATATCCAAACCTTTTCATTTTATGTGAACAAGTTGAACCCACATTCACCATCTACTAAATGGATTTTACAATAATATAAATATACAACTTGTTGGAACTATCTTACATAATTATTAAGATTTCTTTTGAGAATTAATAAATTAAGATCTTGGTTTGATTGATATTGTGATTGATTGGAATGGTTCAATACTTAAAAAAATATAAAAATAAAAATAAAAAAAATAAAACGACAAAACAAAAAAAAGTTGGGAATGGACCAGAACTTCTGTGTACCTTTTGTCTTTATTGATGTTGCAAAACAATGACATTACATGTGAGAAATCATTCAAAGAGACCATCACAATAAGACTAACAATTTTACATTGTTGGATATAGAAAAGAAAGTTTTTAAAAGTACCTCAATTTTGTATCCCACGATTATTAGGAGGTATATAAATTTTAAGATCTATATCCAATATTTTTAAAAATGCAGCCACACTTTGGCGGCCTCATTGAATAATTTGTCCACTACCATCAACTTTATTATCTCTAGATCTCAATTTCAAGTTGTTGATGACAAAAAGATAAATTAATAAATATAACCAAATTTAAATAGCTTATTTCAAATTGTTTGGATGATTTTCGCTTACATATTGATGTGTTTGGTTATTGTTAATCTTTCTTGTAATGAAAGTCTTCACAAATTAAAAAAATGTATATTATTGATAAGAAAACGAAGGATTAAAAGTCTTAGAGAGGAGTTCAAGATGAATTAGAACTCTAAAACGGATATATTATTCAAACTATGTATGTGATCAACAAAGTTGTTTGATTTGAGCCATAAAAGTTGTATATATATATATATATATTTATTTATTTATTTATTTATTTATTTATTTTATTTATTATTATTATTATTTTATGACCATAAAAGTTGTTTATAGAAAGACAAAAATTGTGGAGTCAAATTTAAGAAAATATATTATTGTGAAACATAGATATCTTTCACACTTCACTCCTAATTCCTAAAATCAATAATTGTTAATTATTTTTAAAAGCAATAATTGTTAATTATTTCCATAGAAAACACCATGAGGTTGAAAAGCTATTCTTTGCTCACAAGCATTCACATTGCATAATGCTTACCTTTTTTCAAAGAGGAAAAAGAAAAAATACAATTATTGCAGAAAAAATTATAGAATTTTCAAGATTAAATTACAAGTTCAATAACTAAACTTTCAAGTTTTTATCAAATAGGACTCTGAATTTTGAAAAGTTGTTTGAATAAATCCATGAATTTTCAATTTTGTATCTAATAAGTTTCTAAACTTTAAAACAAATGTCTAATAAGTCTTTAAACTTTCAATTTTTTGTTTAATAAATCTCTTAGCTTTCAATTTTGTGTCTAATAGGTTCTTGACCTATTCAACTTTTTTTTAATTTTACAAAATTATTGGACACAAAATGAAAGTTTCATGTATTATTAGACGCGAAACTAAATTTTATGTTTAATAGATTCTTAAATTTTTAAAAATGTTGAATATGTCAAAGACCTATGAAACAAAAAATTGAAAGTTCAGAAACTTATTAAATATTTTTTAAAGTTCATGAATTTATTAGATAAAAATAAAAAAATTTAAGGACTAAACTTATTATTTAATCGATTATCAACTATTCAAGAACAAAGGGTTAGATTAGAGCGAATCGACCACATTCTCTCTCTCACGAGTACAAGACAGCATATTCTCTTAACAATAGTAAAATTGAATTCTAGACTATATTTGCCTTTATCCCAACTGCCAAACAAATCTTATCATATAAATTGACATCAAACAACGAAATATTTGTTTACCAGATACTTCACTAACAATCCTTTCATTTTTTTTACTTCAATGATATGTGGGGTGAAAATTTTGAATCGCTGACTTCTTGATCAAGGATATATGTTTTAACCAGTTGAATTATGCTTAAGTTAGCAAAAATAATTCATTAATTTTATTAATAACCAAATAATCTGTTGGGAAAAAACCTCTCATTACTATTGCAGGAATACGCAAAAAAATAATTGAGAAATTAAAAGAAAGCAACAAAAATAAGAAACACAAGAATTAACGTGTAAAACTTCAAAATCGGAGAAAAAACCATGGACAGAAAGAACTACTTTACTATGTGAAAAATTATTACAATCACATAGAATTCTCTCCGACCCCAATTACAAAGAAATACTCTCTCAAAGCTTTATACTATTCACTTAACTAGAGTTAGTATACCAGGCTTAAAGTATTTCGAATTGGGATGATTTGAAACTAAAGTCATAGACTCCTTTTATAGTACTTGGAGCTCATCACGTCCTTGCACCGTTCTGATGTGGGACAACTACTCTTCTAATATATTGCCAAAAACCCTACAAATTCCACCTTGGCAAGATATTTGAAGAATCCACAACTCTTGTTGCATCATTGTCTTTACCGACAATCATAATCCTCAGCTCAGAGAACTATAACCTACTCCACCATAAAAGTAGACAAAACTTTGCTTCTTCGTCACATGTCAATAAACTCTGCTGAAATTTATGGTGAAACTTCCACCTACTTGGCTCACCCAGAAGTTCGTTAGCCATCGACATAACTTCCACCACACACACCTTGCATAACCACCAAGTCAATGCTCGTGTGCAAACCTACGAAATCGCTAACATCACATCCTCTATCATAGTAAAGTGGGCATACCATGAGGATGAATTATGTCTTTCTTCAGAGGAAATCAACATTTCTCTTAACGAGGGAGACCACGTCAGCATCTGACCCATAGCCCTTTAACGAACTTGCTCTGTTAGGACAATTCCTTTTCATGTGTCCAGACTATTTGCATTCCCAGCAATCTTTCTTTTGCACGAAGTCTTTTTTCTTCTTCCAATTGCTAGCTACCAGTGTTGAATCCTCCTGTGAAGTACGCCCGTCACTTTTCAGCCTCCTTTCCTCTGATAGAAGTTTACTAGTAGCCTCAGAAAAATTTAAAGTCTCTTTCTCGTACATCAAGATTGGTTTCATGTGTTCACTTCGATCACCTCCAGCTTAGAGACGATGCCATTGAGAACACTTAGATGATATGAGATTTTCGTACCTTCCTCCATTCACAGCGTGTGAAACTGCTCCTTTAGGTACAACCAAGTTGAGATACTCTTTGCCTGATACATCGCTTCAAGCTTCTCCCAAAGCTCTTTGGCTGTCAAAATTTCATGCACGTTGGCAAGAATATTCTTAGCCAAATTTAGTCTGATTGCATTTGCAGCTCTCAAATCCAATTTATCCCATTCTTCATCACTCATGCTAGACTTCTTAGAACCTTTGCTGGAACCACCACTGGACTCCACTGGACCACCATCACCACTTAACTTTTCAGAAGCACCACCACTCGTTCTTCCCTTCAAAGCCCTGTGTGACCCAGATTGTATCAGCACATCTTTGACTTGCACTTGCCACAAGCCAAAGTCCATCCTTCCATCAAATTTCTCCACGCCAATTTTTACTGGACTCATAAAGCTTGGCATATCTGCTTCACTCACTCCTAGCGAATCTGCAAATAGTAAGCAAATCACACTATTCACAATACCAACTGTAGCTCGTTTCAAGAAATCCTTTTTGATGTGGAAGTTCAGACAGTGCTGCAACCACAGAGTATACTCAGAAACTCAAGAAACTATGAACCTAAAGCTCTGATACCACTTGTTGGGAAAAAAAAACTCCCCACTACTACTGTAGGTATAAGCAAAAAATAACTGAGAAATTAAAAGCAAGCAACAAAAATAAGAAACACAAGAATTAACGTGGAAAACTAAAAAATCGGAGAAAAAACCACAGACAGAAGAAAATACTTCATTATGTGAAAAATTATTATAATCACACAGAATTCTCTCTCCGACCCCAATTACAAAAAAACACTCTCTCAAAGCTTTATACCACTCACTTAACTAGAGTTAGTATACCAAACTTAAAGTATTTTGAATTTGGATTATTTGAAACCAAAGTCATAGACTCCTTTTATAGTATTTAGAGCTCATCACTTCCTTATACCTTTCTAATGTGGGACAACTACTCTTCTAATATATTGCCAAAAACCCAACATAATATAATCATATGTTTTTTCATGGTGTATTATGAATATTGGTTGAAATACATTAATGGATAGACCAGTTGCATTTAATTCTCATATTAGAATCTTACTTAGATAGGATATGCTATGAATATTGGTTTATTTTTCTATGTTTATTATTTTTTTTAATGGGACAATTGAATGTATCATTATATATTTGATATTAGATGGCATCTAAAAGACGTGGAAAAGGCTCGATCGATATCTGTCATTTGAAAGGTCCAACATTGTTTTACTAGCATTCTTGATGTTGACGATTTTATATATACAATTATTGGAGATAGAAATCAATAATCACATGACATTACTGTCATCTAATTCATCCCTAGTTTACTACTTGATAGAGAGAGAAAAAAAAATCCAAATCAAAACTTCCAAAAGAAAAGTTTTCTACAATAAAATCTAAAATAAAGGTATCATAATATGTTGGATTGGAACCACTAACAAGACAAACAATATCAGAAACCTTGGTAGCCAACCAATTGAAGCATTATTTCTCTATCTTAACTAAAAAAAATCTGGGTGGCCACAACTATTACTATTACCTTTTCAAAATAAAAATAAAAAAGATGTGTGGCACCAAGTTTATGTACATATACCTATTTACTCCAAGCTAAACACCAAAATCGAGGGATCAACATGACTTAAAATAGCAAAAGTGAGCTAGCTCAGCAGTAATTGACATTTACCCTCAATCAAAATTCCTCTACCCTCAAATGTTGTTGAACTAAAAATAAGAAAACATAACTTAGAATAAAGAAGAGTAACGAGATAGACACAATTAATCCCCAGTCATAAATGTCACTGCAACTCAAGACATTGTGTCTCCCACACTTCATGTGATCATCAAATAATTGTTTCTATACTTGCAATGAAATGCCTAAATATCTATATTCATTAACTAATTTTAGAATAAAGTGATTATTTATCAAAACCAAAATCAATATATTTCCTCTAATCCATCCATATGAAAATATGAGAATTAAGACCCATATATATTTTTTTACCTAATGGGTTTCTTTTTACATGAGGTAAAAAAAAGAAAAAGAGAAGAAAAATCAAGCACATGACATGTTAGAAACATTTTAGCATGAG
Source organism: Trichosanthes truncata (assembly GCA_033996785.1). Classification (NCBI taxonomy): domain Eukaryota; kingdom Viridiplantae; phylum Streptophyta; class Magnoliopsida; order Cucurbitales; family Cucurbitaceae; genus Trichosanthes; species Trichosanthes truncata. The sequence goes on from MU867259.1 coordinate 57,820,267, forward strand.
TTATAATAAACCTCAATTACCATGCAATTTCCAAGCTTGCATGGCCAAGGAAGAGCTTCTCCTAAAATCAAACAATAACTTATCTTTAATGGCAACATGAGCATGACTCAGCAATAATTGACATCTACTCTTTTGTTTGAGGTCAGTTGTTTGAATCCCCACATTTGTTGTAAAAAAAAAGAATCTTTAATACGTGGATCTTCTTTCTAGTTTTGAGCTATGGTCTTTAATGTGTGGGTCTTCTTTCTAGTTTTGAACTATGATCGTTAATGGGTGGGTCTTCTTTCTAGTTTTGAGTCTCTTACTTTTTCCTTTTCTACTGGCCACATTTCACTAGTTTCATTAAATTTATAGATAATTATCTTCTATAGTCAATTTATGACATTTATGACATTTTCTTTTAAAAGATGGCCATGACTAATATAAACATCGATAGATTTAGAAATAATTTCTCTTTAGCTAAAATATGGCATCACTTTTAAAAATAGTCACATCTTCTATAAATATCAATAGTAGGTTTAGAAATAATTGTGTTGTATAGTCCAAATATGACATTACTCTTTAAAAATAAACACATCTTTTATAAATATCAAGATTATAACTCTTAAGAAATAATTATGCATTATAAAATATTATATTACTTTTAAGATGTAGTCAGATTAGATTTCTTTAATAATGGGTTCACTTTTTATGTTAGGTTTGTCTCAAATTTAACCCTTTGTGACAAATTGAATTTGATATTTATGAAAAAAAATCAAATAATTTGGAAATTTTGATATTTAATCATTGTGCAAATTATTATTTTTTTCTGTAACTGAGTTTTAAGTTATGTCAATTTAAAATATCAAAGAGTGTATTCTTTTGCATAAAAGTTTTTACATGTCACTGATATTATGGTATATTTATTTCTGTGGGATTCATAATTTTAGAAATAAAATATATACCGTCGTATACAGCACAAAGAATAAGTATTAAGTAACAATAATTTTCATTAGCTCAACAGTAATTGATATGTGTATTTCTTCACTTGATGCTAGAGGTTCAAATCTCTATACCTTGTATTTGTTGTACTTAAAAAAAAATAGTATTCAACCTAGATGAGAGGATCATATCAAAAGAGGGAAATGAGATTATTGAAAGGTTAAATGGATGACATGATCCAAGGAATCATCATTATTCTTTTGTTTCTTGTAAAATGCATACAATAAAAATAAGAGAAAATTGCACAAACCACCTCTGAACTATGAGGTTTGTTACAATCACACCATTGAATTTTTAATTTGATCAATCAGTCTCTATACTTTGTTAAGTGTGCAATCACACCCATGAATTTTTCATTTGATTAATCAGCTCATATACTTTGTTAAGTGTTGCAATCAGCTCTTTTTGTTAGTTGTTGTTAAATTACTGTTTAATTTAATTTCACATGTGTGACTCATACGTGAGAAGGGAAGGGCAAATTTGTCATTGAGGACCTACAAGAGCCCCCCTCTTTTTGAGTAGTACGAATTGGGCAGAGCCATCATCGGTTAATTTGGAGATGGAAGTGTCAGCTATGGGTACTGCAATCTCCTTAGTCTTCTAGGGTTTTTTCTTTCACATAAAAAAAAAAGGAATAAAAATCACACAGCCCAAATAAAACTTACTAAATTGAAACTTCCTACACTTCTTTTTCTAAAACATAAAACTTTTTTTTCTTTTTTTTTCAGATCTGTCAATAACAAGTTTACTCTTCCCTACTAACGTGTGAGTCACACATGTGAAGCCCAAGTAAACGGTAATTTAGCAACAACTAACAAAAGGAGCCGATTGCAACACTTAACAAAGTATAGGGGTGATTGATCAAATTAAAAATTCATAGGTGTAATTGTAACAAACACCATAATTTAGGAGTGGTTTGTGCAAATTTCCCTAAAAATAATATAGTATTCAAGGACACAATTATGTCACTTTATATAATGATAAGCTATTTATTTTGAATGATTAGTTTAAATATTATGAAATAAATTGGCTATTTTTTAAAAGTACTGTCTTGTGCACACAAAGTTTTGAATGCCAATATCGATAGAAATGTCAAGATCTCAATTTTATAAAAATGTCAATATTGATAGATATTTTTAGAAAAATTATAAATATAAAAATTTACAGAAAAAGAATATTTAAATTAATAAATAAGTATTTCTCTCTTTTTAAATAAGTTTAAATTTCTTATTATTAATATTAGGTTTATATTAGTGATATTTTGAAAATATTTTTGTCATATTTTGTTGATTTTTCCATGATATAATGGAAATGTCCATTTAGCCCGCATGACAATTTCGAACCTATGGACATATGGAAATGTCGATATATCGACAAAGATTTAAAACCCAGCTTATACATGTTATTTGTGCAATTAACTCATAAATTTAGAAGCTAACTTAAACATAGTTAAATGGTTAAGATATCTACTTTCGATTAAGAGTTCAAATATTTGAATCCGTGCCAAAGTATTCAAAACATGGGTCGTCGGTGGTTTCTATATAGCCTACTTGGTGTTCTTATCTTTTTTTGCTTTTGGTCCACAATGGACAGAGGGTAGTTGGCTATAAACACCAACAGGAGAAAACTTTAGGAAGCACCAAAGTTTTTGGATTCTATATACCCTACTTGGTGTTCTTATCTTTTTTGCCTTTGGTCCACAATGGACAGAGTGTAGTTGACTATAAACACCTACAGGAGAAAACTTTAGGAAGCACCTAAGTTTTTTCCTTTATGGATGATAAATGATGATTTAAAATGTTCCTAATCAAAGGCAATTCTTATGTTAAACCAACTCCAATCTAGACACCAAAATTGAGGGATCAACATGACGTAGAGCAGAGAAAAGTAATGAGATAAGAAAAATTACTCCACAACTATAAATGTCACCACAATTCGAAACATTGTGTCTCTCACACTTCACGTGATCTTTAAATAATTGTATCTATACTTGTAATGAAATGCCTACATATCTATATTTCATTTTGTAAGTGAATTCATTAACTAATTTTAGAATTAAGTGGTTATTTTGATAAATCAAAATCAATATATTTCCTCTCATTCATCTATATGAAAATATGAAAAAGACCCACATATTTTTACTGGTTTCTTTTTACATGAGGTAAAAAAAGAAAAAGAGAAAAAAAAAAACAATTCAAGCACATGACATGTACATTTTAGCATGAGTTATAAATAATAATAAACCTCAATTACCATGCAATTTCCAAGCTTGCAAAAAAAAAAAAAAAAAGAAAGAAAAAACGCCCAAGGAAGAGCTTCCCATGAAATCAAACAATAACTGATCTTTAATGCCAAAACCTTTTCCTTTTCGGATGGTCACATTTCGCTAGCTTCATTAAATTTATAAATCATTATCATCTATTGTCAAATTATGACATTTGACATTTCTTTAAAAGATAGCCACAACTTTTATAAATATTGATAGATTTAGAAATAATTTCTTTTTAGCTAAATATGGCATCATTTTTAAAAGAGGAATTGTAATGGGTAGAAAAAAATATTAGGATATTGGCAAATCTAAGAATGGTTTTTTAGATTTGCAAATATAGCAAAAAAAATTTATATCTAATTTCTACTTTCCTCATTATTCCAATTTTACCCTCATTGGTGTATCAACAGGTATATCAATAGTATATCTCTGGTATATTTTATATTTGGTATATCAGTAGTATATCTGATATACTTTATGTTTTTTGTTTCATAATGTTTTTTTTTTATTATGCTTTATATATCAGTTCATACCCTACTTATTATGTACATCAATGTTAGGTATATCTGAATTTGAATTATTGATATACTGTTGATATACTTCATATTAGGAATATCATTTCATTAATATACCTACATAAACTATATTAGTAGTATATCATTGATATACTTCAGTTTAGGTATATAAGATATACTGATCAATATGAATTACTAAATTGATATACCTAAATAAAGTATATCAGTAGTATACCACTGATATACTTCATGTTAGGTATATTTGATATGTTGAATATGAATTATTAAATTGATATACCTAAATAAAGTCTATCAGTAGTATATCACTGATATAATTCATTTTAGAAATATCTGATATACTGAATATGAATTATTGATATACTCTTGATATATTTTATATTAGGTATATATGATATATTGGATTTGAATTACTGATATATTCTTGATATACTTCATCTTACGTATATTTGATATATTGAATATGAATTACCGATATACTATTGATATACTTCATATTTCAATGTCATTTCATTGATATACATAAATAAAATATATTAGCAGTATATCATTGATATACTTCATTGTAGGGTATATATTATATACTGAATATGAATTATTAATATATTCTTGATATACTTCATATTACGTATATCTGATATATTGAATATGAATTACCGATATATTATTGATATACTTCATATTTCAATGTCATTTCATTGATATGCATAAATAAAGTATATTAGTAGTATATCACTGATATACTTCATTGTAGGTATATCTGATATACTGAATATGAAGTACTGATATACGATTGATATACTTCATATTAGGTATTTCTGATATATTGTTAGTATACTTCATATTAGGAATGTTATTTCATTGATATACCTAAATAAAGTATATCACTAATATACTTCATTTTAAGTATATCATCAGTATATCAACAGTATATCATTGATAGACTGTTGATATATACTTCATTGAGAGCTATTTCGACTTTTCGCAAGTTTTGTTTGGACTAGGTCGATTTTTTTTTTTTTTGTTGCCATATTTGCAAATTGGATAAAGCAGTGACACGCCTGCAATTGGACCATTTATTTTGGGGCAACAAGAAAAATGTCTAAATTTAACCCCCCTCTTCCCAACTTGAAAAATGTCTAAACAAGTTTTAATTTGTAAATATGACTAAAACCATTTTTAACTAATTTCTGCTAATTGCATTAGGACGAAAATACCCTGCTGGATATTTATGGGTTTATTCTACCTAAAAAAGTGGCTAACAAAAAGCAATGCATTAAGGAGAGAAAATCAAAACTAAAAAATTTGTGATTCCAAAAAAAAAAGCTACAAAAATGGAGTGTTGATAGTTTAATTCAAATAAAAATCTGTAAGAAATGCTACAAAAAGGGAGTGCATCAAGGAAGATTAGTTTAATTCAAATAAAAATCTTTGTGATCGATAAAAATACGTAATTTGTGATTCCAATTCAAAATAGTTATTGGTGTGAATGCTTGTGAAAATTACAACTAAAAAATCAATAAAACACTTATAGAAACCCCTTTAGGATCAATACTAGTAAAAAAATCGATAATTTGTGACATAGTTACAACTATTACAACTATTGAACACCATAAAAAGTGGTATATAATAGTAAATACATTTTCTATATAATAGAAACTTCTTTAGATTAGACCTGTTAGACACTTCTTAAAAATATGGGTCCCTGACAATGAATGTGTTATATAATAATAAATACATATTGTATATAATGGACACTCCTTCAAATACCTATTAGACACTTAAGTATGGGTCCTTATGATAGATAATAATAAATACATGTTGTATATAATATACACTTCTTCATAAACCTATTAGACACTTATTAAAGTATGGGTCCTTGACAATGAACATGATATATAATAGTAAATACATATTGTATATACAATATATACACGTATATATATGTAAAATGTTAGATGTTGACTTAACAAAAGTAAATACCTAAGTTTTTTTTTAATCAACCTGATTGCAAAACATAATTTCTACAAAATAAAAATATCATCTCTTTCTTGTGTACTAACATTTCAATCAAGAAAATTTGAAGCCCATTCTTCAAATTTTCTAGGAAATCCTCTAGTAAGTGATTCATCTTTTCGACGATTACCTTAATTCTATCCTACAAATGTGTCTTTCAATTGATTTTCTGATTTCAGTGGCTGAGTCAACTCGTTGTTTCACTTGGTTCTTTGGTAAGCTATGATGAACTTCATTTCTTTTTTGTGATTCTCCTGACCTTTTCCGTTTTTCGCTTTCATCAACACTAGAAAAGACGATAATTATTTTGTCAACAAAGCCATTATATGACTTTTCCTTTTCTATCCTCTTCTCAATTACTCCATCACCAATAGGCCAAGTTTCCTAAGAACTAGCACTCTCAATAAGAGACTCATGAGCTTGATGAGAATTGGATTTGAGTACCTCAAGTGACGTCAAAGGTTTAAGGAAACTAATGAAAGAGATGAAATGTATTTAAAAGTAAATCTAATTCATATTTTGCAAATAAAAATCTAGTGGAGATACGTCTGACTCAAAAGATATGTGGAATGATTTTTTTTTAATTAATTTTTTTATAAGCAACAAGTAGATATGTTTGTTGATATTTTTTGGATTTTTTTTTGTTGTAACAAACATCTAGTGGAGTTGATAACAAAAATAAAAAATTGTGACTAATATCTTAGATTAGAGTATAAGTAGACAATTTGAAAATGATTTGAAACAAAATCTAGGAAATTTAAAAATTTATATATTCGAAAATTAAAAGGGACTCCAACCAATTTAAAAATCCATAATTTGGGAAAATGTGAGCCAATTTCAGTTAGAGATGGTTGAAATTTTTTTCAAAATAGAATATGGCAATTGCTGGAAGGTTGTAAATACGACAATGGCATGGCTGTGAATACGAAGATATACCAAGGGCATCTTGGAAAATCAATATTATTATCAACTGACCCTAAAAGTACAGTAGTCATATGCACAATATTGAAACTATTTAGCTATTTTTCATTACTGTTAATTTTTTTTTAGATATTAATTACAATTTTCCATTTATTTTTGTCATCCTTGCAACTGACCCTTTTTAAAAATAGCCACATCTTTTATAAATATCAAGATTAGGTTTAGAAATAATTGTGTTGTATAGTCAAAATATGACATTACTTTTTAAAAATAGGCACATCTATTATAAATATCAAGATTATAAATTTTTAGACATAATTATGCATATTATAATGATATTACTTTGAAGGTATAGCCAAATATTTTATAGATATCAAGATTAGATTTCTTTAATAACGGGTTCACTATTTATGTAAATTTTATCTCAAATTTTCCCCGTGTGACAAATTGAATTTGATAAAAGTAAAATTTATGACAAAATTCAATTGATTTGGAATTTTTGATATTTAATTATTGTTCAATTAATTTCTTTTTCTTTTTCTATAACTGAGTCGTTTTTTTTTTTTAAGTTCTCTAACTGAGTCTTAAGTCATGTATTCTTTTGCATAAAAGTTTGTACATATCATTGATATTATGGTATATTTATTTTTGTGGGATTCATAATTTTAGAAATAAAATATATACTATCATATACTACTCAACAATAATTAGTATGTACTCCTTCACTTCAGATTAGTGAAAAGTTAAAGGAAAAAATACCTTTTTGGTCCTTAAATTTTTAGCAATAAGTTTATTTGGTCTCTGAGTTTTCAAAATAGACTTTTTTAGTCTTCAAGTTTTAAAAAATAGGTTTAAAATGTCCCTCAAATACTTTTTTATTATTTTAATGCCACATGAAAAATTAAAATATTAAAAAATAATAAACATAGTAATAATAATAATAAACCTTCTCTCTCCTCTCACTCACCTCAAGCCCCCACCCCCTCGTCTCCTTTCTCTCTCCTCTCACACTACCACCCATTTCTTCTTCCTTCCTCTTCTTCACACTTTTCTTTTCTTCATTTCTCCAAAATTGCCCATAAAAGAACTCATACAAAGATCTGTTAAACTTTTCTTCCACTCCTTTCTCTCTCTAAAAAACCTCCCCTCATTTCTCTCTCTATAAAACTTTTTTCAATTCTATGCTAACTCATCATTCAATCCAATTCTACTGTAAGAAAAGAGGTTTTGGATTTTTCACTGAAGAACCAATCGCTTGATGGAAGTGAAAAGGACAAAGAGTTGAAGAAAAAGTTATCAAGAAAAAGACTCAAAAAGTTTCATCTCCAAACTTCTTTGAAATAGAGCCTGGACTAAAGGAAATTTTTTGAATTTCAAAGAAAGAAAATTGTGACTACGTGACTTCGTAACATTTGGCCCAAAACTAAAATTATGGATCCACATGAAATTGATTACTTTCATCCTCCAACTAAATCCCAATTGTGAAATTAGAGTTTCTAATAGGGCATAGAATGTAGTAAAAGTAAAACCCTTGAGGGGTGAAGTGGGATTGAGAGAAGATGAATTGGAATTGGGCTTTGATGAAATGGGCATGGATTTGGTGGGTATGTTTCAGATTCAAATGGGAATACCCTGAGAAACTGTAGAATTGGACTGAATGATGAGTTACTATAAAATTGGAAGAAATTTTATGGAGAGAGAAATGAGGGAAGATTTTTTAGAGAGAGAAAGGAGTGGAAGAAGAGTTCAACAAATCTTTGTATTGAGTTTTTTTATGGGCAATTTTGGAGAAATGAAGAAAGGAGAGTGTGAAGAAGATGGAGGAAGAAGAAGGGTGGTCGTGTGAGAGGAGAGAGAGGAGAAGAGGGGGTGAGGGCTTGAGGTGAGTGAGAGGAGAGAGAAGGTTTATTAATATTATTATTATGTTTATTATTTTTTAATATTTTAATTTTCCATGTGGCATTAAAATAATAAAAAAAAATTACTTGAGGAACCTTTTAAACTTATTTCTCAAAATTTAGGAACTAAAAATGTCTATTTTGAAAAATGAACCTATCGCTAAAAATTCAAGGATCAAAAAGGTATTTTTCCCAAATTAAATTGATTGACATGATTCAAAGAATCATCATTCTTTTGCTCCTTTTAAAATGTATTCAATAAAAATAATATAGTATACATGGACAATTATGTCATTTTATATAATCCCAAGCTATTTATTATGAATGATTAGTTTAAATATGGTTATGAAGTAGATTGGATATTTTTTAGTACTACCTTATGCACAAAGTTTTAAATGTCGATGTTGATAGAAATGATAGATCTCAATTTCATAGAAATGTCGATGTTGATAGAAATGATAGATCTCAATTTCATAGAAATGTCGATAAAATGCTGATATCGATAGATATTTTTAGAAAAATTATAAATATAAGAAATTTATAAAAAAAAAAATATTTGTATTAATAAACAAGCATTTCTCTCTTTTTAAACAAGTTTAAATTTCTTATTATTAATATTAGGTCGACATTAATGATATTTCATTGATTTTTTTTTATATTTTATTGATTTTTCTATGATATATTGAAAATGTCAATTTATCCCTCACGCCAATGTCAAACTCTCAGACATAAAAATGTCAGCATATCAACATAAATTTAAAACCCTACTACCCTCTACAAAGAGGTTAGAGGTTTGAATCTGTGTGTCATACCTAGGTTCATCAATTCTTGCTAGAGAGTATCCAATACATGGACCGTCGGTGGTTTCTATATAAGCCTACTTGGTGTTCTTGTTTTTTTTTGCTTTTGGTCCACAATAGAATTGACAGCGAACAATGGACAGTGGGGGGTTGGCTATAAACAAACTGCTGGAGAAAACTTTGAACTGCCACAGTTTCCAAGAAGTGGTGGGGTAAAAAAAACAAGCAAGTGTGAAGACAGACGTTATCTTCAGTAGACAAGGAATTTATGGATGATGAAGGATGATTTAAAAGAAATTGTGATATGGGCTAAGGGTAAGATGAAAATACCAAAATGTTCCCTTATCAAAGGCGATTCTTATGTTAAAGCCAACTCCAAATAAGCGCATCGATCTAAGTTAGTTTATGGTCTATTAAAAAGTGTATAAGAGGAGGCGCATGAGGAAGGAGAGCAACGACCGATTGTACTGATTGCGCCTATTTTGTTAGGGGAGGCCATGGGTTTTGTAACTAGAACATCGGGGCGGACGTATTATTGAGGGGAGATGAGCTGTTGGTAGGGTATGATTTTGCTAAATCCGTAAGTTAGATGATACTTGAGAGAGAGGGGAAGCTCTTGAATTCTTCCCTTATTCAAAAACTACCTCTTATCAATGTCCTCTATGCAAAAAAGTGCCCCTAATAGAAGATGCAGGAACTAGTACAAATTGGTGAGGAATCCCCTGATGAGGAAATAAAAGAATTTGTTCATGGAGATGATGGAGGTCCTACTACCTCCCCCAAAACAGCCTTCGAAATCCTAGTAGAATCAAATTCCTAGAACAGGATTTTCTATTAACAGGAGAGTTTGAGTTAAAAAAAGAAAAAAAAAATTGTAGCATGATCACTAGTTAGGCACGAGACAACTTCCAATTGAAAAATATTCAAATCCTTACAAAATTGGATGGATTAAGAAATGAGGTGAACACAAAGTTACTGATGAGTTTTAAGTGCCAATTTTTGTTGGTAAGAACTACTAGACACGGTTAATGTGATGTGGTAGACATGGATGCTTGTTATTCACTCCTAGGTCATCTTTGGCAGTTTGCCAGAGATTGTTATTTGTGGAAGGAAAAAATGACAGTGTTCAAGTGGAGCGAAAACCAAACTCAACCTACTGTAAGTCCTCTACTTGAGCCACTTATAATTGAGTTCCACCACATCATACATATCGAGCTACCAAATGAACTGCCTCTAATCTGTGACAACCGATCCCTCTCTTCTTTGTTCTTTTTAACCAAGACAGCCAAAGTCAGCTCCTCGTTCAGCTTAGAAAGCTTCTCCTAACACTTGCGCTACAAGATTAACTACTTACTGCATGGCAACAGCCTTCTTCAAACTAGAAATCCAAAAAGGAAACGACTTCCAACACTTAGCAATACTTAACTCTATATTTTAGTTAAAATGCGCATAAATTTATCAGTTTACATAATCTATTGTCATTATCTAGGGAGTGATGTGATGTGTAGTTTGCAAGCACTTGAAGCAATACCAGCCTGATGAATGCCACAAAACTTCAGAGCAGCAGCAAATGAGTGGGCCAATAACCACAAGCAAGCATTCCTCGCAGCAAGCAAATCAATCAGACTTTTTGAATCAGATTAGACTGATGGCTTTTTAATTAAGACTTCCTCATTTTAGACCGTGCGTACCTAATAAAAAAATATGTGAGATCAATCAATCAGTCATAATATGCTTAGGCTATTAATAAAGATCCAGATGTAATTTATATAGAAATACTCTATATGCATGCCGCCTCGGTCTGATGATGGTAGCATGCTGCCCTGAAGCTCCTCCATAACCTTGCTAGCTTGTTCAATTTCCTGGAATAAGAAAATTGAGTAAATGAAGTCATGTTGAAGATGGACTTCGTCACTCTTAATAAGTGCAGGATCAAATTCCCACCATGGGGGTGGTAGACTCCGTCACTCTTTAAGCATATAAGAAGGCAACTACTACTTCTGTGTTGATTCTAAATTGAATATCTGAGAATGCTCAAAAGTTTCTCATTTAGAATAGCAGAGATTTCTACTCAAACGGGCTCCTCCATCAAAGATTATGATCTGAAAGTGGATGCTCTTATAAAGAAAAAGCGAGAAAATAATATTTAAAGCAAGATTTGTCCCCAATGGTGGTGTAGTAGATTAGATAATTTACCAAAAAAAACACAGAACAGAACAAAACAAAAAACTCAGTTTATTAAAGAATTAAAGCAATGCACAACTTGTTCGGCCGCATGTCAGGGACAATTGGAGCATAATATAATTTTAACAATTCCCTGACGCAATTTTGCATACCTCAAAATCAGCAAATGCAACCGGCATTCCACTTTTGGCACGCAATTTGAGCACGTTGAATCCAGGATATCTGGAATCATAAGAATGTCACCATACAACTCTCATAAAGAATAATAATTGTTGGCTCCATTTTTATTAATTTACGATGTATTGCAATGGCTCAGCAAAACTCCTCTTATCCGCATAGCATTTATCATGGTATCTTTGATTAATTTGGTACTTAACCTTATAAACTAATAGCATACCTACAGTCTTGAGACATAATATGATTTAGAGAAATATTCTTGTCTTTAGATTTTGGAAACCAATTTAATTATGCAGTTGGTGGCATACATTATATAAGGTAAGACTAACAATGATTTAGAGAAATAAATGTTCATACAATTTTAAAATACGATTTTAACTTAATCCACTAATGTGATATTTCAACGCCTCATTCAAACAAGAATTTGATAGGTATCAGGGAAGATTTATTTATGTAATAGTAGATACAAAGTAACAATGTCAACATACAAGCATCCAGCCAATTCAAGAGGGTTGTTTCTCTCCCAAAAACGCTCTACAATTCTCACAGAATGCCTCACTCTCTCAGACTACTAGCTATAAAAAGGCAGCACGTTCCCCCTTCTACCTAACTTTCTCTCAATTTCCTCTTTCACTCTTTCTAGTATAAACATTTACAACATAGGTGGGCTAACATTACTACGCTTCCTAGCATAAACATTCACAATAGGAGGCCTAACAAAATCATGGATGCAGTAAAGGAGACAATATGATACCACTTAATTTTATCATAATTCTCACTAAAGGTTGTTAAAGAACCACTGAGCGAGTATAACTCACTTGGACAAGACTTCCTTCAGTTCATCTTCATTGCAGTTTGGACCAAGATTTGCGATAAACAAAGTGGAGCATGGTCCACCATCATTCTTTTCATGATGCTCCTGCAGCAATCAAACATCAAATAAAGCAAACCATATTGAATCGCATGGTAAAACCCTAATAGCAAGCTATCACTTATTGGAAACCAGAACATGTTTACAAAATCTCAACTTTCAAATTAGTATCAAGCGATTTTCTGCAGAATGTTCATCACCTTATTCAATCGTGGGCAAACACTATAATTCAAAAATAAATTTTTTTAAACCTGGTCTATTCAAAACTTGAAAAATAATAATCTGCATACTGACCAGATAAGACTAACAGCTACACCAGAAATATTTATTTTTACGTCATAATACAAAAATGAGATTGCATTCTTATACATATTGTTCCTAAATTCTAACAATAAAGATAGATTGACGTACATATGGAGCAGATAGAGCATTACCAGAAGTCACCACAGCCTCGCTGCTGCATTGTTAAGACAAGAAAAAAATAATCAACCTCAAAGCAAAAGCTTGCAAGAATTAATAACGTTTCAGCTTTATATCCCAGTGATGCTATATTCTCTAATATTATATTTGAGAGTAATTAAACTTTTGTTTAATGCTTATTCAACCTTTGTTCGGTCTTTTTTGATGGTTCATCCGGTTCACTACCTCCTGAAACAGAACATCAAATATGCACGTGAGCCCCAAAATTAAGATTGTGTAGCAGTGTATCAAGTGAAATGTAAACTACATATTGAGAAAACAAATTGGAAGCAAAAAGAAAATACAGATCTGCATAATGAATCTAGGTAAGAGAAAAGACAGGTGTGACGATGAAAAGTACATTTCAAACACGTAGGAGAAGAATATGATGTTAGAAACAAATGCTATATATTAGCGATAAAAACATTTCACCATCATCACTTGATGTTTCCTGGGCATTGAATTCAGTATTTTTCCTTTTATCTATCACAACATATGCTCCACCGCCTGTACAGAGCAACATTGAATCCGGTCACAATAAAAGATTACCTTAGCATAATAACTAGATACTAGCAGGAAATCCATATTTTGAAACCCTCACCTGGTTTATGCTTTCTCCTAGAGTTTGACCTAGCGAGTTCAATATGCAAAACTGATCCACTTTGTGGATCAAATTTGACACCCTGGTATAGCACCACCATTATGTCTCAACATTAAAAATTGACAATACTGACCAAATTTCTAATATCATAACCTGCTAGAGAAATAGAATGCAACATGCAAAGAAAATAAACAAAATCAACTAAGCTCTACAACGAATAAGAAATCAGACTCAAACAAGGATGGAACTATCTACAATACAGGATCTTACATTTAATGCATGAAGCGCTGTCACGGCTGATTGGTGATTGTAAAAGGTGGCAAACGCCACAACCTGTGAAAACATAAGGACCTGTTTAGAAACCGCAACCAATTTGTTGATTAATATATCAAAACTTACAAGAATGGCAGAAGAACCGACTTCCTGTATAATAACAAAGTAGTAAAACGATTGAGGGAAATTACCCTTCCTCATCAGACAAGTAAACTCAGATGAAGCTTAAAACCCCCAACCAATCTGTATTCTTGCAGTATCCAAATTCGAGACGTTGAAAACCGCTAGAATCACAAATTAAAACCTATCCTCAACAGCATCCTCTCACGCATTTTCAAACAACACATAATTAAACTCAAACCTAAAAACTGTCCCCTCTTTTTTTTCACTTCTATACTTTCCTCTTCCTATTCGTCACTAACAATAGCTTTCTTCGGCCAAAATGGACAGAAAGGGAAGAGAAAAGGAAACGAAAGGAAAACCTGGTTGCCGCGTCCAGTGTACTTGAGCTGGCAAGAGTCGAAGCCCGGCCGGCGACGGAAAAGGTTGTGAATCTCGCGAGCCTTGACGTCGTCGGGGAGACCGGAGATGAAGAGCGTGTTGATGTTGCTCCGGTCACTGTAGTTCGGGTCCGTTTGATGATAGAGATAGTAAGGATCATATGGCTGGTGAGCCATCGGCGAATTGCCGGTCGATGGAAATTTGGCCGGAATTAACTCCGAGCACGGTGGATACGAAAGGGTCCGACTGGGTTTGTTTTGTTAAGTGGGTAAAAATTCCTCTCCGTAGTGTGGTTGTGTTTTGTTCTGAGTCGAGCGGGAAATATGTATAATGTATAATGTATAATGTATGTAGGAATATTTTCTATTTTTGCTAATTTAAAGATAGTGCAAAAGTATTGAAAATTGTATTTGATTAAAGTTTGGGTTTAGGTTTAGTCTTAAAAGTTATACTTTGGTTAAACCTTGTAAATAGTCTCTTCTATTATAAGTCATTATCCATTTAATGTATAACATTTTTAGGGTTAAATTACAAATTTAACCTCTAAACATTTAAGTCGGCATCAAATATGTCTTTAGACTTTAAAAGGTGTTTAATAAGTTCTTGAACTTTTAATTTTATGTCCAACAGGTCCTTGAACTTTAAAAAATGTTGTAAGTCTCTAAACGTTTGATTTTACTTCTAATAAGTCTTTTAACTTTCAATTTTATGTCTAATAGGTTATTAACCTATTCAATTTTTAAAAATTCACAAACTTATTGGACACAAAATTAAAAGTTTAATATCCTATTAAACACAAAATTCAATTTTATGTCTAACACTAATAGATGCGTTAATTTTAAAAAAATGTCAAATATGTCAATAATCTATTAGACACAAAATTGAAAATTTATAGACCTATTTGATATTTTTAAAGTTCAGGGACCTCGTAGACACAAAATTAAAAGTTCAGAGACTATTAGATACTTTTAAAAGTTTCAAGACTTATTAGACACAAACACAAAAGTTCAAAGTCTAAACTTGTAACTTAACTTTTTTTTATTTACGTGGCAATGAGTTGAGGAGAAGCTAAGAAAGAAGGAGGGAGCTTTTGCCTCCATCTTAGTATGTCATAATTCAAAAAGTATATATAAAATAGATTTTGTAGTTTTTTTCCTAATCACCAAATTTTTTGATTGAAATATTATATAATATAAAAGTTAACATGTAAATTTCTGCCCCTTCCTAAGAAAATTTCTTACTCCACCAAGTGCTCTTTGATTGACCATATTACCTTACTATACTAGGGTTTACAGCCAAGTCAATAAATATAGGAAAATGAGTGAGATTTTGAGCGGGTAAAAAGTGGTTTATGAATATTTTGTGATGTTTATTTTAACCCGATAACGAGATTAACTTGATAAGTCAACCAAGTTTAATATATAAGATAAGAAACAACTTAAACGAAATTATAGATTTCAACATTTTCCTCTAAATCTTTCCTCAATATAAGGATAGTCTAAATAAAATCGATCAAGTTCGTTGAGTTGATATGTAATAATAATTGAATTTTTTTTTTCCCAAAATTATTTCAGCGCCGTATCTAATTTAGTTCCATACCCAAAAAAAAAAGCCCTAAATTGAAATTCGAGAGTATCAATATGGTGTTCTTTTCTATTACACCCCTAGGGAAAATCCAATCCTCAAATTCTGCTTGAATAATGAGAAGATCCAATTCAATTCGACTCCAAGATTATCGATTCCTCCTCTGTTGGTTAATTGATGGCGTAATAAATGATTGAACGAAATCAAAACTAGAAAATTGATGAATACACACACCATTAACTTCATTCGAAATGATTAATGAAATCAAATTAAACATTACGATGAATTAATAGGAAATTGAAGGTCCAGGAGCATTCGAACCGACGGTGAAGACTGCAGTAGCTTCTTCGTCCAAGAACAGATCATCCGTCTTCCTCACAGCGGCGTGAATCAGCACAAGCACAGCGCCGATCAGAAGCGACAACAGGATATTGAGCGTCGCGTTGGTCAGAAACAAGAACACAAGCGTGAGCACCGACAGCACAGCCAAAATCACTCGATCGTCAATCAGACGGCCAAAGAAGAAGAGAGGCTCATCGCGAAGGAAATAGAGGAACAACCAAACGGCAAGCATGGCGGTGAAGACGATGAGGGAGATCGGATGCCACAAGAGGCTCAAGAACAGAATTAAGAGAACGATCATGACGTAATTCATACGGAAGTAAGCGATGTTGGTCTTGATGCGAGAGAAAGTTTCGCGGAAGTTGAAAGGAAGAGTGAAGAAGTGGAAATCGAACATGAGCCTCCATGGAGCGCGAGTGGCGAGACCGGCTTTGAGGCGCTGTTTGGCGCGGGAGAAGAATTCGAGGTCGGAGGAGGTACCAGGGGCGGCGGAGGTAGGGATGGTGCCGTAGGAGGTCATCGGAGCGGCGGAGATTCCCGGCGATCTGGAGAAGACGACGGACCGAGAGGAGAAGAGGAAGCTCGTGGAACTTGTGAGTGGCGACGGAGGGATGAAAGGTTTCGTCGGTGAGTAGTTGAAACCTAAGAAGTAGTTTTTTTCTGACTTTATTTGGGTATGAACTGGAGTTAGAATAAAATCTTGGGTACGCGTACGACTACGGCAATGAAGGATAAAATAATAGGGGTATCATCCAAACAAAATTAATAAGTCAATGGTGATTTTGGAAGTTTCGTATTATAATCAAAGTTTAAAATGTCGGTGTCGACCGAAATATGGATGTCTCAATTTTATGAAAATATAAATAAAATATTGATGTTGATGGATATTTCTGGAAAAATTTTAAAAACAAAAAATTCAAAAAAAAAATATTTAAATTAATAAATGAATATTTTATACTTTTTAAATTAGTTGAAATACTTGTTACAATATTATATTCACGTTAAGTTACATTTTTTTGCTATTTTTTTTAAATTTCATCAATTTTGTACGGTATAGTGGAAATGTCAATTCTCTTCTTATGTCGATGTCGAACCCATAGACATGTGGAAATATCGATAGAAATGTCAACATGTCGACGGAAATTTAATATCATGATTATAATGATTGAAAATATTGGCCTAAGTTATTCATTTAGTTTCTATTATTCATCCTTGTATTTTTAATTTCTTTTTTAGAATTATTATTATTCATCCTTGTAATCAATTAATCAAGTATGAATAGAGTTAAAGTGAGCATAACTCAATAGTAATTAGTATGTATTCATTCACTTAATTGACCAATCTAAACATAATTGTGATTTTGGGGGTTTGAACCTTAAACCTCAAGAAAATGAGTACATATCAATTATCATTGAGCTATGCTTTAAGACATTATGTATTAATCTTAAAGGTCAAATATTTGAATCTCAAACTTGAGGGGAAAAAATGATTAAAAAAAGCTAAAGAGTAATGTTCCGTTATTGGATCAATTGATTTTGTTTTAATTGATCAAAACATGATGTATACGAAGATGAGAAGTTGAAAATAAAAATGCTGATTCACACAGGTTGGGGAGAATGAAATGGGCCAACTTCAAGTTAGGCCCAAACATTATTTTATCTCAAAGCCCAAATTACATAATTCGGCCCAATAAAGTATACCAGTACGACTTTAAGGCCCAATCATCTAAATTTTCGGAATTAAAGAACAGAAGTTTTTTTTTTTTAATTTAAAAAAATCGTAAGGGTTAGGGTTGTTAGGGTGGACCCCGGCTGTTCTTGTGTGGGAAATTATGCCAAAGAGTACGTTTTCAACCATATATTTCACAAATGACACATTTTTTTAAAAAAAAAATCAGCTCTAGCATGGCTCATATCTCTACAACTATTTTATTTCATTTATACCCTTGGAAATTCATTATTATTGTAATTTAATGTTTTCATAATGAGATATTCAATTTAGGTAAATAATTTTACCATTAATTACATATAACTCTTTTTTATAGTTTTAAATATTTTATTCTTCAATATTTTATTATCCAAATTTGGTGTTAACTATTTTTTACCATTAATAACATATAAGGTTAACAAATTAGAGGTTAACTATTATATTGTTTTTTTTTTTTTTTTTTTGCTACCACCGTCCAACAAAAATTGCCGCGGAATTCAACATTCTTCTCCTCCAATACAATTGCCGTCAATCACATTATTTCCTCAATATGAGTAATGTTGCTTCTTCAATTATGCATATGGTTTTTTTCAATTATACTACAGACTTTGTTTTTTATTTTGCCTATATTTTTTAAAAAAAATTATACCACATACTTTATTTGTTGATTGGATTTTATTTGTTTTAATTCTTTGATCAATTATTGATATTGCTTTACATGGTTGATTAATTTTTATTGATATTTATTTTTTTATTTTTTGTTTGTTATTATTATTATTATTTTTTATGTTATGGTCAATTTATTCAAAATACAAGTTTTTTTTTTGGTATTTTTTATCATAAACTTTACAATCTATATCATTTTTATCATGTATTTATGTATTATATTCATTGTTATGTTTCGTCATTTTTTTCGTAATGAGTAGTCTTATTATATATAAACTTTTGTAGATATATAATATAAATTATGTAAAGTTTAGTAGGTATATGTGTTATAAACTTATAAACTTTTATGATTAGATATAATATCAACTAATTAAAATGTACATGGTTTATGTGTTATACACGTATTAATTATATGGAACATTTCTTAAAAATACTTGATGACAAATATATATTATTCAGTATATTGTAAGCATAAATATATACATAGAAATATATTATATACAATTTTATATATAATCCTATTATATTTTATTTAGGTAAGAATTATAGTTATATTCGCAAACATCTATTATATATAGATAGGTAAATAATCCTCATGTATTTTGTATAGGTTGTAATCATATTCACCTAAGAGTATGGTTCATAGTGATCATTGGAATGAGATGGATAATTATAATATAATATTAACATTTTATTTAATATAATATATACCTAGTTGATATAATTCTTACTACGTGCACTATAATTCATACCATGTAAATGTTTCATTACGCGGTTCATATATTCCAAGACATTTAATCTCAAAGGAATTACTTGAAAGATTAAAGTAAATTTTTGTCCGACATCAATTCTATATACCCAGTCAAGAATTAATATATACCTACATAAAAACTTCTATTTTGCGATTATATCATATAAACTCAAAATTTAATCCTAGAATGTTTATGTTTGTCTTCAACAAAATTTAGTGCATTATAATTTGTGTTCTTGAATTATATTATATGAACCCAAAATATAGCAAGAGTAAAAAATAAAAATAAAAATAAAGGGAACAAAATATAGCTGGAAAAAAACCCTTCAAAACCCACAGGCGAAGAAACCAACGAAGCAAACCCACCGACAATGAAGAAGAAACACAGAGGAAGAAGAAGCCGGCGAAGCAAACCCACCATTGTTGAATGAAACCCATAGAAAGCCACGTCGTCTATTGCCGCTATTGAAGGCAATTTTACGCAGCTTCTCGATCCACACGTCGCTGGAAACATTTGCTTTTGATGGTTGAATGAAGGTGAGGAGGTAAATCGATTGGTTTGGCCCTAAACCCTTGATTTTGATGGTGAAAAATGCGAACATATTTTGAAGGAGGTTATTGGAGATAATTGTGGGATTTTTCCAAATCTATTATATGGAAAATATTCCATTTTTTTCTTTCTATTTTTTTCTCACTAATTTACATCAATTACTACCAAATATAATGGGCATATATGTAAATTCAATCTTCTATTAAACTTCAAATGACTTCAAATGGCTGGGCTTGAGACAAAGCTGAATTTTTTTTCAAAACTTGACATTTGTATAATTTGATGCTTCAAATGTGTTATTCATGTAGTTAACCCAAAAATATAACATTTCCCTTTTATTGAGATCATTTTAAAAATGACCACTGAAATCAAATTGTTTCAATAATTTTACCCTTTTTAACGAGGATCTAAAAATTATTGCTATTTCAATTATGATTTTTCTTTAACATAACAATACACATAAGAATCATTAGAGAAAAGAATTGCTACACTTGATGCCACTACAATATGAACACGATAATCTACATATCACAAAAAAAATATATATATATATAGAAAGATCGAAATAATGTTTATGGTAACTATATTACACATTACTTGTTAAGACCTATTACTATCAATTCAAATAGGTACACCGTACACACACACACATATATCATTTACAATAAGTGAGACATGAATGTAAACTACGAGTCATGTTGAGCGATGTTTGACGTGAAATAGTCGTACAAGAGGATAAAAGTGTCATATTTGAACTTTTTTTTTTCCAAAGGTGGTAAGTTTGGTTGTTGTGTAATTGGTGAAGTTAATTGAAGTTGTGGTTTTTCTCAAAAGGGCAGCACCCCTTGGCATTATTATGGGTCCCTTCTTCTCTTCACCCAAACTGGCATCCTCTTCTTCATCCTCACTGTGGGGAAGTTTATGATTCTATCTTCCTCAGCAATCCATCTGTTATAGCATACCACTTGGTTTAATTTAGTTATTCGAAAACCATCTTGTGTTTGTATTCGGAGAAGGTGTATGAGACAAGAGAGAGCGTCGGTTACATATACGAGATTAAGTGTTATAAGAGATGAATGAGAGAAAGTACACGGTACTAATAATAATAATAATTTTTTTTTAAAAGAGTATATACTTTTAAGGTTACAAATTTAGTCCCTGATATTTCATGTTAGTGCCTAATAGGTGTCTCTGAACTTTAAAAAGTATTTAATAGATCCCTAAACTTTTACTTTTATGTCTAATAGGTCTCTGAACTTTAAATTTTGTGTCTAATAGGACTTTGTCATATTCAACATTTTAAAAAATCAACAAATCTATTAGACATAAAATTGAATTTGGTGTCTAATAGGACATTAAACTTTCAATTTTGTGTATAGGTATATGAATTTTTAAAAATGTCAAATAGGTCAATGATCTACTAGACACAAAATTGAAAGCTCAGAAATTTATTAGACACAAAATCGAAAGGTTATGAACTTATTAAACACATTTTAAACTTCAAGGGCCTAATATACAAAATTGAAAGTTCACGAAAAACTTATTAGTACTTTTTAAAGTTTAGTGACCTATTTAACACAAAATTGAAAGTTGAAAGTTCATATCCCGTTTGATAACCATTTAGTTTTTGGTTTTTGGTTTTTGAAAATTATGTTTGTTTTCTTACAGTTTTTCTGCAATAGTTTTCATCTTCTCTACAATGGTTTCATCTTTCTTAAGAAAACCTTTGAGTTCTTAGCCAAACTCCAAAAACAAAAATAAGTTTTTAAAAACTACTTTTTTTAGTTTTTAAAACTTGGGTTGGTTTTTAAAAACATATGTAAAAGCTAGATAACAAAACAAGGAAATCTATAGGTGGAAGTAGTATTTATAAACTTAATTTTCAAAAATCAAAAACTAAATGGTTATCAAATGGGGCATCAAAGATTGAAATTGTAATTTAACCAACTTTTAAAAGCAGGGAAAGAGTACTAGAATGGAAATTTAACCCACGATATCAAAATTTTGTTGTAGCCCAAGGGTTAGTCTTGGGATGGACAAAATATTTTTATGGATGAGCGGGGTGGGCTACGAGTATAATGTAAGGAGTAGATCTTGACATTCTAGTTACGAAGAAAACATGAGATACCAAATCAGATGCCTAAGGGGTCAATATTGCACAAAACTTTTAGAGTGGCTTTGTTTTCATTCCAATTGAAACAAGAAAAACGGTAAAAAGTTGAGATGGAAAAGTGATTTTGGCAGTTACCTGAACTGAGTAACAAAGTGATGAAGGAAGATGGAAGCTTCAAGCCTGGCCAAGTCAAGTCCAGGGCATAGTCTTTGTCCACCTCCAAAAGGAGTAAAGTTACAACTACTCAAGTCTCTATCCTGTTGGACCACAAATCCATTAGGGATAGACACATAAAAAAAAAAGATAGAAAGTGAGAAATATGTTCCTTCTTACTTGCCACCTCCATGGATTGAATTTGTAAGGCCAGTCATAGTGATTGTCATCGAGATGAACAGATCTAAAGTACGTAAGTACCGACCAACCTTTCGGTATTAGGTATCCTTTTATCTTCATGTCTTTCATCGCCTTCCGCATCACACCGATTATGATGTTTCCCATCCTTAGCGTCTCTGTGATCACCTATTCAAATGATGACTCGTTCAATATAACCACCAAGCATTCTAGCTTCCTACATTTTCAAAAGGTTAATGTATTACACTCTGTGTAAATGGCAGCGATAAATAGTCGCTCCAATGCAATGACTCTCCGAGTTGTTCTTTGAGTCTTTTCATCTTCAAGTTTTCCTCCTGATATGAGTCCAAACAGGCATATCGTTTAAGAACTATTCAAAGAAGCCAAGGAAGAGCATAGATTAACCTTCTTTACTTGGTGTTACTAATAGACAAGATGTATGCATTTAAAAATTAGTACTTTAGGAAGTTGGTTTGGCATCGTTCTAGCTAGCGCACCTGAGGACCATGTGACAGGCATAAAAGGAACATGGCTGATAGGGACATTGTTAAAGTGGACAGGGAAATAAGGAAATTTCCTTTCCAAGTGATAGAAAGTACAACTAGATAAAGTCTATGCGTATATATTCATATTTCATTGAAGCAAAGTTCACCATGGTGATTGTTAACGTATTGATAAAAAAATATAAATTTAGCCTAATTCGTCTACTTAAGTTTTTGGGTTAATTGATAATTGGACATAGTATCAGAGCAATTAATATCACTAACCACTTGTTGAGCATTCTACAAATTTTGAAGCCCATGAGATGTGTTAAAATACTGCTAAATATTAAATTTATCATAACTCATCAACTTAAGCTTTTGGGTTAAGTAGTAATTTAATAGTAATGTAGATTTTTCACCTAAGAACTGAAAAGATCGAGAGTTGGTAAGAAAAATAGCATACCATTAACTGTTGAAGTGCCGCGGGGCAATCGGAGAGGTATTTTACTGCAAGAGTCATTAAGATTGGCACTGAATCTTCCCCAGGAATCATCATGTCAATCATGTTCTCTGCTATTAGATCATCTGTTAGTTGTTCACTTTCATCTTTGAGCAAAACTTCCATGACATCTTTTGAGACGGGGGAAATTCCACTGCTTTTTCTTTCTTGTATTATCTTCTTTACTAGTTTAACCATATTTCTTTTGGCCTGAAATTCAAGAATAAAATGAAGCTCCATTATTTTTTAGAATACAGTAAAAAAGCACTAGTAAAGGGGGTTATTAAACCTTTTACAACCAACTTACCTGCAACGATCGGTAAAGCCTGCTTCCGGGAATGTTTACTGGCAAAGCCATAAGCCCCGCTATGAATTCTTGAAACTGTTGCTTGAGAAACTCCATCCTTTGACCAGGATTTAAACTAATCAATATCTTTACTAATACTTGAAAGGAAATCTGGAGACAAAAGGGGCTCACTTAGTAACTTTTTGAACAGGAAAATATATAGCTAAAATGATTACAAAGGTAAATTCTTGGACACTATGATTTGAACAGAATGATAGCAAAAACTGTGGGGTTCTCTTACTTTTGATAGAAATCATCTTTAAACCCAAGTAGGAGCTAGAGAAATGGATTATTTGGACATCAATGATTCACTCAAAACAGGTAAAGAAGGTCACTGTTTTTGTCTAGTATCAACACAGTAATGGTGGGACATTTTAATCTATTGTCTTTTTGTGAACTTCATCTAAGGGAAAAAGAAAAGGAGAATTCACAGGTTAATTTCAAGCTTCAAAAGAAGGAGAGAGAGAGAGAGAGAAAGCTGACATTTTTGGTTTCATCTTGAAGGTAAATAGGATTGTTCTCAGTCCAATTTGCCATTGATAGTTTGACATAACACTCCATATCCTTGGTTATTTGAGCTTTAAGATGTGAAGACTTGAAGAAAGCTCCCACAAGACCATGAATTCTCTTCTGCAAGCTCCCATTTATCAGCAAAATGGAAGACTTCCCCATCAATTCCGTCAAAGATTTTGGGTAAGACGGTACGAAAGCCCTGGCATCACTCTGCAGAATGAACTTACTGACTTCTGCATCAGTAGAAACAATAGTAGCACTTCCAAAAATATGTGACTTGAACACCTTCCCATACCTGCGGACCAAAATGAACCATTGGTTCACAAGAAAAATAAGCAACTCCATTAGCAAACAATCACAAGTCTCATCAGCATTTGAAGGAATTGGGGTGTTATGAAGTTGGCTTGTGTAGATTAACTTACAGTCGGCGACGCTTGTCCATGAAGGTTTCGGGGCGATCTGAATAAGCACAGGAGATGAACTCAACAGTCTCACCAATGAAAGGCCAGCCAAGAGAGCCTAAAGGAAGTTGGTTGCAGAATTTTGATCTGAGAAGTCTAAAACAGTTCCTATAGAGAATAATGGTGGTCAAAAAAATGGCTGTCACTACCGCAACATCCCATAAACTGTCCATTTTGGACAAAGATTTCCTCTGCCTCCCTGCCTGCCTGTCTCTCTCTCTTTCTCTCTGTGCTTCTCTTAAATATGCTAATCATCATCACCACAGCTCTGACCACATCTGTTCGCCATTCAAATGATTGAAGAATGAGTTCGCATGTGTATGTGCACGCTTGCAGCAGAGAAAGACAGAGAGAGAGCTAAAATGAGTTTTTATATGACAGAAAGAGAGAGCTTACACTTGATTGTGTGGGAGCTGATAAGCTGATGTGAGTTTTCATGTACAGAAGAGAATGTTAGAATGATAAAATAACAAACAAATCAAATGCCATGATATCCATATTCATCAGTCTAAAGACGAGGCATTCTTTAATAAACATACCATGATTGTATTCTAAAGCAATCAATGAATATGCATCACATGATTCATAAAGAAATGAGAAACTTCATTCATATAGATTGAGATCAATGATTAAGAGTTTAAAGAGGGAAATAAATATGGTTTTGAAAAGGGGATATTGTATGGTTAGTCCCCACAGCTATATGATTACTCTTATGGCATTGAAGTGTCCCCCACCAATTGAAGGTGTAGCTGGGCAGCCTCATGCATTCATGTGAGAATCAATTAACTCCAACCACACCACATTCTCTCATCATCATCCCCTACTCTCAACTTTTGCCCTCCTACACATAAAAATGCCTTCTCCTTTTTAGTTTTCTGCCCCATCCACAGTTCATTGTCATTTTACAAATCCTAGTATTTGATACCATTTGCTTCCACTTGAAAACCCATTTCTTGTTACTTACCACAGACAGCAACAAGGGGCAGTTTATTAGGTACTGATGCAAATTTGATACCCTTTTTCATTCACTTGAAAACCCATTTCTTGTATTTTAATACCATTGTTGGGTGATGGGAAATGGTTGTTTCTTTCACAAAAGATTAGAAAAGGGAGGAAATATATTTTAAGCCCATCTCTCTTTGTTGCACACTTGCAATTCCAAGAATCTCTCCTTGGACCCTTTGTACAATTCTAAAGGAGGACCCATTTTTTTATTGCCATTTTGCTTTAAAGAGGTGGCTTATTTATTTAACAACATCATTTCATGAGCCCCCTCTGATTCTTTTTGAAGCATGGAGCCTACAGCAGGTACACACTGGAAGGAGCTTATGACACATTATCTAGAAAGACTAAAATATTCCAAAAAGAGCAGCAAAAACTTGACCCATTGGAAGTTGCATTTAGTTTGATTTTTGGAGCCTTATGCATGCAGCAGATGGAGAAATCTCACCATACGCATTGGATATGTCCACATCCATTTGGGAAATGGTGCGTCATTTCATTCTGCCCACGTGAACTCTTCAAGTTGCAGAAGTTGTTCCCTTGGATTTTCTCTCAAGTTTGGAGCTAATAAAATGGATGTTTCCTCCTCATACAAAACCACAGAACCTAAAGACAACCAACCACAAAAAAGGCTAGCTATTCTTTTCCTCAATAGTGAAGGTTCTGTTTGGTTTCAGAAATATTATACCGATATCGACAGAGGCCTAACGAATTTCATTGCTGGTTTTCTGGACGTAACCATGTTCATCCTGTCGACTAGCATGTGGGGGTGGGGGTGATGGGAGGATTTGAAATGTACAAAATCATTTTAGGACCACAGAAATCAACAACATTCAGATTCCATCGGCAATGTAAAACAGTCAATATGTTTGCTTGCTACCATTTGGAAAGTTTAAACATTTGGAAAAGATTTTGCTCGGATGAACTCTTTGAGAATTGCTTTCTCTTCGTCGATGCGTTTCTTCTCTTCACGATCTTTTGGCTTTATCTTGCGCTTTTCTTCCAAAATCCACTTGAAAAGTTCACGCTGCTGATCCACCGGAATTGGTTCCCTTACCTTCACAGGCTCCACAATGGCTGGTCTGGCCAATGATTCCTCAACAACAGGAGCAGCAATCTTGGCAGTTTTAGCTGAATCCGGGGCAGCCTCTTCTTTACCTACATGTTCATCTTGCTTCTTTGTCCTCATAAACAGATAAGCTACACAATTAAAAGACTTATCTCAGTTCATGCAAAAGCAAGTAAGATTTCCTAAAAACAATGACAACTACTGAATTTAAACAATTGCACGATGGAAAATTTCCATGCCCCACCCCCCCCCCCCCCCCCCCCAAAAAAAAAAAAACCCCAAAAAGGTGAATAAAACCTATTAGAATGTTCCTGCTATTCTATATTTCCTTGAAAAGGGCACTCAACCTACAGGTGGTGAAGGAGAAAAAGTATAGTGGAGCAGCATGAAAGTGTCAGAGAGTCAACCCATAGGCTTTTGAAATGACAAGTGTATTTCATCCCCAGTGGGAAATGAGAATAAATCATGGCTACTAAGAATTTTTGAGTTCAACAACATTTTGGGATTGGGAGATTCGAACCTCTGACCTCTTGGTCGAGAGTACATGTCAATTACCGTTGAGCTATGCTCACTTTGGCAAATCATGGCTATTAAGCATTAATACGTGCATACCATATTCTCAACTTAAGACACTAATTTATGTCCAAGGAGCACCATTATTCAATTCTCATGTTGTCTAATACCGTATTTGTATAGGCATAAGTAGAGAGAGAAACTAAATGATATGGTTAAAATACCCCAAACTTTTTAATATATATACAAGGAAGGGTCTGTCTTGAGGAACAAAAGAAACCTAAGACAATAAAAGATATAATTATACAAAAATGTGATGATTGAAGCTCAAGGCCCTCTTTTCCTCCCTACCCTAAGCCTTAGCAACCCCCTTGATGGATTCAAGTAAGGGATTGAGATCAATCGGGTCCCTTTTTTTTAAGATCTTTTCTAAAAATAAAATCCATCTCCCAAAAGACCAAAAAGTGCAACATAAAGCAATAGAGGTTTCTTTGGAAATGTTTATGAGATATTTTGGAAACTTACGAGGAATTTTCTTTGGGAAGGAAATAAGGAAAGTAAATTGAGACACTCGGTTAATTGGAGGGTGGTTTCTTTGGCTTAGGAAAAAGGAGGTTCAGACATTGACAATTTGAAGCAGATAAATAAAGCTTTTATTATCAAAATGGCTTTGGATATTTATGTATGAGTCTGATCAGATTTGGCACAAGGTGATTTGCAGTATATATCTATGGAAAGAATGAGAAATATTGATTAACTTTTCAAAGAAGTAGGGGAGATGGAGAAGACTATGGAGGAATATTTTAGGAATAAAAAACATTGTATTAAGTAATTCAAAGATTAAAGTGGATAATGATAGATTGACTAGATTTTTGGGAGGATGTTGAGCAGGGGATGATTTTTCTCTTGCTAAACTGTATCAAAGTTTGTATGGGGTGGTGGAGTCCTAGTTGAATTTTGTAAATACGATGTGGGCTTCTACTTGTAGGAGTTGGAATATCACAACAAGAAGTTTAAAGGATGAGGAAGAAAGGGAGTTATTGTGTTATTAGATTTGTTGAAGATTAAAGAGCTGGTGGAGGAGGAACATAAGAAGCTTCGGGTACTAGAGGCATCTAGGCAGTTCACTGTAAGGTTTTTGGTAAGAAAATCATCTGATTGTGATTGTGAAGAGGTTGGAGTAAAATTTGTTCTGCTGTTTGAAAGGATCTCGGCTATGCCTTCTATTCTGGCTCCACTTAGTTTGGGTTGTTTTTCTTGTATTGCCCAGGTGTATATCCTTTTGCTCTATAAAAATCTGGTTTTCTTTTTTGTTTTTTTTGGGAGAAGAATATGGTTCTCATTATTAATAAATAATTTAAGGTTAAATGACAAGTTTAGTCCCTAAACTTTCATATTTGCATCTAATAGGTCCATTTAAAAAGTGTTTGATATGTCCTTAAACTTTAATTTTTGTGTCTAATAAGTCTCTCAATTTCAAAAGGAGTCTAATAGATCTCTAAACTTTCAATTTAGTGTCTAATATCATGCCTATATATTGGGTGGAGAGGAGCGAGTTCTTGGAGGTCTAAAAATGTGAAGTTCTTTAAAAACAACGATGGTGACTCCTCCTACCCTCAAGAAGCGATTAGCCACCATAGAAAGGAAAAACTACTCGATTGAAATAGATAGTAGATACAGAGGTGATAGAGTTAAGATTTCGAAAATCACTCGCAATAAGGCCTTCTTCATCTCCCTGCACTGGGAAACATTGAAATGGTTAGTAGAGACTGCTCATGCCCTGCTTTCTGCACCACTAAACTAGAAGTTTTTCGAGGAACGGTTTTCAGAACAAACCATATGGATAGAAAAAATCACCAACAAGGAGGGTACCTTGGTTGAAATTGCTCTTCTCCACAACAATGGCGGCCTCAACAAACTATTTGTACCGGTCAGTGAAGAGAGAAGGAGTTGGGAAGCCTTTTATAAGCTTATATCAAATTACTCACCTGCTCCTCCTTTAAAAAAATCGTTGCAAACCAAACCTACCTGCCCCCTTGAAAAGCCAGTCATTAAATCAGCGACCAAGACCATTTACCAACCCAAAACCCCTCCCCCTATGCCATTAATAACCCCTACCAAAACCGCATCCTCAACTGCTCGCTCTTATAAGTCTGCATTGACTGTAGATGGCCCCTTCCCCTATACAACAAGACAAATCTTCTATGTGGGATTCTGCAATGATTATTACTCGACAAAATTTCCACGATGATTGGTATAAAATCACCCGTTGCATTCAGTCTCACTATAACGTCTTATGCCATAGAAGCCCCTTCAGAGCAGACAAAGCCATTCTCCGTAGCGAGACTATCGAACTCTCGTCGATCCTATGCTCTACCACAGATTGGCAGAAGTTGTGAGTTTTTACACTCAAATTCGAGCGATGGAGATGTTAAACAAATCGAAAGAGCGGTGATACCTTCCTATGGGGGTTGGATCAAGATTAGGAATTTGCCACTTAATCGCTGGAATACATATACCTTTAAATACATTGGCGATTCTTGTGGAGGTTTTATTGAAGCTGCCCAGAAGACTATCTCCTGCTTAGATTTAATGGAAGCAAGTATCTTGATCAAAGAAAACTACATTGGTTTTATCCCAGCCGAGATTGACCTTCCTTCTTCATCAAATGCACCAACCACCGTCCTTATTGATCCTTATTACATGGCTGACTATTTTGTGGACTACTCGGAAGATTTACATGGCAAAGGACCATTACCAGAGTCAAATCGGAGATTCATTGATCGGAGACCCACTGTGGTTGCTCTGGGAGACCGATCGGCGGGCGTTGTTGAACCGGCCGGCTTGCTTGGGTCGTACCCTCGTGATAAGTGCCCATCTCTGAATTGCCCTTGTCCTCCGGCTACCACATTAATCGTTGCTTGTCCATCAAATCAACCATCTCCATCTCCACCTTTGTACCAGCCGACAAACATCACATCTTTGCATAAGTCAAACCATTAAGTCAAACCAAGATTTTTTTCAGAATGGAATTATTAATGCTAGTCTTAATGAGACATATATTTGTTTGATTCCGAAGAAAATCGATGCCAAGCCAATTGCAGACTTCCGCCCCATTAGCCTTACTACTTGCCTATATAAAATTATTGCTAGGGTTCTATCTGAACGTCTCAAAAAGGTCCTTCCCCTCACCATCACTGAAAACCAAAACGCCTTTGTTGAAGGAAGACAAATTCTTGATGCATCCTTAATAGCAAACGAGTTAATTGATGAATGGCAGAGGAAAAAAAAGAAAAGGTATGGTCATCAAACTTGATATCGAAAAGGCGTTCGACGAGGTAGATTGGGACGCTCTCGACTATATTCTTGTCTCTAAAGGTTTTGGAGAAAAAAGGAGAAAGTGGATTAAAGGACGCATTTCATCCACGAATTTCTCTATTCTCATTAATGGTCGTCCTCGAGGTAAAATATTAGCTTCACGGGGTCTTCGACAAGGGGATCCCCTATCTCCTTTTCTTTTCATTATGATCATGGACAGCTTTAGTCGATTGATATACAAAGCAGAATGCAAAAATCGGATCAAAGGTTTTCATGTAGGCCAAGGTATGCTATATATCAGTCACATACAGTTTGCCAATGATACCATTTTGTTCATTGATATGAAGGATAGAACAGCTCTCAATTGGCTTATCGATGTGATCAATATGTTTGAAGAGATATCGGGGCACAGTATTAATCTTCACAAATCGGAGATGATTGGTATTAATATGGATATGGAGGTTTTAGAGGAAAAGGCTACTTTCTATGGGTGTAAATTGGGCTCATGGCCTAATACTTATCTCGGCCTTCCCCTCAACGATGTGCCTAGATCATCATCCTTTTGGGCTCCAATCATTGAGAAAATTGAGAGAAGACTTTCGACTTGGGGTTCCTACTTTACATCAAAAGGTGGAAGACATACTCTCTTGCAAACCACCCTATCAAACCTCCCTACTTATTATCTTTCATTGTTTGCTATACCTACAAAGGTATCTTGTTTGCTATACCTACAAAGGTATCTCAGGATATTGAAAGACTCTACAAAACATTCTTATGGAAAGGGAAGGCCAATGACAGTGGTCTACACCTTGTTCGGTGGAGAAATATCCTCCTTCCCATGGAACAGGGAGGCCTCGGCCTTTCCTCGATGAAAGAAAAAAATAGAGCTCTCCTGGCTAAATGGGTTTGGCGTTACAACTAAGAAAAACAAGCCCTTTGGAGGAAACTCATCAAGGAGAAGTATGGGTCTGCTACTTTTTTAAATTGGGCCTCTTTATACACTGCCAAAGGACCTTGGAAAAACATGGTAAAGCAGCAAGATCTTATCCCCAGCCGTATATCTCATCAAGTGGGCAATGGAGTTTCAACTTCATTTTGGAGGGACTCTTGGGTTACATCCTCTCCTTTAGCCATTCGCTATCCCCTCTTACATCAATTGTCCCGTTGTAAAGAGGTCATAGTTAGAGAGGTTTGGAACTCCACTAATAACTTTTGGGATCTAAAGCTTGTGCGGAATTTGAAAGATGAAGAAGCTTTAGAATGGGCGGATCTTAGCGTTGACCTTGCTCCAGCCACCTTATCACAAGTAGAGGATTCTTGGAAATGGCTTCTCAATTCTAGTGGCCTCTTTTCCACCAAATCCTTACCTTTAGACATGGGTGATTCAAATTTCATCCTTGAGAAACCACCGACAAAAGCGATTTGGAGGGACAAATGTCCCAAAAAAATCCAATTTTTCATCTGGGAGCTTGCACACAAAGCTATAAATACCAAAGATATTCTCCAACGTCATATGCCCTACATGGCTATCTCCCCGGGGTGGTGCCATATGTGTACAAGACAAGAGGAAACCCAGGAACATTTATTTATGTACTGCCTGTTTGCAGCTCATTTTTGGGCTAGAATTTGTTCTGCTTTCGGTTGGTTTATGACTTTTCCCAATGACATCATAGCTTTTCTTTCATCGGTGCTAGTCGATCATCCATTTAAAAATACAAAAGCCAGACTTTAGATGCATATTTCTTAGGCCTTTTTCTAGATTCTTTGGAAAGAACGAAACCAACGCGTCTTCATGGATAAAGAGCAGCCATTTGATAAGTTGTTTGATTTGATTATTTATCATGTTATATCTTGGTGTAAAAGGTCTAATTTATTTACTACTTACTCATATGCTTCCCTCTTGACCAATTGGGAAAGTTTTTTGTAAACTCCATGGACACTCTGTCCCTTTTGTTAAATTTCATACATCAATGAAATTGTTTCTTATCCAAAAAAATATATTGGGTGGAGAGGGAAGAATGGAACAACATATCATAATAGCCCACCAGAGGTGTTTACTATAAAGATGATTAACACCAAGGACGAAGCTCTTATCTCTTAGAATCCTAAGGCCCAATGCTTGTTGGACAATTGTAAGGATTTTCAAATTGTCAATAAAGAAGTCTTCCCTTCCTGGGGAAAGAAAAGATCGTGTCATTGGCAACATAAGTAGATGAGATCACATCATCCCTCCCCATTTAAAAACCCTGCATTTGGTTCTTACCTTTCCCTCTGTCCAAAAGCTAGATAAGGACATTGACAACAAATATAAAGATAAAAAGGGCAAAAGTCACCCAGTCTAACCATAATGTGGCTCTAATTCAGCCTCGGGCTTTGCCCTACTGGGAGATAGAAAGATTGCTGGATTGGAGGCAACTCCTATTCCAAACTCTCTACCACTCACCAAAATATGTCGAGTTTAACCAAAAAAAACTACTTGAATTAACCCACTTAAGCCTCTAGTTACAACAATCATCTTTCCAAGACACGGTTTAGATTTACCAAGACACCTGGAAAGTACTACAATGCTAGTTTGTCACAGGATACCATCCTTCAATCGAAGAGAGTATTCTAGAAAATCATCAAAAAAGTAATTGCACACACTCAGTTATAGTTTCTGATCAATCTCGAATTCCAATTATTTCATGCTTACAGATTCTTGAATCACACAAGAAACTGATCATTCCCAACTCTACCAACATTTGTGGCAAGCAAAACAACAGAGCATATAGAACTCCCCTGAACGAAGATATCTACATAGTTTGGGAGGGAGATTTTATTGTACACAAAACTAACAGAAGAAACATGAAAAAATCGTAAGCAATTCAGTACCCCCATTTTCCTTTCTGTGATTGTTCCACTCAAATATAAAAATATGTACGTGTATGTATATCAAGCATATCTTTACCTTGCAGTCAAATTCCTTAAAACAATTCGTCTCCCAGCAGAAAAATGACTAAGGAACCCAAACTTACGTCTACCAGAAAGAAGAGAACAGGATTTCACAATCTAAACAGACTGGTCCGCCACAAATGTCACTAGAGAGTACCAATCCTAAATGCAAAGACTCCATTAACAACCGAAAAACAAAACTCGATTTCCCATTTGGGTATTTAACGGACTCGATCAAACACGTTAACACAACAAGACAACAAGAAACTGATACACATATCATGGGAGAGGAGAGGAAAATTACCTCCAACAGCAAGGTTCACAGTCAAAAGCATGGGCCATAAGAACTTATATCGCCTTGCAAATGATTCCTTCGGAGGCTGCGGCGGTGCCGGCGAAGACGTAGATCCCATGTTCGACGATGCTGGTGGCGCCGGTGAAGAAGAAGCGTCTCTGACTTTGTGCTGTTCTTGAAATTGTTTAACCTGGGCTGTTTACAGACGGAAAAAAGCAAAGAGCCGATTGATCATCAATCAGATACCAAATCCCAATAATTGTAATGAATAACTGAAGCGGATCGGTTCTTGGAGTAACCATTTTGTGCCTAAACTTGGAAGAAATGAAGAATTGGGAGTTTGGGAATGGTACCTTTCTTGGGTTTGTTGGCGTAGAGCTTAGGAGGTTCTTCTTCGCTCATCTCCGATGACTGTAAGTTCCCTTTTTCTCAGTCTTTTGATGGCTGATTTTGCTTCTTCGTCAGTTGGTACAGAGTCGCTCTCCGCCATGTCCTACGGTCCATCTTAGGCTGTTGATGGCTTTGCTCTTTTTTTCTTTTCTTTTTTTTTTTTGTTTTGAGGGGTGGTTATTTTATGAAATAATTATTTTATGAGAAAAAAATAGGCTAAATTGTAAAAAATACTTAACTTTGTACTTTGTTTTAAAATTTTCATTATTCTTTCAAAAGTTTGCAATATTACTCCATACCTTTTCATAAGTTTCAAAATTACTCTTGAAACATTATCTTGTTCAGACAGTCTTTTTGGAGTTGTCTTTATGATCGTCCCACTCCACTTCAGAGGAGGACTCTGTCATTTGGTTGTCAAATTTTCCGTTAAAGATTGGTCGTTTGTGTGTTGAGGATGGGTTGGCTATTGCGGTTTAATGAACTCTATTTTTCAAAAAAAAAAAAAAAATTACTCTTGGAACATAATTAGTGATAATGACTGAAAAGTTTACTTGACTTAAATTTAAAAGAACGGCATTCTGTTACGTCGACTTTTTGTCAAACATTCTAAGATTTTCTACATTAAGGACTGTTGTAAAATATTTATGAAATGTCAATTGTAATATTGCAACTTTTGAAAAAATATACGTATTTTTTTTAAATAAATTACAAAGTTCATAGGTATTTTTGATAATTTAGCTAAAAAATAGTTAGTATTTTTTTTAGTTCAACCACATTTGGAGTAGGGGGATTTGGACCTCTACCTCTATGCATATACCAGTTGAGTTATATTTAAGATGACAGTTATTTTATATATATAATGAAAAATATTTGTTAATTGTATTATTGTTCTTTCATTTATTGTTTATAATTTTTTCAGTTCAACAACATGTGAGATGATGATTCAAGTCTTTCTTTGAGTTTTAGTTCAATCTTAAAGCTATTTTAAAAAAACGTTATTGATAATTATGTTTGACGTTTTTTATAAATGATTATCAGTTCAATTACGAGTTCATAATGTATTAATTATCAAACACTGTTTATTTTTCTAAAAAGTTATTATTTATTAGTTCAATAACAAATTTGTGTACCTATTAAATAATTAGATAAAAATCAATTTATACCTCTAAACTTCGTAGGTTGTATCAATTAAAACTCTAAACTAATAATTGTATCAATTTAACTTTAAACTTTCATAAGTGTATAAGTTTCACTCCTCATTAGATTTTGTTTGAGAAACTTTAGTTTACACATGTGCAAACTTATTATTGTACCAATTAAACTCCTAATATTGATTCACTTATGAAAATTCAAAGTTTAATTAATATAATTATAAATTTGCACACATGTAAAATAACGTTTTTCAAACAAAATCTAACTACATTTGTAAAAGTTTAAATTGATCCAATTATTAGTTTAGGGTTTTTTATTGAGACAAATCTAAGGGTATAAATTGGTTTTAATACTTTTGGAGTTTTTTTTTTTCCTACTAAACTTTTGGAGTTGAAATAATGTTAACGAATTTTGTTTATCTTACGATTATTTTAAGAAATGATAATGATTATTATGTTTTAAAACATTTTTTTTTTCATAATACAATGGATTGAATTACAAGGTTAAATGCCTATCAAACACTATTAAAATTGAAAGGTGAGTATTCTCAGACACAAAATTCGTGTATGTTATAATGGATCCATAAATTTTAAAAAGTATCAAATATATGCAAGGTTTAAAATGTCGATGTCGACGAAAATGTCGAAGTCTCAATTTTGTAGAAATATCAATGGAAATATCGATACAATGTCGATGTCTATGGCTATTTCTAAAAAAAATTTAAAAACAAAAAATTTAAAAAAAAAATATTTAAATTAATAAATAAACATTTTTCTACTTTTTAAATGAATTAAAATACTTGGTACAATATTATATTCACATTTAAGTTACATTTTCTTGCCCTTTTTTTAATATTTCATCAATTTTATACGGTATAGTAGAAATGTCGATTCTCCCTTTATGTCGATATCCAACCCATGGACATGTGGAAATGTCGATGAAAATATCGACATGTCGACATAAATTTAATACCATTAATATATGTTATAGACTTTCTTTTTAGTGTAAATATGTGCTAGTAATTTTTCATATACAAAGTTGAAAGTTCACAAATATAAATATTTTTTAAAATTCAATAATCTATTAAGTATTAGATACTAAAATTAAAAATTTAGATATTTATTAGATAACTTTTAAAGTTATGGAATCAAACATTTTTCACACTTTAAAAAGTTGATACTAAACTTGTAATTTAACCAAATTATTTTTAAAATAGTTTATTACAAATCGATTCACAAATAGTAGGGTTTTACAAAAATGGGTCATCCACTCATATTACTCATTGTGGATCCAATCCAGCTCTTAGAAGCCCAAAAAGAAAGAATACACTCAAATTTTAATAATTTTGGAGATGATCATATTTAATTAAATGATTGTGGACATATATATTTTTTTCAATATGAGATCAAAATATCTGATATTTTAATCGATGATATATTCTTAACTATTTGAGCTATGTTTAAATTGTCGATTATGGATAATAGATTGCGATAACTCATCCTAACTAATATAATAAAAATAAGAATGACTAACATGAACATAGCTCAACTGGTTAAGTCCAAGGTTCAAATCGTACACCCACACATGTTGAACTAACAAATATATATGTAAAAATAAAAATGAACCAACACTTATATTCTATGCTTTTATAATTAAATAAATGTTAAATTACTAATTTACTCCACATTATTTGGTTTTAGTTTCAAGATGGTTCATATAGTTTAAAAGTTTCAACTTAGTTTGACCTTTATAGCAATCTAGTCCATGTGATTTTAATAAATATTTCAATTTGATCCCCATAAGTTGATTAAACTTCACAAATCATATTTGTTGTTATAATTAGTTGTCACGCTAAATATGTCTTTTATCGTAATGTGGTTTAGTGTTAAGTAAAAAAAAAAAAAAAAAAAGCAGAGAAAATGGACGAATGCTCAAATGTAGTGAAAAAACAGTGTAAGAAAGTTTAATCCATCCAAATTGAGCATAATTTTGAGGACAGTACACATGTTATATTCCATAAAGTTGAAAATTCGATCTCCTGCTCCAACGTTCATTAAACTAAAAAAAAAAAAGTCTTTAACCAAACTAAACAAAGCAAATTAAAGCATCTAAAATTATAGACAAGTTGAACCACAACTAGAATTATAAGTATCTACATAAAAAAACTTTTTGGGGGTGTTTGGATTGAGGAGTTGGGGGGGAGTAAAGTTGGGAGGAGTTAATAACTCCTCCCAACTCCTTGTTTGGCCCAAGGATAATTGTACTCCTATTGTAGACCCCACAGATTTATTAACTCCTTCTCCAACTCCCTATTGTGGGTCCCACAAACTTATTAACTCCTTCCCCAACTCCTCATTGTTTGCCCCACAACTTTCCTATCTCATTTTTTCTTCACCTCACCTCACTCATACCTCTCTCTTTTCTCCCCTCTCCTTTCTCTCTCTATTTTTTTACATTATTTTTTTTTTAATTTCTTAATTTGAAAATTTTTCTTTATTTTTTATATAAATTTTCTCATCATTGTTACTAATTACTAATTAAATATAAATAATTATTTTTTTATTCTATAATTTTAATCAATTTTTTAACAAAAATATTTTTCTTTTTATTCTATAATTTTATTTTTTAAATATAAATTATATAAGAATGTTTTAGACATGATACTATTATTTAAATTGAAATTTTAATATAAATTAGAGTACTACATAACAATTTTTTTAATTGATAAAAATCTTCCTATTTCACTTCCTCCATTTGTCATCTACAATTTTTTTTAAGTTTCAACTAAAATTACTTATAACAAATAACAATCTCATCTTTTTTAAGTTTTTTTTTTTATTAATAGCTCAAAAATATATATAATTTTATGATTTGAAGATAAGAAAAACATATTTTAAACTAACCCGTATTACATTTTAAAAAATTAGTATTAAAAAAGATTAACGTATTAAAAAATTTTGATTTTCAAACTAATCATATTCAAAGTAAAAACATAAACAATTTCTCATTCCAAACTTAATAAAATAAAATTATTACAATAAATAACATAAATATATAGTATTTTGAACAAAAGTATGTATGATATTCATTTTGAATGATGTTAAAAAATATATATATTCATTTTGAACTTAATTATTTTAAAATAGCATAAATATTTGATATTTTATTTTTAACTTAGTTATTTTAAAACTTCAAAGAATATATTATTTTCAAATTAATCAAACTTTAGATAATTCATTACATTGATTAGTTTGAAAAATAAAATCTTAAATTATGTAAAAAAATTATTTTATTAAGCTTGAAAAACAAATCTTAAATTAAAAATTTAAAATTGACGAAAACAAGTCTCTAATAAAATTGTAATTCATAAAATAATATAATTTAAAATCTTAATTTTAGGATTGACGGAAACAAATCTATATTATTTATAGAATTGAAAGAATAAAAACGTAAAAATCTTGAAGTTTATTTGAATCCCTTTAAATTAATGGATTGAAATATTTCCAAATCACATGTAATATTTTAAAAAGTATTGTAAGACTCCTTTATTTGAAAACTATCCAAGATAAATGAATAATTAATGTGAGATATATTGAAAAAAAGAATGTGGGGTATTTTGTTCAAAATTATTTTTTTTACTTTATAGAAATTTGTAAAATATACATAAATTAATAAAAACAAAAAATCTCAATCTTAGAATTCATGGGAATAAATTCTTAATAATGAAATTTTGAGAAATTGTAGAAAAAAAACTATATAAAATCAACTTAGACTTCAGAACTCCAGGTTTAACAAATCTACACCCCAAACACAGATTTCAGAACTCCTACTCCCTGCAACTCCTTGCCCCAAACACAGACTTCCTAACTCCAGACTAAACAACTCTGCACCCCAAACACATACTTCCTAACTCCCCAGACTTCCTAACTCCCCAGACATATTAACTCCTACTCCCTGCAACTCCTTGCCCCAAACAACTCATTTAGGTTAAAAAACACTTTTGGTCTATATATTTTTGGTTAAATTATGATTTAGCCTATTTGTTTTTAAATTTGTAACAATTTAGTCACTGTAGTTTAAAATTTGCAACAATTTAGTCCCTACCATAAAAAATCTCATCAAAATCAAGTATGTGTTTTTATTAGGTAATAATTAGTGTTTGTAGTTTATAAATACACATGGTCCTTAATTAGTTCATCAATCTAAATTTATTAGGAACACCATTAAATTTTAACAAAATAAATTGTTATAAATATTAAAGTATAGAGACTAAATAGTAATACACCAAAAAGTCAAAAACTAAATTTCTATCAATTTAAAAATATAAGAATAAAATTGTTACAATGCAAAGTTGATATACTAAATAACTAATTCAATAAAAGTGCATA
Organism: Trichosanthes truncata; assembly: GCA_033996785.1. Classification (NCBI taxonomy): domain Eukaryota; kingdom Viridiplantae; phylum Streptophyta; class Magnoliopsida; order Cucurbitales; family Cucurbitaceae; genus Trichosanthes; species Trichosanthes truncata. The sequence continues at coordinate 57,860,174 of MU867259.1, forward strand.
GACCAAAAGGTGTGTTTTTTTTTCACCAACTTTTTTTAAAAAAAAATTATTGGTAATTCGAAATCAAACCAAAATTAAAATGGCAAATATGTCAATGAAAACAATATAATTTATTTAAAATACGATATATTTCTAAAAAAAAAAATAAGTTACGAGCGTCAGTTCATAACTTTTAAGTTCGTGTCAAATAAGTTTATGAACTTTAAAAAGTGTCTAATAAATTTATAAATTTTCAATTTTATTGTTAATAGGTCATTGACTTATTTAACATTTAAAAAAAATCATGAACCTATTGACACACAAAGTTAAAAATTTAATGTTCTATTAGATACAAATTTTAATTTTATGGGTAATAGATTTGTCAATTTAAAAAAAACGTAAAATATCAGAATATATCAAGAACTTACTAGTATTAGTCATAAAATTGAATATTCAAGGACCTCTTTGATATGTTTAAATTTAAGAATCAATTAAATAAAAAATTGAAAGTTGATATACCTATTAAATATTTTTTAAAGTTTATACTTGTAATTCAGGATTTTTTTTAAAAATAATGTAAATTAAAGAAATAATAACAAAAAAATAGTAAGTTTTAAAATAATGACAAATGTAGGGTAGATAAATCGTGTACATGGGTCACGATTTATGTAAATCGCGGCCCATGTACACGATTTTTGTGCCACCCGGATCAATCTGATACCGTGGCTGCCAGGTGGGGGGGAATTTTTTGACATGGAACTCGCGTACCATGTACGCGATTTCCATGTGGAAATCGTGTACCATGTACACGATTTCAATATGAAAATCGTGTACAACGTACACGATTTTGTGGTCCCTAAAAACCCCACACAATCCCGAGAGCCCCACTTTTTTCTTGTCTTCTTCCTTCTGCATTCTCTTCTCTGTATTCCCGCCGTCCCCAGCTCGCCGTCCAGCCGCCGTCCAGCCGCCGTCCCCATCTCGCCGTCCAGCCGCCGTGTGCAGTCCCCGCCGTCCACAGCTCCGCCGTGTGCAGGCGCCGTCCGCGGTGCAGTCGCCGTTGCAGGTATTTTTTTTTTTTTTTTTTTTTTTTCTATTTTGCAAGTTTATGTTGTATCTTTTGGAGATCTACCGTTTAGATTTATTTTGGACAGATCTACGTATTTTTTGAGTAATTTTAGGACTGATCTACATATTTTTTGAATTATTAAGTGTAGTTTTGGGTTAACTTTGGAGTGTTTTGTATGGATCTATAAATTTTGGACTGATTTGGGTGCATTTTGGATTGATATGGGTGTATTTTGGAGTGATTTTGGACTGATGTATGCATTTTGGACTGATTTGGGTGCATTTTGAACTGATTTGGGTGTTTTTTTTATCTGATCTATAATTGTAGCTATAGTTTTGGGCTGATTTGGATTGGGTTGATCAATACCACTTTTGAAGTTGTTGAACTAATTTTGATGGTCAATATGTAATTTATGGAACAAAGTTATTTTTGTAAATTAAAATATTATAAACTAATTAAGTCTAAATTATAAATTAATTATAAAGCCATAATTTTTATATTATAAAAAAGTATGGTTTTTTTGAGTTTGCAATAAATTAAGTCTTCGTTATAAAATAATTATATATACTAATCAAGTCTCTTTGTTGTAAACTAATTATAAAATATTAAATTTTGTACAGTTATAAACAAGTTGGTAAAATATGTCCTTCCATTGTGAGCAATTAGTGATACTTGAGCCTGGAAATAGTGGAGATAGTGATATAGAGGAAGAACTTGATGAACTGTATGGAGATGAGTTGAATATTTCTTCCCCAAGTCAAAATGAAGATGAACCTTCAGATTTTTTTACTGATATAAATTGGGAGATTACTAATTCAATATGCGAAGAAGGGTCTACTTTAGAAGAGGAGGCAAGATGTGTAGAAATGGACTCACATTTAATAAGTAAAGGATTGTTATTTGAAAGTAAAGAAGATCTACAACTTGCCATAAAAAAATATTGTGTTAACCAACACTATCAGATTACTGTGATGGAATCAAATAGAGATATATGGTATGTGAAATGCAAACAATGGAATGAGGGTTGTAGGTGGAGGCTTCGTGCATGTCGGCGCAAAACCCATGGAATGTTTGAAATTACGAAATGCAACTTATTGGAGGGTTTCTATTCGCGGACAAGTCAAATACTCTTGTCCATCTCATGTTTCTTCCTCTTTTGGGAGATTTCGAGATAGCAGGACAATATTCATGGGGTGGGGCTTGCCTCGCATGGTTGTATCGGGATCTATGTCGAGCTAGCAATGCTAATGCCTTAGAAATTGCAGGTCCGCTAATATTGTTACAAGTATGGGCATTTGATCGATTTTATACAATTGCACCACAACGCCTACAAACCCCTGATCAGTATGTTGGTCGACCACTTAGTGCTCGGTATGTTCATTTACATATTTTTTTATTATAATTACAAATAATACAATGTTTTAACTTATTATATGTGTGTAGTTGGAGCGGAATTGTAGCTACCTCTGAACAAACTTCCAACATGTTAATACAATACCGCATTGCATTTGATCGTCTTTTGCCCAATCAGGTAAATATCTAGTTTATTTTAATTAACATACATTTTAATATCGATTTTAATTATTCTAATTATTATTTATAACTTTCAGATCATCTGGACGCCATACACACCTGAAATTATGGCATTATTACCTGAATATTGCCATAATGGACAAGATATTTGGTTGACTATAAGCCCTCTCATCTGCTTTCATATTGTAGAGTGGCATCAACCTAATCGGGTATTGAGACAATTTGGAATGCGGCAGACAGTGCCACCATATTGTGACACAAGCACACAGTTGCATCAATTAGACTTACGAGGTAAGCATGACCACGATTGGCGACGACATCATGCAGCACTTATATCACTGTGGCGTGCACGTCGACATCACTGTGCAGTAGGTGATATAGTAGAACAGCCAATTGTATCTGATGATTACATAACATGGTATGACTCTATCACGAGGAGGTATATCACACGCGATGGCGCTTATTATGCATGCACGGTAAAATAACTATCTACTAAATTTCTATTATTAAATTCAATTTTATGGACTACATATTAAATTAATTTTTTTTGTGCAGAATAACTTTGTTCGGAATGTACAACAATATTCAATAGAACAAAGTTTACCTGTTTTAGGTTCTATGTGTGAGCAATATGTCACAACGGTAACTGATATAGTTCAACAAACAAGAAGACTAACTGTTGCTGACACCGATAGGACACGTGCTCGTCGTAGGCGCCGACGACAACAAGCTGAACACATTCCAGAAGACATTCCAGAGGCACACGTGGACCAAGAGCCTCCTGTAGTTGATGATCAACTTCCAGCTTTTCATATGCCCTCACCAGATGTTCATACCGACACTGCTTCAAGTTCTGGTCATGCACAAGATCCATTACCACCTATTGTGCAACAAGATATTGATGATATAATTCACCAGCAACCACACTTTGATGTTCCTCGACCTCGTCGTGGAGCCCGTCCTAGAAGAAGGCCACCATGTGGTACATGAGTTTTTTCAGCAACATTTTACAATTCGTACGTGTTAAACCTAAAACTCTGATCTAATTAGACATTTGTGCAATTTAATTTCAATATTTTAGGGACATTTTAATTTTAATTTTCATTGCTCTTTTAGAAAATTTTCTATTCATTTTCAATATCTTACAAACTCTAAATTATATCGTTTTGAAAAAAAAAATTGTTAATAAAAATTGCACAAATTTCACCAATTTAGATAAAATAAACTTTCAAACTAATAATATGGGCTAAATTTGAAAATTTTCAAACTCTTTATAAAATAAACTTTCAAACTAATAATATGTGCCCATGTGTTTTGCGATAAGAAATAAATAATAATAACAATAAGATATTTTTTTACCCAACGTCCTCAACATTCACCGCTATTTTCTTCAAATCCATCTCTCTTTTCGCCTCTTTTTATGAGTTGAAGTTTGTGAAAAGAAACTCCCAATTCATCGATTATGGCCCGAAAATATAATAATAATTCATCTTACTCGTGTACACCTACAACATATTTTTGAGTAAATCGTGTAATATTTAGGTGTAAATCGCGTACATGGTACGCGATTTACTAAAAAATCGTGTACATGGTACACGATTTACTCAAAAATCGCGTACCATGTACGCGATTTACTCAAAAATCGTGTACATGGTTCACGATTTACTCAAAAATCGCGTACCATGTACGCGAGTTACACCTAAATCGTGTACCATGTACACGATTTCCACGTAAATCGTGATGACATGTAATTCGTGTACATGGTACACGATTTAGGTACCCCAATTTAAACATTTCTTTTATTTTCTACCCTACTTTTGTAATTTGATTTTTTTTATACATTTTCAATATTTTTAGTTTCAAAAGTACCCTACTTGTATCATTAGTTATTTAAACACCATTATTCAAAAAATTAGCCCTGTAATTCAAGCTAAAAAAAAAAATGTTTTGGATTAAAAAAAAAAGACGGTAAAACATTGACGGAAACCTTGTCGGCCGACGAACCAAACGACAAGTAGTCCACACTGAACAAGTCTCCCTATTCAGAAACCGAGACTCGATTCCGCGTCTTCTCTTCGCCGAATTGGAATTGAAATTCGAAGGGGATTTTTATTTTGTTTCGAAGATTCTTTAGAGACCCATTTCACTGAACCAACTGAATTTATCGTCTTTCAGCTTCCAATCCAAACCAGACCCCGATTCAATCGTCTCTCTTTCCCTTTCTCCGGGGTGGGTTTTCCTTTTTTTTTTGCTCTTTTTCCTTTTTGTTCTTCGTTGATGCGCTTCAATGGTGGCTTTACAGTCGTATTTGTCCCGTTTCTTCACCAATTTCCCATTTCGAATTACTAACTACTCTGACGCAGACCTACCCATGTTGTTGTTATGCTCCTTCTTCGTCTTCTTCACCTTCTCCGTCCTCGCTTTATCCTTTTCTCTCTACAAAAGGTTGAGGAAAATCGAGTTCGAACATCATCAGCAACTAATCAGTAAGCCGATTGAGCCTGAGAGAATTGATATTGGGCATTCTGTGGCGGATTGTAGCAATGGAACCGACCGGACCTGTTTGACTCATTCGCTCCTCTTTGAGATCTTACCGCCGGATTCTCCGAAATGGGCGAGTTTCTTTGTTGAAGAGGGCCGTGATGAACCAGATTTGAAGGGTGTTGGATTGAATAAGGAGTTTGGGGATTCTGGTCAGGAGCCAGGGGGAAAGAGGAAGAAGAAGAGGGCAAAGAAGAAGAGGGCGAATTTGCAAGGTGGCGATGAGAATGAAAATTGGGGAATGGATGCTAGTACTGGTTCTGAGCAGGAATTGACTTTGTTGTATCCTTTTACATCGTCTACTAGTGTGATTCAGAGGAAGATTAAACGGCAGTATGATGAGCTTATGCAGTGTCAGGAATCAAAGGAATTGACATTGGCTCAGGTTCTCTATTCTTCTATTTGTAAATTCTTTTAATAGTAATCTTCCTTCACAGTGTCTGCTGAATGTGCTGCAACCTCCATTTCTATTGTCTGTATTTCAACTAGAGTTTCTGCAGTAGTTCTTCTAGTTCACCTTGACTCTGATATTAGCATCTCATTGCATTTTTCTTGTGGTGCACATGCAATCCTTGCTGAATTTTTTCAAGAACCTACTTAATTTCTCTTCCATCACATAGTTTTAGCTTGAAGATCCTTTGAAATGCCACTTCTCATGTATTTGAGAAAGATTATGAGACTAAGTAATGTGTTGCAAAATTGCCTAGGAACGGATGTATATATTGCTAATATTTCCTGGACTTCATTGAATATCAGCTATATCTACAACAGTCGTAGTTGGCTGAGTTGCATTATAGATCAGCTTAATCCATACAATATGATGTTGTTGGTTGGACTGTGATCTGTGAGAATTCTTGCTTTTAGCTGATGAATATGGAACTTTTAGAAGTTAAGTTGAAAATTCGACCAAGCCCCATATCCATAACTTTTCCAATATGGCTTTGTGTTGCTAGTTAGAATTGAGACTGATAGGGGGTTGAGTTCTAAACACTGCAGCACTGCAATTTATTCTGTTTTCCTTTCGAATTCAGGTCAGACAATTTGCCAACTGCTTGATCAACGCTAGAAGCAAGCTGCAGCACAAGTATGCTCCATATCTTTGGTTCAACGATATTAGTGTTTCTTTTGCACTCTTACTGTGTGTCAAATTTCATAGACCTTTATTTTGGAGTTTATACCGATCTCTTTAACTTCTTGTTAAGTATCATTAACGTACGTTAGGTTACATTTGTTTGTGAGAACTATCTCTAAGATTTTTGCCCTTCTTAAGTTTTTGCACTCCCAACTATATACACTTTTTCTACTGACAGAGCTGATGTTATCCACCGAAAGTTCACCATAACGAAAGCTCTTCTTTATAAGGCTGATAGATCCTCCTTCGATCGCCTTCAACAGCAGGTTCGTTGATATAATTTGATATTTGTTGGCAAAAGTTTCACCTACTCAAAATTTGTTGATCTGTATCTGTTGATGCCTTAGATATATAAGCTAGAATTGGAGCAGAAAAGACTAGAGGAGGACACCTTTGTTTATAACTGGCTTCAACAACAGCTTAAACTCTCTCCAGCATATAAAAAGGTGTTGCTTTACTTTTTACTTCATTTACACCTTTTTTTTGCCGCCAACGCTTCCTAGAAATTAGAAAATACACTGCTGATCTAATGTAGCCTCCAAATCCCAAATATGAAAATAACAGAACTACAAAATAAACCAAGTAATTCGTAGTACTTGGACCCACCTTCCCTAACTCTTGAGATCACTCGAGCCCTAAAGCCCCAAAACAACTGAATCAATGCTTGACTTCCCCCTATCTCACTCCCTCTATTCATAACCAAATACCATAACAAACTCCCTAACTATTTAGTAATATACCCTTATACTATCTCTAATTTCCTTCTAAAGGCATTCCTATCACATTACTCTGTCACCCTTTTCTATACCAGTTAAAAATGTCCATTGAAGTTATAAGATGGATATCTTCTTCCCTTTTTGCGCCCTCTCTCTCTCTCTCTGTGTTACACACACATACTTCAAATTGTTATTGAGAATTATAACAAGAATAGTGCAACAGCCAGACCTGATGATTTCTCTGGTGCTTCTGATCTTCCAGATGCTTGAAATTGGTACCTGCATGGAGTTAATTAAAAAATCCGAGAAGCCGACAGAAAAGATCGATTCTGAGTTTACCGACATGTCGTTTGAAGAACTATTAGCGCAGGAAAAAAAGGATTCATTTTGGTAAGACACCATCATCATCTCTGGTAGTTCATTGTTTGTAATAGATGAGGCCTTAGTAATAGTGGTGCCCTTTCAAATTCTTGTGCAGGCAGAGGAATGGGAAACTGAGATCATGCTCAAGCTGATACAAGTGATGAGTTTACTCTTTCTTTTCTTGTAACAAAAGATCAGATTTACAGCAGCATGTAAATCCAAAAATGAAACACTTTCACTTTGTACCTAGCAGGAATTTTGTTAGCAGCCTGCTGCTTCTTGATTTTGGTCAAGTAAATATACTTTCTTCTCTCTTTTCTAGTTAGGAGTATTAGGATCTGCCTGTGGAAGTTGGTCAATCACATTAGAATGCTTGTAGTTGTAGCCAATCACTGACTGTTGACTTTGAAATGATAAAATTTCAATACATTTCTGTAATCAAGATGTTGCATTTGCATTTGCATTTTTGAAGGGTGAGAAGTTGACTGAATTTGAATGGTTGAGAAGATAAAAACCAACCACATGAATTACTCATTTGATTAGGTTTTTTAAAAAAATTGGTATAAAAACACTTTTGATCCCTAAACTTTTATAAAAGTAATAATGTAGTCCCTAAACTTTATTTTGTAATAATTTAGTCATCGTAATTTCAAATTTGTAACAATTTAGTTCTTAAACTTTAATATGTAACAATTTAGTCTCTATTCTTCAATTTTATAACAATTTAATCCCTACTCTAAAAATTTCATCAAAATTAAATGTCGATTTTTATTATTTAACGATTTAGACTGTGTAGCATATAAATATATTGGGTCTTTAATTAGTTTATTGATCTAGCTATGTAAGAAATTTCATTAAATTATAACAATAATTTTCACAATAAGGACTAAATCGTTACAAATTTTTTAAAAGTCCAAAGGTTAGATTGTTACATCTATGAAAGTTTAGGGACTAAAAGTGATTTTTAACCTAAAAAATATCATATCACATGTGAGGTGAGAGATTTGAATCAATTGTTGTCCCTACTATAGTCATATGAAAGTTTACACCAAAGTTGTTATTCATTTACCGTCAAATTATGTTCATGTTGAAAATTATTCATTTGAGTTTGATGGTGGAATTAGTTGTGGGTAATCTATTTAATATATTATATTTAAGGAATATTACTCTTTTTTTTTTTTGGATACAGGAATGTTTGTTTTTTTGCATCACCAATAACTTGAGGAAAATAAGAGACGTTTAAAGACTTTCTAATCAAAATTCAAAATTCAAGATCAATAATAAAACAAAGTCAAAACAAGAATTTCAACTGAAGGAATAACTAATTATTACTTGAAAACCATTTGCTGAAAATCAAAATACTTGTGAAATTTCAAATCGGTTAACCAGTTCCATGGCAAATGGTTTTTGACGGAGGACCTCCAGTTTGTGTTAGTGACTCCAATGAAGATTCCTCTCTTTCATATTATAAAAAGCTAAGAAAGCTAAGAAGTATATAAAAAAACAAAGAAACTAGAAGTAATGTTTATAAATTTAATTTTTAAAACCTAAATGGCTATCAAACAAAAGTATTTTGATTTTCTTTTTCAATTTTACCCATAATTTTTTAAGAGTTTCAACTTCAACTTGTATACCTGAAATGTTTTCAACTAAGTCTTAGTTATAAAAGATTATAATTAAATCAACATTTCAACTAAGTCTTAGTTATAAAAGATTATAATTAACTCACAAAAGGACAATGTAATGTTAAATTATTAACACATACCATTCAATTGGGTTGCGTCGACCTGTCAACTTAAACTTGAATATCTACAGTTTTTTTTCTTTAGTATAATGAATGTGAGGTATGAGAATTTGAACCTCCATCCTCAAAGGGCGGAGTACATGCTAATTTACCCACTGAACTAAGTTCACCTCGGCACCTATAGCAAACTTTTGTAGCCTAATCAACCAACAATAAGAAGGATAAAAAGATGCACTCAGATAAAAGATGAAAATTTGGTATCAGTAAAATTATTCATATATGACCACAAAAAGCTCCAAAATCACCGTCCTTGTTTCTTGTACACAATAGAACAGATTCATTCATAACTCTTAACAATAGTGTAAGGGAAGGGGGGAGGAGAGAGAGAGAGAGAGAGAGAGAGGACCTACACTCTACCATAAAAAGGGAATTGACTGAGAGATGAGAAAATAATCCCCACTGATATCCAAAAAAAAATTGGAAAAGTTCTCATCTTTCAGTTCTTCCCGTTTAACTTGATTCATATAGTCTGAACTGAACAACCTCTGTGCCATAATAAGCAAGCAAATCAGTCAATCTTCACGGAAGAGTAGATCTTTCTAACAAACCAGAAGCAAGCATAAAAGCCAATGGTTCCCGTCAACACAAAGAACGCATATGAAACGATAACCATGTAACCGAAGTAGAGGATCCCCGAAACAAACTTTGTGATTTCCAACTTGGAGAAGAAGTAGAATACTGAGTAGAGGAAAAGATATAGAGCAGATGAGCCCGCAGTCAAGTAAGATCTCCACCACCAGTGGTAATCTTCACTGCACAACTGGAAGTAGCACAGCACAATTGTTATCTCAGCACAAGTAATTAGAAGGATGATAAATACTATGAAGAGGAAGCCAAATATGTAATAGAACTGGTTGAGCCATATTGATGTCAAGATGAAGAAGAGCTCGATAAAGACGGCCCCAAATGGAAGAATACCCCCAATGAGTATGGAGAAGACTGGCTTCATGTACCATGCTTGGTCGGGTATCTGCCTAGGAATCTTGTTGGTCTTCACAGGATCTTCAATTCCTGGCTTTTTGAAACCCAAGTAACTGCCAACGAACACCAGTGGTACCGATATACCAAACCACAAGCAGACAAGAGCAAACATTGTTCCAAATGGGACTGCCCCAGATGACTGCTCCCCCCAGATCAGAGCATTGAGCACAAAGAAGATTGAAAAAAGAATACCGGGAAACATAAAGGCAGTTTTCAACGTAATCCTCTTCCATTCAGTGCCCCTGAACATTTTGTACAAACGAGCTGATGAATAACCAGCAAATAGACCCATGAAAACCCACAGAAGAACCATGGCAGTCATCAACCCTCCTCTGTTGGAAGGAGATAAGAAACCCAGCAGAGCAAATATCATTGTAACAAGAGTCATTCCAAAGATCTGAACACCCGTGCCAACATAAACACACAATAGACCAGAATTGATGGGTGGTCTAAACACGTCTCCGTGCACAAGCTTCCATCCTGTTTCCTCTTGAGCCTCATCTTGGGCATCCAATTGATTATAGTTGGCAATATCTCTATACAAAGTTCTCATCATGATCATGGCCACCATGCCAGAAAGGAAAAGAACGATCATTAGAGAGTTTATAATGGAGAACCAGTGAATTTGATCATCATTCATGAGAAGGTATGTGTCCCACCGAGAAGCCCATTTAATACCACTTTCCTGTGGAAAGATCAGGATCCAATTTATAACTACAATATCAGAGGAACAGTTCAGGAATATCAGAGGATCCAATTTATAACTACAATATGAGAAGGTATGTGTCCCACCGAGAAGACCGTACCTTGAATGAAACGTCATACGTAAACACAATCTCCTTATTTGTGTCAACTTCTTGAGGAACGGTGCTGCCTTGGATTAAATTTTTTGTGTCCTTATTACATGTAATTAGCTGCGGGTTCTTCTCATCCCACACCTTGTATTCATGATTAATACTGTTCAAAACAATGAGGGAAATAAATTAAGCTACTGTACTGATTATAGTTAAATGGATATTATATGGAAATACGACAAGAGTCTTGTTTAATTCAATTCAGTATCAAATTCAAGACTGACAACAAAAATCAGCTAAAGCCTAGGGTCAAAAGCATGAAGTGCCTTGGATCGAATAGCATTTTAAGGGGAGGATGAGAGAACCAGTGGTCAATTAAGTAGGACCTTAGTATATAGAAAGAGTACAATTGACTTGTAAGAGCAAAGAAAAAGAAAAACCTGTTTGGAGTAACCTCGAATCCAACAATTCGAGCCAGATCGGTGTCAGGGTCCTTGTGAAACATGACTCTAAAGCTCAAGTGGTTGTTAATAAAATATTTTTCCTCTTTGCTCTGTTAAGGGAAAGGGAAGAAATATATTAATGAAAACATAAAAGCTATAGAAAAGTAAAAGCTGAAAACTTCATATTTTAACTAACATCGTAGTCATACCCCAGCATAATTCCCTTTAAATCCAACAAGGAAACCATGTTCATAAGTTGTAGATGGATTTCCGTCCCTCCTTTGTCGAAGAACGGCAACAGGAAGGTTATCCAAGATCCTACACATCCATTTGGGGGGGGGGGGGGGGGGGGGGGGGGCATCTCATTGTAAGAACAGTGAATAAAATTATTAGATATGCCACAAGGGAAGGGACGTGCCTACTTCGAGTAAACTACAAAGTGGAACTTTAAATTTCACAGTCAAAACTCAAAAGTCAAAACAAGATACCATTAAACACATAGATATAGAGGTTCACATTTGTAACTTACATGTTTACTCGATATTTATCATCGATTTTCTCCTTAAAATTCTTTGCAGAGTCAGCATCAAGTGTTGCCCTGCAGACAACAGTACAAGACTGCTCCTCCCTCATTTTGAACTGGGGAAATATTTAGAAACATTAGACTCTAGAGACAGGAAAATAAATAAAGTACAGTGATTTCATTGTAGATGGAACCTATACAATATTTAGATTGCTTTAAAAACAGGCCAGATACTCACAGTATAAACAGAATTCTCAATGCGGTCGCCTCGGAGAACTTCTCCCAAGTTTTCTGCATTATTGTTGATTTTTTTGGGCTTGCAATATTTTAAATAGTAGTAATCATAAGGGAGCTGTGTTTTTGTGGATGACAATTTGTTCACTTTAACAGGAAGACTATCACCCTGTTGAAAGAAAAAAAAATGGCATTTTCATCCATTGACGTGGATTGAAACACATAATAACAGATGGAAGGTGCAAAAAAAAGGTCAGAAGTGAGAATTTCTAAATCAACAAAAAATAAACCAAATTCTGAACCAAAAACATAAAATACATCCTTTGTATTTTTAGTAGTTATATTTCACAATATGACGTCAAGATCAACAATAAGCAGTTTTAGAACTCGAGTGTATAAAAACTCAAATAACAAAAGATCGTTAACAGCAGTGGGCACATCGATCAGAACTCGCTTGCAAGGTCGTATAATGGTGCCCGTATGTTTGATGGCCAACATGAACTCTCTTTAACTACTAAGGCAACCTGAACATACTACAATAAGAAACCTTACAATGCTGGAAAACTGAACACATAGCGTGGACAGCGCTTGTGCCTGTACTTAACCACTATACCCGACCGAGATGGTTGGGCATCGAGTAGCAAAAATACATGGTAGACGAGTAAAATTTGAAGTAATTCAAATGTCAGGCACGAAGGCCACAACACGTTTACACATAATGCGGTATCGCTCCTACAATTCATTGCTGTGGAGTGAGCAGATATGCCGTATTTTCCTTCAATAAACACATAATTGAACACAACACATGTAACCAGAATACAGCATCCAATGATGTTTAGGAATGTTGCGATACCGCATTATTAAGAGAAAATAAGCTACTAAAGAACAGATCAAGCCCCAGAAACCTAGATCCGACTGAGCCGCAGTACGAACTACCAAAAACCGCAGCTACTCGCCAGGGCGCAGATCGTGAAGAACATTTCAACAGGAAAAACAATAGCGAGTTGAAAAAACACAAGAAATCAAACAAACATTGAGAGGAAGTGATCGAATTCATAACGTACAGTCTGGAAATCCCGAGGAGCGACACCGGGGAGGTAGAAGGAGTGGGCGGAGGATATGAGAAGCAGGCCAAGGAAAACGGTGGTGAGATTTGGTGAAGGTATCGGGACCTTGCCGACCTTCTTCATTTTCCGATGACGGAGTACGGAGGAGCACTCGGCGGCAACGATCGGAGCGACGGAGGGCTCTGGTTTGAGGCCTGAGGGTTGAGCGATACTCCTTCTTTTTTTTTTTTTTTTTCCACTCTCGATAATTGGGAGTATGTGTGAAGGGCGGTGCTAGAAAAAGAGAATAATAAATATGTATTAAATAAAATGTTTGTAAATTTAGATTATTAAATGCAAGGTTTAAAAGTAATTTTGCCCCGTCAATTTTTTGCGTTTCGTTCATTTCAATTTTTTAAACTCATTTTTACGGATTTTTTTTTTCCTTTTTTTGGGTTAAATTACAACTTTAATCATTAACTTTTAGATTTATATATGTTTGATTTTTCGACTTTAAAAATGTCAATTCTAAGATTTTTAAATTTATATCTAATAGATCTCTAAATTTTGAAAACATCTAATATATTTATGAACTTTCAATTTTGTATCTAATACGACTTGACATATTAAAAAAATTTAAAATTAATTGATGTATTAGAGATAAAGTTGAATTTTATCTCCAATTGGACCCTAAACTTTAAATTTTATACTAGTGAGTCTGTGAAGTTTAAAAAATGTTGAATAAGTCGATGACTTATTAGATATAAAATTGAAATTTGAGAAATTTATTAGACACGTAAGAATCTATTATACACTTTTTAAAGCTTCAAGATTAAACACAAAGTGAAAATTTAGGAACTAAATTCATAAGTTAACCCTTTTTTTTCATTTTCTAAATCACAATTTCAATATTTGAGTTTTGTTTAATTTTAGCATTCATTCTTTACCATAAGAGAAGTACTTGTTTAATATGTAGTTCAACTTATATTTCTTTTAAGGATAATTATAATGGATGACAAAATTAATTGTCATATCTGGAAGCATGTCGCCCAAATAAATAATTTGTAAATATGACAATTTTTAAAATTGTTTAGTCTATCATTGATAGATAATTTCCATAATCTATCCGCAATATACCATTTTTATAGTCTAACAATTACAAAGGTGATAAACCATTTGTATAGTCTATAATCTATCAATGATATACCATTTCTACATCTATCGTTGATAAATGTCTATCACCAATCGACTATTTTTATATCTATTATTGATAACCAATTTTCATGTCTATTGCTCATATATCATTAATATGTTTATCAATTATAGTTTTTTATTATTGATAAACCATTCTTATGTCTATTAGCAACAATTTACATGTGTTTGATTTGCTAATTTTATGTCTACCATTAATATAACATTTTCATGTGTTATCATTGATGGATTATTTCTACATCTATCAATGATAGATGTCTATCATTGATACAAATCTATCGTCAGTATACATAAAAAAATTGTATATTAATGATACACTGCTATTAGTAATTTATTGTTATTTGTTATTAGTTATCTTTGTTATTGATATCAAGTTATCGATGATTTGCTGTTTTTAATATATTGATATAGTATATCGATGATAGACCAAATAAACATGCAAAAAATCACTAAAAAAAAGTAAAATATCATTGATATATCATTTTTAATTCTATTAATATGACATATCATAGTTAAATAACATTTATATACTTTTTTTTTCATATTGACAAGATATATCCATAATAAACATAAAAGAAAATGAGCATACAAGCAATAATTGTATTTATACTTATTTTATATTCTATTGATATTATATCAGCAATAAATATAATAGCAAAATGCCTATCATTGATAAACCTCAATCAATAATAGATCTATCACTAAAATTTAGTGATAGACCTATTGATCAAGCTTAAATTTGTGCCATATTTGTAAATATTTTAGATCGTACTAAATTTGCTATTATTTTCTATGTTAGATGGTTGTACATATGTCATTGCCTCTTCGTTTAATGGATTGAATATGTGCTCGGTAGATTTACTTTTAAAACAACTTCTGAATTATGTTCAAATTTGTTAAAACTAATATTTTTATGTTTTTAGTGTTTGAGATTCTTTGAAATTTGAAAATGTCCGATCACACTGAAAAAATATTTTTAAAAAATTACATAATTTTGATAAATAAGGCCAACCATTTGATATTTTATTTTTGAAAATTGTATTTTTTTTTTGTCATTTCTCTATCATGATTTTATCTTATCTGCATTAATTTATATATTATTTGAGTTTTTAGTAAATTCTAAATTAAAATATTTGAAAAATGACTTTTTTTTTAAGATTTCAAAATTTGATTTAGTTTTTGAAAACATACGTAAAAAGTAAATAAAAAGATATGAATTTATAGACTTAATTTTTTAAAATTAAAAACTATTAAAAAGTTGTTTTTTGTGTGAATGAGTTATAATAGTTTGGATTAGTCTGATTTATAATGGTATTACAAAATACTCTTTCGATTATTATAATCAAAACTATTATAACTCACACCTCAAATCGATTGAAAATCGGCATTCCCAAACTATTATAACCCACGTTTCAAATGGATTGAAAATGGGCATTTCATTTTTGTTAAAGAAATAAAAAAGGATTTAAATTTTTGTAAATTGGCAGTAAATTCCACAATATTTTTGCAGTACAACTTCAGAAGGCGCCAATGTCCAATTGACTGTGCTTCGGCTCTGCACTGTCTACCACCATGGCTGCGAAGCCTTCATCGCTCCCCTTATCTTCCAACCTCGCCTCAACCTATATTTCAAGCCCTTCATTTTCTCTTCTTCATCACTTGCTTTCAAAATCATTCTCAGATTCCCCTTTCCGAAGCCCTCATTCTTCGCCAACCGCAAATTTCATTATTCTCTCAGCGCCGTCTCTTCTGCCCAGTCTCTCGGTGACGGCGGCACTGTTTGCCTCAGATTGGGGGCGCTATCTCCGGCACCGGTCATTGAAGAATTGCAGAAGATCGATGTCAACCCTCCCAAGGGAACCAGAGATTTTCCACCGGAAGATATGCGACTTCCCAACTGGCTATTCAATAATTTCAGAGAGGTTTCGTATCCCATTGCTTTGAATGGTAGATAGGTCTGTGATTTATGTGTCTCTCAGGTCTAGTTTCTGTTATTTAATAGGTTTCGCGAGTGTACGGATTTGAGGAGGTTGATTTTCCGGTGCTCGAGTCGGAGGCGCTGGTCATTAGGAAAGCAGGTGAAGAAATAAGAGACCAGGTTGGTGTTGAATGTTGATGTAAGTTTTTGTGTTGGATTCCATTCGCTTACTAATTTTGGACTCTAATTTCTTTGAATTGAGCCAAAATCTTGATCCTGCAAATAAAAGGAAAAAAAGAAAAGCTATATCCTGTAATTTACTTTCAAACTTCTAGTACGAGTAGTCGACTTTAATTTTCTGCTCGAATTCAAATGCATTCAATCATAAGATTATCGCCTAATTAATTTAATGATTGTCCTTTCGGTGATAGAGGTGGTATTTTTTCTTTTTGATAAATATCTGAGCTTTCATTGAGAAAAAATGAAAGAATACAAAGGCATACAAAAAGAGAGCCCACAAAAGGAGGCACATTACACGAAGGACCTCTAGTCAAGCAAAATAAGATCTAAAAGATAATTACAAAAAGGCTTTGCCACCTAAGCTCAAAGAGTAACGTAAAATTTAACAATGGACCAAACATCACACGGAGATCTCTCGAGCCTTTGAAAGTTTTTTATTGTTCCTCTCTCCCCAAAGCCCCCACAAGATAGCACATACCCTAGCTTGACACAAAAACTTTCCTTTCTCACGAAAAGGAGGATGAAGAAGGAAAATTTGTTTCATCCTCGATTCATTTAGTTTAACTTCGCTACACTACTTAATAGAATATTTAACCTGAGAGAAATACGAGAATTTGTAGAAGGCTTGAAAGTATGCCGTGGTGTGGGCTATGTGATACGAGCACGCTCTCATATCACTGAGAGTATGTTTCAAGATTTCCTTTGTTTTTTTTTTTTATGAAAATAAAATCACTCGTAGGAAAGCTGTTCTAGGAATGAGATCACTCAATGTAGAAATAACCAAATGAAATCCCAATATCTAATTCCTACACCAGTAGACCAAACCAACTAAAGGTGAAAAATTATATTTTTTTCCCCATTTTTGTAAACAATTTTTGAATCGAGTCAGTGCAGCAATTTTTGTCTTGTATTGAACTATTTTGTGTTATACTTAGTGCAAGTTTGAGTGGTAATCAACAGTATGAGATATACTAACACAATCTATTATTAGCAATGAAATTTTTTGGGTAACCATTTTAGCATTGTTAACTTGTTATCTTACCCTATCCATCTTAGACATAGAGCTGACAATTGCATAAATTCCAGAATATACAGCATTTTGGTGTTACACTTTATTTATGTTTCAAATTGTTTTGGAGCTTGCATTCTGTGCACATTTGTCCTTCTTCCTACCCCCTTCCCCCGCCCCCACCCCATCCAAATTGGGACATATTGATAGAAGAATATTGGAATAAAATCTAATCGATGTTGGAATTTTAAGGTGTGTAACAGTTGGTTAATTTTGTGCTCTTTGTTTATGTAGCTTTATTGTTTTGAAGATCGGGAAATCGCCGAGTTGCTTTGAGGCCCGAGTTTACCCCTTCTTTGGCAAGATTAGTGATCCAGAAAGGGTACTTTGCTTTTGATGCAATTTATTTCCATTTATCTTTGAGTGCGTTGCTATATTCTATGTTTTTTCTTTTGTAAATAAAAAAATGAAATATCTGTGTGAAAATTTAATATCTGTCTATTTATTTTTTTGAATTATCTTTGTATATAGGTACAGATGCCAGAATTTGATCTCCATCTTTTTTTCTGTCCAGAAAATCTTTGTCCCTTCCATTGAAATGGTTTGCTATAGGGCAATGCTGGTGATATGAGAGAATGACCAGAGGTCGGCGTCATGAGCATTACCAATGGAATATGGATATCATTGGTGTACCTGAGGTTATGGTATGTGAAGTTATAAACTTCCTAGTAGAATATTGGGGTTGGATTGAGTATTGCTTTTTTAATTAGAAAGAGCTTGTTTTCTGTGAGATAAGAAGTCAATAATCATGCAACTTTTTGTCTGTTCATACGTAGGCTTTGTGTCCCTTCATGTCATGCATTCAGGGGTCCGCATTGTGAGATGCATGTGTTCTATTTCATCTTCATGTTGGAAACTAAACAAACAAATTTAGTTTTAGGAAAACAAAGTGAACAAAGTGTGTTCGATGGTATGAAGAAGTCCCAGATGTCAGTTGAAAAAGTTGCTGCGGGTTTTCAAATTTTAGCAGATTGCATCAGTTGTTTGGAAGCTTTAGCGAATATAGCTAATGGGAAGTTCTCTAAAGATGCAAGAAGATAGTTTTTTTTCGTGCAGCAAAGAAGATGATAGCAAAAGCTCTCATAAAGTCGAATTTTTAGCCATTTTTCTATTGATATATTAGTTAGTTTTTTAGTCTTCTCGAGTGTTTGTGGGTTCAGGGTTTGTAATTTAGTTTATGCCGTCCTTTGTTAGTTGCTACTTTGTTTCTGTTTCCTTTAAAAATAATAAACAAACGAATGTGAACTCATCTTGACATGGTCTTGTTGTAATATAGTTTACTCTTTGGTACCTGCCTTGAATTTTGTTTAAACTTGTTTGAATAGGGTACCTTTTTCTATGCAAACAAGTATTCATGTGTGCTCATTATATTTATATTGATATTTTTATATCCTTGTTTTATCTAGGCTGAAGCAGAGCTTCTATCTTCTATCGTTTCCTTTTTCAAGCGAATGGGAATTACAGCATCAGATGTTGGATTTAAGATTTCCAGTCGAAAGGTATCTTTTTCTGCTCTTCTTGTGTGATCATTCCAATAAATGTAGTTACTGCTTTAGTAGTTGTTAAATGTTCAATTGTGAATCAAAGAGTTTAATAGTTGTAGTTGGTATAAATGCCTTATGTTTTTGGTTTGGTGGTAGGTTTTGCAACAAGTATTAAAATGCAATGGAATACCTGAAAATCTGTTTGGCAAGGTTTGCATCATTATAGACAAGGTTGGTTATCTATGACTTCAAGTTCCGTGAATTTTTTTATATTTTTGTGACCTTTCTCAACACATGTCTGGATGTAATAATTACTTCTCTCTCTGTCTATAATTACATCACAGACAAGGCTGTAATTATTATTATTTTCATTAAAAAAAATAATTACTTCTCTCTCTGTTTCCCCTCCGGCTATTAATCTTAATAACAGATAGAGAAAATTCCATTGGATGAGATGAAAAAGGAACTGAAGGTTGTGGGTGTATCGGAGGAGGCTATTGAGGACTGTTGCAAGTTCTTTCAGTACAGTCTTTGACAAAGTTAGAAGGTTATTTTCTGCAAATGGTCAAGTCTCTGACAAGTGAGTTGAAATGCATGTGATAATTCTGATGAAGACATTGAAATTGATTGAAGTGTGATTTTTATTCTTGCATAGAGATACTAGGAGGTGGTGGTGAAGCGTTGTCTGATCTGAAGCAGCTATTTTCTCTTGCTGAAAAGTTTGGTTATTCTGATTGGATCCAATTTGATGCATCCATTGTCCGTGGCCTTGCTTATTACACCGGTATTGTTTTCGAGGTTAGTTTTGTCGTTAAGTATTTGATATTCACTCCTCCCATGAACTTGTTTGTCTTGTTGATTTGACTCGTCTTCATGACATAGGTTTAAGCTTAACGTATATTATATGTTGCCAACCCGAGCATAGCTCAACTGGTACCTATATATCCTCGACCAAAAAGGTCAAGAGGTTCGAATCCTCACCCCTCATGTGAAATGCAAAAAAAAGGAAAAAAAAAACATGTAAAACATATATTATATGTCTTTAACTAAAATAATGCCACCTCCGACACTCTAAACTACAGCTACTACATCTAAAACTGTCTCCTGAGTTAATTTTATTCCAGTATGTAAACGGAATAAATGTAGGTAAATCGTCTCATTAAATCGCTACAATACTAAGTATAATTACAAATTATATGAAAATTTGAATATCAAATATTTTGGTGTATTTGTTAATAAATCTAATATCCAGCCAAGGAATGGATTTGTAACAGCATGTTTTCATTGTTTTCTTAGTATATCGTATATCGTGGAACAAAATTTCAGCAACCAAACAAATTTATGATAATAGTAAAAACAAAGAATAAAATTACATCTTTCATTAAATTCCTTGTTTCCAAATCATCCATCAATATGCACTCTTATTTCTTTTCCTTGTTTCTTTAGTCAATATTTCTTCTTGATCTCTATCTTCATAAGTTAATTGGCTATATTTATTTCTTGCTTATTGTTTTATGGAAATAATTGGTAAATTGATCAAAGTTGAATTTTTTTTCTCTCTTGTCCTTGTATCAGTTAAATTGAAGAAAAGTTGAATGCCATGAAAATTGCTCTTTTCGGTTGAGGGGGAAAGCTGCGAGCCATATGCGGTGGGGGTCGGTATGATCGTTTGCTTTCTACATTTGGTGGCGATGATATTCCTGCTTGTGGGTTTGGGTTTGGCGATGCTGTTATAGTAGAGGTAATTTTAAGCTGACAGAGAACATAGTTTGTGCTCTGGATCCTGATCTCCAAGGTGCAGCTTCCACAGTTGCAATTGCAACAATCCTCAGGGAAAAAGGTCAAACTGTTGATTTGGTCTTGGAGAACAAACCACTTAAATGGTATCCTATCATTCACACTCCCAAAATCAGATCAACTTCATAAAAACATCATCACATTCATTTTCTGATCCACACTGGTCTGGTTGCTTATCTTTTGCAGGGTGTTTAAACGAGCTACACGAATAAATGCTAAGCAGTTGATACTAGTTGGAAGTTCGAAATGGCAACGAGGCATGGTCGGAGTAAAAGATCTTTCGTCGGGTAAACAACGTGAGGTCAAACTTGATGAGCTAAACTAACTCAACTTCATTCTTTTCTTGTTCCATAGATTATTAAGTTATATGTTAAAAGTGTGACAATTATTCGGATTTGGTCTGAACGTAGTTAAAAGTTAAAACCTCCCAGCAATCTCAATTCATGTTCTATAATTTCACGTAATATTTATCTAAAATTCAATGGCAACCTTTCTATAATTACGAGGGCTACTTAATTTTGGAATGTTTATAAATGTCCTTTTATACTTTCTCATTATCAAAACTCTCTGTTATATATAATTTTTTTTTCTTTTTTTCACTTTTTAACAAATTTTAAATTTGTTAATTTATGTTTCTTTCTTTCATTTTAATAATTCACTTATGTTTATTTTTTTTTTATAAATATATATGAAACAATTCTGTGAAAAGAATGAAAATCACGTGCAATGTTAAAAGATAAATATGACGTGTCTTTTAAAAATTCGATTGTTACCAACTAAAGACTAAATTTGTTACTTTCAGGAACAAAAATGTTTTTTATTTTTAACTAAAGTTTGAAAACTAAGTTTGCTGAATTATATAAAAAATATATATATCTTACTTGAACTTAATTCATTAATACTCTTAAACTTTCAAAAAAAAAAAAAAAAAAATACCCTTATCTTTAGTTTTAGATGGAAACCGTTAGTACTTTGTTTAAAAAATACACCTAAACTTTTAAAAGTTTCATTAATACCTATAACTTTTCAATAAAAATTCAAAAATATCCTTATCATTAATATATGAATATTAATAGAAATTGTCAATGCCTCGTTTTAAAAACTTATAAACTTTCAATAGTTGCATTAATACCTTTAACTTTAAAAAAATGTTAAAAATGCCCTTACCATGTATATAGATGAAAACCTTTTATCTACACTTTATTATCTCACTCTTCTATTTCCTCTCCTGATTTTCTTCAATCTATGGTAACACTTCTCTATGTTTCCTTTTTTTTTCTTTCTTTTTCCATACCCTCTTAACTCTCTCCTTCAAATTTACAATCTCTAAAAAACTTATCTATTTTCCAATTTCTAAAAAACTTTAATCTATGGCTTAACACTTCTCTATTTTTTTTTTCTTGTTTTAATCCTTTTTGCAAATTGGAAAAGAACTAACTTGTAAAAATGATTAATAAAATCTTCATCCGCTACAAATTTGGTAATGCATATATTTTCTTTCTTTTTCTTCTCACTAGATGTCCTCAAAATTATGACCTAAATTCTCAACATGTCTCTCTTTTCGTGTATTAAATCCAAACATACTAACTCAAATTACTAACGTACAACCTTTTTAAAACATTTAAATCCTAAGGTTCCTTAATGGTTCCATTATTCTCCTTTCTTCTTGCTATAGTCTATATACCTTGATTGAATATGGTAGTTTTAGAGATTGAAAAATGGAAGAAAAGAGTAAAGAGGGTACTGAAAAATAAAGGGAAAAAAAGAGGAAAAGTAGAGAAGTGTTAGACCATAGATTGAAGTAACTCAAGAGAGAGAAGAAATGGAAGAGGGAGGTAATGAGATGTAGATAAATGTTTTTCATCCATATACTAAAGGTAAGGGCATTTTTTTACTTTTTTTTAAGGTTAAAGGTATTAATACAACTTTTGAAAATTCAAGGGTATTTTAAAATGAAGTACTAATGAATTCTGTCCATATACTAACGATAAATGTATTTTTGAACTTTTTTTTAAGTTTAAGAGTATTAATGAAGCTTTTGAAAGTTTATGAGTATTTTTTAAACAAAGTATTAACGGTTTTCATCTAAAACTAATGGTAAGGGTATTTTTGAACTTTTTTAAAAGTTTAAGGTTATTAATTAAACATTTGAAAGTTCAGGGGTATTTTTGAAACAAAGTACAAAGTTCAGGCGTATTTTCTATAATTTAGCCTTAAAAATATGTCTATTCTTTAAAAAATTGCAATATTATCATTGACCTTAGATTAGAAATATGTTAAAATGTTGGACGGAAAATTTGACGTGGCAAAACGTCGTTCTTTGGCTTAATCGAGGCAAGTGTCCTAGTCACTGCCATGTCGTTTTAGGTCACCGCTACGTCGCTTTTTCGTCTAACATTCTAAAGGATTTCTATTTCATTGGTAACTTGAAACATTTATAAAAGATAATATTCCAACTTTTGATAGAATAGTTTGAGGGTATTTTTTATAATTTAGCTTATTACTTTCACAAAAAGTTCATGGGAAAAAACTTAGGTGCTGGCTGGGCTGCACCCATCTCTTGTGCAGCCCAGCTTACAGGCACAATTTTTTTTTTTTTGGGTTTTTTTTTTTTTTTTTTTTTTTTAAAAAAAAAAAGTTGTGGCTGTAAGCTGGGCTGCACAAGAGATGGGTGCAGCCCAGCCAGCACCTAAGTATTGCCCAAGTTCATGTACCTTAGAAAACTAGGCCAGCTGAAAGTAAAGTTGAGACCAATTCGATTAGGTCAATTCTGCCATTTTTCTGTTTCAACTTTGCACCGCCATTTTTATATGCATGGTATTGGGAGATAGACGAAACAAAGGGACTAACAATATTTTTATTTTTGGAGTATAAATGTAAAAACAGACCAAGAAACATCATTTGACAATAAGCCGAGAAGGAAAATTCTTTTATATTGCTAATTTGGCAATTCAATATTCAATTTTTGAGCTAATATGAGCTTAGCTCAACAGTAATTGACACATATATTTTTTTTTTTTTTGAGGTTGAAGGTTCCAATTCTCATACCCCTACATTAGTTATACTAAAAAAAGGTTCAATTTCTTATATGACGGTTTTGGCTTCTGTTAAATCCACTTCTTCCCCTTGCGCAATGGATATAACTTTGTTTATCAAAGTTTTATGTTTTAGTGTAAGTTTGTATTTAAAACTCTTAAATATAAAATTTAGATGCATTAAGAACATAAAAAATAGCAATAAATATTCATTGAATATTTTTTTAATTCAACACATGGGATAGAATGATTTAATCTCTTAATCAAGGATTCAAGAATATGTCTTAATTAATTGATCTATACTCATGTTCACAAAATCTATTTAATTTAGTGAAATAGAAAATGAAAACCCTAATTCAAATTCCATATCAAACACACCCTAAATTAGTTTCAAAGTTTTAATTATAGTATTATTCTACATATGTTTGTAATTGAACTTTTCTCCTTAAAAATGGGAAACAATTCTTTTGTTGGAAACATGGTCTCCTTTATAATCTCTTTTTGTAAAATAATAATTCATGTTTTTTCACTCAACATGTGAAAGTGAATATCTTACATCTTAATCGAGAGTACAGTCCCTTGACAAGTTGAAGACGGCAACTATACCTGCTCCAAACCTCAATATTCCTATAGAGGGAGTGTAAAAACCAAAAGAGTGTGGAGTGTGGTGGCACACGTGCGTAGTCCACCCTGATGGACGGCTGCCGGTGGCGATCTAAAGCGTTGAAAGGATCCCACCGTCCAACTTTTTTCTCAAGCATGGGGCCCACTGTTTAGATGGGCGGCCAGTGGACCCCACTTTCAAATCCTGTCACACCTCACCACGCCATCGGGTCGGGCCCACCAAAATTCATTTTTTGAATTTACGGTTTTACCCCTTCAGTGATTCCCATTCAGATTCACCGGGACCAAGGGGTCAGCCTCCGGTCGCCGACCGACTTGGTCAGAGCCGCCGTTTAGAAAATTAGAAGTAATCCAGTTAATCCAAGTTCGATAAATGAAAGTTTGTAAACCTTCAGACAAAAAAAAAAAAAAAAAAAAAAAATTGAACCAATGTAAATGTAAATTTGGAGGAGATTCAATTTTCCCTCAAATTATAAAAAACGAGAAAAGAAAAATGGCTAGGATCACTCGTTAATTATGAGTAATTGTTCCAATCACACTTTCAAATTTTCAATTTGATCAATTAGTTCCTTAAACTTACTAACTTGTAGAAATTAAAATCTTTAAATATTGTACATTGCACAAACCATCTCTAAATTATAAATGTTGTTCCAGTCAAACCCTCACATATATAATTGTTATAGTTTAACTTAAATTATTTATGTCAATTTTTTTGTTTCTTTGAATTGAATCGTAGCACCACGTATATTTAGAAACTAACTTTTTTTTAATGGCTAGAAGTATAAAATTTTGGGTTAAATTGTAAAAATTTTATAATTTGAAGGCTTTATTATAACAATCATTATAATTTAAATTTGTGTATTTTGCAATATTTAAGAGCTTAATTTTAAACTTTTGTAAGTCCATATGTAGTTGATAGAATTAAAAGTTTAAATGTGTCATTGTAACAACACCTATAGTTTATGATTGGTTTTTACCTTCTTTTTTTTTTTTAATATTAAAAAGCCTTAAGGTAAATGTTACTAGTAGTTTAACCCATTGAACATTCAACTTTACAATTTTGAGAAAATATCAAAATTCACTCCTTAACTTGATAAGGTATATCGACATTCACCACAAATTTTCAATTGCATCGAATTGTTGCTTATTCACCCACTGGTTTTTAATAAAAAGCAATGTATGAGAAAAAAAGCTAATTTTAATGAAAATTAAGTTTTACACACAATTAAGTTTTGATAACAAAATAAGTAATTGAATAACTCTATCAAAATTTACAAATTTCAACAAAGAGAACGAAGAGCTATAATGTCATTCTTTCCATCCTATTAATCAATATAATATATATATCTTATAATTCATTTAATACACGTGATAATACTTATTTTTTAAAACTATTCGTCAAATGAAAATCCAATAAAATTTTGGTTTTGTTTTTTAATCTTTGAATGAATGATTTTTTTCTTCTTGAATTCAACAACACGTGAATTTGGAATTTGAAATATCTTATATTTTGATTGAGGATATAATGCCTCTGTTTTTTTTTTTTTTTTTTTTTTTTTTTTTTTTTTTTGGATACAATGCCTCAATTAATTGAACTGTGCTAGTTGGCAACAAAGATATATGTTTATTAATATAAGTTTTTTAGCTAATCCGAACATAATTTAGTGAATAAGACATCAATTACCATTTCAAAGATAAATAGTTAGATTGTTACCCAAGTTTTTTAATGCACTGGTTTTAATAATTTTTTTAGATAGGTTCTGGAGGCATGTTTGGGAGTGATTTTGAAATGGTAAAAATTACTTTGTCGCATTCAAAATCACTCTAAACATGATTTTAATTATTCATAATCAATTTTTATGGCATGAAATTGCATTTAAAAGTGTAAAATCAAATATTAAGTTGAATTTTAATGATTAAAAACATGTTTTAGAATAATTTGAACATAGCAAAAATTATCTCGATCATTTCAAAATCACTCCCAAATATGTACTTAATAATTGAAAACCACATTAATTACCGAATGGTTTTACGACGTGGCATCAAAGTGAAAAAAAAAAAAGAAAGTTAAAATACCATTTTGGTCATTGTACTTTGAATTTTGTTCTGTTTTGGTTAATGTACTTTCAAATGTCCAATTGGTCTCTATGATAAGTTTGAAGTTTATTTTTATCAAAATTGGTTTAATAATAATAATAATTTTAATACAATAAAAGACACAATGTGAATATATTTTCAAAATTTATAAAGGAAACGTTAATAAAGATGATTTTTTTCAAAGAAAAGTTAATAATAAACTAATCGTAGGAACCAATTTTAAACTTTATTGAAAGTACATGAAATTGAACATTTGAAAATCTAGAAACAAAAATAGAACAAAACCTAAAGTATTGGACTAGAATGGTATTTTAATAAAAAAAAACTATTATAATTCATGATTTTATTTCAACTTTTTTTATTTGAAGGGGGAGTCCTCTCATTCTCTCGTAATTCTATTTCCGCCTTTCAAATATTTATCGCCCACACCTCTCGGGCTTTCGGCATTTTGGAAATCGGAACGAACAACAGAGACAGTCAAGCCTGCTTTTGGAAGATCAACTCCATCTCCATCTCCATCATCGAGTTCGAGAAAGGTTAGAGCCCATTCTTCTTTCTGAGATCTGTCTTTTTCTCTCTGTTTTCAATCGATCTCACACATTCTGTGGCTCTCTCCAGCTTCCAATCTGCATCAGCTTCCCCCTTCCTTCAAATGGGTACGTTTTTTTGTTTTAATCTATACCCAGTTTTTGTAATTTGCGTGGCGATGATCCATCTATATTTCCTTCAGCTTAATTTGTACGTTCTGTTTGATTTGCGTTACGTTGAAACATCCTTAGTGTATTTAATTTCATTTTTTTTCCAATTCGATTGGGCGCGAGATGTAACGTCTGAATATAGTTTGATTATCCATTACCCTTTAATCGTTGTTTATTGCCAATAAAAGGATTCGAGCTGCCTTGATTAGGGCGTGATTGATTTGCTCCAAATCTGTTAGGAATGATCACGCTATTCGGGAGTATTAGATCGCTGAATTCTGTTCACTATTTCGTCTCGAAGGGTGTAGGAGGATTCTAGAATGAGATGTTTATGATCAAGTTCATACCGGTGGCTAATGGGATTTGGGGGTTTATGGATCTCGGGTGTATCTGGCTGGGGAGTTCTCTCGAGTCGAGTATAATATTTAGATGCGTTTTGGCTTGTATCGATGCTGCCATTACAGTTATTGCTGAATAATTGTGTTGGGGACTAACTTTTTTAAATTTTTTGAGAAAAGAAGTCCCATGTTTCTTGTTGTCACATATATGAAGCGATCATGGATCAGTTTTGCTTGGCTTCTTCTGGAAATCAGAGAGCATTATTGTTATCTCTCGTCAAAGCTAGACAGGAGCATTATTATATTGGTTTACTTTTAAGAGTTCTATTTTTGCCGTCATGGTGATATCACAACGCCACAATTTAGTTTGCGGGTTTTACTTGTTTGATTTATCTGTCTTTTTTTTCATTTCTACAATTACGAGGTTCTAATAAGCAAAAATTTTCCTCTTTTGGCAGCTAAGAGTGATGAAAGTTGCTCTGTCCAGCTTATAGATGGAGATGGTGTATTCAATGTCGATGGAATTGACAGCTTTATCAAAGATGTGAAATTGGGGGAATGTGGACTTTCATATGCAGTAGTATCCATTATGGGCCCTCAAAGTAGTGGTAAGTAGTCTGCTTTCAGAAGATTGTCGTATTAAGCCCATAAATTTAAGTTCATGCTTCTTGCTGAGTGCTGATACTTTAATTAATCTATTTAAGAAGTTGGCGTTCTGCCTCTGTATTTAGCTGTGAATTTCAATTTAATTATTCAAACATTATATTTTTTTTCTTTACATTTGGATATTTGAACTCAAAGTTTTGTATCAGATAGATATCTTCTTCTCTTGGGAAATTCTTCTTCTTATTTTTTTATATATAATCTGATTAGGGAAGAGTACGCTGCTAAATAATCTGTTTGGAACCAACTTTAGAGAGATGGATGCTTTTAGAGGGAGGTAAGCTATTGTCGTCTCCTTATGTCATTGGTTTTTGTAGATAAGAAACGGCCCATCTGTCTTTAGTTTATTCGGGCTTGGTTACTGAAAAATGCACACTGATCTGTCTTTTTCTAGGTCTCAAACAACTAAAGGTATATGGTTGGCTAGATGTGCTGGCATTGAGCCTTGTACACTTGTAATGGATTTGGAGGGAACTGATGGAAGAGAGCGAGGAGAGGTGCATTTCTGTGTTTTTTTTTTTTTTTTTTTTTGGGTTATTAATGTGTTTCGTTTGCTTGTACTTTCTTCTATTTCTTTTTTTTTTTTTTTTTGTATGTCTTTTTTAGTTTGTTCTCCCCCTCTTTTGTATTTTTCATATTGCTCAATGAAACATAAGGGATTTTTTTTTAATAATTAAAAGAAAATTCAAGTTTCCTGTGAAAAACCGAACAAGTTTGAATTTTAGATTTTCTCAAGTGTCATTAAGCATTTTTTTCATTTGTATCATAATTAGGTAGATGTATCCTTTGGTTGTTTCTTAATGTGGTTCTGTCACGTTCTTTTTTAGGATGACACTGCATTTGAGAAGCAAAGTGCCCTCTTTGCGCTTGCTGTATCAGATATAGTGCTAATAAACATGTGAGTTTTCTTTAGTTTTTTTTATTTTAACACTTGTTTTATCTTTTAACCTGTGTTTCCGTATGTTTTTCTTCTAATATTTCTTGTTTCCACATTCTCTAGTTTGAAAAGTTGTTATAATTTGATTTAGGTGGTGTCACGATATTGGCCGTGAGCAGGCCGCAAATAAGCCTCTCCTCAAAACTGTATTTCAGGTATTCCCTTTAATCTGGTTGTACTTGGATCATGGTGTATCTTTTATAATAATTATTGATAATTTTCCATTTCTATGGTATGCAGGTCATGATGAGATTGTTCAGTCCACGTAAAACGACGTTAATGTTTGTCATACGTGATAAAACAAGGGTCTGTTTATATTTTCTGGGTAGTTTATATTTTCACTTGTCGCAGTATTACTTTTAGTTTTTTTGAGCGGTTGTTGAAGAACCTTTTGTTGCAAGATCTTAACTTTTCTTATATTATTTGTTGATTGTTCATTTTTTTCTGTATATAGACACCACTAGAAAATTTAGAGCCTGTTCTTAGAGAGGATGTACAGAAGGTAAATTTTTTGTGCTTTCTTCTTAATCATTGCGATGCCCAAAAAGTGTTATTTATTTTATTCTCATTTGCATTTCTCCACCTCTATTTTGACTGCAGATATGGGACTCTGTTCCTAAGCCACAGGCCCACAAGGATACTCCACTAAGCGAATTTTTTAATGTGAGTCCTAATTTTCTTTATGTCAAATGGATTTTCTACAGGGGGAAGTAGAATTTTGTGGTGATCTATATTGATCTCTTTTGAATTATCAGGTTGAAGTTGTTGCTTTATCTAGTTATGAAGAAAAGGAAGAGCAATTCAAGGAGCAGGTATATGGATTTTGTGAAACTCTATTGATCGTCAGCACCATATGAAAACTAATCTATTTTGTTTCCCCCTTCATCCCCAAAAATAGAACTGAATTTTTTTTGAAATATTAACCATAAAGGACTTCCTGAAAAATTGATGGAGCTGTGGACGTTCTATTATAGGTTCTTTGATTATATTATATTTATTTTGGCTTTTCTCGTTCTTGATATTATATGTTCACGTGTTATGGTTATTCAAAGTAATTATATTTGCGAATCCCAGCGTTTTCTTCTTTCTTTTATATACTTCTCGTAGTATTGAATTTTTTGTCTTCTAGTCCTATATAGAAATATTTTGTGGCGGTCAGACCATAGTATTTTCCTAGATAAATGTTCTTGACATATTTTATGAATTATTGTGTCGCAATTCAGGTGGCAAATTTGAGACAGAGATTCTTCCATTCTATTGCCCCTGGAGGGCTTGCTGGAGATCGCAGGGGAGTCGTTCCTGCTTCAGGTTTTTCTTTTAGCGCACAGCAAATCTGGAAAGTTATTAAGGAGAACAAGGATCTTGACCTTCCAGCCCATAAGGTACAACAGTGACCAAATTCTTATTCAGAATTATATAGCTAAATGTCCAACTTTGATCCATGGCATATCTGCAGGTTATGGTAGCTACTGTTCGTTGTGAAGAAATTGCCAATGAGAAGTTTGCCTGGTTTGCATCAAATGAGGTTTTTTATACAGGCGTTTAATTTAATCCTTGTCTATTTTTATATCCTTTCTAATATATCCTGCAGCCAAAACTTACCATAAAATTGTATTTATTTATTTGATCAGGACTGGTTGAGTTTGGAAGATGCAGTACAATCCAGCCCAGTTCAAGGTTTTGGAAAGAAGCTAAGTGCAATAATTAATACTTGTTTATCAGAGTAAGTCGTGCTGATCTGTAACACCTGTCTTGATAGCTATCCAGGATGCATTCAAGTGAATGCTAGTAGCTCTATACATTTATTTTCTGTTCACGTTAGCATTGAAAGATTTGAGTGAAGTTGGGCAAGGTCATGTAAACAGGAGGTTTCCATGGCACTTTTACGTTCATTTTTTCATCCTCATCAAGTATTTTTCTTTATTCCTTGTCCAGTTCATAAGATAATTGTTTTTCTGATGGAGTTGGATTATCACAAGGGACTGCTCCATGCATGATTGTTGGGGTTCCTTAGTGGTAGTTTTTTAAATGATGTTGGCCTTAGAAGTGAATGTCTTTATCTCTTGGAAATTGTAGTACGAGTATAATTTAATCGTGATAAGTACTTATGAAGTCCCAACAAGATGCCTCGATGATGAAAATCAAAATCTTCACTTCCCTTGTTGATTTTATTGAATATTAGTTAATATGTATGTATCTTGATTGCTAATAGTTGTTGCATTAATAATGAATGAACAGTAGGAACATTAATCATGGTCTAGGTTTAAAAATGTGAAGTATCTTTTTGGTATTCCTTTTTTGCAACTTAGGAAAGATGTCGATGTGTCTATTACTGACATAGTTACCTTTTTTTTTTCCTATCAAACATTGCTATGCTAGTTTATTCATCATGAGCTCTTTGTAATTTGATGATTTAGGTATGATGCAGAAGCCACATTTTTTGACGAAGGTGTGAGATCTGTGAAGAGAGCACAACTTGAAGAAAAATTGTTGCAAGTAATAATTCTCAAGTATTTTTTTATCTGAAAGCGGCTGCATAATTTATGAGAAATCAAAAGATTTGATATAAGCTATTTCCTAATTACTCTTGCAAACGGTTTTGAGCACTGATGTATTCTCTGGAAGTAACCCCCAGAAGGTTCCTTCAAGTGGATCTTCCTGCTGCATTGAACTTGAATACCTTTTTTTTTCTTTCTGAAAGTATAATTACTATTCACAATAACTTCCTTTGGACGTATTATCTTGATAACCTATTGTGACATGTTTTTCCACATCATCTAGCTTGTTCAATCAGCCTTCCAATCTCTGTTGGGACACATAAGGTCTGGGACATTTGATAAGTTCAAGGAGGCATTTGACAAAGCTTTGAATGAAGGGGAAGGGTTTTCTTTGGCTGCCTCTAATTGTGCTCAGACCTATATGGCTGTTTTTGATGATGAATGTGCTGGTAGGTTGAATTAAAAAGACTCTGTGCTTCCAGTTTGGTTGTTTCCCTTCTGCCCCTTTTGTATGTGACCGACAGTTAAATAGGCAACTGCTTCTGATCTCATACGGTGTAAAATGTTTTCAGTTTACTGAAAATTTTCCATTCTTTCTCAGAGGTTAGAATTGGTTTTGTTTGTTATTCTGTAACCGTAATCCATGCTGATAACTGCAGGTGCTATCATTGAGCAAGCAAACTGGGACACTTCTAGAATAAGGGATAAACTTCGACGTGATATTGATGCACACGTTGCGACTATTCGTGCTGATAAATTATCTGAACTTTCTGCACAATTAGAGGTAAAGTCTTGTTTTATGGCTCCGATACTGGACTTTTATCTAGGTCATATTTGAAGGCATTCATCGAGTGCTAAATTTTCTCTCAGGATTCCTTGTTTAGGCATTGTGGAAATTTGTAGCATTTGGATGATTACCATATAATTGCCTTATGAGCATTACTGACGTTGATAATAATGATTGCAGAAAAAACTGAAGGATGCATTGTCAGGACCTGTAGAAGCTCTGCTAGATGGAGCGAATAATGAGACATGGCCAGCCATAAGAAAACTTCTTCAACGAGAGACAGAGTCCGCCATCTCTGGGCTGTCTAAAGGACTGGTGGGCTATGATATGGATGAAAAAACCAAGGACAAAATGCTTACCAGTCTTAAGGATTATGCTAGAGGTGTAGTTGAATCAAAAACAAGGGAAGAAGCTGGAAGGGTCCTGATTCGTATGAAGGATAGGTATCAACTTTTCATGAATGCAGCTAATTTGCACCTTCTTCTTTGGTGGCAAGCATTGCTGATGATATTATTTAATATTGCATGCAGGTTTTCCACGTTGTTTAGCCATGATGCGGATTCAATGCCCCGTGTTTGGACTGGGAAGGAAGATATCCGGGCAATCACCAAAACCGCTCGTTCTGCTGTACGACACTATATATGATTAGTCTTTGTTTCCTTTTTTCCTATTATTTATACATCTTTATATCTAGCTTTGTATTTCAATTATATATTTAATTTATATATTTTTGCGCTGTAGTCCCTGAAGCTACTATCTGTTATGGCTGCTTTACGTTTGGATGATGATGATTCCGGTGAGATAGACAATACTCTATCATCTTCCTTGCTGAATGTCCCAAACATTAGCAATACAAAAGATAGGAGCATTGTGGCAACCGACCCTCTCGCCTCAAGCTCATGGGAAAATGTAAGTATTTTAGAGTCCTGCTTTTCCCCCCTTATTTCCATCTCTTGAAATTTATAGTTCCGTAGATGATAAAATCAGAAACGATTCTGGCTCTTTGGGAGGCGGTGGAATTAACCAAAGAACTATCAAATCTTTAGCAAGTTCTCTACCAAGAGTCATTGTCTTGATCTGTTCGAGTGATCAGTTTAACAGTGTTTTTCTCTCCCGTGTTCATGCCTTTGTATTGTATGCTGGTTTTTACGCCGCTTGCTTGTTACAGGTTCCAGCATCACAAACGTTGATTAGCCCTGTTCAGTGCAAATCTATATGGAGGCAATTCAAGGCGGAGACAGAATACAGTGTCTCTCAGGCCATTGCTGCACAGGTATTAAATGAAACTTAACTGATAAACTTAAAAAAAGTGTTTTTTTAACAAATGAGATGTTTTATGTATTTTTGTGAGAGTACTATTAGGGGTATCTTGGGATAGTAGGAAGGGTATTATTGGTAATTAGCTAGAGAGTCTTGGTTATAAATAGAAGGAGCAGGGTTTGTGGAGGGGAGTCATATTTTGGTATGTCAGTCCTTGGTGGATTGCTTGTGGGAGAGACATGGCCCTCTTGAAAGGCTATTGGATATTGTAATTTCTTCATTAGTATTGCAATATAGTTCTATCTTTGTGTTAGAGTGATTTCTTGTTAGTGGTATCCTAACAATTTTTTTTCTTGGGATTATATGATGAGGTTAGAACTTTTAGCCATATCTGCTTTATTTCTTTATACAAGTTAGTACCTACACTCGTTTTTCCTCTAAAAAAGAGCAAATTGTTGTGTGCTCTCATTGCGATAAACACCTGGTTTCTTCTTTTGCATTAGACTGTTTGGGTACTGAGGCAAAATGCTGTGGGACTTTTTGTTTCGGATTGTGTTTAGGAGGATGTTGCCATAGTCTTCGAGTAGTAAAATTGAAAACAGTGAAAGATAGGCTTAAAAAGTCTTTTTAGACTGCCAGGCAGGTTCTTTAAGCCCCGCCCCTAGTGGCCATTTGGGTTCAACTCATTTAAATGGTTGTGTAGATAAAATGTGGGTTTGGATGTAGATCTTGCTGCAATTATTGCAAAGACAAGATTATATATTTGATTGATTTCCAGTTACAAAAT
Source organism: Trichosanthes truncata (assembly GCA_033996785.1). Lineage (NCBI taxonomy): Eukaryota > Viridiplantae > Streptophyta > Magnoliopsida > Cucurbitales > Cucurbitaceae > Trichosanthes > Trichosanthes truncata. The sequence goes on from MU867259.1 coordinate 57,894,776, forward strand.
TTTGCAAATTATGACAGCTACCAAATTTTAAAGGCATTTTCAGAATGCAGTCTATGAGGATTTTGGTGTTTGGCCTGTAATATATACCATACAAATTTATTTTAGATCAAGAGGTCGATGATTCATGGCCTCATTGTGATGGCATAAGCCTAATCAACAGTCTGTTCGTGTCTCTTACGAAGAAAAAGGAAATCTAAGTACCACTTCAATATTTCACACTTAATACTCGGTTCAGTTTTGGGTCCTGTCTATGTTTTAAATCGAATATGGTTGGGATTATTAGTTAATCAATATTGAGAATGCACATACGTATTGCATCTTTCTCATTTGTTGGGCAGTACATTTTTTTTCCAATCTAACATTATTTGTACTTTGCAGGAAGCCAGCAAACGTAATAACAACTGGTTGCCCCCGCCATGGGCAATTGTTGCAATGGTGGTTCTAGGGTTTAATGAATTTATGACCCTTTTAAGGTATGTGGTGATATTTTCTGCATTATAGAATGCTAGATCTGGCTCTGGTTTCTAAGTTCGTGTTTACCCCTCTTGTTGACAGAAATCCATTATATTTGGGGGTCTTATTTATTCTATATCTACTCGCCAAGGCCCTGTGGGTCCAGCTAAATGTTTCTGGGCAATTTAGCAATGGTCTTGTAAGTATCAAATCTTATTTATGTTGTGTAGAACCGTGTTTTTCAGCAGTCTTGGTGCCTGTACTCACTGCTTCGACTCCCTTGGCCTGTTTTTCTATATCATTATGTTTCTCCAGTACACATTTTTGTTTCTTGTAAAGAAAGAATGGAATAATCTTAGTTTCAATTGGCAATCCATATTAGGCTCTTAACTTGCAGGTTATGCTAATGTCACGAATAGAAAATGATTAAGAATGAAAAAAAAAAAATAACAACCCCATTTATGCAAGGAACCTGACGTCTGATCTTATGTACGACCAGCTTCCAGGGCTTCTTTCATTGTCTTCCACATTCGTGCCCACTGTCATGAATCTTCTTAAAAAATTAGCAGAAGAAGGACAACAGAGGCCTGCAGCTACTGATCCCCAGAGCAACCCTGCTTTAGTGTCAAAAAGCTTTCGGAACAACTCTAGCAATGATTTGACATCGACTGCTTCATCAGCAGTGACTTCGACAGAGACCGGCGCCGAGTACTCCAGTCGCTCAAAAGAAGAGTAGGTTGAAGGAGCTGGTTATTAATTTCTCCTTTTTTGAAGATCCTGGGTTTCTTCCATCGACCCCTTGTCGTCGCCAAATATATGATTCATGTTTATTAACTATTGGAAGAATGTAAGAGCAAAGGCTGAAGTTCAGGCTTTAATTTTTGTGCTGAGAGCCTCAAGCAATGGCCTGGGGTTTGATCATGATTATGGAACCCTTTATATCGGGTTTTCATATATCAGTATAGATGTTCATTCTCTGACCCCCTTTGGGTTTGAATAGACTAAGAATGCTTCTTTTTCCTATATTAAAGTTTGTTTATTTGCTCTTTTGCCTTTGATTTTGTCTTATGAGAGTTGTAACATTGATTGTGAGTATATTTTTATCCTTAAATTATAGTCTTTGAACACTTCCCTCTTCAATTATACTTGTTTTTCCAACTCTATGTTTTTGGTCAGGTGGGTATTTTGGTTCTGTTTAAGATTAGATTCTCTGAGAGAGCATTGCTGGTGGAATTGGTGGTAATGATTCTATTATATTATAGGTAATTGAACAAATAAAGATCTCAATAAAGATAAAGCGAACCCCAAGTAGAATGCAGACATTTATTTTTCTAATCCAACAACATGTGGATGTAGAAATTTGAATTTTTGAATTTTTATATTTTGTTATAGAAATATTTAAAATCCTTCTTAAAATAAATAGTAGTACGATTTACAAACTAACTAAAAAGGTATTATTTCTAATTCTCTTCTTTTAAGTGCGATTGAAATAAATGACACTCAAATGGAGTAATTAATAATTATGAGCTCCAACTATAATATCTGCACCTATACTAGTGATTCTAGATTTATGTTTACTACAAAAATCGAAGCATCAAATTAATGAAAGAAATTTAAGGAGCATGCATGGTAGACAGGTTGTTTTCAAACACTTGGAAAGATTGATGGTATCCATGACTTTGTTAGTTGCTCTAGATTTATGTTTAATGTAAAGCCCAAAACGTCAAATGAGATAAATTTATTGGACATGTACTATAACAAGATTAATGCCTAATATAGAAATGCTAATTGAAAGAAATCTAACGGACATGCATTATAGATCTTATCTTCAAACTCTTTAAAGGTCGATGGTATCCTATCCACAACTTTATTAATTAGTCTAGATTTATATTTAATGTAGAAATTAAAACATCATGTGCAAGAGCTAAAATGAGCATAACTTAGTGGCAATTGCCATGTACTCTCGACCAACATGTTAGAGATTCAAATTTCCCTATCCCAAAACATCACGTGAGATAAATTCAACAAGCATGTGACATAGATAAGTTGTTTTAAATTCTTTAAAGGTTGATTGTATCCACAACTTTGTTAATCAGTGCAATTTATGTTTAATATAGAAATCAAAATGTCAGCTGCACTTTTAAAAAAATCAGCTGTAAGACGAAGTAAATTAGTGTTTGGTAAGTTTCAGCTTTAAAGATGAAAAAACAGGTTAAAGCTTAACTATAATAACCAAAATATGCATACTATTTCAATAATGTATAATGTTATGTTGATATTAAATTTCAAAGTTTTTATAAGATAATTAATTAAAATTTCATATGATATAAATTACAATATTGTATTTAGTTTAGATATTTCTATATTTTGATAAGAAAAATAATTGCCATAAAAAAATGTTATTTCAATTTAAATTAAAAAGTAAAGAAAAATAAATATAGAAGCAACAAATTAAATTTAAAATAAAAAATGAGGATCAATGGTGAATCATATCTTAACAACGTGAAAATATGGAAGGATAAATAGTTAGTTAGAAAATCCACAAGATTTTTATGATAGCTAAAGTGGAAAGCTACTATTAATGACTTCTACAAATCAACGTAATTGAAAAAGTACTTTTATATAAATTAATTTATAATCAATTTTACCAAACACTGAAAACTGTTAGAATTCTTTTATGGTCTTCAAAAGCAATGCCAAAACGTAGCCTTAACAGGCTTGTATCGGCAAGCAGTTTTCATACACTTCAAAGATGGATGGTATCCACACATTTTTTGTAACTCTAGATTTTGTGTCAAATAAGAAATTTAATAGGTATCTGTTATAAAACAAGTTATTTTCAAACGCTTTAAAGGTGGATGAGTCGGAATATATAGAACAAATTCCTTACCAAACACGTTATGTTCCCACTGCCATACATTTTGTGTGGAAATATGGCTACCATTGGAACTCAATGATTGTATTCTTTCATTTTCATCTCAACCACCTGCTAGACAATAAATAGCTTAGAACCTAATTGAATCCTTTCTTGGATGGGAAGCTACTAAAAGAGTGAAATTCTACATCCACACTTTTCCTTGTGAAAAAAGTAATGCTCCAAACAAAGTTTTAAAAAAAAAAAAAAAAACATTCAACAATATGTGAGGTGGGAGATTCAAACTTTTGACCTCTTGGTCAATGTCACATGTTTTATGCCAATTGAGCTATGCTCATGTTGGAAAAAAAGAAAAAGAAAAAAAAAAAACTCATCCAAAGAGATTACAAAAAAAACTTCTCCAATTGGACAGACACAGAATTTAAAACTATAGTTGCAGTAAGGTAGAACACCGTCAAACCAATAAAGAGCCATGAAAAGAGAGAAATCTAGCTCTTCTTCAAAGTTCTGAGAGATCTTTCCTTGCCTTGAAAGATCCTAGAGTTTGTTTCATTCCATATCATCCAAACTGTAGCTCTAACACAAGGAAAATCTCACCTTGTGATTTTCTTCATCAAAGTTCAAACCCTTCTGAGCTATGGCTTCTGGGGAAAAGAGAGAGAAAAAACTTCTTAGTTTTTTGAATGATAACAGTTGGATATATTCTTTTGGAACTTTGTTTAGGGATAAACCAACACAACTTTGTAAGATTTATGGAAATGTGAAAGAAGACATTGTAGAAAATGATCGATTTTGAATTGCAAATTTGCTTCTTTGACTATAACATGTTTTTTTCTCTATTCAAGTTAACTAGAGAGTTTTTTTGTAACTCCTTAGAACTTTTCATGCTCTGACTTTTACAATTATTTGGTCAATAAAATAGTTTCTTAAAAAAAAAAAAAAAAGAGTGGACCACAGTTATATGTTGTTCCAAAGATTTTCAACCCAAAAGGCAAGTCACTTGAGTGCAAGAGCATAGGTTCACAACTGTCTCTATAAGTACAAAGTAAAGTATATAAAAATTGACATAGCAACTGCTCTAAAGAGATTTATAGGAACAGGATTTAGTTTATGTAGAAAGCGAACAAACAAGGAAAAAAAAGTTTGGTACTGTATTTGATGTCCAAAACCTTGCCATAATTTAATACATTACATGCTGTGGAATCCTTGTGGGTCACAGCTATTCAAGAAAGTATGGGTCAATTTGCCTGTGAGTATCACCACCAATAAAATTTCTATTACTGCCAAGTGCCAACCCCTAAATAGTGGAAGGTTCTAATGTCCATAGTATAATAGTCTAAAAGAATAAATAAAATAAAATTTATACTACTATTGTTGCACTAAAAGTCTTATGTACTATTTGTTTATCATAAATTATAATCGGTCACCAATCATGTACAATTGTTATCTATACTAATCAATCAATAACACACCTACTAATAGCCAACTTGAACATAGCTCAACTAGCTAAAGCATTATATTCTAGACCAAAAGGTTAAAAGTTCGAATCTCCATCGTCACATTATTTTTTAACTAAAAAAATAGTAATAAAATTATTAGATTTTCATTTTCCAATCATCCACTCATCAGGATGAAATACTACTATAAAATATGAACAAACCAAAAGTGAATGAAGTTTTTCCTGATATAATATTTGTCACTGTTGTTCTTCATTCCACTTTCTAACAACTCAAATTTTAAGCCAAAGGCCTCATCCGACTTCCTTTTGAGGCATTTTCCATGCCACCAAGAGCATGGCCTCCATTTGCATAAAGATTTCCTTGATTCTCATTAATGGATGGTACAGAAGATTTAGTTGAATGCCGATTAGAATTGCTTTCTTGACTATGCTGAATCCATAAAATATGGTTCATAATAGCTCCATCTTCTTAGATTTTGGTTTTTCAAACAGCGTGTGTTCATTTTCAGAAAGGGGCAATTATTGCAATTGCTTTGTGTGTGAGGTTGGGATCGACATTTTTCATCAGTTGAGTGAAAGTTATTTAATTGGATTCATCCCCTTTCTTTGCAACTGTCATTTCATTCTACAGGAATGGTGCGGGATGAGATAACGACTGTGAGTTGACTTAATAGTCATTACAGGTCAATGAAAAAAAAAGGTTAGAGGAAATAGGTTCAAACTAAGGGACGTAGCTCCTACCTAGGATTTACTTTCCTATATGTTCTCTTGGTAACTAAATGTAATAGGATGAGATGGTCATCTAGTGAGATTAATCAAAGTGAGTACAAGTTGGACACTCACAAAATAAATAAATAAATAAATAATTGTACAATATTGTACAAGAAAAGAATAAGATCAAACAGTGTGAATTATTACCACCTATGAATTTAAAGCTGGCACGGTGGCTTTTCATGGGCAGTGTAGATGAGATTTAAATGAGACAGGCTAGGTCTGTTTGTCAAAATAAATGCAGCTCACAAGTAGATAAAAGATGGGTTATGGAGATTATATTTATTTTAATCTTTTAATGTGCTCTTAAGAAATAATTTCCAGATTCCACAATGATATTCTTCAAAAGAATTTGAAAACACAGAAGTATTTTCCTTCAATGTGTTTGAGACAATTTCATAACAGTCGAAATCAACATAAAATCGTCACATAGCCTAAACTTAAAACTATCTTAAGACAATTTTTAAAACCAAAAAAAAAAAAACATCTCCTGTATTAAAAAAAGATCCCAGATGACAAATTTTATGTCATTTGGTTAGAAGTTTACAAGCAGTGCTTCTTGTCCTACACAGTGGAAATAGGATGGCCCTTCACAAGCCATTCATGGTGCAAGGTGTACAAAATATAGGACAAAGGGGACACTTCTGTTGAATGTTGGATGTTTAAACATTTCTGTTGGACGTTAGATGGTCGATCATTAAGACATTAAAAGTAAAACTGTTCATTACGATGGCTTATGAATGGTCCTCAGAGCTTAAAGCTTTCTGCCTAATGACAACCAAAGTTCAAAAGGATGGAAACCAAAATGGAAACTATTTATCAACTACACTATTCTTTTTATTTATTTTTTAACAAGAAACGAGACCTTTCATTGAAGTAATGAAAAGAAACAAAAGTTCAAGGGAACAAGCTCCCTAAATAAAAAAGAACTAAGCTATTTGAGGTCTATAAAAGCACCCCAACCACTACAGATATCATAAGAAGCATAACTATAATAAACAATTTAGAAAGAGAACACCATTGGAAGACTACACTATTCATTTTTAATGATTATCTTCTGTCAAACAAACGTTCAGTATTGAATGTTAGTACAAAACGAACCCAAATTGGGTTCTAACTTCTATATGTTCCCTCATCTATAAAAGCTCAACACTCGAGAAAGACTCCGGAGAGTATCGACCATTTATTCCTACATTGACAGTTTTCTTTAAAGGGTTGGGGTTGGGTTGGGGTTGGGTGTATTTATTTCATTTCAATGCATCCTTGTGTCTTCCCGAGAACATTGAAGAATGGTTTTTTATGAAGCACTTTGAGGTTGGTGGTCCACAGGAAAAGTGTTCTTTGGTTAGAAAGAAATGAATAAGTTCTTTAAGAAAAATAGAAGCTTTTGAAGTTGGAGTGTCCTTCATTAACCTTCGTCTATATATATATATATATATATATATATATATTTAAGAAACAAGTCTATATTGTGTTTTCAATCAATATAAATTGAGAGGTGTTCATGTATTATTAGAGATGTCCACGGGGCGGGGCTTCCCCATCCCATCTCCACCCCTCATTTCATTCTCCGTCTCCGTGAAATTTCCCATTTAATTTCGTGGGGATTGAGGCGGAGATCGGGTTCCCGACAGGAAATTATTCTATTTTTATTTTTTTAATTTTGATTAAATAAAATATTTTTTTAGAAAATTTCTATTTAAGTTGTTAATTCCTAATGCTAAACTTCTATTTGAAGAGATTTTTTTTTTATAAATTTCTTTAGAAAAATAAAATAATATATCATAAAGTTTAAATTTATGATATATATATATATATATTCAAAAAATAAAGTAATTGGAGTGGAGGCGTAAATTTGAAGCATTTTTATTTAATGACTTGGATATTTGACATGTTTGAACTTCAAATCGTATAAAATATATTTTTGGATAAGTAACTTAATTTGATATGCATATAGAATATTATTTTGGTTTTATTAGAAGGTTTAAAAAATTCTCTTAAAATGGGAATTCTCTATCGGAAATTAACCATTTAAATAGAGATTTTTCAAAGGAATTTATTTTATTTAATTGAGTAACAAATGGAAAATCATTCACTATGGAAAACTCAATTCCCAGAGACGAAAAATTAAATGGGTGAAGAGACGGGTTAGGGAAAACCGCTCGTGAATATCCCTAATTTGTAACCTCTCATTAATTCAATAACAAGTGCCACGTACACTGTATCTTTTCACCCACCTTCCTAAAATCAAAAAAGATTAAAAAGATAAAAAGACAAAAGATAAAAAAGAGAGCAAGAAAAGTCTAGAATTTCTATACCACCATACCAAAATATTAGAGAGAGAGAGGTTCTTGGGGAAACGAGAAGAGTTAAAGGAAAATTCAACTAACAACCTGAACTTACAGGATTGAATAAGCTGATCCATCTGCACCATTTGTCAGGTGATTACCCATCAAATTTATTTTCTCAACGAATCCATTTTAACAATTTTATTGATATATGAAATTTACAAAAATGATGAATAATCATGAAGATTACAAAAGGCTTTCCCAATTAGTTAAAAGTAAAAGGGAAGCATATGTGTAAGATGCAATGCCTCTCTTTCCCAATCAACCGATCCAACTTTCAATACCTATAATCCAATTAAAAGCATTTAACTTGGAATAAAAAAGGTAGTTCAATGCCTCTCTTCCCGAAACAAAAGTTTGGAAGAAGCTGAGCTTCAATTATCAGTGGCAAACCAGTCAAATGTCTACATTTATATGTAGCAGCAATAAAAGAAATGATTCCCAACCAATCAAAGGATTGAATGCTAGAACTTTCAGACTTCTATAAAAGATTTTTCACTGCTTGACTTTCAGAAATTTACTCAGGATGGTGTTTTTCTTACAAAAATACTATATAATAAATAAACAAAATTAAGCATAAAGAAATCAGAAACTTCTAGTGTCATCCTCTCCCTATAATTTCTCCCAACTTATCTCCTATAAACTTCATTCCCTAATAAGCCTCTATCTTCCCGATTATGAGTTCATAAATACCTATAGTGCACGCAATAAATAATAAAATTCAATCAAGTTGAATATGACTCAATCAAATCGATTGTTCCTTCTAACGATATGAGAATGAGACATAATACTCCAGGAACAAAAGAAAACTTTAAAATGAGTGATTTGTACTTATTGAATCCCTTGTTTTCTCTTGCTATTATTGTCAAAAGGCTCTTCTTTCTTTGACAAAAGAAGTTCGGTTCCATAAACTGATATAACCAACAATTCACTCTTCAAATTCCGATCTCATCTCTTCAATTTAGCCTTTTCTGCCTCAAAACTTGTTCCCCACGGCTATAATTCAGAAGATTATAGAATATCATATTGGCTTTGGCTTTCGGCCTTTCCCTTTTCACCCTTCAGTTTTTCCAAATCAATTAAACTATGCCATATCAACAACTGTTAGCTACCAACGCAATAAATATACGTACCCATACAGTTAAATGGAAGACTGGTGAATGAGCTGTCTTCTAGTATTCATGGACGGCTATGATCAAACCACAGAAGACTTCATCCAACGATCCACGAGCAGCCATCCAAAACTCCAACTGTGACATTGAATTCATCATTAAATAAGCATATACAGTAGCTACATTGGAAGTCTATTTTTCTTTCTCTCCTTTCATTTTCTTTCTCATTACCTGATAGATGTATTTTATGGGTGTTTGATGGCAACATATAATTTACTTGGGGTTTGTTTTCTGTATATAAATCTGTGACTCACACACAAACCAAGACCAACCAGTAGAAGCCACATACAGGTTTGGAAGAAGCAGCATTCTTTGCTACTGCGACTGCCATTTTCCTTTTCTGCAACTCAATGGCGTTGGTTGGGACAGTGAAGCTCTTTCTCTTCCTTGTTCTCCTCTCTTCTTGTCAAGGTTGGTTCTTCTGATACCTTCCATTGTAGTGTAACTACATCAACAAACAAATCTCTGTTTCTATACTGTTCTGATCAAAGTTTCTCTTCAAAATCTTCAAAATAGAGTGACATCTATTATAGAATTTTCTAGGATTAGAGATAAAGAATCACCGGTTTTTCTCATCGTCATTGCCCTAAAAATATCCACACACAAAACAAAAACACAGAGTTTTGAGCTCTTTCTCTTCACCAAAATAACCTATTCTTCCCATTGCTAACAACCAAAAGAAAAAACTATGCAAGTGCAGGTAGGGAAAATTGGGTGAAATCGCGATACCCGTTCATCAAGCGCGCGAGCTCGTTCTATCGCGACGGTCATGAGAGAGATAAAGGTTATGATTACATAATCGTCGGCGGTGGCACCGCCGGCTGTCCATTGGCGGCGACTTTGTCACAGAACTTCAGCGTGCTGCTACTGGAAAGAGGCGGAGTTCCTTTCACGAATGCGAATGTATCTTTCCTTCGAAATTTCCACATCGGCCTCGCCGACACTTCTCCGACCTCGGCTTCTCAGGCCTTCGCTTCGACGGATGGAGTAATCAATGCGAGAGGTAGGGTTTTGGGTGGTGGTTCCGCCATTAATGCAGGCTTCTACACCAGAGCAAGCACAAGGTAGTTAATTTCCCCGCCATCTTTTCATTTCATTTTTTTTTAAATTTCTTTATTGTTATTGTTTTTTAAAATTATACAAAATATTTTGGTAGGGTTCAATTATGCACCTAAATTGATTAAAAAATCATTATGCACTAAACTTAAAAAAAAAAATCATTTTAATTATTAAAAAAAATTTCATTTTAAGCCTTTGAAATTGTTCGAAAAAAATTCTTGAAGAGTTTTTAATTAACAGATGGGTAAAGTAATGTGGCAATTAATGTGCATCGTTGACAATTAAATTTCAATAATATAGTGGTTCAAAACAAAACCAATAATATAGAACTTTTCAAAAAAAAAATCAATAATATAGAAAGTTATGGTTGTTGACTACATCATTTACAAAATCATTATCATTTACAAAATCATTTTCAAACATTAGTTGTAGTATTAATTTATGTGAATATGTTATAAATTATATCACATGGCTTTCAATCACAATATAAGATCAATTTTCATCTATCAATTTAACAAAAAAAAAACTCTCCAATAATAATTTTTAAACAATTTTAAAGTTCAAAGGTTAAATTAAAAACTTTTCAAAGTTTAGGTATAATTATAATATAGCCCAACATTTAGGAGTATTTTGTATTATCTAACTTTTTTTTACAGATGTACTATTTTTTTTTAATAGAACCACCCATTATTATTTTTTTCTTTTTTTCTTTTGTTATTCCTTCTCATTTTTGTACTCTCTTCTTGACATCCTAATTATATAACATTTATTACATGGATCAATAAATTATTAAAAATAATTGAAAGTTTTTTTTTGTCATAAAAAATTGTTCCTAATTTGAATATATTCTTTTTTAAAAGTTAACTTTCTACTTTATATTAGTTGATACATTTATAAACTTTATTGTTAAAAAAAATGTACCAATACCAACCATTCATCAATTGGTCAATATTTAAAAAGATGGTTTATAGCTACGAAGCCTATGAAAATAATTCCCTGCTCAACATAGAAATGATCCTCTATACAACTACTTGTAATAATAACTTTTTTTTTTATAATAAATAAACTTTTTGTTTAATGATCATAATTATATTAGGGGTAAGAATTATCTACATAAAAATCGATGTTTAGCATTAGATTTTGAAAGGAGAAATAAAACGAAAACTAAGAAATAAAACTAAGAATTATGCCAAAGAGAACATAGCTTAACTGACATATCAAATGTGTTAACGACCACGAAGTTTGTTTTTGTAATAAAAAATTATGCTATGTTTGATAACTATTTAGATCCTGTTTGTTAACCATTTAGTTTTTTGTTTTTGGTTTTTGAAAATTGTGTTTGTTTTCTCACATTTCTCTACAATGATTTTCATATTCTCTACAATAGTTTCCATTTTTCTTAAGAAAATACTTGAATTCTTAGACAAATTCCAAAAACAAAAACAAGTTTTTAAAAACTACTTTTTTTAGTTTTCAAAACTTGGCTTAGTTTTTGAAAACACATCTAAAAAGTAGATAAGAAAACATGGAAAGCCATAGGTGGAAGTAGTATTTATAGGCTTAATTTTCAAAAACTAAAAACAAAAAACCAAATGGTTATCAAACGGGGCATTAGTTTTTAGTTTTTTGTATTTGAAAATTAAGTCTATAAATACTATTTACACTTATGGGTTTCCTTGATTTATTATGTACTTTTTACATCAGTTTTCAAAAAACAAACCAAATTTTGGAAACTAAAAAAAAATAGTTTTCAAAAACTTATTTTTGTTTTTGAAATTTGGCTAATAATTCAAATATTTTCTTAATAAAGATGAAGTTTATTGTAAAAAAATGATAGGAAAATAAGCATAATTTTCAAAAATCAAATAGTTACCAAACCGAACATTAATGATTTTTTTTAATTGTCTTAAAGAATAACAATAAATTAAAGGTTGGTACCAAAAAAAAAAAACAATAATTCCAAGGCAGGTATAACGTGACGTCGTGACCCATTTGGAGGTGGTCCATTTAAGAACAAAGTTCACTTACCCCACTTACCCACCAATCCAATCTTTAAAAATTACCCATTTTTCATCCTATTAAAGAAGATTAATTAAGTTATTTTAAAGAACAGTTAAATTATACAAAATAGTCATTAGCTTTGCGATAGGTTTAATTAAGCCGTTAGATTTTGAAAATTTTCATTTTAACCTTTACTTTGAAATTGTTAAAAAAAAAAAGAAATTGTAAATTTTCGATTAAAATGATGGACGAAAATTGATGTGACAGCTAATGTGTAGAAATTAAATTGATCAAATGAATCTTTTCAAAAACTAATGACATAATTAAAACCTACCCTAAAGTTTGGAGTGTTGTTACAATTTAACAAAAAAAAAATTGAAAATCAATGTCATTAAGTTATTGTTTTATTGGCATATTTGAACAACTAGTCATCTTATTCCAAGGAGCTTGATTTTTTTTTTTACCAGTAGAATGATGTTCAGGTTAGCAAAAAGAACTTGTTCTTTTTTATGCAACAACTCCCATTTTTCTCAAATATTGGATTTCATGTGTCAATACGTATCCAAATTTATTAATAAAAAATTAATTTAACTACGCATCGAAACTTTCTTTTAACAAATTTGAGAACTCTATGTTAAACAAACTCCAAATACATACTTCATAAACCCAAACTAAATAACTCCGCATCCTAAATATAGACTTAACTAGACTAAACAACTTAGCACTTCAAACACTGATAAAAAATATAAGATCTCGTTTGATAACCATTTGGTTTTGATTTTTAATTTTTGAAAATTAAGCCTATAAATACTACGTTTACCTATGATTTATATTTTTTAAATATGTTTTCAAAAACTTATTTTTATTTTTGAAACTTGGCTAAAATTTCAAATATTTTCTTAAGAAAGAAGAAAAATAAAAACTATTGTAGAGAAATTGTGAGAAAACAAACCTAATTTTCAAAAATTAAAAATTAAAAACTAAATGATTAGAAGGCCTCAAAATATAAAAATTGAGAATTATTTAGCCTTATAATTAGTGGGATTTGCAGATTTATAAACAGAGTAGGTTGGGACGAGAAGCTGGTGAACGAATCATACTCATGGGTGGAGAAGCAAATAGTTCACCGGCCGAAGCTCGCCGATTGGCAGAAGGCTTTCACCGACAGTCTACTGGACGTCGGAATTTCGCCGTTCAACGGCTTCACATACGATCATCTCTACGGCACCAAAGTCGGTGGAACCATTTTCGACAGCTCCGGCCGCCGTCACACCACCGCCGAGCTCTTAGCTTCAGGAAATCCCGATAAGCTTACGGTTCTGGTTCATGCCACTGTTCAACGGCTCATCTTTGACACCACTGACGGTTCGTTTGCTTCTTTCTCTTACATTCATCGTTTTCATGATTTTGTTTTTGCCTGCTCGTTGTATAAAGCATGGAGTTCTGCGGATTTCTGTCATATTTTGCTTAATCGGTTGAGAAATCATGGTGAAAATGTAGAGATTTACCTTTATATTATCAGCATGGTTTATAAGTTTCTGTTTAGCCTCTGTATTACTTTCTTGTAGTTTAAATTTTGTGTCTAATAAGTTCATTTTGTTAGTTTAAACTTGCTTGAAATCAATCTGCTACGTGATGCTTAAATAATATAATCACACCATGTTAAGAGTTAAAAGGCAGAGACCTATTAAACACAAGATTGAAAGCTCAATGATTTGGTGATCGAGAACCTTTTAAAAGTATAGAGACTAATACAAATATAATTTTGAAAGTTCACATGCCTATTAGAAACATTTAAAAATATAAGGATTAAAGTTCAGGATCTAATTTAACCTATCAGCACTTTTATATGTGGTTTGAATTGCCCACTGCAGGTAAGAAACCGAAGGCAATTGGAGTTGTTTTTAAGGATGAAACTGGTAATGAGCACAAAGTCTTTCTATCAAGCAACAGGCAGAGTGAAGTTATTTTGTCCAATGGAGCAATTGGGACTCCACAAATGCTGTTGCTCAGTGGAATTGGACCGAGGGCTGATCTTGAAAAGTGGAACATCTCCATGGTGCTTGACAATGAGTTTGTTGGGAAAGACATGGCTGATAACCCCTTGAACGCCATTTTTGTTCCTAGCAACAGACCAGTTCAGCAGTCACTTATACAAGCAGTTGGAATCACGAAGCTTGGTGTTTATATTGAATCTAGCAGTGGTTTTGGGCAGTCGGGTGAAAGTATTCACTGTCACCATGGTTTGATGTCGGCCGAGGTAAAATAAACATCTCCCTTTTACTTCTAAAAGATAAATAATATGGAGAGAACTGAAGAACTTGTCTTTAAGTTTTAGTGCTACCAATCTTTGATCTGAGTTTATGATGTTTCTTCTTCAAATGAAAACTTTTGAGTTGAACTTAGTGGTCTTTACACGAATAAAGTACAGTCGAAGTATAATGTATAGATTCTGTATGAAACTTATAGTTTTGTGGGTTTAACCAGATTGGGCAGCTATCCACCATTCCTCCAAAACAAAGAACACCCGAAGCCATTCAAGCTTACATAAAAAGTAAACGCGACTTACCCCATGAGGCATTTAAAGGAGGTTTCGTTCTAGAAAAAATAGCAAACCCCATCTCGAGAGGACAATTAAGCTTGATCAACACTAATGTTGACGACAATCCTGCTGTGACCTTCAACTACTTTGGTCATCCATACGATCTTCACCGTTGTGTTGAAGGGGTTCGCATGCTTACGAAGATTGTGGATTCTAAATACTTCAGAAACTTCACACAATGTGATGAAGAAACATTAGACAAGCTGCTTAATATTAGTGTAAAGGCCAACGTCAACCTCATTCCCAAGCATACCAATGACACCAAGTCCTTGGAGCAGTTCTGCAAAGACACAGTGATCACAATCTGGCACTACCATGGAGGGTGTCTAGTGGACAAGGTGGTGAGCCATGACCTTAAAGTTCTCGGTGTAACTAGACTGCGCATTGTTGATGGTTCGACACTCAGTGAGTCCCCGGGCACTAATCCTCAAGCTACTGTTATGATGATGGGAAGGTATAATTATGAACATCTGTTTGTGGGCGAACTCTCTTCTAAGGAAGAAAGTTGAAAAAGAGCAACTAATTACAAATGGAGACCTTTTTTTGTGTATGCAGGTACATGGGCCTGAAAATCTTGATGGATAGATTGGGAAAGACAGCTGGAATATAGGAAGCATAAAGACTACAAAGAATTACAAGAAGTGTTTAGTTGTTAGTGAAAGTGTGATCTGGGTGTCTTGATTCTTAAAGAACAGTGGGCACATAGATCTCTGGCTTGGCCTGGGAATTACAAATTTTTTAATATGAAAAGTATTCTTTATATTTAGTCTCTTTCAGCTACCTGGCTACAATTTCTTTTGTATTATTTTGATAGTCGATGAGTTTTCATTTTTTTAAAGCACTGGAAGAAAATGAGAGAGAGAAGAAGAAGAAGAAGAAGAAGAAAGAGACTGGTCTCAACTAGACTTGTTCTTTATGTTTGAGCTAGATTATAGTGATTTTGCATCTACAGTTATGTATGGACAGCTCGTGATCTTGAAAGAGGAAAGAGTGAATAATTTTAAGTGGAATATCTAACTTATTTGATTTATTCAATTAATTATTCATTAATGTCTTTAAATTTTATTAGATCAATGTTAATTTACATTCTCTCAGGCCTTGTCTCTGTCATTGCTTATGTCAATGATATTGAAATGAATAATCCAAGGAACTGATCTAAAAAGATGGCCACAATATTAAAGGCCTAAGAAATGCAATTGCTTTGAACGTCAAGATGTTGCATTGCAAGAGATGGATAAACATACACTAACGAAGTCCAGACCAGAACTTTGAAGAAAAGCCATGTTCACTGACGCTGCCTCGTGACAAACTTCTTAGCTTCTGCCAGAACTGCCTTTTTCTTCCCATTCTCAACGGTTCCGAGTTTGACGAATGCCATCTCGAAGAAACCAGTTCCTGTCCTTCAAATCTTGCAGATGCACTGATCAAATCCGATGCCGATAATCCTACATTCGTCTCCTTTCCTGAAGGAAACGGGTGCGAGGTTTCGGTAGCGTTTAGTATTTCACCTGAAATTCCTCCAAATTTACTATCCATGTAACTTAGAAGTTCGTCTCGGCTGTAACTTCTTGAACCTGGCTCATTAGTCTCTTCAAACTCATTGCAAACAAGCTTTAGAGCTTGAACAACCTCACCCATAAACGGTCTATGAGACACTTCGGGTTGCACACACATAGAAGCAATTGCTGCTACTCTGGCCAAGCTATCAATGGAGATATCAGATTTAATAGCTGGGTCTGTTATTACATCTAAACCCTCCTTGCTCGTGAGAAGCGGACGAGCCCAAGCAACGAGATTTTCTTGCCCAGGTGGAAGCGACAAGTCAACTGGCTTTCTTCCTGTAAGTAACTCAAGAAGAACGACGCCATAGCTGTAGACGTCACTCTTTACAAGAAGATGGCCTGTCATTGCATATTCTGGAGCTAGATAACTGGAAATCAGAAGGTAATATATTGTATAAGATAAACATGTTGATGAAGTTGAGAAAAGTAAATCACCTTGAAGAAACTACATGACAGAAAGAAGTTTTTCTTACCCAAAAGTTCCCATGACATGGGTTGAGATGTGCTTGTTTCCTTCCTCTAGTGCAGTCCTAGCTAAGCCAAAATCTGAAACTTTAGGTGTAAAGTCATATTCCAACAAGATGTTGCTAGCTTTGAAATCTCGATGAATGACTCGAGGATTGGAGTCTTCGTGCAGATAGGCTAGGCCACGAGCAGCACCAAGGGCAATCTTCATTCGGGCATCCCAGTCAAGAGGACCAGTTAACTTGTCAATGCCTGAAATCACACAGAACAATTTGAATATGAATGTCAAACCATATATGATGCATAATTTTAAGCCTATTTCAACAAACAACAAATGATAACTATACCATTCCAGAACTTGCAGAAAGTTGCTTACCATGTAAATGTGATTCGACGCTTCCATTAGGAACCAATTCATATACTAGGCAGCGAATCTGATCTTCTGTACAGATACCAATCAACTTAACAAGATTTCTATGGTGTAGACGGCTCAGCATCTCGACTTCTGCCAAGAATTCCCGAATACCGTGTTGATTATGTCTTTTGAGAACCTTCACAGCCACTTCCCTTCCATCATCTAAACTGCCACTGTAAACAATTCCAAAGCCACCTTCTCCTAATATTCTTGCAGCATCAAACTTGTCAGTGGCTTTCTCCATATCTTTCAAGGTGAAGTTCTTTGCAGCTCCAATATACGTCATAGGATCAGCACTGAGAGGCATGGATGAAGAACCAGGTTCACTTCCAACCATTGTCAATCCAGCAGTGCCTGTAGAATTTACTCATCCCACGTAAATAAGACTGAGTTCCAGACTGAGTTCAGGACTAAAACAAGTACAGACACTATGAAGGGAACATTATTTAGAAGAATTTAAGAATTAGGTTGAATTAGCTTTACCTGATTGTTTTGTAGGCGAGGCTATCAAGTTTTGTGGAACTTGTGCTGGTTGATGTGCAGACACTCTGCATCTCAACAGGCAAAGCCAAGCAAGTCCAACGCACATAACAAAGGCAGTGAATGACGATACAGTAATCACCGCGATCATGTTTCCGCCAAGCCCTTCTTTTCTTCTTCTTGGCACATCAACTCCCAACGGTTTTATTGCATTTCCAGCATTAGTATTGCTAGTGTTCAAGCCATCATTAATGGATGAAGTACCTGAAGGCGGTAACGGAGGAGATGGCGGAAGACCTGCATAAGCTAGAGCTTATCAGAAACATTGTTGAATTTTAGGAAGCCCTCTTGAAGCTGCTCAGATAAAAATGGAAGGAGCTCCAAGGACATAAAAAGTATGCCCCTGAGATTGTTGAAATTCATGATGCATAAATTTTTCTTACATCTTAGCACAACTGTTCCAACAAGGGACAAAGAATCAATCAATGAGAAGGCCACGACAAATAACCATGTAAACAATGCCCTAGATTCACTTGTCCACATCCACTCTGTTGAAATTTTTGAATATTCAAACCAAAAGATGAAGGATCAAGAGATGACCTGGATATTTGACATTTAGTACTTGATATCTACCAAACAAAGAAGCGTTGATGGATATCTTTCTCTGCCAAAATTTCTGATATATTGAAAATGCCGTGGTATAATTGAATTTCAATCCTCTCGGAACTAAGTTGATGAGGACGGTTGTTTTCTCTAACTGCTGACTAGCAGCATCAGCTCCCATAATTCGGACTTGGCTATGGTTCAGACCGATACTGTCTGCAATTTCCTCTGCAACCTCTGAAACCAGAGGGAAAAATGTGTATATTGCAACATCAAGACTGATTTTGACTTGAATTGGCCACACGCAACCACACGGAGTCCCGGGAGGCGTATAGGTCAGTGGCTCTGTACATGATATTGCACAATCTACAAGTATGGAATGCAAAACATATGGTTATCATAATGCGGAAAATTTTCAGATAATTCGATATGAAATACTAAGCGGAAAGTGTATGCCTACCCGCATTAGGAGGTGGAGGTGGTAGCATCATAACTTGTGATGGTGGCATGCTCTTCTTCCTCTTCTTGTAAGAACCCATAGGAGAAGTTGTAGGAGCAGGAACGGGCACTGTTACGAAGAAGACACACCCATACCATAAAGTTAACAGCATCCTTGTGCAATGTAAATGATGGAAATAGTGTTCGAAGTTAAAACAAAAGTTCAGGTTCTCTCTGTCATACTATAATAGTGGTTGGGTTGAATCGTTGGTGATGGCGCAGATCCGGGTGACCTTCCTCTCATTGCAGATGGTAACGGTGACTGAATTGGAGAGGCAGCAGCAGGGCCGCCTGAAAGTTCAGTAGTGAATACTTCTATAGATCTAATGGATGAGATCCACGAAATGAACTAATATATCTCGAGACTCCTAACCTTGCTGGCCACTCTCTGGGGGCGATGCACGATAAGCAGGCCATGGAGCATTGTTTCTGAACTTCCTTCTTGAATGGCGAAATTTGTGAAAAGAGATCAATTGTGAGATTGCATTATCGTGTGCCCATTTCTTAGCAGGTGCGGTAGGTGGAAGTGCAATGCTAGGAGCTCTACTCGAATCGTCTGATTGAATGACTACATGAGAAGAAAATTAAATGTTACTGTTTATATGATCACTGTCAAGATTTTTTATTTGGTAGCTCAGAAAGTTGAGAGGAAGAACATAGAAACTAGAATGTACACTTAGTTACCTTTATAATGAGAGTGGATCTGAGGAGAACTTTTAAATGGCTTGCTAGGAACTGCATTATCCATCTTGCTATGGTGTTTCCTGCCAAAGCCATGAGATGTTGGAGTGACAGCATGGTCTGTGGCATTATAAGGAAACAAAACCACTCAACACAATTAACTTTCATTTAGCTTGAGATTTATGTTTTCCAATACTTTTTTCGGTGCTCGATTTCACTGTATATCATAAAACTATATCAATTTCATATGGAAGGAATAGATCAGAAGTTGCTAGTTTTACAGAAATTCTCAAAATGAGTTTTGAAGATCCAATTGTTGAGGAATGTTTGAAAACAATTCACCTGTTAGTACAGCACGCGCTCCGCTCAACCTGCCTGGGAGGATAACTGCAAAATGAGAGCAGTAACATCAGAAAATGGAACAAAAAGGAGCAAAATATCTGCAAGCAACACAATATGGAATAAATTATGCACATTTTGGTCATTTCTACTTTTGATGCAAGGAAGAGAGAACTATGATAAGAAATGTATTGGATTTCAACTAGTCTTGAGCACAATCTAAAGATCAGCAAGTGATTGGCGTCTCAATTCTTCTTCTAGTTTCTGAACCATCCAAATTGGTGGATATAAAAAGAAACAAACACTCTATGCATGAAGCTAATCGTACTGTTTTTTCCTGAAAAAGTGATCATTCAACAGAATCCCAACTCTTTCCAGATCAAACCCAGATCCAAATTCAGCTCCAAATCAACTTTTGTTAACCTTAAATGATCAGATCAAACACAATTCAAAAATTACAGAGCAAACCAAACCAAACCCATTACCTGCAGCTTCACAGACAGAGAAAGAGCTAACAGTAAAACAAATTCCAAACAGCAGAAGCAGTAATCGAAACCCCATCAGAGTCCCAAATTCAAAGGAAATTTCTGCAGTTTTCATCAGATCTCTTCTCCTTTTTCACCTCACTTAGCCGCTCAAAATGAGATAAATCAGAGAGAAGCAGACAATTTAGCGATTGCGGACATGGGTACTAGTAACAGCTCAAGAGTTGAGCAGTTTTTGAAGACAAATGAAGAAGACCCACAAATTGTACCGTAAAAGCGATGGGAAAACAAGCACGGATCAAACGAAAACTAAGCTCTAGAATTCTCAGAGCTTTAAGAACACTAATACAACACACCCTTTTTGTCATCGGTGATTATAGTGCTTCCCGATCTGATTAATCCAAAAGCACTACAAGACACCGTTAATCGAGCTTGAGAGAGAGAAAGAGAAAGAGGTTCTTGGTTAAAAGTAAAGGAAAGCTTTTAAAAATGGTTTGATATTGGAATGCTCGACTTCCATTCAGCCAAATGTCCAAGTGATTCTTTGCGAAGACATTTGATATTAGTTTAAAGTTGAAAAAAGAAGCAGACCTAGTTGGATTTTTTGACTAATCAAGAATTTGGGGACGAATTTAAGTGGGTTTGAAAATTAATGGTTCTAATTGTTGCATTGAAGACGAATCAGAGTTGAATTTTGTGTTCATTGATTTCTTCTAGGGCCCGATCAGACTAAACCCATTTTGATTCATGAGAAAAAGGAATCATATTTTGATGAAAATTAAGCTTAGGCCAGTCAACAAAAACTAGTTATGAATCAACTACCCAATACCCAATACTCACTTTGTTTCTTTTCTTCCTTTTGCATAAACAAATATATAAATATGGAGAGAGAAAGCTCTACTTGCTGAAAGAAAATGATTGCACTAAAGTTATTAGGAAGAGAGAAAAAGGGGATGAAGCTCTTCATTATTCTTGATTCTTTCCTAGCTAGATTTTCTTAAAAGTGCATAAATTCTTAGTTCAGACAGATTTAAATTTAAACATAACTGAGTAGATACAATACTTATTGGTTTTCTTCGATTCAAGCTCCCATCTCTAAAAAGAAATTTCAACTCAAACGCACCAAAATTTGAGAAGAGTTGTTTTTCGAGAGTACATGCACATGAAGATAGATTAGTGAAAATAGTAGTGAGTAGAGAAAAAATAAATTATAATTAAGAAAAAATAAATCACAAGTTAGGTCCTAAAACTCTATTTAGGCTCCGTTTGATAACCATTTGGTTTTTTATTTTTAGTTTTTGAAAATTAAGCTTGTTTTCTCCCAATTTCTCTACAATTGTTTTCAAGGAAGCATTTGAATTTTTAGCCAAATTCTAAAAGCAAACACAAATTTTTGAAAACAACTTTTTTTAGTTTCTAAAACATGGCTTTGTTTTTGAAAACATATGTAAGAAATTGATAACAAAACAAGGAAATCCATAGATGGAAATGATATTTATAGGCTTAATTTTCAAAAACCAAAAACTAAAAACCAAATGGTTATCAAACGGAGCCCTAGTTTTTTGTTTTTCAAAACTCATGCTTATTTTCTCTCAATTTTTGTGGCAAGTTTTTTACCATTATTGCAAAGACATTTTGAATTCCTAGCAAAATTTTAAAAAACAAAAACAAGTTTTCAAAAACTACTTTTTTAAGTTTTCAAAATGCGGCTTCGATTTTTTAAACTCTTTTAAAAAATAGTAAATTAACAAAGCAAAGAAACTCACATGTGGAAGTAATGCTTATAAGCTTAATTTTCAAAAACCAAAAATCAAGTGGTTATCAAAATGGACATAAACGTTTAGATTGTGTTTAGTTAGTTTTAAAATTATTAATTAAGTCCCTAAATCCAAAGTTGTGTTTACATACTTTTAAACGCTTTTAATAGGTTTGTGAACTCTTAATTTTGTATTTAATAGATCTTTGTCATAGTTTGATGCTTGCTATGTAAATAAGCCAGATTGTAATATTATAAAAATATGGTTGATTTCGTATAGGTTCATGCATTTAGTAGCATAAGCATTAAACAAAATCAGTTACTAATAAAGATCTATTAAATACAAAACTAAATGTAGAAATGCTTTGAATCTGTTTATCTAATGCTGCAATGACCAAGTACGGGGTCTCGCTGGTGATATGAAGATTAGTTTATTTTTCGTAATTTTGGGCTTTTTTGGCCTATTCTGTATTAGAGTTAGATGAGTATCATATATAAACCCTCTAAACTCTTATTTGAGATATCTTTGTATTCAGTTTTTCTCCTTAACATAATAAAAACTTTCTCTCCCTCTGCCCATTGACGTAGCTAACACATCGTTAGTGAACAACGTAAATCTGTGTGTCGTTTTTTCTTTATGCGTTTCTTGTTTGTCTTCTGTTTCTGTTTTAACACTAAAAATTCAAAACATCTCTTAAAATATTTTTACACTATAAAGACTAAATAGATGAGACCTCAAAAGTTTAAGAATTTATTAAATATGTTTTTAGGTGAAATAGACACAACTCTAAAAGCTTATAAACCCAAAAAGTTTACACGAGATCCTCGAAGTGTTTAAGTCAAAAACATTCATTATTATTTCTTTGAAAGGTACATATAAATATGAGAGAACGTCCAATCAAGCGAGAGAATTTAAAATAAGATCCAAATAAAATAAAAACCATATAGTAAAAAGATTTTTTATTTTTTTATTTTTTTTTATTTTTTAAGTGGGTTAAGAAGGATAATCCTTGGAGCATAAAGGCATGGCGCCTAAAGAGCCAATGAATGTTGACAGATAACGTACCCACCTCAGGCCAGGGCGGCCCTGAAAGATTTGGTAGTTGATTTGCAACCAAGTCCCTGACACTACCTTTCCTTTCAAATATAATTTATTCATCCTGCTGTCCCGTTTCCTCACGACACCGCCCAATCACATCCCGACACGTGTACTCTAATCCCCTTATGTCGGTGATTTTAGTTCCCTTATCACATAATCTACAACCGACGATTTTTTAACCTCTATAATTGGACTACTTTCTCCATCAAATTATTATTAGATTTTTTTTGAAACACCATCAAATTAATTTCATACTCGAATGTTTTGTAGTTTTATATGACATAAATAATAATAATTATTTTTGTTTTTAATATTAATATCAATAAATTATCTCAAAGGATTTAAAATATGGTTAGTGATATAAAAACATAATATATAATATTTAATAAGGAGAGATTCAATCAAAGTTATAGCTATATATTTTCAAATATGTATTTGATAGTCAATTTATAAACTAAATCTTAATTTACTGCTTACTAACTAAATATTTAGTTGAATTTCAGTCATTACACGAACATGTTTTATGTTATAAATTTTGTATAATTATTATTTTACAATATATATATAATATATTATGCATGTTTTAATTTAAAAAATGAAATGAGTTTATATTATAAAATAATATATTTATCAACTTTTTAATTTTTTTTGGTGCATATATGCATTTTAAAATTTCAAATTTAAAATCTGGTTACACTAAAATCATTAAAAAAAATATTTTTAAAATTTTTACTATTTTGATCCCAAATTTAGAAATAATTTTAAAAGATAAATCTGCCAAATAAATATTCACTTAATCCATTTGTTACAATAAATCTAAAAAATAAAAATAGAATCGGGCTTTTTAAGTCTCTGGCAAGAGTAATTAAGTAATTTTATAGTAAGTTAGTTTTAAATATGTATTAGCTTCAATTAAATTAATCATTTAAAAGAGTCTCATTCTTGTTTCTCAATTTCATTTACATTCACTATCAAAATAGAATCTTGATTTAGTTAGTTCTTTATTTAGCTATGCATTTTTTTTCATTTTTTTTAAGGTGGGCCCTTTTGTCCATCTCAAACAAATGTCGCTTTTACGAGAATTCAATATTTAATATATAGCTTAAAATCCAGTTTACATGAATTAGGAGATGCGTGCCAAAGAGTATAAAGAAAAAAGAAAAATAATTCAAGAATCTATTATTTTTAGTCTAAACTATGTGTTTGATCTATATTGTTTGATTAGGGTTTAGTTTTAATTTGATCTATATAATTTTTAAAGTTCCAATTTTGATCTCTAAGATTAGTTATAATGCAAATTGTTTATAAACTATATTTCATCCATTCAAATACTCAATTGGTTTTTTATTTTTTATTTTTACTTGGTGCAAAACTTTAATACACCTAATTAATGCAGTAAGTTAAATCGACAATAACCAATTCATTATCATGTTGATTGAAAATGTGTCACGTATTCAATATGTTAATGACTTGTAATAATTGAGAAGATTTGTGAGATTTGACCAACCAATCGATCAAATTAAAAATTTTGAAATTGTAGATATCAAATTAAAGCTAAATGTAAATTTTAAAAATAAATTTGAGACTTCTAAAACTATGGACATCAAATTAATTTTTTTTTTTTTTTTACTGAAATATATCTAAACTCAAAAGAATATATATATATTGATATTTATTGTGATCCGTGCAATTTGAAATCAATTATTGCCGTTCTTTTTAAGACAGTTGAAAAATGGCAAACTTCTGTATTGTTGAAAATTGAAAACAATTATTGAACATTAAATAGTTCACTTATTACCTTATATAAAAATCGAATTATTGTTACAACGATCTATTAATTATAACACCCGCCGTACATGATGCTGGTGATTGCTGATTGGTGATCATAAGGTTAGAAAATACTTGTAGGGAAAAAATAAATTTTGACCTAGACTTTTTGAGTTACATCAATTTTCATACTAAACTTTTAATTTCATCAAATTGCACATCAAACTTAAGTGTTGCAATATTAACGTCAAACTTTAAAAAGTGTTGTAATTTTAACGTTCTAAAAAGTTTTCGCTCCAAATATGGTTAAAAGAAATTTTCCCTTATGCATTCAATAAGTTATAAAACATATGTACGATATGAAATTGGTAAATTTTTTAGAGAAAATGACATTAGAGCTTTTTTTTTGTTGATATTTATGAATTTTGACAAAGTTATTTAATGGTTAATTTGTGCATTCGTCGAACTTATCTTTTGTGCAAAACTTTATTTTATTGAAATTAATGAGTTTATAAAGATATTTACACTGGTTTTTTGTTAGTGAATTAGCAGAATTTGAATCGAGGATAAAAATTGCAACAATTATTTAAGTTTAGGGTCCAATATGATGAAATTGAAAGTTAACTGTCCAAATTGATACAACCTCACAAGTTTAGGGTACATTTTGATTTTTTTTCTCATACTTGTATTGAAGTATTGCTTTAGTTGTTGAATTCCAGTATATAATAATTTAGTCGTGTATTTTCAAATTAATATATAATAATTTAGTTGCTATAGTTTAAAAATTGTCATGATTTTTTTTTAGTTCAACAACATGTGAGGTAGAGAGATTTGAACTTCTGACCTCTTGGTTGATAGTATATGCCTTAATAGTTGAGTTATGCTCAAGTTGGCAACAATTTAGTTCCTACCATGCAAGATATTGTTAACATTTTATAATTTTTTTTACATATGTAAATCGATAAACCACTTAAGAATCAAATGTGTTTAGAAATAATGATGACTAAATCAACACACAATAAAACAATTTAGTTCCTACCATGTAAGATGTTGTTAACATTTTATAGAGTTTTTTTATTTTTTATTTTTTATTTTACATATGTAAATTGATGAACTGCTTAAGAATCAAATGTATTTATAAATAATGATGACTAGATCAATACATAATAAAAATTGATACTTCACTTTGATTTGATTGTTCACAACAAGGATTTAATCATTACAAAATTTAAATTACAAAGACTCAATTGTTATATACTATAGTTGAGGGGCTAAATCGTAACAATTTTATAAGTGCGAGGACCAACTTGTTACATACTAAGTTTCGGGATCAAATTACTTCTTTGTAAAAAGTAAGGACCAAAAGTAGTTTTTAACCATCATTTAATATCGCAATGCTAATCTGAATCAATATTTTTTTTCGAGTTCAACAATTTAAGGGATGGAGGATCGAACCATCAACATTTGGAATAGTAATTTGTGCCTCGTACACTAAACTATACTCGGATTGACAATCTAAATCGATTTTTTTTTTTTGAGTTCAACAATATTTAGAGATGGAAGCATTCGAACTTCTGACATTTTAGTCGATAGTGTATAACAATTACCATTGAGTTAAAGCTCACTTGGCACGTAATCAAAATTGAAGATAGGATGTTTGTGCAATACACAAATATATATAATACATGAGTCACCTGTTAGAAATTCCATAATTCAAAGAAATGGTTAGTTTTGTCGGATGTGGGCTGATTAGTCGTGCGATTATAATTGAAGGTGATGATTGAATGACTGTAGTTACCCATTGTGTGGGATCGGTTGCACAGGATTATGACACGTACGATGGAAGCTTGGGCACCTAACTTTGTACTGGAAGTTAGATTCACACGTGTGGAATGGTCGTTTGCTTGCCACCAAACAACAAGAGAAAGATGGCAAGCAGGGAACGATACATTGTTTATCAATAAGTTTTGAATTTCATTTCCATTTGGTATTTAGGTTTGAAAACACACACTTTTAAGTCTTTGTTGTTAATTTTCGTCAGCATTTTTAACTAAAAATGTTTTTTTTTTAATGCTTGTTTTTTGTGATGGAGTGACAAAATTTTATAATTTTTGAAAAAAAAATATCTCTCTATCTTTGACATCTCCGCCCTTCCCCCCACTTCCGAGACGCCCCCTTCCCCGACTACCGGGTGCCTCCTAAGATTTAGAATATTATTAGTAATGCACATGATCCAAAACTCGATATTTCTCCTACTTGATTTGAGTCTCTGAAAAGGAATGTACATTTTATTTGTGTAAGTAGTAACCATCAATTATCAAGTATTTCACAACATGCTTGTATATTTTCAACACCCCTCGCATTTTGATATCATGTCACTTCATTGATATATCTTTCTACTCAAACATTACATGAAATATACTACTTAATATTATAATTCAAATTTTAGAGACATAATTACATTTTTTTAAAATTTAATGACTAAATAGACATAATCACAAACATTCAGGCTCTATTTGATATTCATTTGGTTTTTAAAAATTAAGCTTATATATAATTTCTTTGTTTTGTTATTTTCTTTCTAAAATTGTTTTCGAAATCTGAGTCAAATGTTGAAAGCTAAACAAAAATAGTTTTTAAAACTTGTTAAAATAGTTTTTAATTTATTTTTTTTTTTGAATTTAGCTAAGAACTCAAATGTATTTTTGTTTTTGAATCTGACTAAGAATTCACATGTTTTTTTTGTAAGAGAGTTGAAAATCATAGTAAATAAATGGTGAGAAAACAAACGCACTTTTCAAAATAAGAAAATTAAAAACGAAATCGTTATAAAAAAACCTCAATAACTAGATTTGTAATTTCATAAGGAAAATTTTTATCAGCAAGTGAGTTCCACGCGCTCAATGAAGGGTGAGGATTGGTTTGGAGTTGTGATCTTGTTGCAAAGTCGCGGTCTTATTGTTCCACCCTCCTATCCTTTCACTTCCAAGCTCCTTCCTCACACCTAATATTTTTCTTGCAAATTTCAAGCTCTTGCAATATTTTGATTTTTAAACTTTTCTTGAAAAAAAATTATTTATCCCTAAGTGTAATGATTAAATACATAATGTTGAAAAAATCCCAATAAGAAACAATCTCTACATGAAAATTAGTTGAAGTAATTAAAGCAAAATAATTTTCTATAATCTAAACTCAAATATGATCAAATTATACCCTCTTTCTTATTTGAGCATGGCCAAAAGTTGAAGGTTTGATTCTGTCACTCCCACATTTGTTAAACTCAAAAACTAAAAAACAATTTGGTTAAATTATAATTTTAGTTCTTGAACTTTCAAGCTTGTATTTATTTGGTTAAACTTTAAAAAATGTATAATAGTTCCTTGAACTTTCAATAATTCAATTTTGTGTTTAATAGCTCCTTGATATATTTGAATTTTTTTAAAATTAACTAATTTATTAGATATAAAATTGAGTTCTATATCTAATGAGATCTTAAACTTTCAATTTTGTGTCTCGTAAGTCCATAAAATTTTAAAAATGTCAACTAGGTCAATGACCTATATTAGACGAAATTGAAAATTGAATGACCTATTGGACATAAAATTGAAAGTTTAAGAACCTATTTGATACCTTTTAAAGTTCAATGACCTATTTAACACAAAATAAAAAAATTCAGGACCTGTTAGATACTTTTTAAAGTTCAGAGGCCAAATAAACATCATCTTAAAAGTTTAGAGACTAAACTTGTAATTTAACCCAACAAATTATATACTATTCATTTCATATGATCTAATTATAGTGAGACATTGTTAGAGGCTTAATTATTACAAAATGAGCAGGTAAAAAGGGTTATAAATACAATAACCAAACCTAAATTTCAATCAAAACTACTTCACAACTAGGGATCAAAGGGAAAAGAAACTCAAAACCCAAAGACCAAGAAGGTTTCTTTTTTCCCAATAAATAAATAAAACTTTAAACATTCTTTATTTAGTTTGTAAATTTTTATAAAACTTCAATTACTTTGAAGACACGATAGAACAACAACACCCATATTAAGGGAAAAAAACCTTAATCCATTGTTATATTAAAAGATCAGTATAGTGCATTACTACTTTATTTATTATATTTTATTTTTTCTATTTTCCTTTTACCATTAATTTGCTATGTTATTGCAGTTGACAGATCAATCGACATTTGTCCCTTGAACATTTTTTTGGGATCATTCAATTGTGTCAAGACAAAATAGTTTGACACAATGCATGAACAAAATTTGATACACTGCTTTAGAAAATTAGTATAGTGCAAACACTTTTCATTTTCTTTTACTATATATTTTCCACATTATATGGAAAATCAACTGACATTTTTATAAACATATTGTTTTCTTTTTAGAACAACCAAGGAATGTAGAGTATGAAAAATTTGAACATTTGACTTCAAAAAAAGAAATACATGCTAATTAATGTCGAGTTATGCTCACTTTTGACTGATGTTATTATTTAGTTAAGAGTGTTAATGATAGAGACTATCTAAAATAACAATTTAAAATTTCAAGATGTAGATACAACTTTTTAAAGTCCGTGAACTAAATAGACAAAATATTGGCCCCACTTGATATTGACTTAATTTTTTAGTTTTTAATTTTTAGAAATTATATTTTGCTTCTTCACAATTTAGTTGGTATGTTTTTCACATTTCTTACAATTAGAGATGTCCATTAGCCCGCGGAGCCAGGGCTCCATGGGGACCCGCCCCGAACGGGGCGGAAAATCCCCGATTACACGAGGAATGGGGGAGGGAGCGGGGAGATTTTTCTCCCCGTTGGCTAAACGGGGATGGGGAATAGTCCCGACCCCGCCTTGCCCCTATATATATATATATATATATATTAATTATTACCTATAAATATAATTTTAAAAAAAAAAACTATAGTAGGAATTAGTTTAAGACTATTTCGTTATAAAAAAAAATTAAAAACTATGTTGTAATATTAAAATTTGAATTTTTAGAAATTAAGTTGTTTCGACATTATAGTATTTTTACTTATAGTATATTATTGTTTTTATTAGGAAATTTTATAACATTTTATTTAAATAGAATTATATTGAAAATTATTCATTTATAAATAATTTCTATTATGGTTGAGAATAAATTTAAAAAAATAAAAAACAAAAAAAAAAAGAAAAAATTCCCTACGGGTTACTCGATCCCAGCGAAATTAAATGGAAAATTTTACGGGGACGAAGAATCCATTCCTCGGTCCCGCCCTGTGGACATCTCTACTTGCAATCACATTTGAATTCTTAATCAAATTTCAAAAACATAAACAAGATTTTTTATTTTTTATTTTTTTTACTTTTCAAAATTTGGCTTAGATTTTGAAAATATTTTTAAAAAGATGATAGCAATATAAATAAATATATAAGTAGAAGTAGTGTTTATAAGCTTAAAGTTCCAAAAATAAAAAATAAAAAAACCAAACCATTATCAAATAATATTGTAATTACCAAATTTGTAATTTGACGAGGAAAAAGCATAAAACTATTATTAGCAAGTGAGTTCCACGCGCTCAAGGAAGGGTGAGGATTAGTTTGAAGTTATGATTTTGTTGCAAAGTCGCGGTCATTGATTCCATTGTTCCACCTTCCAATTCTATCACTTCCAAACTCTTTCCTCACACCTACCCCAATCCCCTCCCTCCAACCTTAATATTTTTGTTGCAAATTTCAAGTTCTTATGTTTTGATCTTCAACCTATTTTTTAAAAAAATATTTAGCTATAAGGGTAATGATTAAATACATAATGTTGAAAAAAATCTCATCAAGAAGTAATTTATACATGAAATTACTCGGGTAATTAGAGGAAAATAATCTTTTATAATTTAAACTCAAACATGGTCCAATTATACACTCTTTCATGTTGCTAAATTCAAACATATCTTAGTAGAAAATTATACCTATTACCTTCTCAAACATCTAAAGCTCGATTCTCCACTCTTCATTTGTTGAACTCAAATAGAATATTGCTAAAAAAATAATAGACTCGAGAAAAAAATGGACATCTCTTGTTAACTTGAGCATAATTTAACTGATTAATACATATACCATCGATCAATAGATCAGATGGTTGAATTATTCATCTTCATATGTTGTTGAACTTGAGAAAAAAGAAAGTTAGACATCTCTAGAGCTTAATTATTAAAAAAATGAATAGGTAAAGAATGGTTCATAATACAAAAACCAATCTCAATTTCAACCAAAGCGAATTCACTACTACCCAAACTTCAAACTATTTTTAAAATCTCTTCATCGATTTGACAGTAGAAGTAATGTAAATCTTTAAACAAACATACTTGAAAATTATACATATTTAAAAAAAAAAAAAAGCAAATATCAATAAAAACATATTTTTTCACAAAAGCAAAAAAAAAAAAAGAGGTTCTTCCTTGAAACCAAAGCATTCATCTTTTTTAAAATACCCTTTGATTCCCAAATTCAATACTCACTTCCTTCTTCTCTTACCTTTCTAAACAGTTTCTTCTCCTCCAGCTCCGGCCATGGCGGACAGAGTCCACCCGAACGCCGCCGGAAAAGCCAATGCCAATGTCAATTCCAATTCAAACGACAACGTCAACCCGACCGCCAACGGGCCGCCCTTCCCTTCCACCAAATCCCAACTCTACGGCGCCTCCCGCCCGTCCTACCGCCCTCAGCCCCAAAATCGCCGCCGCCGCTCCATTTGTTGCTCCGTCTGCATCTGGCTGACGGCGATCATCGCCGCCATCGTCATCCTCCTCGCCGTCGCCTTCACCGTCGTGTACCTAATTTACCGTCCACACCGCCCGTCCTTCTCCGTCATTGCTCTCAAAATCGACTCCTTCAAATTCACACCTTCTCAACTCAATTCCAAATTCGACCTAAATCTCGCCACGACAAACCCAAACAAGAAGGTCATGTTCATTTACAGTCCGATTTCCGTCGCCGTCTTGTCGAACGGCGTCGATCTCGGCGACGGATCGTTCCCTGAGTTCGTGCACGAGAAGAGGAACACCACGGCGATGAAGGTGAGGGTGGCGAGCGGCGCCGGAGAGATCGACGGCGAGACGGTTGATTCATTGAAGGCGGCGATGAAAAGAAAAACCGAATTCCCGTTGGAGATTAAGATGGAGACGAAAGTTAAGGTGAAAATGGGATGGTTGAAGATGCCGAAGGTTGGACTTAGGGTTTTTTGCGACGGAATTACTGCGGGATTTCCGGCAGCGAAGAAGAAGAAGACGGCTGTTGCGGCGGCGGTTGAGAATGCAGAGTGTAAGGTGGATTTCAGAGTGAAGATCTGGAAATGGATTATTTGAATTTTGAGATGGTGATGAAAGCCAGGGAATTTGAAGTTTCTTGCTTTTATAGTGTGGGTTTTTTTTTTTTTTTCGCTCATTTGTTTGTTAATTTCAAATTTTGATTTCTTAATTTCTTTTTTATGAACAATGATTTATGTATTTTGTAAATGAGAATATTTGGCTTATAATACACAACTCTAGGTCAACTTGAGTACATCAGTATAGTTTTAGTTAATAGGTCAAGCCAATTCGAACATAGTTCAGTGGATAAGACATTAATTACTATCTCAAAAATCAATGTTTCGATCTCCCATTCTTACAATGGTTGAACTAAAAAATAAGTAAGCCAAGAACATAACTTAATAGATAAAAAAAACTTAATTATTTTTTCTAAAATTGAAAGTTTGATGATTCACTCTAAACATAACTCAACTGATCAATATATTATATCCTCAACCAAAAGATTAAAGATATGAATCTCTATCATCTCATATTTTTAACTAAAAAAAAAAACTCAATCATTCATTCTCTCATTAGTTGAACTAAATTGGAAAAAAAGTTATCATCGTTAATACGTTGCTTAAAAAAATCTAAAAAGAAAATAGATTAGTAATCTTAATTTGTACCATCAATTTAAACACAACTCACCTGTTGAATTGTTGAAGGTATTGGAAGATGGAACTTTGATCTATAATCATTCGAAAGTAATAGATGTATACGTACCTAGTCACTAAGTACGATATTATGAATAACCATTACAACTATATCATATTACGTTTTCTAAAACGGAAAAAGTATATCACATCACAATTATAGTTTATTGATTTAAACGTATATAGACATCAATATGTTTAAAAAAAAAATGTATAGATACATCAACCATTAATACTAAAGCATCCTATGTTTACAATTTTTAAAAAGAATATATTATATTTACAAATACTTTTATAAATCTACATATTTCTAAATAATTGAAAAAATTATGCTACCGATTAAAATTTCTCATCTATATTTGATACATTTTTGTTAGAGTTAATGAGGCCTTCTTTTTTTTTTTTTTTTTTGTGTGTGTATGTTTAAAAAATGTCAAATTTTCCATGGGCTTCCTAACTTCAGGCCTGCAAACACAGGCCCGTTTTAACTGGCAAAAGATGGGCCTCAAAAGTGGGCTCTGATTCCAGAAGCTTTTCCCGGCTATAATCGTATACGGCAAATTTAAAATGAGCGCGAATCTCAACCATCCAATGAACATACTCGTGCCATTGATGATTTCTTCAAAACCTCTGCTTAAACCCTCAGAAGCAAAAAGTGGAAACTGAAGGCGTCTCTCTCTCTCTCTCTAGCTGTGGCCATTAACGGCGATGTATCGAGCAGCTTCCAAATTAGCTTCCTCATTCGGTTCCTCAACGTCGAGAAAACTCGTAAGAACAATTAAGATCCATTTCTCTTTGCATTTCTCCACGTTGACTCTCTCCATCTGTTTTCTTCACTGTATTTGGATGCTGATTGGTGAATTTGTTGCACTGAGGATGAAACTGGAGAAGGAAATTGAATTTTGATGTCAATTGCAGCATATTAATGTAGCCAAGTTTAGCGAACTTTGAATTTTCCCTCCTTTTTTTATTATTATTATTTTTTTTAATGTTTGAGGATCACTCTTTGATTTGCCCGCGCATTTCTTGTAATGAAGAAATGAACGTGGTTTGTGATGCGTCAAACAAGAGATATGGTTATTGAAGTTGATCGGTTTGATTTGTGCAATCAGAACACCTGCGGATTATTGTTTTTTGCGATTGTTTTTTGTTTTGGTTTTGATGAGTACGGACGGACATGGATTGAGTTTCTAGAATTAAATTTGGGTTTCTTTGGATTTGAAGGTATGTAGCAGGGTTACGAGCAGCAGAAATTATGCGGCGAAGGATATCAATTTCGGGGTTGGGGCTCGTGCAGCTATGCTCCAAGGTGTCTCGGAGGTTGCTGAAGCTGTTAAAGTGACAATGGGACCAAAGGTATTGGACTTGATTCGTCATTTTGACTTTGGTTGTTTTTCTACTTCTTCACTTGCTGGGAACGCCGAAATATCTAACTGGTAGAAAGAACTGCTGCAGTTTTCATTAAGATGTTTACACATTTTTCGACGGCTATTTGAACTTAAAAGGGGACTGTAACTAATTAATAGTTCTTGCTTCTTTCTCATCGTGGTCAATGAAATTAGGGTCGCAATGTAATTATTGATAAAAGTCACGGCAGCCCAAAAGTCACAAAGGATGGCGTTACTGTAGCCAGAAGTATCCAATTCAAGGATAAGGCTAAAAATGTTGGGGCAGATCTCGTAAAGCAAGTTGCGAGTGCCACAAACACTGCTGCTGGAGACGGTATCTTCTTCATTTAATCTGAATTGCATTTAATTTTTTTTAATAATAAATACTTATTTATTATTAATATTATCTATGTTGAGAAGTTCAAGCTATATTGATCTTGGGACTTACTATTAAGATTACATGGGGTTCCATCTCAAAACCAATTAGCTTTGAGATGGAACCCCATGTAATCTAATATGGTATCAGAGCCCATTAAACCCAAACGGGTATTCGGTCCAAAAATTAAAATTGGGATCCGATCCAAGAATGGTGAACCCAAAGTGGCACCATCTTGAGGGGGCATGTTGAGGATCCCACATTGGAAAAATGTAAAGAGACCTCACAATTTATAAGATACATGGGCTACTCCTCTCATTGCCAATTGGTTTTGAGATGGAACCCCATGTAATCTAATACTTACAAAACTAGAATATGTGAAGGAAGCTATGAGACATTAAGTAACAAAAGATGGATATTGGGCGTTAATTAGCATTTTTGCATTGGAATTGATATCATGCAAATAGAGAAGTATCACTGTGCTTTCTTCCATAAAAAAAATTAAATTGAACCTATGGTTATAGATGGGGCTTCTGCTGTAACATTTTCACTACTCAGTTCTTTGCCTGCCCCTTATATGCTTCTTGTTCTTAGAAACCGTACAGTGGGTGGAGAGGATAGTTTTCCATGTTTGCATGCTATTTTGATGGTGTGTTGGGTTGTGTTGTTTGTTGACTTACCAAGATTTAGCAACTTAAACTCTAAGAGTTGCAAAGCACGGAGTATTTATTGGAGCACTGATTTTAAAATTGGACAAGCATGTTTGTTCATAAACAAATTGCGTATCTTGTTGTAGGTACAACTTGTGCAACTGTTCTGACTCAGGCCATTCTCACCGAAGGTTGCAAGTCAATAGCTGCAGGTGTAAGTGTGATGGATTTACGCCTTGGTATCAAAACAGCAGTTGATGCTGTTATCTCTGAGTTGAAAAGCAGAGCATTGATGATAAGCACTCCAGAAGAAATTACTCAGGTAACAGGGTTTCAGAGGGAAGCTACTTTTTAATTTTTCAAGTGAGATTCTTTATATTTGACAATAAGTTTGTATTTGGATATTAGTTGGTAATCATTGATACCTATATTGGAATAGTGCTTTTTACATTTTTTAGTACACACATCTGTAGTATTGCTTTTGGATGTAGGACCTCCTTGTTCATACTCTTTCTTGAGTTTTAAAAGTGCCGTGAGTGTGTGGATCCTAGAGCAGTTGTCGCATAAATTTATCTTTTGTAATAATAGTTCGTAAATTTATCATCTGGATGAAGCAGGTTTTTCTATGGATATAAATATATTATTTCTTCTATTATGTTACTTTTTTTTTGTATATTATTTGTTATTCGTCATTTTTATCCTAGGTTTGCACCATCTCTTCTATTTTTTCTTACCTTTTTATTTTTCCTTTGGTTATTTGTTATTTATGTACAGGTTGGCACTATGTCTGCAAACGGTGAGCGTGAGATTGGAGAATTGATAGCGAGGGCAATGGAGAAAGTTGGAAGGGAAGGAGTGATCACTGTTTCCGTGAGTATTCTTTACCCACTTGCTTTCATATAATATGATAATTGAACTTATGAATACTCCAGTAACTTCTATGTCTCTGCAGGATGGAAATACTTTGGAAGACGAATTGGAAGTGGTGGAAGGAATGAAACTAGGCAGAGGTTTTATTTCTCCTTATTTTATTAACGATCAAAAGACCCAGAAATGTGTAAGTTTAGATTCCTTTTGCAATAGTTAAAAACCTTTAGGTGTTTAATGCACTAATAATATGACTGCTGCTTGCCGATGCCTGAGTATGAGAAAAAATCATAAACTACCTTGTTGCATATGTGCTCCGTTGTCAACTTCATATTTCTGTGTGGGTCATGTGATAATTATGCGAAGTGTGTAGCATGTAATTTTGCAAATTTGATCTCTTGTATTAAAATTTTAATATGGAATCATAATGCATCAAAATGCGCAGGAACTAGAAGACCCTCTCATCCTCATACATGAAAAGAAGATTTCAGATATGAATTTACTCCTGAGAGTACTTGAACTCGCAGTAGAGGTATCAATCTTAATTTTATTTTTACCTTTTTTTTTCCCTCCATATGCAATGTGGTAATATGCCTGAACGTTACGAACCTAACATGATAAATTCATTCTCTGAGCAGAAGAAAAGGGCACTTCTTGTTGTAGCTGAGGATGTTGAGAGTGATGCACTTGCGATGCTAATACTTAACAAGCATCATGCTGGCCTGAAGGTGATTTCTTGTTATATATTTATTTGTTTTTAAAAAATCTGGCATTGTGGCTTATTTTAACTTTTTCCCTATCACTATTGCATGATTGTGCATGCAGAAGTTCGACGAAAGATCAAATTTCCTTCCAAAAGAACTGAGCAATTAAAGTAGACATAGGCATTATTGCATTCATATTCAAGTAGCTGTGAATCTCTTTGATTAGCAGAGATTTGGTCTTTTATAATTGTGATTATTCTTTTGGTCATCAAATCTCCTTATCAAATCTATCTTAAAAAATATTTCAAATCTTCTCCATTCTAAAGCTTGTATGGATCCAGGTTGAATGTGACGTATGTTTTTAACTCAAATGGCTTATAACTTACAAAATCCGGGAAAATATCTTTTAGTAGGCTAGCATGCTTCTGTCA
This sequence comes from Trichosanthes truncata, assembly GCA_033996785.1. NCBI lineage: Eukaryota > Viridiplantae > Streptophyta > Magnoliopsida > Cucurbitales > Cucurbitaceae > Trichosanthes > Trichosanthes truncata. The sequence goes on from MU867259.1 coordinate 57,932,071, forward strand.
GCTGCAAAATGTCACTAATGACTTGCTTTCTTGAGTGAGTTTCGAAAAGTTCTTGGTGAATTAATTAATGAAACATTATGTTTTAATATGTTATTCTGAGTGCTTGTCAGTTCATGCCGATATAGAGGCATATGAGTTGCTGAGGACAATAAGACAAGTATTTGCATTATGTTCTTTTACGTATGTGACTAAAGTTACATTATACCATCACCATCATAAGAACTTTCCAGTTTCCCTTGCGGAGTACTTACATAAATTGTGGTCATATCATCAACAACCCAATTTTATAGTCCATATACCACCTTCATTGTTTTTTCTACTTTCAGGTTTGTGCCATCAAAGCTCCTGGTTTTGGGGACAACAGAAAAGCCAATTTGGATGATCTTGCCATTCTGACGGGAGGAGAGGTGATAGATACAAAGTGCTCTAATCCAAGTTCATTGTATCAACATTTTGTATATAGTTTAGTTACATTTAAAATGAACAACAGGTCATCACCGATGAACGTGGTTTAACACTTGACAAAATGCAACTAGAGATGCTTGGTACTGCAAAAAAGGTTCACGCCCAGTTCATTATTGCGCTTCTTTCTTTTTACTGTTGTTCTTTGTTTAATGCTTCATGCACAATGTTAACTTCTGCTTAGGTCACCGTCTCTCTTGACGACACGATCATTCTTCACGGAGGCGGCGACAAGAAACTAATAGAAGAAAGATGTGAGCAGGTTTGTTGCAGCTATCTAAGTTGTTCCTGACGAGATTCTATTTAAGCAGCTTTTTAAAACTTTTTCCTTGAGGCTGAAAAGGAGACTATAACTTAATCAAGTTGGAGTCTTCTTAGAGACCGTGGGAAATGTATTAAAGAGTAGCATCTATTTTATGAATTCCTATCAATACCGTATCCTGATTGCCTTGCAGTTGAGAACTACTATTGACAGCAGTACTGCAATGTTTGACAAGGAAAAAGCTCAGGAAAGATTATCAAAACTCTCTGGTGGTGTAGCAGTCTTCAAGGTAGAGTGCTTGCCTTAATAATGTCTTGAAAGAATTTTGTATGCCTCGTTTATAAACAATTCAGTTCTCTTGCAGGTAGGTGGGGTAAGCGAGGCAGAAGTTGGGGAGAGGAAAGACAGAGTCACAGATGCCCTGAATGCCACAAGAGCAGCTGTGGAGGAAGGAATTGTGCCAGGTAAGCTTTTCTTAAACTGGACAAAGTATTGTTGAAAGCATCTCCGTGCTGTTGGTGGATAATTGTTATCATTAGGTGGTGGAGTTGCCCTTTTGCATGCTACGAAGGTTCTGGATGAACTTCAAGCTCAAAATGAAGACCAGAAAAGAGGAATAGAAATAGTGCAACATGCTCTTAGGGTTTGTTCGTTTCTTTGAGTTCTCATCACTACTCTTTTGGGCTCATCTCGACCGCTTGCTTTCTTAAATCAAAGCTTCCGTTTTCTACAGGCACCTACGTTTACAATAGTTTCAAATGCTGGATATGACGGTGCTTTGGTTCTTGGAAAATTATTAGAACAGGATGATCGTAATTTGGGTTATGACGCTGCCAAAGGTTGGTTACTTTCAGCCGTTGGAAATTTTTTGAGTTCATTTATATGCAATACGTTACGAGATATCCTTTTTCCACTTAACTAATCGACTTTTACTCATGAATTTTGGTTTCCAATCTGGATTTTCTCTCTTTTCCTCCCCTGTTTGTGTCTTCAGTTGAATTCCTGAGGATTTTTTTTAATTAATTAGAATTAATTGTTCTTTTCCATCCCGCAATCCATGTCAATGATTTTACTACTACTTAAGTAGGAAGTGCTTGTGCAAAACAGGTGAATACGTTGACATGGTGAAGGCTGGAATTGTAGATCCTCTGAAAGTTGTGAGAACTGCTTTAGTGGATGCTGCCAGGTGAATATTCCATTCCATGTCCTTTATCACAAGTTGCCACGGGTCTGTTTGGAATGACTTTTTAAGTGCTTAAAGAAGTGTTTGTAAGTGCAAAAAAATGTTTTTAAGCACTTAGAAAGCCATTCCAAACAGACCCGTAGTTTTTTTTTTTAGGAAACATAAACCATGTCATTGATGTATGAAATAGATACAAAAAAGTCCTATCGGGCAATAATTACAAAAAACTCTTCCACTGAGCAATAAGGGTTGTCAAATTGAAATTACAAAAGGGAGGAGAATTTTTACTCCAAGATATAGCAAGATAGATAGTAGAATCAATAAAGGAACCAAATGTTTTGTTGCTTCTCTGTAAAGATTCGGGCATTTCTTTCCAACCATAAGTTCCATAAGAAAGCATAGACAAAGTAACAAAGTTGTGCCATAGGATCTTCTTCTCCTTCTTGAAAGGGTGGCCATTGATGGTGTAATTGAGTAATGTATAAATATCACTTGGACGAGCAGTATACCAGCAAAAAGCTTGTTGTATGTAGTTCCAAAAAGTGGTTGCAAAGGGGCAGTCACTAAAAAGATGAACCTGGGATTCGTTACTCCTTAAACAAAGGTGACAACAACTGGGAGAGATGGTAATCCAAGGAGATTTCCTCTGAAGCTTATCAAAGGTGTTAATACAAGCATGGCTAAGCTCCCAAACAAAAATTTGACTTTTTTAAGAGAGCAACCTGCCCATAATTGGGTGTAAAATCAGAATTCTCCAAATTGTTAGTAGATGCAAGAATTCTAGTTAGTAAGCTTGTGGAGAACAATCCATCCTTTTCTAGAGTCCAAACTCAACTGTCTTCTTGTAGAATGAAGTTAAAGGATGATAAAAGATTTGATAGTGATGCCCATCCGTGAATTTTTGAATCCCTCAAGTTTCTCCTAAAAACAGATTTCATGCCCCTGTACTAGGATTCCACATATCAACAATGGCAATCTCTTTTCTTTGGAACAAGAGAAAAAGAGATGGATAGCTTGTTTGAAAGTTTTGAGGTCCTAGCCAAACATCTTTCCAAAAAAAGGTCTTGTCACCATGACCAACATTTGAACTAATGGTGGCTGTACATCAGTTGCTGTAATTTAACAATGGATTTCCAAGGACCTTTGAATGAATGCAATGAATAACTCCCCGGTTTTTGGTTGTTATGGGTGGTGCCAAACTTTGATGCAATGATTCTTCTCCAAAGGGCATCTTTTTCATGATAAAAATGCCAAATCCATTTAGCCAATAGGGAGATATTTTTCTTATGAATATAGAAAATTTCCAAACCTCCCTCTACAATAGGGGCTTGTATAGATGACCAATTGAGAATCTGGCTGCCATTCTTCTCAGTACACCCCTCCAAAAAAGAAAGTCTATATACTGAAAGATTAATTTACCAATTTACTATTTCTCCTTATGCAGTATGAAAGATTAATGAATTGGTATCAGTAGTTTACCAATATTCATTTCCTATTAGTAGTAAATTGGTAAATTTTGCTAGTGTAGTTTACTACTGATACCAATTTTTTCCTTCCAAATTGTTCATAAAAAAATTGGTAAGAAATGAAATGAATATTGAAAGATTAATGAATTGGTATCAGTAGTAAATTGGTAAATTTGCTAGTGTAGTTTGCTAGGGGCAACATTAGTAGTTTATTTCATTCTCTACAAAATGTTTTTAGTTCGACATGTGAGATGAAGATTCGAACCTCTATATATGCCTTAACCAGTTGAGCTATACTTAGATTAGCAACTAACATGCAAAATTTTGTCTTCTTTTAAGTGCACTAATTAAATGTTTGACGTTCTTGAATTTCCAGCGTCTCATTGCTGTTGACAACAGCCGAGGCAGCTATAGTGGAAGATCCAAATGATAAGAACAAGCTTCCGAGCAGAATGCCAGCTATGGAAGATATGGGCTACTAGGGCAATTAGCTCTCCACCATCCTCATCGTATCCACACATTGAAATCTGATTCCATTATATAGCTCAATTTTCATTGGTAATTAATTTAAAAGATAATATGATGTGATCAATTGATTATTATACAGGGGAAGTACTCAAGGAAGGGTTTTGGATGAATCAATGTGCATCTACATAATTCAAGTAAGAGAGTTTTTTTTATCCACTTTCTTGTAAGACAATAGCAAGCAATGAAATCAGATCAGTTTTCCCTAGTGCCTAATTACTCTGTTTTGTACACAATGCTTTTGAATATCCACTTGTGCTTTACCTTTCCTTTTTCAAGTACAATAATGAATAAATATGAGTTGGGGAATTTGAACTTGTAACCTTAAGGGAAAGAGTAGATGTCATGTTGACAACTTTTTGAGCTTGGTTAGTAAGATGCAAATAGAAATTTGAAGGACAAATGAACAAATTTTTTTAAATATTTCCTATGCAGTATGAAAAATTAATGAATTGGTATACTGATGTTGTGTTCTAAATACATGAAATGAATATTGGAAGAAGGTTAAACTGGAGAAGGGTATAATTTTTTAATTTTTACCCCCTTCTCTTTTACAAGTGACACCTTTTCTTCTCAAAGATATTTATGGACTTAATATGCCAAAAGAAACTAAAGTGGGGAAGGAGAAAGGGTTGGGTTGAAGAAGAAGCTAAGTATCACAAGTTGGGAAGGTAAATAAAGTATCTACTGCACCTTTAAGCTCTTGATCTTGAGCCTGTTGTATTGGGTCAGAGTCTTCTTTCAACATTACATTGTCCATCTTAAGCATAGCTTCTTCACTGCACAGTTCAAATCAGTCAACACTTAGGGGCTGTTTGGTGCGCAGGGTTGGAATGTTAAACCTGGGAATGTTAAACCTGAGGGGTTAAGCTGTGGGTTTAAGTAGCCTGGGTTTAAGAATGCTGTGTTTGGAATGCAGGTTAAAGAAGTCTGGGTTTAGGAAGTCTGTGTTTGGAGTGCAGGTTTAAGAAACCTTGGTTTGGAATGCAGATTTTAAAATATTAAATTTATGAAATGTTTGATTGTATTTAATTAATGGTTAAATTTTAAATTATTTTAAAATTTCATTCTAATTATTTATTTATTTTTATTTTAATATAGTTAAGTTAAAAATTAATTAATTTTGTATGGTTCAAATATAACTAAATTCAAAATTAAAATTATTTCTTATATTTTTGTTATTTTAAATTGACTAATTTAATTATATAAAAATGAATAAACTAAAAAAACTAACATTGGGTAGATTTTTTTAATTGACTATGTAAAAAATATATGACTAAGTTGAAATTAAATATCATACATTTATTTTTTTTACTTTGATATTTTTTAATATGGATAGTTTAAAATTAAATATTATTTATTTTACTAATTTAATTTAATAAGTTTGTAATTCGAATTCAACTCAATTTTAATTACTTTTCCAAAAAAAAATTAAACCAATATTTGTTTCCATCAATTTTAAAATTGAGATTGGACTAAAATTATATATATATATATATATTGCATAATTTGAGATTTTAATTTTACTAACTAATAAGAAAATGAACTATCTAATTTGTTATTCACTTTGTTTTTAGATAACTAAATTAAAAATAAAATTTTATTTAGAGGTACAGTTCTAATGTAAATTAGTTTATTTTTTATTATTTGTCTCGTAGAGTTCAACTCAACAAATGCAAAAAAAAAGTTTGAACATATGGGATAAACTTTCTTTCACCATTTTGCCCATTTTTATTATATGTATAATTTATTTTTTCTCAAAAAAAAAAGATAATTAATTTAAGAAAACCATAATAAGAAATGAAAGAGAAAAATAATCACAAATTATTTTAACAAAGAGGGGCAAAATGGTGAAAGAAAGTTTATCTCATACAATCTGATTTAATCTCGTAGACTTATTATTTTACTAAGTTTTGAGCAAAATATCATATACTTTTGTTATTTTAACTAATTTAAAATTAAATTCTATTTTTGTATTTTAATATTTAGCAAGTTCAAAATAAAATAATGTTTTTATCTTAAACTCAATTATTAAAAATTATATATTTTTGGCCAAATTACACTTTTAATCCTGAAGTTTTATTTTAATTTTTATTTGGCGTCTGAGATTTCGAAAACAACATTTTAGTTCTTAAGTTAAAAAAAATGATTATAATAAGTTTTTAAGTTAAATTGACTAACGGAAAAAATTCGAAAGTTACATACAACACATTTGAAGTTATCAAAAAAGTTGTTGATATTGATGAGATGAAAATCAAGATAAGAAATGGATGAAGGAAGAAGAAAGAAAATATTTTAAAAGATAAAATAATAATAATAATGATAGAGAAGGAATAAGAGGAAGATTAAAAAAAAAAAAAAAAAAAAAAAAAAAAAAAAAAAAAAAAAAAAAACCCAACAATCCATGGGGTTGAATAGTATTTACTATTCAACCCCATGGGTTTGGGTTTAGGAAACCATAGTTTTGTAAACCCTTGTCCCAAACAAGGGTTGGGCTTATGAATGCTAACCCACCCAAGCCCAACCCCCAAAACAAACACCCCCTTAGAGTTTCTTTCATGTTTACTTTTTTTTTGGGTTTGTCATCAATTCATTTCAGCCTAAAACTTGACCAATATGTGAAAATAAATCATATGATTTGATGTGGATTTGGAATGACTTTTGGAAAAGTAGTTTTTTAAAAACTTATTTTGATGATTAAAACAGATATTAAAAATTCTAAAGTTGTGCTTTTGTTGGAGTACTTGTAGGAAAAATGCATCATCAGCAGGATAGGAGCTATCTCAAAGTTTGAAAGTTAAATATATATTTTTTTAAAAAGCTTGAAAGTTAGAAAAAAAAATGTTGTAGCTTGCCTCATAGAAACTGTCCTTGGGCCTAGGTCAAGGTAATGGACTAGGCTGGCCCATCTAAGAAATTAAAGGCCTTATTGGATTATGGTCTTGGGCCAGGCTTCAAGATAAGAGTTCGGTATACGTTATTTGGAAGAAAATATAAAAATAATAAACGTACGTTGGCGCCAAATATGGCCAATCGTAAAAAATTTGAAATGCTCCCAGTCCAAGGATTGAGCCCTGAAGGTAAAATAATGATAATAATAATAACATTAACAATATCGAGAGTGAAAACTAATTTAGCAAATGTAATTCAGTTAAACTCAAACTTAATAACGTAAAACAATTTTAAAATTAAAAATAAATATATTTTGGGATTAACTGAAAAAAAAAAGGATCTAGAATACTAAAATAGTAAATAAAAAAAACTGTCTTCAAGTATCCTTTATTTCTATTAAACAAAATTACACAAGACATCACTTGTAATTTTGAATAGGAGAGAAGAAAGACGACATACTTTTTCTCTCCATTGTAATATATAATTATTTAAATTAAAAATTGTAATTAAATAACTAAATTCTTTAAATACGTAAATATAATCACAAACTTTAATCATAATAGAAACCAAGATAGAGAAATAAAATCATCTAATATTGGTGCAATGCAAGCCAAAAAAAAGAAGAAAAAAAATCATACTGACCTTTGATGAACGAACTCATGATCATCCTGATGAAACTTAAGAAGTTGTTGTTGATGATGATGATGAGAATCATCAACTTCGATATCATCAAAATCATTAACAGAGCCGCCCTGTTTCAAGTGCAACGAAGAACACGACGACATTCCCGAATCCTGAATCCCCCAAACCTCCACTTCCTCATCCAAACTCTCCCCATTCTCATTTTCCCCAACAACAAACCCTTCCCCTTCATATCCCTCCACAAACTGATGCTCAATTCCGCCATATCCAGTCATCGGATCCGCCTCTAGAATGGCCGCGGCGGCAGCCGCTGCCGCAGCAGCCTGCTGCTTACAAATTGCCAATTGATGAAGCACAATCTCAAGCTCGGCCTTGCTGTACTCAATCTGGCGCTGAAGGTCTCGAATGATGCGGTAACATCCACCGACGGGATCGAGGGATCGAACGTCGGATTGGAAAATAATGGTACGCATTGCCTCTTCCTTTTCGAAGGGATCTAGGTTCTTGATGATTTTGGTGATGTTGCTGACGCCAAAGAGTTTGTGGGCGTTTAGGAATTGGCGTTGGCGATCGTGAGGGAAGTAGGGGGCGAGGATGCAATCGGGAGCGCACTTGCGACGTTGGTACTTGCAGGCGGCGCAGGCTTGGGTGGTGGTGGTGGTGGAGACGGTGGCTGTAGATTTGGAGAGGTGGTGGTGGTGGTGGTGGATGGAGGTCATTTGAAAATTGAGGGAAAAGGGTTAAAGAAGAGAAGAGTGAGTGTTGTTGAAGATGGAGGGTATTGAGATAGCGGGTGCGGCGGGGATGGGGGAAAATGGGGGATTTGAAATTTGGGGGAATTGGGGGAAATTAAGGGGATTTGGTTTTGTTTAAGTGTTTGTGTTTATTATGAGTTTGTGTTGGTTTTTTTTTTGGTGAGGGGAATGGGTGGATGGGAAAAGGAGAGATCTTAACTGAATTTGGTCAGAAGGGGAACGATAATGGTGGAAAGGGAGAATTTGGAAGAGGAATTATGAGTTGTAATTCATGGTGGGTTGTTTGTTTGTGGTTAAAATTAGGGGTGGAAATGGTTTGGGTTTTTTTGTTTGTTTTTTTGAGATTGGAAGTTGAATTTCATGGGTTTTGATTTGTGTGGATGTTTCATTGCCTATAGGGTTGTGGGGGGATGGAGAGAGATGTGTGTATGAGTTTAAAATCTTTGATATTTTATAGGTCTATGACCATTTACGTTCGATTTGATAATCATTTAGGCTCCATATCATAACAATTTGGTTTTTTATTTTTGAAAATTGTGGTTGTTTTCTTATCATTTCTCTACAATAAATTTTACATTTTTTAAGAACTAAAAATGAGGTTGTCATGGATTAGAATCAAAGTTTTTAAATTTGAGATGAATTGGGGGTAAATTTTGATTTTGATTTTGATTTATTTATTTATTTTTGGTTTAGTTTTCTATGTTTCTTATTTTAGGTATAATCTTATGGAAGGTTCTTACTTTGGAAATTGTCTTTTCTAGCTCAACATTCGATTCATGCTAGGGTTGAACAATTTCTGCCTATGTTAATGAGGTTTTCTATTTACTTTTTGATATGATTTATATTTAGTGGTTTAAAAATATTAGTGGGATTGTCTTATCTATTAAATGCAATAGAAATGGATCAATATAAATAAACTACTCCCGAAATTAGTTTGCAAGAATTCCTACTAAACGAAATGAGAAAGCTAATTTTTCACAAAGAAAATGAGTGAAGCTAATTGAGTATATCTATATATTTACCAAATGTTGTTTTTGAACCAAAAGACTTCACGAGATGAGCAAGCTGTTTCCTCACTCACAATAAGGTTTGAGGTAAAGTCAAAGAGTTGTTTTGGAGAGGCTAAATTATACCATATAAATAAAACTATTCCTTTGCACCAAAATAATAATAATAATTTAAGCTCCGTTTGATAACTATTTGATTTTTAAAAATTAAACTTATAAATACTACTTTCATCTATATGTTTCTTTATTTTGTTATCTACTTTTTACATGTGTTTTTAAAAACCAACTCAAGTTTTGAGAACTAAAAAAATGTAGTTTTCAAAAACTTATTTTCTTTTTTTTTTTTTTTGGAATTTGGCTAAAAATTCAAATAATTTTTTTTAAGAAAATGAAATTAATTATAGAGAAATGATGAGAAAATAAGTACAAATTTTAAAAATAAAAAGTAAAAAATCAATAGTTACCAAACGGAGCCTTAGATTTAAGCGTTTGAACCTAAAAAAGTTTAAGGCTAAGCTCAATTAAAGCCCCAAGCCCAATGAACCTTAGATATTGTTTGGGTCTGAACCAAATTAGCCCAATCTTTAATAGCTAAGTCTATGGCAGCCTATGGACTTAGCTTATTGGATCAAATATTAAGTCGGGCCGGGTCGGTCCGTTGGATAATTATTATTATTTTTAAAGTATTTTAATTTTTTTAAAATTCTTAAATCAAAATTTATGAGATCGATATTTTCTATTCAATATCTCTTGAAAATTTTTGGTAACTTTTATTATTCTTTTCTCCATAAAATTATTAGTGTTGTGAGTTCTTTTTTTAAATTCTTTATTTGTTTAAGAAGCTTTTTATTAATTTTTTCCATTTCTAATTTAAATATTTTTAAAAAATTATATATTGGTTGGACTTGGATCAGACTTTGGGCTATAGACCCTTTGATGAAGTTGAAATGTATCTATATTTACATGTGATTGTATATAAGTAAAAAAATTAGCAATCAAAAGTAATAAACATATGAAAGGTACTATAGAATAATTTAAATAAGAGCAACTCTATTTGCCAACTCTTTTTCTTTAGTTTCTTTTTGAGTTCAACAATTGCAGTGGAGAATTCAACCATCAAACTTTAGGACGATAATTGATGTTTTATCCATTTAGCTATATTCGAATTTATACTTTATTTGCCAACCTGAATGTAGATTAATTTGTTAAATCACTATATCTTTTTTCTTCTTTTATTAAAACACTATATCCTATCTATACATGTGATTATGAATTTAATGAAAAATCAAAAACCCCATAAACTATGCAACTTTTACAAAGAAAAAGAAAAAGGGTCAATTTAATATTATGTGTATTTTTTTTGTTTTAATTTGGTTACCATTTTTAGGGGTCTCCCTTCTCCGTGGCAATCGGTTTTCCCCAGATTCTCACTCAATCTCCTCCATCTCTCTTCTTCTCCCTTTTCTTTTTTCAACCCCACTTCTCTCTTGCTTACTCTTTTTCTTCTCTTAATTTCTCTCCGTCTTTCGATTCGATTCCCCCTTTCAAACCTGTTTCTTGATTTCCTTTCCGATTCCCATTTTTCTTCCTCTCATTCTCCATGCTCGCGCTCTGATTTTGGTTTCAACCCATCTTCGCTCCGCGGATTAACGTACATTGGTAAGTATTTCCCTCAATTTCAGATCTAATTTGTTTTAAACTGAGCTGTTTCTTTTTACACTTTAAAACATAGCTAGCGACTTTTAGCAGTTCTGTGTTTTGTCTGTCGGCGCATTATTTCATGGGGTTTGTTGTCCATTTTCATGATTGTTCTGCTGAATACGTATATATGAATGAGGAGGTGGAGAAAAGGAATCGAAACTCATACTTGGGTATTTGCCCCTGTGTTAAATCATGGCCGAACTCAAAAACTTAAATGGGTTATGATAAATTTAATCTTATAGCTATAGTTTAACACTCCCCTCACTTCTAGGTTTAGAAATTTGTGGAAGTCCCAACGAGTAGAAATCTATATTAATTGGGGAGAAAACGACATTACAAGAGTTTGAACACAAAACAGGATTATGTTAAATCACCATTGAACCTTAAACTGATGGCTATTGATAAATTTAATACCGTGTTCACTTTTTGCACTCTCCCTGTGGATTTGATGAGAGAGCACTTCTTCATTTCTGTTCCTTTTCTGCTTCATGCTAGAATGGCCACTATTGCTAGTTGACAGAATGTATGTCTAGGGTTCTTTAGTTCTAACATTGGTCTTCCACCATTTGTCTTGCTGCTTCTACATTGAAACGAATGATGGAATTTTTTCTTGAATTCTTCTCCGTTCTCTCTCCCTTTGGCTTCTGCGAATTTTACACGGAATGGCTTGGACAAGATAAAATATATTCCAGTCTTTCAATTCTTTATATTGGTTTTTTTTTTGTTTTTTAATTTGAAAATTTGGGGGGGTTCGTTTCTGTGATATTTAGAGCAGGTTTTCTTTCTTTCGAGTGCTGATTTCATTTTCTCACTATTCGTTTGTTAAATTTATCCATAGAGGGCTGGCTTCTAAGATTACTTAAGAGAGGACGGATAAAGAGAGCCGTTGTGTGCAAAAGTCTTCTGAAGTCTGATTTTTGGGAGATCAGCTGCTGCAAGCTAAGTCTTTGAGACAGAAAAGTAACGGTTTTCTATTTGGTACTTCTTCCTTTTCTCACTTCTTTTTTTTTTTTTTTTTTCTTTTGAGACTGGACTATGAAATTTATATTTTTCTTTCAGTGCTCTTAACAAATATTTATTGGGCTTGACGTGGATGGTTGTTGAGAATGAAGAAACTGAGGACTTCTTTAATCTTGTTAACTTGCATTTTAGTCCATGAAAAGGGTTAATCAATAATTTGATATTCAAATAACAAACCGTGGTGTCAACAGAAATGGAAGCATGCTGATATTGAGTGTCTCACTGTGGCATGTCTTTTCAACATTATAGAGAATGAACAACATTCTTTGACACGTTTTTAGAGAACAAAACACAGTCTTGTAGTCTTGTCACAGTGACATATTCAGGAGGGCAATTGGTTCAAAATTGGAGGACATGAAATGTAGATTGCCAATGCCAACATTACTAGAATTGTATTTGAACTCCGAAACTAGTATTCACATAGATGAGGGCTTCACCCAAGTAAACTAATATTGCCAAGGGTGAGGGTGCCCAAGTGACAAGGGCGTGAGATGGTATCTGGGGATTCAAGCCATAGGTTAAAAAGTTAATGTTAAATTTCTAGTATGGTTCTCAAACTTTCAAGATTGTATTTAATAAGTCTAATTTTAAAAAAATCTTTAATAGATTCCTAAACTTTCAACATTGTTTCTAATAGGCCTCTAAAATTTTAGAAGTGTCTATCAAGTCTCTAAGATTTCAAATTTGTAACCAATATGCCCCTTAATTTTAAAAAGCATCTTATAAGTGAAAGTAAAGTTAGACATAAAATTGAAAGTTTACAGATTATTAGATGTAAAATTGATAGTGCATGGGCCTATTAGATATTTTTCAAAGTTCAAAGACTTATGAGATACAACATTAAAAGTTTAGGCACCTATTAGACACTTTTTAAAGTTTTGAGACCTTGTTAGACACAACTCATGTAGTTCAAGGACCAAACTTATAATTTAATCAAAATTTAATAACTTAAAACTCTTGTTTTCTCCCGACATTGGCTTTGGGTCGGGAAATACTCTCTAGAAGTTTGAAGGAGGGTAATAAGCATAATGCAAGGGGTGGGGCACAGTGTTTTAGAAGGATAATGGCGGCCTCGAGGCTTTTCCTCTTGAGGAGGCGAGGCATAAGCCTCAATTTTAATTAAAAACATTATACCAATCCTAAATTTATGTGATCAAGTATTGCTAAACATAATAGTTATATCAAAGTAAAAAAAAACACCCTTGTCAATTGCCACTGGAACAAAAATTCTAAAAGGATATCTTTAACATCATTACTATTATCATTGATAAAGATCGACCAATTCTATAAATTTTTGTCCTCAACGTTTTTAAAGCCTAGGATGTAATAGAAGTAGTAATAGTTCAAATGGTTACAACTCAAACCTTTATATTTTTGAAGAATGGGGCAAACTAATACTATTCTTATAATCATTATATGAGGTGTAGAGACTTTAAGCCTCAGTGTGTTTTCATTGAGGCATAAACCTCTTATGGTCCAAAAAAGTCATAGATCTCGAGGCGAGCCTAAAGGCATAATCCTCAAAAGCCTTTTAAAACATTGGTGGGGCATCAATACCTCTTTTATAAAAAACCATGGTAAAATACTGCGAGTAGTTGCATTGAAGTTTAGTGATTTGTTGGGACATAGTTCTATTTTTGTTAGTTGCTGACTATTACATAAAGAGATTTCCTACACAAGAATAATTGTAATTGTTGCAGAATATTTATAAACTTGTACTTTTAAACTCAACTTTTTTACGTCACCACACCATTTAATTCAACATTAGCAGCTACCCATTTCTCTCTCAGTTTGTAAGGTGTATCCCTAAGATTTCAACTGTGCAAACTGCAGATACCTCAAAAAAACATGGCAGTAAAACCAACTGTTGCCTTGCGAGCTGTACTTGTTGGAGGAATTGCAGCATTCGCTAAAATTGCTGGTGCGATGAAAGCTGCAGGCGGGGCAAAGTTAGGTGCAGCCACAGCTGCAATGACAGCAGCAGCAACTGCAGCTTTGGCAGGATCAAAACAAGAGCAGAAGGATGATTCTAAACATTCTCCAAAATGAAAGCCTCGCCAGTTTTTGAAATCTCTGTAACTCACACAAACAAATCCCAATAATGTTTTGGGACATTTTGTCTTCTTTCTTTTTTTCCTCTGTAATTTTGGTAGGGAGATATAATGTATAAACCCCCAATCCAACCCTTGAGGCTTCAGCCAAAGCCATGGTGCTGAAATAATAAGAGCTGGCCGATTTTATCTAGTTCGCAGGGTGGATTTTATGTCACAATGTCATATCGTTCTACATTGTTATTATTACATGAAACATTTTTGAACGTCTTTGTTTCTGCATTTCATTGATATTTTTGATAATGTCGTTGTAAAGTGACTCCTGGTCCAGGAAAAGAGGAGAACACATGTGATTCATTTTTCTTTATCAGAAGGGAATGGCTGATTTGTGTTTTAAGCTGTTGTTTGATTGCTGAGAAAAGGGAGGGAAAGAAAAAAGTTAGATGGAGAAGGATGGTAATGAATGGATTTCTAGGCTTGAAACATTGAACTGGGTTTTCCCAGATGAGGAATTTGAAGAATCAAAGAGAAAAGGCAAAATGATTAACGTAAAGGTGGGGGGAGAATGATTGAAGTCAACTGTTTTTTTTTTTTTTTTATTCTTTTTTTTGAGGATTGTGTTTGTGTACCATAAAGAAAACACAGAGAACAAAACAAACAAAACAAACCAATGCAGCTTTTGGCATAACATATATATATATATATATATATAGTTTAATAGTTGAAAAAACCTGGGAGACAGAAAAGAAAAGGAAGAGCAGACAAAGCATGAAGACAAGTAAGGACAAGACATTTGGGTTTGGGAACTGTGCAATTGTTGGGCCAGGTCAGCCCAGCCCAGCCCATTATCCCACCATCTGTCCCTTGCATATCATAATCATTCTTACTATCAATGTGAGAGAAATTACTTTTTTGGGATGGGAGAGAAAGGGCATTGTTTTCAAGGTCAAAGAGAGAGAGAGAGAGACATTATTTTCAAGGTCAGAGAGAGAGAGAGAGAGAGAGAGAGAGAGACATTGTTTTCATGGTCAGAGAGAGAGAGAGAGACAGACATGTGAATGCTAATGTCTAAGAGATAGAGAGAGAGAAAGAAAGGCATGTGAATAGAATAGTAATAACATGACATTCATTAACATTTTCCAAATAGTCACTACAGTGATACTATAGAAGAAAAATATCACCTTTTTTTTTCCTTCAAAATGTCATAAATATTTTTAAAAATATTGATGTTGCAAATATAAATATAAATACTAATAAAAATGATTTAAATTTCTTCATTTTTCAATTACTATAAAATTCTCCATCTTTGAATTCTTGACTAACCAACTTGAAGTTAGCTTAGCAGACAACACATTACTATATTTTTTTAAAAGATTTTTTTATAGTTCAACAACATATGAAGGTAGGGATTCGAATCTCTGATCTCTCATCTTGGTGAAGATATATGTCTTATCCAATTGAACATATGTTCAGATTGACAACATTATCTAAAAGTTAAATCTCTAACCTTGCATTTGTATAATTCTATTTCTAAAAGAAAAGAAAAAACAGAAGAAAATGATTGGGTGAGAGAGAGAAGAGAGGCATGTGAATGGTAATAATAGAAGAGAAGAGAGTGCATGGGTGTAAATTGTAAATTATTTCTTTGCTAAAGTCAGAATTGTTCTCTAGCTCTTTTTTTAATTACAATAATGTCAAAACTACAAGTTAGAATTAGACTTATGTTTCACATATGTATTTTTACTCTCTCCTTAAGCAATCCTTTATGAGGTTTTTTTCTTCTTTACCAAACAATCTCTCTTTCTCTCTCTCAATATATCATGTTGGTCAATAACATTAAATACACAGATAAAGAACCTCTATCCTTTTTTTTTTTTTTTTTAAGAAAAAAAAATATCAATGAAATATTAAGACTATTATCTATGGTTGGAAACACTATTGGAACACCAACCATGATGGGAATATGAAGAGGAATAATGCAAAGAAAAAAAAAAGAATAGAATAGAATAAAAAGTTCACAAGGAAAAAAAGAAATAGAAATTTATTAAAGAAAGCATTAGTTAAATAGAAGGAAAATAATATAAATTCTACTGTTTATACATTCATTGATATTTGAATAATTTCTATAAAATGAAACGTTGTTTTTTTCTAGATTTTTTCCCCCAATGTCGATTTATCTTTTAAGAGACAACATTTTTACAACATATTTGTTCCTTTCATAAATAATTCTATTTCTTTATCACGTATTTTTCAAAATATTATGTAAAAAATAATATTTAAGTAACGTATTTCACATGATGTAGATAAAACCAAAAGAAGTATTATTGAGATTATATAATTAGAAATAATTTTCATGTCCAAAAAAGAAAAAAAGAAAATTGTAAATGACCCCACTCTTGCACGAGGACAAACAAGAGACCATAAAATTTTCAATGATTAAAAATGTAAAACAAAACATCAATTGAAATAAGTGAAAATTAAATAGTAATCAATTAAAATTTAATCCCACTTGATGAAGAAATTACGCTAAAGTGTTATCATCATTTGTTTACGCATTTTCTATCGATGGTTTATATTTGGTATTTTTTGTATTCGTTCTCACATAAGTCGTTGAAATGTCCTCTCGTCTCTTTTTCTCAATAGTTAAAAATTTAGTCTTATATCCTTTTCTTTCCATCAAAATCTCTTAAAGGTTATATATATATATATATATCATTTTCACAATATAATCCTTCAACGAAAAGGTTTGTTGCACGAACTTGAGAAGTTTAGATTTGTGTAGTTGTAGATTGGTCGAGTTTGAGAGTCTAAATTACATAGTTTCGTTTTCAGATTTTTTTTTTTTTTGAAAGAATAGTTTCGTTTTTAGATTAAGTAATAGAATATATATATGTTTCATATATATATATATATATATATATATATATATATATATATATATATATATATATATTATGTTTTGGTTGTTTGTGTGTGTGTGATTTACAACCACTAGTATATTATATATAACTTGAAAGAATGATCAATGGGATATTCTTATCCAAAGAGATTAGCAACATGTGGTTTCGATTCAATATTTCTTGATCCTCGACTACACAAAAGTGAACTTATGAGCTACTCATGAGCAAGGCGTTGGTGTATTACAAAATTAAGAAATCGAGCATATATTCAATACATGGGTTTGATTTTAATTAAAATTTTAAAAATATAGCTTGAAAAATGGTATAGAATTATAAGAAGTGAGCGCGATATCGCTAATAAGCAAATTTATATGTAAAATATTAAATATCTTTCATTATAATTCAAGCTTTATTTGACGACCATTTCGTATCTAATTTTCTATTTTAAGACTTGTAAACCTTTTGTTTTATAGTTTATTTTTCAAAAATAAGTTTTTAACTTTTCAACTAAGAATTCAAAAGTATTTTTAAAAATAGAATACTAAAAAATTAAGAATAAGTGGACTTAATTCTAAAAAACAATATGATTATGAAACCAACCCTTAATTATCTATATGTATTTTGAGTTCAACAACATATCGGGTGAACATTCGAATCTTTAACAACTTAGTTGAGGATATAATATGTCTTGACTGATTAAACTATGTTATAATTAGGTTTGTAAAACCAACCCTAATATATATATATATATATATATATATATATATATATATACATTTTTATAGAATGAGCTTACATGAAGATATTAAAATAATTTTACATAAAAAAGAGAGAGAGAGAGAGAGAATATGATATTCCATTATATCAGCCATCAACCACATTTTTTGTATTTCAATATATTCAAATATTCTTCTCATATAAAAAGAGTCATAATTAAGCTTACAAATGATGAACATTCCATAAAGTTTTTTACGTGGAAAAACAGCTGAGAAAATTAAAATGGTTCTTCGAATTAATACATCTTCTTCCCCATTATTTGAGAGAGAAAAAAAAGTAAAAAAGTAAAAAAGTTGGCAATTAACGAATCTAACCCTGCCATGGCTTCTGGATTTGGCTCTGAAGATTGGCAGAATTGGGAACAATGCAGTTTCCAAAACCAGTAATGCTTAGAATATCTCCATGGGAAAGAGGGCGAAGCCCCAAGAAATCTCTCGTTAAACCGTCGCTACGACCGCCCGAAGAGTTGGCGTTGATGTTAGTGGCGGTGGCGTTGTGATGATGCATAGCGGCGAACACGGCGGCGTCGTTAAAGGAGGAGGAGTCTTGGAGGAAGGGATGAGAAGCAGAAGCAGAAGAGAGGGAATTTATCATGTCATGAAGAAAAGTGCTGGGTGCAGAAGCAGTAGCAGAAGCAGAAGCATTAGCAGAAGCAGAAACAGCGGCAGCTTTATTCCCATAATCAGTACAACTACTACTACTACAACTGACGGCCCCTCCTCCTCCTCCTGTACCCATTTCACCTTCACGTGAGCTTAAACCTATCTGCCCAAAATTACCTGTCCATTTACAATACCAATCAAGGCCACATTATTTAATTTATTATCGTAATTTATCCTATAAGTTTTTCGACCGTTTAAATAGTGATTCTTTATGGTATCAGAGCTCATTTTTAAATCTATAAATGCATGAAAAATACTAAAAAAATAAATTAAGTGTAAGGTATCAATTTAAGCTTTTGGGTACACTTGTTTGACTCTTATAATGTTATTTAATTTCCTCCCCATTAATAATCGACAATCACCTGTTAGAACTTACGCTAATTTTTTCAAAATCACGAGTTAAAGAGAAGCATGGATTTATGAATAAAATATTAAATTTACTACAAACCAATAATATTTAACATGATATCAAAGAAAGAGGGTTTCAAATTTGAACTCCTATCACGTCATTTCCTACCCAAGCCCCACAAGTAGGTAGACATGTGATGTGAATCCACCCATAAGGAATACAAAGAATACGAACAAAAGATTAAATTTACTATAAACGTATCAAGTATCAATTTAAGTTTTTGAATCTAGTAGTAATTTAACATGCAATCGCAATTATAAAAGGAGCCGATATCATGTTTAAACTCTTATAATATCATTTCTTGCTCGGTTAACAACTACGATCACTTGTTGGGTTTTGTACTAACTTTCAAGCCCCACAAATAGGTAGACACGTGAATCCGTAACATAAAAGAATACGAATAAAAGATTAAATTTAAGGCAAAAACTCCTAAACGTTGGAGGAGAGAATTTATAGAGCGTTAAGAATATTAAAAAACAATAAAAAAAACCGAAAGTGGAATAATAATAATAATAAAATTAGAATGTGCACCTGTAGACACGTGAACCAGCTTGTGGGGCCTTTGCATAGAGCCACTCGTGGTAGTGGTACTACTCATCGTCGCACCCATTTGGGCTGCCTTCTGCAGCAGCGCAGTGGCTGAAATATGAGGAGATGAAAGAGAAGACGATTGATATGGAGGAGGTGGAAGATTACTGGGACCACACCCGGGTCCGCTAGGGTTAGGGTTAGGGTTTAGAGTTTGATGATGATGATGAAGCTGGTCGTGGCCGCTCCCGACGAACATTTCCGCTCGGAGATCAGGAGGCTGCAGCCACGGCGGGATTTCGGCTCTCAAATTATTGTTGTTGTTGCTGCTGTTGCTGCTGCTGTAGTCTCGTTTGAGAGCGAAAATATTATTATTATTATTATTATGATTATTATTATTAGAGAATTCTTGTGAATTATTATTGTTGTTGTAAGAAGAGAGAAGAGGGTTTAATGCCATGGCTGATCTTGCACTTTCATCTGCTAATGCATCACAGAAGGCTCTGTGTGTAATGAAACTATCTCTTCTGCATGAAAAAAGAGGGGAAATTTAAAAATAAAAATAAAAAAAACTCACAAAAGCCAATGTCAAATAGTGCAAGACAAATTTGAAGAGCTGTAAACAAAAAACACTTTTTTTTTTTCCTTTCTGTCAACAATAATTTTTCACTTTATTAGCTTGCTGAATTATAAGTTTCAATGCAAGCAAAATTCTTCTGATCTCCAGTTTAAAAAAACAAAAAAGTAAAAAACAATTTTTTTCTCTCTCTTTAAGGGAATGTAAATTTATTATTATCTGGGGAAGACAAGACAAATTACAGATACACAAATTCAAATGAACATTTCAGAAAACCAAGATATATATTCATCATAAATGCAGATTTCAGAACAATTATACGATAATAATGAGGAATTTTGTAAATTAATTAATTAAAGTTTTAAAATGGGACATGCAGTAGTGTGTGTTTATAATTTAAACTTTTAATTAATTAATTACCTTGAAAAGAGAGTTCCACAGTCACATCTGTACTCCTTTGTGCCACAGATCTTGGAGTGAGCTTTCCAATCAGATTGAACTGCATATTTCTTAGAGCACTTATCACATTTCCACTTCTTTTCACCGTGCTTTCTGCAGAAGTGCTTCTTTATTCCTGTGAGGTCTCCAAGAGCTCTTGATGGGTCATGGTGGACACAGCTTGGCTCTGGACAAACATATACCTTCTTCTTTATCACTTCTTTGTTTGATCTCTGCTTCAGCTTCCATGGAAGATTGTGCCCTCTTCTATGTAGCTGAAGATTTTGATCTCTCTGAAACCCCTTGTTGCAGATCTCGCACACGAATCGATTCGTCGCCATCAGCGTTTTCGGCGATAATGCTATCACTTCTGCATCTGGGTCTAAATCCATAAATTCACCAAAATTCAAACCCTCCTCAAAAAAAAAAAAAAAAAATCGACTCAACAATTCAATCAACAATTACATATTCACGACGATTTTGTCAAAAATATGAATAAAACATTAAATTCACGATAACCCATATGAATAAAAACATCGAATTTATGGTAACCTAGAACCCAGATGAATAAAAGGTTAAATTTACTGCAATTCATGTGCTTATATAATCAAGCTTGATGAAGTAGTAAGATAAGATTCTAACATGGTATCAGAGTCAGAAGTGAAGTATGCGATGATGAAATCTTACCGGGATTTCCAGGGAGATTCCGCTTCTTCTTGGGAGGAGGTGGTTGTTGGGTTTGAGGAGAAAAATATTGATTGGGGAATTCAGTTTTATTGGCAGAAGAAACACTAGCCGTAGCTTCACCAGAAGCAGAAGTCAAATTGGACAAATTTTCCTCCATGACTCCTACTTGTTGTTGTTGTTGAGACAAAAAATTACCTTTCATCATCATCTTTATGAACAAAATAACCCTCTTACAGTGTAGTTTGGAATTCCTAATGTTTCCACATGAGACAACAACAGATCTAACAGAGACAAAGAACACAAGAACAAGAAGAAGAAATAACAACAATCTTGTATATTTGAGTAATTAACAAAACTTTCCAAGATCTAATTCAAGACAAAACAGAGAAGAGAAAAAAAAAAAACAAAAACAAAATTTGATATATTTGTGCTCTTTACTGCATTCAATCTTTGATTTGGCTCCAACCAAAGAGACAACTTTTAGTTTTTTTCGAAAGCTCAAAAGAAACAAGCAGCCTGCTGTTTAAGAAAGAGAGAGAGAACTCAAAAACTGAACTTTTTTTTTTTTTTTTTTTTTGCCTTCCCTTTAAAAATTTTCAAATGATAACATAGAAAAGAAAAATTAAAATCTTCAAACTATATAATAGCCACTCAAAAATAATATATGAACCCAAAAATTTAAAACCCAGTTCTTGAAATTCTAGAGAGAGAAAAAGAAGAAAGAGAGAGAAAGAGAGAGAGAGATATGGATGAGGATTGAAGAAACCCTGTGTAATGTAATCCCAAAACACAAGTCCAAAAGATAAACTCTCAGATACCAAAAAAAAAAAAAAAAAAAGAAAAAAAAAAAGAAAAAAGAAAAGCCATTGGAACCCTACGGCAAATTCTGACGTTGCACTTTCTGTCTTTTCCTTGGTTTTTTATTTTTCTTTTTATTTATTTTTGAAATTCCACCTTTGTGTTCTTTTTCTCTCAATTTCGTACTTGATATAAGTTTGTAATTCATTAAACGTGCATAAGAAGGTATGTGTTTTTAATAGTTTTCTACAAAAAAGCCGTCTATTAGAAGATAAAAATTTCAACACTTCATTAAAGTTTAAGATAATGACGGGAATAATGCCAACATAAACATAGCTTAAAGACTAAAACATCTACTTTTTGCTCTCAAGTTAGACTAAAGCATAACTTAAGGACTGGAATGCTCACAAAAATTGAAAGTTAAAAGTAAAAGTCAATACACTTTGTTAAGAGTATGTTTGAGAGTGATATATTTTAGCGAAAATGATTTGTTTAAGTTTTATTTATTAAATGTAATTTTCATATAACCATTTTAATGTATGATTTTACACTTTCAAATGTGATTTTTTATACTATCAAAATTGATTTTGAATGATTAAAAGCATGTTTGAAAGTGATTCTGAACCTGAAAAAAATGATTTTAACTATTTCAAAATCATACAAAAAAATACACTAAGTTTAGGCATAAAAACTAATTTTTTCTTTCAAACCTTTTTTTCTTTATTTGAAGATGAGAAAAAGTTGGACAATTTTTTCTGCTTACACCCTAGTGTTTAATCACTATCACCTTTCCCTTGTCTTCCCTTAAAGTAAACAGAAAAGAAGAAAAAAAGCAAAGGAAACCCATAAATTTAAAGAAGACAGTATCAATAAGGTTTGAATATTATGCATATTTTCATACCCTCTAAGAATCAAACTCATCATCATTGTTATATTTGCATGCAATTGAGCCAAATATCATTGATTCATTCATTATTATTATTGTTACTTTTTTTTTTCTTCTCATAATTTTTCTAGCTACTATCTTTCTTTTTCCATAATTTTTTTGTCACATCTTTGTTTGCTATACACACCAAGCAATTTAGTGTAATCCATTATCAAAGTACCATGTTAATTATAATGCAAATCATTCCCACTTTTATATATTAATTTTTTTCAAGTCAATTAGGATAATGAATCTTTTTAGGATGATATATATAGGTAGCCACAATTCGAAGTAGTGTAATATAAAGTTACTTTGGTGCTTCGAAGTGTCACGAGTTTGTTCCAAATTCGTATTATTTATGCTTATTATTCTTTTGTGGTTAATTCAATACGTTATGTTCCTTTTAACCCTTAGAATATAAATTGTAGCAATTGAAAGAGAAATTTATTAGATCGATTTTAACTGGCTTTGCTCTTGAATTCTATTAAAAAAGATCATATGTACAATGAAGACATTGATATATATCAGAGTCTCCATTTTTGGTTGCACCCTTAACTAGAGTTTGGTAAATTCAAAAGTTCTCATTCGAGATTTTGGCGTGAATTGTATAAGTGCTTTTTTGACTTGGGGTGACTTTTCAAGTACAAAAATTTGATTAAAAAAGCAAAGCATTGAAAATTAAAACCTTAATTTTTTAGATGAATGCTACATATCATTAGGTATTATTAGTGCCTAATAATCAAAGATTATGACTTGAGTTTTACGATCTCCAAAGTAGAAAAAAAATGCCATTAGTTGACTCTTTTGTCAAAAAGTTTGGCGAATTTGTGACCCCTTAACAGAAGGCCAGCCGAAGTTGACCCCAGTCTACAGAACCTTTACCAATATCATTTTAACTTATTACAAACTTTTAAAAGTTATATACATATATAATTTTATTCCTTCAAATTTATCTGTTAAAATAAGGTTTAAATATTGTTTTGGTTCTTGTACTTTTGACTTTGGTTCATTTTGATCCATGCACTTTCAACTTTTACTCATTTATTAGTTATTGTACTTTCAAAATGTCCGTTTTGATCTAGTACTTTTAAAAAGTGATCAATTTGAATCTTGTTTGCAAAATTTAAACATAAATTTTATACATAATGGAAATCCTTTAATACAAATTTATGGCTTCATTGCAAGAAATTTAGTAGGTAAAGGAAGTGTCATGCTAAAATTATTATGATCGAAAGAAATGAGATAAAGCTGAAAATAATGAAGAGACCAAAACAATCATTTTTTTAAAAGTACGAGGATTAAAATGGACGTTTATAAACAAAAGTTGAAAGTACAAAGACCAAAATAAACTTTTTGAATATACATGAATTAATTAAAATGAACCATAGGAGACTAAAATAGTATTTAAACCTTAAAATGATTTATGACTGGGTCATTATTCCAAAAATTAATATATATATATATTTTTTAAATTTGACTCGTTCATTATGTTACATCGATCTAATTTAATATAGACATTTCGTTAGAAGACCATATCTGACTCAATCTCTAAAATGAATTCAACTATATAAATATATATTTTTGGTCTACCTGAGATAATAAAATAATTAATGAGCTTATTTTGTTATTAATCTAAGACTTGCATGTGTTATAGAAACATGCGGTGATTCCCAACCAACGTATAACAATAAACATTATTATATATCGAACAAAGATACGTAGTAAATTTTTAAATAATCGTTTGCCTCTGTTGGGTTTTATTCTTGAATATTATTTTTTTAATGGATATTTGATAACTTAAAAAACTGAACCATGGATATGAATAAGTTAAATTACAAGTTTAGAACTTTAAAAAATGTCTAATCAGTCTCTGAATTTTTAATTTTGTGTCTAATAGGTAATTTTAAAATGTGTCTAATAAGTCTCTAAACTTTCGATTTTGTGTCTACTAAATCTTTAAGTTTTTAATTGTGTGTCTAATTTATTTTTGACTTATTCTACATATTTGTAAGTTGATGAACATATCGAACACAAAACTAAGAGTTTAATGTCTTATTAGATACATAATTCAATTTTATGTTTAATAGATTCGTTAATTTAAGAAAATGTTCAATATGCCAAGAACCCATTAAACACCAAATTGAAAGTTCAAGGACTTATTTGACAGTTTTTAAGTTTATGGACCTATTAAATACTTTTTAAAATTCAGAGACTTATTAAATACAAATATAAAAATTTAGAAACTAAACTTGTAATTTAATCATATAAATATAATACTTAAAAAGAAAATTAAGGAATATGAGGATGTACCCTAAGAAGTACAAGATTTCTAGGATTCTTAGCTTGGCTCTTATTTTTAGGTCCCGTGAACTACTTGTGATTGTGGCCTTCCAACCATATATTAACATATTCTTAGATAAAAGGCTATATGTGAATTTTGGAAAAATGAGGTGAATAGGATTTAACTATCTCATTCACATCTATAAAAATAAAAAAAAAAGTAATAATCAGAACTTTTTTTTTGCTTGTAATATAAATGTTGTATTAGATTGATTTCATCATATATTGGGGGGGGGGGGGGGGGGGGGGTATTTTTTTAATTCTATTTCATTTATATTAGATTGATTTCATCATATATTGGGGGGGGGGGGGGGTATTTTTTTTAATTCTATTTTGATTTTGATTTTATTTTTTTACTAAAAAAATTTAAAGTAATAACTTAATATCTACCCACCTAATATTTCATTTTTTAAATAGTTATCTTTTTGTAAGAGTAGAAGGATTAGAACGTGCATATTAAAATGTCAAGGGGACACAAGCCTAAGAGCTAAAATAAATTTTTCATTAAACTGTATAAAATATCTATATTCTTTGTTAAGTTTCTATTACGACTTTGAAAAGTTTTATTTTAACTCTTAAATTTATTATTTTTTTTAAAAAAAACCTTAGAGATGTTTTCCATTGACATGATAGGTGGAAATCGATGCAACAACTAACGTGACAAAATTGAGTGGCACATAACGCTATTTACAACATCATTCACTTAAACTAATTATGTGGTAGCCAATGTGAAAATTGATTTTATGAATGATGTTAAAAAGAATATCAAAGATATATCTTTTGAGTTCAAATAAAGATAACAACTATCTTAATTTTCTATATAGTTAGAAACATGTCTTCTAATTTGTTAGACATCACTTCTACATCAATTTTCGTCCTTCATTTTAATAGATCAAAAAAGTTCTCACAACTTCAAGAATTGCAATGAAACTTTTTAGAATCTATTAGTATAATTGAAATCTATCCCAACATCTTTTATATATTTTAACCTAAACTTTTTGAAAGATATCGAAAAGAGATTAAAACGTAAACCCTACTTTATAATTAGTAATATACAAATGGAGTGGTTTGATTGGAGGTTATTGAACCAAAGTTCTACCTCCGGTGAGAATAAACGAGCTCGCCCTGATTTGGATGGGAAGTGACTGGAAGAGAGAGAGAGAGAGAGAGAGAGAGAGGCTAATGATAAAAATCTGAATCACAAGCACTGAGGCTTCACGAGAAGCCATAAGAGAAATCCAGGGTCCCACACTGAATGATTGTTCAATATAAATCTAAAGATTCCAAAAAATAAAAAACACTTCTTTTTTCTTTTTTCTTTTACTGTTTTTTTTCCTTTTAAAAAGAATACAAATAGGTTATTTATAAATTTCATTTTAAGCATCTCTTCAAAATTGGGATTTTTGTTGCATTATGATGCTGGAAGTGTTCTGTTTAACTACGTATCATTGAAAAAATACGAATACATGAATGAATGTTCTGTAGAATAGGTGTATTATGTGTCAATCCAAGCATAGTTTAGTAGATAATGCATTAATTATCATTTTAAAGTTTGGTTCAATCCCTTATTCCTATCATTATTGAACTAAAAAAAATAGATAACTATCGTCCCGTTTGATAACCATTTGGTTTTTTATTTTTATTTCTTAAAAATTAAGCTTATAAATACTATTTCCTACTAATAAGTTTCATTGTTTTGTTCTCTACTTTATACCAATATAATGTTTTGAAAAACTAAGCTATATAAGTTTTGAAAACTAAAAAAATATATAGTTTTTAAAACCTGTTTTTGTTTTTGGAATATGACTAAGAATTCAAATGTTTACTTAAGAAAGATGAAAGTCATTGTAGAGAAATCATGAGAAAACAAACTTAATTTTCAAAAACTAAAAATCAAAAACTAAATTGTTATTAAACAGGGCCTAAGTAATGTAAACTTAGAAAGACAGAAGAATTATAAAGCGAGAGAAATGAGAGGGAAGAAATTGAAAGAAAAGTAAGAGGGGGTATTTTTGTAAATAACACTGTTCTTGTGCTATAAGAAACGTATTTGATATTTGTAGTGTGTATTTTAGGGGTGTTTAAAAGATCTGATGACCCGAACAACCTGATCAAATTAATCTAATCCGTATGGTTTGGGTTGGGTTCAAATAAATGAAAATTTTATGGGTTGGGTTGGTTCATAAGTTCACCTAAAATTAGTTTGGGTTGACCCGAGCATACTCGAATTTATTATTAATTTTAAAAATTATTTTTTTACCCAATATACAATTATATATACATGTATTTATTTTATTTTTATTTTATTTCATAATTATTTTTGAATGATTTATTCTTCAATAACTCTTAAAAATAAAATTTTAAGTCTTTAGAGTGTAGTATTTCCTAATATAAATTGAAATTGAATTGCTAATTTTAATTCAATGTTTGAAAATAAATAAATAGATGATTTACATATTAGCATTTTACTTTTTCTTAAAACCAAAATTTTGAATAAATGACTCAAAAAATCCGAACCAACCCAACCCAAATGTTTCATGGTTGGGTTGGGTTGAGTTCATTATATAATAAGAATTGTTTGGGTTGAAGAAACTTACAACCCGAAGGATTGAGTTGGATCTAAAACGTGCCTCAACACAACCCAACCAAACTCATCCCATGAACACCCTAGTGTATTTTACGAATATGTCGCTCTCATTCCATGAAAATTTTGTTGCAAAAGAAAAACACAAGAATTTGGAGTAAATGATACGTTAATAACCAGAGAATAATTTTAAAATGAATTAATATTTAGTTTAAATGGTAAGTTTAGACATTATACTTCTTTTAAATAAGTTATTGAATTCTCAAAGTTTTGTGTCTATATAAAATTCTTGTAAATTAAAAAGATCTCAAAGTTAGGTCCCTAAAATTTAAACTTTGTGTTTAATAGATCTTTATATAACCCCTTTAGTTTAATGGTTATACCACAAAACCTTAAAACTTACTTAAAATTAGCTATCGTGAATCCTCAAATAATATAATTAACATACCACGAAAGCATTAAACTAAATGAACTAACAACAATTACCTATATTAACCAACACGAGCCTAGCTGCCAAGTTGAATATAGTTCAACTTGTTAAGGCACATGTCTGCGACCAAGATGTCAAAAGTTTCGATTCCCTCACACCACACATGTTGTTGAACTAAAAAAAAAAATCTAGCTCAACAGTTAGGATATCTATTGATTTTTTTGAGATTAAAGATTCACATCTCTACCTTTGCATCTATTGTATTAAAAATAAAGACATACTAAACATAAAATTAAAAATTCAATAACTTATTAAAAAAAAATTTAAGTAAAAAAACTAGATGTAGAAACCGTCTCAAAAGTTAAAAGTGTATTAAAACTTTCTAAATTTCAATGACTAAGACTCAATCTTAAAAAGTGTTGGGAAAAAACCTCCCACTACTACCGCAGGAATAAGCAGAAAAATAATTGAGAAATTAAAAGAAAGCAACAAAATAAGAAACACAAGAATTAACGTGAAAAACTCCAAAACCGGAGAAAAAACCACTGACAGAAAGAAATACTCTACTATGTGAAAAATTATTACAATCACACAGAATTCTCTCTCCGACACCAATTACAAAGAAACACTCT
Organism: Trichosanthes truncata; assembly: GCA_033996785.1. NCBI lineage: Eukaryota > Viridiplantae > Streptophyta > Magnoliopsida > Cucurbitales > Cucurbitaceae > Trichosanthes > Trichosanthes truncata. The sequence continues at coordinate 57,960,724 of MU867259.1, forward strand.
CTCAAAGCTTTATACCACTCACTTAACTAGAGTTAGTATATCAGGCTTAAAGTATTTCGAATTGAGATGATTTGAAACCAAAACCATAGACTCCTTTTATAGTGCTTTGAGCCCATGACTTTCTTGTACATTTCCAATGTGGGACAATTTCTCTTCAAACATATTGCCAAAATCCCTACAAAAAGTTCATATACCGAACTTGTAATTTAAAATGAAATTGATTTTTTTTTTTTTTTTAATGAAAAGGGAGAGAAAGAAATAGAAAATGAGAGGGTGGGGACAATGGCTAATCAAGCGGTGGAAAATGTATGGAGTAATGACAAAGAATGAGAGTCAACGGCTAATGATGGGTTTCAGGAGCATGCTACTTTTTTATTATTCTATTATTATTTTCACTATTCATAGCGAATTTTTTTTTTAAAATTTTTAAATTCTATTAATTTTTTTAAAAAAAAAACAAAAACAAAAACCCATCATTTTTTATTATTTGTCAGAAATTTTTGTTCTTAATTTTCACGGTGTTCTACATGCATGCTCGTGAGAGTGACCTGTCAGGGAAGCCGTACTTGACCCGACAATTCCACGTGTCATTCTGTGAGTGGTCTGTGAGGAGCAGACTCCTTCACGGTGCCTGACTCGAGAGGGAAAGGGGCGGGCATAATTCCTTTTGACACTTGCTGACGTGGGCCCCTATTTTACCCAATCCGCTATCGTACGGCTTATTATTTATTTATTTTTTTAATTTTTAAAATCAGAAAAATTATATGGCCAAAATTATTTCGTGATCAAATCATTTTGGATCGCAATTTGACCCCATAAATCATCAAATTATGATAATTTTGAAATTTCATAAAAGAATATCAAAGATTTGAATTGAAATTTTATTCTTACTTTTTGAGATTCTCGTTTTTATTTTTATTTTTTTTGCTAATGACAAATGCAGTCTCTAATAACTCTTTGAGATTTATTAAACATTTTTTAAAATTCACGTATCTATTAAATACAAAATAGAAAGGTTGGTGTTTTATTAGACACAATTAAAATTTGTGTCTATTAGGTCTATGAATTTTTTAAAAGATGTCTAATATGTTATAATGAAAATTAAGAGATCTATTAGATACAAAATCAAAATTTTATAAACTTATTGGACAATTGCTAAAGTTTAGAAATTTATTAAACAAGTTTGAAGACTTAAAAAACTTATTAGACATAATCTTAAAAGTAATTTAATTTCTCTTAAAACTAAATCAAGAATTTATCTTCTCTCTTATGTTTCTAATTTTGAAAAAGAAAAATATATATATCTAAACTTTGAATTAGGTTAGGGTCGAAATGGATTTAAAATAGGGAGTGGATGGATCGATTGCATTAGTTAACATTAGAGCTTAGGTGCAGTTATTAGTTTATTCTCCCTTTCATCAGAATTTATCATTTCTTCAATTTTTTTTTTTAGTTCAAACAATATTGGGGGTGGAGAATTCAAACATTTGATCTCTTGGTCGAAGATACATGTCAAATACACCGTTGAACTAAGCTCACTTTGACACCATTTCATTAATTGAATGTTGGATCATGTCATTTTATTTAAAATTTACTTGGTGAAATTTCATGTCAGAGCTTTGTTGATAAATGTTAATAGCAAAGACTAAAGATAAACATAATTCATAATTTATAAACGCAATTTAAATTTCTTACAGTTCAAATGTTCCTAATATTCAGAGTATAACATTGAAATTTGCAATTATACTTTTAAATAGACGAAAATATTTTTAGAAAAAAAAAACTTGAGAGAAAAGAAAAATGCAAGTTTTGTCAAATCAATATCCCATCATGATTTACCCCGTTTTTCCTTCCAAAATTATAGGGAGACATGTGGGTCTTGTTTTGTTATAGATTTTCATAAATAAAACTAATTATTTTCAACCTAAATTACAAAGCTAATGATAAAAGTGTACTTACTCAAATCTAATTTCAAAGGTGGAATTCATCCAAAGGCCAAAGCTCTTCGAATTAATTTCAAACCTAGGACAGAATCAATTTCAACACAATAATTTTAGATCAAATCGTGCCATTTTTTTTTTTTTTGTAAAATACAAGCCATTAAATTTTCATTCTACTCACAAACTTATTAAAGTAACCATTTCAATATATATGTTACAAACAAATTGATAAAGTTACGAACTTACAATATATATATCATCCACTATTTACTCAAATATATTCTATATTTATGATAAAAGTAAGCATAATCGAGGATAACCTCTCTACTTTTTACTATATAAAATTTTTTAACACTTATTTCTATCCAAATACCTAGTTTTAATAAATAAATGTAAATTTAGAGATTTCTTGTCTCACTAAAATTATGTCCTTATGAGGTCCTATCTTTGTTATAAAGATTGTACGTTATTGCATATAAGTGACATAATAGAAAAAATTATTAATATTTTCCATCAAGGTAGATTGACGTTGTGGCCAGAGGGGCACGTGCCTATGAAATTATCCTATTTCAGATTGGGGTTTGAAATATTTTGGCTCTCTAATCTAGATTCAAACACAAATTGATCTTTTGGTGCTAATGGGCTTTGGCCCATATCATTCCTATTATGGGCCTTTTACTACACAAGAATCAAATATATTTAATATTCACCAAACATATAATTATATTGTTTTCAATTTCTTATATGATATTAATGTTCCAATCTCATTATTAATATCAATTATTTTCAATTAAATCCATATATTTCAAACATGGTTAAAATTCATTAACAGTTTGCTAAGCGCTAACACGAAATTTATTTATTTAAATGATAGAGACGTGATCTACACGGAAATATAAACTTTCAAGACCTAGAGGAATATTTAGTCTTAAATTTTCATATTTGTGTCTAATGGATCTCTTAACTTTAAAAAAATCTAATAGGTTAATGAACTTTCAATAGATTCCCTGAACTTTTAAAATATCAAATTGGTCCCTTAGTTTTAATTTTGTTCTAATAAATCCTTAACATATTCAACATTCTTTATAATTAACAAATCTATTAGACATAAAATTCAATTCCATGCTCAACAGGACATTAAACTTTCAATTTTATCTTCAATAGATTTGTAAATTTTAAATAATGTCGAATAGGTCAATGACTTTTTAGATACAAACTTGAAAGTTCAAGTATTTTATTATATACAAAATCGAAAGTTTTGAAACTTATTAGATACTCTTTAAAGTTTAGGGCTATTAGACATAAAATAAAATATTTTACATTTCATGGACCTATTTGATACAAACTTGAAGGTTCAGGATCTAAACTAGTAATTTAACCAATAATGTACTATTGCTATTTAGTTCTTTAATATTAATGATTAATCAAAGTATCATTTGGCATGATAATATCTCTATTATTAATTTAATTAAATAATTAATAATTTGAATAATATTGGTTAAAACTATAAAAATAATAAGAAATTATATTTTTAGACGTAATACTTAAAATTAATTAGTAATACACACGCAATTAACTAACCAATTAATTGTTAACTAATTATATTTTCCTCTATATCTTGTAATTTTTCAAGAATAAAAATTATTCGTACCTACCAAACAATCTCTAGGTCCATACGCGAGAAAAAGTGTATCATTCTAAAGATAAAAATGAATTTAAAACATGCATTTTTTTTTTTTTTTGTTTGGATGGACTCTCAACCTTGAGTTTAATCCTGTTGAGAATTAAATACGTCGCTTTTATTTATTTATTTAATAAAATTAGCTACCATTAAAAATAATAAAGTTTTTAACTTTAGTGAAAGGACAAATGAGTTAAAACGACGGCCAGATTTTGGCTTGGAAAAAAAAGTTGATTTCTACAAGTATGAGGTCAATTTTTTGGTTGAAAAAAGGAACCAACTTTCTTTATTTCAAGCAATAATTTTTGCAAGTAAAAATAATGATTCCAAAAACCCAATTTTTGCAACATTTTTTTTTTAATACGTGGAGTATGAGAGTTTGAACTTCCGACTTTAAGAAAATGAATATATGTTAATTATTGCTAAGTTATGTTCACTTTGACTTGTTTTTGTAAAATATTATGCTCACTTTGGCCTATTTTGCAAAATATTTTTTTTCCTTTTTATAGCTTGATTCACACTTTTCTCATATGCAACTTAAAATCTTAAAACCTCTTTGAACTTCTTCAAAAGGTTTATCCTTGGAAAATTTTTAATTCCACAAGGGTATTGTTATTGGAGATTTTTTTTTTTAAAAAAAAAAAAATACCAACCCTACTGACATGTTACAATATACCTTTTATTTCACTACCTCTTACCATCGGTACTTCAATGTTTTATGTATATTAGGTTGTCACTATAGAACTACTTATATCTCAAGTTAATTGTAATATGGTTAAAATTAGGGGTGAGTATCGGTCGATTGGAATTGGTTTTTCAAGCAAACAGATACTGAACAAACCAAATCGGTCTTCAAATGCTGGAAACTGATTTTTTAAAGGTTATGAGTTAAAACTGACTTTCATTTGTTATATATCGGTTAAACAAGACTGACTTCCGATCGCTTCTCCTTCTAAACTGCCTGACCGATTTTGGTTCAATCGGTTTCAGTCGGTCAGATTGATTTTTTGAGTTCTATTGCTCACCTCTAGTTAAAATTATAGAAAGTTAATTAGCCTAAGTGAGCATATACCTACCAATTTGGCTAGCCTAAAGTGATGATACATCTATCAGCTTGGCTTAGTTGTGACTAGGTGAGTTGTAGCTTGACCAAAGCGAGACTAAGAATCTATATCTAGTGGCCTAAATGAGTCATAGTTTAGAGAAGGTGAGATTAAGAAGCTATTTTACCTAGCTAAGGTGGGCGTAGGTACGTATTAGTTCAACAAAAGTGAGATTCGTCATAACTTAACCAAGGTTTAGATTAAGAGAAGTCATATCAAGTGATTTTTCATTAGATCAACTTGAAACTAGATGTGATCAATATATATAAGAAAAGTGCAACCCAATAACTTAATTCACAACCATGTTGAGCAACTTGTAACGTTTTAATACGTCAATACTACTGTTGTTGGGATGCTTAGCCACTTGGGCAAGCTATAGTGTTTGGTATTTGGTCGATGAAGATTAGAACTCTCTCTTTCTTTGATGCTGCAAATATTTATTTCAATAATTAATTACCAAATCTATGTTAATTGTAATCTTTTTAGGTTTGATAATTCACTCATCATGCATCTAATTATTGTTGTTTTAATTTGAAACGCATCTTACTTACCTTGGACTTTTGATATGTATCATTGAATAAAGGTTTATAATTGACTTTAAAAAGAGGAAAAAAGCCGTAACTGTTGTAAAATTGAGAGGCGAAACCGGGCACCAAAACTTTACCAAATCATATAATAATAATAATAATAATAATAATAATAATAATAATAATAATATATAATGCAATTAAAGGAATATAAAGGAGTATATATAAATATGATATAAACAAAGAAAGTGGAAAATTATGGAAAAATCAAAACACAAGAAATTAGAGAAAATTGTTGTTATTTCTTTTCCAAAATGTATCTACATAATCAACCACCAAAAACCTCTATTTATAGGCATAAGGGAGAGCATGAAGTGGAACATTTGGACACCAATCAATGGTCTTTGGAAGACACTTTGGCTATGGAGAAAATGCCACATGGCATGGATATTAAATGGGCATGTGGTGGAATGGGCATTTACATAATCATATTTACAATACTCCCCCTTAAATGCCCATTTATATAAAATATGCCTCGTTAAAACCTTTACTAGGGAAAAACCCAATGGGAAGAAAAACCCTAGTGAAGGAAAAAGAGTACATATTTTATATAGTTTACTATAATACATTCACTCCTCCTCATGGAGACATCACCTAAAGTCTTTGAGTCGCCGCATTCCAATGCTATATACTAATTTATCGAATGTTGCAGTTGGTAATGCCTTTGTAAATAAGTCAGCCAGGTTATCTTTTGAACAAATTTGTTGTACAGTGATATCGCCATTTTCTTCAAGATCATGAGTATAGAAGAGTTTTGGTGAGATATGCTTTGTTCTATCTCCTTTGATATATCCTCCCTTGATTTGAGCTATACATGCTGTGTTGTCTTCGTATAACATCGTTGGAAGAGGTTTACTTGAAGACAAGCCACATGTCTCATGAATGTGTTGTATCATCGATCTTAGCCATACACATTCTCGACTTGCTTCATGAATAGCGAGGATTTCAGCATGATTTGAAGAAGTGGCCGTTATAGTCTGTTTCACTGATCGCCACGATATAGCAGTTCCTCCACATGTGAATAGATAACCTGTCTGAAATCTAGCTTTGTGTGGATCAGATAGATAACCAGAATCTGCATAACCAACTAGATCATACTCTGATTTGTTAGAATAAAATAAACCCATATCAATTGTCCCTCGAAGATATCGGAGTACATGCTTAACTCCGTTCCAATGTCTTTTTGTAGGACATGAACTATATCTAGCTAATAAATTTACTGAAAATGCAATATCTGGTCTTGTGTTATTAGCCAAATACATAAGTGCACCAATTGCACTAAGATATGGTACTTCAGGACCAAGTAGTTCTTCACTGTCATCTCGAGGTCGAAATATATCTTTCTTTACATCCAGTGAACGAACTTCCATTGGAATATTCAATGGATGTGCTTTATCCATATAGAATCTTTTTAAGATTTTCTCTGTATAAGTTGATTGATGAACAAATATCCCATCTGCTAAATGTTCAATTTGCAAACCAAGGCAAAATTTTGTTTTTCCAAGATCTTTCATCTCGAATTCTTTCTTAAGATATTCTATTGCCTTGGATAACTCTTCAGGAGTTCCGATTATATTTAAGTCATCAACATATACAGTTATAATAGCAAATCCTGATTGAGATTTCTTTATAAAAACGCACGGACATATTGGATTATTTTGGTATCCTTCTTTCAACAGATATTCACTCAGGCGATTATACCACATTCGTCCTGATTGTTTTAATCCATATAATGATCTCTGTAACTTTATTGAATACAATTCCCGAGAACTTGATTCATATGTTTCTGGTATTTTAAATCCTTCTGGGATTTTCATATAAATGTCATTATCCAGAGATCCATATAAATACGCCGTGACTACATCCATTAGATGCACATCAAGCTTTTCATATACAGTCAGACCAATCAAATATCTTAGCGTTATTGCATCCACCACAGGAGAATATGTCTCCTCATAATCAATACCAGGCCTTTGCGAGAATCCTTGTGCAACAAGTCTCGCTTTATATCTTGTGACTTCATTCTTTTCATTTCTTTTCCTTACAAATACCCATTTATATCCCACAGGTTTGACGTTTTCCGGTGTTGGGACTACTGGTCCAAAAACCTCACGTTTTGAAAGTGAGTTCAACTCTGCTTGGATTGCTTCTTTCCACTTCGGCCAATCCTTTCTACGTTGACATTCTTTGATAGATTTTGGGTCAAAATCATCACTTTCATGAATAATATCGTGAGCAACATTATAAGAAAAAATGTTGTCAATAATGATATCATTTCGGTTCCATCTCTTTCCTGTTGTAACATAGTTTATAGAAATTTCATTATTATCCTCAAGCGTTTGATTTTCACCAATACTCTTTTGAGTAGTTGTATTCTGGATTTCTTCTGGAACATCCATACCTTTTATCGAATCATTTTGATTCTCAACTACTTTTCTTTTTCGAGGATTTTTATCTTTAGAACCTATTGGTCTACCACGCTTCTGGCGTGCTCCAGACTCATTATTGACAACTTGTTCCTTTGGGATATCAACTTTTGATGGAGCATTTGCAGCTGGTATATATGATTTAGTCACACTTTTAGTATCTGTGAATGCATCTGGTAGTTGATTTGCTATATTTTGCAAATGAATTATCTTTTGAACTTCAAGTTCACATTGATTTCTACGAGAATCTAAATGAGATAATAACGATGCATTCCATGTAATTTCTTTTTCCAACTTCTTAATTCCTCCCCCTAATGTTGGAAAATTTGTCTCATTAAAATGACAATCAGCAAATCGTGCAGTAAATACATCACCCGTTAGGGGTTCAAGATATTTAATAATTGATGGGGAATCAAAACCAACATATATTCCTAATCTCCTTTGAGGACCCATCTTAGTACGTTGTGGTGGAGCAATCGGTACATATACTGCACATCCAAAAATTCTTAGATGGGAAATATTTGGCTGCTGGCCATAAGCTAATTGCATTGGGGAGTATTTATTATAAGCTACTGGCCTAATACGTGCCAGTGATGTAGCATGCAAAATAGCATGACCTCATACCGATGTAGGAAGTTTAGCTCTCATAAGCAATGGTCTTGCAATTAGTTGCAGACGTTTTATAAATGATTCTGCTAGACCATTTTGTGTATGAACGTGAGCTACAGGATGTTCAACACTTATCCCAATTGACATACAATAATTATTAAAAGTTTGGGATGTAAATTCACCAGCATTATCAAGTCGAATGGTCTTAATTGTATTATCAGGAAATTGTGCTTTTAACTTAATTATTTGAGCAAGTAATCTTGCAAATGCAAGATTTCGACTTGATAATAAGCATACATGTGACCATCTGCTGGATGCGTCAATTAATACCATAAAATATCTAAATGGACCACTTGGTGGGTTAATAGGTCCACAAATATCACCTTGAATTCGCTCTAAAAATGCAGGTGATTCAATCCCCACTTTAGCTGGTGATGGTCTAATAATTAATTTCCCTTGAGAACAAGCATCACATGACAACTCATTGGATTGAAGAATCTTCTGGCTCTTTAAAGGATGTCCATGTGAATTCTCAATAATTTTTCTCATCATTATTGACCCTGGATGACCCAATCGATCATGCCAAACACTGAATATTTCTGGATTCATGAACTTCGGGTTCATTATTGCATAACTTTCGATTACTCGTATATGAGTATAGTATAATCCAGAAGAAAAAGCAGGCAGTGTTTCTAATATACGTTTTTCATGTGAAACAATAGATGTTATATAGAGACACTCTATATTATTTTTACAATCAGTTTCAACATGATAATTATTTTCACGTATATCTTTAAAACTTAATAAGTTTCTTTTCGATTTGCTAGAGAACAGAGCATTATTAATTGTAAATCTTGTTCCTCTAGGCAAAATAAAGTTTGCTTTTCCAAAACCTTCAATCAGATTTGCAGAACCTGATATAGTATTGACTTTTGCTTCCAGCATTGTCAATCTAGTAAAATATTTTCTATTTATGAGTATCGTGTGCGTAGTTGCGCAGTCTGCCAGACATAAATCCTCATTGCTCATTTTCGAGTTACTCAACATATTGAAATTGTTCATATTTCTTCATTGAAAAGAAAAGAAAAACGATTACAAAGAGTCTTAAATATATATACAAACAAAACAACAACAAAAACATACTAAACAGTACTTAATTATATATTTTCATACAAATCATCATCTACTTGTTTGATTGCATCAATTCTCTCTCCAGGAGATTCAAAGTAATCAGCTACATCAAGATGCATCATATTGGAGGGGTCAAACACATCATCTTCTTGAATGGCAAGATTTACCTCCACATTCTTTCCTTTTCCTTTTTCCTTCAGGGAAGCTTGATAGAGATCAACAAGGTGTTTTGACGTACGACAGGTACGTGACCAGTGCCCAGTCATTCCGCACCGGAAACATTTATGTTCATCACCTTTCGAACTTCTATCTTGTGGAGCATTTCCTTTATGATCATCACTTCGTGTGGGTTTCTTAAAATTATAATGTCCACCACGAAAATAGGTATTTCTTCCTCTACCGCGGTCCTGACCTCGACCACGACCACGACCTCGACCACGGTTATTAAAATTCACAGCATTCACTTCAGGGAATGGTGTTGCTCCAGTTGGTCGGGATTCGTGATTTTTCATCAATAACTCGTTATTTTGTTCAGCAACGAGAAGACATGAGATAAGTTCAGAATATTTTGCAAAACCCTTCTCTCGATATTGCTGCTGCAGGAGCATATTCGAGACATGAAAAGTGGAAAATGTCTTCTCTAGCATATCAACATCATTAATCTTTTCTCCGCATAATTTTAATTTTGAACTAATTCTGAAGAGTGCGGAATTATACTCACTTACTGATTTAAAGTCTTGCAACCTCAGGTGCATCCAATCATAACGAGCTTTTGGAAGAATAACTGTTTTTTGATGATCGTACCTTTCTTTCAAACCTTGCCATAGAACGTAGGGATTTTTTATTGTAAGATATTCCATTTTCAATCCCTCGTGAAGATGATGGCGAAGGAAGATCAGGGCTTTTGCTTTTTCTTGATTTGATGCATCATTTCCTTCTTTAATTGTTTATCCAAGATTCATAGAATCTAAATGGATCTCAGCGTCAAGGACCCATGACAAGTAGTTATTTCCATTAATATCCAGGGCCGCAAATTCTAGCTTTGTAAGGTTTGCCATAATAACACTATCAAAAATAATAATATATTTATATTAGAAATTTAACATAAACCAAATGCGTAAAAATGGCTTACCTATAAGACTTACCTTTAGCGGGAAAAATGACAGAGTCTCGTGCTGATAACGTGTTGTAAAATTGAGAGGCGAAACCGGGCACCAAAACTTTACCAAATCATATAATAATAATAATAATAATAATAATAATAATAATAATAATAATAATAATAATAATATATAATGCAATTAAAGGAATATAAAGGAGTATATATAAATATGATATAAACAAAGAAAGTGGAAAATTATGGAAAAATCAAAACACAAGAAATTAGAGAAAATTGTTGTTATTTCTTTTCCAAAATGTATCTACATAATCAACCACCAAAAACCTCTATTTATAGGCATAAGGGAGAGCATGAAGTGGAACATTTGGACACCAATCAATGGTCTTTGGAAGACACTTTGGCTATGGAGAAAATGCCACATGGCATGGATATTAAATGGGCATGTGGTGGAATGGGCATTTACATAATCATATTTACAATAAACATCTCTCTTTCATTCTTTACATGATCTTAAAGGTTTTAATTAATAAAGAAGTATTATCACAAACTTTGAGAAATACGATAAAATATTAATATGTACTTTTTTTAGAATGATGAAAAATTTAGGATAAATTGTACAAACCACCTTTGAAATTTGATCTGTTGTTACAATTGCACTCTTAAACTTTCTATTGTAAAAATTAGACTTTCAAACTTTCACAAGTAAAAAATTGCATTTCTCAACTTTCAATAATGAAAATTAAACCCTCGAACTTTTATAGGTGAGAAATTACACTCTTAAACTTTCAATTGTAAAAATTAAACCCTCAACTTTCATACATAAACTATTTTACTCTCTTTTCTCACTCACATTTCCTCATCTCTCTCTCTACTTTCTCTCCCCCTCTCCATCTAATGAAAAATTATTCAATGAAGCCATCTCAACGTGGATGTCTCTTAATATATAATCATTGGATACAAAATCGAAATACTTTTGTAATTTCTCTCTCATATATCTAACCGTATAAAACGTTCAGCCACATTGTAATTGTCTCTTCTAATGGTGCACTTAATCTTGCAATGGTCTACTTCTTCCTATGTTAGAATCCAACACATACAGCAATCTCCATATTCTTTATTCAGCTCCTAAGCATATAAGGTCCAGTCTCTTCTCTATATTCTTAGGAACATAAGCCCCATACTTTTGGTATAAGGATCACTAATTTGAATACTAATTTAGTTCCTTAGAATCTCTAAAGAGGATAGAAATGTGAAGCATACAAGTGAATGTAAATCCAATAGCTTAGCACCAATATGAGCATAGTATCTTCAACTGGTTAAACTATATACCCTCAACTAATAGATCATTGAGCAATGACGGATCTAGAACTTAATGTCAGGGGACTAGATAAGAATAATGTTGGATGCATTGCTATATATTGGTATTTGTTTATATATTTTAATATTAAAATGTATTAAATAATAAGTTTGGTTCTTAAAATTTTCAAGATTGTGTATAATAGGTTTCTAAGTTTCTAATAAGTCTCTTAACTTTCAATTTTATGTCTAACAAGTCCCTAGATTTTTTTTAATCAAAAAAATCATTGAACAAAGAGTCTAATAGGTTAATGATCCATTAGTCATCAAATTGAAATCTCTCAATTTTGTATTTAATAGATTCTCCCGTTTTTAATTTGAAAGATTTATTAGATACAAAATTGAAAGATTTCAATTTGATGTCTAATGGATCCTTAACCTATTAGACTCTTTTTAGAGTTCAATGATTTATTTGATAAAAAGAAATGAAAATCCAGGAATTATTAGACATAAAATTAAAATTTAAGGGATTTATTAGACATTTAAAAAAAAAAAAAAAAGGAGCCTGTTAGAAACAATTTTCAAAGTTTATAAATCAAACTTATAATCTAATCAATAAAATTTGTTCAATAAGCAGTATAAATAATTTTTTTTTATATAAGTATAAAAGGAAAAAAAAAAGAAATTGAAATAAGAAGTTAGATTTTTTTCTTTACTAAATATTATACATTTTATTTATGCAATTCATTTTCTAAAAAATAATTTACTAGATCTCAAAAATATTTTTATTCATTTTCATCTATATCATTCCAGACGAGAAAGATCGAATTTAAAGATGAATCTAAAACAAAAAAAATATATATATAATAAAAATGAGTTCATATATTTTTAAAAATATAAATAAAAACTTTTTTTTTTGTTGAAAACAAAAATTACCTCTAAAAGATGTGCGTTTGGATGGTATCGAACATGGGCACAGGAAATAGACAGGGAGGGCTTCCACCACTAAACCATAATATTATATTAATATTAAATTGTAATGGCAAATACTAATTGTTAAACTTTGGAAAGTCTAGGGTGAGCCCAATGTGCATCTGCCCCTGGCTGTCCCGCTTTCATCCGCGCAATATGTTCTTTGGTCCAATATTTTTGGTGCCACCCTTTGGTTCATTTAGCTTGAACGCATTTTCAACGACAGATCAAAGGTGCCTTGCACTCTTTGGGAAGACATCATTGTCATCGCAGCCTCTTGGAGTTTAAAATCCAAGTTCTTTTGTAACTATGATACTTCATCAATAGTTTTAAATTGGAGTTGTCCGCGATTTTTATCATACTGTAATGAAGTATCATTCTCCAAAAAAAAAATCGATAGAAAGTTACTCGGGATTGAGATATGATTATGGAAAGTATTATGCTTCAAAAGCTTTCTTTGACAGCCAAAAGAAGAGGAGGGTCTTGTGGGGTTGGGTGAATGAATCTTCAAGTGTTGATGATGATATCAAGAAAGGATGGTTTGGAGTCCAGGCAATTAAGTCAATGATTCAACTCCACATCTTTTCAGCAAGAATGGTAAAATAAACAAGAACAATGAAATGTCTTTGGTCGGTTGACATTAAAGAGAAGGGTGGTTTGCATTCAAACTTGTTTCTACTTTGATCCCTCTATTTCTAAAATATTCATTTTAGTTTTTAAAATCTTAAAATATCTATTTTAATCACCAAACTTTTAAAAGAATAATAACTTTGGTATTTTCTATTATTTATACCTAATATTTCCTTTTATTATCTCAAGACCTTTCTAGGAAACTTATGTAGCTTTCCATCTCAAATATTAATATATATTTAAAAAAAATCAACATGATTATTTTTTAAGAATTTTGAGATTAAAATAAATATTTTGAAAATTCAATGACTGAAAATAAAAATTTTAAATTTTAGAGAGAATTTAAAATAAGGAACAATATTGGATTGTAAGTTAGAGGAGAAAGTTTCTTAACCGACCTTACATAAGATTAGATAACAAATTATTCAAGGAGACCGCCACATCATAATAACCGTTGGATGTGGATTCAATAATTTCTATGCCTCCTAATAACCACCAGATATAAATTTGAGGTACTTTTTATCTCTACATCCAACGGTGAAAAACTGTCAACCACATTGTGGCAACCTCATCGAATAATTTCTCGATTGAATGAGAACAATTGCATTGCTATTTTGCAGGCAATTCCAAGGACTGTTTGGTTGGATACATCTAGAAAGCAACTCATTCAATGACCAATTGTGAAAATTCAAAAGCTTCGAAATGACAACGTTAAATTGACAAAAAAGGTGTAAAAGGTGTAACAGCCACACAGGTAAAATAAACTAGTCATGTCTTATTGTCTCTTCATTAAAACACTACCCAAGAAATGTCATTAAGCTTGTTTGATTTTTTTTTTTTTTTTTTGGACTCTTTATTATTACAGACAGATGTTGAGGTTTCATTCAAAGTAAAAAAACTTTAGGAAAGCTGAAGTATTGAAACTGAATGGAAAGATCCACAATTGCTTTGTAGCCAAAAGGGAACAACTGGGGGTGGAGTTGGCCCATTTGGGCTTCTAGTTTTAGCTTCAAAGGACTTGAAAGAGTACACTTCAGTGTTCTTTAACATATTCAAAGACCACGACAAATATGTTGCGCTTATGTGCAGCGACCAAAGCAGGTGCAAATTTTTTTTTAAGAGGTTAGAACAATGTGACATAATAGTTTTATATTGTTTGATGCACGAGAGAAAATTAAAAACAATATTTTGATTGTACATCAAATGATTAGAAAAGAATGTACATTTACATATTGAATAATTTTATAGTATGAGCTATGAATGATTATAATGAAGATTTTTCGTTTCTTTTTAAATTATTTTTCTTTTTTTGTTATGATTAGATCTTTCTCTCAATTCAAATAAGGACAAAAAAACATATGGAGTGTTCTTAGACGTGGATCCAATTCGTGAAAATCTCTCACTAAGAAGCTTGGTGAGATTCTTTCTTCATTCATTCATGCATATATTTGCATTAAAAAAAAAAGGGAACTATTGTGTACTTAAACACATGAAAAATTGTGAAACATTTACAGATTGATCACTCAATTGTTGAGAGCTTTGGATCTAAAGGGAAGGCTTGCATTACAGCCAAAGTTTATCCAACATTGGCCATTGGAGAAAATGTTGGCCTCTATGCTTTCAACAATAGAACAGAGGCTGTCACCATCACAAAACTGAATGCTTGGAGCTTGAACAAAGCTCAAATCAATTAAACCCAAAAGAGCCAACAAGTGGAAAGGAAATGAGGGAGAGGCAGACTTTTTACCATTTTTTTTCTCATTTGTATAGTGCATTTGGTTAAGCCAATTGGCAATTAAAATTATTCTCACACCCTTTGAGATTCTCATTTCTTTCTATGCTTTTAAATCAAGTAAACTTTTTTTTTCTATGTTTTATAAACTTTCATATTTATGTCTCTAAACTTTTCGAAGATCATGTACTATAAGTTTTGGAGATTATGTCTCTAATTTTGAAAAATTAAACATATTTTTAAGTTTTGAATTATGTTGCACTTTAATGATATGTGCTATTTGATAACTTTAGAAAAGAAAAAAAAAGGAAGAGAATATAAAAGATGGCTAGGATAATACATTAAATAGAATTGCATTATGAGATACAAACTTAAGAGGTCTATTTATATTAATGAGAACAATAAGCAAAAGACTAATCTACCCTTACAAGATAAACTCAAATCAAATAAAACCTAACCTAACTAACAAAAATTGGTTACTAAAATGTTGGCATGAGAGTCTATTAGTTGAAATTTTGATAAAATGATATAGTTTAGGCCCCATTTGATTACAACCCTTTAGGCCCCGTTTGATAACCATTTGGTTTTTGAAAATTAAGCCTATAAATACTACTTCCACCTATGGCTTTTCATGTTTTCTTATCTACTTTTAATATGTGTTTTCAAAAACCAAGCCAAGTTTTGAAAACTAAAAAAAATAGTTTTCAAAAACTTGTTTTTGTTTTTAGAATTTGGTTAAGAAATCAAGTGTTTTCTTAAGAAATATGGAAACCATTATAGAGAATATGGCAATCATTGTAGAGATATAATAAGAAAACAAGCATAATTTTCAAAAACCAAAAACCAAAACAAAATGGTTATCAAACGGAGTCTTAGTTTTCTGTTTTTGGTTTTTGAAAATTAAGTTTATCAATACTACTTCCACCTATGACTTTTCTTATTTTGTTATCTACTTTTTACATATGTTTCAAAAAATCAAGCCAAGTTTTGAAAACTTAGTTGAACGAATTATAAATAAATTAGAGTTGGGATGCCGATATATAGGTTTATCCTGTCATTCATCAAAATTTACGATTTCTTTAATTGAATGTTACATCATGTCATATTGTTTAAACACTACCAAATGAAATCTCATGCAAAAATTTTATAAACTAATATCAATAGCAAGTGCTAAAGATAAGCATATAACTAAAAACTTATGAATGTTGTAGCCCGAATTCCTTAATGCTCAAATGTTAAAGGCCCGTTTCATAATCATTTAGACCTCGTTTGATAATCATTTAGTTTTTAGCTTTTGATTTTTGAAAATTGTGCTTGTTTTCTCACAATTTTTCTACAATAATTTTCATCATCTCTACAATAATTTCCATCTTTCATAAGAAAATATTGAGTTTCTAGCCAAATTAATTTCAAAAACAAAAACAACTTTTTTTAGTTTTTAAAACTTATCTTGGTTTTTGAAAACATATGTAAAAAATATATAAGAAAACATAGAAACTCATAGGTGCAAGTAGTATTTATATGCTTAATTTTCAAAAATCAAAAACCAAAAACTAAGGCCCCGTTTGATAACCTTTTGATTTTTTGTTTTTGGTTTTTGAAAATTAAGCTTGTTTTCTCCCAATTTCTCTACCATAGTTTTCATCTCCTTTAAAGAAGCATTTGAATTCTTAGCTAAATTCTAAAAACAAAACAAGTTTTTGAAAACTACTTTTTTTAGTTTTCAAAACATGTCTTGGTTTTTGAAAACATAGGTAAAAGGTAGATAACAAAACAAGTAAATATATGGGTGGGAGTAGTATCTATAGGCTTAATTTTCAAAAACCAAAAACTAAAAACCAAATGGTTATCAAACGGGACCTAAATAGTTATCAAATGAAACCGTAGTTTTTGGTTTTTTGTTTTTGAAAATTGTGCTTGCTTTCTCAATATTTCTCTAAAATGATTTTCAATAGTTTTCATCTTTTTTAATGAAACATTCGAGTTCTTAGCTAAATTTCAAAAACAAAAACAAGTTTTTAAAAACTACTTTTTTTAGTTTTCAAAACTTGGCTTAGTTTTTTAAAACATATTGTTGACTGAGAAATTTTTGTCAATCTCCAATTGTCACGTCATTATTCTAAATTAATAATGAAACTACAAATAATTAAATTTGAGACCAATTAGGAATTGACATGTGTCCCAAATTTAATTTGAAGACAAAAATTGGCAAATCCTAAATTAAAATGTCACATGTCTTTCATTTGACCAAATAATTAAAGTTAATTTGGTCAAATTGGGTCATATGAAATTTGGGTTAAGGTAAACAAAACCCAAATTCAAATGGTCATGACCAAATCCAACAAAGCCCAAGTCCAATGGTTGGGCCCAAAAGTATTTGAGCTCATGCCCACATGCCCATGAAAAAAAGCTCTATAAATAGAAGAGTTCTCATGAAGGGTTCAGAATTAAATTCTCCAAATAATTTAGAGAGAATCTTTAAGATCCTTAGGTGCTGAACACTCCCTAAAGGTTGTAGGTGCCAAACACTCCTTGAGACCAAAGACACTTCAAGACTATTAAAGACTTAAAGACTCTAAAGATTGATTGAAGCTTCAACCTTGAGAACAAGCTGCAAAGCCGCCCTCAAGACAAATCTACATTTGAGAACAAGTTGCGAAGCCTTCGAGACAAGTCTACATTCAGGAATAAGCTATGAAGCCCTCGAGACAAATATACTTTCGAGAACAAGTTGTAAAGTCCTCGAAATATTTGTACATGAGAGAAAAAGAATCAAAGAAACAAATTAAACATTCTACTCCACTATATTAAAATTAATACCAAGGTTTAAAATGTCGATGTCGACAGAAATATCGATAAAATGTCAATGTCGATGGATATTTCTGGAAAAAAATTTTTAAAAAAATTCAGACTTTTTAAATGAGTTAAAATCCTTGTTACAATATTATATTCACATTAAGTTACATTTTATTACTATTTTTTTAATATTTCATCAATTTTATATGGTATAGTAGAAATGTCGATTCTCCCCTTACGTCGATATCGAACCCATGGACATGTGAAAATGTCGATGGACATGTCGACGGAAATTTAATACCATGATTAATACAAATATAAATTCATTTATACGTGTCAAATTTCTTTTTTGAGATTACGTGTGAACACATACGTAAAAAGTAGATAACAAATAAAAAAATCATAGGTAAAAATAGTATTTATAAACTTAATTTTAGAAAATCAAAAATAAAAAATCAAATGATTATCAAACCAGATCTAAATAAATACAATTTGTAAGTAAATCCCCACCTTCAACTATGTCTAAAATTCACCAACAGTTTCCTAACACGACTGTGAAAGATTATTTATTTTAATGATCGAAATGGGACTGAATAACATTTATAAAGGCTACACGAAAGTATAAATTTTGAAACCCAGAAGAATGTTTAGTTTCCTATTTTTAGACTTTCCGTAGATTTTAATGAAGCACACATTTTGTCCCTTTTCTTCTTTTGTTTTTATGGGTTTTTTTCATAGGAGTTAAATTTATTTAATTAAAGAAAATTGCTATAAATAATTAATTAGTGCTAATTCATTATTTAATTACGTTTCTTTTTCTTCTTTCCTGAGAAGGATGTAATCTCTCTGTTTAGCCTTTTTGGCCTTCTTAATAATTTTCTCATTCATTCAAATAATAATGAATTAGTGCTACTTAGTTATTAAAAAAATAATTAGTGCCAATTATTTATGTAATATAAATGATTAATCAAAGTTAATATCATTTATCACAATAATATGTCCATCGAGTTATCAACTAATTGCCAAAATGAGCATAACTCAGCGGTAATTGACATGTACTCTCAAGAGGTCAGAGGTTGGAATCTTCCACCCCAAAGTTGTTGTTGAACTCAAAAAAAAAATCAACTAATTGATTAATAATAATTTAAATTGCTATTAAGATGTTGCTTAAAGTTATCATTAACTGAAATTAGTTTTTAGACGTAATCCTTAAATTAATTAGTCATAAATACGTAATTAACTAATTCATTAATAGTTATTTTTTATATTTTTCTCCCTATCATTTATTTTGAAAATAAAAATCTTTCATACCCTAGCAAATAATCTCTGGGCCCATATGTGAGAAAAGGCATATCATGCTTAATATAAAAATGAATTCAAAACATGCATTTTTTTAATAAAAACACATTGCTTTTTGAAAAATCAAAATTAGCAAGCATTAAAAATGACAAAATTTTTAACTTCAATGAAAGAACAAATGAGTTAAATAACCATATATTTTGGCTTTGGGAAAAGAAGGGTCAAAATTTTGGTTGAAGAAAGGAACCAGCTTTCTTTAGTTGAAGCCAATGTTGCTTTTATATTTAAAAATTATTTTTTAGGGAGAAAAAAAACAAAGAAGGCCATAGCTTTTGCAACATTTTGTGTCCCATTCTTTGTTCCATAATATTCTTCCCCTTTTTACAGTTCAATTCACACATTTCTCACATGCAACGTAAAATATTTTAATTTTGCCTAGTTGAAAAGTCTTCAATTTTCCCAAATGATTACTATGTGTAAAGTGTTATTAGTTAAATTTACAAAAATAAAAAATAATGTAAATCCTACACCAAACATGTTTAAAACCGTATTTTACTACCCTCTTGTCATCAACACCTCAATTGTCCATGTAGGTTGTCCCCTATGAAGACGATAAACGTTAAGCTTAGTGAGTTTA
This sequence comes from Trichosanthes truncata, assembly GCA_033996785.1. NCBI lineage: Eukaryota > Viridiplantae > Streptophyta > Magnoliopsida > Cucurbitales > Cucurbitaceae > Trichosanthes > Trichosanthes truncata. Next base: position 57,980,683 of record MU867259.1, read on the forward strand.
GACACTTAGCAATGGCCTAATCCAAAGTCATGCTACAAAGCCATTATATTTATACCCAAGTGAGTCGTGTAATATAGCTAAGATGCAACTAAAAGGCCACGCTAGCTCTTAGGTGAGTATACGCCCTAGCAACTCGTCTCAAGTGTGACGAGGTGAATAGTAGCTTAACTAAAGTGTGAGATCAAGAAATCATCTAGCAAAAGCTACCTTACCTAAATGGGTGTAGGTATGTCATACTAGTTTAACTCAAGTGAGATGAATTGTAGTATGACCGAGGTGAGACTAGGTAGGAAGCTACACTTCGTCTAAGTGAATTGTAAGTTAGACAAAAAAAAAATGAGACTAAGAAATCGTATCAAGTAGTCAATCAAACTCTGAAACTATATATGATTGATATAGAAAACATGTAGAGTTGTAATGTGTCATTGTGCTTACGTCATCCTCCTAGCACATCGCATCTCAACTGGTGCCACTTTAACAAGTGATCATAACTATTGTTGTTTGGATGGGTGGTCATCTTAATAGTGTTGGGTTTTATGTCCTAAAACGCTTGGTTTGTAAACTGAATGTATATTCTATTTTGAAATAAAGAAATTATTGAGGTTTATTCAGTAAAGGTGTTATTGAATAAAATGAATTGCGTCATTTTAACCCAAATCCAATAAATTAAGAACCCTTGGCTATAGTATGTATACTTGAACTTCATGTGGAGACATGAATATGGATCAAGTTCAAGTAATAGCCAGAATGGTCTATAGTATAGAGATAGGGCTGGGTACTTTATCCTGGGGATACTATGGACGCGGCACACTTTGTATAGTACAAACGATGTGATCCTAAATCGTTCATGTGGAGACATGTGAGTGGGGGCGTCCTATGCAATGAGTTTGCATAAGATCGAACTGTGAAATAGTCACTTAGACTTTTTAACTTCGTTTACTGTCATAACTGACTATTTCATATGAAGACCTAGGTAACTCGATCATAATCTTGAGCATGCTATGAACTCCTGTTTATTCGGGATTATTCTTTGATTTGCATGGGTGAGAGTGGTCCGAGATTGCCGACTCAATAAAGCCTCCCATTTTGGGGATAAGACCGGGTAGATAGCTGGAGACATAGTCCTGCAAGAAAGAATTCACTCCTACACGCTTTAGGGTTTAATAGAGAGGTTGTTCCCTTAAGTACTGACTCCGAGTCTTGAACAAGAGGCCCTACCCTCTCATTGGCCGGAAAGGGATTCTGTTTGCTGGTTGGACCACAAACCAATTGTTCATTAGAGGATTAGTGGGACTTGAGGAACAAGAAGTAATTACAGGGGTAAAACGATTTATTAGACCCAACTGTAATTACGAACAACTTGTGAAGGGTTGACTTACTAATCATGGTTATATCAAGTAGACAGAAATATATCTACAGTGAGGAGAGTGCAGCCGTTGGGCTTTAGTGGAGTGTCCCGGCGGTTAACGAATGTCGATTAGCTTGGCTAAAGAGTTTGGCCGGTTAGTTTCGTATCGTTGGAGCTCATGATCTGTAGGTCCATTAGGTCCTCCTTGCTAGCTTGGACTAAGCCTTGTAATAGTATGAGAGAAAAGAATTTGAATTGTTCGAATTTGGTTTTGGGAGTAAACGTTAATTATATACGATATACTTAACGTATCATAGTTTAATTATGAATTAAACTATGAAGAAGAGAGATGGACATATTTAAAATGATTTAAATATGGGTTCGATCTAATACATGAATAGGGATTCAAGTTCGAGAGGTCGGTTTTGACATCTGGATTTGATCCGGTTATTTAATTAATATTTTATATTAAATTAAATAATTAACTAAATTAAATAATTAACTAATTAATAATCAATTTTATTTAAAATTAATTTAGTATTAATTTTAAATTACAAAATTGAATTTCAAAGTGGGAAATGTTGAAGTTTGTGGTGGTTGTATGACTAACCTCTTTCAAACTCAAAATTCACCAAAATTGGACACCTCTTTGATGACCAATCTCCTTCCTTATGTGTTGTCATGTTTAGCAAGCTTGATGAAGCTTGTTAATGGCTTTAATTAGCAATGAAACACAAGGGATTTGGAGTTTTTTTTTTTTTTTTTTTTTTTTTTTTTAAATTTGCTGCAGATTTTTACAAACCTTTGTCATCTCTCTCTCAAAATTCTCTCAAACTAGGATCCCACAATCCTTTCCAAGGCCTGAAGATAGTAGGGAAGGCACTAGAGGTGGTCCACGAAGTGTTCGTGCTTAGAAATTTGCAACGGGTTTGTAGAATTTGAGCTTCAAATGTGAGTTTTCTTATACTCTGTTTTTCGATTTTGAGCATGTTGTTTGTTTGATTAAATTGATGTAATTAGAGTGCTTAAGATCTAAAATTGCTTCCATTTTTGTGATATTAACTCTTTCAAATAGGCTACGGAGTGGTCTGGTCGATAAAGACTAAACCCCCTCTTTAATTTAATTATTTATGTTATGGGTGAAATTGGACCAACCAGAACGGGTTGAGTAAAATGCTACTATAAGGGGTCAAACAAAGAAAAGAAGGCCAATACAAAGTCAAAACAGACCAAAACTGAAATAGGGCTCGCCCTGTACGTGAAATGATGAAGAAACAATTAGCTTGGGCCGAAGACTAAGCATGTGGTCGGCCGAGGCCGACCACATGGCACGGCCCTGCTTTGCACTTTGCAGGGGTCCCTCATGGTTCGTGTACCCCCGGTCCAACCATGTTCGGTTCTTTCATTCCCAATTGAAGACAGAAACCCACGAAAATCCTAATTAGGAAGGTATTTAAGCTCTCTAGAGGGGAGAGCAATGTAAGTTGATTACAGCTTCCAAAACTCTCATAGAACTCCCAAATTCTCTCTAAACTTTCTTTGACTTAAGCATTGGAGCCTATGTGGCATACATCACCTCAGTGTCTAAGTTTTTCTTGTCTTACAGGCCACGTTCTTCCCTCAAGAATATAAATTCACCGTCGTTGTCACGTGGAGATCATGTGAGATTTCTTCTATCTAAAATTTGACAACAACACTTTCGATGCTTCAAATTTTTACTTCAATAAATATTCCTCAAATTTAATTTAGGTCATAATCTGGTTTGATTTGATATTCTACTCATACATATATCATGCATCTAATTATTGTTGTTTTAATTTAAAAAGTAATTTTTTAGTTCAACAACATACAGTGATAAGAATGATTTACCTTAGACTTCTCGAATTATAGAATAAAGTTCATTGACTTTTAAAACGGAGAAAAAAAGGTCTTACATCCCTTTCATTTTTCATACAATTTTAAAAATTTTAATGGCCCCATTAAATGAAATATCGTGGCAAACTCCGAGGAAGGTAATAAAAAAAAATCTCTGTTGTACTAAAAAAAAATTAAAAGCTTTTTTTAATGATAAAAATAATAGCTTTTTCAATGATGCAGTTACTGTTTAGTATATTGGAAATCAAATTGATTAAAATTAATTTAATATATCTTCCTACAATTCAATTTATAAATATAATTTAATAAATTTTATTTTAATATTGATTTATTCTATTTTATGTTTGAATCCAATACGTGGAGTGAGTGAGTGGATTTTGACTTTTGAGCTCATCATCAAAGATATATGTTTTTAACTAGTCTAGTAGGCTATGTTTAGGCGTTTTACTTTTTTTTTTTTAATATTTTAATATTAAATCAAACCATTAATCCTTTGCCTATATTTAATTAGTATGCTTTTTTTAACCTATTTAATATGAATTTGGTTTACTCAAACAAAGTATTATTATTTTCTTAAAACCATTTAATTAAGCTGAAATTGTTTATTTGTTTGTCTATTTTAGAATTGTGTACAACCAAATTGATCACAATATTAATAATCTTTTACCAATCTAAATATAGTTCAACTAATTAAAATATTATATTATAGATCAAAATGCCAGAGATTTGAATTCTCACCCCTCACATGTTGTTGGATTAAAAAATATATATAATCTTCTTTATTAGTCATCGATTTTAAATTCACTCTCTTCTTTGAATTAATATTGAAAGAGATACATCTTTATTTATTTCAATAGATAAGATGTAAAGGTGTGTTGGGAGTCATAACTTTTATACAATTCAACCCTTTGCTTTTTTCTATAGCAAAAGGTTTTTTCTTATTGGATGTTAGTAGCTAGGATAACATCCAATCGAATTCCACCTTTCCATTTCTTTATGCTACTATTATATAACGCATAATAGGCTTTCATACGGAGTTCAATCCTTTGCTTTGTTCTATAGCAAAATGACTTCTCTTATAGGATGTTAGTCACCAAAAATTCCTAATCAGATCCATATTTTCCATTTCTTCATGCTGCTATGATGTAACATGCAATCTGTAAAACAAGACGATGTATCATTTAGGACTCCCTTTATGTAATTTCCAAGTAAACCAAATGTGGATTTACTTCTCCACTCATCTTTTTATCTATTTTTTTGTGAGACATAGTTTTCTCTATTAGATCTAAGATCAACTTAAAGTTTTTAAATGATGTAGACAACCAAGTAGAATAGTCTAAATAAAGCTATAAAATTGAACAATATTGGAGAATTAAATTACTAAAAAAAAAAGTATAAAGAACACAGTTGTATAAAGTCTAAAATATCCAAAGGTTAGTTTAGATTATTCTATCTTCTTACTATACAGCTCATCATTGGTCAAATTGTCTCTCATCACCTTGAAGATTAAAAAAAAAAAACAACACCCAATTTTTTAGCTCACAAAACAGAGAAGCTGATCATCAATTAGTGGATTTGCAATAACCAAGGTGTACAATCTCACAAACTTTAATTGGCCAAAACATTTGACTGCTCACATTTTAAATTCTTATCTAAATTTCAAATTTTCAGCAATTTGACTAATCAATCCAACCCACCATTTCAATTTCTTAGCTTATTTTTCTTCTATTTCTCTTTCTTCTAAATATGGCCAATCAAAATCAGATTGAGTATAAATATATAGCTGGACAAACCCAATAGTCATCTTCACAAATCCTTCTTCAATGGCTTCCTTCTCTATCTGGTTCATCTCTTTCCTCTGTCTCTTGTTTGGCCATGGAGTTTTGCAGCTTCAAGCTTCCCACCATGTTTACAAAGCTCAAACTTCTCACTTTGCTCCTCATGATTATCAACCCTATAGAACTTCTTACCATTTTCAGCCTCCCAAGAATTGGATGAATGGTTTGTAACTTTCTTTTTCTTCTTCTTCTTCTTTTTTATTTTTTATTTTTTGGGAACAGTTCTTTGTTTTTCTTCATCTCTTTCATTTTTTGGTTTATGGGTTTTCTTCCTTCTTCTAAAAGCTTTCAACTTTTTTCCTTGACATGTGATTTGGCAATGGAATTCACTGCAAAAACTCAGATCCAAATGGTTAGTTGACCTCTTCTCTGTTCTTCACCTTTTAATTTTTGCTGCATTTTTCAAATTACATTACAACATAAAAATGAAAAATTATAATTAAACCCCATTTTCATTTCATTGTTCATTTCCATTTTTGGGAAATTTCAGGTCCAATGATATACAAGGGAATTTATCATCTGTTTTACCAATACAACCCAAAAGGAGCAGTGTGGGGCAACATAGTGTGGGCCCACTCAACATCAACGGACCTGATCAACTGGGTACCCCACGAGCATGCCATCTACCCATCTCAGCCGTCCGATATCAACGGCTGCTGGTCGGGCTCCGCCACCATCCTCCCCGGCGGCAAACCGGCAATTTTGTACACAGGAATTAACCCTAAAAACCAACAAGTTCAAAACTTGGCCGTCCCTAAAAACCTCTCTGATCCATATCTAAGAGAATGGGTGAAATCCCCAAAAAACCCTCTCATGGCCCCCACCCCTCAAAACCACATCAACTCCAGCTCCTTCCGTGACCCAACCACCGCCTGGCTCGGCCGCGATCGGAAATGGCGAGTCGTCATCGGTAGCAAGATCGACACCCGTGGACTCGCCATCATGTACCGAAGCAAGGATTTCGTTCAGTGGGATCAGGTCGGGTCAGCCCTTTTTCTTTAATTATATTCTTAAAACTCTTTCTCGCTCCTGGGTTGACTTGAATCATTTGTTTATGTTCTTAATAGGTTGATCACCCACTTCATTATGCCGATGGCATGGGAATGTGGGAGTGTCCAGATTTCTTCCCCGTAGCGAAAAATGGCCGAACTGGTGTTGATACCACGGTGAGTGGACCGAACGTGAAGCATGTGCTGAAGATGAGCTTGGACGATACCAAACACGACCTTTACACTGTTGGAACATATGATTTGGAAAAAGATATCTATGTTCCAGATAAAGGATCGATAGAAAATTACTCGGGATTGAGATATGATTATGGGAAGTATTATGCTTCAAAAACTTTCTTTGACAGCCAAGAGAAGAGGAGGGTTTTGTGGGGTTGGGTGAATGAATCTTCAAGTGTTGAAGATGATATCAAGAAAGGATGGTCTGGAGTCCAGGTAATTAAGTCAATGATTGAAGTCAACTCCATTTTTTCAGCTTTCAAAAAATATATATATATAAAAAAAAAAAAAAAAAAAGAAAAGAAAAGAAAAGAAAAGTATCATCTGCCGACATGAAGAAGTGATGGATTTGATTTCTTTTTTTTTTTTCTTAAATATTTTAAAAATAGCTTTTTTTTTTCTTAATATTCGTTAATTCAATACTCGTCTCTATCAACATGCTCATGTTAGTGTGTTACTACACATATTTGAAGTTATGTTATCTATTTTGTGAAAAGAAATATAAAGATAGAGATAAAAATAATTATTTCTTTTCTTCGAGTATGGGACCAAAATAAATATTTTGATAATTCAAAAAATGGAATACAATAGTCTTAAAAATTTATGACCAAAATAGATATTTTAAAAATTCAAGATCGAAAATGGAATTTAAACGGACAATGATGTTGTATTGTAGGCTAGTGGACAATTTTTCTTAGTTGACTCACATGTGGGGGTTAATTGATGAGAGCAATTGCATTCACATTTTGCAGGCAATTCCAAGGACTATTTGGTTGGACGTCTCTGGAAAGCAACTAATTCAATGGCCAATTGTTGAAATTCAAAAGCTTCGAAAGGACAAAGTTAAGTTGACAAACAAAGTGTTGAAGAAAGGATCAACGATCGAAGTAAACGGTGTAACAGCAGCACAGGTGACTAAATTATTAGTCATGTCTTAGGGTCTGTTTGAAATGTCTTTTCAAGTGATTAAAAAAAAATTAAGCATTGGAAAAGTCATTTCAAACAAACTCTTATAGTCTCACAAGAAATACTAATAAGCTTGTTTGATTTTGTTTTTGGGTTTTTTTTTTTTTTTTTTTAATATTACAGGCAGATGTTGAGGTTTCATTCAAAGTAAAGAACTTTAAGAAAGCTGAAGTTTTGAAACCTGAATGGAAAGACCCACAATTGCTTTGTAGCCAAAAGGGAACAGCTGAAGGTGGAGTTGGCCCATTTGGGCTTCTAGTTTTAGCTTCAAAGGACTTGAAAGAGTACACTTCAGTGTTCTTTCGGATATTCAAAGGCCACGACAAATATGTTGTGCTTATGTGCAGTGACCAAAGCAGGTACGAAAAGTTATTTAACAGGTTGGAATAATGCAACGTGTAATAATTTTATACCGTTTGATGTATGATAGAAAGATTTTTTTAAAAAAAACAAGAGTTTGACCGTGAATCAAATGGTTAGAAAAGTACGACAACGTTGTGACGGCTAGATTGAACAATTTATTTCTCTTTGAACTGATTTTTTTGTCATGACTAGGTCTTCATTGAACTCAAATAATGACAAGACAACATACGGAGCATTCTTGGATGTGGATCCAGTTCGTGAAAATCTTTCACTAAGGAGCTTGGTGAGATTCTTTTTCCATTCATTTGCATATTTAAGGCGTTTTTTTTTTTTTTTTTTTCGGTTCTCCACTATGATTTTTGATAATATAATGAAGGCCTCGAGTTCTGGGGCTGAATTTATGGAATCAATCAGTGCACTTACCCATGTATTCAGACATCATTTGTTAACCAATTAAAAAAACCTCACATGATGTTGTGTGACACTTTCTACCCTACTTGGACTTTTGGTCGGTAAAGTCTTCTAAAAATTATCGAGGTGGGCATGAGCATAATACATAAAGCGATCTCGAAATCCATAATTATTATTATATATATATAAAAAATCGATCTTGCTTGTTTTTTAGAAATAGAGTTTTAGACTTATTGATTCTAACAACCATTTGTAGAGTTGATCATGTGAACGTTTCAATTCATATACATAGATCTCGAATCTATGAATGAAGATGTTTTTGAAATTCGAGTAGTTAGACAAAAAGAAAGAATGGCTGAATTTATTAATATTATATTTATGTCAGCTTTTGTTGTTACCCATGTAAAGCATTTGACCATTTTTGTCAACTAATGCACATGAAAAATTATGAAACTTTTACAGATTGATCACTCAATTGTTGAGAGCTTTGGATCTAAAGGGAAGGCTTGCATCACAGCTAGAGTTTATCCAACATTGGCCATTGGAGAAAATGTTGGCCTCTATGCTTTCAACAATGGAACAGAGGCTGTCACCATTACAAAACTGAATGCTTGGAGCTTGAACAAGGCTCAAATCAATTGAACTCAAAAGAGCCAACAAGTGGGAAGGAAAGGAGGGAGAGGCAGACTTTTTACCATTTTTTTCTCATTTTTACAGTGCATTTTGATAAGCCAATTGGCAGTTAAATAAAAGGTTCATTTTACTTTTTATCAATGGTGTGATTCACTGCTGAATCTGTTTTGCTTTTGCCACTAATTCATGTGTGCAAGTTGATCCATGTGATTAGTCTGCCTTCTTTTTGTTTCATTTGATTCCATGTGCTCAAGTTCTCTTTTTTGCTCTTATGAAGATAAAGACAAATTAAAATAGAGTGAGACTCACATTTTCTCTCTCACAAAAAGATCGAGCTAATGAAATTGGACATAATGACTATATCTAAAAGAGTTTCATTAACATGAATGCCACCATGTCATACATGATAAGTGTCTGAGTTGTGCAGTGAGTTAGAGTGTCCTTGAAAACCTTATAGAGATTAGTATTACCACATGACATGCAGATGAAAAAATTTGATAGAGAGCATTTATGTACGCAACATCTTCTGCATTTGACTTCATAAATTCTCATTTATTTGAGAATATCACATCACAATTATAGTAGTGGAGATTCAAACATACGATATCTTAGAGGAAGTACGTCCATCATTCCATTATCAATCAAATCAATTCATATTCGCCAAGGAAAAAAAAATAATAATAATAAAGAGAAAAGAAAGATTGTCAACAATTATATTACACTGAAAAAATCTCAAACTGCACAGTTACTAATAAGATGAATGGATACTTGTGCCCGCGTTCAAAATCAATCATCACTTTCTTCACAATAGAAACCGTCTAGGAAAAGTTTGCTCAACTCCAATATGGATGATATCTTTCAGCCATTGAACCACCACTGCCTTGATATCCTTTTCCATATCCATTCATTCCGTATCCAACTGCTGTACAACCGTAGCCACCGGGAACGCCGTAACCGTTCATCCCGTATCTACCGTTCATATACATCGAGCCACCATAACCGAAACCGTAACTGTATGCACTGTAGAAATTGGCATAGTCTCCACTGTACCCGCCATAGGGAGCATATACATCATACCCTCCAAAAGCTCTGCCCATTTTACCATCATATAAACCTCCGCATCTGTACATGTCATATCCTGAAGAAGTTTGTGCAGTATTACTATTGAAATCACAAGCAACTCTTCTTGGTACAGCCTTCTTGATTTCCACCTGCATTTAATCATGTTGATGTTCAGAAGTTCTGTAAACAAGAATAGATTTTTATCAATGCTTAAATCCATTTCCCATTTACCTGCTTGCCCCCAAGCTCATGTTTTTTATCTCCAGCAAAGATATTTTCAACTGCATCTTCATTCTCAAAAGTGATAAATCCAAATCCTCTAGACCGCTTCGTTTTATAATCTATCATGATTTGGTGTTCAATAATAGTACCAAAAGAAGAGAAGTAGTCCTTAAACTCATCTGCAATGTTTATGAGACATCCAAACAGAGCATCTTTCATTTAATATTAATTCTGAAAAAAAAAAAAGAATCAATAGAAAAAAAATATATTGACTTCTACGTTACCTTCAGTCAAAGCAGGTGGTATTCCACCAACAAAGATTTTCTTTGTTCTTGATACCAATTTATCATTCATATCAGCCCTAGGAACTGTCCTCTTCACTTCCACCTGATAGTGATATAAAAATATTCTATTATCCATCATCCAAATTACGAGTTTAGAATTAGAAAGATAACTGATATTTATGTTACCGCTCTGCCATCAATAACATGGTCTTTCTTCAGAACCATGTCAGCAACTGCAGGATCACAGAATGTTACGAAACCGAACCCGCGTGGCCTTCCAGTGTGTTTGTCCATCATTATGACTGAATCTGCTATTTCGCCATACTTGCTAAAGTAATCACTAAAGGTCTCTGAATAACAAATATTAATTAAAAAAAAAGTCAAGACATGTGTGAGAGGATGATGACAGTTAGAATTCAGAAAGAACGTGGAAACAATAACATGTTAGCACAGTGGCAATGTGACAAAAGAAAGGTCAATTTTTCTTTTCCTAACGAGGCCAAGTAGATGGGGGGCATTAAACCGTAGAAGGGTTCTTTAACATTAACTAGTCTTTTGCCAATTGAACTATGGAAAAAAGGCCAAATGTACAGCATAATAAAAATGAGCATAAATCCAATGATTTTTTTAATAAAGAACAGAAACTTTTAATCAAAAAAGATGAAAGAATAAAAACTAGAAAATTATCAAGAATCATAACCAAATTATATTCATCAAGGACTTGTACAACGAGAAATATAAACTCAAAAGAGAAATCCATTAGTACAAGATTTGATTGATGCCTAAAAATACGTTGGAAATATATCAAAGAATCCATCTGCCATCATAAGACGACAATGCAAAACACGTTAATGATCGACCGAACCAAAATAAAACCCCTTTTTATAGGGTACCGCCACATCCCAGTAATCAATAGCTTACTAAATTTACCTTCAGTGGTCTCCCAAGAAACGCCTCCAACGAAAAGTTTGCTACCAAATAAGAAAAAGTCAAACGTTATGCTCCAACTACGTTCGATTCAAAAAAAAAAATCCCACAAATTATAACTATATTTACAGAAGCGATAATCGCTCTGTTCCTCTTCGAAACACAACGGCAGTATCTCAAAGATTCAAACCAACGGAAAAAAAAAACCCATACAAACTAACCCACTGGAAGAAGAATCATAATGACTCGTCGAATGCTTTACTTCACTTCCTGTACTATCTACATTGCCTTGTTCCAATTCTCTCCCCAAATCAAACTGATGCTGTTGATCGTACATTTGGAGAAAACCGTCGCTATTGTAAGCGTTGAAGTCGGCTTTGGAATTCCTTTCTTCCGCCATTGAAACTGAGAATTCTTCTGCTAATCTATGAAAACTATGATCGAAATATAAGATAAAAAGTGGATTTCTTTTTGTTTTTTCTCAGCCAGAGTAAAACCCTAACAGAGAAAGGGCTTAAGAAAATTGCGCTGAAACCGAGCTATCCTTTTCAGTTTTGAATTGAAAAGAATCCGAGATTCGTTATTTTCTTCTTGATGAACGGTGTCGTATAATTTTCAAATCAGCAACTTGGGCCTACGGCCCATTAAGGCTTGTTAGTGTTGGGCCACGGTTGAATTTTGGTCCAATAATGTAACATGGATTTGGCCCATCGTGCACTTCTTGTAGTAGGCTCGTTCAGTGTTGGGCCACGGCTGAATTAGGGTCCAAATTGGTATTGTTGCTCATATTGTTTGAGAAAATTGTCACCATTTTAGAGTCTAATTCAACATTAAAAAACGCCTCTCTAGTCTCTCCCACCATTGAAACTATGAATTCTATCTCTCAAAAAAAAAAAAAAAAACTCATCTTGTAAATAAGAAGCGTAGTTTTTTTCAATCCTAGTATAGATAGCTTGAGTAACCCTACAACTAAAATTGAGTCTTGATTTGAATGTATTTTTTTTTAGGGTTAACTACATGAATAGCATATTTGGAACTAAAGTTTACACAAATGGCACGTTTTTTTTATTAATATCAACTTTGTCACTTTTCAAGTCAAATAGAAGCCGGATCTAGAGGAACATTACTCATTTACCCCTCTATTTATATATATATATATAAGAAATAAAATTTGGGAATACTTACCATAAATGTTGAAACCTATATCTTTCCCTCCAAACACTATTGATTTTGTATAAGAAATAAAATAGAGGAAAGATTTTCACGATTTCTCCCCTAAAATCTGGGGATTTTAAAAACTAGACAATCTTTTCCATTATCGACGGTTCCATTCTTTATACGTATAGGTATATATATTATATATATGAGAAGATAGCCGATGTATATATAATATATATCTGAGAATATAATAGGATTATCATGTCATCTCAAACATATAAAATGATTACTGATGTATATATTCTATACCTCAACATATATATTTATGGGTATAATATACAACACAGTATATATTTAGGAACCCATTAAACATTATATATTACATACAGTAAGTATAAAATGGAAAGATCATGTTATGACATTATAGCTATATCTTGTAAAGTCATCTCAAAATTATAAGATTATTACCAATACAAAATATATGACGAATATTTACCTATGTTTATATAATATGTGTCTATGAATATAACTATACTTATTGTGTATATAAAATATAATAGAATTATATTCAGATGCATATATAATATACTTCTATGTATATTTGTTTTTTAGAGTATACTTAATATTATATATTTGACGTCTAGTTCAAGAATGTTCCATATCACTAATGATGTTTATAACACATATATCATGTACAATTTCATTATTTTTTATTATAACTAAAAAATGTAGTGAGGTGAAATCCGTAATAGGTGGAATAAATATTTCAATAAAGATGGAACAATATATATAAATGTAATATATATGTTAGATTATATTAACTTAATATTATACAAAAAAAAAAACTCAATATTTGTGACTACAATAAGCAAAACGGAAAAAAAAACCTTACATACATCTTATATATGAGGTATATATGGAGTTATATACAAATGTCAAAATGAAAGTAAATATATTAAAATAAAAACTATTTTTTAAAATAAATTAGACATGTAACAAATGGATGGAATTGTTGCCTTAAATGAAAATTTGGATGAATTTTGCAGGTGAAATTTTTTTAATTTTGACAACAATATATATATATATATATATATATATATATATATATATATATATATATATATATATATATATATATACATTCGAAAATCATAATTGTGTAGTAATTATAAAATATTATGTGTAATAATGGAAAGAATATATTTTTGAAAATCATATTTATCATAAATATATGAAATAATTGCCTTGAATGAAAATATGTATATTAGGAAAGTATAAATTCAAATTTGAGAATTAAATATAGAGAGATGATATTAAATGAGGGTAACATTGTAAGAAAAAAATGCAAATACTCAAGCCAAGCTAAAGCTGAAATTTTTTATAAAAGTTGACATTTGTGAAATATGGTGTTGAAAACATGCTCTTTGGCAAAATTTTCCTTTTTTTTATTTAGCATCAAGAAACCAACATTTGAATATGAATTCGTTATTTCGTGAGAAGATACGATGATGTGTATTACTTCAGGTATTTGGGCCATTGATCAAATATGCCCCTAATAAAAGTATTTTTTGTTTAGTACATGTACCAAAATAATACATTGATCAAAATTGACAAAAGTTGAAATTACAAAAACCAACAAATAGACATTTTGAAATACTTAAAAGACAACAAGGTAAAGATTAGAGAGCTTTTTTACTTTCCAACATTCTTCTAAATACCTCTTTGACTTTTTCTATGCATTATAATTATATCCTAGTAAATTATAGACATTAACATATTGTTTTAAAAAAATATATTAAATATGGTCTTATATGATAACCAAATCTTTTTAGTTTTTGGTTTGTCAAAATTAAGCATGTTTTCTCGTGATTGTGGTTTTCATCATTCTTAAGTAAATATTTGAATTATTAGTCATATTCCAAAAACAAAAACAAACTTCTAAAAATTACTTTAGTTTTCAAAACTTGACTTGATAAACTATTGGAAGAAAGTAGAGAACAAAACAAAAAACACTTACAGATAAAGATAGTGTTTATAAGCTTAATTTTCTAAAACTCAAATTATTATTATCAATCGGAGTATAAGTAAACTCCACACATGTATACACTCTAATACGTTTTATACCAAAATTTTGGATAAATAAAATTGAATTACCTTAAGATTCCAAATAACCAAACAGTGTCTAAACTTTAAAAATTAATTCGCTATATGATTTGTATTTAGAGAAATCATATACAAGCTTCTTCCTCTATCTGTGTATCAAACACACCAAACCACCCACAAAACACACAAAAAGAACAACAAGTTGTTGAACTAAAAAAAAAAAAACACAAGTACAATTTCCCAAACATTCTGCCGGCCGGCCGCCGTGTGCGGCGGCTGTTCTTCAGCATCTTACCCAATCTCGCCGCCCAAACGGCACTTCTTGATACATATCCCGGCACAACCTCCCTGAATTCTCCGAACATGCACTGTTGCTCATCGAGTTGCTCATCGTCTCTCTGTTTTCAACCATCTTCCAGCCACCGGTGATAGGTAAATTCTTGCCCCCGCCGCAAGTTCTCTGCTTCGCTTTGATCGACTCCGTGAGATGCATATAACTCGGCTTGCTTCCGATCTCCTCCTCACCCGCAGCCACCGCAGCCGAGGAAGATGATGACGTGGAGGCAGAATATTCGTTGTAGACAGACTCCGAGGAAGATGGAGAGCGAGAGATATGATTGGATGATGAAGAGGGTTGTTGAGCAGAGATTCTTGTCGTGACATGGTTCTTTCTGGTTCTGACACTGTCAGGAAAGTAGCCTACATCTTCACTCCTGCGGGAAAATGGCGTCGTTTCCGGCGGGACAGTGTCAAATGAACCGGTTTCCCATGATTTGGCCGCCATCCAACGGTCTAACCAGCTCCAATCCTGTTCCTTGTAATTCTTGTCGAACTTCCTGTGTTGAACCATTTGTTTGCTTGTGCCTCTGTTTGGACTGGCACATGATTTTGATCTCTGAAATGGGAGTTTTCAATCATCCCCATTAATCAAACGCATTCAGACAAACATTGGGTTGCTAAAAGATACAACTTTTAAAGGTATATATGTTTAGACCATGTTGTTTGAGTGCCTTTTCAATTTAGTCTTGTATGTTTGAACACTTATGAAATATATTTTTTTGCATTAGTGGATCGTGTGCCTCATGGTAAGTTTGAGCAGAATGATTTCCTATGAGTTAGATAAATATTTGGAGAGGAAACGTGCTGACCAAGGACAGGACACAACTCATTCATGAGAATATGACTGACTTATGGTAAAGTTCCAGAGCTATGAAAGATGCGAACGTAAAAATCTTTCCTTGTTAAAACTGCAAATTGCTTGACGAAAAGTCAAATTTACAGATCGAAAAGAAGAGGAAGGAATAGACAATTCGCTCTATGCCCGCAACGGAATAACAACGCTGTTCTCTTTAGCATACGCTCTGTTCTCTCAATGACAATTTCTTAAAATTCGTTTACTCAGTAAGAATAATTTAATCTAAGCTTTACCATATGCCAAATTTAACATTTACTAACATAGAGAACTTCATTGAAACTTTTTAAACAACTGGGACTGAATTGAAAAAAGCACGAGTATCAAAGATTAAAACATATACTTAGCAAACTCTTATTACCTGTTGTAAGATGGAATAAACAAGAGCTCTTTCCCTCTTGGCAGCTCCCTCTCTTCTCATCTGATGCTTGCTTTTCACTTCTTCCACAGTTCCCGGACTGTCACACCATCCCTTCTGCAAAACAAAAATGTTATAATGTTTTAGATCCTTGAATTTCATAACAGAAACAGAGCCATTTAGTTACAGAAAGTTGCCTCAGCCTGCTTGATCGGATCAGCTTCTTCTTGGGCGACATCTGCAGTAACGGATCTTGCTCTTACTCTGGCTTGAACTCGGAGCAGCGCCTGCATACACCTCAGTGTCACGGCGGCTTGCTTCCTCACTTGCCGCCCCCTGAATATGGCCTGAATTCTCACCACTGCCTTTAGTGCCCTCAACGCCCTTCTTGCCTGCAAAACACAACCAATGAATTTTATCAAACACGTGGTGGGTGAAAAAATGGCTACTTCAAACGAGAGGTGACATAATAGTTTTATTCAGATCACATAGTAACCAGCTCCTCTAAATCACTACTAAAACCAAAAACTTTAGCTAAGTGTGAGAGTAGCCAGACAATTACCAAACACTAGGCTGTATTCTAGGCTTAATTATTGCTCTACTTTACCACCTTGAGCTTGTAGTTTTGTATATATTTAGTAGGCATTGCTTTGGACAATACCAATAAGAAAATATACCATTTTTCACACTACTTAGGTGGGTGAAAAATGGTTACTCTAAAAGAGAGGTACACAATAGTTTTATTCAAAACTTATTGTATCCAGCTCCCAAGCTCATGTCTTCTTTAGGTAAAAGAGAAATAAACTTTTACCCAAGAACTTGTTAAAGTAAATTTGCACCTTAATCTAGCCATAAACATAGTCACTTGGTTCAATTTTCTCCAAAAGTTTAAAAATCCACCAACATAAACAAAAATCAAGTCTTGCCAATGAACAAATAAATCTTTCAAAATTCACATATTCTAATAAAAATCAAGCTCTAATATCTTTCTCAAACCCATGTGAATATATTTTTCCAACAAGTTTTTCTCTAAAAACCCATTAGAAAGTAAACTTTTCAAACACGTAGTCAAGTTTTAAGGTAAGGATTACAGCACTACTTCAAGCCCAAAGTCCAATTTGATGGAAACTAAAGTATAGGAGGGTAAAAATTGACCCCCCCCCCCCCCCCCCCCCTCACTTTTGCTATGAAGAAGAGACGAACAGTAAACAAACTGTACCCCAGATCAGATATAACTTATAAGGGATTCCTGAAAGTGCAGATTTCCAGATCCATTTTTATAGATTTTACAGAAGTGGGTAAGAATCACAGGGAAATGGAAGAGAATAAAAAAGGGGCAAAAGTTCTTTATACCAAGAAGCCACGAAAAGACGTCTGGATTCGAACGGCAGCCCAATGTTGCCTCACCACCACAAAATCCTTCAAAGGAGCTCGAGCCACTGCAGCCACAGCGTTAGCCAAGAGCTTCGAATTGTGCGATTCTGTTGATTCAACAAATTCCCTCTTCGAAATTTTACCCGAAGATCCATACCCATCAGAAACACTCCTCCACAACCTCCATTTCTTCTTGCTCCGATCCCCAACTTTCTCCTAATAATCACAAAGCAAAAAATACGTCATTAGCCATCAAAATGGAAATTAGGGAACAGATTCATCAGCCAAATAGCGCACACGCAAGACTTACTTGCTCTGCAACTGGATGAGGCTTTTTGAGATTGATGAGCGACTTGAGCCAATTTCTCGAAGAACCCATTAGATTCGACCGATTTAGATTTCACTTGTGAACAGCAGAAGCGACTACGAATTTGCAGATTTCTAAGGTTTTGGCACTGTGGCAATGAAAACTAGAGAAGAAGGAAAAAATTGGAAGAGGAAACTGGTTAATGGCGTTGGATGAAGAGCCGTTGGTGGATCTAATTAATGGAAGAGGGAAGCTCGGCTCCCATTGCAAGAGCCGTTTGAATTTTGAAATTCGAAAAGTCGAAAGGGGAAAAGAGAAAAAGGGGAAAACGAAAGGCTGTAACGGATACTGAAGATTTTAAATGTTTTGGGGCTCTTAATTAGAGAAACGTAATCGAAAAACAAAACGACGTCGGATTTATGTAATTGTTCAAAATTAAATTCTGGGCCGATTCTGTTGGGCTCAGTTTCCGGGGGAAAATTTTCAAAGTTATGTCCTAAATGAAATTGTTGATTTCTATTCTGCCCCTGCCATTTCATTTATTTCAAAATTTCCTACAAATAAAATAAAACTATATATATATAAAAAAATTAGTATTTGTTTTAGTACAAAAAAAAATAGTATTTTATTTTACCATTAAAATCCTTCGTAAACAACAACATTTGAGGCTGGGAGACTCGAATTTCTTACCTCTTAGTCGAGGGCCCCAATTTTCAATTCTACCATTATATAAGAAACTATCAAACACATATCAATTTGATATTTCAAAAATATCTACTCTCAATAAAATTGTACATAAAAATTCTTATAAATCCTAGCGGTAATTAAAACCTTCCTAAACAACTGTAGGCAAAATTTAACATTAAAACCTTATGCAAAAATTCGAAAAATGTTAATAGAAGATGTAAAATTAGCTTACATAAATAGAAAGTCTTGCCTAAGGTTGAAAAATGAATAAAGTATACAAATTTATGAAAAAAAGACACCTCACAATTACTTCAGCAACAAGATATGGGAAAAGCTTGAACTATAGATTTTTTTTTTTTTTTTTTTTTTGGGAAAAGATGAACTATAGAGTATATGTTAAAACGATGTTGTTGAAGAAAATGTCAGATTTTTAGAAATTGAAGAAAAAAAATGCATAATTGGAGTTTTATGAATGAACAAACTTTTTTTTTCTTGATGCAGTCAACAAAATTTGATGATGACACGGAGAATTATAGATAATTCATAGGAAAACAGTGAAAACACAATGGAAACTACATATTTAGTAAATACCAAAAAAAACTTAAAAAATTGAAATACTAAAAGAAGAATGTGTTAATCGTTTCCCAATAAAAAAGGGAAAAAAAAAGAATCTAAATTTCAAATAAGATTTGATTTCAATTTTAAAAGTGGATGGTTAGAAAATAAAATCTGCAAACTGTTTAACATATATTAAGGTAAAATGGACAAATTTTTTTCAGTACAAGGTAAAAATAAAATAGACAATATGCAAAAGAGAATTATGAATGCCAATGCCATTTATGCCATATCTAATTTTTGTAGTGTCTTTTTTTTTTCATTTGTATGGTCATCCACACTAATTTTCCATTTTTTTGGGTAACAATGTAGATGACCAAATTTTAATATGCATTTTGAAATAATGCTATACTAATTTTTTATTGTATAAATGGTCAAACAATAAATTGAGGGTCTAACTAACATTATAAATTGGACTAAAATGTCCTTCATACCAAATAAAATAAACAAATCTCTAAAATTAATTAAGGGGAAATCAAAAACAAAATAAACAAAATGGAATTTAAATAACAAATCAAATTTATAGTTACAACTCGTTTAATAACCATTTGGTTTTTTTGTTTTTGTTTTTGAAAATTAAGGTTATAAGCACTTCTTCTACCTATAAGTTTTTTTTTTTTGTTTTGTCATCTACTTTCTACCAATATTTTAAAAAACCAAGCAAAGTTTTGACAATTAAAAAAAGAATAGTTTTTAAATTTTTTTTTTTTTTTTTTTGGAATATGACTAAGAATTCAAATGTTTACTTAAAGAAAGATGAAAACCATTGTAGAAAAATTATGAAAAAACAAACTTAATTTTTAGGTTAAATTATAAAAAATACCCTTGAACTTTGCTCCATATTTCAAAAATACTCACATTCTTTAAAAAGTTGCAATATTACCCTTGACCTTTCATAAATGTTTCAAAACTACCCCTTGAAGTAGAAAACTCGTTAGAATGTTGAACGAAAAGTCGACGCATCTAAATGTCATTCTTTCATATTAAATTCAGACAAGCATTCTAGTCACCAGCATATTATTTCAGGACATCACCATGTCGATTTTTTGTCTACATTTGGATGGATTTTTACTCCAAGGGTAGTCTTGACACATTTATAAAATATCAAGGGTATTTTTGAAAGAATAGAAGTATTTTTGAAATAAGAGACAAAGTTCACAGGTATTTTTTAGTATTTAGCCTAATTTTTTAAAACAAAAAATCAAAAATCAAATTATTATCAAGCCGGCCTTGTTTAGGATGAGGGGTAAATGTAGCCAATAGCCTAAAAAAAAAAAAAAAACCTTCATGGGCCTGAAATTGGCCCTTGTAAATTTCCTTTTGAACAATACGACAAGTCGTCCCGCAGTTGGAACTGTCGATATGTTAGTTTCGTGAAAAACGGGGAAACTAGAAAGTGATAGCCCAGCGAGCGGACACGAGTGAGCGGGGGTTAATCGGTCCCACGGAAAAGCTCGAATGGAGGAACCGAAGGCTGAGATGAAAGATTCTTCTTCAGGTATTGCCAATCTTTCAATCTCTTTACTGTTCTTATCAACTTCAATTTAGTAATTATGTATTGATCGCTCTGATTATATTTATATGTGCGTTTCTTCAAGATGCTGTTTCTAAAATATAATCAGCTTGAAATTGTTGCATTGAGTAAAGATCATCGAGTGGCACACAATTGATAATGTATTTCACATTTTCCAGTGATTTCTTTGTCGGCGATGTTGTGTTATGAAGCTAGAAAACTCTAGACAGCCCGTATTTTCAGTAATTATTGGCGTTGATTGATTACCATGGCTATTCTAAGGCAATGTTTGATTTCAAAGCATTTGTATCGTTTAGTTATTTAGGATTAATCGCTTCGTTGGGGCATGATGTTTAGTTGAAAGGAATCTGCTGTCGTTTCTGAAGAGATGCTTTTCCTTCTGCGTTTTTTAGAGCAAATTATTATTAAAGTGCATGAATCTCGAACTTATGCTTATTAAGGTGTTGCTCCAATTGTTTCTGAGGAGATTTTTTAGATCCAAAATGACTTCTCAATCATAGATTGATTCTGCTAATGGAGATTTTGGCTGACTGACATTCTATCTCTTTTTTCTCTTGGTGTGCAACACATACTTTGTGAAGAAAAAGATGCAAAATCACCCAATCTTTTCGAGAGAGCGAAAGAAGAGATAGAGGCTGTGATCCACTCTAATAAATCACCACGCCATCATAAAGAAACACATGGAAGAAGCGATGATATTGACGAGACTACGCCTGTCGATGAAGTAAAGGCCCCCGGTGTGTTTGGAAGAGTCAAGGAAGAGATTGAGGCCCTCGTGGGAGCAATTCATCCCAAGAAGGATTCCAGCGATCATTAAGCCTTGTTTAAAGCAAGGAAGGGGGTTGACACCATGATGTAATAAGGTTTGCTTTCTTCAATGATGCTTAGTTTCTTTTATGATGCAACTCCATGCCATCTACATAGTTATTTGAAAATATAAGTTGGAAACTATCTTGTTTGAAGACAAATTGACATGAAAATTAGACTATTTCCGTTCCGTCTCGTATTTGTTTTGAAGAATGCAATCCACATAGAAATACTATATATCTGTTTAGGTACCAGTATATGTATATTGACCAACAACCAACATCTTCCTTCACCTTATGTTTTCCTTTTCTAGTTAGTTTAGTTCATTTTATGGCGAATGTATGCCTGTGTATGCGTTCGTATAAAAGGAATATTTAACAAAAGGTGCTATTCAGTAACATAGGTAACCCTGTTTGAGACATCCCCAATTTTAGGCTAGACATTTCTAGGTTTCCAAAACCTTAATTATAAATGCCTCCTCAATGTGTTAAAAATTGTTAATCAATTGGTATGATCAATGTTTTCCTTAATCTGAGGCAAGCAAGAGCAGGCAAGGCCTAGTTCTTGTCATTTTGTATGTGGAAATCTTAGATTGGATTAGGGAGTGTTAGTATGTGTTCCCTACCTACAAATCTGCAGTAAGTCTCCCATAAAATAGTTCAGCAAGAATCAAGGCTTAGGATCGGGGTTTTCTGCCATGTTTAATGGCGTCAGATAGTTATTTGTATCCTTGTCTGCATAAGGAACGTTTCTAGAGCCTCTGCACATTTTCAAACTCTTAAATGGGAGAGGATGTCGCTAAAGTGAGCATACATCTGCGGTAATTGACGTGTACCCTTAACCAAGAGGTCAAAGGTTCAAATCTCTCAACTCTCAAATGTTGTTGAACTCAAAAATAGGAGGGATGTCATTAAGAATTTAAGAGTGTAAGTGAATCGGTTTGGCTTGGTTTTCAGCCAAAATGGAGTGATTGCTATCTCTCGCCCCTTATGGAGAGGATGAATCCCTTGTATCTTAAGAAAAAATTTACCCTCCGGAGTGGTCTTAGTTGGAGATAAATTGACATTTTCAACTTGTTCTATAGGTGCGTTTAAAAAATTTCGACTTGCTAGAAAAGTCAAACAACGTAACCCAACCTCATTAATTTCTTCATAAATACTATCCTTATAGTTTGATGTATCAAAATAAGCAAATAAACTTTGAAGTATTTGCTTGTGTACTTTTTGTGTTTTCTCAATAATAATCAGCTCAAATCGACTCAACCCAAATCCATATTCTAAATTTTTAATTAGAGTTATTTAGGCGCCGTTTGATAACCATTATAGTTTTTGAAAATTAAGCCTATAAATACTATACCTATGAGTTTCTTTTGTTATCTACTTTTTACCTATGTTTTTAAAAACCAAGTCAAGTTTTGAAAACTAAAACAAATAGTTTTCAAAAACTTGTTTTTTTAGAATTTGGTTAAGAATTCAAATTTTTTCTTAAAAAAGATGAAATTCATAACTCATAGTCTCATTGTAGGGAAATGATGAGAAAATAAATAAAATTTTTAAAAACAAAAAATAAAAAATTAAATAGTTATCAAACGGGGTCTAAAATAAAGCAAATTTAATGTCTCAAAATTTGACGTAGGGCACAACCTAATCCACGATCTTCCGCTTCTTGTATATTGGGCCTCTAAGTCCATTCCCTTGTCTCCGTGGATCTTTGTTGTTGTCTTTGGGTTATTTTCTCGATCCATTTCCCGAGCTACGAGCCATTCACATGCTGACTCTACTGAACTTTTTCTTTTTTCTTTTTTGAGTGTCCCTACTTTTCAACCAATATAAATGAAAGGATGTTCTTGAATGGCATTTTTATAATCTTATCTTGTGTCTTGAGGTTCTTTTCTCCTAAATATATTATTTGTTCTTTTATTAATTTTAACCACCAGTCAAAGATTGGACCTTCAACCTTAAGAAAGGCAATAAGCATCTTCATTACTGTGATATGTGATATGACATACACTATTTATATTTTTCTTGAAGTTTATTCCATTTTTAATTTGATCTCCTCATATTTTAATTATATTTTTTTGTCAGTTGACATTATTTTTAATATACATCTATCCCATCTACTCCTTTAACATATTCAACCCACCCTGCCTGATAGGAATCCAGCTCGAGCTCGACTCTATCCATATTTTTAAATTCTATTCAAAATTCTATTTTTAAATTTTCTTTTTTAGGGAATATTGTGTCTTTACTTTAGAACTCTTCAAACTAGTTCCAATGTTATCATTGAAAATTGGAGCAGGGGAAATGGCACGTGGGCATTCAAAAGACCAAGAAAGCCGCCCTTCATCGTGTAAAACAAGAGTGTTCCATAAAACGCCAAGCACTCTGGTCCACCCTTGTTTTTTTCCCTGCCGCCCTTTGAATCCAAATCTCTCTGTGGAATTTTCCCAAGAAAACTGTGTCCTTTCCCCAAAAATCTCCCCCCATCAAGAAAATGAGTAAATACAATTTTTTTTTATACTCTGTACTTTCTCGAGAAAACTCTGTACTTTCCAGAAAAGTGTCTGAATTTTTTTATACTCAATGGAGATTATAAATTAATTTTAAACTTCAAAATTTAATTAGAAATGTCTTTAACCTGTAAAGACTAAATAAAAATTAAGTTAAAATCTCATAATATACTTTAAGTTAAAATATTACTTTGCTCCCTAGATTTTGAGCTTAGTTCTTGTATTTTCAATGTCAAAATTTAGTTTCTATATTTTCAATAAATCTTAAAATTAGTCTCTACTATTAGTCTTGAAGTTAATTTTTATCGAAATTAGTTAAATAATAATAATAATTTTCATGCAATAAAAGATAAAATATATATGTAGTTCTAAAATTTATAGAGTAAAGATTGATAGAGGCTAAATTTTTGTTAGAAAAGTTAACAACAAACTAACAATATGGGTCAATTTTTAGCTTTATAAAAGTATGAAACTGAAATGAAATGAAATTCAAAATATTGAGATCAAAATGATATTTTAACCTATACTAAGGAAATTGATACCATTTGGATTTTAGAATTGGACTACTGCCATTGTCATTCATTTTTTATTTTATTCATTTTTCCTATCTTCATGTCGTGCAAGCCTTCTGAACAGCCTTCAATTCCATCTGGTTCGGACTCATCTGTACCAATCTTTTCAATAATTGAGTGGGATTGATTATGTCATTAATATAATGGGTTAAGTATTGATTATTTGTAATCATATTCTTTTCCTTTTTCCCCCACCTACATAGAAAGCTGAAACACGTTCCCCAATATTTAAATTTGACCTCAAATCCGGCTCCACTACCAAGGTTCCGAATTGACTTCATAAATCTATCCATTATAACCTCACCTCCCACTAGTATCCTTGCCCTATTAACCTATGGTATCATATTGTGTTCTTATTCTACCTAGTAGATTATAAATGATAGGACAAGATTCCATCTTATAATCTAAAAGTACTCATGTTTACCCCTGTCAATTTGCCGAGTAGTAAAATAAGGTCACATAAATGACTAAAAGTTTAGAGAAAATGAATTCAAGTTATGGTGACCACCTATTTAGTGTTATTTTGATAATTAAATGTAGTATGTTCAAGTAGTTGTCTCGTGAGAATAGTCGAAGTGCGCACCAATTGAATTGTACAAACTTGTACACTCGTAGACGTATAAACAAAATTATTAATGTTTGATCACTTGAATTATGTTCAAGATCGGTAGTCTCATTAGATTTTCTGATATATGTAAATAATGTTTTAAAAGTTTATATATATATATATATTTATTTATTTATTGTATCGAGTCTTTTCTGGAATGATGGAAAAGTGAATGTGGTTTTTAAAAATATATTATTTTCATGAATGGACAATTTTTAATGTCGAAAATTGTTTCACTTTCACCTACTCAATTGGAACCCTTCAACCTTGAGTTAAAAAAAAAGAATAAGGTACTTTTTTTTCTTTTTTTTTTTTAAAAGACAGAATAAGGTACTATTATAGCAACACTTCTTATATGACTATTAAATGAAATCAACTTAATTTATGCCTCATATCAATATAATTTATGTTAAACGACTTTTTAAGTTAAATATTAACTTAATATATAAATTTGTATATAAACATACAATATTATTAATTAGCTACACAAGCTCATGGTAAGGATGAGAGGAGAGAATATGTTGCCCATGATCTAAAGGTAAAGTAATACTTTAGTAATAAGTAAGGTATCTATGTCTTTTTGATCTTTTGCTTATGATCTAAATACATATATTACATCATATTTATTTATTAAACAATCCAACTTAGCTCTTTTTTTCTTAGTTGGATAAGATGGGTTGATATTTAACTTTAAAAAATTTAATTCATTGAAAATAAAGTAATCATTTTAAATATTATGCTCTTATTTTTTTTTATTTCAACTTTAGCAACATTAACGAATAGAGACTTAGTCAAACGTATATTTTGAAAGTAAAATTGAAACTTTTACAATACTATGTATGAATTTGAAGATGGTATAAATTTTGAAAGTCAAATCATATACTAACTTAGCAAGAAAAGAAAAAATAATTAAGAACAACTCTTTTTGTCAAAGATACAAGTACCAAAATAGCATTCTAATATATTTGGCATTCTCTCAACTCATTGAGCTCTATAGAGCTGACAATTGTACGAAGGAATGACGTCTAAAATTTTTAATATCGAATTATCATTCAAAAAAAATCTAGAAATCTAGTTGCGGTTCAAAATCATATAATCTCTAAAATTTCTACCTAACAAACAATGTCTAGATTTTGAACACTCACAAGTAAGTTGAATGGAATTGTCAAATAATGAGACAAGTAAGGTTTAAGCAAAGCTAGACATCAATTGAAATGACTTGATGTTGTGTCCCATTCACCTATATATTCAAAATTTACAAATGCCTTCAGAAAATGACATTTTTTTTCATATACATAAAAATAATAAAATCTTAAAACTCTCTTTTTCTCTCTCCACGTCTCTTAAAGATATTTAATAAAATGGAATTTCAAAATTCAATTTTTTTTATTTGATTCCTAACCCTTTCTTAGTTAGTTGGAGAATTTCCCACCTACTTAGGTTATAGGTAAAATTGTCATTTGAATAGTTCCATAAGTATCATATAATAAACCCTTCTTAAAAAATTCCATTTAATAAACATTAAAAAAATCTAACATATATATATATATATGCAAGAATGTGAACATAAATTACTTTAAACACATAAGTCAAATGTGTCCACAAGTAATGTATAATAATAAATATGACAATATCACAATAACAAACAAACCAATCTCATTATCACCATCAGATATTAAAATAGATATTAATTATTTAATATAGAACAAACAAAATATATCGATAAGATAATATCAAAGGAAAATGATCCAAAAATAATGCTCATAAACAAATGCCATAAGAAAACAATATAGAAAAGAAAGGCAACCTATGAACTTTAACTTTAAGGTCTTTTGGATTTGTAGCCTTCATGATGTTGGATTTTCTTTGAGCGAAATCCCAAATGCCTATAAACACGATTAAGAAAGGGACATTTATTTTGTTCTTACGTGTGGAAATAAATATTGGCCAAATTCAACATTTCCTTTCATTTAAAAATAGAAAACTTTTACCACTCACTAATTGACTAAACCCTTAAAACATATTAAGGATAGGATAATTTTCTTTTTTTATGTATAATAAAACTAATTTATTTACACGTTTTATGTTCCGTCCATAAACTTCTATAATTGTGTCAAGTCAGTCTTTCATTTTAAAATTTTATAATAGGTTTGTGAATTTGTGTCTTTTTAGTTCGTACACATAAAAAAGTTTATAAATCGATTCATGAGAACATTTTGTTTCTCATAAGCCTTGTGATGAGTCTCATATATTTTATGTATTTTTAGCCCTCTAAACTTAGGTTATTTGCAATAATTCATCATTATATGTCCATAATTGTTAGCAAATAGATATGAGAATAACCCAAATCAGTAAAAGTGTTGAAATTTATTGATTTTTTATGTTTTTATGCAGAAAACTGTAAATTGCCAGAATTGCGACTCCAATTGCAACTGCAATTTTGCCTGAAGACATAATTCCTAAAAATCAGGAGGAAATTTGGAAATTTGATTTTGTGCTGATATTTGAAGATATTCTCCACGAATCAAACCCTGGCATTTGGAGGCTATAAATATGAAGATTCAAGCCAAACAAAAGCCATCCACGATCGTTTTACGATTGGAAGACCACTTTACTTTCTGCATTTTTTATTTTCTGTTTTCTCTACTTAAAGGAGGAAGAATGCTGCCCAAACTTCAATCCATCCTTATCGAAAGTCTAGGGTTGTGAAGATCTTACTCTTCTTGATAAAGGTTGAGTTTAGATCGATTCAAGAGGTGGAAGTTATTTCCTTGAGTTTCAATTTTCCTTTGTATTCGCAAGTTTATTTTTCTGTTTCAGTTCTTTAATTCTAGTACTTTGAATTTTGTTATTTTACAATCAGTTTAATTACTTTCAATTCTTTGTCTTTAATTTTTGTAGTTCTTTACTTTACAACAAGTTATTTCAATAAAACTCTTCATTCAAGTTTACATTTTGGCACTTTATTTTCCAACTTTTGTTTTTACTTTTTTTTTATTCCTTAAGTCAGTATGTGTTTCTTTTCTTTTAATATTTTGTTATTTATTTTATCCATCATGATCTAATTTTGTCCTTAAGATTCGGATATGTGGATGTCTTAAGGATTGGAAGCTTAGCCTAAAATGTAAAAGTAACTTTGTTCGATTCTATAGCATTGTTTGCTTTCATTGATTATCATTCTTATTGTGAATCTAGTTTGATCACCTAGGTGAACATATAGAGATCGAGTTTAATACTGGGTTAAACGAGATTAGGTGTTCATACAAAGCAATAAATGAAAGATGCTTAGACATAAACACTTGTTTTTTACCCTAAACATAAAGTTCTATAACTAAGTAGACACAATCTTAAAAGTTCAATTCAACATATAATTTGCGATTCAAAAAAAAAAATATCGACGTTTCTAATCCGACTAAATGAAATATAACTTTTAATTCTTAATAAATATTACAAGATTCATCACTTGAAAGTCAATGTCCAAAAAACCCTTGGAGATAACCAAGGGAATAAAATCAGTCTAAATTTAAGGATGGTTGGTTTAACTGCCATGTTTTCTAAGATTAGGAGGGCCCACTTCTTCCACATATATTATTTTAAATTTTTAAAAATTACAAACCCAAAAACAAAAAAAATAAAATAAATAAAATAAAAGGAGAAAACAGACATTTGCTACTGTTTGAAAAAAACATGCCACGTCGGATCACGTGGGCCCCGAATGGCATGGGAGGGAGAAGAGACTGATTCTCCCCTGGGAGCTGCCATTCTTCCACTTTCAATAACTTGACAGGTCATTTTAACAAAACCCACCATATAAACCCCCCAAAAAAAAATTTAAAAAATTAAAAAATTAGTATTATTATTGTCAATATTAATTAGAGAAAATTGTTCAAAAAAGGAAAATGTGAAAAAATATATATATATAAATATAGAGAGGGGAGGGCCCGGAATTTCGTGTCATTGGTTCAGAGTTGAAGGTAGAGAGAGAGAGGGAAGAGAAAGGAAGAAAAGAAGAGAGAGAGAGAGAAAAGTTGGAGAGAGAAAGAGAGAGAGAGAAAGGACATTTTTTCTTTCTTTCTTTCTTTCTCTTTTGGCCTAAAACCCTGTTTTTCTCTGTTTCTCTGTCTTTCTCTAGATTTTCTCTCTCTACAAAATCACTTTCTCTCTCTTCCTCTTCTTCTGCTTCTTCTTTGTTTTTCCACCTTGATCTGCAAACCTTCCACCTTCATTCCCCCTTTCCCCTTTCTTTTATTTCTCTCATGGATGGATTTTCCTCTTGATTCTTCCAGGTAATATTTTCTTTTTTCTTTCTGCTTTCTGGGTTTCTTGCTTTTTCTTGATTGTTCGTGAGAATCTGCTGTTCTTGTATTGGACTTGCGTTCTTGTGCGGGGAATCTGTTTGGGACGATGATTGCATCGATGTTTGAGCTCCACATTATTGATTTTTAGTAATAATTGGGTTTTCCCCCTTTTTTTTATGTTTTTTAAATCATGATTTTGCCCAATGGCGATTGAGATTTGAGGTGAATTCAATCCGTGGAGCTGTGTTCTTTGTTGTTTTACCGTCTTCTTTTGATGCCTTTCCGTTTTGTGGCGTTTGGATTTGTTATTGGGAATTATTGGTGGGTGTAATTTCGTAAAAAAAAACAAAAAAAATCGATTTGTTTCGAGGGCATTAGCTGAAATTCGGAAAGTTTCTTTTGACTTTTGTTCTTCTCTTTGGGGGATTGAATTGTTTTTCGTGATTTACGTTGATGGTTGTGAGATGAATTTGACGGCAGCTCAAATGTTTATTAGAATGTGACCGTAAGTATTCGTTTGCTGGTGGTGGATTTGCGCTATTGTCCAAACGGGTGATTTCTTTGTTAATTCATTCATATGGTTGTGATTAGGCTGAAAATGGAGAAATTGCAGTAAGGACCGGTGGGATTTCGTGTTGACATTGGTTTCCTTATTAGATACCTTTCAAGATGAAAATCGAGTCGACGAGACGGGGAAGAATAAGGGAGAGGATCCGCCGAAGCCATCTCTATACATTCTCTTGCCTCCGGGCAGAGAGTGCACGTGAAGCTGACGATTCGAATCCTTTAACAGGACCTGGTTTCTCACGAACTGTCTGTTGTAACCAACCTCAACTCCATGAGAGGAAACCATTAAAATACTGCTCGAATTACATATCCACGACGAAGTATAATGTTCTTACTTTCGTGCCTAAGGCTCTCTTTGAACAATTCCGGAGGGTTGCCAATTTGTACTTTCTTTTGGCTGCATTGTTATCGCTCACACCAGTTGCCCCATTTTCTGCCATGAGCATGATTGCTCCTCTGGTATTTGTTGTTGGGCTCAGTATGGCTAAAGAAGCTCTTGAGGACTGGCGCCGATTTATGCAGGATATGAAGGTTAATCTCAGAAAAGTGATTGTCCATAAAGGGGAAGGTGTTTTTGGTCATAGACCTTGGCACAAGATTCGAGTAGGAGATATAGTGAAAGTAGAGAAGGATCAGTTCTTTCCTGCCGATCTACTTCTCTTGTCGTCGTGCTATGAGGATGGTATATGTTATGTGGAAACGATGAATTTGGATGGTGAGACTAATCTCAAGGTAAAGAGATCTTTGGAAGTAACCTTACCGTTGGATGATGATGCAACTTTCAAAGATTTTACTGGAAAAATTTACTGTGAAGATCCAAACCCGAACCTTTACACCTTTGTAGGTAACTTTGAGTATGATCGGCAGATTTATCCTCTTGATCCTAATCAGATTCTCCTCAGAGATTCAAAATTGAGGAATACAGCTTATGCCTATGGGGTGGTGATATTTACTGGACATGATAGTAAAGTCATGCAGAATGCTACAAAATCTCCTTCGAAAAGAAGTAGAATAGAGAGAAAAATGGACAAAATTATTTACATCCTTTTTACTCTCCTTATATTGATCTCATCAATGAGCTCAATAGGTTTTGCTGTGAAGACAAAGTACCAAATGACAGACTGGTGGTATTTACAAACTACTGGTGATGATCCACTGTATAACCCTCGTAAGCCAACGTTATCAGGGCTCATACATTTGATCACTGCTCTTATACTCTATGGATATTTGATACCAATCTCGCTATATGTTTCCATCGAGGTTGTTAAGGTTTTGCAAGCTTCCTTCATTAACCAAGATATTAACATGTATTGTGAAGAGACTGGCAACCCAGCTCGAGCTCGGACTTCGAATTTGAACGAGGAGTTGGGTCAGGTAGACACAATCCTATCTGACAAAACTGGCACTTTGACTTGCAATCAGATGGACTTTCTGAAATGTTCCATTGCTGGCACTGCATATGGTGTTAAATCTAGTGAGGTTGAACTTGCAGCTGCAAGGCAGATGGCATATGACTTTGAGGAGCAGGATGCAGAATATTCTGAAGTTCCTGTGCAAAAAAATAGCCGACAGCCTTCCATGGCAAATAGCAGAAGAGAATCAGAGATCGAACTGGAGACTGTTGTTACTTCAAGTGATGTCAAAGAGCAGAAGTCTGCCATAAAGTATTTTGGTTTCGAGGACAGCCGTCTAACAGGTGGAAACTGGTTGAATGAGCCCAATCATGATGTTCTTCTATTGTTCTTCCGAATTTTAGCAATTTGTCACACTGCAATTCCTGAGCAGAATGAGGAGACTGGTGCTTATACATATGAAGCAGAGTCCCCCGATGAAGGTGCTTTTCTTGTTGCAGCAAGAGAATTTGGTTTTGAGTTTTGTAAGAGAACACAATCTACTTTGGTTGTCCGTGAAAGATTTCCTTCACCTGACCAAGTAGTTGAAAGGTAAGAATAAGATAGTTTTATGATTACGTTGCTTAGCGCCCTTTTTCCCATGAATTCTATGCATCATGCATTGCTGACGTCTCTTGGGAATTTGTACAGGGAATACAAAATTTTGAATCTTTTGGATTTCACAAGCAAGAGAAAGAGAATGTCTGTAATTGTTAGGGACGAGGATGGCCAGATTATTCTTCTCTGCAAAGGTGCTGATAGGTGAGTCTCATCAGTAGAGGCTCGTATGGATCTTTTGTGAGAAGTTCATAGAGATATCGGCTGCTTCCTTTAAGTTAGTGTGTGAAAAAAGACCCAGGTGCTGTCTATCCTCTGCGGAAGACTAGCCAACAAACTGCATTTTTCTTTTTTGTCTTTTTTGGATAAGAAACAAATTGGTTCATTCTCAATACTTATACTCCAATCTTGCAGCATCATCTTCGATCGACTATCAAAGAACGGAAGAACGTATGAGGAAGCAACCACAAGGCATTTGAATGAATATGGAGAAGCTGGGTTGCGTACTCTGGCACTTGCTTATAGGAAGCTTGAGGAGTCCGAATATACTGCTTGGAACCATGAGTTTCAGAAGGCTAAGACGTCCATTGGAGGAGATAGAGATGCAATGCTCGAGCGAGTGTCCGACCTCATGGAACGAGAATTAACCCTTGTTGGTGCTACCGCTGTGGAGGACAAGTTACAGAATGGGGTGAAAACAACATCTATTTACCACTATAGTCGTACATTATTAACTGTTACCATTATGGTTTCTTTTCTTTAACCTAGTATTATGTTTTTCTTCTAGGTGCCCCAATGCATAGACAAACTTGCACAAGCTGGTCTTAAGATCTGGGTTCTGACAGGAGATAAGATGGAAACTGCCATCAACATAGGGTCAGTCTTGCTAATTGATTGAAGGCATTTCTTACATCATATATGCCATGTTCAAAAATATATATTCATATGTTTAGAAAAAGACAATCATTGTTTCTGTCTGCAGATATGCATGCAGTTTACTCCGACAGGGAATGAAGCGGATCTGCATATCAACAAACTCAGATTCCTTAGCTCAGGAAGGCAAAGAGGTATATGATACTTTGAGAGAGAGCACAGGGAACTCGCTACAGGAAATTGATTTCATACGAATTAGGATCTTTTGTTTTTTGTTACACCCCAGGCCATGAAAGAAAATATTTTGAATCAAATCACCAATGCCTCGCAAATGATCAAGCTGGAGAAGGATCCACATGCTGCATTTGCTTTAATCATTGATGGGAAGACTCTAACCTATGCTCTCGAGGATGATATGAAGCTTCAATTCCTCGGACTCGCTGTCGATTGTGCATCGGTCATTTGCTGTCGTGTCTCCCCCAAGCAGAAGGCCCTGGTAGAACTTCCCTTCTCATTTTATGGTTAACCATCTTGTATACTGTACTGACATATATCATATTTAAGCTGTGTTCATTGAATGCAAAACTTAGTCATGAACTGTTAATTTTGACCTTTGACCTCTTTCGGGGGCGTTTCTTCAGGTAACAAGGTTAGTGAAAGAAGGTACTGGGAAAACCACTTTAGCAATTGGTGATGGTGCAAACGATGTAGGAATGATTCAAGAGGCTGATATTGGTGTCGGTATCAGTGGGGTTGAAGGTATGCAGGTAGGCACAATGGACTCTCCTTTCTAAACTTTGTCTACTAAATAAATATGTCTACCTCTCTTAACTCCTAATTCTCTCAGGCTGTGATGGCTAGTGATTTCTCTATTGCTCAATTTCGGTTTCTTGAAAGGCTTTTGGTAGTCCATGGTCATTGGTGCTACAAGAGGATAGCGCAAATGGTAATGTTACACTCCGTTTCTATGTTCTTTGTTATGTCCAAAGCAATTTTGGCTTCCAAGAAATCAAGGGTCAACCAACCAGTTATGAAATATCAGTAGTGTATGTTTTTAATTTAACCTTGACCTAACAAGGTCATTTTCATTTTCAGATTTGCTACTTCTTCTACAAGAATATTGCATTCGGATTAACGCTGTTTTACTTCGAAGCATATGCGGGATTTTCCGGGCAATCAATTTATGATGATTTCTACATGCTATCATTTAATGTCATACTCACCTCATTGCCTGTAATTTCTCTAGGAGTTTTTGAACAAGATGTCTCTTCTGAGGTGTGCCTACAGGTAAAGACAGACATTTTGAATATGAATCAGCAAACTGATCTGTGTTCAAGTTCACATGCTTACTAACCATCATCCATTTTGCAGTTCCCTGCACTGTATCAGCAAGGACCCCGAAACTTGTTCTTCGACTGGCCTCGGATTTTCGGATGGATGGGAAACGCTCTCTACTCCTCTCTAGTTACTTTCTTCCTCAATCTCATCATCTTCTACGATCAGGCATTCCGCTCGGGTGGCCAAACTGCCGATATGACTGCCGTAGGAACCACCATGTTTACTTGCATCATATGGGCAGTAAATTGCCAGATTGCCCTCACAATGAGCCATTTCACCTGGATCCAACACCTTCTTGTCTGGGGTAGTATCGCCATGTGGTATTTGTTCATCTTACTCTATGGAATGATAATATCCTCTGGGAATGCATATAAAATCTTTGTTGAAGCACTAGGCCCTGCCCCTGTTTACTGGATAGCCACCATTTTAGTAACAATTACCTGTAATCTCCCATATCTTGCCCACATATCCTTCCAGAGAAGCTTCCATCCAATGGATCATCACATAATTCAAGAAATCAAATACTACAGGAAGGATGTGGAAGACACACACATGTGGACCAGGGAAAGATCAAAAGCAAGGCAAAAGACAAAGATAGGATTCACAGCCAGAGTAGAAGCAAAGATCAGGCAGTTAAAAGGAAAGCTGCAAAAGAAGCACTCTTCCCTGGGTGTGCCTCCAAATGCTGCTATATCATGAAAATATCATCTCCTCCACCTAAATCTTCAAAATTTTTGGAATTTTTTTCTAGAGTTTCCGGCCATTTGAATCTTTTTCTTTTCTTTTGAAATTTTTTTCCCTGTTATGGCAAGTGGGGGTTATTGGCACCCCATTGGTTATAGCAAAAAGAATGTGCATCCGGAGCTTATGTATGTACCATAACTTAAAAAAGAATTTGAAATGTTAAGAGCTTGTAGAATAGCTGATACCCTAAAAAGCCTGCTGTTCCCATTCTTTCCCCTTTGCTTTGTTTGTATATCCCCTTATTGATATTCAGAGATTCAAAAACTGACTGTCAGCTCATTCAACTCTGTTTCAATCATTCTAATCATCTAAATTTATATATGGCTTTATGTTGTATCATCTATAGTCACAATCATTGATGATGTTACATATGCCATCCCGATATGACCGTTTGTTTTGCTGTCAAATTTGATCTGTTCAATCCTGATATGACCATTTGATTAATAAACTAGGCATAGTTAAACATTTTCTACCTTCAAACTAGATGTCAAACTTGAGTATAGTTCAACTGATTAATACATGTACTCTCGATCAGGAGATCCAAAGTTTAAATATCCAAATCTTCTCGCTCTCACATACCAACTTGAGCATATAACTCAATTAGTTAAAGTATATACCCTCGACTAAGAGGTTCAAATCTTTCACCTTATATATTATTGAACTCAAACAATTTCAACCTGATTTCTTGCTTTGACCGAGTTGATAATTGGTAAAAGGTTGTATGAGTTAGGCATATACCTCGATCAAGAAGTCAGAGGATCAAATCTCTCACCTACATCGTGTTAAAACTCCAGCAATTGTTAATGGGTACAAAAGTTCGGATCTCTCGCTTTGACCTAGTTGAAAATTGGTAATGGGTTGTTGAGGTCATTTAAGCCATCCACATCATCTACAGCTGAAGATTTTCGCTGCCTTTAACACCGACTGAGAACCTACAGAATTTTCAAAGCCTGATTTGATAGGTTGGCGATCTGTGAGAGAAGCAAACAAGATGACAATTATTGACATGTGAAACTGTCTCTGAAGTCTTAACGGAATCATTCATTCCATCTTCTTACTCTTCCACTCCTCTGCTTTTTTGGGTCTTTAATGGTGTCGGTAGAAGGACAGAGAAATGATCAGAAACCATTGATCAATTGGTTTATTGAAGAAAACCATCATTTCAAACAAAACCCAGTTTTCCTTTTCCCCATTTCTCCCAAATTTTGAACAGAAAAACTGATTGTAATGTATTACAGAGATCCCTTTGAAGGTGTTCTTCCCTTTTGAGATTTATAGATATCAAGAAAAAACAGAGCAAATCGAGACCACTGATAACATAGTTACAATTACAGGACTCAATGGAATCTGATAAAAACATATTCAAAACTCAAACTTTCATTTCTTTACGAACTTCAAGAACAAGAAGTTCAACCCACAACTCAAAACAACCGATTTAGAAGATCGGCTGAAGATTCATATAGTTACATATTCAGGAAATTCAAGATCCAAAACAAGAACTTACACAACAAAATGACTGTATAAATCACCTCCATCCATAGACTACTTGAGTGTAAGTGTTCTTGATCCACCTGAAACTCTTTCTCAGAGACCCCTTCATCTTCCCTTCCACTGCATAAACCTTATATCCAGCAACCCTTGTTTTCCTCTGCAATTCTGGATCCTTAAAACTCCAGCTTTTAGAAGTTGACCCAATATTGCTTTTGGCTTTCTTCATCTTTACCTCTTTGTTTGGTTGATTTTGCTGCTGCTGCACAGAACCTGCATAACTGACACTGTAAGACCTCAGATCTTGCATGTTTGTTGGGGCAGCCTTGTTCTCATAGTAGCTTTCAATCTGCATTCTGCCCTCTCTGCAAGATTTGGATCTGAAATCCTCCATAGCCAAACTTCAAAACAAACAGAGAAATTGAAAGTTTTGAGGCTAAATTGGGAAGGGGAGAAGGAAAAGGGCTTCTTTTATGGTGATTTTAGATCAGGGTAATGTGTATTTATAAGTAATATTGAGGGAAAAAGAAAATATTTTTATTGATCTCAAGATTGGAGCAGTTCAGGATCCAGACGTATATAATAAATTTGGGGATTGGAATTGCATGAGCTGCAAAATGTTGACTATTTGGCACGTGGAATAGTCATCAAGTCGACCTCCCGCTTTAAATAAAAAGCACTAAAATCGAGCCTCACAAAATACCCTTTCCATCAAGTCAACATGGCCATGAAAGTGAGCGGCTACAACAGCTCCTCCTTACCAGAGGAAAAAGAAAGAATAAACAAATAGGATAAATTTTCAATGCCCCGAAAGTATGGATACTGTATGAGAAAATGTTTAGAGCTCTCGTAATATATCTTTTTTTGTGTTCACACTAGAAATTTTTCTTGACAAATAATTTTTTAATATTGTTAGACTCTATGTCATTCTTAGATGATGTTCACGTGGCTGACATTAATAGTGGTAGCATAGAAAATTTTCCTGTACTACAATAGTATGAGAGAAATTTTAGGTACTATGAGAATATGGGTACTCCTATTTGGTCTGCCACGTAAGCATCCTTTTAAAAATGATATAGAGTCCACCAGCATTAAAAAATATTTATCAAGACATAATTATACTGTGAACAAAGGAAGTATGACATTCTCGTAGTACTAAAAGTTTTTCTCTCATTAATTGTTATCAAGACGTTATATTGAAGACTTATTTATAAGAAAAAGTCATTGTGAACATGAGAAGTATTTTTGTAGTAATAGAAAATTTTCCAAACAAATAGAAAAAGATACGACGAAAATTCTTTAGTTTATCTTATAAGTTTCACTTTGTCTGATTTTATCATGACAGGGTAAATTTTGCTTATAGGAGAAGGAATTGAACACTTTTGATTGAAAATGAGAATGTTGAAACCTTTAGGAAGATGTGTAATAAACAAACACAAAGAAATACTAATACTTGTTCATTGATTGATGGAGTGAAGTGGGTCTAACTGCCCATCAAATGGATGAGGGGTTTTCAAGACATCAATCTCTCCACCCATTTCCATTATTGCAGTCCTTTAGAGTACACAAAAGTTGATCCTATGGCCCTTACTTCTTAGCTAATTGCAGCTGTATCCTCTCTACAATTCAATTCATAGCTCCCTTTTTCTTTTTTGATAAAGAGAGAGGGACCCTTTAGCACAACTTCCATTAAATTCATTTATTGAAAGCTAGTGAAGTGAGATGGTCCATTAGGGTTAGGCATTGGCTGGCTTTGGTGGCACATTCTTATTGATGAATGTTCCAAGGTTGTGGCCATCAATAAGGTGGCCCTAAGGGGCATCATAAAGGTAAAAGGGCATTGGCCTCATGTAATAATGAGTTATTTGGAGGACTTTTTAGTAAAGTTTGCCTTGTGTGGCGGTGGCCTTGGTGATGTGTGACTTGTTGCTATAATCTATCACGTTAGGTAAGCCCTAAGCAACTAGTATAGTTGGGGGGTTTTGTGAGTTGAGTAGTTTGAGAAAAGAACTCGTAAGTTACTAGTTTTGAGTAATAGGGTAGTTGATGATTTTTGGTTGGAAGGTTGTTTGAGCTGACTCGCTCCATATCGAAGTTATTCATAACAAACAAGGATGAAAGAGGAAGATAAGTGATTTGAGCATAGTTTTTTTTTTATGGGGATTTAAGCATAGTTGTAAGAAAAGAGTTGTGCCCTAGTATAGTACTTTTCAAACACTCTAGTGATTAAGTTAGATGAAATCAAAGTTTCCGAATTTGATGTACCTCAATGGCTAACAGAGAACATAAAAAGACAATTATTACTCTATCCATTGCCGACCTAGTGCCTCCATAGATAGTGACCTCACCTAGAGATGTGTCACACTTGCTCATTAGCTAGTTAAAGTTAAATAATCTTTCAAGTAAGGTCTTCTAAATTACACCACATTAAGAAGAGTTCTCTCACCCCATGCCTTAGTACGCAGAGCTCGAACTTAATCTTACTAGAGGGTTTCACCGTTGGGATATCATACTTTTTTTTCATAGATAGTCAAACAAATGATCATACATAACCCCCTCATGAAGTTAAGGAAAATAAAGGGAACTAATTGTTATTTGCAAATTTAGTGCTACTAATGATGATCATTTGGAAAAGGTGAAACTTTGAGGTGTAATCATCCAGATAAATAGTTCCATTAATTTCTTAGAAATCAATATTTTCTTGAAAATATAGTTCTACTTCTACAAAACTACACAAGTAGAACTAATATAGTTGTTGAAGCCTGGATGATACTTTCAAATGGACTTTGCCTCATCAAACACCAGTATTATTTACATCATAGTACCTAGGGCATGCACGGTTTGGTTCAATCCAATTTTGGGTACAAGCAGAGACCAAACCACCCCTCTTGGTTTTCAGCTGATCTAAACCAAAAGATATTACAAATAAATTCCTGATGATAAAGTTAACAAGCTTAATCAAATGCAACTTGACACAATCTAAATCTTGCACAGAAAGCAGACCATAAATCATTAATAAAATGTCAGTTTGATAATACTAATATATGAAAACAAAGTGAAGACAATAGAAAAAAGTTCTGGTGGGGGCTAAATAGTCACTTCAGAGATAAGAGAAATCCCATCCCTATAAACAAAACAAAACAAAAATAAATAAAAAAAAAACAAACAAAACCTCATCATAGGAGATCAGCAACATTAGCTGGCAGCTCCTCAACGACCACATTATAGAACTTCTGAATATCGAAAAGCATTCTCTCATCATCATTTGTAACAAAATTGATGGCCACACCTTTTCTTCCGAAACGCCCACTTCGACCAATACGATGAAGGTAATTTTCGGGCTGGGTTGGCAAATCATAATTTATGACAAGGGAGACTTGCTGAACATCAATACCACGAGCCAACAAGTCAGTTGTAATAAGAACACGAGAAGAGCCAGACCGAAATTCGCGCATGATTATATCTCGAGTGTTCTGGTCCATGTCACCGTGGGTGGCAGATACAGTATG
Organism: Trichosanthes truncata; assembly: GCA_033996785.1. Classification (NCBI taxonomy): domain Eukaryota; kingdom Viridiplantae; phylum Streptophyta; class Magnoliopsida; order Cucurbitales; family Cucurbitaceae; genus Trichosanthes; species Trichosanthes truncata. Next base: position 58,020,427 of record MU867259.1, read on the forward strand.
GTCTCGGCTTCTCATCTTGTCTGTAAGCCAATCGACTTTGCGACGTGTGTTAACAAAGATGACACTTTGAGTGATGGCCAGAGTCTCGTAGAGATCACAAAGAGTTTCGAGCTTCCAATCTTCCTTATCGACATTTACGTAAAATTGTTTGATACCCTCCAAAGTAAGCTCATCACGTTTTACCAAGATTCTGACTGGCTTGTTCATGAACTTCCTAGTGATCTCCAAAGCTTCGGGTGGCATCGTCGCGGAGAAGACCCCAACTTGAATTTTTGATGGCAAAAGCTGGAAAATGTCATAAATCTACAGCCACAAAAAGAAGTAACATTGAACGCAATTAGAAATCTTAATTCTAAGACAAATGAAGAGAACAAAATACCAAAGTAAAGCACAGCTAAGAAATCAGACTTTTAAAAGGCACGAGAAGAGAATCGCACTGATGAACATAATAATACAATATTTATGTCGATTGTCAACCTTAAAACACAATCATTCTGGAAGTACAAAGTTCGTCAAGTTACTGGGCGATGTAGGTTATAAGTAATAAAAGTACAATCAAACAGTTCGATACTTCCATTGATATTAAATCAATTCACCAGGGAAAAGAGACGTCAAAAGGCTACTCTCAAGACATCTATCTACTACCTAAAGAAAACAGAATGGAGCATGCTTAACTAAGAAAATGTTGGCATGAAGATAAGAAATTCACCTGATCTTTAAAACCGCGAGAAAGCATTTCATCAGCTTCATCCAATACAAACATCTTAATAGAATCCGGGCGAAGAGACTGCCTCCTTAACATGTCAAACACACGACCAGGTGTTCCAACTACAACATGAACACCAGCTTGAAGAATGCGTTGATCCTCACGGACGCTTGTCCCTCCCACACAAGCATGAACCTTAACACCAAGATAATCTCCAAGAGCTCTCATAACCTTCTCAATTTGTTGAGCCAGCTCCCTAGTCGGTGCCAAAACTAAAGCCTGGCACTGGACTAGACCATAATCAAGTTGCTGCAGTATCCCAGAGCAGAAGGTTGCAGTCTTCCCAGTTCCAGACTGAGCCTGCTGAATCACATCAAGGCCTTTGCAGAAGGGAACAATACCCCTTTGCTGAATTGCAGATGGCTTCTCAAAACCTTAAAAAATGGGGGGAAACCCTTGGAATTACGTAGGAAATTACAAGGAAGATTTAAGACAAAATGAGTTAAAATAGAAATAAATAAAAATGAATCAAATAAGTATATACCATAGGCATAAATGCCTCTAAGAAGGTTTTCTTGCAGTCCCATTGAATCAAAACTTTCATAAACTTCATCATATGAGGTAAAAAATTCCTGGCCTTCTGCTGAAAGACTGCAAGGAGAAAGAAAGTAGAACTAAAATTAGTGCATATACATGAAGGGGGGAAAAACCAGTCATACGGCCAATTATGAAAAAAAGGAAATAAGAGAAAAAAAAAAATTACATCTCATTCATTTTAGCATCAAATTGGCGAGAATCAAATTGGGATCCTTCTGGAGCCAAACCTGACATGGCTGTAAGTGGAAAATAATGCAAAATATAAGTAAGAAATTATTAAAGAAAGGGAACATTAAAATGAACAGACAAACAAATCAAAATATCCCAAATTATGCAGCCAACGATATAGTAAAAATCATAATCATTTTATCAACTCAACCAACGGATAAACAGAACAACATTATGAAATTGTCCAAAGCTATTCTGAGAAAGGAAATCTGTAACAGAAAAGCCAAACTTGCAATCCATATAAGGAGGAGAACAAGCATTAAACTTCTGTCTCAATGTAGGAAAAGGAGTTAAGGGCCATCTGATATTTTTTTATCAAAAAAAGAAGAAAAAATCCTCAGAACCAGACACCGCTTTAACCTTTTCCCAAAGCAGAGGATGTAAAAGAACACAAAGAAAAAACCACACGAAGCACAAACAATAATTCCTCCTATTAATTATAACCACAAGGTACGGCAAACAAAATCGACACGACTAATTCAATAGGTCAAATACACATTAACAGATTCATGTAATTTGAAGAAACAATTACCACTCATACACAGACAAAACCAAAAACAACAAACTCGACACACAAGTACAGATTAGCGCCAAATATTACATAGAAATAGAAAAGAAAATAAAACCCATCGTTGTTCGAGGCTAAAGAAAGAGATAACCATAACCAAAGAAGTCGCATACATACATACAACCATATTCGTCCACTGAAACTAAAGTAGAAAGGAAAGTAAAAATTGAAAGGGAAAAAGAATCAGACCTGCCGATTGTTAGAGGAATAAGACGAAGGTGGAACAGAGAGAGATTGAAGAAAGCAAGCTAGGGTTTGCCAAACTCCTCGGATCTGATCCGTGGAGTTGGAGGCGAGTATTGGGCAAAGCGCAGCGAGAGAAAGAGAGAAATTTTACTGAAGGCTGTTAGGTTTTTGTAGTGCAACCCTTGGACTGAAAATAATTACCCAAATTTCCGAAATTACCCTTATCTTGTCCTATTATGTGCTACTACAAAATCTTGTAAATATTTTTTAAAAATTACGTATTTTTTAATTGCTTGTATGGTGGATTTGTTTGAACATAGTTAATGTTCGGTTAAAATATTATTTTTGTCCGTGTATTTTGAGTTTCATTTTATTTTAGTATATGTAATTTTAATAAAGCTTAAAATTGGTCTCTACCATTTGTTTGAAGTTAATTTTTTTCGAAATAAATATAATTTTTATTTAAGAAATGACGTAATGTGAACATATTTCTAAAATTTATAGAAAGAAAACTAATATAGACTATTTTTTTTTAGAAAAATTAACAATAATGATCAATTTTAAACTTTAATGAAAGTACAAATACTAAAATTGAACATTTGAAAGTATAAAGACCAAAATGATATTTTATCTTAAAGTTATTGGTATGTGTCTATACAAGGGGGAAGCACCTTGGGGCCTAAGTATATTTATCTTTTAATTTTTAATTGTTTTAAATAAAATTCATTTTTTTAGTTCAAAATAAAATTCATATTTACTACTTTACGTTAATTTTAGATTTCTTAATTATGTCCATCTTTATATTTATTTAGATCGATTTTTGTTCTATTATCAAATTTCATCACTTCTATTATGTAAAAGGACGAACCAAGATAACTTTAGGCCTTGGGAGAAAATTTTCAAACAAAATTTATATTATTAGTATATTAAATATCAATCTGAGCATAGTTCAACTTATTAAAGTATAATAACTTTTGATTAAAAGGTTAGAGGTTTAAATCTCTACTTCACATATTGTTGAATTCAAAAAACTAATATTAGTATATCAATAGTTAACCTAGTTATTGATTTACTATAATATTACTATATCAATAAATAACATATATATTTATTACTTATAATCTTAGTTTATCACTAACTATATAGAGAGAGTTTAGTTTTAATTTCATTACCTTTTTTTTTAGTTCAATAATATGTGGAGTGAGGATTCAAACCTCCAACTTCTTGATCGATGGTACATATTTTATGCCAATTGAGCAATGCTCATGTTGCTTTAATTTTATTACATATGTGATTATTCTTTTAACTACTATTTTTGTAAAATTTTGTGAAATATATGTTAAAGAGTTATCATTGCCTCTTATATTAAAATAATCAAACAAAGAGGATCTCGTGAATATACATAATTTGTTTGATAGCCAATGACAATGAAGGGCAATACATATTACATAGAACAAGAATAAGTTTTGACAATAAATAAAAATCTTATAAAAAAATCGACAACGTCGAGAGAGAATGACTACTAAAGAACACTCTAAGTCTCTTTCATTTATCATTTTAAGAGAGAAATGTCAATTCAACCCTGATAGCAAACGTTAATAAAAGACACAGAAACACAATTTTGAATAGGGTGCTTGATCGAAGCTCAATTTTCACCATTCCCATACATTAGCAACCACATAAAAAGACTTTACTAATCAAAAGAATGCGATTGTGTTTCAAGGTCCATTCGAAGCGTTGGAACTGGACCGCATTTTAAACTTTAAAAAAATTGTTACCTCCTTTCAAAAATGACTTTGGACAAGGAAAGCTTCTAAAAAGTTAGTAAAAATTAGTAAGGATGAGCCATGAGCATAAGGTAAAGAGTGAATCCCGACTCTAACCATAAAAGAACATACAAAGACTCTTTTTTGTACCTTCTGGTTTGGAAGAACAGAACGAATCATTGGAATGGAATTGCATTGACTGATTTTTATTGGAACTTTAGGAACAGATGTGGAGTCATTACATCTCATCAAAACATTGAAAAGTTTCTTTCTTTTGAATGTTTTACATGTACCTCAGCTCACTAATAGAGACGACACCCATGTATCATATGTTTTTGTCATCCTCCAAAAGATGAGTGCCTATCCTCCTCTAGTTGTTCAAGCTGCTGCACTGACCGTAGTTCATTTTGTGAACCCGTCTCAAACGCCTCGAGACTTATCGGCAAGCAATATCATCTGACTTGTTGCTCGCTCTAGCTCAGTGCAACAGCTTCTGGATACACATGTCTTAGGTTCAGTCAATTCCAATAAGTTCTGTTACAGTGACTTTCTTTCCATAGCTTCACTTACTATAAAGAAGCCTGCTCTGGAAATTATGCAGGTTGATGAAGCCGAGCAGCTGACTGCGAAAGCCAAAGAATACGCCTCAATAGAGAACATATATCAAGTCTAATATGGGAGGACCTGCCAGTTCTTTAGATGCCTGTAACTTTAATCTATAATAGTTATGGTTAGAAGGTCACTAAAAGCGAAAATATTTGAACATGATGTAAATATAGAGATGCAAAACTATAAAAGCAATGCACCTGATTTACCATTTTAGAGGCATTTGGGCACTCTGATGGCTGAAAGCATTCAAAGGACATTGAGAATCCGGAACCGATGTAGATCGAGGTTCCCAGATTTGTTCCATCACCCCAAGTAACCTCCTCTCAAATGACAGTTCAAGGGGAGGTACTTGAAGCAATGCCAGTTTAATTACTTAGAAGAGGTAGTGCATGGAGAAATTCAAAGCATTTCTTTCCAATTTTTCTGAGTTCAATCGATGTGCAATATCATTTTTGAATGAGCATTGATCCAGATAACTAGACACTATAGAAATAACACTTCATTTGTAACGAACCAACTACTAGCAAGACACTAAAGGGATACCATTTCATTTATAACCAACCAACTTCAAATACAACCTTCCTCATTTTCCTCTTCCATATAGAAAATCAAAAACATGAAGCCTAGGTTTTCAGAAGTTGAACCGAATTCCCAGTAAAGATTTCATGGTTAACTTGAAGTTAATTCATTGGAAGCAGAACCCTGTCACCCCTTCAATGATCAAACAATTGCCAAGAATAAGTAAAGTAACAGTTTTAAATGACAAGAGCAATGGAATTTTTGAATCAGGGATGATCAGCATGAGCAAGGTAAAATTATGACCCCAGATAACCTCATATATTCAACATCATTAGAGCGTGAAGTAAGAAATAAAAGTTGAATTCCTTCCTCATACCATGCATAAGAGTATCCAATTTCCTAAAGCTCAAAGAAGGCCATTCTCATTTTCTACAAATTTGGAACATCATTGACAAGCATTGAGCACAGAATCACATATTTTTTGAACTATCTCTATTCAGTTCTTAAACTGGGAATTTATGTATTCCTTAAGCAACAAAACAAGCTACAACTAATTAATGAGATAAGATACACCCATATGAAATCGCTCAAACTACAAATAATTTCATTAATTACATCCAAATTATCAGACGTAATGGAAATAATGGATCATTCCCATACCACAAGTTTAAATTCATGGAGATTATTCATTATCAGAGAACTCGACGAATTACATCACTCAATGAAGCTAATAAAGAAGCACGAGGGAACCTCGTATAGAAAATATCAAGTGAATTAGTTAATTTCATCCTCAGCATTCTCATCACAGTTTCCCATATAAAACTATGACTTCCTAACACGAAGTATATCGATCAAAATTGCGAAATAACATTCCTTCCCCCCATCATATCGGCACGTACCGCTTCAACATCTGCTTACCCGTCACCGCCACTCCAACCACAACGCCACCAATAGCACCGGCCACCGCCGCCGATCTCACCCCTCTTGCCGCACGATAAAGCGCACCGGTGCCAAGTCCCGCTGCAACACAGTTCCACACATCATCCGCATCCCTCACAGCCTCAATCCCGCTCTCCAAACCAGCATATAGCAACCCAATCACACCGAGCCGATTACCCCAGAGACGCCCTGAATGACCAGAAGAGTTTAAGATCCGATTGATCCGGAGTTTCATAGTATCACCTGATTCGAAAGATTTGACGCCGGAGACGAAGCCCGTAGACGCGCCGCCGACTGCACCAGCGAGGTAACCGCAACCAGTGTAGAAGGTGAGATTCTCGCCCCAAGATCGACGCTGGCGGCGAGCTTCTTCATCGAAGAGAAACTCTGGAGAGGTTGGAAGCTGGAAGTTTCGATAAGGAACCTGGAGATCCTTGTAGGGGTTGTAAAGACGTGGTTGGTGTGAGCCATGATCAAAGCCTGAATCGATATCGCGATCAGAAGAATGGTCCGCCATAGTTGAGATTTTGAGTTCTAAGCTTAGGGTTACGCTCAATTCTCTCCGAAATAGAGAGAGAGGGAGGAAGATTCTTCTTAAAAACCGCGATTCTCCCTATTTTATGCGGGAAAAAGAATCGCACCGGTTCTCAGTTCAGAGAGGAGCCAGATAAATCGGTTTTTCGATTCATTTTCTCTCTCTCTATAGTTCTCGGGTTTACCGAGTTGGAGTTGAACCAAAAGTAAATGTCGGTTCAACTCAGCCGAACACAAACACGTAATTAGTTACGAAAGCGGTTTTTGAAAGATGCACAAGTTACTATCACGTGCTTTCCACCTGATGGTTTCTTGAATTGAACCATCAGATGTCTTATCCACCTATACCCATCCACCGTAAAAAATTATAGGTTAAAATATCATTTTAGTTTATATATCTTGAACTTTATTCTATTTTGGTCCATGTATTTTTACCAATTTTAGTTTCTGTACTTTAAATAAAGCTTAAAATCGGTCCCTATGACAAGTTTGAAATTAATTTTTATCAAAATTGGTTAAATAATAATAATAATTTTAATACAAGAAAAGACACCATGTGAACATATTTTCAAAATTTATAGAGAAAAAGCTAATAGAGACTAACTTTTTTAAAAAGAAAAAAAAAACCATAAACTAATAATAAGGACCAATTTTAAGCTTTATTGAAAGTACAAGGACTAAAATTAGACATTCGTACAAGGACCAAAATGGAATAAAGCTCAAAGTACAGGGACCAAAATGGTATTTTAACCTAAATTATATTGTTTTAAAATTTTCTAATAAATCTCTAAAATCTCGATTTTATGTCTAATATGTAATTGTATTGTCATTAACTCCATGTAGTTCAACATTTGGGTCATGAAAGTATTGAATTTGTCTGAAATCAACCTTGCTACATGATCTTTAAATAAAACAATCAATATGCCACATAAGACCTGTTAAACATAAAAATTAATAGTTAAGCACCTATAAGAAAATTTATAAATTATTGAAATTAATAGACCTATTAGATAACTTTAAAATTTTAAATACTACTAAACATGTAACTTAACTTGCCGTAAAAGAAGTTTCAAAAAATAGATTTGATTAAATATCAATAATTAATTTTTTTTATAAAAATAATTAAACTTTTAAATAGTATAACTAATAATTGTGCTAATTTTAACATTTAATTTTTAACTAAAAACAATATAATTATAGTTCCATGAGAATTTTTTAAATAATTTAATTATCCACCACATTTTTTAGATAACTTTTTATGAGTTCAAAACATGTAAAACATTACATCCATAAAAAATAATTGTATTATCATAGTAATTTACTCTTCCTATAATACAAGTTTTAAAGTCATATTAGATGAAATCGAAACCAAATTGAGAACGAGAGAGCCTAAAATAGTAATTCAACATAAAAACAAGCTAGGAAAATGTTAATGTTCAGTTATTTATAATGGATACAATATAACCCAACAAGAGTGATGGGAATGTATTACAAGTGGGTTGTTGAGAAGAAAATTGGTGTGGAAACAAGTCACATTTGCAGGCAGGCAGGCATGTATAAATAATTCAGTTCTTGTCAGACAGAAGAAATACAAAAAGAAAGCAGTCAAAGTAGACAATATTAATTTCCCTTATGAAAATGAGTGCAGTTTTTTCAACCCTGAAGGAGTAGCAGAAGCACAACTTACAAATGACCAACAGCGTTCAGAGCTTTGCTGCTTCTTCCTCAGTTCAACAACTCGTTTTCCACTCAGTGGTATGGTTAAGACATTTGCATCGCTGTTCTTCGGGCTCCATTTTTTCTTTATCTGCAGAGAAATGGTATTCAAACCAATACCACCCTTTTGGCTCCAAAAACTGGTACTGAATTTCAATCGCTGCCATCTTTTTCTCACATTGATCTACGTTGAATTTCCATTGGCAGGTTAGGATTGTTTCTCATTCCTACCTGATTATACATAATAGCAAGATATAAATGCAAACGTTTTCTAGTGTGTAAAAAGTTTAAAGCCTGGTAGGTAAAACAATAAACATTGCTGGCCAGCTTTTTTCTTTTTTCATTTTTGTTCATCTTTGAAACACAAGTTGTAGCATGAGGTTTTTAAAGATGATTTTTTGAAACTCTACATAAGAACAAAGAAATTGCAGTTTTGGTTTAGGGACTACGATGCCAACTAACCTCATTTTCTGATCCCTTCAAATTTGGAGCTGAGTTAGAAGCCCGTTGATCACGTGCTTCACTGAAATTTGGGAGCTTGCTCTTCAACGGTGTTTCCCTCAATCCCAGGTTTTTTAGCCTGACCAGTTCTGGCAATAGAACTGTACGGAGGTCGGGCCTATCTCTTTTCCTTAGCTCACAGCACTTCAGGGCTAATTGAGCGAGTCCAAGGGTATCTTCAATAGGCCAATCTGTAATTGTAGGATCAAGCATCTGTGGAAATGTGCCGTGTTCAATGGCCTCCTCAACCTGATATGAAAGACCCATCGGTGACCTTGCAGTGATGAGCTGGAGTAGCAGAACACCAAATGAGTAAATATCTGATTTCACACCCAACATTCCTGTTTGTTGGTATTCTGGATCAATGTAACAGAAGGTTCCAGCTGCAGCTGTCATGTGATATTGAGTGACGCTATCAGCAACCGATGGTGGAACTAGCCTGGCCAAACCCACATCGCCTATTTTGCTCACATAGTTCTGATCTAAGAGAATGTTGGCTGGCTTGAGATCACGATGCACCACAGGTTCTGGCTTCATTTGATGAAGGAAGAGAAGGGCAGTGGCAATGTCAGAAGCTATCCTGAAACGAGTTCTCCAAGGGATTGGAGGAGTGTTGTCTTTTTGGAAAAGACGGTCTTCTAAGCTCCCGTTTTCCATATATTCATAAACAAGGCAACCATATTCTGGGCAGGCACCTAAGAGGAGAACCATGTGTGGATGCCTCATGCGGCTTAAAACCTCAATCTGCAAACGATGAACAGCGCAATCTTCAGGAACATTTTACATGCATGAATTAGGTTTACAAATATGTTTCTTATTCAGTTTCATGTTGTTACAGCTGGAGACAATGAAGTTGCAGTCAACTAAACGATCTACTGTCACAGAAAACTTACGTATAGCTGATAATTTCATGGAGTTATTTCCAGCCAAGATAAAGAAAGGAAAAAAAAAATACCTCTTGCTGGAATTGTCTCTGCCCATGAGATCTATCTGGTCTCAAGATCTTAATGGCAACAGAAGTATGATCGAGTAAGGCTTGGTAAACAGGTCCGTATCCTCCTTCACCAATCTTGTTTGACTCATTAAAATGATCGGTTGCAGCTTCAATCTCGTCAATGCTGTATCGTCTATAGCAGATATTACTCCGTTCAAATAAATCAATTGTTTTCTTCTTCTCCTCCGCCTCAACCCTAGCCTTTTTTTCAGCAATATTTCGTTTTTTCTGGGTCTCTAATTCTGCCAGCTTTTGTGCCATTAGAGCTGCTTCTGTCGCAGCCTTGTTCTTCTGCTTCTCAAACTCTGCCAATGCTGTTAAAACCTCTTCAGCAGATTTACCTCGCTCAAACTTTTTCTCTTCTTCCATCTTCAATTGTTCGAGTTCGTTTGCCTGGCATCAAACACATTATTTCTTTCAGGATAAACAGGGTTCAAACAATGTACTTATTTAGAACTTTTGAGATTAAGAATATCATCTGATATAGAAAATGTGGTCATCAGTTCTAACCTTTTGTTTTGCTACTACAGCTTCCTTGCAAGCTGAGTCATACATGTCCATCGTCTGTTTGAGTTCAAACCTCAACTTTCTCATCTCAGATTCTATGGAAGCCTGTAAATCCATATAAGCTAATTTATTGAGTCAATTATCCATGTCTATAACTATATAACTTAAAAGGTATAAAATTTCGTTGCCCAAATGTAAATTCAAATACAACTGATGTTGGAAATGCAACCATTAACTGACCAAAATTAGGTAGTTCCATAGCTGGACAAGAAATTGTATAATTCTTTACTTACTGTGGTGTTAGAGGAAACAAAGCTCTTCGAATTAATCTCTGAGGAGGTTAAGGAAAAATCTAAGTTCTCAGAGGATGTTTCAATTGATTTGAAACTTAGAGGCCCTGAAAAGTCACTACCACCTGACAGTGAATCATTGCTGCTACTAGAACGATGCCTATAATCGAAACAAACTGTTGTTAGTCATTCGTTACAGCCATCACCTCTAAAGGCAGTTCTAGGCTAGCAACCAAAGCTACTAACCCAGAAAAAGGGAAAAAGAAAATTCATTAAAAACCTGTATGCTTATCCTATGACACACAAACAAAGACCACTGAATGAACAACGTAAAAGGAAAATTGGGATTTTGTCTTGGCACACCGGTAAAAAAAAAAAGACAGAGAAATCTAACTTTTCAGAAATTTTTATCAGCTCTTTGACTCGTATTAGATATCACAAGCAGACAATTCCAGAAGGCCACTACATCAGCATCCCAATCAGGTAATGACAAGAATTCTATCTATACAGGAAATTAGTGAAAAAAAATAAGTTTACCCAACAAATTTGTCGCATATGAGAAGGTCTGGAATATTGTATCTACCCAAAAGTATATCTATTGAATTCTACCTGTTTTTATCTTCAGTGAGTCCTGAGATATTAGAATATGCTGATTTTTGTATTTTTGATAGAGACCTGTCAATATGTGGAGTTTCAGATGGTTTTTCTGTCCCACTAGTTTGTGACCTATGCCGCTTTCTCAATCTCTTAGTATGAACTTTTCCTCTAGCTATGACATATACAGAACATGATTCTGGAGTTGATTTGAGCAAACATGTCGGGACATCTGGATGCTTGAACTTCCTGCATCGATGCAAATGCTTATAGCTTAAACTAATTTCTTATACACTATTAAAATTTTCCCTACCACAGAGTCAAAGAGAGAGATTGACCTCAAAATAGCATTCCGGCTGGAAGCACCCACAACAATATTGCTAATGGAGTGTTTACTGATATAGTCAATAAGTGCACTTGGAACATCAATGTCATGGATGATAATCTCCTTTGCAACTATCTGAAAATACAGAAATGCATATTTTTCCCTTAATTAAACAAGGTGAAAACTAAGATGCATTTTATGGAAGAATGCGGGGAAAAAATAACAAAAACCCTAATTAAGTCAAAGGGCTTCTCAGAACCTACTCAATGTGCCATATGCCATACTCATAGTTCCACGTTTGATATATGTAAACCCAAACCTATGGTATAATATTATGGGAGTAGTTGCTAATATGATCTAATTCAACAATGATTCATTATCCCATCAAAACAAGCCATCATGAAAGAAACCCTAATTCGAAAACTATCTCAGATTGTTACACTATTTCTACAATTGATTATTTGTTTATAACATGGAATTGGGCAAATTGCTTACTCCTTTTCGTGCACAGAATCCTCGATAGGGAAGGAAGAACTGATGCAACTCAGCTTCAGTCGGTGGACGATACTCCTTAGGAACCGTATCCGCATCCTCTGCATACAAAGGCCAAATCACAAGAAATCATTGATTCATCTCCAAACGCCATGGCGTATTTCAGTACATTTCGATTGAGGAAATGGCAGTTTAACCATAGATACGATTATTCAGAATGACGACGGCCAAAGGACGTCAACAACAAGGGAGACGGATACCTACGGGGATGCAAGCTCTGGCTCCGAACATGGATGAGGATGCAATCGCCGGAGTTTTTCCTGCTGAACAGGTGTTCAACAGCCCATTTAACAGCGTATTGACTGTTCTTGTCCCTGTTAATGGCGATCACCGTGTGGGTGGCGGTAAAGGAATCGTTAGTTTCTTCTTCAGCCATGGGAGCTGCCATAGCCCGAAACTCCACCACCACCTTCGACGGCGCCGGAAAGAACAGACGGAATACGGTGACGAGCAAAGAAAACAAGGTAAGGGGTGGAAAAGGGAATGGGGAGTGGGTTTGATTGCGATTGTTTTACTAAATTTGGGGAGCAGAAACAAGAAAGCGAACACCATCATCTTCGCCAAGAATCTCAAATCCAATCTGTGATTGCTAAAATTAGAGATGTTGAAGAAGATGATAGTTTAAAAAATTCAAACCCAACGGATCTGTGCTGCGGATTTGTTAACTGATAACGACGCGTTGCTTTGAGGATCGTAGAAGAAACCAAACCATATTATCCCGATCCCACCAATGCATGCTCCATTTGGAATCCAGATCATTGGGATTAAATTGGAGCTGGAATGACAAAGGTTGAACGTTCAAACCAGATAACAGATAAATGAGGCTAATATACAGTGCATCATTCCAATTTTTTTTTATATTAGCCTCATTCCATTTTTTTTTTCCAAAATTACTTACATGCATCCAATCCATATTTATATCTAATATTATCTTAGTTTTTAAATAACATACTTAAAAATGGTCAATTATATTCTAGTTAAACTTAAATTGACTAACATAAACTATTTCCATCCATTTCTACAATTTTTCTAAATTTTTTCAAAATTTCCATTAACATTTTCATAAAATTTGACCTCGACATTTCTATTGACATCGATATTTCAAACATTGGTGAAGAATAAGATATATATATATATATATATATATATATATATATATATATATATATATAGTTTAACAATTGAGGAGTGGGGGATCGAACCATCAACGTCTGAGATGTAAATAATCAACTTCTAGAGTGGTAATTGGTGCTTCATTAACTTAGCTATGCTTGGATTGTAGGGTAGGGAATCAAACTATTAATTTTTAGAATAGTAATTAGTGTTTTGGGTTGGATTACTTGTTTATTGAGCCAGAGTACATTTTTATTGATTAGTGTGAAATAGTTACACTAATATTGTGTATTCTAAAGTATTACTTATGGTATATGTTAAAAAATTCAATAACTTTGAAGAAGCCATGGCCCCCTTAGTCTCCGTAGAAATCTGCCCCTGATTGCATGGTGCTAGGTGAATTCGCATGAATTTAGATGAGGAAGCAACTTCATAGTAATTTGAAAGATGAATTGTAAACTTTTATACCTCCTCTCAATTTGTACCAACTCATGTAAATTTATCATTAACCAATTTTAAAATTATTTGATTCGTATAAACTTTTATACCTCCTCTCGATTTGTACCGACTCATGTAAATTTATCACTAACCAATTTTAAAATTATTTGATAATGAAGGTATAATTAAAAAAAAATTAAAACATAAGAGACTAATTTCAAAATTTCCAAACAACAGAAACAAAATTGAAGAAGTATCAAATATTAGCAACTATTTAGCCAAAAAAAATTATATCCCAAAATATTTTAGAAATTATTTTCTAAAACTGGTTGGAAAATTAATTGTTTAAAAATAATCCTCTAATAAAAATAGATTTTAAATAAATAGTTTTTTTAAGAAAATTTTAAATAAATAGTTGTATTATAATTTTATTATAATTTGGGTTAAGTTAATCAGGATTTCAATTTCCAACCAACACTATAATATTTGGATGAAAGCAAATGGAACTTCCCAAGTTTTCAGTTGGGAAACAAGATTAACTAAGCATTATTAGTTTACAAAATCATCTAACACGGTATAAGCAAAAGGTATCTACAAGTAGATTATCACGAGAAGAAATGAAGAATAATCCTAGATAAAAGTTACCTAGTTTAAAATTTAATCATCTAACGTCAATCCTGAATATAAGAGTTAACTGGTTATACTCTCAACCAAGAGATCAAAAGCTCAAATCATCCCCTCCATATTATTGAGCTCAAAAAAGAAATTTAAAAAAAAATTCTAAAAGATTGTTCAACTACTTTAGACATATAACATCGACCGAAAATCAAAAATTTGAATCTCCACCACGCCGGAAGAAGAAAACTCAATAATTTGACTCATTTCCAGATAAGCTTCACCATCCAAAGTTCGAACTTCCAAATAAGAACACCATTCTATGCCAGAGCTATTTCATAGAAACAAGTAGCCATTTGCAATTTGAAAGAAATAACATATGAATTATCAATATGACCATTTACCCGTTTTACTCAACAAAACTGCTCGAGCTTTTCCTGTATAGATAGAATTCAGCTCCTTCAAATTACAGTAACAGTGTAACTCAATCTAGCCATCTATCTCACCTATCGTCGTCTCTTTTGCCTCAACTCGGGAAATTGAAGCGGGATGGGAAGCGTAACCAATGACAAGTTGTTCTTGCGTATAAACTTGCAACCAAGATTATCAAAATGGAGTCTTAGAGTGAAAGGGCTGGTTCTCAGATCCTTTGCTATGTCTGATGGATCACTGCTGAATTCATCAGCAAATAGCGTAAGCACCAAAACGTGGCTGATAAGAAGATCGGTTTTCTCTGCTGACAGTCTTCTCGACTCCGTAGTCGAAAACATGGATGAGAACTTTTGGCGTAGCATGCTAGGAATTTTATGGCCCTTTGCAGAAGAAACACCATCCATAGAATGCTGATCCTTATACTTTATCAAATGAGTGATGTATGAAAATATGCAGCAGAGCTTCTTCTTCTCTTCCTCGTCCTGAAATGATTTTAAAATAAAAAAGGATTTAATACAAATGAACGAAAAATAAAAGACCTTGAATAAACAATGCTTGTTTGGTCAAGAGCAAACTCCTTTTCAACAAAAAAGATAAGACTTGTTTAAAAAAATAGACAGTACAGCAACGGAAAGAATCTGTACAATTTAGAACAAGTATTAAAAAAAGTTAAATTACAAATTTCATCCCAATGGTTTGGAGAAAGTTATAATTTAGTCTCTATGATTTTAAAAGTAGTTAGAATTTGATCCTTACGATTTGATTAAAACCTCATAAATAGTCCTTGAGGTTTTATCAAACCACAGGGATCAATTCTAACATTTAAAATCATAGAGACTGAATTCTAACTTTTTCAAAACTATAGGTACAAAATTTGTAATTTAACCTTTATTATAAAGCATACTTGCTAAGACATAAAGACGAGCTCCTTTTCCACAAAAAACCGTACACAAACATAAAGGCCAAGTAGTTTCAGAAAGCATTCCGTCGTTTCGAATTGAAAACATCAGTGAATAAACAAAGACAAGATAGCTTAATCTGAGAATCAACATGATTTATCATATTCGATAAAAAATATTGACCATCTACACGATTCATGTATATACATCATGTTTTATCTCAGAATGTTCATAAAGGCAAATTAGAACACACTATACCTGAATGTCTTGCAATTTATACATTCTGTTGCGGACAAAGGATGGATAATTTGCACTTATTTCAGATTCTGCTTGCAAAAGGAAATAAAGATCTTCCAGGAAACCCCATTCTCCCTTGAGGATAATCTTGTCGAGCGGGTAAGCTTCTTGTGGAGTGGTTGCAGAAGCATTATATGTTGGTATATTGCGAGCAATTTGTGCATCTGTACCTTTCAGGGCCTCTTTGTTTACCACTACATTTTTCATTTTCCCATCTAGATCCTTCTTGGTCTCAGGATCATCCTCTTGCTTCAAAGAATGCAGCTTCTTTGCCTGCAACAAATTAACAATATCAAACAATTTGTTGCTACTTACTGAAACTGCCATGTGGAAGTGACTCCATCCAAAACCAAGTTTCTTTTACTTCTAAAATGTCAAATCAGATTCTTTTTCAATTAGAGGATAAAAATAATGATAATTGGAAAAGTGGAACAGATCCCATCCAAAACAAATTGAAGGCAACAAAACAGGTAAATAGAAAAGATGTAATCCTTTTTCATGATAACATGCCTCCCATAATTCTGCTCACCGGCTGATAAGGTTTAAGTCCAACATTTGTTTAATAAATAAGTCACCACCATTACAAAGGAAGTGAAAGATGGCTGCTGAAGTACTAAAAGGTGGCAATTCCAGGATTCTATTTCTACCTGTTTTATTGACTTCTTTGTTCCATAGAGATTGGTCAGCTCTCTCATTCTATCAGCTTTCTCCTGCACGGAAAGCTCGTCATTTGCCACACTTGGAGATTCCTTTTCAGAAACATCTGAACCTCTGACTTTTGGATCCAATCTAAATATCTGCAGGGATAAATATCAAGCTTAGAATGAACAGTTTGTAAAGTATATAAAATGTATCTCATAGGGCAAGCCGAGTTCTAGCAACTTCTGCGGTGAGTTTTGAGCAAAATGAAAATGAAAAAATATATGCAACCAAGTTTTACAATAGCTCAAAAATGATCAGAAAAAATATATGCAACCAAGTTTTACAATAGCTCAAAAATGATCAGCCAAAAACTTGAGTAATTACGCTCTCCTAGCTAGATGATGACAGCTAAAAATCCAAATCGAACGACCATAACCAATCAATGGTCTTTCCAGAGAAAGGTCGGCACAGCAGATCTAGGAGCCAAATTCCTTCAAAGGAAAACATACTAAAATTATGAAAACAAATAAAAAAAATAGAGGAAAAAGAAGAATATGAGGCGTTTGTAACTTTAGTGAGTGTAGCAAAACAAACAAACAAACATCAATTAGGGTTCAATTTTTACAATTCTTATTCTCTACATTCATTATCAAGAATAAAGTACCATATTTGATGCAATAGGCACAATCTTTAAGCTTTGGGACGCCTTATCGAGAACACCGAGAGCATAGGTGCAATGTTGTTTCCCAGCAGTAGCCTCGCCCAAATAATTGGTACCAACAAAATCCACATTCGACCCTGTTGGACTTACAACCAACTGCATCCTATTTGGTTTGTTCTTGTGCCTATAAACCCTAGCCCTTATGGAACTCTGTTCCTCAACTGCTTCCTCTTTGGCATCTTTATGAGGATTAAACCCAGACGGGAAATAACCAACTAGTGGTGGAGTTTTGTCGGGATGGTTGCTGAGGACTTGGATTTTGGCATTCACTGGTGGAACTCGCTTCTTCTTCTTTTCACTTTTCTTCTTCTTCTTTGCTGGAGACTGTGAACTCGCTTCTGGTTCTGCGTAATGGGTTTCTTCCAATTCAAAAGATTTAGAATCTTCCGCCATTAATTCTGTTAACGAACTCAGTGAGTGTAGAATTCAAAGACAGCCTCAGATTTTACAATGCACCCACGATTGTCAACACGTAGAGCTTCAGATCATTTGAAGAATACGTAACACGTCAATTTTCTGGGAGCAAGCAGCTTTGGGAATTACATCTCATTCATTTTAGCATCATATTGGCGAGAATCAAATTGGGATCCTTCTGGAGCCAAACCAGTCATGGCTGCAAGTGGAAAATAGTGCAAACTATAAGCAAGAGATTATTAAAAAAGGGAAAATTAAGATGAACAGACAAACAAATTGAAATATATCAAACTACATGGCCAACCAAATTACGATCATTTAACCAACTTAATTCATTCATTGGTCACGACTCATGAGAGAACAATGGATAAACAGAAAAACATAATGAAATTGTCCAAAGCTATCCTGAGAAAGGAAATCTTTAAATCCACATAAAGAGGAGAACAAGCATTAAACTTCTGTTTCAATGTAGAAAAAGGCGTCATGGGCTATCTGATATATTTCATAAAAAGAAAAAAAAAATCTTTAGAACCAGACACAGCTTTAACCTTTCCCAAAGCAGAGGCAGAGGCTGTAAAAATTACACAGTAAAAACCACAAACGAAGTATAAACAACAATTCCTCCTATTAATTACACTCGCAGTTCCACAGGAAAGAACAAACAAAAACTAAATGACTAATTCAATAGGCTCAGTCTTAATAGGCAATAATCAATTCCTGTACTTTACAAAAACAATTACCACCCATAAACAAACAAAAACAATAACAACAAACTAACACAAGCCCAGATTAGCACCAAATTTTGACATAAAAAGAAAAGGAAAGAAAATCTATCATTGTTCCAGCCTACAGAGAAGGATAACCAAAGAAGGCCCATGCATAATTAGAACCATATTCTTCCACTGAAATAAGTAGAAAGGAAAATAATCAAACCTGCCGATTTTTAGAGAGAAAACACGAAGGTGGAACATAGAGAGAGATTGAATAAAGTAGTTAGGGTTTGGTATTGCTCTCAATTATTAATCTAAATATTTCCTTTTTACTTACGGTCCTCTCACTTATGTCATCATATTTATTGCAATTTTTTACGTATCCCCTCTAGGAATAATATCTTTTTTAGATCTAACATCTTGGGTAGAGATTTCAACCTCAAGATTATGTCTTAATCAATTGAGTATTGCTCAAGCTCGCTTTCAAATGTATATTGGCATTGTATATTTTATGTACTGCAAGATATGGAAATACAACATGACTTATTATTTAAAAAATGCAAGAGAAATTGACAAATGAAGACCACCCATAAACCTCATTTGGTATCTAAACTTTAAAGTTTATTCTATTTTTACATTTGAATTTTAAAACATTTATTATAGCATACAAAAATTTAAAATAATAATAATAATTTTAGTCCCAAGACTTTCAAAAGTGTCTATTTTAATTCTTAAACTAAAAAAAATACTTTGGTTATCGTTATTATTTTACCACCTAATATTCATACACCTATCTTAGCTAACCCACGTGGCTCCAATACATACTTACTCTCATCCCATCAAAACATATATTTAAATTCATGTTAACCATGAGCTAAACAATTAATGAAAAAATAACAACAATGACCATAATTACCATTCTTTTAAACATCGACGACTAAAATAAATATTTTTAAAAGTTAGAGTTGAAAATGGAATAAACTTTAAAGACCAAAACGAAATATACTTTTCAAATTTTAATGTTCCCTTTAAGCCCTCCACTTTTCAATGTATATGCCTATTTTATCCTAAACATTTTCTATAACCTTTTAAATCATGTACATATAATACAAAGCATGTAGACTGCTATAACTTCTGGTAAATTCAAAGTACCATTGGTGATTAGTAAGTCTGAAGGAGATAATTTTAATTTTCAAAAAAGATCCATATTGTCTCCTCTTCCTAACTATAATCTACAAAGATATATATGGTCGAGGTACAAATATAAATATAGTTGAGGTTGTTCTCTCAATCAGAACAACCCCTACAAGCTGGGGATTAAAAGATAACTGGTAAATGAACCTCCTCCACTTCTAATAACAACTTGCAAAAAAAAAGTATCCATTGAACTGCGGTATGCATTTGCAAGAAGGAGACAGAAACAACCAGCCAGGGAGGTGTAAGTTTTCGAAAGAAAATTGGCTAGACTATTTTAATTTTGATATCTGTTACTCTGAATTTGTTAAGAAAAATTGGTATCCGATAGATTACTTCGACTGGTAGTAGATAAATAAAGAAGGGAGATGCTGGAAAATTCATGGTGGGTGGCGCTTTGGAAGATTTGGGAAACCAGAAACCAGACAATTTTTTGCAGAGACCAAAGAGAGATACAGATGATCAAACCCTCAATTGACAGACATAGGCAATAAATCAAAAGGCAGAGGGTTAGTTCGAAAAGTCCCAATTTGCCGCAACGCTGATTGTTTTTTCGTTGCTATGCTGCTATTGTTACAAAATCAAATCAAAACAACTCCTCGTTTCTTTCATTAGACAAGTCCTACTTTGAGTTTTTCAAGTGAGAAAAAAGACAGAGATGGAGATTGAGAGAATACCAGTAAACAAAAGAGACTAGAAAATCATGCGGATCACTAGGAGAGAGGCGGCGGCGGCACGCGTGGAAGAAAGACAGCGACTGCGGGACTGAACGGGAGAGAGCCGGCGGCGGCGGCGACGGCGACACCGAGCAACTAAAGGGAGGAGGAGCCGGGGTGAAGAAGAAGAAGCAGTGTGAGTGAGAGAAGAAGGACGGGTTTAGGGTTTTCTCTTTCTTTTATTTATTTTTTATTTAATTTTTTTTAGTACTTCTTTTATTTTATTGGATAAACCGGGCTGAATTATTTATTGGGCTACGGCGGATGAATTTGACTTAATTTTTTCTTTTTCTTTTTTTTTTCTTAACATAGTTTTTTCTTATTTGTATTATTTAAATGATATTTTTTAAGTGACATTCTAGTTTAACAATTAAAAGTTAATTTAAAAGATTGGTTAATAATTCTTGACAACTTTGTACTTAGCTATTTGAGTTACTGGAAACAAGAAAATATATGAAATGTGTTCATTTGCTCTTTTAAATTTGTATTATTTTATTGTAATAATTTAATTTAATTATTAACTCTAAATTTAAAATAATAATATAATTAATTATTTTACTAACATATTATAAATATGAAATATGAAGAGATTATTAACGTTGTATAAAGGACATTACACAGCCATGTAAACAATTCTAAAATGTACCTTTTCAACTATCCAATTATACTATATAAAAGATCTTTCATGAAAATGACTATAATAGCAAAATTAAACTAAAAATGGTTGCATTGTCTATATCACATCACCAAAACAATAATAAACTAAATATTATCATAAATTTATAAGTGTGATGATTTTTAAACTCTAAAAAATAGGTGTATTGCATATAAGTATTAATTAGTCTAATAAAAATATGGGGGAAAAGGTGGAGGTTAAGGTTGTTGGTGTTTTCTTTTTTTAATTTGTATATAATTATAAGGGTATAATTGTAAAACAATTATTTTCTTTTCATTTCTTTAAACATCCTAAAGAAAATTTACTTTTTACTTATTTAAATTCCATAAAAATTCATTAGGTTCCAAGAAAAATTAAGATTCCCAGATTATATATTTTCATCTTTTTAAAATCTTGAAATTCAAATTCATTTACTTCCAATTCTAAACGCCAAACAAAGTGTTAATGAACATAGCTCAGGTTCGAATCACCCCACCATCAAATTTAGTTGAACTAAAAAAAAAGTTAATCAACTCGATTTTTTTTTTTTTTTTTTTTAAAAAAAAAACTACTCAATGGAGCACGTGTATGATTTGAACCCTCAAATAGAGCTTTAGCTCGTTTGGAGAAAACGTAACACATCAATTTTTCGAGAGCAAGTGGCTTCAAAAAATGTAGACGTAACCTCATCACTCAAAACATATATTTGAATCTATGTTAACCATAAGTTAAACATTTAATGACAAAATAACAACAATAAATAAAATCATCATTCTTTTAATTTAAATTTGAAAGAATAAAATAATATTTTGAAAAGTTATAGTAGAAAATGAAATAAACAAGTTCAAAGGTTAAAAAATATACTTTTAAAAAATTAAGGGACAAAAATATTATAATTTTGAAAGTACATTTTTCATTCATAAGCAAAAAATTAAATTTAAAACATTAAATAAAACATAATTTTACATGCAAGCATACATATATAGAGAGTGAAAATTGGGTGTACCAAAAACAATACTTGAGGTTCAACTTGCTCAAATGAAACCGTGTGTTTGTGTGTTCAATGAAACATATGTTTTAATTTTGAATGGTGGTCAATTTTAATGGGTGATACTTTCAGCCAAAGCTTTTTTTAAAAAAAAACAACAAATTTACTAAACTTAAATAAAAGCCAGAGGAATTTGTCCCATTCCTAAAAGGTTTAACAACCACCTAGAAAAATTAGAAATTCATACTCTCGACTGGCTATAGCTACCACGTTTAGCTAATTCACGAGCTACTGCATTATTTGCTCTTGGATATTAAGAATCTAAGATAACCGTATGAGTCTCCTCGACAAAATATTATCATGATCATTTATCATACCAATACTCATCAATGAATATGTATGTACTGAAAGAAATTGTATTCCCATTCTTTAAGCAAAATGAATACCCTATAGAAATGTATTTGTCTCAGCACCAGTTGCAAGAACGGATAAAGGTTTAAAACTATACATAGCCGCCAACAACTGTCCTTCGAATTCTTGAATGTTGTTCCAAAGCCCATTGTCTCATTGTTTTCATTACAAGTTGCATCCACGTATAAAGTACTCATGCCACCACTAACAGGATTAATCTCAGTCGGAATATGTGACTTGGATGAACAAGATCAAATATCAAATTAACCTTATGGTAATCATCAATATGATTATTGATCAAATCACAATGCAATCCTATATCCATGATTCCTTCATTATGGACCAATCTATTCCTATCGTTCCAAATCGCTCAAGCTCCTACACATACTAAATCGAAAATCTCGACTTGACAACCTGTTAGAAAGCTCCATCCACCAGTCCGTGACTAACAAATTTGGATTGAAAATCCCTTGTAGATTTGGAAATAAAACCCTCCAAATAGAGTTCGCACGCTTACATTGAAATAAAGCATACTGCACTGCTTCTAACTTGTTTTGGTAAACGGGGCAAATAATGGGAATATGAATCTGTCTCTAAATCAACCTGACCCTAGTTGGAAGGTAATTAATACAGTAATTTAAGTCCAAAAAAAAAATGACAGTTAAATGCTAATACACCAATTTTTTTTTTGCACGGTGACAATTAAGAATTATTGAATTACCATGTATAATGACAATTAAGAATTATTGAATTATCATGTATAAGTATAATGACAGAAATTTTTTTACTAAAAAAGATGTATAATGACAGAAAAACGCGTCGTCTAATTGCGCTTTCAGCGGTGTTATTATTTCTTCGTACGCTAACGGAAGAAAATTCGTCCACTTTGTTGAAACTGGAACAAGGAAAAATTGTTGCCTAAAATCCTAAATTCAAAATCTTGAAATTCCTACACTCCTATGTGTCGTTTTTATATTTTTAAATCTTGAAATTCAAAATCATTTCCTTCTAATTCTAGATGCAAAGCAAAGCATTAACGAGCTTTGAATTTCAAAAGATTACTCTGTCTAGGATTTGAAAACCCTCTAACATTGTTGTTCGAAGAAAACATAACATGTCAATTTTTCAAGAGCAAGCGACTTTAGGAATTCCAGTCTGGTAGCAATGGAGGATGACGACGACGACTGGTTTGCTGTTGGTATGGGGAGCAACAATGGTGGTTCAAGTAAGAGTCACGTTGATGGAGAAAGAGAAGGAAATGACCGACTAGGACAATAATCTAATGCAAAGAGAACACCAGTCGAGTTGAGTCGCAGTTTTGACCTACGATTTTTCCCTCTTGATATATAAGTTTTAATATAGGTTTAAACTTTGAAGTCTTATTATTATTATTTTTTTTTTGTGTAATTCTAGTTTTTCTTCATTTTTAGTTCATGAACTTTACGCTATTGTCTACTTTAGTTCCTATATATTTTCGTACCGTTCTTTTTGGTCCAGTCTTTTTAAATATTTGAAAATAAAAATGTCAAGATAGATATTTTGAAAGTACACGGACAAAAATAGATTTAAACATTTTAAAATATGATATCTTAATGGTTCTTATATTATATGGTCTCATTGTTTAAAAATTCTCAATTTAATTATTTACGTTTTAAATATTTTTCAAGTATACCATTTTGACGAGTAAATGTTAAAATTAACCAATGATAAGCTTACATGACATGATATGAAAGGTGAGAGATTGAATTAAAACTACTAGAATGATAAGATCTAAATTAGAAAAAAAACTGAGCATTAGGTATTGAAATATCTATTTAGCCAATATAATATTTAACTCATATTTTATTCCCTTACAGTTTTATTATTCTTTTAAGAAAAATATCAATTTACACCATCAACTTGATAACATATATCCATTTTTACCTTAAACTTTTAATTTTATTAAAAGTTTAAACTGCATTTTGGTTCTTCAATTTTTTCAAGTTTGTTCTATTTTGGTAATTGAACTTTCAAAATATCTATCTTGGTCCATAAAATTTTAAGTTTGTTCCATTTTGATCTATATATTTTAAAAATATTTATTTTAACCGTTAGAACTTTTAAGTTTTAAAAAACAATATTTTTGATACTTGCTATCTTATTTTTCCATCTAATAGCCCTCTTGCCCATATTGCTTGTCTCTAATCTATGTGGTTGAGAATATGCTCATATTGACATGCTAGTACACATACTCAAAGCTACGACATTAATTTGTCAAGATCAAAATATAGGCGAGAACCAAAATAGTTATTTTTTAAAGTCCATGAAAACTAAAATATGCATTTTAAAAGTTTAAAAATCAAAATAGACATTTTGAAAATTCATTGACCAAAATAGAACAAACATGAAAATTCAAGGACCAATGAGATTTAAACCTTCATTAAATTATACCTTAAGCTTTGAAAAGTATTGTAATCTCTACATTTAACTTGAAAAGGTATATATGATGTCGCAATTTTTATTCTGTGATAAGTTTTTGTTTGAAAGATCGTTGTTATAGAGGTATTCTCATATGAGTTCAATGAATTGTAAAACAAATAGAATTTAGAGAAAAATAACGTTGAAATTGTTTTTTTTTTTTTTTTAATTTGTGAGTCTTGGTATAGTAATTCAATGATCAATTTTATGCATGGATCAAACTTAATTGGGTGAAGCTTGATTTTATTGAAAATTGTAATTTTTTTTTAATATTTTCATATTATTGTTTTAAAATTGTAACACTTATCTAAGTCTATGATTCAATTTAACAAAATTAAAAATATATGATGAAAATTGGTACAACTTGTCAAGCTTAGAGTAAAATTTGTTTTTTTTTCCCCAAAAAATGTGGGTGCTGGATTTAAAACTTTTATTTTTAGTATTTTATTTTAGACCTTAATTTTTTTTAATTACTTTAAATTATCTCAATCTATACCTTTTTTTTTTTTGAGTTCTTGAACCATCGACTTCCTAGATGATAATTGGTGTTCTATTCATTTAGCTAGACTCGGATTGACATGACTCAACTAGTTAAGATATTATAACTTTTATCAAAAAGTCAGAGATTTTAATTATCGCCCCCACATTTTGTTAAACTAAATACAAATAAAAATAAAAACTTGAGCATAGTTCAACTGGTTAAGGGTCTAAGGCATTATAATTTTTATTAGAAGATCATGGATTTAAAGTTTTGCCTCCAAATGTTATTGAACTAAATAAAAATAAAAATAAGAATAAAAAATTATATATATATTCATAGAGTTCAATATGTCCCAATAATATTTGTTGTACGGAACTCTAGGATGAGATTCAACAAGTCTATAGATTGACAATATTTTTTCACACTCCTCGATAGAAAAAATGTAGGAGTATAATTGACAAACAAATATTGCATAATAAAACATAATATACTTTTGATCTCTGAAGTTTGGAGTTAATGTCTATTTGGTTCATGAGATTTCAAAATAGACATTTTAGTCTCTGAAGCTTAAAAAAATATTTTAAATAGTCCTTAAGTTAAATTGGACCGTTGGTTGACTAACGAAAAATGATGTGGCATAGATGTGGCAACTTTTATTAATTTTTGAATTGATTTAGGCTTATGTATCTTTTTTATTTTTCAATCTTCTTCCCCACCACTTCTCTCATCCCTTCTCTTTCGGTCGTGTTTCTCTCTTCTTCTTTTTTTGAGTTATGTTTCACCTTCTTCTTCTTTTTTTTTTTTTTTTAAAAATTTTTGGATCAAATACCCGTTTGAGTTTTATGGACTCTAATACCATATTAGATTACATGAGGTCCCATATTAAAACTAATTGACAATGAGATGAGTAACTCATGCATCTTATTAAGAATATGAGGTCTCTCTATCTTTCTAATGTGAGATCCTCAATAGTGTTAGACTCCATTTTTTCTATTGTGTTGAATTTGGGTCTTATAGTTCATTATCGCCTACATGGATAGATTCGATTGAGACCATCTGCAAACTCCCTTCATCCACATAAATACTTATTAGAAATACCAAAATCCCAAATATAAAATTAACCGCCCCCCCCCAAAAAAAAGAAAAATCTAAAGAGAGAAGCACTAGCAGAGAAGATACATAAAGAAGCATGTAAAAGAAGTAGGTAAACCAAAATCAATACTTGAGTTTCAATTTGCTTTAATAAAACTATGTTTGAAAATTGAGTGGTCAATTTAAAAGCTGATACTTGCAGCCAAAGCTTAGTACAGTGATTTAAGTCTTAAAAAAAATGACAACCAATGCGCATATAAATAATTACACAGCTTTGAATAGATTGGAATCGATACTTGATGGTGACAATTAACAAATAATAATATTATGGACAGAAACGCGTCCTCTTATTTATCACAGATAAGTACAATTTTTTTTTTTTTTTTACGACGCTAATATTATATATGTTGACTAAACATAAAATGGTTTTCAATCTTTTTAGTAATTTCCAAATAATTATTGCTTGCATAAGGCATATGTTTCCAACTAAGAAGTTAGATGATTGAATTATTCAACTCCACGTACGGTTGAAATTAAAAAAAATCAATTAAATTTCAATTAAGTTATTGTTAAAAACAATTTATCATAATTTGTCAATATATAGTTTTTTTTTACTATTCAACAATATGTGGGATAAGTGATTCGAACTTTTGATCTTTTGGTAACATGTTTTATACTAGTTTTTTTTTTTTTTTAAGTACAATAGGGGTTGAGGGGATTCGAACCACAGACCTCGTGGTCATTAATACATTCAATATGCCAGTTGAGCTATGCTATCTTTGGCATGTTTTATACTAGTTCAACTATGCTCATATTGGTTTTTTCAATATAGAGTTCATGTGTCATGAAAGAATTATTTTTGTAACATAGATTGAGCTTTGTTAGTGTGAAGTTGGGTTTATGTATCATAGAACATGTACATGGCATATCTATGTGTGTCAAACATATTGATAAAACAATAATTTAGTGATGTATTAATTTTTGTTAGCAAGCATTAACATTTTTTTTAATGAAATTATCTAATTGAGAGCTTTCAATACATTAAGGATAAAATTGAATTTTTTTTAAAGATGAAGGACTATATTGAAGCCAACGTTTTTTTAGACGTTTGAATCTCCAATCTCACATTTTTTAAATTAAAAATAAAAAATCAATTTGAAAAGAAAACTACCTAAAATTATAGATGATTTGGTATATTAGGCGTTGTTTTCACAATAGACTTAAAAATAAATAAAGAAAGAAAGACCGCCTCCATCAATTTGGAAATAACAGAACCGCGGCATTAAGCAATGTTTTTAGGCATGGCGCGTTTGACCGCGACCGTTTGACCAATGGCCATGTGCTTAATTATGTTTTAAATTTCTAGGAAGATTGGCAAAAAAAAGAAAAACAACATTTAATAATTTCAAGAGCCTTTAGTATTTATTGTAATCATGAAATTAATTTGGATCAAAATCAAAGAAAAAATTATTAATATAAGCATAGTTTAATTGACATAGAGTATGTACTCTCAATCAGAATGTTAGAGATTTAAATTATCTACTCCACATATTGTTGAACTTAAAAAAAAAAAAGTAAAAATTAGTTACCATCAAAGAAAAAAAAAGGTATGGTAGTTTTTCGAGAGAATTTAAGTTTGATTTGGTCATTTTGAATAATGTAGCTGCTAAAATAATAAAAACTCCATTACAAAAGTGTTTACATTTAGCTTATAAACTAAACTATAATATTTTTTTAAAATATTTTCAAATAAGTAACGAAAATATAACATTAAATAATTTAGAGAACAAAACCAGTACAAAAGTTAAATGATGAACCTATGATTTAAATCTAAAAAGTTTATGAATCAATTTGAAGTAATTATATGATTTAATAACCAAATGTATTTGTAAATTTAAACATAACTCCAAGTGATTAAAATACTACTAATTTTTGCCAATATAAACAAGCTCAATGGACAAGGTATTAGTTACCATATCAAATATTGATGTTTTGATCCTCCACATTTGCAATTGTTGAGCTAAAAAATAATAATAACAATAATAACAACTTCATCAACTTGAACACAATATGCTAATTAAAATATCTTTATATCAGATATCAAGGATTTGAAGCCTCACCTCATATCTACGGTGTGACATTCCTTATAAAAAAAAATCACTAATAACTTCTTTCAAAAATCATAAGTTAGCTTATAGATTCAAATAATTTCCTCTTTGATTGGATATGTATCGGTTGAATCAAACCCTTCTATTCTTAATTCCTAAACGAAAAAATAAAAAAAGGAAAAAGAAAAAAAAGTCCACATACATTATACATCTACAAGCTTGAGCAATTTAATGTTGTGCTGAGCTGACACGTGGCCTACTATGATTGGCCTGTCACGTAATGGAAGGTCAACGAATGAGAAATGTGAGGGACCGGCTTTGGTCTGTGATTTTAGATTTGTTCACACGCGTAACACGTTGTTAGGAGATTTTAATTTTCCTCCTCCCTTTGGGATTTACTTTTAATTTTGATGTATTGTACGAAATAAGTAAATAAAAAAGGGTTAAATTACAATTTTGATCTTTATAGGTTGAAAAAAAGTTATAATTTAATTTTAAAAGTTAGAATTTCGTCTGTATGATGAGATAAAACCTCATAAATAATCCATATAATTTGATAAAATATTCATTAATAACCATAGGGACTAATTATAATATTTTTAAATCCTATGGAGTAAATTTTAACTTTTTCAAAACATTTATCAAAAAAAAAAAAAAACTTTTTCAAAACTACAAGGACCAATTTTGTAATTTAACTATAAAAAACCTCTTTAATGTCTAATAGGCTCCTCAACTCTAAAAAAGTATCTAATAGATCTCTAAATTTTTAATTTCATACATAATAGTCTTTTGAATTGTAAAAATGTCAAATAGATCCCTAAATTTTAAACTTTGTGTTTAATAGGTTCATAATTGTATTCGACATTTTTTTAAATTATTGAATCTACTATAAATAAAATTGAATTTTGTGTCCAATAGGTTTGTAGTTTTAAAAAACATCAAACAAATATTAGACAAAATAAAAGTTTAGGTACTAATTAGACACAAAATTGAAAGAGTAGAGACTTATTAGATACTTTTTAAAGTTTAGGGACCTATTCTACACAAAATTGAAAATTTAAAAACCTATTAGACATTTTTTTTAAAGTTCAGGGACCTATATGACATAACCATAAAGTTCATAGACTAAATTTATAATTTAACCTACAAAATATTATCTCTCAAAATATTTGTTGAAAATATACCCTTTGTTTTCCTATTACATTACAAGTTTAGTCAGTAAATTTTAAGTTTGTGTCTAATAGATTTTTAAACTTAAAAAATGTGTCTAATAGGTTTTTAAACTTTTAATTTTATGTCTATTTGACCCATTTGACATTTTCTTAAAATTCACAAGTATATCAGACGTAAAATTGAAAGTTTTTGGTTCTATTAGACATAAAAGTTAATTTTATCTCTAGTAGATCTTTTAATTTTATAAAATATTAAATATAGCAAAGATCTAGTAGACACAAAATTGAAAGTTCAAGGCTTATTAGTCACAGAATTGAAAATTTAACAACCCTTTTAGATATGCATCTCTTAAAGTTCATATATATATTTTGGAGATACAAAGTTTATGACTAAATTTGTAATTTTGTTTTTTTTTTTGTGTGTGTGTGTTTTTTTTTAACTTCAAAATTAAAACACACTGATCTGGCAAGCTTGTTAAAAAAGGAAAAGAGAAGAGAACAACTTCCTCTGGAAGTTTCTTACACTAATGATTCTCTTCGTTAATATACGATTGTAAATGGATTCATTTTTTACCCAAAAGCAGAAATAATAAAATTATATATGCATTTAACTTCTAAAAAATGATCACTTTAATCTTAAAAAATATTTATTTTATTTCTTAACTAAAAGAAAAATAATCATTTTTGTAAGTGCTATTATTTTATAACCTAAAATTTAGGTACTCAATATTCGTCTAAATCAAATTCCACTTGACTCAATTACATGTTAAAAGCACATATTCAAAGTCAAGTTGTCTATTTGTTAAACAATTAATAGTAAAATAAGGGTGATGAGTAAAATAATTATATTTTTAAAAGTTCGTAGACTAAAATAAAATAAACTTAAACGTTTAGGGATTGATCTAGGCATTATAAAAGTTTAAGGACTAAAGTAAATTTCTTTTAGAGTTATTAAAATGAAATTTAAATATAAAATTCTTAGTTATGTCGTGATAAAATAAATCAGCTATCAATTTTATATTTTATGTTTAATCATATAAATAATCTTTTATCTGTTAATTTATTAAGAAAAAACATCATTTACTATCTGGTAATTTCATTATATTGTCCAATAATACTTGCAATAAT
Source organism: Trichosanthes truncata (assembly GCA_033996785.1). Classification (NCBI taxonomy): domain Eukaryota; kingdom Viridiplantae; phylum Streptophyta; class Magnoliopsida; order Cucurbitales; family Cucurbitaceae; genus Trichosanthes; species Trichosanthes truncata. The sequence continues at coordinate 58,051,241 of MU867259.1, forward strand.
TCGATTAAGAAGTGCCACTCGAGGGTTGTATTATTGGTTACAATTGTACTGAAAAAAAAAAAAAGAACCAATTATAATTAAATAAATGGTCGATGCCCATTTTTATTAATATTAAGTTGTTTATGCTTTTCCTACAAGAATATGATATAATGAGTTAAAAAAAAAGTTTTGTAGAACATACTTATTGTCCAATGAGAATACATTTAGATATGTGGATATCTTGAAAGGTAAGATTATGGTAGTTGTTTGTCTTACTCTTAAACTAATTATTATTATAAATTATGTTAATAATTTGTTGGTATTTAGTTTTGCGTACTTTGTGTGCATACGCAAATGTGACAACGCTAACATTGTTTCATATGTTAATACTTCTTGAAGAAAAAGTATTCAATCAGTGTGCTACATTGTAGTTGCTTCAAATTTGCATGCTTAATTATTAGATACAAAATCAAAGTACTTTAACAGTTTTTATCTTATACATTCAATAAAAAAACTAATTTTTCTAGACAATATGCAAAATTTTGTTAGGATATTTTTCAAGCCAAACTCCAAAATTCTTTTAGTCTAAAGCTTTCTTTGTTGATAAGTGTGTAGAGATATTCACACGGGGTAAGAATGGGGACAATGATGTCCTATTTAATTATTCATCGTCCATGTGAATTTCTCCATTAAAATTTGTAAAGGTCGAATTTTCAGCAGAAGATTATTCCCTTTAAATCTCAATCAAATGTTTTTTTTTTTTTGAAAAATTTTCAAATCAATAGTTAATTTCCTGAAAAATTCTCAGTAATCTACCTAAACAGAGAATTCCTGCCCACTCCACCATTTAGCACACTACAATTTTTTTCCCAATCACTGTCCCATTTTCCACGTGGAAAAAGGATGCCCCTAAAAGTGAGCAAATTTATTTTCTAAAAGGAAGTTTTGCATTCAAACTAGAGACAACTTAGCTTGTATCTAAAATGATAATGCCCAATTTCAATTCATCTTCCAAATTGTCCTTCACAATAAACTGAAAACACATAAGGAATCAATGTTTAGAACAAAATACCAAACTCGAAGTCCATTGCCAACTTTACACCCTTTCAAACCACTCACCCTTTAGCAACATACACATTAGATTTCAACACCATGCTTCAAAAATGAAGGTATGCCACATATGCCATCTTATATTATCTAATCATTTATTTCATTCCACCTTGATATCATATTGTTAACAATAGTAACAATATATAACTACGTAGAATCGTAATTCAAAGTTTAATGACTTAATTGTAATAGAAGACAGAACTTGAATCGTGAAAAAAGTAATAAATGTTTTATGCATCCGAATTTTGGGCAACACAAAAAAGTGTTGGTATTTTAGAGAATGACAAGTGGATCACATGATATCTTGCACAAGATTTAAAATGTTGATGTCTCAATTTTATGAAAATATCAATAGAAATATCGATCAAATGTCGATGTCGATGGATATTTCTAAAAAAAATTTAAAAACAAAAAATTCAAAAAAAATATTTAAATTAATAAATAAACATTTTACGTTTTTTAAATGACTTAAAATCCTTGTTACAATATTATATTCACATTAAATTATATTTATTTATTTTTTATTTTTTATCAATTTTATATGATATAGTAAAAATATCGATTCTCCCTTGTTGAACCTATAAACATGTGAAAATGTCTATAGAAAAGTCAACATGTCGACGAAAATTTAATAACATGAACTTGCATTTACCACTAGCTTTTGATTATAAATAGCCACACGCAAGCGAAAAAAGAAACGCAAAAGCGATCTCATAATACGGCACAACAAAAGCAAACTCAAAGCCAAAGCTAAGGAAAGAAAAAACCATCATCTCGCTTTCTGTAAAGGCAAAAACCAAACCAAACCGAGTTCACCGGCGAAAATGGAGGAAAACGGCAACGCGCCGCCGCCGTTCTGGCTTCAAAACTCCAACTCCCTACACCAAGTCGACTACAATCGCCGCCGTCGCCTCAGCCGCGCATCGTCGTTCCTCCTCAACTCCAGCGCCTTTCTCATTGTTTTGTTAGTAATAGTTATCTGTTTCATCTTGATTGTGATTCCTAAATTTGTACAGCTCGCTTCTCAATTGATTCGGCCTCAATCGGTCAAGAAGAGCTGGGATTCGCTCAATTTGGTTCTTGTTCTCTTCGCCATTGTTTGTGGATTTCTCAGTAGAAACACTGGTGATAATAATAGAGGCTCTTTTGACGATCGGAGCGTTTCTTCGAGGCGGAGAATGAAGTCAAACCCTACGACTCCGCGCCGATGGGATGGATATTCCGATCATCGGCCGAATCATTACACCTTCAATCGGATGAGGAGTAGTAGTTCGTATCCGGATCTACGTCTGCAGGAGTCTTCATTGGATGCTGGTGATGAACGGTGGCGATTTTACGACGATACTCATGTGACTAATCATCGGTTTGCGTCCTCCGATCAGCTTCATCACCGTCGTGAAGCTCAGCCGGAGCTTGAACGCGAAGATTCTGGTGCCAAAAGTATAGGTTTCGACAGATCTGAGATTCGTGAAGATGTATTTTCACAACCGGCGATACCTTCTCCGCCGCGATTGCCGCCTCCGCGGGTGTCTCCTCCGCGATCTCCATCACCGCCTCCTACGCCTCCGCCTCCGCCTCCCGCTAATACAACTCCTATAGTGGTTAAACGAAGGCCAAAAAGAACGCATAAGGTCCATAGCCATACGCCCGATGGAGCAATCGATCAACAGCAGAAGAATGACGATTCGGACGTAGCCGATTTTCGACGGATTCAGCTTCCACCACTCTCGCCGCCGTCGTTCTATCGGGAATCGGAGCAGAAGAGCGGCAAAAACGAGAAGAAGAGAGGTGGCGCTCCAAAAGAAATTTGGTCCGCACTAAGGAGGAGGAAGAAGAAGCAAAGACAAAAGAGCGTCGAAAGCTTCGAGGCTATCATCGCTTCCCAACGCGCTTCAACATCGTCATTACCACCGCCGTCACCCCCGCCGCCTCCGCCGCTCCCGCCGCCGTCAGTTCTGCAAAATCTATTTTCATCCAAGAAAGGAAAAGCCAAAAAAGTACAGTCCACACCTCCACCAGAGCCGCATCCACCATCAATAGTCTCCTCAGAACCTAAACCAGAGATCGAAGATCAAAATCACCTCCTCAAACCTCACGATCCTCCAATGGAGCTTGAGAGACTGAGCAGTTTAAACGACGAAGAATACACTCCGCCCATTGGCGGCGAGTCGCCATTCCATCCGATTCCTCCGCCACCACCGCCGCCGCCGCCGTTCAGAATGCATGGAGACTTCGACAGTGTAGGAAGCAACAGCAGTACACCGAGAGCCGTCTCGCCGGAAATTGACGAGAGTGAAGCCGATGGTCCGCCGGCTGCCTGCGAAATGAAACTCATGAAAGATTCAACAACTCCGATGTTCTGTTCAAGCCCGGATGTTAACAGTAAAGCCGATAAGTTCATTGCAAGATTCAGAGCCGATTTGAAGTTGCAGAAGATGAATTCCATCAAAGAGAAGACGGCGAGGAAGAGGTCTAACCTAGGCCGAACACCAGGCCCAGGCCCAAAGTAAATCAAGATAAGGCCCAGCCCATATACACATTTTTTTTCAATAATGAAAATTATAAAAAAAAAAAAAATCTAAATTCTTTTGTTTGTTGTTATTTGTTGATTTTTAAGAGCATGTTTGAAGCTTTTTCGAATACCATGACACGATGATAAACATAGGTTGATATATATGTTGAGATATTTAGGATATGAATTTTATTTTTGTTTTTGTTTTTTCTCAAATTATTTGCTTGATGAGAAGTGAAAGGATGCTATAATTTGAATATCTTCATATCTATGTTAAATGTTAATGATGGTTATATTAAATAAATATCTATATTATTTATGCTATATGGAATGAGAAAGAGACATGACTTGAATTCTTTCAATCATGCTTTGAATTATTGATGTCCTTCAATGGAATTAAAAAAAAAAAAAACAAATTTGAAGTTGAATTTAAGGGATTTGTTTTTTTATAATTGATATGGATCATGTGACAACATGTTGGTATTAAACATGAAGAAAGAGAGAGATCGTGATCACAGTTCACACCTAACTCAATGTTTGATAAACAATTTGGAAGTATGTGAATCACATAAGACAAAGTACTAGAGTTGTGTAACATTAGCATGTAATTAAGAGCTCTTGTTTATAAAAAAATTTCTAGTATTCTCGTAGTACGTAATCTTTCTATTTACATTATGAAATTTTCTTCACCAATATATATTTTTTTAATTCTACTATACCTTGCACTGTTCTTAAATGATACTGACGTGATAGACAGTAAATAGGAGTGATACCCATGCTGTCGTAGTACTACAAGTTTTTTCTATTTATTGGATATCAAGCAACGAGATTCGAAAAAAAAAAAGAGTGATTGGTCGAAACTCGAAACATTGAATAGAACTTCGGAAATGGATGTGGGAACTTCCAAATTTGCAAGAAGGGTTATCCCATATAGCAAGGCATATAAAAGAGTGCATAGTAAAATGTAGGTGAGGTTGGCCACCCACCCACAAAGCAACACAAAACAATAGCCAGCCTGTGGGAATCCTATCCCCACACTAACACTATTATTATTATTCAACATGTCCTATCAACTGGCCACCCTAGCAACACCATAGCACTAGTTCCCTCCAAAAGGACATAGGAATGACCAACTTGCAACTCTATTCAAATGTAATAATCCATACATAGAAGAATTTCTATATATACTCTCATATTTTAAACATAGTTTCAACTATTTAAGAAATACTCAAAGCATTGACATTAATGTTTGAAATGTGATGAACCGAATTAAAAGACCATGAAATAAATTTACTCAAAAGTAATAATATATACATAAAAGGAATATCTAAATATATCTTCGAAGTGTCTTCGTGTTTTAAAAAATAGTTTTAACTATTTAAGAAATACTTAAAGCATCAATATCAATATTTGAAATGAAATGAAGGGAATTAAAAGACCACAGATCAAATAACTATTTTTGGGTGCAAAAATGGGATTATTGAGATTTAGATGTTTAATGACGAATAGGCTTCATAAGCTTATAAATGTAAAACATGTGAAAAAAAATGATAAAAATTAAGCTAAAGACATTTAATTTGTCAAAATGAACCTAGTTCAACGGTAATTGACATGTACCCTCAATCAAGAGGTTTGAAGTTCGAATCACCCACCTCCAAATGTTGTTAAATTAAAAAAAAAAAAAAAGTTAAGTTAGCCAAGTTTTTACTTACCAAGAAGTATTTAAAACTATTTTTGAATATATGGTTGAAAGATTCCGCCGACCACGTGAGGTAATTATAGATTTTTTTTTTTGAAAGAAATTATAGATTTATTTTTTCTTTTATAAAAAAACAATAAAAAAATGTGTCTTATCTACTATGATTGAGTTGGTAAATAATTGCATGTATTAATTATGTGTGGGAAGTGGCATAGAGTAGAAAAAAAGGGTCAAACTACAAATTTAGTCCTTATAATTTAGAAAAAGTTAAAATTTAGTCCTTATAATTTTAAAAGTTAGAATTTTATTTTTATAATTAAATAAAATCTCATAAATAATCCATATAGTTTGATAAAACTCTCATAGACAGTCCATTAGTTTTATCAAATTATAGGGACTAATTCTAACATTTAAAATCATATAGACTAAATTCTAACTTTGTCTAAATTATAGGAATCAAATTTGTAATTTATAAAAAAAAAAAAAAAGAAGTAGATGGAAAGTGGAAGTGACCTTTTGAGAATCCTATGAGTTTGGCTTTATCCTGAATGAGCACGCCCATCTCTAAACAGCGGTGGCCTTCCAATAAAGGAGTTAGGCGGAAATTGTGGAGGAATTACAGGAGAAATCATCCTTGGCACTGCTCAATGCCTACTCGATATCACAATCACACTCATACCTTTCACATTCCTTTTAAACTTCAAAAGATACTTGGTAAAACATACTTTTGGTTCATCATATAATAGAATGACGATGCAAGACTAACAGTTAAAATACGTTGCCTAGACAACTCGGTTGATATGTATATATTTAGATGAATTGATTTTTGTTTATTTTATTTATTTCTACACTCAACGACCAAATAGAAATCAAACATATCACTTTTGAAACTAATGATTAAATAGAGATTAAATTTGAATATCAAGAACAAAAAATGTTGGTTCAATTACAAGTTTAGTTCCTAAACTTCGAGGTTTGTGTTTATTTGGTCTCTAAACTTTCAAAAGTTTCTAATAGGTACCTGAACTTTTAATTTTGTGTTTAATAGGTCTCTGTCAAATTCAAAATTTTTAAAAATTAATCGATCTAATAAATATGAATTTGAATTTTATGTCTAATGGAACTCTAAAATTTCAATTTTGTGTCTATTAGAACCGTGAATTTTAAACAATTTGAAAGTCCAAAGACTAAATTTGTAATTTTGAAAGTTTAGGGACTAAATAGATACAAACCTCAAAGTTCAGGGACTAAATGTGTAATTTAACCAAAAATGTTATATTTGAGTTAAAATCCAAGAGACCAAAAATGTATTTTACCTAAAGATTTTTTTTTTGGCAAACAATAATATAGTCTTCACATTCCATTGTATGTCATGCCATGCTGAATGTTGGGAGTATGGCATGCATGTCTGTCATGTGAAGGCTTAGTGCAAAAAAATGCTTCTTATCAATAGAAATAGTGTTGCCAATTTTAGATTTAATGTATATTTTAAATGGAAAACTGAGCTAAACAAGAGATTTATTTCAAGATTATGGCACTAAGCTAGAAATTCAAAATCAACTTATAAATCGTACCATCAAAGTGACTAAAAGTAGATAATTATTTCATTTATCATTCAAAACAATTAAGACGTGAAATTATCAATTTTGAAGGTTTATAGTGTCATTCCCTCATTTAAAACCCAAAGTAAAGGGATCAAAGACTGAAATTTGACAATAAAATCTCTGGTTAACTTTCACCTTGAATGTTCAAAATTCATCTAATCGTAAGAAATAACCCTTCGATTCTACAACACTTAGACTCGATGACCCCCATAGTTTAAATCTATGATTTCAAAGACATTTGAGTTACAACTTGCCTCTTTTGATGACTACGCCCATCATAGTTTAAATCTATATTTAACTATTTGACTTTTGAAATCTATCATGGAGAATTAATCCTGCAGATCATCACGTAAAATGATCATCATAATGGCAAAGTTGATTTGGTTGGATAAAATAAACCAAAGTCATACTCAAATAGAGAGTGAATGGAACAAATATGGCCTTAGGTTGGATTGATCTGAGGTTTTGGGTTTTAAACAGCCATAGCTTCAAGGCGAATTCTTGGGTTCTGCATTAAAAGAGATCTCGAAGGCAACTTCCTATTTCTCCCAAGTCCTAAAGAAGATCAAGACCATGCTGATATTTACGAGACCCAATAAAAGAACCAACTATTTCGATTCAAACCAGATGAAACAGACAGACATTTAACTTGATATACCATTGCTAAGCACAACTAACTTGATATACCATTGATATACCATTGCCGAGTATGTATATGCAATTAGATTGGCTATCCAAATCAAGCAAAAACTACCTAGCCTACTGATTTTGAATATGAACTTGCGAATTGCCATACCCTACTGAATCTGAACTTGTAACTTGCCACATCCTACCGAAATATTATTCAATAAGGTCACTACAATGTGGCTACCAATAACCGATGTAAATTCAAAAATCTGCATGCTCTCTAATAACCATTAGATATAAATTCTCTCTCATACATTTAATGGTGCAAAGCTAAAAGCCATATTGGGTGGTCTCCTCCAATAATTTCTCTATTTGAACAAAAATTACCTAGTTTGCTAATGCTTTTGAATCTGAAACTTGCAGTACATGGCTCGAGTAAAAGCTAAACTCAGTGACAAAGATGGTGAAAGTCCAACTGTATATATATTATCGCTATGATCCATTTTGAAGGTGTTCAAAAGGAAATGACTAGATTGTTCATAGATAGAAAAACTGGACTCTGTCAAACACAAACCTACTGCAGAGACAATGAATTCAGGTCTACCAAACAGGACAGTGTTGGCTCAGATCGTTCATATACTATCTATTAGCAATAATAGTGCAAGACAAGTTAGAAACCTAAATCAAGTAACCTACAAACAGAGTAAGAATACTGCTAGCCATTCTAAACATTTACATAAATACCAATGAAGTAAATATAATTTCGCATTGGCATTCAACCCACAACTAGTAAGAAAAGACATGGTTCATTTTGATTTAGAGAAGCTTATAAAGCTAAAACTCCTCCTTAGTAGCTCATGTTCTGCAGAGGAGACAAGTCTTATAATAGAAATGCCAACAAACTTAAATTTAAAAAACCGATAAGATGGAGCCCTTACCCTTTCGATGTAGTCTATCTGTATTGCTACATATTTAAAGAAATGGGTCACATTCCAAAATAGAAGCTTTTACTTCCTGCATGCAGCTGAGTTTTGTTCTAAACTCATTAAAAGTTAGTCGACATAAACTCCAAATTGATACATAGAGATAGAATCAAGCCGTTACTACCTGAGCGTTGATAAAAATACAAGCAACAAAGACAAATATGGCAACATCAATGATATAACCAAGTTATTGAGACTGGCTAGGAGAAAAGGAGACGCTGCAATAATAAATCAAAAATGGTCGAAGCCTAACAGTTTGGATTCTTACTTAACAGATACTTCTTCAAAACATCCATGACAGAACCAAAATCTGCCTTTACTTGCACTGGTGGGTTCGCGAAACGGCAATCCATATCCTTGATCTCATTTGAGTGATAGTCAATCTTAGCCTGAGTGAACTTCAACCCATGAGCTGTGCTAACGACCACAGTTCGATCAGTAGGTGCTATAACTCCACTCTTCACAAGCTTGAACAATGCCGTCAAAGCCACCCCTGTATGAGGGCAAATAAACATGCCAGTCGAGTCAGCTTGAGCCATGGCATCCATCAGTTCCTCCTCAGTTGCTTCCTCAACAATCCCATTTGAGTTCTTCAATGCATAAACAGCTCTATCAATGGAGACTGGATCCCCAATTTGTATCGCAGAGGCGAAAGTAGTGTTAGCTTTAACAGACTTGAACTCACCCCAACCTGATTTGTAATTCAAGTAAAGTGGATTGGCATTTGCAGCTTGAGCACAAACAAGCCTAGGAATCTTATTCACAAGTCCCAATTCCTTACACATGTGAAACCCTTTGTAAAATGCATATATGTTCCCAAGATTACCTCCCGGAACTATAACCCAATCAGGAACCTGCCAATCGAACTGCTGCAAAATCTCAATAGCAGCAGTCTTTTGCCCTTCCAGTCTCAAACTGTTCAGAGAATTTGCCAAGTAAATGGGTAATTCGGACGTAACCTCCCTGATCAACTGCATGCAACCATCAAAATCAGTGTCGATACTAAGAACAAAAGCTCCATTTGCAATCGGCTGAACCAACTGCGCAATAGATATCCGATTGGCAGGTAAAAAAACAATAGACGGGATCCCCGCGGAGGCGCAATAAGCCGATAAAGCGGCGGACGTGTCCCCGGTGGAAGCGCAACCAACTCCGACGACAGGCTTGTGCATTTTACGCAATCTATTCACCTGACTAACCAAAACCGTCATCCCTAAATCCTTAAAACTTCCCGTATGACTAATCCCACAATGTTTAACCCACAAATCATTCATGCCTAGAAACTGTTTGCCAAAACGCTCAGCCCAAAAAAGATTAGAGTTACCTTCAAACGCACTAACAATGTCGTCGCTATCTATCTCCGGCAGCACCCACTCTTTCTTCGACCAAACCCCCGAACCATACGGCCATGTTGTCTTCCCGACGCGAGAATCGAAGAGATTACGCCAGTATTGACCGTCATAATTCTTCAATGCAGCCATATCGTGCTGTACATCCAGCAGTCCCCCAGATTGGGAGCGATAAATGATCTCATCGAGCGAGTACGATTCATCGGAGGATGGGTCTGCATTGAACGGGACGTATTTGGCGGAGAACCGGTGAGAATGAGTGGTGTTGTGGCGGCGAGCCTCATCGCGAATGTTCTCATCGGCGGGTCGGCGATTCTTGAAGAGTACTGAATCGATGTTGTTGTCTGTGAGAGATACATTGGCGCCGGAATTAGAAGCGGATGAAGCTGATGGTGATGGTGATGGTGATGATGATGCTTTAATGGTGGAGGAGGAGAAATGGAGCTTGTGTTGAGGGTGTGGGGGTTTGAGAGGATCGGATCTGAGGAGAAGAGAATGGTAGTTCAAGAAGGCGGACGCCATGGAAGAGGCGGGATTGAAGAGTTTTTTGAGCTTGTGAGTTGCACGTGTGTGAATGGCGGCGACTGCAACAGAAATCTGACTTTTTTTTTTGCAGATTTAAGGGTTAAAGCCTAATTCACTAATGCTTAAAAAAATGACGTCGTTTTTAATGTGGAGAATGAGCTCTTTGACTGCTATTTTGTTGCCATTTAGAAGTAGGTTTAAACATAACTTATAACAATTGATTTAATCAAAAATGTTAAATTATCAAAAATACCCCTAAATTATGGGGTTTGTTTCAATTGTACTCCTAAATTTTGAAAAGTTTCATTTTAACCCTTGAACTTTGATATTTGTTTCTAAAATACCTTTGAAGGCTATTTTTTTCATTAAATTCATGGTCGAAAAATGATGTTTTTGCATTTGTATTGTTGCTTATGTGAACATATTTGAACATATACGTTGAAAAAAAAAATCAAAACATATGTAAATACGTCATTTTTCGTCCATAAATTTAACGGAAAAAACTTTCAAATGTTGTTTTAAAACAAACTTCAAAGTTAAAAGAGTTAAAATGAAACTTTTCAAAGTTTTGGATATAATTGAAACCAACCCCATAGTTCAGGGGAATTTTTGATAATTTAACCAATGAAAAATATAATTCACTTTTGAAAGTATTAAAATCACTCCCTCCAATCATTTAGTGGATGTTTGGAAAGAATTTTGAAATTGTTAAAATCACTTTTAGCACTTTCAAAATTAACAAATGTATGACAGATCAAAACCTAGGATCTCGACCCTTAAGAAAGATTATGTCTCGAACCTCGGTGAGTCCGGTCTTAGAAATACATGCTTTGTAGAAAGATATAATATAAATGAATTGAGACTTCTTGTATTTCTAGAGTACGATGAATAATTTTTATTGATTCGTTGTAACTCGTTTTAAAATGCAATTATAAACAAACGAGTTTCATGAATTTTGGTTGATTGGCGTCATTTGTTGATGGTAGAAATGTCTATCAAACTCTAATAAGGCAATAGAGATGACAAATGATTAGCTGATAATTGAACCAAATGATATTTTTAGCATCAACATGTATCAAATGTACTTTTGCCATTGATGTTGAGTGATTAACCAATAGTCATCTCTATTTTAAAAAAAACGCATGAATAGTCTATTTTATGAGGAATTTTAAAATATTGAAATTAGTTTAAATTTATTGTAACCTATTAACTTAAGCTTTTGAGTTCATCTGTGATTTACGAATGTTTAGTTATTTTGAGAATATACATTTTGTTTCTTAGCAGTTTGATATGCATTCTTAAAATGGTATGCAAAATAGCATGGTAAGTAACATAACAATTTTAATATCTATACTTTTGACTTCTATTCAATGAATGGACACTACAAGGCCTTGTTTCCTGATCGATATGACTTATGAGAAGTTACTGTCAGGAATTGAAGAATTTGTTTCTCTTCCTCTAATCATATCATAATTATCCTTTTTGTACTCTGGCTTTTATAGGGATATACAGTGACTGAAGAGGAAGTATTGAGTATTGCAGCAGAGCTGTTTCTGAATCCAAATTATTCAATATGTTTGTTAGGTTGTTTCCGTCCATTAGCTCAAAAGATCATGGACAGAGTAATAGGATTGCAAAGACTTGTGCCCAAATTGAGATCAAACTCAGATATCACAGACTCTGAAATTCACGAAGAGGAGCTGCATTGGAGTTGTTAATATAATTTCCTTTTATGATCACAGAGGGAGGGGGCTCGATCTTCACGAGCTTGCTTGTCTAGCATTCTGTCGTGCACTTGATTTGGTGGCCCCTTTCTTATTAGGGTTTGTCACTTACTCTGCTGAATTATGGCTTGTAGCTTTTTATCTGGTCTCAGTTGAATTAATTATGGGATAGCATGCTGCTTACCTAGTTCAGGTGTAATTATATAATTGAATAACCAGTTAGTTATGTCGGTTTCCTGATCTTAATTCTTTTCAATCTTTAAATAGGGGCACACCATTTGGTTATTTCTCTTTAATAAGATCTTTAAGTGTGGCCATCTCACATTCAAATTTATGTAGCCACGTTTTTTAACAGTATTTTTGAAGTACTTGGGTTATGTATACCTATATAATTGTCTTACCTTCCCTCATCCATGGTTCATTGAACTTGTCTAATTGCTTTTCCTGCATGTAATGATCAGTTTTTTATATTTAAACAATACTAGGCTTTCTAAGGGAGTAAGTAAACTTTATGTTTGTGGACTTGCTATCTGATTTCGTTTTAAATTTGTTTAGTTTGATGTGTGTGTTCATGTTTTCCATAGTCAATATAACACAATCCAAGGCTGTGAGATTAAAGAATAACGATCTATAATAATTGGCCAGAACTCTCCAATTTCAAAGCATTATCCCCTGAATCATTTGAAGTCAACTTTTCAATATTTTTAGCCAAAGAGGCCCATTCGTCTCTCTCTTTATCATTTGAATTTGCAATTAGTGGAAAAGAAATCTTCACTTGAAGTCGAAACTGAGGTATTATCTCATGCTATTAAAAAGAGTTTTTCTTTTTTAATTTTAATTATTTGTTAAAAGATAATGCATGTTTTGTATCTTACACGTTTATTTTTTTGTATCATTTATTATATTTTTGCCATGATTCTCAAATCTCAAAATTTTTACATCTGTTGAAGTTTTATGCCTTCAAAATAACCCATGTCACAATTGGTTGGCAATTAATAATTTTGAAAATGCAATCTTCCTTGATGCTTTCGTGATATAAATGACATCAATTCTTGTTTGTTGCTAAAAAACGAGGTTTTGTACTGAGTGTTTCTGCTTCCCTCAGGCTCACCTGTGTTCCTTCTTGCCTAGGCTCAACTAGAAGCCAATCTTTTCATTTTTTTTTAGATTAGTTGAAGCTGCTAAACAATGTTGTTGCAGGCGGCAAGAGTGTGAACTTTTGGCAGGATTGTTTTCCATCGTGGGAGAAGCTGATAAGGAAAGAAAAAGGTCTGTCTTTTTACTTAGATGGCTGCTTAGCCGTGTGATCTTTTCGTTGGAAATGCCATCTCAGCATCTGACAGTTTGGACTATAGAAACCACTTCCATTATATAGTACTGTTAAATAGCTATAATGCATTATTGTGAAAATACAATCTCTTTTAAATTGTAGAAAAACATTTTGGAAGCATAAAAGTAATTACTCTTTTTCAGCAGTTTAGAGATGGAGAAATTTTTAATTCTTAGTTATTGATTTGTCATTGTGATGACTTTTTGTTGTGTTCAGGTTGTTTTCCGTGTGGAACCTGGGAAGTTTAAGAAGTTGAAACATGAGTGTGAGGAGTTTTTTGAGTTTGTTAATATTTTGTTGACTAATGTTGAAGCAACAGACTCGCACCAAATTGACAGATTATGCAACTGGGAGGTACTTGTTGCATCTATCTTGTTGATTATTTTTCTCGACAATATTATTATTATTTTTGGCAGATTTTACATCACATTGCTTGATTACACAGGAGATGGCTTCTCGATTTATTGATTGATTATCGGATGAATACACTGGATATCTTGATATAATTCAACCCATTCAGCTTGCAGTTTATGAATTGAAGCTAGGCTTGTCTCTTGTTTTATCAAGCTTGTGCTTTCCTTGTGTAGTTGAATCGTATAACAGGGAGCAAGTTATGGTATTCTTTTTCAGCTTTTGCTCCTTTTTTTTCCCTTCCCTCCATCTTTGATTTCATGAGTTCAAATGCTGATACGGAAAATTGTGCCAGAAATCAATTTATTCCTTTATGCAATTCCCACGAGGGCTTCCTTCCAATCAGATATCTGTTGGTTTAAACAATGGATTGGGTGGGTTTTCTTTCCATGATCTGAGTGCTGATACAGATTGTTTTTATTCAATGGATATGGGTTTGCTGGAAAAGTTGGTTATTTGTTCGAGAGAAACTGTAGATAAGGATACGGTCTGTATTTTCTATTACTTTTTAGGAAATTAATAATCATTAATTTCTGTTCTTTATTTATCCTCGACATCATCCATTCTGATAACAGGCCTGCATTATGCAACTTAAAAGGGCTATACAATACAATATTCTGGTTCGTGCTTCACATGTTGTTGCTGACTCCAGGCTGATGGATACTTCATCTTTTCTGGTGAAGCTTCTTTCGATGTCTTACTTCAGATTTGTGAATGTTAGTCTTGATTTTTGCATTTCCCTGTTCTTGATTTTTAACAGTCTTATTTATGGTATGTGTTGGTCAGCTATTGGACAAAATTTTCAATGGATTTGCGAATCTCTGGATGCGTATGAAAGTTCAGTTGAAGACTAAAGAAGACCTTGACTCTCAATTATACAAGTTTAAGCCCCGTGTGTTCAAAATTGAAAAGGTTATTGAAGCTGATGCTGGCAAATCAATAGACAACGAAATTTCTTCGAAAATGGAGTTACTCTCTGAAGATGAAAACACTGAGATGGTACCACGACCACCCCCTGCAGATTTTTCAGCAATTATATAATGTATCTTTGATCTTGTGCTATTTTCCTTGATTAATTGGTTGAAATGAAATGTCTTCTTCCAGGGTGAAGCTAGCAAGCAATATGAAACTTCAGAAGATGAATGGAGCCTAATAGACGAGTCTATGATTGACCAGATGATCCACATTCATAATCAGCTGTTTGGTTCTCCTGATCTTGTTTTAGCTGTAAGCTCAGTACCTTAACTGTGCCTGAAAATTGGTGCTTTTATAGTTTTACTTTGGATAAGTTAGTGCATCACTTTTTTTTTATGTATGAATATGTAAAGGGTCTTTTTTACTGCTGCGATTAAAGATACTAGAAAAATTTTCTCCTTCTGAACACAAACACAAACGCACACTGTCAGAATTTGAATATTATGTTGGGTTTTTATGGTATTAACAGTATTGCTTTCTGCTTTCTACTTTTCTCCTGCTGTTTTTTTATTGTAGCTGTTATATCACTTCATTATCTGATGCTTTTCCTTTGGTTTCAGCTTGGAACTTCCAAAGTACCTGATGCATCCCGGTTACTTTCTTTTTCTGGTTCATACAATTTGGGTTTAGCATTGATTAAAGGTATTCATGACTACAAGACTGTTGGTCATATTTCGTAATGAACGTTTTTTGGGACCCTTAAAGTTAAAATTTGTTTGTTGTGTTTTATTCAGACTTTGGTGGTTTGTTGCTGTCAAGTCTGGATGCCAAACTTGCACCAGAGCTCTTATTACGGCTTTGTTTGGAGCATGAAGGGAACTGTGTGTTTTTCTGAAAGAGTAGCTGGAAAATATAATTTTTACAAGGTTTTGCAAAGTGATTTATGTAATGTTTTACTTTTTAACATACTGTTATTTAAGATTATGGTTGTAATACTTTTACCCAGGATTCAAATTCTTCGATGATAGCAAACATCTTGTTCTTCAGAAGATCTTGGATATAATTGAAATGCTTCAAAAAATTTCTATGGACACCCCGGTAGCAAAGGTATTTGTACTGCTACATATTGCTATTTATTTGAAATCTAAGTATCTAATTTATAACTGAGATTGAAATATTTTTTTTCAAGGGGATGTAGTTTATTAAACATACTTAATTATCTAATTTATAACTGAAATTACTGTTAGTAAGAGCAACGCATTAGATTGTACTTAATTATCGAGATGGGGGCATATTTTGCTTCAATTCGTAGACATAAAATTTAGTCCTTGGTTAAAAGCTACTCCTTGTGGAACTAACAGTGCTGCATCTGGCAATTCTTATTTTCTTGTAATTATTTGTTGAATTTTTATATTATAAGCAATTAAACCTTTTGTCCTTGTGTTTTTCCTCATGATCTTTACAGGCTTTATCAGGTTTGCAAATCCTGGTTAACAAGGTGCAGACATTACCGGAACATGGGTTGAAGTTTTCTTCCTCTGGTAAGGACTTTCAATAAAAAATTCTGGCTTTGCTCTTGGAAGGTCATCTTCTACAACTATTTGCATAATAACTTGCAGAGCAACTGGAGCCTATACTTGAATTAGTTTCATCATGGAAAAGGATCGAGTTTGACTCGTGGCCAGCATTGCTTGATTAGGTGCAGGATCAGTACGAACTCAATTGTGGAAAGGTGATACTATGGTCCATTCTTTGTTGTTTTATAATACTACTTTTGTTCCACAGGATGAGGGAGGGTTCTAAATATCACTTTGCCCATAGAAAATCTATTGTTTCTTTACCTTGATCTATGCTAATTTGATTATTTTAGTAGCTTGACCTCCTCAAATGGTTGAGGGGTGGTTTTTCCCACTTGATATTGTTACTGGCTATTGCTATAAAAGTTACAATTCCACGTGCAGAAATTGTTTGGGATTTGGGTTTTTTTGTGTTTTTTTAACTATTAAAAGTGCACGAGGTCTCAAATGGCTGAAGCACAAATTCTTTCGTTGCTGCTTCTGACCAAGTGTCTCTTGTCTTGAATAATCTATATGTTACATTTTTCAGCACTAATAAAGTACTTCTGCCCCATTTTTGCTGCAGTTATGGTTTCCTCTTTTTTCTATCCCATGGCATTGGCATTCTGACTCTACCATCAATAGGCATGTTCTTTACCTATTAAACCTTGCACCCTAAATGTTTTTTATACTTCTGCTATTTTATATCAAACAGCTCATGTTTATTGCAGCTTGGAGGATTTCATTCATACATCAAGTGTTGGGGAATTCAGAAAACGCCTTCAACTTCTTTTTTCATTCCTTGGACAAATTAGAATTGGTGCATGTGTTAAAGTTTCAAGGTAACACAGAAAGATGGACAAAATGGATTGTGTGTGATTATTATAGGAAGATGGACAAAAGGGATTGTGTGTGAGTATTATACATTTTTACATCCTTTAAAGATTTGGTACAAACAAATTCAAGTCTAATAATAAAAGTAGCCCTTCTCGCTTGATGGTGACTAGTTCCTGCAGTTAGCTATTGGTATTCTAAACTCTTTCTTTCTGATCATGAAATCGTCTCAAATGATGCAGTCCTTATGAGATGGAACTTTTGAAGGCCTTGTACAACTTATTTGGATATTATGTTCTATTTTTACCAATGTAACTTCCACGATATATGATATCTGCTTTCCACTTTAGAATATTGGATGCTACTTGCATTGATAGATCATTTTTTTATAAGATCTTGTATTGATAGATCATGAGATATGATTTTTTTTTTTCCACTTTAGAATATTGGAGCACATAGAAGGTTGTTGGAAGAAAATTGAACGGAGTTGAAGGAAATTCAGAAATTGTGTCGTTGGGAATGTGTTGAGAGTTATTGTTCTCTGGAGAACTCAAGGAGAAGTAGGCTGAAGCTCAGGAAGCTTATTAAAAAATACAGTGTAAGTGATAAACAATCACTTCAACTAGCCTTTTATACGTTTCCAGGGTCTTTGGTGCCTTCATTGAGCTGAAATCAGTATAATCTGAATCTTTATGGATCAGATACTGATTTTGTAAGAAGTTTCTTTTTTTCTGGAATTTGAATTTGGAATGGTGGGAAAATGAGACCTTTGGGTTGCATCCACTATTAGAGAGGATGATAGAGATCATATGGAATCACAAGCCTCGACATTTTTCTTTATTTTTCCTTTTGTTTCTACCTTCTCTCCTTTTCATTATAGGATCTGTTGCAGCAACCTGTGTTGCTTTTCTTCAATCAAGACGCAGGAAAAAAAGGGACCAAAATACAATCTCTTCAATCTGGTGCAGAAGACAGGTTAACCTTTTTTTGTTTTCCTGCTGTTCCTTGTGACTCAAGCACTTAGAACTCCTTGTATTGGAATCCTAACTTGCCTTGTATGGTTTTTAGGTTTAATTGGTTTACTGACTGGAGAAAAACTGTACAAAGTGTGCTGCAAAGATTGTGCCTGAATACAACTCCTGAATACAAGCTTTCATTCTCGAGTTTAAAGAATGCTGAAGGTTATTTATTAATATTTATATTTTTGATCGTTAAGTCCTGTTTCCTATTTAATGCTAGCAATACAAGGATATTGCAACTTTTCAGATTTGAGTAGTATTATTCAGCAACCAGAATCTCAATCGCCTTCCCTTTCCTATCAAGAAGAATGGAAATCTTTAAGTTGCACAGTTGAATGAATATGCCAAAGTGCAATCTATTGCGATGGTATTTGGAAGGAATCAAAAAAGAGTCAAGGGAAGCGGAGGGCCTTGTCTGCTAATCATGCTCTTTGCTAAGCATTTGAATCAATTGAAAAGTTGTGTATCACTTTTGGAAAAGTTGTACTCAAGTTCTAAGGATTCCAGTGCTCGTAATGGTTATGAAACCAGAATAAGTTGTAATCAGGACATCATATATAGATGCATGTGGCAGCAGAAGGTCAGTTTGATTTTCATTTTCTTATATCAATGCTATTTCATCATTTTGGGTAAAGAGTTTGACCATCTTTCTGGATTTTACAGCAAATCTTTGACAGTTTGAGTACAACGGCTTATGAAGAATTAATCCTGCTAAAATCCTTTAAAAATGTGCGTTTGAAGTCCTGCCGAAGCATCAAATCTGAAGAAATTTGGATTCTTGAAGCAATAGAGAAATTTTTGCCTGTGTTCCCGAAATCAAAGGTTCATAATTTCATTCTTCATTTTGTATTATTTGGATGGAGTGATTGTTGCTCTATATTTATGGAATCTATGTTGCAGGAATGCCTTGATAATTGCCTTCTCAGCCAGAAGGAAGTTATATCAACGCCCGCCAGTGTCTTGCAACCATATGTTGTTACAGAACAAATGGAAGAGCTTGTCGTTCAGAATTTTGAAGCTGTCAATATCTTCAGGGAGAATCACTCTGCTCTGTCCAAGCGTGTTGCTAATCGAAGCTCAGTTGGAAATATTCTGCTTGGTCATTTTAATGGAATATTTGAGAAGGTATGCCTTAAATAATTTTTATCCCCATTATTTCTGTGTTGACTGATGCCAGTTGCTTGTAAGTGAATTCAACTTCTCACAGATGGTCACTTGAAAATTGAAATTTTTGCAGTCAAGTCTTGTTGAGGAAGAGTTCAGATCTGGTCTGGAGGCAGAGAGTAGTTTTAGAAATGGTGAAATTTTTTCTGAGATTAATAGCAGATTTAATGAAGCTCTTGAGGATACTTTCGGACACATTTTCAGTGCTCGGTAGGTTATCATAACTCAATTATATTTCTTCAAAATTTTGCTGACGTCCAGATACATGGCACATTGATGACCTTTTCTTTTTCTCGTTTATCCCTTTTAACGGAAAAATCATGCTGTACCATATAGTCCTTTTGTGAACATTGATTTACAATACGAAGTAAATCAGTTGCATGTGCATTTCATATATACCACTGTTTATCTCAGATTCTCTGAGGTCACCATTTTATGGTCTTAACAAAATTTCAATGCCAGGTATGAGTAACAACCAATGTTCTAACACAGTTTTAGCTAATTTGTATTCTGAAGGATTTGGCATTTCTACTGAAGACCCAGACAACGATGTTACTGATAAAAAAGTTCAAGATGCAACTGGAACTGGTATGGGAGAGGGTGCAGGATTAAATGATGTGAGTGACCAGATAAATGATGAGGATCAGCTGCTTGGTGCTAATGAGAAGGTATGCTACCTGCATAATCTTACAAGTTCCTTTACTGGATAATCAGACTTCCTGTTTGTTGTTTTCTTCAGTTTATTGATTTTTCTAATAATAAATTACTTGTTTAGGCGAGTGAGCTGGATGCTCCAACTGAAAACCCGAGTAAACATGATAAAGGTATTGAAATGGAGGAAGATTTTGATGCAGAAACATTTAGTGTAAGTGAGGATTCCGAGGAGGACAATGAAGCTGATGGAGATGAGCAATTGGAGTCCACCATTGGAGAAACAGGAGCTAAAAGTGAAGTAGTTGATGAGAAAATGTGGAATAAGGGCGAAGATGAATGCCCCAATAATGAGAATGAAAAAAATGAATCTGGGCTCCGGTTAAGAACGAGGATGACTCTATGGAACTTAGAGCCAATGATGAAAATTCTGCTTCTGCAGATGAGAATGGTGAGACAGATATTAATGAACAAAAAGAACAGAATGATGAAGGTGAAAGTAATACTGACCCTGTTGATGGAGACGAAGCTGAGGACGTGAATTTTGATAAAGCGCAAGAATTTGCTGAACCATCAGGATCGAAGCGTGAAGAGTCAAATGAATGTTCAGATCTGGAGATGGATGAAAAAGAGGATGCATCTTCTGTGCAAGATGATTTTGAAGAGGAGAATGTAATCGGCTGAATGCAATGGCACCAAGGAATGATGCGTCAGAGGCAGTTGAAAATGCGCAAAATGCAGAATCTGCTACACAACCAAATGGTGGTTTGCAGTCATCAGACTCTAGGAACATTGGCCTGGAGACAAGCTGGTCCAGAAGTAATGAAATACAAAATGATGGTGCTCGATCAAGAAGCATGCCTACTGGTGATGCTTCTGAGACTGATATCTTGGCAGCAGACTCATCAAGTGGTGGGAGATTCACTGGTGATCCTTTAAAGACTCAATTGCCTCAGCATGAAGCATCATCTTTTCAGAAAATGCAACCAAATCCTTATCGTAATGTTGGTGATGCACTAAATAAGTGGAAGGAAAGAGCAAAAGTTTCAGTCGATCTCCAGGCAAATAATGCAGATGTACAAGAGGAGATGCAGGACGAAGATGCAGAAGAGTATGGATTTGTTTCTGAGTTGGAAAAGGATTCTGCACAGGGCTAGGGACCCGCAACATCTGTGCAGATTGATAAACATGCCAATGCTAATAGCTTCGACAAAGATAGTACTGCTGCCATGAAGTCTGATAACTCTGAGCCGATGGAATCTGAGAGACAAAACCTTGAAACACATGCTTTGAGTTGTACCTCCGTTCATAAAAGTACAGGGATGATCCCATACCTGTTTCAAATTTGGAGAATCCCACTGAGGAGGAATCTCAAGAACTTCACAACACTGAAGATGGTGATTCTACACATTTATCAGATAATCTGGTATCTGTCAATAGAACTTACTTGAACAAGGCCTAACAAACATGATTACCAAATTGTTATTGCCGTGGATGATTCCCGGAGCATGTCTGAAAATTGTTGTGGAGATGTTGCTATTGAAGCTTTAGTGACTGTATGCCGTGCAATGTCCCAACTAGAAATGGGAAGCTTAGCAGTTGCAAGCTTTGGGAAGAAGGGAAACATAAAGCTACTGCATGATTTTGATCAATCATTCACGGCAGAGGCTGGTGTCCAGGTATATATTTTTCCTATGCTTATCTAGAAACTAGGAAGTTAGGGATGATAAATTCTTTATGCTTCCGTTACACCTGCACCTTACCTAAAATATATTGAGGATCCCACATTGGAAAAATGAGGAGACCTCACATTCTTAATAAGATACATGGGCTACTCCTTCCATTGTCAATTAGTTTTGAGATAGACCCTCATGTAATTTAATATGGTATCAGAGCTCATAAAACCCAAATGGGTATTCAGTCCAAAAACAAAATTGGGATCCAACCCAAGAATGATGAATCCAAAGAGGCACTATCTTGTGGGGACATATTGAGGATCCCACATTGGAAAGATGGGGAGACCTTACATTCTTAATAAGATGCATGGGTTACTCCTCTCATTGTCAATTGGTTTTGAGATGGAACTCCATGTAATCTAAGATCTCCAATTTAACATTCAAGCAAGAGAACAACATCACTGACGAACCTGTTGTTGAGCTATTGAAATATCTCAATGACACACTGGATAATGCAGTCACAAAACAAAAGCACGTCTTCCATCTGGACACAATCCCCTACAGCAGCTTGTTTTAATCATTGCAGATGGACGATTTCATGAGAAGGTGATACTTTTTCTTAGTAATGATTCTTATGCACGAGCCAAACTCTCAGGACTTGTTTGTGAACTATTTTTAGAACTGTTATCATCTATTTTATAAAAACAAAAACCACTGCAACGGAGACTAAGTTTGAGCTTATGCAAAATGCTGGGAACTAAATTTCTGGAATTGGATTTATGTAACTTTGGAGGGAAAGATTGGGAAGTATTTGATGAAGCTGGATACAAATTTGCTTCTAACAATGCAAAAATGTAATTAAGATCACAATTTTTGTCAATGAAAATCACAAGTTTCCTTCACTTATTGGCTCTTTGATATGAATCAAGGCATCTTCATCATGCATTATGAATTTCAAGGAAGATGTGAAGAATATTGTCCAAATTTACGGAGTTGCATTAAATGCATTCGGGATTCATTTATGACGAACTCAAGATAGAGTCAAATGACATTAAATGAAGTCAAGTTTCATGAATGTTGAACACAACTTGCATTTAATGAACTCAAATGCAACTCATGCTTCATTAAAGAACAATCAAGCTTCATTTATGGAACAAGAGCTTCAAGATACTTCATGTGGGGCTTCATTTATTCTCGAATGATTATAAACTATTGATTGGCTTATTAGAAGTTTAAATCTCGGATATATGGAGTTTTCAATGTAATTTTCAGTTTTAAAGTTTTGTTTTCAATGTGTTAAGTTACATTTTAGCTAGTGGATATTATGGTATTGATGGGCATGAGAGTTACAACTCTTGAATGGACCATAGGTTACTCTAGGGTTGATTTTGAGGCTATATAAAGGCATGTAAGTTGTGTTTACAAGAGAGACTTGGAAAATGTAGTAAAAAGAGCATCCATTCTTTCTTTTAGCCTAGAGCTAAGGTTCTTTGCAAATCTATGTAGTTTAGATTGCATGCTTACAATCCTTCAAGCTTGACTTGATCAATCTTGCTTGTGGAGTGATTCGAATCTCAAACAAGTTTTCTTGCCTTGAGATATTTGATCAACAAGGTAATCCGGTTCTTACTTTCCTTGAGTTGATTTTCAAAATGTATAAGGAGGTGTTAATTTCTTTGATTCAAGGGTTCTTGCTTGAACACAAGCTTGGATCATTGCGCGGAGGATTAGGGTTGCCCTATCACACTTGGTTCTTGTTTTCCTGTTGGTCATTGGTTGTCATAGCGCAGTTGTGGAAGTTAAACCAGTGGGAATTTGGAAGGGACTATTAGGGTTTTCTTTTTCTTTTCTCTTCTTTTTTTCTCTCTCTTTTTTATTTTTGGATTAAGAAGGGATTATTAGAGTTTAGAGTTGATTATATTCCTGTCTGATAATTAAAGGACAATTTATGTCTACAAAATAAGGCGGCAAAAACATAAAAGAATGATCAACAAACAAAGCCATTGACTCGGACATGTCTACCATTAACATTTTGCATATTATTATTTACATGTGGCCTATTAAATATGTTTTACAAATTATAATATTATTGACGATTGGATCACCCTACCTTATTTTGGTTGACGTAAATAGTTTTCTTTTAATAGAAGTATAAATAAGAAGAAACAAATTAGACAAAGTGTAGGTAATTTACATTTAAAAAAAGAAAGCATTAGAACAATTTGATTTTACTTTGTCAAATCCATTAAAATTTTTCATTTACACTGTCACAAAATTTTCTCTTATTTTAATTCACTTTTCTAGATATTTTTTGCTTGAAAAAATATTGGAGCCAAAATCCATATTTAAATTATAAGTGTAATTTAGTTAAAAGAATGATATAAACATAGCTTGCTCCTGTTCTATTTAGTCAATTTTGTAGTTGTCTTATTGTCAAAGTCCCTATTGGCTCTACTAGTGTGCAAATCTTGCCTTTCCATTTCTAGAGTCTTATGTAGCCTTAACTTTTTTTATTCTCTTAATTATCACTAGGTCAAGACATTAATAACATCTTTAAGATCGTACATCACTCTATTTAAAAGAAAAAATTCGTACTTCACATACATTAGTAACCTCTCTTAAAATTGTACTTTGCATTTTTAATAACATTTCTAAAGACACTAAAACATTTACTTTCATTCAAGCAACAATTTAGTTCTTTTACTTTATTAGGTAATATTTAGTACTTGAACTTTTAAATTTGAAATGATTTAATTTTTAAACAAGTATGTAATAATTTAGTCCCTATAATTTAAAATTTATAATGATTTGATCTCTACTATGAAAAGTATCGTCAAGGTGAAGTGTTGATTTTTAATATATAACTATTTGGTCCCATAGTTTAATAAACAGATTTTGTCCCTATGTGATTTATTTCTACATGTTTTTTATGTAAGAAAATTTTCATTAAATCTTAATAAGATTTTGTATAATAGAGACTAAATTGTTATAAACTTAAAAGTCCAAAAACTAAATTATTACAAAAATTAGAATTTAGGAACCAAATCACTAAAATACAATTCTTGTAAAAGCAGTAATTTTGGAGAGAGATTGAGGGCAAATTATTCAATGAGGTCATCATTGCATGGTTGTCTCATAATAATCATTGGATGTAGATTAAATTATTTTTGCCCCTAATAACCATTAGATATAAATTTGAGATACTTATCTCTCTATATCCAATAGTAAAAAACTGTCAACCATATTGTAGCAAATAATTTCTCGCGAGAAAAATATGATTGGTGAACGTTCATGTACCTACGCCACAGAGAATAAAAACTCAGAAAAATACGGTCTCGATGGATAGGGTTTACACGTCACTCATTGGTTCGAACGACCCGCCGCCTAGCGGCCCAACAAAGATGGAAACCCTAACAAAGCAAAGCCATCCACTTTTTCTAATCCAATACCGCCACGTGTCAGTCACTTTTACCTCTTCTTTATCTTTCCTTCACTCCTCCTTCCACTCTCATCCGGTTCCCCTTCTCCATCTCCGACCGCCATTAACGCCCAATCGGAGCCCTAAAATTCCCTCTTCTTTTCATTCCATCTCAATTCCACTGGTTTTCCGGGAATGTTTCTCCGGTGAATGTTGTCGTTTCACCTGGAAATGGTGGATCAATACGTCGTTGATTGTGTTCCATCGAAGACCTGGTTCCACAAGAGGAAAAAAATTTTGAATTGAATAATTCGAGATCCATCTCCTCTGTCAAATTTGTATATTAATCGAAAATTTTGTACAGTTTAGCTGGTTCGTTCTTCTTCACATGTTTTCTTTGCATCGATTCGGTTGTAGACGGAAGAAGTGGCGGAGGAGATTTGAGCTTTGAAGATTGTAGTTGATTCTGGATTGTTCGTTTTTAGTTTTGTTTTTTGGTTTTCTGATTCTGTGAAAAGCTTGGAGAAGGTGGCGAAGATGAATTTAGGTGCGGCGGAGGAAGAATCGCCGCAGGAGATTCATATTCCGGCCGAAATCGATTGGCAAATGCTCGATAAATCTAAATTCTTCTTTCTCGGTGCAGCTCTTTTTTCAGGTGTTTCGGCGTCTCTTTACCCTATGGTGGTGTTGAAAACTCGGCAACAAGTTGCTCATTCGCAGCTTTCTTGCATCAGAACTGCCTTTTCGCTTGTCCGCCATGAGGGTTTTCGAGCTCTCTACAGAGGATTTGGGACTTCTCTGATGGGAACTATTCCTGCTAGAGCTCTGTACATGGGCGCTCTTGAGGTTACAAAGAGCTATGTCGGAACTGCCACTGTTAGCATGGGATTTCCAGAGGCTACTGCTGCTACAATTGCTAATGCAGCTGCTGGATTGAGTGCTGCAATGGCGGCTCAGCTTGTATGGACTCCTGTTGATGTTGTGAGTCAGAGACTGATGGTTCAAAGTAGCTACAATCCTACTTCTCCGAAACCTTCGTCCTCAATGCATTACATCAACGGGGTTGATGCGTTTCGAAAAATCCTCAATACCGATGGTCTCCGAGGCCTCTACCGAGGTTTCGGGATATCGATTTTGACCTACGCACCGTCGAATGCTGTGTGGTGGGCTTCTTATTATGTAGCTCAGCGGCTGGTTTGGGGTGGAATTGGATGCTATTATGCTAAGAAGGTTGGTGAAGGGAATGAAAATGGAGCTAATGTTTACAGACCGGATTCGAAGACCGTGATCGCAGTTCAGGGTGCGAGCGCAGCCATGGCGGGTAGTATCTCGGCCTTGATAACAATGCCTCTTGATACAATCAAGACTAGATTGCAAGTTTTGGATGGGGATGAAAATGGTAGACGAGGGCCAACCATTGGACACACTTTCAGAAATTTAGTTAGGGAAGGCGGCTGGTCGGCGTGTTACCGAGGTTTGGCGCCCCGGTGCGCGTCGATGTCGATGTCTGCAACAACAATGATCACTACATATGAGTTTCTCAAACGGCTATCAACCAAGAATCAAGAGGGTTTAACAAGCTAAACAGCAGAAAAAGATGAGTTTTCATGGGGTCTAAATGCTGAAGATTGTCATTTTCTGAAACTGTTTCTGATAATTCTCTTTTTGGATTTCTTTGTTCTTTCTTTTTCTTTTTATCAATCTGCCTTGTTAATATCATGTAAGGTCTCTCAATGTTCATATAT
This sequence comes from Trichosanthes truncata, assembly GCA_033996785.1. NCBI lineage: Eukaryota > Viridiplantae > Streptophyta > Magnoliopsida > Cucurbitales > Cucurbitaceae > Trichosanthes > Trichosanthes truncata. The sequence goes on from MU867259.1 coordinate 58,078,072, forward strand.
AAAATGTACAGAAATAATTACTTCCTGTAAAAGTGGTAGCTTTTTTCTTCGTCGTATATTTTATCTTTGATTTAGTGTTGGGAATAGAGTTTCTGTGAATTATTCTTAAATTATATTCATTTGTTTCTTGAGTTAATAGCTTGAATGTAGAATAAAAGAAGATTGCAAACTGAACTGAAGATTAAAATTCTATCCAGATGAATTAAAAGATTATTCTTGTCAAAGTCAAAAGATATATGTGATAATTACAAGATTCCATCTTCTAACTGAAGATTTCAAATAGAATTAAATCATAACGCCCAGATAAGACATTCATGTATTATAGGTGGACCTGCCCTATATGGGTATTTAATGATAATTGAAATTATAATGGTCGTGGGACCCTGGCTATTTCTAATTTTAGCCATGGTGGGATAATCATCGATTTGATGGTTTCAAATTCAGCTCAAGGTTACCATCAAATCTACGAGATCGAACATAGCTGATTTCGTGATTTTGTGATTTCGTTAAAGTATATACTTTTAATTAAAAATCAGAGGTCAGTTTGTTTTATTAATTTAAAAAAAAAAAAAAAAAAAAGGTTAAGTTTCTTTAAGGTTACCATCAAATCTACGAGATCAAGCATAGCTGATTTCATTAAAGTATATACCTTCAATTAAGATATCAGATGTTAAGTTTGTTTTATTAAAAAAGAAAGTCCAACTTCTTTTATTAAAAAAAGAAAGAAAGAAAGAAAATTAGAGGTTTAAATCATCTCGTTTCACATGTTGTTGAACTTAAAAATAAATAAATAAAAAGAAAGAAATAAAAAAAATAAAGGTTAAATGTTTGAATCCACCCACTATATTTAAACAAGTATCAAAAAATAATTTTTTATAAAAAAGTTGAAATGTCAGACTTTGAGTTTCATTCCATTTTAGTCCTTAAATTTGGTCCTTGAGACAATATTTTCAATAAAGCTTAAAATTAATCTTAGTTTATTGTTAACTTTTCTAAAAGAAATTAGTCACACATTGTATCTTTTCTTGTATAAAAATTATTGTTATTATTCAACCAATTTCTATAAAATTAACTTCAAACTCAAAGTAGAGATTAATTTTAAGATTTATTGAAAGTATAGAAACTAAATTTGGACATTTGATAGTATATGGACTAAAATGGAATGAAGCACAAAGTAGTATGTTAACTTTAAAAAACAAAAACAAAAAAACATATTTAAGCTCTTGTTGAAACACCCAATTCCATCCATCTAATATTGGAATCTAAATACTAATAGGCAAATATAATAGAAATACAGTTGGTTCCAGATCACTGAGTATTTCTTTACTAAATCAAAAGGGTTTAACATGGTTCCTTCTTGAGAGCTTTCAAAGTTATAAGCTAACTCTCATGGCGCATTAAAAGACATGATCATAAGGAAAAACTAAGAGGCAATCTTACAGACTAGCGATCTAGACTTTACATAGAAGAAACTGAAAAGGCAGTCAGTGTTGCCCAAAACTGGAAACCTGAAATATGCTAAAGCAAAGCACTTTCCCTGTGAGTGATTTTCCATAATCAAAGGAAGAGGAAAATAAGTGTGGTATTTCCCAGAATTGCATTTTGCCATTTTTAAATGCGGCCTCTCTTGTTGCTGCAGGATGGGCATTTGTACTGCTTAATGTGCTCTGCTTTTGCAGGAGTTATTCTAACACATTTTCCATGGAACCATTTCTCACAGATATCACAGCAAATCCAAAATTCATCTGATGCATAATTCTCACCGCATGCCCCACACAAGGTGTCGCCGTGCTCGTCTTCGTCTTCTTCATACAAGGCCTCTACCTCTTCCATTGTCTGCGGTTGCCTCGCAAACATTCCATGAATTTCAGCTTCCCGCTGAAAATAGTTGAAAGATTAGAATGAAGTAAATAATCCAAGTAATTGATGCTGTAAATTACATCACACCAACGAGTAGAACCAATATGTAAGCCATGGGGTATCTCTTATCCTTGCTCAATTACTTTCTTGAGTAGGAGGGGAAATAACTGAACCATAGGTACAGACGAAATTAAAATAAATTCATTTCTAGCAACATAGATTATAAATCATGACACGGTCAACCAACTGAAAAATTGGAGACTGTCCACCAGAGCTATAAACATTATCATAACTAGCAGCCAAGCACAGTTAAACGAACCCACATAAGATAATTGTCCCAGCTCCATTCTTTTTCTATATGTAGAGGCGGGGGTATTTCCGCATACCGTTTGGTACAAATATGAAATCAAAACAATTATATTCAGAAATAGAGCCACAAATAAAATCGGTCAAACAACTGAAAAACTGAAGATCTATCCGCATACCATTTTAAAGCTTGACTTGGATCTGCTACCATTAGCACTTGATGACTTTTCCTTGGCTGGTTTCTTCGCAACACCTGTGACTACTTCAAATACAGTTGGCAAATCATTTATCATACTAAAAAGCCGCCTCCTGCAACAAGAAACAAGGCAAAACATTTTATAGCAAGACCAGCCATCATGGTTGTTGAAATAACTCCTATCAGCTTTAGTATGAACTAAATCCAAAATGAAAGTACCTATCAGCTTTATCAAATCCAAATCTCGCACCAAAATAGTAGGCAACAGAGAGCAACCAAGAATCGCTATGGACAGCAACCAAAGCCAACCAATCCCTTTCTTGCATGCCATCTCTTGCAAAATTAATACCCAATGCTGGCTCCGGGAGTTCTGGAGGTACTTCTTCAGCAGGTAAATTAACTTCCCATACTTCATTTGGATAGCCATACAAGCATAGATTTTCCTTCTCTGTAGTCACCAAATAACCGTTATAAATAGCTAAGAAGAGATTTATAAACTAAAGACCACGAATGTAAAATCTAGAACTTGTGACGGTAACACATAGAATTAAATGGACGGGGGTGGGGTCAAAAGTTCATATTCCAGATAACAAGGAGAGACAACTCAATAAACTCGTGGCTTAGAAGATAAGAAGTAAACAGAGATAACTAAAGGCATGTACCAGGATCACATTGTTGATAGAACTCTTCAACATCTGCAATGATAAAAGTGAGAAGAATTAGACATTCACAACTTCCAAATGAAACCAAAAGCCAAGGTCCGAACAACCAAGCGCTCCAAGCTCTCAATCAAAGTTACAGAAATAAAGCATCCAGCCATTTACACTCTACATTTATCTAGTACTTCATTCAAACACAAAATCCTTCAATTGAAATAAAAATCGTTAACAAACGATATAGGAACATAAACTTTTAGGTTTTGCATCAAGAGATTAGTTGCAACAACTTCAAAAATACAGGCAAAGGAAGAGAGCTCTCTGGCTACAACACCAATACTCAATCGCTCTCTTATTTCTTACCGTATGTAGACGACCATGCATGTACACAAATCGCCAAAAAGAAATCGATCCACATTCAAGAACAAAATTCATAATGAAATTTCAACGCTTATACAGTCGAAAACTAGACTGAGATTCAAAATTGCACGGCCACATTCATTTAAGCCAAGACCAGGCATTAGAGAACACATTTTGTTTTATCCTCATTACTCCTCGTTCGCAAAGCACTTCCGTTTTCTCTCAAAAAAAAACAAACGGCAACATCAGGAACAAGAACACCAAAAAAACAACGAAAAGGAAAACAATCCATTCCGAAACGCAAGATGAAGGACATAAAATACGTACTAAAGCCATGAAAACAGCAAAAACATACAATGAATTTCCATCACCGCCTGGTTTTATCCTTCTCCTAGAAAGAGTCAACAAGAAAGGAAAGACGAATACCTACGGTGAGGGCTTTGATGACGCCACTTCTTCGGCCTCTAAAATCACTGAAAACATCTTCGACTGAGCGATTGTGCACTGCGCCACCTCCATCCATTGTCGTTTCTTCTTGCTCGTCCTTGTGGCTCTGTACCTTCTCGAGACAAAATTGAGTCAAAAAGGGAAAAAAGAAAAACTGCAATCACCCAGAGAGAGAGAGAGATAAAGAAAGAGAATCAATTTGCGAAGATGAATATATATGGTATCGATCGTGAACGGGAAATTTGAATTTCTTGAAGGGCAAAGTCGGATTATTGAGATCTCTGTTTTATGATTTTATCTTTCCTCCATTACCGTATTTACGATCTAATGCCTTTTCCCAAAATAATAATCTTTTATTCAACTTGGAATGGAATATATTTTCATTTCCTTAATGGTCGAATCTAATCAAAAATAAAATATTTTGATGGTGGAATTACCATTTTGGCCTTTATTTCAGCTTAGTTCTGATTTTTTTATTTATTTATTTGGGCTTAGTTTCGCCAGCTTGAGCACAATTGTAAAACTAAAAAAAGATTTCATTTCAATCCATACATTTATCAAATATAACAAATCATCCCTACGTCCTTGCAATATTGAATACATGCATATTTTTAATTGATGTTGCAATAAGTTGGTATTTTTTATTTGGTTAGTTGTGTCGACTAATGTATTGAAGATTTAGGTCGAGTAAAAAGATGGAAAAGCCAGTGGATTTTTAATTGGGTAAAAAATGGTTTAGAGACTATTTACGATATTTAACCAAATATAATATTTAAAACATTTAAAACCATTCTAAATTATTTAAAACTAAAGCCTAAAGTATATAAACTAAATTGAAGGGAAAAAAAAATCTTTAAAACATTTAAAACTCTTCCAATCACAATCACCAATTTGATATTTATACTATTTTTCACGAAGTTTTAAAATTCTCTTGATTTTTTTTTTTAAGGGACGGAATTTATTTTAGATAAGTTAAATGATTTGTATTCATTGTTATAATTTAATTTAAATTTAAATCCAAAATTTTACAAATTTTAAAATAATAATTAAAATCCTTGTAAATTTTGTCAAATATTCAACATGCTATCTTTTTCTTATTAATTACAAAGGGCAAAAATGATTATTTATAATAGAAAAGTAAGATTTTAATTTCAACTTAAAAGGTAAAAGTTTACAGAAATGCATATACACATACACACATATAAACTATTGGTTTATTAAATTGAAGGAACACTTCCTTCTTCCTTATGACTTTAGTATATAGTAGCTATTCTTAATTACCACATTGCCTAATTGAAAATATAAAGTTCAGTCCCAAGATTTTCTTTCAAAAATGGAATATATACATATACAAACAAGATAGAAGGATTGATATGTGTGTGCACCAATAATTTGTATTTATACATCAAGATATGATCATTCTAATGTCTACATTAATAATTATGTAAAACAAAAACAATGGTGAAAAGTTGATTTTGGGCTTAGCCTTTCAACCAGTTCTGATGGAAAAACACAAGATTTCTGAAAATGATCTTGGACAACCAAATTAAAAAGTGGTTTTCCCATACTCCTAAAATTACCATACTTGAAATGATGCAGTTTTAAGCACTTTTGTGAGCTGAGTTTTGTTATCATAGCAGAAGAACATATATCATCAACTAACAACTAAGATCATCACAGAGGCAATTTGATTTTCTCTGACCATTTAAAGATATCAGAATAGACTTGATCACCTCCCAAATCTTCCCCTTGAGCCCCGGCTGCTATTCGAATTATATCTTCGATCAACGCAAAGTTCCCCATTATATCGACGTGAGCGCCACTCTGCGTTCCCCGTCCTTCTAGCAAGTTTGATGGGGGAGAGTGATTGTATTCTCTAACGTGAGTTCGGATTCCTGAAGGATTAAATCTGGTTTTCCCACGCCAGCCTTTTGCACACATGTAACCAGCACTTAGAACAGGCACAGTTTCATCTCCGTCGACCGTGTAAACACCATCCTTCAGACAGCCATCTTCATCCCCCTCATTAGCTGCAGTATCAATCTGAAATGGAATGTAGCATTCAGCAGCAGGAGATAGCTTATAAACATAAGCTCTTTCGGTCGGTATTCCAACTCCATACAAAGAAAAGATCTCCATGTCCGGAGCATTTGGCAATCTGCAGAACAGTTTGATATTGTACAAAGTTTAATATACCATAAGACTGGATAAGAGTTCACTGATACCAAATAACACAAAAAAAAAAGAGGAAAAGTGCAGGTCTTCGCTAATTGGAGAGGATCGAGAGGCAAGTCTCTTCCAAAAGTTACTACAAAACATATGACAATTTATCTTTTCCTACAATCCTACCTCACTATCTATATAGGTCACTCAGTTACCAAAATACACAAAGGGGCCGCCGTATTGCCCCTATATACATAATATAAAATTATTGAATGTAGCCACCACGATGTGGTGCTCCCAAATAACCACTGGATACAGATTTTACATATGTATATACTCTAAAAATCTTTCGAAACAAATTTTAAATACATTTCATAATTTATTTCTCATGTATCTAACAGTAAAATACTATCAAACTTGTTGTTTCAGTCTCCTCTACTAATTTCCCCTCCCATGCTGCCTTTTAACTAACTAATTTCCTTCCCTGGTCCCCACTTCTTCACCCTTCTTTCTTCTAACGTTAGTGCATTTGAAAGGAGGTCTATCAAAATGTTGTTATAATACCTGAATCTATATATTTACGTAAAGAAGGATAAGATTCTCACCTTGTCTCCAACGGGTTTGACCAATACTTGTAGTGGTTGTATTTCGGATCATCCAGATTGTCAGCAATTCCATAAGAGAAATGGGCACTCCCACGTTCCATTGTATGTGGGGCAACATAATGAAGTAAATCTATGATTGATCCAGCTGTATAAACTTTGTAATCTGAGATTGCTCTGATACCCTCAACTCCCATGTCATGATATTCAGTCCAAACGTCTTGGCAAGTAGTATTTGCAACATTGTGACCCTTAATAGCATCCTACACGATAATAAGACGTGAACCATAAGACTTCTTTGAAGAAAATCATCAAGATAACTGATTTGGGCTCGTTTTTCTTGCACAAATACAAGGAGACTGCAAGTTTTTCCATAAAAGAAAAAAGAAAATGAGGAGATCAACGATTTATCCATCTGTGAAGTTTTTCCAGAACTGAATCAATTTCAGGCTTCTTAGAAACTTAATTAAATTCAACTTTAACTCAACCACTACAAATTGTTTGAGCCTCGACATATTTTGAAGCACAACTTTTTATGAAACGATGGACTTAGTGCTGACAACCTATTAACACATTAGAAGCCCACCCCTCACCATAGGGCAATCATTCGCCTGAAACCCAATTACCTAACTCCTGATTTATGCTTTGCGACAGGATTGATTCATTAAATTAAAAATCATTAGGCTACAGAAAAGAGCGTTACCAGAAATTCAACCCTCTCAATCTCATTGGAATCTGCCTCTGCTATATCTTTCCCAAACGATATAATTCTTCCATAGTTAACTTTCTTTGAAGAAACCGCATCTCCATCGCCATTATGACCTCCATTACGTGTATCGTTGTTTTTTTGCTTTCTTCTGCTGGGAACATGGCCATCTTCAGGTGACCAATCAAGGCCACCCCATATAACATCCCCTCCTTTTGGTATCATTGACATGGTCGAATCCCATGTACGAGTCATCTTCATTACATGCTGCAATGTTTGAATGCGAAATAGATCATTGTCCAAGAAAACCGGTGCAATGGCCCTGCATTATGGGAAGCAAGAGACATGAACTCTTTCAGTCAAGAAAAACCTCAGGATTTAATGCTTGTAAATTCATAATCAAACAACACTATTGTCAATGAAGTGGCGTCTCACGGAAATTAAAAGCGGTTAGCATTTTATTTTATAGAGCAGCCTTGTGACTAAAAAAAACTCCAAAATGTACCATATACGATTCGAAAAATTAAAGGATTTTGACAGAATTGGAAATCATATTGACTCGAAATTCATCCAGGCACACTAGGAGAAATCTACAAGCAAAGAATTAGAGCCTTATAATTATTGGCATCGACTAAGGTGACCTGACATTACTACACAACTTGCTACAGCCCAGAGGATTTGTGACATAAAAGTAGGTGTATCGACAACTTGAGTTGAGTTAATTGAATTAAAACTTTCACCCTAGACAACTTCCAGACTTGTGAATTCAAGGACAAGTTACATGTGCCCCTACTATAAAAAGAGTCATCTGTCTGAATATTGAAATTTCTTCCCTAGCCATGAAAACACAGACATGCACAGACAGCCAAATTACCCAAATATAATGGAATTAAAATGATAGAGACCTGGCAAATGCAATATCCTTAGCTTCAGCAGAGAAAAGCCCAGCAACAGCTTTGGGAACACCTAGAAAAGGTCCACCAATATTTATAACTGCTTTTATATGCTTAGCACACCAGTCTGGTCCTCCCCCTCCACCCATTGGCGCTGGTGCTTCAACCCACTTCATAAAGTGCATGAAGTATAAAACACCCATCGAATGCGGAATTATCACTGCCTTATTCCCACCATTCGTGGCAACCATCAATTCTATGTTACTTTTTATTCGGCTGAGGGTTTGATCTCTAACCTTTATCATTTGAGAATTTAAATAATCAACAAACAATTACAAAAAGTAAGTAATACTAAAAATGGAACATCCTGATTAATTGAAAAATGATGATATTTTTATTAACTGTAAAATTGTATTCCACCAAATGATTACCTCAGTGTTCTGATATGAAATTCTCCAGTCATATGCAGCCATATACATAGTTTTTTCCTCGTAACCAATACGAGCCAAGTTAGCAATCAGGACTGCCCACACAAAATAACCAGGAGCAAAATAGTCAGCAGCAACAAGCCCACTGACAGGCCTGACCCTGATTCCTGGAGGATCTAATCCACTTTCATTATCCAATGACATATGCTCTACCCAGCACGAAGGTCTGCAAGGGAAAATGTTCAACAAGCACACCAAATTTAGTTATATAAAACCAACCAACAATTTCTTTGGATGTGCAAAGCATCAAACAGTTCATTGTAAATATTACTATCCAGAAGAATTCTTAAAAAATAAACCACACAACACCAACAACTTCAGAGAAGGAAATGATTGAAAATCCAATTGACATCAATGATCTTAAAACCTCATACTATTTATGTAGAACATTAACTAAAACCCAGTATTATAAATACAACTCCAACAATTATACAAAGAAACATGAAAAAGTTAAACCATCCAAATGTACATAGGAGAATCATATTATCAAATACCTTTTATACACTTCGCCGAATGTGCCGCCCCACAGACGCTTCCTGAATAAACCTTCTGCACATTCATGGCCTTCCCAAAGTTCAAGCCCACCAGTGACAATTCCTGGCACAAAGACAACAGGGTGCTTCGCCTTCAACCCCTCTTTCTTCAATTTGACACCCGGTGGATCCGGCAATGGTCCTGTGATTGCCTCTGTCACATACTGAGGCAAAGATGCCGGCATCGCATTGTACAGAAACAACAAGAGCCACCATGTCGTACAAACGCACCCAACAAACCAGCAACAATTATCTACACACGACCACCTTTTCTTTGCCTTAGCTTCCTTTACTTTTCCGCTAACCTTCTCCTTCTTATCGTCATCCTCATCCTTCTGAATATTGGAATCTTTTTCCACCGCCTTTCTCCGACGAATCAAAGACATATTTCGAAGTACTCAATCAAAAACCTCTAACTAAAATTTCATAAATTAACCATTCTACAACACCGTTTCAGTCTCAAGTCTATATACCGCAATTCCAATCGAAATTCTCTTTAACTTATACGAAACAAAACCAATTTAGGGAACGAAATTCCAACAATAACCCAATCTGGTAAAAGAAAAATTAAATAAACATTCCTGTATGTATCAAAATTCTTATGCAATGAAGAATAAATGTGTCTTCTCAACCCGGAAAAAGCTGCTTTTCTCGGCGAACAAACAGCGCCAATTCAAAGCTAAAAAAGATACCTAAAAAGCTAAACAAAACGCATTTCGAGAGATAAACAACCGAAAGACTGCCTTCGAATCGGAAATGGAAGCTTTGTCGTCACTTTGTGCAGTTACAAACAGAAGCTTTAGCTTATCGATCAATGGCGCGTCGGATCGGAATGAGCTGCCGGCTGCTCTGAACAAGATAGCAAAATTATGGCGCAGAAACGAAACTGGGCTCTACGTGTTTGCTATTGCTTGCAGATTTTGACTGAATCGGTTTTGATAAAATGCAATTATTAAAAAATTGGATATTGTTTTTATTACGTGGCGGTATTCTATTGGTTGAGGTTTTTTGGCATTTTATATTTTCGTCCATTGTGATTGGCTGTAGTCATGAAATTGAACCGAATTGAGAGACGTTATTATGGAGGACCGTGCTCTTTTCCGTTTGCGCAACTGCAGTGGATTTTAATTTCCATGCTCTGGGCCCCAGCACGTGAAACATGTGTGCTACGTCGTCGTTTTTGCATTTATGTAACCAAAAGCACAATAATTGATAAAATGTTAATTATTAAAAATAGTCCGAAAGATTGGTTTAAGTTATATTCTAAACTTTAAAATTTTTCATTTTAAATCTTGAAGTTTGAAATTCGTTTCAAAACAACCTTTGAATATTTTTTCTGTTAAATTCATGGACGATAAATGATGTATTTGCATTTGTATTGTTATTTATGTGAAAAGATTTGAACATATACGTAGAAAAAAAAATAAAGACACATACAAACACATCATTTTTCTTCCACGAATGTAACGGAAAAAATCTTCAAGGTTTGTTTTAAAACAAACTTCAAAGGTTAAAATGACACTTTTCAAAGATTGAAATATAATTGAAACCAACTTCATGGTTTATATGTATTTTTAATAATTTAACTTTAATAAAATAATCTTCAAAAATACCTTTTTTTAAAAAAAATCAACTTATACTCTTATATCAATTAGAACTTCAAACAAATAATTCTATCAATTTAAATTCTAAATTTTATAAGTATCCTCCATTAGTGATTTATAGCTATTTTCACTTTATTTAATTTAAAATCAGCTCAAAACACCTAAATAAAATCATTCTTCTCCCAAGTCCTATCAAAGTAGAAAGAAAAACTATTACATAATTCTTTCCAAATAAATAATAGATATATCGGAGGATGAAAACTCACTCATATTAATGAAATATGGGTACTATCTATTTGATTCTAACATTTCTCTCTAATTTATGTGAATCATTTAATTTAAGGAAGTGTTATACCATGTGAAAGTTATGCATTAACAGTTTTAAAGCGAAATTCTTTCTAACTGGTGTTCTAAATTGGTTAAAGTTTAAGATTTTAATTGATACAATTATTAGTTTGGGGTTTTAAGTGATACAATTCCAAAGTTTATGAGTATAAATTGAGTTTTTCCTATTCCATTTTGAGGTAAAAGTATTGATATTTGATATATTTCACTAACTAATTATTTGGATTTTTTTTTTCGATGGATTATTATTTTAATAGTTTTTTTTAGTTGAAATCATTTGGAGTGGGAGATTCAAACTTCTAACATCTTGGTCTTGGAGTGGGAGATTCAAACTTCTAACATCTTGGTCGATGGTACATATCACTTATTTAATGTAGTTTAAATATGACCAACAAAGCCAAAGTGAACATGGTTCAATCCCTTTTAAAGTTGGAAGTTCGAATCTCCATTCTCCTAAATTTGTCGTACTAACTAACTAACTAACTAACTAACTATATATATATATATATATATATATGACCACCAAAGTAGACAGTACCACACATTTAAACAAATTACATTATTAAAAAAAAACATTTTGGTCGAGTGATTCAAAATAATTTAAATGGAATAACAAAGCAATTTCAAATATGTATGATTCATTTAAAAACGTTCAATTTTTGTCTATAATGCAATCAGGTTTGTAAAAAAAAAAAAAAAAAAAAACAAAACAAAAGCAAAATATCATTTTAGTCTTAGGGTGAAATTTCATTTTAGTTCATGCACTTTTAAATATTGAAATTTAATTTCTATACTTTCAATAAATTTTAAAATTAGTCTTTATTATTAGTTTGAAGTTAATTTTTATTGATCTTGGTAAAATAATAACAATAATTATAGATTAAAATACCATTTAGGTTCATGTACTAGAGTTTCACTCCATTTTAGTCTATGTATTTTCAAATGTCTAATTTTAGTCACTATACTTTCAATAAATTTTAAAATTTGTCTCTACACTTGGTTTATTGTTAAATTTTCTAAAAAAATATATAGTTTCTATTAGTTTTTCTTTTATAAATTTTGAAAACATATTCATATGGTATCTTTTATTGCATGAAAATTATCATTATTATTTAACCAATTTTGATAAAAATTAACTTCGAATGACTAATTTTAAGATTTATCGAAAGTTTAGGGACTAAAAACATTTGAACCAAAGTACAATGACCAAAATGATATTTTAATCACAATTTTAATTCAAAGAAAAATACAATATGAATATGTCTCCATGATTTATAGAGGGAGAATGCTAATAGAGACTAAATTATTTTTAAAAAGTTAACCATAAACTAAAAGTAATGACTAATTTTCAGATTTTTTGAAAATAAGGAGACTAAAATTGGACATTTGAAAGTACAAATATTAAAATAGAGCAAGCTCCAAGGTAGAGAGACCAAAATAGTATTTAACCTTAAATGTGTGTGTGTGTCCGTGTGTTATAGGATAGTATTTTAACCTTAAAGTACGTAATATAGAATTTTGTTTGGTTAAAATACCATTTTGGTCCTTGTATACATTGGGTTTCATTCTATTTTAGTCAATGTATTTTCAAGTGTCAAAATTTAGTCCATGTACTTTTTAATAAAATTTAAAATTAGTCTCAAGTGTAAGTTTGAAGTTAATTTTTATCGAAATTGATTAAATAATAATTATAATTTCTATGCAGTAAAAAACAAAATATGAAGATATTTCCACAATTTATAAAGGGCAGATTAATAAAGATTATTTTTTTTATAGAAAAGTTAACAATAAGCTAACAACAATGACCAATTTTAAGTTTTATTGAAAGTACAATGACTAAATTTGAACATTTAAAAATATAGAGACTAAAATGGAATAAAACTCAAAGTATTTACACGAATATGGTATTTTAACCAATTTTGTGATGTTTCATTTGGGCCATCTAAAACTGGTTCATCCTGCAGCATTATCTAGTTTCTGGCCATGAAGTGGGCCGGGCTTTGTCTATTGGGCCGTGGGCCGCAGTCATAACTCTAACAGAATGGACTCACTTGGGCTTTCAGAGAAGGACCGTTCGGTGATTAATTTATTGTAACATTATTTATTATTTAAAGTTTGATAGACTAAATTTGGAATTTAAAAGCATATAGTTTTTCTTTTTTCTTGTTGTTGAGTTCAACATTTAAAAGCATGGAGATTAAAATATAATCCGTCTTAAATTATAGGAACAAAATGTTGTTTTAATCACCAACATGAGCATAGTTCGACTGGAATAAAACTTGTATCTTCAACTATGAAGTTAGAGGTTCGAATTTCTCACCCCATATATGTATTAAAAATATATATATTTTAAACCACGTGTTATATAATCAAAACTTTATTAAGTCTGTTTCATTTTTTTTTCTCTAAAGAGTTTCATTTTGATTCTTAATGCACGCTAGTACTCATATTGAAAATTACATAGTCCATTTGTTAAAAAATCAATAACAAAGTAATGATATGACTAAAATATATATATTTTTAAATAAATAGGTAAAATATAATAAATTTAAAAGTTCGAACATTAAAATAAGACCGTAAAAAAATAACAAATAAAAAATAACCTAAATATGGCTTAACTAATTAAGATATTAGAAATCTCACTTATAGGTTGAAGGTTCAAATCCGACCTATAAAAATTTTTAGTGACATTTTAACCAATTGAGCTATGCTCAAGTTGATAATCCTACCGCTTGGGTTTTTTTTTCTTTTTTTTTTTTTTTTTTTTTTTTTTTTTTTTTTTTTTTTTAAATTTAGCCTCTATTGTTTAAAATTTCCATTTTAGTTTCTAATGTTTTAGCATTTTTTCAATTTAGTCTATCGTCATTGGTGAATATTTAAATTGGTTGATAATAAATTTAAATGAAATAATATTTAATGAATTAATTGAAATTTCAAGAAGGAAAAACGTTATGTAAAAAAACAAATCTCAAAGTTTCTACCCATTTTTAAGAAATTTAGATAAATAATTAGAAACTTTCCGAAATTAGATTACTTTTTTTCTCATCTAAATTTTCACCAATGCACTACGTTTTATGTCATGTAAGTTTATACAAGCCAATTTTAATATTCATGAATAGTAAATGGACTAATTGACAAACATCAAAACACAAGGGACTAAATTGAAATATTTTAAATAATAAAGATTAAATTGAAAAAATATGTTAAAAAAAATCCAAACATTAGCGACTAAAACATATGTTTAGCCATTTCTTTTTAAAAAAATTATTGATTTGATTGGATAAAAATTATTGCAAAGCTAAAGGAGACCCCCCCGTTGGTTAGGGGACTTCCAAATAGAGAAGTTTTGAAATCCCAACGGCTTCATTTATATTAATTGTTTTTGTTGTTTGTCATTTTTATTAGTAGCCCTAAATTAAAATAATATATATATATATATATTCCATTTAAGAAGTCTACAGCATTATGTCTGCAACTTCCTCCAGCTACGCCAAATACAAATGCATGTGATTTTATGGGGCTGCCTACTTAAAAGCACAGCATTGATTTAAGTACTTTGAAAGCTAAACCCTACTTACTCTTTTAACAATTTTTAGAGAGGGAAAGAAAAGAAAATATTTGTATTTTAAATCATAAATTTAGTTTTTGAACTTTTACAATCTGTGTCTAATTAGATTCTTAAGCTCATGTTTGACAACCATTTCGCTTTTAAAATTTTGGTTTATAAATACTAAATTTTCATGAGTTATTTTATTTATTATTATTATTTTTTAATAAATGCTTTCAAAATTCAGCTCAAGTTTTGAAAACTAAAAAAATATATAGTTTTTTAAAACTTGTTTTTGTTTTTGGAATTTAGCTAAGAGTTCATATGTTTCTTGAAGAGAAATAAAAACCTTAGTAAAGAAATTAAGAAGGAAACAAGTATAGTTTTAAAAAAATGGAAGAAAAACGAAGTCGTTAATTGAACATCGTCTAAATTTTTACTTTTGTGTATACTAGATTTTTTAAGTTTAAAAGTGACTGATAAAATTTTTGAGTTTTCAATTTTGTGCTTAACAGGTCCATGAAGTATTAAACATTTATTAAAAATCATGAACTTGTGAGATGAAATATTAAAATATAGGAGTTATATTTTGTATCTAATTGATCTATGAATTTTAGAAGATATTAAATAAGTCATAGACTTATTTGACACAAAATTAAAAGTTAAAATATTTATTATACACAAAATTAAAAGTTAAAAGATTTAGTATACACAAAATTTAAAGTTTAAAGACTTATTAAATCCTTTTAACTTTATGGACCTATTAGATTTAAGATCTATTATTATTATTTGTTTGTTAAGTTCAATGACCTGTTAGACATAATTTTGCAACTTAAACAAGGAAACTTGTAATTAAGTTTAATTTTTCAAATGGATTATGTTTTATTCTCACCATTTCTTCCAAATTTAATCGAACATATACCACCTACATATGAAACAAGATAAAAGAAAATTTTATTGACAATAGAATTAGTAGATGTATCAAATTATTCTAATTATATGTTTGGCATAATTTTAGCACTCTCATCATCAGTCCATCCCATTTAATACATCAAATAATTACATAGAAGGTGCATACTCAATATCAAAATACAATCCCCAAACCATATATTTATTTCATTCCACGAATAATACTCGAGGATTAAAATATCTATTGATTTGTCGATGTATCTGTAAATTGGAGGTTCGACATCGATATTATGATTTAATCAATATTTTCGATATCTCGTATAAATGTCTATAAAATATAAAAGAATATATCATCAATTAATCACCAATGTGAATGTAAATACTAATTATTAATTTGTATATATTTTTTAATAATTTGTTTATTTACAACAATATCTGTCGACATCAATATTCTATCAATGCATCTTTAGAATTTGAAATCTTGATATTGATATGGACATCAATATTTTTAGTCCGAACTAATATTTAGTGGAGGAGATTGGAATATGTTGAAAATATAATATTCTCTCATGTTACTGTTATTCTTACTCAAAACTAATTATATTTGACTATTTGAGTAAAATGTCAAAATCAATCATGTCACAATCAAATCTCATATGCTTGTTTGTTAGGAAGAATTTTAATTTTAGCAAGAGGGAAGATGATTTACGTGAATATAAACAGTGACTATTATATGGTTTGGTAAGAGGTCAAAGAAAAACAAATAATAATAAAAACGTTTAAAAAATGAAGGAATAGAAACTCAACGTATAGATTGTTCTCAAAAAAAAAAAAAAAAAAAGAAAGAAAGAAAAAAAAGAAACTCAACATACAGATAATAGATATACACCTACTAAATTTCGTTGTTGTGTGTATATATATGGTTAAAATTATAAGCTTAGTTCCTAAATTTTTAGATTTGAGATTAATAGGTCTTCAGACTTAGAAAGTGTCTAATAGATTTCTAAATTTTTAATTTTGTGTTTGACAAATTTTTATTTTTAAAAGTGTCTAATTGTTTTATGAACTTTTAATTTTGTATTTAATAGGTCATTGACATATGTTCGACATTTTTTAAAATTAATAGATATATTAGACATAAGATTGAAATTTGTGTCTAATAGGACTCTAAACTTTCAATTTTGTATATAATAGATTCGTGAATTTTAAAAAATGTTGAATAGGCCAATATCCTATTAGGATAAAATTGAAAATTTAGAGACCTATTACACATTGAAGGGGCCTACTAGGCTCAAATTAAAAGTTTAAAAATTTATTAGAAACTTTTTAAAACTCAAAAGACCTATTAGATACAAACTTAAAAGTTCAGGGACTAAACTTGTAAAACCTATATTGATATATTTGTTTGCATAAAAATATTATAAATTATATATAAAGAATTAAATAATTTTGACTAAATATCATATTTCTTTTTATGTATTCTAAAAAATATTACAATTTTCCATATTCTTTTTTAAAATATAGCATTAACTTTTTTTTATATTTGAATATGAGTTTTATTTTTTTTAGTTCAATAACATTTGAGGCGGGGATATTCGAACTTCTGACATATTGGTCGAATGGTACATGTGTATCACTAAACTATGCTCACTTTGACAATTTGAGTTTGATTTGGATTATGCTATTTTTGCAAATTGTTATTATAATTAAAAATACATATTTATTTTATATTAATTATATAAATGCCTCTAAAAATGAAAGTAGGAACAGATAATATCCAGTGAATTAGGTAGTTCATACAAAAGCAAAAAGTTCATTTCTTTATATCTCTTTGGAACCCTCACTTTTCCCACTTGCATGTGCAACAGTTATGGTATATTTAACCTGCCAAATGCAAGCAAAGCATAAAGCCCTAAAGTTTTTGCTTTTTGTAATTTTTATGAATAATCATTATACCAAAAAAAGAAAAAAAATCCATTGCCTTGAAATCACAAACAGGCCAGCCCTTTAGTCTACAAATTCCAATCTTAGCTTGCAAGGAGACATCCCAAAAAGGTGAAAGCATGACCATACACTTGTAATCTTAGCCAAATATTTTTAATTTTTATAATATAAAGTTTATAAGTTTATAAGTTAATAACATGTTATTAATATATTTAAACATGTTATTATAAAGTTTTATTCGGATTTTCCACTTCGGAAAGACATAATCCACGCTTGTCACCCCAAAGAAAAGCATCTTCATTATCTTGTTGCTTTTTTTAATCAATAAGATATTAAAACATGTCTTTCAATTATGTACCCAAAGATTTTTGTATATCAAAGCAAACTCATTTGGAGACGTTTAGTTCATGTGTTCATAAAATTTGAATATGTATGGTTTGAGATTAAGAAATATAGATATGTGTAGCATGTGCTGGAATCTTGCTTTTCAAAACTAAATTTACATAGAACAAGCATGTTTATAAAATTGCAATTTTTAAGTAGTATATTTCTTAAGAAGTAGATTTCAGAAGTCTAAATTATGTAATTGATATTTAATTGAACAATAAATCATATAATATATTATGAGTTCGATTCTAAAACAATGAAAAGATCATTACATATCATATTAAGTCATTTTTTCCTTACTTCTTTTGCAGGCTACAATAAAATGGTGTAAAGTCAGCTGGAGCATAACTCATTCATTAAGGTATTAGTAATTTTCCTTCTAACCAGTACTGATAATCGCCTTTATATTGGATAGTATTTCTTCATGCATTGTCAAATAAGTTATTGGGTGTTCATTTAATGGCAGGTTGAAAGTTTGAGTCCTAAAACTTCGCACAATAGTAATGATATATTCTAAAAAAATGTGGGTAAAAAGTCGACCTTAACATAACTCAATTCATTAATGTATTAAAACCTCCTTTAAACATTGAACTTCCAAATTTTCACCCACTAGTTGAATTGTAATTCTTAAGTTTAAATTGATTTGATTTTAGGTCAAATCAATGAAAATCATCAATTTAATTCTATACATGTTTTAGACCGTGTTATATCGAGAGTCAAATGATGCTAATTTTGTTAGAGCATATATATAAGAATACTAATAATTAAGAAATTGTACTGGAGTACGATATTTTTGTGTGATTGGGTTAGTAGGAAACATGGAAATGACGGGGTCGTACAAATAGTATCATTGTTATAGTTAGAGAAAAAATAAATTCATATTATTGTGTGTTGTTTGACTATGTTGTGTTTGACAGGTTTTTGTTTGTCTGGGATGGGGACAATTTATCGCCACCATCCAAACACGCCGTATTTGTGTAGGGGACGAGGGCAAACGGAATGATCCAAACGGATACGCTCGCAACTCACATGCTTTTGTTGCCATCGCTACCTCGGTGTTTTTAATATTCCATCCTTTTAAAACATATTTTTTCCTTCTAAAAATAGTTTATATATATATATATATATAATAATGTGTGGGGGTCGAGATTTGCAATTCTAATGTTTTGGTTGGTATTAGGATGTCTTAACTATTTTTTTAGCTTAACAATTGCATGTGGAATATCGATTATCGAACCATCGATTTTTGAGACGTAATTAGTATTTTTTTCTATTAAGCTATGCTTATCAAGTTGACTTCTAAATGTAAGTTAAATATATGTTTTAGTCTTTATTGTTTAAACTTACATAATATGTTATTTAGTGAATTGAAAAAAAATTAGAGAAGAAAAAAAGTCATGTAAGAAAATGACGCAGTAGATTTAAGGATAGGCCAAATTCATGGTCAAATAAGGAAAATTCATCCCAAAAAAGAGAGAATTCTCAAAAGAACCAAATGTTCTATTCAAAATATGATATCCAAAAGCTTATTTACAATCTTAACAAAGGGCTATTTATAGCCTTACAGCAAAAATAACCTAATAACTAATGACATCCAAAATACTAATTAAGAACTAATTAACCTAAAATTAACAACTAAACTAATAATAACTAAAACTATGCTAATTATCTAATATTGTCCTATATCAGAAAAGAAGATTCATAATTTTACCAATTTTTTAAAATTTTGAAGGAGAAATTAAAAACTTTATAATTTTTTTCTCTACTGATCTAAATTTTTGCAATTTACTAAGCATTGTTCTAGGTAAGTTTATTATCAATCAATTTTAACATTTACTAACAGTGAGCAATTAAATTGAAAATAACATAAGTTTCACATTTACATGCACGTAAATTGAATTATATAAGCATTACTTGACAAGTTAATTTTGAGTATGTTAAGGGATTTGGGGAGCAAGTAAAAGAATGAGATGGGAGAGAGATCAGAATCCATATATCTATTGACACCAAATTAAATGATCAAAAATTTGAACAATAAACTCGCATTTTAAATCATATATAATATATGCTAATTATGCATAACTCGACAATTAAAACATTAATAACTTCTTTTATAGATCAGAAATTCAATTCTCCGTCCCAAATTTTTAGAAATATTACATTTAACATACCCTCAATATTTAATTTTGTTAATTAAAAAAAACAATAATTTTGTCTAAAAATAAAAAAATGTATATATGAAATAAAAATGTATGGAATATTTTTGATTTGAGTCAGAAACACAACTAGCGACAAAAACGGTGCGCACAGTGCTTCGGTTCCATTCCCTTTGGTTTTGCATGGAAATGGAGATGGATGGAGCCATTTATTTGTCCTAAGTCGAGTCGGTTCCTAAGCGGCTTCCAAAGCCCCTTCCTCCACTCTGCCAAAATGACAGCCTATCTCTTGTCTCTTTCTTCATTATAACGTTAATTTTGTTTGCATTCCTTCCATATTAAAATTACCCTAATTATATATTTTAATCTTTAAATATATAATGCTAACGTGAACATAGCTGTCAACATGAACATAGCTTATCAATTCGAGTATAGTTTAATGGATAAAATATAAATTATCATTCCAAAAGTTGATGATTCGATCTTTCATCCTTATAATTGTTGAGCTAAAAAAAAGAAAAACTTAACTAGTTAAGACATATATCATCGACTAAGAGGTTAAAGGTTCAAATCTCTCCACCTCCATATGATGTCAAACTCAAAAAAAAAAAAAAAAAAAAAAAAGCATAACTCAACTAGCTAGTAGACATTATCATCAATCAAAATGTCAAATGTTTGAATCCCCACTTCCATATGTTGTTGAACTAAAAAAAAAACTTTAATTAATGTATAATATTTGAATATAAGTTACATTATTCAATTAATCAAAATATATATATTTATTTTTTGGGAAACAATAAAATTTTACCTATTAATTTGCCAAGTTGTATAAGTTTTTATCTTGAACTTTTATTTTCATTAAATTGCATAAACATAGATAGGTCCTGCAATCTTAGCCTTAAACTTTAAAAAGTATTGTAATTTTAACGCTATGATAAGTTTTCAATTTGAAAGATCATTACAAAAAAGTATTCTCACTTGTTTTCAGTGAAGCAAATATATGGTAAAAAAATTGATAAGATTTCGAAGAAAAACAACATTAGAGTTTTTTTTTCGTGAATTATGGTAAAATTATTTAATAGTTAATTTGTGCATTAATCAAACTTAAATTGGTGCAAAACTTGATTTTATTGAAATTAGCGAGTTTAACTAATTTTTTTTTCTAGTTTTTGAATGACAACTAATCAAGATATTAATAGTTTTTCTTATAGGTTGAAATTTTCCACCACCACATCTATTATGTTTTATGAAAACAAATTGTCATCTATATATATATCTCTCTCTATATATAATCAGTTCACTATTAAATACACGATGACAATGTAAAAATCTTAAAATTATATTTTTAATGTAGTGGTTAGTTCAATAACATGTGGGGATGAGATATTTGAACCTCTAACCTTTTAATTAAATTAGAGTACTTTAGCCAGTTAAACTATGTTTAGGTTGACAACGTAGTGTGACTAGCTAGTTGTTCCCACAATATCATTTTAGTGTATTAATTTTCTATAGCATCAACCCACTATAACTTAGGTAAGTTATTAGAGTTGAGGTTAGATGAAGAAAATAAATATGTGGATTTTAACGGTTAAGCTATAAAAGAGATTACTAATCTAATGACTTAATTTTTTTTTTTATAGAATATTAAATCACATGTGGGAAGTTAAAAACCTACAATCTCCTTGAGAAAATAGAGATGCCTTTTAAACTATGCTTATGTGTGGCGCTAATATTTTTTTGTCTTTTTTTTTAGAGTTCAACTACTCACCTCTTAGTCAATGATACATAGTTTATGCCAGTTGAGCTATGCTCATATTACTAACTAACTGAGTTATGTATGCTTAAGTTAGTTATGCTCAACTTGAAAAAAAATACGTTGTAATTACAATTTAGTTTTATATATATATATATATTTATTTATTTATTTATTTATTTGAGTTCGACAACATTTGAGGGTGAGAGAATTTGAACTTCTAACTTATTGATCGATGGTACATGTTAATTGCCGTTGAGCTAGACAATAAAATATATTTATTCATTGGCAAGGGAGGATGTTAAAGTTAGCAAATTAAAATACCAAAAAGAAATTAATTCGCTGTCTTAACTCTTAAGTATAGCTTTTAAGTTGTGGGACATGAGTGTCCTCTCAATCCTTTTTCATTTGTAATATTATACTTTGAAAAAACATAAAAGTAGAAAAAGGGTAGACGCAGTTTCTCATTTGACCGTAAACTTATATATCATCACAAGAATAATATATAGCATTTATTAATATTTATGGAGGCAATTGAGCTATAATTTTAGTTCAACAACATTTGAGAGTGAGATGATTCGAATTGAGGTCATAAGCTCATATTTTATGCTAGTTGAGCTATAATTTTATTGGCAAAAAAAGAGAGATTAAATTACAACTTACAATTTTACTTTTAAAGTTTGTGTCTTTTTAATCTAGGTTAAATTATAAAAAATACCATAAAATTTGTCAATTGTTTAAAAAATACATCTATTTTAAAAGTTGCAATATTAACCTTTGACCTTTTATAAATGTTTCAAAACTACTTTTAGAGTAAAAAAATGTTAGAACGTTGAATGAAAAGTCGACGTCGTTACTTAATCTAGACAAGCATCCTCGTTACTGTCACATCGTTTCAGGTCATCACTACATCGATTTTTCGTTCAACATTCTAATAGATTTCTACTGCAAGAGTGGTTTTGAAACTTGCATGAAAGATCAAGGGTTAGCAACTTTTAAAAGAATAGGAATATTTTTGAAATAAGGTGTAAAGTTTAGAGGTATTTTTTTTTATAATTTAGTATTTAATCTATGTATCTTACATCTTACAAAAATTCTAATAGGTCATGAATTCCCTATTTAAAAGTCATTGAACGTTTAATTTTGTTCTTAATAAGCATTTGATGTTAGCCAACTTGAGATAGTTTTACGGGTTAAAACACCATAAAATTTCAATTCCATCAAATTAGACCGTAAGTTAAGTGTTGCAATATTTATCCAATATTCAAATTTCACTAATTTTACAAAAAAAAATTTAAAAAACTCACTAATTTAATGCAAATTAAATTTTACACAAAATAAAATTTAATTAATGTACAAAATCAATTATTAAATAATTATGTCAAAACTTATAAATAATAAAAAAAAAAAACTCTAATGTCGTTTTTGTCCAAATCTTATTAATTTCATCCCAATTATATGTTTTATAATTATATTTTTGGAATGAAAAAAGGTAAAAGTTGTAATGATGTGGAGTGCAATGGGATGAAATTAAAAATTTATGAAAAAAATCATATTTTTCCTTGATTTTTTTTTTTGGATCCAGGTATGTTGGTAGCACACGTGAGTGGTCGTGACTGAATCATATCAAATTCCCAAACACAAAACGCCTCTCCTCTTTCCCTCTTTCAGCAGCAGCGGCGGCGGCGGCGGCGGCGGCCCTCGGCTGAACTGCGCATTCAACACCTAGCCAAATAGCTCGGCTCTGTGCCGAGCCGCGCCGCGCCGGAACGAGCGTTACGGAACGTAGAGCTCTGCCTCTGTACGTGTACGCTGCTGCAGCCCAAATCTCAATGGTCCACAGAGAGAGAGAGAAGAACGAAGAACAACCAGAAGAAGAAGAAGAAGAAGAAACCATTGAGTGCTTTTCACTCCTCGTAACTGGCTTCACGCTGATCATCGCAAACGAGAAAGCAAAAAAGCAAAAGAAAGGTTAAAGGCTCGAATGAATGCGATTGAAGGAAGGAAGAATCTGATGAGTTTGTGTCTGTATTTAAAGTTTTTGTAGCTACAAAACCCTCTTTCTCTAATCCCGACGATTCTATTCGATTTGATTCGATTACTTCCAATCCAATCGACTTTTTTCTTCTTCTTCTTCTCTGTAATCTGTTGCTTTCTCTTTCTACGGGACCTGATTGAAAGTTATGGAAAGCGACTGCTCGACGTGATCGTTTTCCAAGTCAATCTTTTGCCTTTTTCTTGTCCTCTCTAATCCGTAAGGTGCTGCCGAATAGTTCTCTTCATTCCATTTCACTTGCTTTTCTTTTCTGTTTTTTGTTCGTTTGTTTGTTTATTCCACTGCTACTTTATTATTCCGTATTCCTTAGGCCTTTCGATTTGAGTTTTTTTCTTTTTTCTTTTTTCTTTACTCTCTTCCTCTCTTTTTGATCTTGTTATAGCTGATAAGAGACAAGATCTTGTGATTCCGCACAGTGACTGTGCTTCTCGAACTCGTTTCGCCTTTTGTCATTCGCTGTGAAACTCCGGTGGATTGGTGCTTTCTGTACCGGAGATGTTGACGTGTATAGCCTGCTCGAAGCAGCTCAACAATGGATCTCTGCACCAGCAGGAGGGAGAAGATTCCGTTGCTACACCGAGGACCAAACAAACAATCAAGGCTCTAACTGCTCAGGTAAACATTCGCCGTTCTGAGATTCTATCTCTATTCTCAGAAATTTCAAGGAAATGGATTCTGTTGATGGTTACTTCGCACAATTTTGAGCGAAATTTTCTCTTCTGGAATCGTTATTGATTGAACATTTTGAAGATATTTATTCAATTTCGTTTTCAATTTCTTTCACTTTCTCGGGAATCAAAAGGAGAGCTAGGTAATTGTTCGACTTTCAAAGTTGGGGAAAAGAATCCAGACAATGAATTGATGTGAAATTGACATTTTCCGCATTGTTTTTGACTTTCTTGAAAGCTCATTTTTATGTGAAATTGATGTTTATGACTGAAATTTCTTCTTCTTCTCTCAGATCAAGGACATCGCACTGAAGGCCAAGAACTGCAAGCCATGTTCAGGTTCATCGAGCGATAACCGCAAGTATAAATATGCAGAATCTGATTCTGCATCAGATTCGGCGAAGTTTCATTGTTCCTACCGGCGGACTGGGAGCGCAAACTCCACACCGAGGCAATGGGGAAAGGAAATGGAGTCCAGATTGAAAGCTCTGTCAAGTGGGGAAGGGACTCCAGCTTCGGGAAGTGGACGAACTGAGATTGTTTTCATGGAAGAAGACGAACCCAAGGAATGGGTAGCGCAAGTGGAGCCTGGTGTGCTTATCACTTTCGTTTCATTTCCGCAGGGAGGAAATGATCTCAAACGGATTCGTTTCAGGTAAATCATTTGGAATTCTACTGTTACTGAAGATACCAATTTGTCTGGAAGTGCATCACTTGTTTGTCAGCTTGTGTCGGTAGTGACGATTGAGGTTTTAAACACTCCAGCAAAGCCCTTTAGGTGATTTCTGTAGTTTTGCTTGTAAGATGAAGTTTCAGACAGTGAAAATGTAACACAGTTTGTTGTCTGGTGGAATTATATCCAATGTTGACCAGTCCTTTGCAATGAAACTTCTTCAAATTGCTTCCCATTTAGATCTGTAATTACCTTGTCCTGTAAAATAAGCTTAGGAGGTGGAATCTTGTGATTTAGCAGGGGTTTTAACATTTACTTCATTCCCTTCTTTTTCATGATTGTGTGTTTAAGAATCATGAATTTGAATGTTTTAAACGTATTAAATTTCCTATAATTGTTTATGATTGGTTGATAAGCGCTGTTTTTTCTTGTCGATCAGCCGCGAATTGTTCAACAAATGGCAAGCTCAAAGGTGGTGGGCGGAAAACTATGAGAAGGTTATGGAATTGTATAATGTCCAACGGTTCAACAGCCAAGCTGTTCCTCTCCCACCATCCCCTCCACGGTCGGAAGACGAGGTGAGTTTCGAGCATCATACTAGTTGTGATGAATAGTCTTCTTGATTCAGAAAGTTGCAATGGTTGTAGATTTTGTTTCATAATTAATATGAAGTTCTATTCCATTCCAGGCCTCGAAGACTCAATCTGCCAGGGATAGCCCTGCTACTCCACCTTTGATGAACGAACGGCCTCCTCAAAACTCCGATCGCCCATTGGGAAACTCGTCATCAGAATCACTTGATCACCATCCTAACCAACCCCCTCATTGCTATGATTTAGGTGGTTTGGCTTCATCCATTAAACCCTCCAGCGCAAACGACGCAAAGACCGAGACATCATCTGTAGATGGTTCTGTGAGGACCAGTGAGGGAGATCAGTCAGAAGAAGAGCTTTCTGTAAGTAATGCCAGTGATTTGGAGACTGAATGGATTGAAGAGGATGAACCAGGAGTCTACATCACTATCCGGGCTCTGCCAGGTGGCTCAAGGGAGCTAAGACGCATTCGATTCAGGTATTAAATTTTCTTAACGAGAATCATATACACTTTTGCTAAATCTCTCAATTTCTGACTGTTACCTCCCCATATGGGACACAAAAACCTTTATAGAAATTAGGCACTCCCTATTATATCCCGAGAGAAATACTAAACAAGTCTGATAAATTGGTAGAGAAGTTAGTCTCGAACAAACTGTGGTCCTACCGAGCTTGTGGTTTTATGTTAGAGTTGAAAATGCCAACTTAAGCATAGTTCAACCGGTTAAAGCATTATCCTTTGAACAAAAGGTCAGAGATTCGAATCTTCACTCTCAAATATTGCTGAACTAAAAAAATGTTTGAGTTGAAAATATTTGTGTTGTCGATTGTCATATGTTCATTTTGGTCTATTAAGCTGGAAACTGTAGCATGGCTTGTGTTCAGAATGACACTAGATCTTTCATCTTGTTTCGGATTTACTGCAAAAATCTGACCCTTAGTTTGGTTCGTTTTGACACAGTCGAGAAAAGTTCGGAGAAATGCACGCGAGATTGTGGTGGGAAGAGAACCGAGCAAGGATACAAGAACAGTATTTGTGATGAGGAGGGTAACTCAATGGAATTGCATCTCCTTTTCCTCTCTGCCCTTCTTTCTCTTTCATTTTAGACTTCTCTATGTGACTTATGCCTCTCTCTCTCTCTCTCTCTCTAAAGTTGGTAGGAATCAAAGGATGTTGAAAGATATTAACATTGGTTAAGTTGGTGGTTTTAGGGGAATGGTTTAGAAAAAGATGATAGTAGAGATAACAGAATCTATACTGCTGAAATATTCCATGTTTATTTCAGAAAGGAACTAATGGTTGTTGTACTTGTACATTTGGGTGGGAATTGTCCCAAGATCTCTCTTTTCATGGACTTTGAATGGCCCATTAAGCTCTCTGTTTTGAGGCCCATTTCAGGCCCAAACTTCTGGGCCCTGGTTGAGTTTCTGCTGGGCCTCTCCTTTCATCCCTGTCCGGAATGAGATTGGAGACGGAGACGAGGACAAAGAATAGATTCCTTTTATTCCATCTTCCAACTTCAAACTCTTTTGTTATTACTTATTAGTAAATTATATATATAATTATTATAAGGAAATTAATAATAAAATATTATTTTTCTTTAATTTTTGGTATAAAAATATTTTTAATATGGTGTTAATGATTTTTTACTTACAAAATAATAACAAAATTACTGCGAACAAAGGGTCTACTAAACAACCGTTTTGTATCTGTGATTTGCTTGAACACCTCTTGTATAATAGTTTTCCCTTAATTAATTACAAATTATCTAATGATTATTTATTAAGGGAGGTCTTAATTAGTTTTTATTAATCAATCCATTCATCAAAAATGTTAAAATCACAACTTGAACAGTTAAGATGGAAGGAGACATATTCTATTATCTTGGATCGTAAATTATTGAGTTCAAGTTCTTTTTATAAACTACTAATCTTTATATTTATTTGTTGAATGAACAGTAAACTAACTTATAAAAAATAATGGAAAAAAATTTCATTGGTTGGCTTAATGAGTCACCGACCATATTGGTGAAATGTAAAGATGAAAATCAATTAGCAATTGGTTAAATAGCCAACCAATTCGAGCATAGCCAGAGCTTTTATTATAGGCCCTAAAGATTTACTTTGTATCATTACATGTTCCTAAATATTTTCTAAAATAACTTGGACACAAAATTGAAAGGTTGAAGTCTCAACAAACATAAAACTATTTGTGAATTTTTTTAAAAATAAATGAATTTATTAGATACTTTTAAATTTCTAAAATTTATTAAACACTTTTTAAATTGATCAATTAGACAAATGGTAGAAAATAATAGAATAAACTAATAATTTAACCAAATAATTTATTACTACTATCAAAACTTTATTGCATGAAATAAAAAAGACTTTATTATTATTTTTCTTGAGTACAACAAATGTAATGTAGTATATGAAAATTTGTTTTTGAGAAAAAAAGTAAAGATAGTCGAACCTCAGATGATCTAAGCTTATTAAAATAAAGACTTTATTGCAGTTTATTAAAATAAAAAAAAATGATAAACTAATCTGATAATCTAAGCTTTGGATGTCATTAGTTGAGTTCTGATAATCCGCCGTGAGCTGCTGCGATTCCAGAGATGTTAACGGCCGTAGTAAGCTGTTGCTCGAAGCAGCTCTGCAATGGAGATCTCTGCACCAACACGAAGGAGAAGGGCGCTAAAGCAAGCCGTTAAGGCACTGAGAATGCTCAGGTAAATACTGATCGCGCTGGTTTCAAAATTCAACCTACTTGATTTCAAAGAAAATGCGTCCTCCTTGTTCTTCTGGAATTTGCTTATTGAAATCTTACAGGAAAGCATGAAGAAGAATTAGAGGAAATGGCGGAGTATTGACGTTTTCGTTTATTGATTTTAGTTGCCTTCACTTTTTTAGTCATATTAAATAAGAGTCTAAGACAGCTTGA
The DNA here is from genome assembly GCA_033996785.1 of Trichosanthes truncata. Lineage (NCBI taxonomy): Eukaryota > Viridiplantae > Streptophyta > Magnoliopsida > Cucurbitales > Cucurbitaceae > Trichosanthes > Trichosanthes truncata. Next base: position 58,106,861 of record MU867259.1, read on the forward strand.
TAGTTGTTCTAGTTCCAATTTTGTAGTGAATCGGGTAACGAAATGAACTCTGGATAGTTTCATAGTGTTTCCGATTATCAATTTAGGCTTATTTTACTTTGAAACTGATGTTTGCTTATAAACAGAGAAGTTTCATCTATTTTCAAACTATCAAGATTCAAGAACATGAGCCTGTAAAGAAAGCGCATTAAAACACTTTGTAAATTCTGGTTATCAGTTCATTTGTGACAACTGATTTTATATAATTAAGACATCTGTTTAAGCTATTCCTTATTCACAGTGTGCTTATAAATACAGCCACTGCTTTTTGATCATACATCAATGAAATGCAATCTCTTTATGATCATTCCTCAACTCTGTCTTCTTTAAAATCATTTGATGGTATCAGAGCCATAAAGGTCTAGCAACCATTTACGATCCATTTTGAATTTTTTTTTCATGGATTTTTCAATTAGCATTGAATCCGCGAGTACTCCGTCTCCCAAGGTCATTAATCCTGGGAGTAAAATCGCAATTGCAAAATTAGACGAAGATAATTATCTTCTGTGGAAACTTCAAGTCTTTACAGCACTTCGAGGACATGGATTGCTAGCATTCATTGATGAAGAATCTTCAATTCCACCCAAATTCATTCGAGATGATGAATCGACCAACCTTCAGAACCTAATCCGGAGTACAATTTCTGAATACGTCAAGATAGCTTGACTGTCGCATGGCTTTTTGGGGCAATGTCGAACGCCATGCTGTGCAATCTCTTTGTGATCATTCCTCTGCTGTAAACTCTGTCTTCTTTAAAATCATTTGAGAGCCTATGGAGCCTGGTGTAATCGTGACTTGTTTCCACAGGAGGTAAATGATTTCAGACGAATTCGTTTCAGGTAGTGTTTGGCATTGAGCTGTTGGTGAATACTCCAATTTGTTTGAATGTGAATCAAATGCTTGTCTTCTTCTTCTGGTAGTGAATCTGTGGCCTTGCACTTTTTCATTGCCTTTTAGAACTGAGTTTTTTTCTTGGTACTGCAGAAATTAGAAATGAGAAATGAGAAATTTTCCAATTGCACTGGGATTGTGAATTGATATTTTGTTTGCTTCCAATTGTGTCCCTCAATGGGACCTACCTCTCGCAATGGAATTCCTTAAAAAGCTTCCACTTAAAATTCTACTGGCAAGTTAGTCCTGTAAATACATTTGGTAATTTTTTTCACTAGTTGCCCCTTGAAAAACTAGAATACAAGTGCGGTAGAGTTATGAATACAGTAATCTAGCAGGGACATTGCCTCTTGTTATTTTCATTTCGATTTCTTAAAGCATGTTGTGCCTGTAAGTGGGCTTCTAATTTCAATCATTCACTTTGGAATCTGAATGATGTATGTACAAGCTTGTTCTTTATCAGCCATGAATTGTTCAATAGATGGCAAGCTCAAAGATGGTGGACAGAAAACCATGAGAAAGTAATGGAATTATTCATGTTCAAAGGTTTCAATCGTTTCTACGATCTGAAGATGAGGTGAAATCTATTCCATGCGTTATGCCCTGTGATTTGGAGCTATATATATCTTAATGAGATGGTTGTGATTTTACCCTCTTATCATGTACATGATCTGGTGCCTTCATTCTATCGTGGATCATTTCATTTAATCAAATTTTCAAAAATTGTTCCTTTTTGTTATGCTTTAAGCAGGAGTTTAATGCCATTTCAGACCTTCAACTCCACCTTTGACTAATGATGGTCTTCGTCAAAACTTTAATTGCCCATTGAACATGGGTGACCCCTCATCAGAAACACTTGATCACCTTCACAACAACTCCATCATTTCAATCAGGCAGGTAGTTTTGCTTCTTCCACTCACCCTTCCATTATGAATGAGACAAAACCAAGACGTTGTCTGTTGATGGCTCTGTGAGCTGGTGAGGGAGATCAATCAAGGGAGCTTTCCACCAGTAATGCCAGCGATATGGAGTTGAAATGCGTTGAAAGGATGAACCGGGAGTCTACATCCATACAGAGCACAACAGGGAGTTTAGACGTGTTCGCTTCAGGTATTGAAGATTTAAATTATGAAATTGACTGTTTTATGCCCCACAAATAGGACTTCAACCATTAGACTTACTAGTTTGTGAGGAAGAAACTGCACAAATTTAGGATCTAAACTTACTTTTTGAAGTTTTCATTTCTAATTAGCCAGGCTAACTTCGTAGGAGTGTTTGGGTGAAGGTTTGAGTTTGAGGTTTGGCTTAAGATGCAAACCCATGTTTGCTCTATTGGTTTCTCAAGCCGTACAAACCCATGCGTTTTGACAGTACTCCAAACTTCACACAATTTTTCTAAACTTAGGCTTTCTATACTTGCACTCCATGCACAGACTTCTTAGCTTAAACTTCTTAAACCTCAAACTTAACATTCCCACACTTAAATGCAGAACCTGTGCCCATAGAGGGCGAAACTAATTTTGTTACTACCATAGAAATGATTACCTCTTGCCAATTCAAACATAGCTTAGTGGATAAAACACCAATTACTTTCTCTAAAGTCAAAGGTTCAATTCTCCACTCCACATTCATAGCATTGAAAAAAAAAGGAATTGATTGCCTATTACTTATTGAGTTGGGAAACTGTTTGCATTCTGCTGTTAGTAGTCATAAATTTCTTCCGTTTCATGTTCAGAATTACGATAAGGGTTTTTTGTCCGTTTTTCCATTTGTTCCCTTCTAGAATTCTTATTGTCCATATTGTGTAGTCGAATAAATTTTGGAGAAATTCATGCGAGATTGTGAAAAGAGAATCAAACAAGGATAGGAGAACACTACTTATGATTAGCAAATTAGTATCTCATCAGTTTTGACTCATGGAATTCCATTTCTTTTTCACTTGTACAATGTGACTGGTCACTGTTTCTCATATTACATATCCTATTTCTTTTCTTTTTCTTCTTAGACCCGCAACTGTGGAGGTTTGGTGTGTGGATGGTAATAGTTAACAGAAGTTATATTGACAGTTAGGAATCAAATAACGGTGAAAGCTACCACTAGTTACATTGATTAGCACGAATCAAAGGATGGTGAAAGCTAACTTTAGCTATACATTGATTGGAATCAAAGGATGGCGAAAGCCAATATTAGCTATATATATATATATTTTCTACGGGAACCGAGCTTTAGAGAACATTAGCTATAGATCAATAGGAATCAAAGGATAGTAAAAGCTAACCGTACCTACAAACTGATGGGAATAGGAGGATGGTGAAAGACAACTTTATTTCCATTGACAGATCTTTGCAACTTGGCTTAAAACTACTTCGCTAGTTTATTGATAAATCAATGATTATTATTATTATTATTATTTTGAAGATTATAATTCACTATAAGGGTGGGGATTAGAAACTATGTCTTTGAAGGGAGGTAACATATATATTAACTAATTAAGTTATGTTCAAATTAACCTGTAATCTGTATAATTGTTCCTGTATATAGTCATCTTCATTCCTTTGTTAATGATACCATAATTGATTTATTATGTTAGATGTCAAAATTTTATTTCTGTTGAACTGTTAGTAATAAATTAGCTGAACAATATATAATTGATCAATATTAACACTATTTGAAATTGGTATTTTCCTTTCAAACCTTTGAATTTTATTTCCTGATCATTCTTGCAAGTACACACCATGAAATGTCGCAGTTTCTCATCCATATCAATCAAGCCAAGCAAATCGGGCTAAAATAATTTATAATATTTACAATTACATATGAGATGTAAATTTTAAAAAGAAAATTACCCCTTAAAAAAAACAGGAAAACCACTCTTGAAAGAGTCCAAATCCAAATTCATTCAATTTTTCAGTATTAGAGAGTTTGAATATTAATTTATTGTTAAGTATGTCAACATCATTAAAGAAGTATTTATAAAGAAAAGAAATTATAGTGTGAATAAAGGGAATAATATTCTTATAGTACTAAAATTTTCACCATCTCAAGATTTTAGCTTATTGGTTTTAAATGATACAAATGGAAAAATATCTAATAGTCTATTGCTTATCGTTTTCAAATCTACAAAAAAAAAAGAAAAAAAAGAAAAAAAAAGTGTAATTTGGATGAGAGAGAAAAGAAAAAAAGAGTGAAAAATGGAACTTAACTTAGGACAGGCAAAACGGACACTATTCAAAACCAAAATTTGAACGATCTTAGATCAATCAAGTGAATCAAATTCTCTTTAATTTCTAGACCATTGATCATGTTAATTAATTTTATGCCATCCCTTTAATGGTGGTTCTCATGGTACATTTATCTAACAAAAAGGAATGGAAAAACAAATTAAAAGAAAAGACAGTGGGAAAAGTAATTCCATTGGTATGATGAGCTTTATAAAAGTTGAAAGATTAAAGTTAATTTTGAGCATATTTCACATGATTAAGAAAAAAGGGTAAGTTTGATTCCTCTACCACATGTTATTCTAAGCCTTTGAGAATTGTCTAATCCAATTTTTGCATAGTGGTGAACAATTGGAGGCTGCATCCCACCATCATCAATTCTCATTATGATTTCTCCTTATGTGGGAATTTTTGGGTCCCTAAGGATGGAATTGCAATTTATTTCTTTCATATTTTTCTTATTTTAACCTTATAGTTTTGTTTTTATAGTTTTTCAATTTCATTGCTAATTTTTGAAAAATAAAAATAGATTTCATTTTTTATGTACTGAGTTTTTTTTTTCCACGAATAAAATACACTTTTGGTCAATAAAATTTGAACTTAGTTTCTATTTGGTATGTGGGTTTTGAAAATGATACTTTTGACCCTTAAGATTTGAATTTAGTTTCTATTTTATTTTTGAGATTTCAAAAGTGATACGTTTGGTGTTTGAAGTTTGAATTTGATTTCAAATTGGTTCTTGAAGTTTTAAATTGGTTTCTAAATAGTCCATAAGTAGAGTTAACTGTTAGTTGAAATAACGTAACAGTTAACATACACTAACTAGACTTTGTTGATATTTGTTTTTTTAAATGAAAGTTGATTTTTTTTTTTTACTCAAGGATCAAAGAAATAAATTTCAAACTTTAGGAACCAATTATATATCAAGTTCAAACTTCGAAAACCAAACACATTAGTTTTAAAAATCTAGAGACCAATAGTGTGTTTTACCATTTTTTCAATCTAAGTTTTTTCTTTCATCAATGTCGAAACTCTTCAGATTCTAATAATATAGGCTTTATAAATTCTACTTGGAAGTGGAGTCAAAAACGAATTTTGAGGATTCAAAACTACATTGAAAAGGTAATTAATTAAAGATAGCCAACTATTTTGGACTTTGGCAAGGAGGGATAATGTTTGTTGCTTATAGTGAGGAAAAATAAAGAAAAGCAACTTTTTGCTAGTGTGTTGGTGTCTAGCTCATAGTTTCTTCACCTTTATCAGCCAATTTGATTGTGAAAAATGAAGGAATTTTTTCATGGGTTTTGAGAGAGAGAAAGAGAAAAATTCACTATGTGAGGGAAAAAGTGGAGTGAGAAACAAAAAGAAAAGAGAGAGCACATGGCTTTTTTGAAATCCCCCTTGTCTTTGCACACACATTTCTTTAGCTTTTTAAACCAATCTCACCTTTTTTTTAAAGTTTGATTTTAAATTCTACCCCTACCCCTTCTTTAATTTTTTTTTTAATTCAACAACATTTAGAGTTGGAGATTCGAATCTCTGACTTCTTGGTCGATGATACATTTCAATTACCGCTAAACTATGCTCATGGCTTTAATTTCTTCAGAGCTGTTTGAGGCGCTGAGTGGATTATAATAGTCTGTGGAGTTATATAATTTGTGTTTAGGATGTAGAGTTATTTAGTATGAGTTAAAATAGTCTGTGTTTAGGATGCATAATACTTCATAAACTATTATAACTCACGCCTCACATAATCCCTTCATGTTTACTCACTTAGATTAAGTTCTTTATTTTATTCTAATCCATGTTTCTTTAGGTTAATCAAATCACATCCTCTCTCTCTAAAAAAAAGTTGTATGACCACGAGCACAATTATTGTCCCAATAAGAACCACCCACTAACATATCTCTCTCTCTCTCTCTCTCTCTAAAAACACACGTACGCATAAGAAAGGATGTGGGCAAATAAAGAGAGAGGTGCTTTTCAAAAAAAAAAATTAAAAAGAGAGAGAGAGAGAGAGAGAGAGGGAATCCATGAAATCACTTTACATTTCTAAAAGATAAATATGCCTGTGTTTGTGTTCTTGTGCCTATCCCTATTGCATGGTTCAAACCCTCCAATTAAAAAATATATATATCTATATGTATACATGTGTGTATTATATATAGGTTAAAATACTATTTTGGTCCATGTATTTTGAGTTTCATTAATTTTATTTTAGTTTTTGTACTTTCAATAAATCTTAAAACTAGTCCCCCTAATGTTAGTTTATTGTTAAAATTTTCAAAAAAAATTCTAGTATCTGTTAATTTTTCTTGCTATAACTTTGGAAAACATACTCACATTGTGCTTTTTGTTGTATAGAAATTACTATTATTATTATTTAACTAATTTTAATACAAATTAACTTATTAATTTTAAGATTTATTGAAACTGCAAGATTAAATTTAGACATTTGAAAGTATAAAAATTAAAATGAATTAAACTCCAAGTACATATATCAAAAATAGTATTTTAATTCCATATATATGTGTGTGACGTGTGTATTCAACTTTCAACATTCATTTATTATTTCATTTATTCCCTTTTTCAATATATATGACAATTTGGAATGACTTTCATTATATATATGAACCTTTCAAATTTGTTAACTTGTACAATATTCTTTTTCCTTTTGACTTCTATTCCTAGCCATTTTCTTGTCCCCCCCCCCCCCCCCCCCCCCCCAAATAATAATAATAATAATAATGACAACAATATATTTTTATTTGGAGTCATAGGTTGTTACATTAAGTATGAATAAAGCCACCTCTATATAAAGTTTAATAATAAATTCAATCTTCCAATTAGTTCTAACCTTAGTTTTAATATAGTTTTGATATTTTTAAAGAATTTGCTTTAATTAGTAGAAGAATTGGTGCTACATAAGTCATCTCAATTTACTCCAAACTCTAAGACAATTATTCAATGAAACCCCCACAATATGGCTACCTCATAATAACCGTTGGATGTAGATCCAATAATTTATATGCCTCAAATAACTGTTAGATATAAATTTGAGGTACTTCTCTCTCTCCATCCAACGGTGAAAAACTGTCAGCCACATTATGGCAGTGCATTCACCAAATAATTTCTCAAACTGTAGCCCGTGACATGAGGTCTACTCCATATATCACGGAGTTGACATCGTAGTCAATTAAGTCTAAGATAATAATAATTCATACAAGTCAACTTTACAAGATCATGAATTCGAACACTTATTTTCGTGCACATCAAGACGCATGCTTTGACAAAAATACCTTTGTATCATCATTTAAAAAGAGTGGAGGGTGGGGGTAATTAAGAGATAAGATTAAACCAGTTAATATTAAGCATGCAAAGACCTCTAAAGAAAGCTTTGAATGGAGGAACTATTGATTGTTGTTGGAACTGTACTCAATTGGGTAGGTGCCACTATTTTCATGCTCTTTTTGAGTATATGTTTCAAATAATGAAGAATTTTGGGGGGTGATTATTTCTTTAGGGTTTTAACTTGAAACCTAGCTAAAACACAAATGATTAAAATGTTGGACTTCTTTAATTAATTCATTTTCTTTGTATATAATGCAAATTGTTGAAAGTAAATGTCAAAGTTTGTATATATAATGGTAAATCTCTCTACTTTGGTAGCCAATAATGAAAGGTTAATTGTTGGAAAATTAACCTTTTTGTGAAATCCACATCATTTTGAAAGGTTAGAAAAATGCTTGACATTATGAAAATTAATAAGAGCAAAGTTTAATTGAAATAGTAAATTATTATTATTATCATACAAAGTTGAGAAGAACATGCAAATCTTTAATCACCCAACTTATATATATATATATATATAAATTTTTGTGTGTGTGGGTAATGTTCTCTCTTTATAACACACACTGTTTCATCAAGCATAAGATCTAAAGCAAAGTTGATCAAATCTAACACCATGATGAATCTTTATTTGGATCTAAGACAGATCCCAATTGGGTTATTAAAAAATGAGGGAGATGATCATGTTTTACAGTAGTTAAGTCACATTAACATGATTGGGGATCCATATACTTAGGCCACAATTAAGAGACATGATGGAATAATGTCATGCACTCTCTTGTTTTACTTTTTACTTTTTATCTAGTTGAACTATGTTCAAATTGACACTCTTGTTTTTATTCAATATGATATAATTTTAGGGTTTTTTTCCGAGAACTCTGTTCTATACCCAAGTAGTTGATTTATTTGAAATTTAAAGTAGGGTTTAATTTATATATAGCTCTATATCTTCTTTCAACAAGGTGAGATTTTAAATTAATATGCTTCCTATTTCAGAAAAAAAAGGATGAGAATAACAATGTTACCATATAAAAGAAAAAAATCAAAAAATAAAAAACGACAAAGATGGAAATCGAACTTTGAGCAAAAGATAGGGTTTGGAGGGCCAACCATATACCAAAGAGAATGGCCAAAACCCTAAAACCAACTTTGGCTAATAAGAACACAAAAAAGAAAAGGGAGTGTGAATGAATTCTTTAGACCCTTTCTTTTTCCACCCCTCAAAAGGGACAACTGAATTTGATTTAGAGATTCAAAAAATTCTTAGAGAATGGGCAAAGTGCAAAACCCTAAAATTGAATTTTGACTGGGTTTAATTTAAACACACAAAAGAGAAAAGGGTTTAGATTTTTATACATTTTTTTAGCTAGGGCTATTGAATTTTAGGGCTTTTTAGGGATCCCTTAGACTGTTGGCAAAGTTCTAAGCCCCCCACAAGAAAGTTGTCATGCGCCCAAAGAATTATAATGATCAGAAGCTGCCGCATTAGTTGACCTTTTTAGTCACAAAAACACACCAACCTAGCAAACATTAACATAATAATACTTCATAATGCAACACATGTTTTAAAAAAAAACATCTTACACTGTAGCTAGTTAGAGATGACATTAGAGTGAAACAGGATCGTCAGATTCCCCGTCCCGACCCACTAGAATTTAAATTCTTGACCCTCAATTTTAAAATTAAACTTTTGTTTAACACTGCATCTAGTTAGGGATGATATCAGAGTGAAATAAGATCGAGATGGAACCCTATGTTTATCTAATATGATATCAGAATCCATGAAGTTCAAATGAGTATTCAATCTAAAAATTGGGATTACCCAAGAATGGTGAACCTAAAGAGACAACATCTAGAGGAAGCATGTTAAGGATCCTATATTGAAAAAATGAGGAGATCTCACAATCTTCATAAGATACATGAGCTACTCATTTCATTACCAATTGACTTTGAGATGAAATCCCATGTTTCTCTAATAGAGGGATGCACTTTTTCCGTCCTTACGCACAAGAATTTAAATTCTTAACCCTAAACTATAAAATTAAACTCACGTCTAATATGTAGCTAGTTAGGGATGACATTAGAGCGAAACAATGTAGCTAGCTAGTTAGGGATCACATCAAAGTGAAACGAGGTTGGGGGATGCGCTTTCCCCATCTTGACCCACAAGAATTTAAATTCTTGTGACCCCTACTTTAAAATTAAACTTGAGAAACAAATTTTCTGGTCCCCAATTAAATCAAAGAATCCTTTATGGTAGGAAAAATTGTCATTTCCTTACTGTTAATTACAACTTTTCATTGATATACATATGGCTAAAATTTCAGTGGCAGTTGTACAAAAGGACCTTCATGATGGCACTAGATAAATATTACTAGTAAACAATTTAGTTTAGACTTTGGCCTAAGATATTTACTTTGTAGGTTGTAGCCTTGCACACACTCTCTTATGATCATTTGGTCACATCTTTTTTAGGCTAAGCTACACCTTGTAGCTCACAATTCATGAGAAACTATCATCACTTTCTTTTCTCATCCAGCCTTTTCTATGTTTAATAAATTTAAAGAATAATAATGAAAACACTCAAATTGCATTAAATTCGAATTAAAATTATGCACTTAAAGTTTACTTGTTCTTTGAATTTTGTGAACTTTTAAATATTCTTTTTTAGTTGATCGATGGATTAAAAAAAATCATAATTGTTGACACATTAGTCTTTTATAAATTATTTAGGTTAAATTACATATTTAGTCTCTAAACTTTGAGGTTTGTAACTATTTAGTCCTTGAATTTTCAAAATTACAACTTTAATCCTTGAACTTTCGAATTTTTTAAAATTCACAGGTCTAATACACACAAAATTAAAATTTTAGAGTTTCATTAGACATAAAATTCAAATTTATATCTATTAGATCAATTAATTTTTAAAAGTTTTGAATTTGATAGAGACCTATTAGACATAAAATTGAAAGTTCAAAGACCTATTAGACACAAAATTGAAAGTATAGGGACCTATTAGAAACTTTTGAAAGTTTAAGGATCAAATAGATACAAACCTCAAAGTTCATGGACTAAACTTATAATTGAACCAATTATTTAATAGAAACTTGAAATAAACACTTCTTTTGCTCATTTCTCTTCTTACGAGTTAGATATTTGCACGAAATATATTTTTAAGAGTTGAATTCTTGAAATTATTTGAATTATTAACTTAATATTCAATTTGGTAGAAAATATACGAAGGTACACAAGTCATGTGCCTAATTTTAAAATAATAAATCTAAAGATTTAGAATGTAAATAAAATAGATTAAGTTATAAGTTTTATTCATGAAATTATATAATTGTGTTTAATGAATAAATTCTCGTACGTTAAAAGGTTTATGATATTTTAAAGTTGTGTCTATCTATTTAATTTCTATACTTTAAAAAGTTTCTAATAAATTTTTAAACATTCAATTTCATAGATATGTGTCATTAATTTGCTCAATTTAACTCTTACACCACCTAATCTCAAAATAATAATTGATGTAAACATTAAAGTGACAAAGAGTCAATTAGGGATTTTTTAGAAAAAAAAAAGTAAAAATTCAACAACCTATTAAAAACTTTTTAAAATATTAAATAGACACAACATTAAAACTTCAAGTATCTATTAAAAAAATAAATAAATATAGAGATTTACCAATTCCAGCGTAGAGTTCAACGTGTTATTTAAGAGAAATTATTGAAGGAAGCCCCACAATATGACCAACTAATCTTTTAGTCAAAAGTACATACTTTAATTAATTGAATTATGTTTAGATTGGTTATCATAATATGACTAAATTCATCCGTTATTAAATTTAGCCATATTGTTGCAGTTTCATTCAATAATTTTTTGTAGTGAGAAATTATTGGAGACTCCAAGAGAAACTACAAAAGTATTTCAAAATAGTGGTTATATTATTTTATTTTATTCTACTTTTTTTGAGTTCAAGTGGAAGATAATTTTTGATATGATAATTGATGTCTTGGTTAATGAGTTATACTCGAATTGACTCAAAACATTGGTTATTAGGAATATTTAGATTTTCAAATTTATATCCATCAAGCAAAACACATTGTGAAGTCTCATTTATATAAATTTTAACCAAAAAAATATTCATTATCATTTTTAAAAAAAAATTATTCCACGTCATCATTGGCAACCTGGCCGTTCCAGCTTCCCGTGCAAGCGCTCAATGGCCGTCGCCCTTATAACTTATAACTTATAAGTGCTTCTGAAGCACAAATTCACAGACTCTCTCTCTCTCTCTCTTCAATCATTTTCTCTTTCTCTCTCTTCCTCTTCAGTTTCATCCTCAGGCGTGGCCTTCCCCTCTCATCATTCCCTCTCCTTTCTTCTCTCTCTAAAAACTCCATTAATGCTCTTCTTCACTCTCTCTCTTCAACAACACTTTCTTCCTCTCTGTTTTTCTCCTCCATAATCATACCTTCCTTCCTCTCTGTCCACTCTCCCAGCTTTTCACACTCTTCAACCAGACACCAAGCTTTTGCTATTTAACCATTCATTAATGGATGTTTGGGATCAGCAACTGCGACAAGATCGCCACGGCCGTCACCGGAGGCAGAATCCGTCGTTTTCTTCTTCTCTTCTTGACGCTATTTACCGCTCCATTGACGAGAGCAACGGCGTCGAAGGCGAAGAGCAGGTGATCTTGTACAGAGAGACTATGAGGAAGAAGCAGAGCATTGGCTTGAACGAGGATGAAGACGATAGGTTGAATTTCCGCCGCGCTTGTATGATCGAGAAGTGGATGGAGAAGAAGGTGAGTGAGAAGGTTGTTGTTCGAAGGAGTTCTATGGTGGATTTCGATCGGAAGGCGAGGAATGTTCGCGATCGCGATCATCGCGACCATCGCGATCGTGATTTTAAGAAATTGATGAATTCGAGTTCGAGTTCTTCGGAATCGAGTTCTGGAGGGGGATTTTCTTCGTCCGAGTCGGAATCGAGGTCGTCTTCTTATACAATGCACAGGCCGAGGCCGATTAGGACGGAGAAGGCACGATTCGACGGCCATGGCGACGGAATTAAAGTCTCAATTATCCCTAATCAGAAGCCGAAGCACGAAAACGGCTTCGTGAAGACGAAATCGAAAGCGCTAAAAATCTATGGCGATCTGAAGAAAGTCAAGCAGCCAATCTCTCCAGGCGGCCGCCTCGCGACCTTCCTGAACTCGCTCTTCAATGGCGGAAGTCCAAAGAAACACAAATTCACAAATTCCGCCAAGCAAGCCGACGCCTGTATGAGAAAATCAAAATCCGCACAAGGATCGACGTGTTCTTCCGCATCGTCATTCTCGAGGTCCTGTCTGAGCAAAACACCATCCTCCAACGAGAAACTCATCAACAATGGCAGCACAAAGCGATCGGTCAGATTCTGCCCTGTGAGCGTGATACTAGACGAAGACTCTCGGCCTTGCGGACACAAAAGCCTTCAAGACGAGCTCGGATTAATGTCGGCAGCAACAACTCTGCGAAACGTTCTCAGAACCGATCATTGCCGAGCAGAGGAAGCTTCAGAAGATCTGATGAAGAGTTACCAAAAGAAGATCAATGGCGATGTGTACATAAACAGAGAAGGAGAAGACGAAGATGAAGACGATGATGAAGACGAAGAAGACGACGAAGATGCAGCGAGTTGTTCGAGCTCTGATTTGTTCGAATTGGATAATCTGTCATCGATCGGAATCGAAAGGTATCGTGAAGAACTGCCAGTGTATGAAACAACGCATTTCAGTACGAATCAGGCAATCGCCAATGGTTTAATTTTGTAATAATAATTAACCAAAAAAAAAAAAGGAGAAAATATGGGGATGATGGTAAAAAGTTTTTATTAGCCTTTTGGAATTAGTGTCTCTTGGGGGTTTACATGAAGAATAACTAAAGATTTTCTCTTTTTCAATTTTCTGTTTGGTTAATTTTCTTTTAATCTCTCTCTATTATGAGAAATTGCCATTATTGCCATGGTTGATTTTAGCTCTTTAATTAAGAAAAAGTAGAGAGATAGAGGGATGGGAAATTGATTTTTTTTTTTTAATGACAATTCAACCCTGGTTAGGATTTGATCTTTTGACCAATTAAGCTACGTTAGCAAGAAAATTGAGGATTGGGGAGAGAATGAGATGGATTTTTTTAGTTCAACAATACGTAGGGGTGAAGATTCGAGCCTCTGACTTTTTGATGGAAAATAAAACGCCTTACAAGTTGAGCTATGCTTAGGTTGGTTGGGAGAAATGCATTCACATATTTAAAATAGAGAAATTTTGCTACACAACAACGTAGTCTAAAAAATGTCTCTTGATTTTTTTTTTTTCAAATGTAGCATGAATATGACTTTTCTTAGCATGTATTATATCATATTTGAGTTTGAGTTTGGTTTGGATTATGCTATTTTTAGTAAATTTTCAAACTTTCTTCTATATTTGAAAATACATTTATTTTATACTATTTATGTCACTATTTCTTTTAAAAATTTGTTGGTCCGTGAGAGAAGATACATTCAGATCCACAACTGAAGATGGTAGTATTTGACTACTTGAATTATGCTCAGGTTCGCTCAGGCGTAAAGAAAGCATAAGAACATGAAGGATAAGGTAAAAGCAAAGGCAGATTTTCTACCCATATGAACAAGAAGAGAGGGATTTTTCTTTTAGACATTGTAATGTAGGGACATGTTTTGCTTTAAGACAACAATGTCTTCATGCATTACGAATCATTGCTGCCGGAGAGAGAACTATTTAGCTCATACACTTTTCCGGCAAAACCACAGTCATTTTCTTTTCTTTTCTTTTCTCTCCAAACAAACAGACATGAAACACAAACATGAATCATTTTAACCATTTGTCAAGACAAAGGTATAGCTAGGCAATTTGATGAGTTAATAAATATTGGGTTGAAAAAGTGGATTATTTATTTATTTAATTCATTTGTAGAAAATTGAGAGAGGAGAAATGAAAGATACGAAATTAATATATTTTAAATAGAGAAAGAAAGTAAAAGAAAGGGGAAAAAGGTGTGGTTTAATATGCAGTGGTCTCCAAAGCTGTGGACAACAAGATCCAACCTTTGATCTGTAAAGCCTTTGATGTCAAATTTTGGTTGCCTTCTAATCAAAGAGTTTATTTTCAAAGATTTTTTTTTTTCTTTTCTTTTCCCATTCCAATTACCCACTTTCACCTAAAGTATATTGCAAACATACATCTTTTCAAACTTCCACATCATTCCTATCCTAACCAATTAGTGTACCATCCATCTCTCTCCAACTTTGTTGTATAAAAAATTTAAAGGGATGTAATAGAAATTTGGGTTGTTAGAACTTGTATTTAGTTTGTGCAAATCATTATACGTAATAGTATAAGAAGAGGTAGGTGGTATATATTTACATGAAATCTTAATTAGAAAGTTAACGTCAATCTAAGCATAATTTAGTGGATAATGACATTGACTACCTTTCTTGAAGTCGAAGGTTCAATATTTTACCACACATTTATCACACTCAAAAAAAGTTAAAGAATTTTTTTTTTTTTGAGTTCAACAACATACATGTGAGGGTGTAGTTTCAAATCTCTAACCTTTGAGTTGAGGATATACGTCTTAATCAGTTGAAGGTCATGCTCAGTTTGGTAAAAGAAATTAAGGGTTCATGTGACGTTCAAGTAGACGAGGGCTATATAAATTGAATTGATATCACATTCGAATGAGATAAGTTTAAAAAGAATTGATAGCTATTATCTATATCAACAAAGTAGCTACTAAACGCTAAATTCAGATTTCAAATTCTAGGCTGAGGCATTAAAGTTCACAGGCAAGTGGTAAATTGAAAAAAACAAAATCATATACAAGAACATAGGTTTGACTTTTTTTACCCTCGACTATGCATGTCTAACTTCTATAATGGGGAAGTGATTGAATAAGAGTGGCTTAGAGCCATAAAACCAAAGCCCAACCAACCACTACACTTGGAAGGAAGGAAGGAAGGAACATGGTTGGTTCATAGCAAATTTGAAAATTAATTAGAGGGAAGGAAATGAAACACAACTTTATTGGGAGTCGCAAAAACCCTTTGAAAGAAGAGGTACAAAACCACATGGGAAAGGCCAATGTTAACCATTTCTTTGTATTATTCACAACTAATTTTAGGCCCCATTTGCTTAATACTAAAATAATACCTTTAAAATAACCAATAAAGCTCATAATAAAGTTGTACTCCTGTCACACATTTAGAAGGATTTCATTTTTTTAGAAAACTATCACTACATTTTCACTATTTTTTGAGAATCGAATTTGAGAGAAGATCAAATTTATCAAAAATTTTTTTTATATTGATAGAATTTTTGAGCATTGAAATGCATTTATCATCATTTTTATTGAAATAACAGTTTGTATCTATGAAGTGATAGGACAACTACTATAAAATCTTGATTTAAAATAAACAATATATACTATAATTAAGCTTAATGGTAGAAAACTTCATCTCACAAAAGAAGAAAAGGGCCAAAAATGAAACTTCATGGTCTTAACCAAAGGAATATTTCTAATAAAAATAGGATAGAATTGATACAAGGAACAAAAAAAATATCATTAATCAGCATACCCCTTTTTTTACAAAATAATAATAACAAGATAGAAGGAATCACAAGATGGGAAAAATTAAGAGGACCACTAAATCATAACAATTTGATTTGCTGATTATAAAGCAACCTCTTTTTAAAAAATTATCAACTAAAAAAAATTCCTAGCCAAAAAATTCTATTAGGAAAAGAAAGCCTACTACTACCCCTAGAGTCAAAAGTTTCATAGGCTTCAAATGAATTTGCCTGTGTATCTCATATAGATTTGGAGGATTGGTTCTATATGGGTCCTCCCTATATTCTATAGTTTTGGCCTTTGGGTTATAAATTTAACCCTATCTTTTACACCAATCCATTTCTAATCAAATTTAAACTTAAAGATCATATCTCCATCCGTCACATCAATATGCTACATTAGTTCACAATATTATCATTATGTTTAATGTCACTCATTATCGATAAAACCCACAAACACTATTAAGTTAAAGAACATAATGAAAATTTAAGGTCACGTTTGATAACTATTTAGGTCCCGTTTGATAACCATTTAGTTTTTAGTTTTTGGTTTTTGAAAATTAAGCTTGTTTTCTCTCAATTTCTCTACTATGGTTTTCATCTCCCTTAAGGAAGCATTTGAATTCTTAGCCAAATTCTAAAAACAAAAACAAGTTTTTGAAAACTACTTTTTTTAGTTTTCAAAATATGGTTTGGTTTTTGAAAACATAGGCAAAAAGTAGATAACAAAACAAATAAATTCATAGGTGAAAGTAGTATTTATAGGCTCAATTTTCAAAAACCAAAAACAAAAAACCAAATGGTTATCAAACGGGGCCTTAGTTTTTTGTTTTTGTTGAAAAGTGGGTTTGTTTTCTCACAATTTCTTTACCATGGTTTTCATATTTCTTAAGAAAAAATATGAATTCTTAGCCAAATTTCAAAAGCAAAAATAGTTTTTTAAAAAGTATATATTTTTTTATTTTGTAAAACTTGATTTGGATTTTAAAAACATAGAGGTAAAAATTAGATAACAAAACTTAGAAACCCATAGATGGAATTTTTGTTTACAAGCTTAATTTTCAAAAACTAGAAACTAAAACTAAGGTCCTGTTTGATAACCATTTAATTTTTAGTTTTTAAAAATTGTGCTTGTTTTCTTACAATTTCTCTACAATTGTTTTCATATTCTCTACAATGTTTTCCATCTTTTTTAAATAAGTATTTGAGTTTCTAGTCAACTTCCAAAAGCAAAAACAAGTTTTTGAAAACTACATACTTTTTTTAGTTTTGAAAACTTAACTTGGTTTTTGAAAACATGTATGTAAAAAGTAGATAAGAAAATATGGAAACCCATGGTAGAAGTAGTATTTATAGGTTTAATTTAAAATTTTAAAAAAAATTAAAAAAAAAAACCAAATGGTTATCAAATGGGGTCTAAACTTTTAGAAGTGAATAGATGAAATGGATATAGGCATATGAAAGTTGTTATAGTATCGATTTTTTTTATATATTTTTACAATATTTAGATATTTGCTAATTTAATATAATAGTGAATTTGAGATAACTTGTGAGAAAAATTAAATCGTTTTTTTTAGAAATGATTGTAATTAGTTAAAACATGTTTCACATCCTAATTAAACTCACTCTAATGGTGCATTTAGGAGTGTTTCTGAAATAAACAATTTTAGCAAAAGTAATTAATTATAAGTATTTTAGTTAAAAAAGATCTTAATGATTAATGATAAATTTCTTTAAGTAATTAGTAATAATTTGGTTCTACATTCTTGGAAATGTTCTTAAGTGCTTCCCCAACAAGCACTTGAACAAAAAAAAAAAAAAATCTTACAAGTGTTCTTTCACAAAAACACTTGAAATGTTCATAACTTTTTCTAAAAGCACAACATGATGATTTTAAGTGAGAATCACTTTGATCATGACAAAAAAGTAGTTTTGGTCATGGCTAGCAAAACTTGCTTTTAGTAGCACCCTCACATAACCTTAAATCTTAACCCTACACAAGTTTTACTTAACATACTACTCAAAAAGTCTCGAACCAATACAGGATGTCTCCCCTACGTACTTACATACCAACTAACATCTTTCTCACTTCTAACCAATACGAGACTATGTTCACATCTTAACAAAACATACCGTCATAGTCAGGCATTAATTATTGTCCCAATAGTATAAACCTTACTTGCACCTACGGATGTTGGTTAAGGCAATAGTAGGGCCATAACAACCATGCTATCGCGGTATCTACGCCACAAAAATCTCCAAATGCTAGCCAAAAAACCACACCAAAGGACTATTATCAAACATGTTATGTGCAATAATAATAATTATTATAATCCAAAGTTTAAATAGTTGGCCATGCATGTCACTCAACGACCATGCACAAGCCGCTGGCACTTACCATATCCAAAAGCACTTTTATGGCACTTCTCACTGCAAAAATCTTCCCCTTCAAAATGCCCAATTTTTCCATTTGGCTCCATTCCCTTTATATTCTTGTCCATTTATGTTGACACATAAAGGGCCACCCCCATTTGGTTTTGGCCCTCTTTTTTTTCCTTTGGCTTTGAAACTTGTCCAATCGAATAGAAACCAAATGCTTGTCACTTCTGTCTTCAAGTGCGCTTGGTGAGTATATATCTTCTGATTTTTAATTCCCTTTTGTTTTGGCCAAATTATTTGGAAGGGGAGGAAAGGAAGGATGTTGCCTAGGGGCCTCTCCCTTTGTGGTGTCTCTTGGTTGTCATATTTGTCTTCTCTTTCATTAATTCGTTTGTTGCTCTCTCTTCAATTATTCATTCTCTAAAAAAAAAAAGTTTAAATGTTATTTTGGACGTTTGTGTACCTTTCAGCTTTAGTTCATTTTGATCCATGTACTTTTAAAATGTTCATTGTAGTCATTCCTGTACTTTTAATATCTGTTTATTTTAGTCCATGTACTTTCATAAATGT
This sequence comes from Trichosanthes truncata, assembly GCA_033996785.1. Lineage (NCBI taxonomy): Eukaryota > Viridiplantae > Streptophyta > Magnoliopsida > Cucurbitales > Cucurbitaceae > Trichosanthes > Trichosanthes truncata. The sequence goes on from MU867259.1 coordinate 58,125,935, forward strand.
GTCTGTTTTTGGCAAGGTTTAAAATGTCGATGTCGACGAAAATATCGAAGTCTCAATTTTATGAAAATGTCGATGAAAATATCGATAAAATGTCGATGTCGATGGATATTTCTGGAAAAAAATTTTAAACAAAAAATTCAAAAAAAATATTTAAATTAATAAATGAACATTTTACACTTTCTAAATGAGTTAAAATACTTGTTACATTATTATATTCACATTAAGTTACATTTTCTTGCTAACTTTTTTAATATTACGTCAATTTTGTACGGTATAGTAGAAATGTCAATTCTCCTCTTATGTCGATGTCGAACTCATGGACATATGGAAATTTCGATGGAAATGTCGACATGTCGACGGAAATTTAATACCCTGATTTTTGGTACCAGTGCTTTTAAAAAGTGATCATTTTGGTCCCTATTTACAAAATTGTACTGCAAATTTCATATATAATGAAAACCCTTTGATACAAAATTATGGTCACATTTATCAAAAAAAATTATTAAGTGTAATGGTTATGCTAAAATTGTGATAAAAAAAAAAGAATGAGATGTAAAAGAAAATGAAGAGACCAAAATGAACACTTTTTAAAAGCACAAAAACTAAAACTCACATTTCAAAAGTGTATAAGGACTATGGACCAAAGTTGAAAGTATAAAAATCAAAATGAACGTTTGGAAAATACATAGACCAAAATGAATTGCCAACCTAAACATAGTTCACATTGTTAGGACATATACTTTTGATTGATAGATTAGAGATCTGAATCTCTCCACTCCTAAACCTAAACCTAAAAATCGTATTTAAACCCAAATTGATTATGAGTTATAATACGAATTTGAGGGAGTTTTAATGTGGTTCGTTGTTTTGAATTTGTGGTGTAATTAAGCATATTATTTAAGTATTTTCGGATCTAGCCCATCATGTCACAATCGAATTTTAGAGAATGAGTTGTGTTCTCGAAGGTAGTATTTGATATTGGAGTTATCCACTTGAAAGTTGAAATCACTGTCAATGTCATCATAGTTGGATGTAGAATTGTACCCTTTTGTTTATTTTCTCCTTTCGCATCTATCTTTTCCATATTCTTTCTTTCTCCATATTGAATGCTTCATTTATTTATCAATATTAAATGTATTGAGGCTTAAACTTAATATTGTTTCCTTAACTTTTAAATATTTTGGTCTATAAAATATTATTTTTGTCCTTGTTTGTTAATTTTTTTTATTAATTATTTCATAAAACTTAACATGTACCGTCTTATTCATTTTATATGATAAATAGAGATTATCATTAAGATTGAAAATTACATGTAGTAGGTCAAATATTGAGTTTCATTCTGATCATTTCTCTAAAATGAGAAATAAAGTAATAACAATGAAAAAAAGTAGTTTTTATACAAAATGTAAGGACTAAAAAAAGACATTTTAAATTTAGAGATTACAATAAAATAAAAATGTAAGTTCAAATGTGAAAATAAGATTTAATTAAACCTATACTTAAGTATCTTATTTTAAAAACAAATATATATATATATATATATATATATATATATATATATATATATATATATAAAGAGTCTTTTTTTTCTTTGAATATTTAGGAACAAATATGCAAACTTTCAATCTATAGACAAAAATATTGATAACGTTTTAACTAATGAACTGTACATTTTGATTTGGTGGTGGATATATAAAAACTTGGTAGATATTTTTTTAAAAGAATATTATGATACTTGTGTAGGTACCTATAAGAAAAGGCCTTAAAAATGCATTTATCGCTCAACTATATTCATGTTAACAAAAATTTATATATATATATATATATATAAGTGATAATTCAAACTATGATCTTTTATGGTAAGTGATATAATATTTTAATTAGTTGAGCAACTAGAACTAATTAAATATGAATGGTGTGATGGAGCCCAATTCTTAAACTAATTAATTAACAATATATACCTACAAAGACCAATACACATGTCTTATCCTCCCCTAATCAATGATCTCAATTTAATAAACACCGCCATAATCATAAAGAAAATATAGGATAGAGAGAGAAAGAGAGAATCTTATTTAATCCAAAAAAAAAATAAAAATAAAAAAGAAAATTGATGACGTAATAAAAGTGAAAATAGAGGTGGTGGGCCCATTAATGCACTCCAAAGTCTGGCACCCAAGCGTGCTACGAGAACTGGGAGACACAGTACCACATGCAATGCAAAGTTACAAATTTTGATTTTCAATTTCCATTTAAAAAAAAAAAAGAAAAAATCTCTTTCTCTCTCCTCTGCCTATTGTAACTTTCTCTCTCCTCCCTCCGCACGTGACGGGTTGGGCCATCGTGTCCCAGCCTTGTCGCGCATGCACACGTGCGCTCAGATCCACCCACTCATGTTAATCACAGATTATTGATTGGACCAAAATCTTCATCTTGACAAATTTTCAATTTGAATCCAACGAATCAATTTTTCTCGTTAAATTATAAATTTAGTTTCTAGACATAATTTAAATTTCATTCTTATAGTTTAACATATTCAACTTAATCCTTGTAATTTAGACTTTATTTTAATTCCATCTCTAAAATTTTAAAATTTTAAATTTGTTTCAATATATATATAAATGAAAGTTGAAATAACAAATAGATTTTTTTTTTCTTTTTCATAAGAATTATAAATTTTGTATGTAATTAATTTTAAAATATAATGTACTAAAAATAAAAAATAATTTTATTGTTCCTTCTTTATTTGACTCTAGAAAAGAAAAACTAAATTGAAAAAATAATTATAATATCATATATTTGTTATTAGGTATAAATTTAAATTGTTTTAAAAAATAAAAAAAAAATCAATTTTGACCATAAACTTGTCATGTATGGTAAATTTTTACTCTAAACTTTCAATTTCATCAAATTTCACCCCAAACTTAGATAAATATTATAATCTTAACCCTAAACTTTAAAAGAGTTGCAATTTTAACCTTCTATAAGCTTTCGTTTGAAAGATTATTAAAAAAAGTATCTTCACATGCACTATTTGAATTCTAAAACATATGTATAATACAAATTGATAATATTTCAAAGAAAAACGACATTAGAACTAATTTTTTTTGAAATTTGTGAATTTTGGCAAGGTTATTTAATGGTTAATTTGTGCATTGATCAAATTTAATTTTGTGCAAAGCTTGATTTTATTGAAATTATTGTTATGGAGATTTTTATATGCTTTTGTTAAAATTAGAGGATGAATTAACGGAAATTGAATAGAGGGTAAACAAATGCAACATATGTCTGAGTTTATGGTATAATTTGATGAAATTGAGAGTTTAAGAGTAAAAATTGATACAATTACACAATTTTAGGGGTGAAATTGAATTTTTTTCATTAAAAAAATGAGAGAACAAGTATTATTTTTGCACCCAAAAAAAATCCAAAAACGAAAAAAAGGAAGGAAAAAAAAACAAAAAACGAGGGGAAAAGACGGAACAAAAAAAGAAAATAGAAAAAAAAAAGGAAAAGAAACAAAATCAATGCACAAACAGGGTTTGAACTAGGGAATTGAACAATGTTAGGAGGCTTATTCCAACATGACATACCATTTGATAATCTACTATGATCTTTAATACTAATTTTTAAATTTTAAATGTTGGCCCAACGTACCTCTGCCCTGATTATAGTATTATAGAAAAAAATTTCCTCTACCCCTAATTTTCTTAACAAATTATTCAATGAGATCGCCACATGAAGCTGCCTCCTTAAAGCTATCGAATTTAGATATTAAAATTTATCTTCCTCCTACTAAAATACAAAAGTAGAGTACTTTAACAATTTCTCTTATACATCAATAATGCAAAATTACTCGTGTTGTGGCAGCCATGTCGAATAACTTTTCTCCGAACAAATTTCTAATACATCCTAACAAACACAAAACCCCATCACTCGTACTCTGACACCTGTCCTCAATGCCACGTGCAACTATATTACCCTGTCTTTCGAAAGTACAAAACTACCCTCTGGGTTTGAGTGGGACATTTCACTTTGAGGTGGGCTTAATGGGAAAAGTGGAATGTGGGTGTAGTGAGAGGGAAAAAAGAGTAAAAGAGGATGACGACAGAACGGCTTTGTGAAAAAGGAAAGACATTGCGTTTTCAGTAATGTGGGTGTGGAGAGAGAAAAGGAGATTTTTCTTTTTTCTTTTTTTTTTTCACTTTCTTTCTTTTTTACGATCCCGAGAAGATTTCTCGTTTTTGTTTAACAACAAATAAGCAAAGTTAGCAGCTTTTATTTTGCATCTTTGAGAAAAAGAGGAATAGAAAGCATTTAGGTTATCCTCCTAGATTTATAAAGATATTTAAATTATATTTTATTGTATAAAAACTAGATTATTTTAAAAAATATTGTATATTTAAGCTTAAAGAAAATTAAATTTTATTTTTCCCATATGACTTATAAAACCTAAATACTTAGGCTAGCTAGGATTAGTGATTATCTATTTTGGTCGTTCTCAGTGCATGAATCGTTGTGAGAGTCTCAAATTGACCACTATAATTTGCAGAGCATTGAAATCATAGAGAAAGTGACTTCTGCCGACAAAAATCGACATAGAGTTCATACCATGGTATTAAATTTCTGTCGACATGTCGACATTTTCATCGAAATTTCTACATGTCCATAGGTTCAACATCGACATAAGAGGAGAATCGACATTTCTACTATACCGTACAAAATTGACGAAATATTAAAAAAAAATAGCAAGAAAATGTAACTTAATGTGAATTTAATAATATAACAAGTATTTTAATTCATTTAAAAAGTGTAAAATGTTCATTAATTAATTTAAATATTTTTTTTGAATTTTTTATTTTTAAAATTTGTCTAGAAATATTTATCAACATCGACATTTTATCGATATTTCCATCGACATTGACATTTTAAACCTTGGTTCATACTCAATTATGAAAAAAATAATTTTGATTTTCAAGACAAATTGTATAAAAGGACAAATTGATAGTGTAAAATCAACTCATGAAGAGAAACCGCCGCCGCCTATAACGGCTCTTATGGCCACCATCACCATCATGCTAGCTGCTAAATATTGTGTATGGTAAAAATGGGGCGTTCACTAAGAAATGAAAACCATGTGTGGAAAAAACATGGTTTTTAAAAATAAAAAAAAAATATTGCCTATCATTTTGAAAATGTTTTAAATGCATATTAATTTTCTTTTAACAAAAAAGTTAGTTATTAGACATAATTATTTCTACAATTTTAAAGTTAAACAGAAATTTTCAATCAAATAGTATGAAATATCTATTAGGTAAATGAATTATTCTTTTTCAAAAACTATAATTATAGAACAAGGAGACAAAAATACACACCGTTGCTACATCCAAATCATAGCTAAAAATGATATTGACTGAAAAATGGTTTGTTCTTTGAACATGGTTTTGTTTGTTTTTCAAACAAGTTTTGGTCATAATTCAGATCCATTCCCAAATTGACTCGAAAAAGTAAAATTTTGAGAATAATGATGTGGAAGACTCAATACTAGAGTTTTTTCTTTTTCTTTTTCTTTTCTATTTGTTAGTCTTTTAATATATATATCTTTTACCCTTATACAAATTTTAGATAAATAGTGAAATTAGTGCAACCAATTAGTGAAATTATCATTTTTCATAAATTTGTGGCTAATTATAGACATTTTATGGTTTGGATTATACTATTTTAGATGTTGTTAACCTAGGATGTGTTATTGTATTGTTGAGTTTGAGGGATTTTATTTTTTTATGTTTTAAGTTAGTTAAAACTTTTTTTTAGTTCAATCATTGCAAAGGTGAGAGATTAAACCATCGACTTTTGAGATAGTAATTGGTGTTTTATCTACTGAGTTATGCTCAGATTGGCAAGTTAGTTAAAACTTTTAAATGATTGAACGTCATTTTTCATTTTTATTATTTTTCTTTCTTTCTTTTAAAAGTTCAACAATATATGAGAATGAAGATATTCAAACCTCTCTAACATCTTGATCGGGAGTATATTTCCAATTGAACGTGAAATTGAAAAATAAACCTATTATATTCAAAATGGATCAATTATATATATTTAACCAAAGAAAAAACTTGAAAAGGAGTAGAAAAATATAATAATAAGAATAGTTAGGTGATATATATATATGTGTGTGTTGAGGATTATGATTTATGAAAGAAGAAATAAACACTTAATTCAGTGCAACTGTAATTCCAAAAAGAAAAGAAAAGAAAAGAAGAATTGACAAATTGATTTGAACATTTTCGAAAACAACAAAAAACAACACCATTATAAGAGAGAAGAAAGAAGATGAAAAAGATTTGCTTTTTGGCGATTTCAATTAGTGGCCCTTCCCAAGCATGGCCCTGTTGATTGAAAGGAAAATTAGGCAAATTGTCTTTGTTGAGTAAATCCATTTTCTTTTTTCTTTTTTCTTTTCTTTTCTTGTTCTTCTCCCCTTAATTAATGAGATTTATCATATCTTTTTCAAAAGATCCATCAATTTTTATCTATAAAAAATTCAATTCTCGCTCGTTGAAAATTAGAATTGGGTTGAACGTAAACTTTTTTTTTTTTTTTTCTTTTTTTAAAACTTAGGTTGAATGTAATACGTAAACATAGTACAATAAAAGTTAGATCATTTCATAATAATAATTATAATAAAAGTTATTGGAAAATAATAATTCAAACTATGACAAAATATATATATATATATATATACATGTTTTCTTTTTGGAATCTTACATAGGGTGGAGTCCAACGTAAGACCTCTAAGGAGAGGTGCAAATGCTTTAATTATTAAATTATGATAAAATGAATAAAAATATATTACATCAATAATAATAATAATAATAAAATCAATTTATATCTCTAAACTTTGTATTTTGAATAATAAAACTCTAAACTAATAATGGTAACAATTAAACCTCTAAACTTTCACAAGTGAATTAATTTAGATTCTTTATTAGTGATTCATAACTATTTTCACACTCCATTTAAAAATCAACTCAAAATCACCTAAATAAAATTATTCTTCCTCCAAAATCTAACCAAAATTACGAAAAAATATCACAGAATTCCTCCTAAACAAATAAAAAAAAATAGAGAAAGAACGGAAAAAGAAAAATCATCTATATTAGCGAAAGTCACTACTATCCATTTGATTTCAGCATTTCTCTCTAATATTACTTTAATCCTTGCATTTAAATAAGTCTTATACACATTTGAGAATAATGTATTTAAGGTTTAAAACAAAATCTTAATGAATGGTCTAAATTGATTCACTCTTGAAATTTTAATATTTTAATTGATACAATTATTAGCTTGGAGTTTTAATTTATCAAACCCCAAAGTTTAGGGGTGTAAATATATTTTGTCACATAGTAATTATTGTGATATCTTTATTTAGAATCTATGTTAATCATCAATTAGATAAATCAATCATTGCATGATAAAAACAAACTTATTACTATTGTCAAGTCAATCAATATTTGATGAATTTTTTTAAAATTGTTTATATTTGAGATTACCTTTAAAAGTATGTGTGTGTATATATATATGATATGAATATATTTTGAAAAATGAAGGTATCTGATATATTTTGACTTCTGTGATAGAATTTCACTATTTGGTTTGGATTTTGAAGGAGTCTGGGCTCAGTTCCTTGCCTGAGTGGGCTTTTTATCCAAGCCCATTTAGTTCAACAATTATAGGCTCGTGGATTTTTCCATCTCCAAGCGGCCCAATTTTCGATCCAATCATTGAAGGCCCAACAATCATAATGGCCCAATATAAGACTTGGGCCTTCAACATTTCAATCGAACTAAACAATGCAAGTCCAGAACCATGCTTCTTCGTACCGATCAACCAGAAGAAAAGGTGGCGCCTCCATGGCGAGAGCTTACCGTGGCCGGTGAATTCGTCGACGGACTTTGAACAGGGAGAGAATCGCAGAGTAACGTAAGGTGAAGAGAAGAAGGAATAAGCTTGTCGGGATCGGAAATTGCACGCATCTTTTGGTTTTATCAATCGACGGTCAAGTATGAGCTTCCTCTTTGGCAGCCGAAAAACTCCCGCAGGTTCTTAACGTTCTTACCTTCTCAAATTATGGATATTCTGCAGCTTTGTTCTTGATGATAGCGTGATTTCTTGTGATAAATTTCTAAATCTCGAGTTTGGTCCTATAAATGTCAGTTTTGCGTTCTTACCTTCTCAATTAATGTATACTCCGGAGCTTTTTTTCTTGTGATAGCGTGATTTCTTGTGTGAGTTTCTAATTCTGAAGTTCATTCCCGTAAACGTCAATTTGATGTGGATGAAATTCTTCGACAGTAATTTCAATACATGTAATTTTACTCGTGATGTCGAGGAATCAAACTTTCCTATGCGTTATAATTTGTGTAAGTAAATTGGCGCGTTCTATCACAATAGACGGCTCGAGATTATAATCTGTTTTGGTTTTCTAAACGCAGACCTTCTGCGGGAGAACAAGAGGATGCTAGATAAGTCCATTAGAGAAATAGAACGGGAAAGACAAGGCTTACAGTCTCAGGAAAAGAAGTTGATTGTCGAGATAAAGAAAAATGCTAAACAAGGACAAATGGTGAGTTAAGCAATTTAGAACATTTTCTTTGACATCGACACTTCAGTGACTGCATTTCTTTTGTTCTACTGGTCGCAAGCGTTCTTCTAATTTTGAATCGAAATCTAGTCTTCCATTTTTATGTTTCTTTAGGAAGGGCGATCGATACTAGGTTGGAACCATCAGCGCACAATTTCCTTGATTCCTTTTGTCTTTTTCAGGGAGCTGTTAAAATAATGGCCAAAGATCTTATCAGGACACGACATCAGATTGAAAAGTTTTATAAACTAAAATCACAGCTCCAGGGCGTGGCTTTGAGAATTCAGGTATTCTATGTACATCTTTCTCTGAAACTAATATTAGTTCTCTTCTTTCATGTTCATCAGAGCAAGTACAATTACTGCTGAGAACCATTTGTACAAATTTTTGGATTATAATTATAGATTGGATGTGCTAGGATGCAGGTGTAGTTATTCTTGATAGATGAGCTCTAAAAGTCTAAAATGAAAGTTTAAGGTTATAACTATCTAGAGCTTGTTAAGCTTCATTATAGATGCATTCTATTGGTTTAAATTTTAAATGAGGTGTGCCTATATACGTACTAAGAAAAGAAACATTTTACAAGCCTACAGTCTTCCCACATAATTAAGAACAAATAACGAAATTCTTTAGTATTAGTCTCATTTCACTTGCATCCTTTAATTTTCTTGTGTTGTAAAAGGAAAATTTGAACAAAATTGGGATTTTGAGGTAATACTACTTTCTTGCTTCAAGTTGATCTGCAAATTGGAAATTGAAGTAGTTTATTCAGCCACTTTTTAGAAAATAAATTTGATTCCATTAAATCTTATCTGCTTTTTTGGGGTTTGTTTCTAAATTGATTTTTAATATCAAATTTGGAAAAACTATTTTTTAGTTCTTTCTGATTTCTGAAACTTTACTGCGAAGGTTGTTTCTAGTATGTCTGCCTTCTGTTTACTTTTCGATCTTGTTTATCTAATATGTCACATTCTGGATCACTGTCCTCTGAAATACGCTATGAATAATATAATTTTCCATTATTTAATATTTATGTAACAAGTGGCTATATCATTAGAAAAAGAGAAAATATCGTTTTCTATTTGAAGAAAACTGCTCATTACTGTAAGAGCTTTCAACATTAAACAACTATCAAGTATTCTTTTTTCTTTTATATATATGTATTTTAAAGAAAACTATTATTTGATTTTGGCAATTGAATTTTTTTTTATAAACTTCATTCTCAAATGAACTCTTACTTTCTTTTTGAGACCATAAAGATATAAAGTTGTTTTTTTTTTAATCAATTGGCACGTACAATTTCTGCAATTGTGATTATTTAAAGGTTACAAATCACTTTTGGTCCCTGAACTTTCATAAAAGTAACAATTTAGTCCCTAGACTTTATTTTGAAACAATTTAGATTCTGTACTTTCAAATTTGTAACAATTTAATTCCTACTGTAGAAATTTCCATCAAAATTAAATGTCGATTTTTATTATTAAACGATTTAGACTTTGTAGCTTATAAACATATTGGGTTCCTAATTAGTTTATTGATGTATCTGTACAAGAAATCCATTAAATCTTAACAATAATTTTTACCATAGGGACTAAATCGTTACAAAATTCCAAATATAAGGACTAAATTGTTACATACTAAAGTTCAATGACTAAATTGTTACAAAATTGAGAGTACAGGGACTAAATCGTTATAGACCAAGTTCATGAACTAAGCTGTTATTTCCATGAAAGTTCAGGGGCCAAAAGTGATTTTTGACCTTATTTAAGGGCATGTTTGGGAGTGATTTTGGAATGCCCAAAATCACTTTCGACATGTCCAAAATCAATTCTTCTTCAAAATTGTGATGTTTGACAATGATAAGAAAGTGATTTTGGAAACATCCAAAATCACTTTAAGTTATTCCCGGTCAATCACTTAAGAGGTGATTCCCAAGTGATTTTGTCTTTAAAATGACTATTATTTCATATTCTAAAAAAATACATTACTTTTTGTAACGGTTAAAAACCGTCATCTTTTATAAAAAAAATTCATTCATTTCCATCAAAAAACATATATTCACAAAACCATCATCATTGAGGTCATCCATGAATATTTAAAAAATACCTATTTTTCTCTCTCTAAAGTTTTTATAATGTCTATCTCTTACTTTATTCTCTTTTTAACATTTTTATTCATTTTCTCACTTTTTTTCTCTCCAATGGTTAATCTCTAACTTTTTTTATCCCTAAATTTTTTCATTCATCTCTCTATAATTTTTGTATCTCTTTAACTTTTTTTTCTCTCTAATCTTGTACCTCTTGCTATAACTTTTTGCTCTTGAATTTTTTGTCTTTGACTTTGAACTTTTTTTTTTCAGTAAAGTTTTTCTCCCTAAAATTTTTATCATTTTCTTCAAATTTTTTGTATATCTCTCTAAATTTATTTCTCTATCTTTGATGTTTTCATTATTATTAAATTTTTCACTCTTAATTTTTTTGTCAATCTCTCTAAAATTTCTATCCCTCCATGTCTTTAACATTTTTTTTCTCTTCGAAACTTTAATTTTCTCTAGCTTTATTTTTTTCTCTCTTAATTTTTTAGTTCTCTTGGTATAACTTTTTTCTACCACCTTCTAATTTTTTATTTTTTTATTTTTTTTTATTTTTTTTATTTTTTTTTAAATTTCGAATGTAATACTCTCTTTAGTAATTTGATGATTCTAAAATCACATTTAAAAATAAACATTAATCGTTTAAAAAATACTTTTAATTAAATTTAAATCATTTTTACAAGGGTGGAACCAAAAATTAAAATGATTTATAACTAAAACTTTTACAAAATTAATTATAATTAAATAACTTAGCTTAAAACACTTATTTTAAAGTCACTCTAAAAAATGTCTTTAATCATTGAAAGTCACTTTTAATTGTATGAAAATCACTATTAAAAGTGTAGAACCAAACATTAAAATGATGATATGAAAATCACTTTTCATAAATCAATTATAAACAAATCAATTGTGCTAAAATCACTATTTCTAAAATCATTCCCAAACATGCCCTAAATTTTGCTCCAATTGTTTGCTGCCTGCAGACGCTGAAATCAACTCAAGCTATGGGAGAAGCCATGAAAGGTGTTACTAAGGCGATGGGCCAGATGAATAGGCGGATGAACTTACCGGCATTACAGAAGATAATGCAAGAGTTTGAGAGGCAGAATGAGAAGATGGAAATGACATCTGAAATAATGGCAGACGCTCTTGATGATGCTTTAGAAGGAGATGAAGAAGAGGAGGAGACAGATGAGCTTGTAAATCAGGTGCTTGATGAGATTGGAATTGATATCAACTCAGAGGTAAATTAAATGTGCTTGCATTTTTTATATTGTCATGGGAAAAGGTAATTTAAACACAATGGTGATTGCTTTCTGCTATCTCTCACATGCAGCTTGTGAATGCACCCTCAGCTTCTGTGTCAGTGTCAACTGCAAATAATAGGGTTGCCCAAGCAGAAGGCGAAGATACTGGAATTGACAGTGATTTACAGGCTAGGCTGGATAACTTGAGAAAGATGTAGGTTTCAATTATGGGGAATTAATAACACTCAGATAATATACATAATAAATCATGTATTGTTTATATTTGAACTCTATTCAGCCAAGTTTGTATTTGAATAATATATAATATATTGGCAAGTATGATCTCTTGTTTGGAGAAATGTGACAATGTATTTAGCACTTGTGATCAGGTAATTCTCTTTTTTACAAATTTCAAGCCTTCAAGCAAGACAAAAGGTTTGAATTGTTAGAATATGATGGCAATAGTACAGGGAACAATTTGGAAGAATCTGAGAATTGTCATGAGATTTACCATTCTACTTCTTTGTCAAGTTGTGCTAGAACTAGTAGCCTAGAAGCTTTTGAGTGCATATCGGCTTATTCCGATATGCAATCGAAGTATTAAACCATGTTTTCTGTCCCCGCCTCCCTCCTTACACGAGGAGAAAGCTCAATCTGGAGACTGTTATTACTGGCTACTACCTGAGAATTCACTGCCTCTGATGTCGACTCCCCATTAATACAAGCTACATGGTTGACTGGACTCCGGCAAAGCGGGCAATCTGAATGTGAAGAGAGCCATATGTCGATACATGGAGCATGAAAGACATGGTTGCAGCCGGGAAGCTGTCGTATGCATTCCCCATCATCAAAAGGTGACAAGCACAAAACGCACTCGGTTTCAGTATTAGTTTCTTCATTCTCATTTTCTTTCTTGTACTCGTACGTGATAGTTGAGATCTGTATGACATTTGAGTCTTCATGTTTAATGTTCTTAACAGGCTCAGTCGTCCCGGGCGAACGGCAACAGCAATTACACCATCCTAGCATTGTAAGATTGAAGAATGTGAGGGCTATCATCAGTGAACAAACAATGGCAAAGCCGGAGCAGATGAAGATTACAGACATGGTGACAGTATGAACAGAAACTTGCATGCAATATCATCAGATTAGGAGCTCTTAAGTATCGTGCTGACCAATGGCAATCAGAAAAAGATGCTGCAGCTGTAATGAAACAATGAACGGCAAATCTTATGGACGTATTTACAATTTCAACAGTCGTTCCAGGTATGAATATTCATAAAACGACATAAAAAACTTAATAAAACGACATAAAAAACTTTATAAAACGACATAAAAAACTTCATAAAACGACTTTTTGGGTTTTTGTTATAGGACATCCAAGTTTTTGTTGGTTCGGAACTGCTGAACTTGGAATATCTGCTTTGTTTAAGTCGTCCCTTATTGTTCTTTCCAATTTCGTTTATAATTTGGATGCAGGGTTGCGGCTAAGGTAACTTCTTTCTATAAGTGTTTATTATTATATATTATAGCTTCACTTCATATTTGTCTTGCTCTGTCTGAGTAAAACCACATACAGATATTTAGGAATTTTTGGAAATTATTTTCAAACGTAATTTTATTTCTTTGAGAACACTCGAAAGTCGTTTATTTTGAGGTTGTCTTAACCCTTTTTGGCTTTTTATTTCACAAGTTACTGATGGAATGATTTGATCAAATAACCAATGAAAATTAATATAAATGTATTCATTATAATTGCAGATAAATTGATACTGGAAAAAAAATTAAATATGTATTTTAGTCCCTCGATTATTTTTTTGAAAGTTTAATTCAATTTAGTTAAGCGTGTTTTAAGGTTTTCTAATTTAGTTCATATTTGGTGAATGTTAAAATTAACTAATGATCAACTTACCTAACATAATATTTAATAAATTAAAATCAGAAGTTTTAAATTTCTCCAAAATTTTAATAATTTAGTAAAAATATTGAGTTTTCTTCGCTTTGATAACTTTTATTTCTAATTTCTGTCCATTCACAAAGTATTATGTATATTCATAATCAACTAATTGTAACATTCTCCCAACTATGAGACTTAATTTTTTTAAAAATGTTAATACATAAAAAGAAGCATATACTATAACATTTTAGACCAGGGGACTAATTAAAGAAACTACCAGAGCACTATAACATATATTTAACCTTGAAAAACAAACACTTCCATTACGCCAAACTCATAAAAACAACTCGTTAACAAGGATTTTACGACTATCAAGCTCAAGAAATTCCTATAATTCGCCACCAGCAACGAACATTTGTTGCTACAGCTACAGCATTCAGATCAGTATTTTTTTTTTCTTCTTATTTTCGATTTCTTTTTCAAGGGGAAAAAATAAGACAAGTGTTGTGTTTATTTACAATGTTACAAGCACACTGCCGAACTCATCTCATGCATACTACTCCCACTAACTCCTCCACCCCCCAACTTGCCTTGGCCATGATTTGAAGGAGGAATTTGAGCATGCATCTCAGCAAGCTCCCTCACCCGTAACAAGATCTGTGAAGGAATCGACACCGACGCATGTTTCCGAGAACTAATCTACATTGATTATCCAAAAACGAAGATTGAAGGATATAATCATAATGGGGAAATAATCAAAGAACAGTAGTATTCAATCGAATGCTTACCCCTTCATCAACAGGTGTCTGCGCAAAACTAGCTTTGAGCAAGTTTCTCCATTTATCCTACAAAAGAGAAACCTATTTTCAGCTAAAGTAAAGAAAAAGTGTTCCAAACAACCTAAACATAGAGCTCAATAGTTAAGACATCAGTAATCTTTTCTTTTCTAAAAGTTAGAAGATTTGAATTTCCACTCCTACGATTGTGATGCTACATTCTAAAATGCTTTTTTTTACTAAAAATAATCAAGAATGATTCCCAAATCCACAGCCCTTTGCTCGTTTTCTTTGTTCTTCCTTGGCAATCCTGTCAAGAGTTACATTTTGAAATATTATTGTGGATAGTTTATGAGAAAAAATGTACCTTGAGATCAACTGATGTACGGTATGAGTATGATGAAAAAGACAGTTTCTTGATCTCAGACCATCTACCAGCTCCGCATATCGACACACCCTCTACTAATTTGATGACCTCAACAAGAGTCCAAGCGCGATGATGCTTCCTCCTCGTTCCGCCTTTTGGTGTTGGAACAATTACCGCGTTATCATCCGATGCATTGCCAGAAGCTGTTTGCTTTTGCTCCAAATTCTTCTCCACTTCATCTGTGTCCATAACTGAAGGATTCTGTTCTTTGTCTGGAAGGGTAAACTAAGCAGAAAAATAGAATAACCCCAGTCAGAAGCCGTCCAAATAATTATCAGTATGAGTAACCAACCATAAACCATAGATGCCTATGTTGAAGCCATTCAAAATGGGGTCGCTTTTCAAAATTTAACTAAGAAGTAGTGCATTACAAGGTGTAAAGAAAGTCATGAATTTAGTCAGGTGTTTGATCCCTATCCATATACTGAAAAAAGGAAAACATTAACTTAAATAGGCCTAAACACATACCACAAGGGCTACGATGTCTTTCCTTGGACGGCTCCTTCGAACTCTCGAAACACATGGAACTTGAAATCCAGATCCACCAAGTGAATCCAATCTTGTGATGACAGTTCTTCCCCCATCTGAACAGATTTTCTTAATAGGTCTTGCAATAGAATTTGCAGATATGCCATCTGATACACCGTTTTTATTCAAACTTATCACCTTTTGGACATACTCTCTTGACTCCACTTCAGAAAGTTCTTCAATATACCGCTTGGTAGGCTTCCGAATTCTTTTAACAGCAGCTCTCTCTTCGTGTTGATCTTCACTTCCATGATCAAGTTCCATATCCTCAGCGTGATGATGGTCCTTATTTTCCAAAGTGTAAGTTGTTGGCAAACCTCTGCATTCAATATTCAAAGCTTCAGCAGTTGGAACAGTGAGCACGCCCTCCACATTTTGAGAACTTTCTTCGACAAACTTGCCTTCCTTAATTATAAAAGATGAGGCTGGAATGTCGCATGAGTTGGTTAATCCCATGGCAATTCTCCTCTTAAGCCACGATTTGTCTTTAACTGTAGTGTCTCTCCCAAAAGTTGCTTTGAAACATTCATGAAGTTCTCTAATTGACAGATTATCCAGGCATATGTCCCCCTTTAACAAGGAAAAATCAGGGTTAGACGTAGTGCAAATGGCATCTGAGGATTCGGATTCCACTGATTTATCTGGATGCTTTAAACAATCGCCCAGACTCCCATGTTCATTCTCATGATTCTCATTTAAATTTGAAGAAATTGAATGAGGAATTTCCTGCGGTGAAATTTTAGATTGGAGCTTCTCATCAATAACAGGCAATCTACCATGCTGATCAGAACCCTTCCTGTCTCCATTCACATAAGAAGAAGCATAGTTAGGCGATCCACATGCTAAGCGAAGCCTCTCTTCCTGTTTCACCTTTTGCAGTACCTCCTCAATGTACTACAAGATATTGAAAGGCAAAATCAGTTCAAATTATTAGTGACTTGATAAGGAAGCTTCTAAAAAACATGCTATCATACTAGGAGAAAACAACAAAAATCTAAAGATTTCTTGAGAAGAGTGTGGAGTCCATCTAAGAAAATTAAACAGAGAACACTCAGAAATAATAACAATTATTATAGCAAATAACAAATTTCCTTTTGCACTCCAAGAAACCAGTCAGAATCTTCAAAAAAAAAAAAAGGAAGAAAGCATTTCATTTCATAAGAAAGCAACTTTTGTACCTCCAATCGGGCATTATACCCTGCATCAGCTTCAAAGGTTTCAGATCGTGGTAAACCTGGCATATCTTTACAATACAGACATCATAAGCCAAAGTCAAAAAAACAAAAGGAACATGTTGAGCCTAGTTGATAATATGAAATGTGTATAACCTTCTAACCTATGATAGTTATAGATGGCCAATTTGACCAATTCAACTCAAAAGGTAATATGATCATAAATCTATTGGTACGCATGACCAATAACAGATATGATCATAACTATGCTATTTGATATAACTAGCAACACATAATAAGACTGGAAGAAGACCATTCAAGAGGCATTAATAAACAGGCAACTCAATACAGAATAGATTTAGTGAATGCAAGGTTGACAAAATAAAAATGAAGATGTGGGTAACTAGTCTCTAATCAAGATTTAAGTCCGCTCACCATTTAAATCACAGATCGAAGACTGAAAGTGTTCGATACATCCTATCCTAGAAAGGACACACTAAGGAGTAATTATAATAACAGGAGAAAGGGGGAAAAAAAGAAAGAAAAAGCAACCATTTGAGATTTCTACATGAGGCTTCCCAAATAAAGTGCCTTCAGTGGGTACGCATCCTACAATTTGTCCTGCAACTTCCACTTTTTCATTCTTGTCATCTTCAAGTAAATCCTCAACCTCCATTACCTCATCATCTGTGGCTGGAACGAATCTGCCATCACCATCAACCTAAATATGACATACAAAACTTCATGAAAAGTTTAAATGAAGACTAATGTGGAATGTGAAAAGAAAAGGACAAAAGAAAGTAATACTAGTACTGCAATCTCCACTACAACACTGATGAAAATGACGAGATCACATAACTTCTTCCACAGATATTTGTAGATTTTCAACAAAATTACCATACCTGAGTTGCAATGTTGTCTTCCACCTATAGAAAAAAATGAAAAAAGGGGGCTTTTCCACTATTATATAACAAAGTGGCCAAAGTGAGCATAGCTTAGCGGTATTTGACATGTACCCTCAACCAAGAGGTCAAAGATTCAAATCCCCCCACCCCCAAATGTTGTTGAACTAAAAAAACTATAATATAACAAAGTGATAATACCACCTGATGTTACTAACTTAACATAACTACGAATGCTTGCTATTTAAAACAGAATTAGGAGACAAAAGACTTCACCAACTTCTTTGATCCTATTTTTTTTAGAGGGGGGCTACAATTTTTTCAATCTATTTTCTTAGTCCTCACAATATGAAACAGGTTTATTTCCAGATATCCATTCAGTACCTTCATCAATTGACACCTCTATGAGTATGACGGTATCTTTAACCTGCATAGAGTACTCCAATCAGAATGATGGTCTCAGCTAGAGGCTTATGAAGCCACCAATCAGTAACTTATGAACATGGATAGATTGCACCAAAAACAGTTCAAAACCTAGAGGTTCTATTCAATCACAAGAGATTATACTCGGGTATGATTTGGATATTATTTGTACCATAAGCAGCAAAGATACAGAATTAGCTAAAGAAATGAAATTCCTTCAAACAAGAAAATCGAAAAGGTACAAAAACTTCAAAGTTCAAACAAAATGAGTGAAAAAAGATACCCGAACAAGTTTGTACACAACTGGGTCGGCAATCTGATTGGGAGACAGAGTGGACTCCTCCTGCCCGACCCCGCTTTCCACAATCTTCCCTTCATTCTCCACAAATCCAACCACTGTTTCCATGTAAAATCCACCACATGCAACTCAAATACATAAACTGAAACCCCCAAAAGAAGACAAGAAATAAATAAATAAACAAAGAATTCAAACTAACATCTGTATCAACGAAAAAGAAAATCACTCCTCCATCAACCTCGTGTAACTCAAACTTTCAATTACAGATCAATAGCCCCAAATTCATGAATCTTTAATTCAGTAATATAAACAAATTCATATCCAATTGATCAGAAACCCGAAATTTCATAAAATTCCACTGAACAACCAACCAAGACAGCTACTCTATTAATCCTACTACACCGAATTCCAACGAACTAGTCAATAGACTCAAGACCAACGAGTTGCAGAGAAAGATACATTAAACACTGATGGAACCGAGAAAAGACCGGAAAATCATCACAGAGAAAAGAAGTTCGTCGCCACTTACCATAGAACCAAGTGAAAGCCGAGTTGACTCAGCCACTGAAACCGGAAAATCTACTGAAAGAGACAGTATTGGGCTTATTCACGAAGCTTTTGCGCACAGGAACAATCGCGAAATCGAGGAAAATCGCGAGAGAGAGAAAGAAACTTGTACAATGTACATTACGAAAAAAGAACAGTGAATTGCAAGAGGAATTTCGGACTATACGTGCACACGAGATAGGGTATCTTTATCGGGCTTGCTTTTTGGGCACGCTGTTTTTCTACCACTGCTATTCCAAAACCGGACTCCAAAGATTTTCACTTGCAGTTTAATTGTAAACCCTCACGTCCGAAACAGTTCGTCGAACTCGGCCCACTGAATATAAAAGTTATTATTCACACGTGCTTATCGTTTTGTCATTCTTCGTAGGCCAATAAACATGTGTTATCAATCTATAATTTGGGCTTCGGCCCAACATGTGAGAAGCCCAAACATACTTTCATATGGGCCGAACCATACATTTATGTTGACATTGTCTGATTTGAAGAAATTATTGCAATCTGACCAAAATGTCAAATTTAAACCTTAATTCCCACGTGTTAAACTAAAAACATGATCAAAATAATACTAGAAGTTCGAATCTTCATCCTCATATATTGAATTAAAAAAACAAAGCAATGACATAAATTCCAATATCAAACCTATGTTGGGTTGATATCGATAGGAGTGTAAAAAACCGAACTGAAAACGGATTGTGATAATACCATAAAGGTG
This sequence comes from Trichosanthes truncata, assembly GCA_033996785.1. Classification (NCBI taxonomy): domain Eukaryota; kingdom Viridiplantae; phylum Streptophyta; class Magnoliopsida; order Cucurbitales; family Cucurbitaceae; genus Trichosanthes; species Trichosanthes truncata. Next base: position 58,145,623 of record MU867259.1, read on the forward strand.
GGTTGTTCGGCTCATGTTACAAAAGTAGATTAAGATTACGATTAAACACTACGGGCTCTGACATAAAGTAAAGTAACAAGGTTGTTGTGAATATTTGTAACAAAAACATGCCAAAATCATAACTCCAAACAGAAGAAAAACGACATCAAAACTTAGAATTCCATATTCTGAAAGAAATAAATGATATTGTAATAGAACCACTAGACTACTAGTTGCTCCCTCATATCTGCTGCTCTTCTTCTCTTAAGCTGCTCCAACCTCAATCTCGGCTGTCGGAATCACAGCCACGGGCCTAACGAACTCCTCTTCCTCCTTGGGAGTATGGATAGTAACCAAATCGGGAAGGGGTGTCGGTGGACCTTGCTTGCCCTTCGGGTCCCAATCGAGCATGATCTTGACTTTGATACCCAGAACACCCTGTAAATGAAATGTAAATGAAAGAAACAGAGACATCAATTAAAGAACAGAAACATCCACATATGTGATTCAAGAAAACGAATGCCATGTTCGGGGAAGCTATGAAGCCCGAAGCTCCCTCCTCTTGAGGTGATACTGACCTGTCTAAGGAGAACGTGTCTCACGGCAGAGTCTATGTACTCTTTCACTGGCTGTCCAGATGAGATCATGTATCCATCCTTGAATTTCATGGACTTCGCACGCTGAGCCCTCAGCTTACCACTAACAATAACCTGCATAATTCAGAACACAACTTAATAAAAATGGAATATACTAGTCAGTCCTCGAAAACATTAGGAACCAATATCATTCAAATAAAATTAGTACTGACCTCACATCCCTTAGCTCCACTCTCCATGACAAATCTGAGGACACCATAGCAAGCCCTGAAAAATTAAAAAAAGTAACGCTTAATAGAAGTGATTGCCCAAATAAAGAGCTTAGCAGGTTAACAAGCTACAGTCCCAAAACAAACAATCAGTATCCACTAAGAACATTTTCATAATTATGTAATATCACACCCTAAGATTGAAAATTACCAACCAAACTTAGAAACTATAATAGCATCCATAATTTCTGTTACATACCTCCTCACAGCAAGGCCTCCAAGAAGCTTGTAGCGAAGAGACTCGGCTTGAGCAATGGCACAGAGTCCTCTGTTATTGACCTTCTCGGCATATAGCTCAACACTGTTTTCAGGGAACTTGAAACGCTTCTGAACAACAGATGTCAATTCTCTGATTCTCCTTCCTTTCTCACCTGAAGCCGTAATTGAATGCATAGTCAGACACCAGATCCAAAAGCAATAGTAACAACACCAAAACTAAGAAACCCAACAGGTAATATGATACATCTCATCTCTCAATTCTTTTATGATCCAGGGAACTGCTATTAGCTGAAATATTCAAATTCACTTCAATGGAAGCAAAATGTTTTTTAATGCATTAGCAGAGTAGATAGCATTCATATCTATATCCTCCAATAACGTTAAACTTCAAATCCAAATAAAGCAAACAGCTCCAATAACCTCTAACGAAGAAAAATATAACTATGTCAAGCATCCAGCACCAACAAACACAATTAAACTGAACATTGTACTTAAACCCCACCTCAGTCACCTTATTTACTGAAGTTAAAATTCAACATCAACCAACCCAATTTCCAAGGTCATCATAACAAATCTCAAAGCACTAACACTTCAACACAATTCCATACGCCTCTCTAAGATACTACAAATCCTAAAATTCGAGATTCCACGTCATGAGAATTATATGAGAATCCAATTAGAGATGAATACGCACTTCAGCAATTTGATGCGGGAATGTGAAACTACATTAAGAAACACAAAAAAAAAAATAAAAGACACTCGTAGCGGTAGATTGATATGAAACAAAAACAGACTCCAATCTTCCCAAATCTATTCCAAAAATTCGCAGGATAAATAATCAAATCTATGAGAGAAAAGACTCTTACCAAGAACATTCTGAGTACGAGTAGCCCTAATGATAATCTCAGTCCGCATAGGAGTAACCCTAACTTCAACTCCGGAGTATCCATCCTCTGCAAGCTCTCTGGTAAGAACTTCGTTAAGCTCGGCGAAGAACACTCCATCGGCCACAAACTATATCCGAGTGAATCAAATAAGTTTCAAAAACATCAGAATGGGCAGAATATTTTGCGTCTCGTGAAAAAATATCAAATGAAGAAGCAAATCCGATACCAACCTTTCGCTTTTTGCTCATTTGAGTTGCCATGTTTGGTTGCTGGTGCTGTCGCCGTTCACCGCTCTTCTGCGCGTACTCTAGGTTGAAGATGAACAAAACCCTAGGAAACGCTGAGAGCCTGAGAGACGATAATATCCTCAAATGAAGATTTTAATGTCTAAGATTGGGCCTTCAGCTGTCTTCTTGGCCCAAAAAAAGTTAATGGGCCGTTCAAATGGAAGGCTTGCATGAATATTCCAGGGAAATAAAATAAATATTTGTTCAATATTTATAATTATCTAAGATTCTATAATAAATTATCTAACGTTCAATTGTTTTTATTAATTTTATCATTTTCTCTTTCGTAATTGCACCTCATTTGATTTAAAATATTTTATTTTGAATTATTCACTAATTTTGATTCTTTTTTTATTTTAATAAAATATTTTTTTCATAAATCTGTACTTCCTTCCTCATGCTATGTCCTATATTTGTAATATTTTCTTAGGTTTAATTTAAAGTTTACAGTTTTAAGGTTTAAGTTATTTTGAATCCTTTAAAAGTGTTTTTAGCTTTCAAAACACTCCTCAAAATTAAAGAGTTAAACCATTTGCCAACACAAATAATTATTAGCAAGCTTGGAAGAAATTGCACTTTCCAACTATTGTTTGATTAGTCAGTTATTTTGTTTGAAAAAATAACACCAATCAACCTATGTTAGTTTTGATCGGTTTTGTTAATTTTTTGTTTACTTGTTCTTCTAGTTTAGGAAAAATTATTTGATGACGGCACTACAATGTAGTTGACAATTTTCCACTGTTAGATGTAGAGGGAGAAGTGTCTCAAATTTATATCAATTAGTTATTAAGGGCATAGATATTATTGAATCCACACATTCAACGATTATTACGAGGCAACCACATTGTGGATGGCTCATTGAATAATTAGTCCTAGTGTAGACTTCATGTGTGTTTTTTTAATATGTATGGAATGTTAACTTTGTTAGGAGATTATTTATATTCAATTATATTAATATACATGAGGATTTTGTAATCTAACTCTAAAAAAAACCTAAAAGAGGATCTATTCGAAACACTTTCAAATTTGTTGAGGCGTGCATAACTCAACCAGTAAATATATCATTTTATGACTATTTGGGGCACTGAATGAATTATAATAATTTATAGAGTTGTATAATTTGTGTTTAGGATGTAAAATTATTTAATATGAATTATAATAGTTTGTGTTTGAATCATCCACATATTATTATAATCCATGTCCGAAAGTGCCCCTTACTTCTCTACAATTTGAACGTTCAAATCGGAAAAAAAAAATGTATTAAGCTCAAAATAAATAAATAAAAGAAAGAAAACGATTTTGCTTAAATTGCCACTCAAATTGTCAAAATGGCTAAACAGAGAAGGATAGCATTGGAATTTCACATTGTTATCCCCTCCAAATAGCGGGAATGGAAGTGGCTGGTCGAGAGCAGAGAAATTACAGAAAGCGAAAAGCCTCTGCCAAATGGTCAGCAATCTCCTTCTCCACAGCGTCGCGCCCAGTCCCTGCACTGAACTCAATCCAATTTTCAAATGGAAAAATTCCTCTTCGCTCTTCTTCATCTCGAGAAGGCACGAAAGATTTCGTTGCTTCGCCAAGAAGAAAATCGGATTCATGGATCAAATTCTTGACTACATTGAAGGTGCGCTTTAAATTCAGCACAAAAAAATTCGAGAGTGGAAAATCTTTTGTTCGATGATTTTGTTAATTTTATGATCTCGTTTTGAATTACTCTGACTGTTATCTTATTTTACTTTTTGCGCTTTCTTGTTTGATTTTAGGCGGTCCGAAGTTAAGGAAATGGTATGGGGCGCCTGACCTTGTTTCTAAAGATGATTCTGTCCTTAAAGACGAGGATGAATATGCTGGTAATGTGTATAGGAACAAATAGTTTTATACGTCTTCTGATTTTCTGTTTTCTTAGATTGAGTTTGTTTCATTAGTACAGAGGAAGATACAACCAGGGATGCAGTTTTGGTGACTGATGGGGATACTGAAATGGGTCAGGTGTGTTTTTGCGTTGTTTCATCGTTTGATTTTGTATAGCAATTGTGACGAGCATGATAATTTTTCCTTCTAACTCGATTGGTATGTAAATGAAGACATGAACAATGTGATTTATGGCTAGCCTGATCTTAGTCAGTATATCAAGTAGACAGAATCTTGCATTTTGTTATGCACTGCTTGGTTTTTGCCTCTTCAAAATTCTTTCATTTTGTTATGTCATGTGTATTGTGTAATAACGATTAATTCCCACTGTGATCAACTTCTCTAATATCCAACAAAGTGACATCTATGCCTTATGCAGACGGTTATATTGTCGTTGATTGTGAAGAAAACCAGAGTCAAGGCACTGGTGAAAGACAAACAAGCTGCCCTTGAAGCTTTTGGATTATACGTTGAGGTGGGTGGATTCAGATTTTAGGAACGCTACATGCAGAATCAGGATAGTATGCTACATTTGCTTTTATTTGTCTGTCTTCCGCGTGTTTTTAACTTAAAGGAACTGTTGGTTCTGTGGTTCTTGTTTCATGTGCAAAGCCAGTAGCCGGTGACATAAGAGATGAGCAATCATTGAAGAAAGCTCTAAGAGAAGTTCGCACTATCATATGCCCAAAAGTATGCACATTAAATTCCAATCTGCTATTATTTTTCCCTAAATTACCCCCTATCTCTTGTTTGAAAATGCTCGAGGCAACATGATATATTGTTTTTGTATTTACTCTTGCTTTCATTAATTTTAGATGCACCTTTAGATTTCTGGATTTATGCTCATCCATTTTGTTCTTATTTACCAGAAAGAATATTTAGAAGGGAATATTAATTATAGTAAGCTAGAAACCATCCTGGTGTTGGACATGGATAACTCATAACATATATGGAGGAACGTGGGTCATCTTACATTGCCGGACTAGTTTCTTCCTGGATTTTCCACTAGCGATTACATAGATGATTGAACATAAGTTCACATTTTATCTTATGTGTTAAGAATATGAATAAAAGATTAAACAAACCATAACTTAGCACCCTTAGTTTTTGAATTTTGAGGTAGTTTAATATAGTATTAGAGTAGGAGGACTTGTGTTCAAATTTTTGTAATGTCATTTCCTTTCCAATTAATATTGATAATCACATATTGGTTCTTGTGTTAATTTCCAAGCCCACCAGTGAGAGGGAGTGTTAAGAATATGAATAAAAGATCAAATATTTCATTGCTTATCAACTTAAGCTTTTTGTATTGAGTGTTGGTTTATCGTCAAGTTATGAGCATGAGCATGTATTACTCCTTTAAGTTTAAACTTTCGTGTAAATATATTGATATTTTTTTATTGAACCTTATTAAAGGGAACCATGATGGCCATTCACTCATCAGGTTTGTTAATTATTGTATCACCAGGAAGGTTTCTTATCCAATGCTGGAAGCCTGAAAGGAGTGCAACATATAGTTCTCTTATCGCAGGTATACATCCCTCACCTTCCCCGTCTCTTTGGCATAGATACACATGTTGAAAACAAACAAGTATTATGTAGAAACAGGAACGAAGCTCATTTCTTCGATTTATATTCATTGTCGTGACTTAATAAGGTTGCAGTTATCCAATTATAAAAGTGCTGGTGGTGTTCAAGCTCTTCTTAAAGGCAATGCAAGAAAACTGGCTGAGCAAGACGAAGCAGTTCTAGTGGCATCAGGAATTCCTTATACCATCATACGAGCTGGTTTGTTGATAGATACACCTGGTGGAAATCAAGGATTCAGCTTTGAAGAGGTTCTTTTTCTGTCTTAAATGCTCCTCTATTAACAGCTAACTGATATAGTAAATAACTGTTTGCTAATCCAAACATGACTGGTTTTTTTTAAGGGAGTGTATGGAAACATGATATTGAGAATTGAGATGAGACACTTTATTATATTTTTGTACCTAATGAATTATTGTATTGCGTATTCGGTGCTATTATTTAGGGTTGTGCAGCTACGGGAACGCTCAGCAAGGAGGATGCTGCCTTCATTTGTGTCGAAGCTACTGGTGCAATTCCTAAAGGAGGGTTTGCGTTTGAGGTTGGTATATTTATAGATTGTTTGGGGCATAGGTTATAATAGTCTGTAGAATACTCTGCACTCCAAACACATACTATTATAACTCAAACTAAATATCTCTACATCCTAAACACAAATTATATAACTCCATAGACTATTATAACCCACTCAGCGTCCCAAACAGCCTCTTAATGTTTATGCCGAGCGCCCAAGATTGTTTTTTTTATAAATTTCATTTAACTTTTGAAAATTGGAGGTAAGGATCCTGTAGTTGTGAGATAGAATAGATTAAGGGTAAGTTTGAAATGACTTTTGCAAGGATGAAAAATATTTTTAGTCCAATAAAAGCACTTTTCAAAGTTTTTAATGTAAATAGTAAAGGGTTTAAAAGAAATGAGTTCAAGTCATGGTGGTCATCTACTTAGGATTGAATATCCTACGAGTTACCTTTGCTACTAAATGTAATTGGGTTAAGCAGTTGTCCCATAAGAATAGTCAGAGGTGCACACAAATTAGCCAAGACACTCATGGATATCAATAAAAAAAAATTTATAGCATTTGGGATACTCAAAAGTGATTTTGAAAATTCTTAAACTATTTAAAATACTTGATTAAAAAATGCATGATGAGAAATGTTTTTCATTTGAAAATACTCTTTTCAGAAATCATCCCAAACTCACTCATATTGAAGTAGAAATCTAAACGGATCATGCAAGATATTGACCTTAGATCACATCTAATGGTTCAAACTATTTCTTTTCTCGCTAATCTCTCCAACTACATTGTAATCTCAAATTTTGTGTTCCTTGTATGTCATGTCACAACAGGTAGCCAATGGAAATGAACAAGTATCAGATTGGAAAGGGTGCTTGGCAAGATTACTGGAGAAAACAGAGCAGCCTCAATGACAATGCTTAAGATATGAAATGTATATATATATATATATATATATATATACATTTCATGCATGCAAAATATTAGATTGAATGTTTTTGCCATCTGCTCTTGTCTTTTGATATTGCCATTCTTTTCAATTGTGATTAAGCTTGAGAAATAGCATTCAAAATCTTGCAAGCAAGAATCCCATTTGTTGCATTAGCAGCCAAGATCAAGATGATCTTTTGGACAGAGCACAGAGTTTCTCTATGCCCCGTACTTTTACATGAACATATTATTATTTCACTATTTATTGTTGTTGTCTCATTCATGATGAACGTATTCTAATTATCTAGCTGTATTGTTCTGCTATACTGCAAGTTGCATGGCTTAGTGCTAAAAAAGGGTCATGTAAATAATAAAGGGATTAAAGTGAATAAGTTCATATCATGGTGACTACTTACTTAGAATTTGATATTTCACGAGTTACCTTGACAACCAAGTATAGTAGGATTAGGCGGTTGTCTCGTGAAAATAATCGAAGTGTGCGCAAAGTGACTCCAAATGGCCACGAATATTGAAAAGAAAAAAGAGTTGCCCATCAGAACATGTCCAACTTTCAAAATCATGAAAGTTAGAATAAACATACATCAGTTGGAGGATAATTTTATTGTATTGTTTTATATTTCTAAAGAAAAAACTTTCTTCAAGTTTGTCTGGAAAAAATCTAAGCTATGATTTGGAGGAGAACATTGAGAAGGGGTTTTTTTTTTTTTTTTTTGACCTAAAAAATGGTGTGGAAATGAAATTTAACTTGATTTCTCAAAATAACGTTATATAACCCGCTAGAATCATCAAACATTTTTTTTTCTTTTGGCTCTTGACTCTATCTCCTCTCACTCTCTCTAACTCCTAATTTTTCTTCTCGCTCTCGTTTCCATTCCCTTCCCTCTCGACTCTTGCTTCCATTTCTTTTCCTTCCTGCTTTGGCTCTGTATTTTCTCTCTCGCTCTTGCTTTTGTCTTCCCATTTTCCCTCTTGCTCTAGAATCATGGACGATCAAATCTGGAAATTAACGAGAGAGAAGAGAAAGGTAGAAGAGAAAAAGAGGAAAAGTGAGAGGGAAGGAAACGAGAGGATGAGGAAAACGAGAGATGAAAGAAAAAAACAATAATATTAAAAAAATATTTACTGACATCAACAAAAAGTTATATAAAGTTATTTTGAAAAAATAGGTTAAATTTCATTTCCTCACCACTTTTTAGGTCATTTGTACCGAAAACCCAAGAAGAAGAATGACAGAGAAAACTTGAAGTCGATGCCCAGAGAAGTCTCTTGTGGCTTTCTCAACGAGGCCGATCAACATATCAGGTTGGTGAAAGAGAACCTTTTGGACAGTCGAACTGAATTTTTCTTTTAATTTTTATATTCTTTATTGAAATTGATCGTGTTTTTACTATTTTCTTTCAAGTTATAGTAAATTATTTGATGCAACTTTTGTAGTGATATATGTTTTTTTCCTCTTAAATTTATAGCATTACAATTATGAGGTGAGATTTGAACATTTATCTTTAATAAAGATTTCTAATCCAGTGAGTTATACTCGAATGGTAGGGTTTTGACAGAATTGAATTTGTTATATACTTTGTTGCTTTTTATCATTAGTTCTTATATGTTTCTTTGGTTCCAATCTCTTGATGGGACATAGTAATAGATTAAAATTTCTAACTTACATAAATAGAACAAATTAATAGAAAAAAAAAAGTGGACTAAAAATTCCTCTTAATTGAATTCCTTCTTACACATATTTTTTTTAAAAAGTTTTAGAAGTATTTTTGTTTAGTCTGTAATAATTTTATTGAATAATAAAAACAGTACCACGACCATCTTTTTCTTTTTTAGTTCAACAAGTAGGGTGGAAGATCGAACTATCAGCTTTTGAGATGATAATTGGTGTCTAATCTACGCTCATATTGATATATCATAACCAACATTAATGATTGTTGTGCATATTAACTTTTCTTTAGTCAATATTTTTTTAGGGAAGACGAATTTATGTAAGATTTTTTTTTTTTTTTTTTTTTAAAATTGAGAAGTATTGTTTTTTACTCTAAGCTAGACAACATGTATCAATTTTTACTATGAACTTTCAATTTTCATCAAATTTACACCTTGAACTTTACTAAGTATCATAATCTTAGTGTTACCATTCTTACTCTCTAATAGACTTTCATTTAAAAATTCGTCAATGAAAATATTTTCATTTGCATTTAATGAAGATAAAATGTATGTTTAGTAAATAGTAAAGAATAATGAAACTTCACATAAAAACGATGGAAGAGTTGAATTTTTGTCGAAATGTATGAGTTTTGAAATATTCATTTAATCGTCAATTTTGTGCATTAATTATGTTTAATTTTTTTGTAAAGTTTGAATTTGGTTAAAATTTGTGAGTTTTTAGCAAGTAAATTTAAATTAAATATAGGACATAACGCTTAGAATTTAATTTAATGAAATTAAAAGTTTATACTAAAAATTATCCCATCTGTCAAGTTCAGCATAAAAATTGATTTTTTTTCCCTCAAAACTAATTTTTTTTTTTTTTAGAGGATATGTTGAGGGAAAAAAAAGCTTAATATTCATTCTATACGAAAATATCATCACGTCACGGTAGGAGAATGGAGGAAATGAATTAATTTCACGATCAGATACGGGAGTGCTCACAGTAATGAATTGTAAGCTCAGATCGAACGTACGAGAACAATCCACGTATTATGGTTGAATCCTTTTGCACAAAAAATTATATATGACCCATTCGTAAAACGGTCCATCAGGTGACGTGTACGAATCCTACTGCTCGTTCTTCAACACTTTTGTTCTTCCTCCGCCCTTCTCTTCCCCGTTCCTCTTTCCTTCTCCCCTTCGGATTCACCCGTTTGCCGTTTCTCTGCAAATTCTGATTCAATTTCTACCATGAATTAGTTTCTTCATCTTTGCTCATCGTTGAATTTCAATGGCAGACAGTACCTCGTCGCCTATACCGGTTCAACCGAACCCGATGGACCCTTCGCCACCGCCGCCGCAGCAACAACCGCAGGTTCAACCTTCAGCCACCGCTATTCCACAGAATTCATCGAATCCAGCAAATTCGTCTGGAAATCCTCCCATTCCGTCGCCTTCTGCGCTTGCTCAATCGCCTTCGATTGACCACTTACATACGCTGTCGCAAATCTCTTCTCCTCCTCTTTCGCACATCTCTCTCCCTCAAAATCAACAGCAACAGCAACAACTGAGCCCTGCGGTTGGATTGGAGTACCAACAGAAGCCTCTACAGCAGCAGCAGCAACAACAACAACATTCGCAGCAATTGGTGCAACAGCCTCAGAATGCGAATGCGATGACGAATTTCCAAATCCAGCAGGCTTTACAACGGTCCCCTTCAATCTCTAGGTTGAACCAACTGCAACCGCAGCAGCAGCAGCAGTTTGGGATGTTGAGACAGCAACCGGGGCTTTATAGTCAGATGAATTTTGGTGGGTCTTCTACAAATCAGCAGCAGCAGCAACAGCCTAACCAACAACACCAAATGGGAACTGGGAATCTGTCGCGGTCTGCATTAATTGGTCAGGGTAACCATTTGCCCATGTTGTCTGGGGCGGCTGCTGCTGCTCAGTATAACTTGCAGTCACAATTACTGGCTTCGGTATGCTCTGAACTCTTGGTACTCGTTGGTCTTAAATTGGTTTTGATGCTACTTCGCTGTTGGGATGTTGTTAGTCAGTATTGTGAATTCGTTTACTTGATATTTGAAGTGAAGTTGAAAAGTTTTCTAGTCATGACGTTGGCATTTTGGTGATGGGTTGTGCTTTAGTAGTTGCCTTTTATTGTTTATTTTTAATTCTAAATAATTGGTTTGTTAACATTAGAAATTAAGGTAAATATATTTTGTTGCTGATTTTCACTGAAACTGAGCATTTTGTATAGTCGAAGCAGAAAGCTGGGTTAGTCCAGGGTCCACAATTTCAGTCGAGTAACTCTCATGGGCAACCTTTGCAAGGAATGCAAGCAATGGGGATGATGGGGTCAATAAATTTGAGCTCACAACTAAGAGCTAATGGCCTTGCGTCATTTGCCCAGCAGAGAATAAACCAAGGTCAAATAAGGCAGCAATTGTCTCAACAAAGTTCACTCACCTCTCCACAGGTTTCCTGACAAAGCATCTCTATTCTGTATCTAATGTTCTTTATTACAATAATGGGTTTGCACTTTTATTTCCATATACGTATTGTTAGATCTCTATATGGGCTGATAGGCCAAATTTGAACCATGGCAGATTAATGCTTTGTTTGTTTACTTTGGTGATTGCTTGGAACTTATTTTTGCAATTCATGAAGGATATTATTTTATTGACTCTAATAGAAGTGTAGGGCTCCGGCTTTTATCTCATAGAACTTATTTTTGTAATCTAAGCATTCATTGCATTACAGATATAGAACTTATTTTTCGTAAAGTTGAACATCATTGCATTACAAATAATTCCCATAGGACATACTAGTATATTTATAATATGTCTCTAATTTCAAGTGGTGCCCATTAACACTCTCCTTTATGATTGTGGTACATGGTATAACTCTAATTATTGTCATCGTTGCTTATTTGTCCGTCATGTTCTCTAACTCAACCCATTCAACTTTGTTATAGCAGTAACTGCAGTATCATTTTATTACTTGAATGGATAGGTTAATATGCTAATTTGATTTAATAATCTTACTATGCAATCTTGCTATTTTGTTTTGTGTGTAGCAACTAGTAACTGTAACATTGCGGGCATGATAGTGACAACCAGTCAATTTTTAAAAATTGCAGGTTCAGAACTTACCGAAAATGTCAAATCTTGCATTCATGAATCAACAATTGACTAATTTGGCTCAGAATGGGCAGCCAACCATGATGCAGAACTCTTTGCAACAGCAACAGTGGCTGAAGCAAATGCCAACGATGTCTAGCCCTGGCTCACCTTCATATCGTCTTCAACCGAGGCATCAACACGTCCTGATGCAGCAGCAACTGGCTTCATCTAGTCCATTGCATCAAAACTCCATGTCCTTGAACCCTCAACAATTTCCTCAGCTTGTACAGCAACAGCCGTCCATGGGACATCAACAGCTGCATCAACAGCAACAGCAACAACCACAACCACAACCACAACAACAGCAACCACAACAACAACAGTTACAACAGCTACAACAGCAGCCGCTGCATCAGCAACAACAGCTACTTCAACAATCATCACCACAGCAATCTCTGCAACCAGTATTGCATCCGCATCAGCAGCATTCTCCTAGGATAGCTGGACTTGCGGGCCAGAAATCTCTCAGTTTGACTGGATCACATCCAGATGCCACAGCATCTGGCACTAGTACACCTGGAGGAAGTTCAAGCCAAGGGACAGAAGCTGCCACTCAAGTCCTCGGAAAGAGAAAGATACAAGACCTGGTTTCACAGGTCCTGCCTTTGACTTTTCATATCTCTTATCTACTCTATCTTTCTTATGCACTTCTATGTTTTTTTATTTTGTTCTCACTTTAGTTGAACTTTGAATGTCTACAGGTAGATCCACATGGAAAGCTGGAACCTGAAGTTGAAGATCTTCTATTGGAAATTGCTGATGATTTTATTGATTCGGTGAGACCTCCTAGCTCTACTACAATTTCCCCAGACCTCTTTGTACCTTTCCACCCAATTTCTACAATAAGTGCATATGTGCCCTTAGTTATAGTCAATATCAATACGCATCAAGAGTTAGTCATTCACTATATGAAGCACTGTATAATATTATATCAAAACATTTACAATAGAAAGTCATTTAAAAGAAAAAAACAAAAAATTACTGCATAATGTCACTGAGGATCATGTTCGAGTATTTCCCAAAAATACTATGCTATTCTATGCCACATTAATCACCAGAAAACCATGATTTAGGAACATCTAATCTGCATTGTGGTATGATTGTTTCATTTTACGCAGCTAAACTTTGGGATGATTTTGTTTTATTCTTTTGTAACCTGACCAAGTCCAAATATTTGTTCATCCTGTTTCATTTTAGACTGCTGTATTTAATCATTCTGTTTACTTAGTGATTCTGGTGCTGCGTGATTTGACCATACTCCTGATACCTGAAACTATTCAACCATTTTTCTGATCACTGTGGTTAAAACGAAAATTATAATTAAACTGCATTCCATCAAATCAAAAAACTCGAGACATTTGAAGGTAGTAGTTGGAGGGGTTTGATCAATGGCCACTAGTTTGATATGCCATGTCTTACCCTCGAGTAATGTGCATTATTACATGACAACATTATTTGAATCCGCATAATTTATAACAATGTGCAGATTATATTTTTATAGGATGGCTCATTAGATTTTGTAATAATGATAAATTGCTATGCCTCTTCTCCTGCTTAACTTTTTAGGGTCCTATTTCTGGGATTTTTTCTTTTTAATAATGTGATCAGCATCGGTGGAGGGAGCATGGTATATATACTCTTCTGAACTGATCAGTCTATTCCTTTTACATGGATCTGTTTAATAGAAATATACTACTATATTCCCTTGTGCGTATTGTTCTCCCTTCTTTTTCACCAGCAAAATCTGTGAATAATCTCTCATGAGAACATTACAAAAGTAATACTTTGCCGTTAAGACGCTGATGTGGACACTTTTAGGTCCTTTTAAAAATCTACCTGTTCTTATTGAAAGATATTTTATCATTATTGTCCCATACCTTTCCATTTTCATGTTACAAACAAATCAAGTGAAGTGGCTTAGGGTCCTTTTGGTGGACGATTTTCATAACTGTGTGGATTAATTATTATGTTTCTTCTATTGCAATATTATTTATATAGCAGTATCTTATAATTCATGGCTCATTCATAAGCTCTTATCATCTCAGTATGATTGGATGGTCTATCATGTGAAAACTGAGATTTTTTTTGGTTGTAACACAGGTTACTACATTTTCATGCAATCTGGCAAAACACAGAAAATCTTCAACTTTAGAATCCAAAGATTTATTGCTACACTTAGGTGTGTACTACTTTCTTAAAGATCTTCTTTTGACTTGATTTCTTGAATGTTTATCAGCATTTGGCTACCTTTTCTGATTTAAAATTTAGATTTTGGGGATTATCAATTCTTTCATATGATAGTTATGAGGTGATGGAAAAAGTTTGAAAGCGAACTTACTAATTGGTAAAGTGAAAAAATCTTCGGCTATTTTGTTCTAGATACAGGGAGGGAAGGGGGAACATTGCCACCTTACTTCTTGTTTTTTTTTTTTTTTTTGAGTACAATAGGGGTTGGGGAGATTCGAACCACAGACCTCGTGGTCGTTAACCAATTCAATATGCCAGTTGAGCTATGTTCTCTTTGGCTCCTTACATCTTGTTAATAAAAGTGAAGAATGGCATTCCTAAGATTATTTTATTTATGCATTAAGGTAATTTAATTGTTTGGTAAGCTATTGAAGGTGACTAAAGAAAGAAATCTCAAGAAAATATATCTACTCTTTTTCTTTTGGGGAAATGTTATCTTATGTGAGGATTATCTTTTGTATGGTCTAGGTTGTCTTTTAATTTTACATTTATCTTTGGTTTAAACTTGAGACCCCTGCCTTCTTGTGGATTTCTTGACGGTAAAGGTATCTCCACATTTCAAACTTCGGGAGGAGTTTTGACTGATAAAGATGGACAGTCACCATTGCATAATATCAATTTATCATTCTCTTGCATAAATTTAAGAGTAGAGATCACAATACATTGGCGATTGGCGAATGATATGTTTTAGTTGTTGTGAACTTTTAGAGCAAAATATCACTTTCTTACCATCTTGATTAATTTTACTAAAAGGAAAGAAAGAAGAAAGAAATCTGGTGAGGCATTGTTATTTTAATTGTTTATAAACCATAATTGACCTGACCTCAATAGTCCAAGATTTTATTATTAGACCTAAAGTGCGCTAGATAACCAGTTTCTTGATTCATCGTGTAAAGTAATTGTATTGATTATATAGTTATTAGACAAAGCTTTAACAATTTTTGTATGATCCTTTCCATCAATATTTGTATATTATTTTGTTTCTTATATAAAAAAGAAAAGAAAAAGAAAAAGACAAAGCTTTAACAATCATAAATTGTGGATAAACGTGCAGAGAAGAATTGGCAGTTGAACGTTCCTGGGTATTCTAGTGATGAGTGGAAGAACCACAACAAAAGTGTAAGAAAATTTTCTTGCCCTCTCAAAATAATCCTTCTGTTTAATTGAACTGTCTAAAATTCGTTTTTGTTTAACCATACGGAGTTTAAATATATTGTAGTTATCATCAAGTGATGTCCACAAAAAACGTCTGGACATGGTAAGTTGGACTTATCTATTCAAGTGTTTGATTCATTTCTTCTTTTATCATCTGTCTCAAATGATCTCTTATGGGGATTTCATCAGATACGCATATTGAAGGAAGCCCCCCGTGTCGAAACAAACGTAAACAGCCCTAAAGAGATGGTCCGACAAGGGGTTGGAATACCCATTGGTACCAACACTCTATCGAGGCCTTCACCGAGTTCAGAACAACTACTGTCACAGACGACCAGTTCGCAGCTGCTCCAGCAAATGACGAGGTTCTGATGTATTAACTATGTTTGAAACTAATGCTGGTAGATCCCGACTACTTGGTGAATAACCCCGGTGTCAGTTCAGGGATACAACAATAAAATGAAATTTAGAGGATGCCATTTCAGAGGGGACCTGGACTTCTGTGTGGAGTGTGATGGTTCTTAGAGATACGACTTTTCGAAAGCATTTTTTTAGGCTGTATAATATGAAGATGCATTAACTGGAACATGAGCATAATGTTAATTGTACAAAATATTTGGCAGTCATATTAGTATAGGCCTCAAAGTTATTGTTGTCTACCACCATGGAGGACATTTTTAATTTATGATTGATGGCCTTTACAATCTCGAGTCGTCTGAAGTTTGTTGAGGATCATAGCACAATTACTACAAATGGAATAGAATATATGATTTTTCAGCCCTTCTCCTTCCCCCCCTTTTATCTGTTTTGATTTCTAAGGTCATGGATTGGAGTAATGTTAACTGTTAATTTTCCAGATGAGGAAAAGGGCCTACTTGAATGGTGATAAATGCAGATGACTTGAACGTCATGGCAGGGATTTCTTCTAGGCCACAAAGCCATTCATGGTGCGCATGTGATACAGAGAGACTTGATGGAACCTCTTCATCTGGACCTTAGCTAATCTAAAAGTTGGCTTCTTATGCAGATTTTCCACTTCCCATGTGCAATTGGTCCACTCCACTTTCCATCACATCTCCTTGTGTTAATCTTGAATGGTAAGCATATCGTTGCTAATTAATCCAACACTATTTGCGTCATCTCCCTCTTTATCCTACTTGCCAACATTTTTCGTACAAGATGGGCAGAAGAATTGTCAATCATTGAGTCATTAACTGCAAAAAAGAGAGATCAAAACACCATTGGCAGCCACATGCATCAGAAAATCAGATGCTGTGGCTCTAATTCATTCATTCATCAATCTTCCTATCCTGGTATTGAGTGAATGTTACTGCAAGTTGCAGTAGGGGAAGCTAATTAGTACTTTCTATATAAACTCCATGAAACTCATCAAGAAACTACACCATATCCCAAAAAGGAAACCACCACTGTAAAACCAGACTCTCCCCAAAATGTTTCACTCCCTATTCATCATTTCCCTCCTCTTCTCTCTTTCGAATGCAGCTGTCCAAGACTTCTGCGTTGCTAATCTAAAAGGTCCACAAGGGCCAGCAGGCTACTCCTGCAAGAGTGCGGTGACTGCAGATGACTTCGTGTATTCAGGCTTACGCAGTGCTGGAAACATCACAAGTCTAATCAAAGCTGCAGTCAACCCAGCATTTGTGGAGCAGTATCCGGGCGTGAATGGCCTCGGTCTCTCGGCTGCTCGGTTAGACTTGCTTCCAGGTGGTGTTATACCACTTCACACACACCCAGGAGCTTCAGAATTGCTGCTTGTGACTCAGGGTACCATTCAGGCTGGTTTCATCTCTTCTGCTAATGCTGTCTACGTGAAGACTCTGAAAAAGGGAGACCTCATGATATTCCCACAAGGGTTGCTTCATTTTCAGATTAATGCTGGTGGCGTGACTGCCGTTGGTTTTCCAATATTTAGCAGCCCAAGCCCTGGTCTCCAAATCACTGACTTTGCTCTATTTGCCAACGACTTAAGTACCGACTTGGTGTCGAAGACCACTTTCCTCGACCCGGCTCTGGTGAAAAAGTTTAAGGCTATTCTTGGTGGGAGTGGTTAGAATTGGCCAATGACGTGTTTGCTTTAGTCATCCTGCATTTCCAAGTAACAAAAGGGATTGATGTTCTTTTTTTCATTGCTATATGTTTATTGATGTCATTTAAATTCGTTGACTAGCAGTGTCTCCCCCTTCCCCCTTCCCCAACATTTCTAGTGTCTATTCATGAGTTTGATTTGCTTTTGAAAAGATAGAAAAAAGTATCAGTTTCTTCCACTTCAATAACCAAATTGATTGGACTTCAAACTCTCAACATTTTTTTAAGTCAAGATGAATGGTTTGACATCTACATTGTTCAGAGAAAGACCTTAACCAAAGAACAGATTCCATAGATACCTTGACTAAGAATGATTCAAAAATGGGTGTTTGGGGTTGAGATGACAGAAACATGACCATATCAAATGAGAGAGTTGGTTTGAACTATTACCCATAAAGATGGGAAATGAATCTTTAAAAGGCATAAAGTTTGCAATCGTGTCTCAAATCATAAAAGGAAATCAATGAACTGACAACAGATAAGGATAGAAAAGTTCATGGATAAATCTAGTAGTTGATGAGGATGGCACAATAATGACAGAAACCGATGAATTAACAGTGACTTAGATCCAGGCTGAAGTCAACTTTAGTTTCTCGGACATCCAATCATGATACTAGATCAACAACAATTGGAAATAGATTAAAAACATATAATTGTTTTCAGGATTTAGGGCGTACAAAAAGGAGTTGGGAGAGATGATTCATTTTTTAAGGACAAAAAACTACATACGTTTAAGCCTCTCTCCCCAACGGCGCTAGGAACTGTAGCAAACGAAGACTTTGAATATTTTAATAAGAGGGGAAAAAAAAAAGTTAGCTGTCTCTTGACAATCCAAATGAAAGCTCAAAACCATTGCTAAAAGTTTCAAAGATTCCTCCACCAATCCCCATTCATGGATTCCAACCACCACTGCATATTTTTCACAATACAAAAGAATGATGAGTTAACCACCCAGGCTGAGGAAGAGACAGTGCCTGACTTTTTATATCGACTTTAAAAAACCTGTACCAAACATCAAATCCTCCAAAAGAACAACACAAATAGCTTAGAAAATACCCCACCTTGTCTCTTTATGGAAGGTGTAAGTGACCCCTTGCATTATTTTATTGCTTTCTATGAAAACAGTATTGGCTCTATCCCAATCTTTTAGTCAATGATTAAACTTTAGCGCCCCCCCAAACCTAAAACCAGCAACCCTTAAACTCCATCTTCTCCCTCCCCCATCAAAAGGGTCTCTTCTCATTCTCTTTCTCTCTGTCTGAAATATTTTTTCACCAAACAAAATGACCATTGAAGAACCAGGGCCAAACCACCCTTCAGATCATATATTGGACTGGTTGGAGGATTCAGTTCCTTTCTTTTCCCCATTCCTGGATGAGACTTACAACTCTATAAACTGCTATCAATGGTGGGATGAGAACCAAGACATAGGCCAAGATCTGATTAATGGCTGTCTAAGCAGCTCCCCCACCACTGTCACTACTGTCAGTACTAGACCACCAAACACTCCCACTTCCCAACACTTGACACCCACTGATTTGACCAAAAAAAGAAAAGCCCCAGATGATACGGTTCATAAAAAATCACAACCCCATCAGAACCAGAGGAAGAACCAGAACAATCAGAGCAAAAATGGTGCAGATAAAGGCAGTGGAGCTGTTGAAGGAGTGACTGTGATAAAGAAGGCAGTGGGGAACAAGAAAAATTCATCAAAGTCCACAGGGAATAACTATAATAACGGAAGTAACAAGGAAGGAAGGTGGGCAGAGCAATTGCTAAATCCCTGCGCTAATGCTATCATAAAAGGGGATGCAACAAGAGTACATCACCTTCTTTGTGTTCTTCAAGAGCTCGCCTCGCCCACCGGTGATGCCAACCACCGGCTCGCCGCCCATGGTCTTCAAGCTTTGGCTCATCACCTGTCCTCAAATTCTTCTTCTTCTTCTTCTTCTTCCACAGTTGCGCCGGTTACTTTTGCCTCGACGGATCCTCGTTTCTTCCAGAGGTCGTTGATCAAATTCCACGAGGTGAGTCCATGGTTTGCTTTTCCGAACAACATCGCAAATTCTTCAATCCTCCACATTCTCTCTGAAGAACCTAATTGCTCACGCAATCTTCACATTCTTGACATTGGGGTTTCTCACGGTGTGCAATGGCCGACGCTGCTCGAGGCCTTGACTCGCCGTTCCGGTGGACCTCCGCCGCTAATTCGCCTCACAGTCATCGCTCCGACCGTCGAACATGACCAAAATACAGAGACGCCGTTTTCAATCGGCCCACCGGGAGACAACATCTTCTCTCGGCTTCTTAGTTTCGCCAAATCCTTGAACATCAATTTACAGATCAACCGCCTCGACAATCACTCGCTACAGAGTTTAAATTCGCAAGTAATCGGCAAGTGTCCTAACGAAATCTTAATCGTTTGCGCACAGTTCAGACTCCACCAGTTGAAACACTACGCTCCAGACGAAAGATTCGAATTCTTACAAAACGTAAGAGAAATGGAACCCAAGGCAGTGATTCTGAGCGAAAACAACATGGCATGTAGCTGTAACAACTGCGGAAATTTCGACACCGGATTCACACGACGAGTTGAATACCTATGGAGATTCCTGGATTCAACAAGCTCCGCATTCAAAGGCCGAGAAAGCGACGAAAGAAGAGTGATGGAAGGCGAAGCCGCAAAGGCGCTGACGAATCAAGGCGAAATGAACGAGGAGAAGGAAAAATGGTGCGAAAGAATGAGAAATGCGGGTTTTGCGAGAAAATTCTTCGCTGAAGACACCATTGATACGGCTCGAGCTTCAATGAGAAGGTATGACAACAACTGGGAGATGAGAATTGAAGAGAAAGATGGATGCGTAGGGCTATGGTGGAAAGGACAACCAGTTTCGTTTTGTTCGTTTTGGAAGTTGGGGATGAAATCCAATGGCGGTTGAAACAGTTTAAGGATTTCAAAGCTTTTTCGTTTTGCTCAGTAATTTTCAATTTTCTGAAAAGCTATAAATCAAAATGCTGGTTTTTTGTTGATTTGCTTTGAAAGTTCAAAACCTGTTTGGCAAGAAATAAACACACTGTGGCTTTGCATTTGAGTCCTTCTGCAACTTCCATTTCTTCCTTTGATTTGAGTTTTTGCTTCTTTTAAGTGCATCAAAAACTGTAACAGAAATGTCAAATGAACAGTTAGCTTGACAGTACTGAATTTTAACTGACTTCCAAAATGGATCATTTGTCCGTATGTATGAAAGAGTGCAAGCAATTCAGTTCTAAGTCGATTTTGTGCCAAACCCGACTTGTATTGACGTACACAACATCTAACGTTGAACCCAACTTTTTAGAAAATAGAACTATCCGAATCTAACCAACGGACTATTTCAGTCTTATAATTTAGAAAAGACTGTTCAGCATGTAGCTAGAAGAGATTTGATCCTCTAATCTTGGTCGAAAGTATGTCTAAATTAGTTGAGCTATGCTCATGTTGGCGGCAAAAGAGAACTTCTGGATCGAGGTTTAACATCCCATCATAAAATAGGAGAGGAGAGTAATAATAACAGAGCCAATATTGAAGTTTCTTTTCTTATCACATATCAGCAAGTAACAGTAGAAAAGAGTATATTATCTGGTATTTACAAGAGCTATCACTTCAAATCTGGCTTTGGAAATTCTTAACAACCAGCTCTGTCGTCAAAATAACGAATGTAATTACAATAGATGTTCAAAAACAAACTCCAGATCTGCTGCCCCTGCAATCACTTGCATAGATATAAAATCTCATATAGTATCAGCAAAAAGGGTCACCCAAATGAATGAGATGCCTATATAGATGTGTTACAACCTTAAAAGATCATTTGTTTCTCTTCATGAATCATATATCCGCACAGAACTACGGATCTGCTGGCGACAGACGGGACATTTGGGAGCCGAATCGCGTTCGACTGATATGGCACAACGTTCACAGCAAACTAAATGACCGCATGGAATGAAAGCAGATCGCTTTCTCCTCATGAGACAGATCACGCACAACTGTCCATCTGGAATGTTTGATAACTCGTCCTCTGGAATGGCTGCTACCTCGTCGTCTGATGCAGTTCCAAAATCACCATGAATGGGGATATTGCTGCTTGAATCCAGTTGTGACATGGTGGAATCATTCCCCGAATCCTGTAACCGTCTCTGTTGCCTCCATTGTTTCCATCTATTCCAATTTCTAAAGAGAATGGATACTAATAAGTTCAAACATTCATCGAATTTTTACAATGTAACCATAGAAAGAAGGAAAGTAGCCAGACTGGTGAATAATAGCAAACTTGGGAACAGTCTCATCATTCACCACTCACGCTCCACGCAGTTGAGCTAAGTTTTTATTCATTCCAGCTTCGAGGTCCAATTAAGAACATTGATGAGTTCATAAAAGTAAAAGAAAATCACCGCCAAAAAAAAAACAGATTGAAGAATCATTTCTACTCTTCTACTTCATCCCTTACCCTACCAATTAGATATTCAAAAATGTACCTCAACTACAACTCTCCAACAAACAAAAATGCAACAGAAAGCAGATTGCAAAGCAAAATAAACATTTCATGGAAGGTATATATTACGAGCGCATTGCTTCGCCTAAAAAAATATCAACATTAAGATACCTCGCGACAATTTGACAAGAAAATAAAATAGAAGAAGAAAGAAGGAAAACATACCTCACAACAGAATAGCCAAGAATGCCAAATGACAACGAACCAAGGACAACACTACTCCAGAACAGAAATTTTGTTTTGAAGACTAGATCTAAAATCATCTGATCCTTAGTCATTTCACATCTGCAAAGAAGAGTACATCATCATAGTATCCGTCTGTTATTCCAGGGAAGATTATCTCAAAGGACAAACAGGAATAATTTTTGTCCAGTTAGACACTGTTCCCCATAGTCAACAAAGAAGAACTCGCACTATTTGTCACATCATGCACGGCTTCTTTTTTTTTTTTTTTAACTTTGGGTGGGTGTGGGAGAGCCTAGCCATTTTCTATGATAGCATCACTGATGAGACAATATGTGTTGACTAGCATAAGTATAAACCAAAATCCACACTCCAACAGACAACAAAAGCTTTCTTTTTAAGCTTTCTACTCAGAGGCTTGATCCTAGGACCTAGTTAAAATCCCATCCAGAGCACCAAACACAAATCAATAGGGCTCAACATTGGCAGACAGAACCCATTTATTGTCAATTTTATGTGGATGAGTCAAGGGACAGAATAAATTATTTGCATCTATGATCTATCTTTATTACTTACATTACATAATCTTGACCTTCTCAACCTTATTTCAACTTCAAATTGTATAAACTTACAGGAAATGGGGAAAATCCTTGCAAGACTTTATCTCAGGAACTCCATTTCTAAAACTGCATATGCCAACAGCACTGATATTTTTTCCTAATGGAAGTATTTTCTCCTCATCAAGCACCCCAACCTTCAAAAGTAGAACATGATAAAGCATTTTTAGCTAAAATCCATTAAAAAAAAAAACTGTTCAACTTCAATATAGATTGTCTGCCTAACTCACAGGGTACTCGTGACCAAAAAGTGCTTGAAGGAAGGTATAAGGAGTAGCACAAACGGGCTGCAGTTGATGATACACAGTTGTCAGAGGCAAAGGATGTCTTGAGCCATCCATGTTAACAACAACAAAATCAGAATACGGCAAATGACCCTCAACAAGGACGAAAGGAACCTGTTAAAAATTTCTCAAATATCAGCATCACATAAGGTAAGACTTTATATGCAAACTGCACAGAATTCTGGTACAATCACCACTGGAATATAGTTCCCTGCTGCTTAACCAGATATCTAAATATATATTTCACCTTCACAAATCACAACGGCCACTCATCAATCTCATACTAAGTAGATTTAGTTTTTATAGACAATAAGTTAGCTACAATAAATTCCTTATTTCTTGACACTATGGGGTATGTCTTCAAGCCTACTCTGTTTGGAACCATTTCTGAAGAGATGGCACTTACAAACCTACTTGCACACGCCATGAGCGAGATTAAAAAAAAAGGCCCAATAGAGAATCACAGGAAAAGGACCTAACAGAATGACCACACATAAGAGATGCCCTCATGAGTCATAAAAAATCATTCAACTTCAATTTGTTCTTTATTCACAGAAAGAATTACAAAGTTCCATATCATTCATGCTGAAAAGGCACATGGCTATACTTAAGACAAAGATCTTTTGTTAGTAAGGGTAACAAAAAGAGTGAATCAATCATAGCAATAATAGAGAGAAGCTGGACTTTACCGTTCTAAATGATGTTGACTCTTGCTTTCTAAAGGTTCTTCCAAAAATTGCACGTATATCAGAAGTCCATCCAAAAAAGCCTTTCCATTCGTTGAATATGCACTAAGCAATGCCACAATTACCAACCAAGAAAGCTTTAGTTTATAGAACTGGATATTATATACACACACATCCATAACACTGAATAACAAAGGGTAACAAAAACTGACAATTGCAGAACCAATGAGGTTACGATAGTTAACCCAGGAAAAAGGGATAAAAATTTCCCCAAGATTAAATTCATAAATTAATTATGTTGATCAAGGAGTTCAAGATTTCCCAATATTTAATCCGCACATCATAGTTACATAAATTAATGAGTGAGAGATGCATATAAATTTAACAGTCATTTCACCCGATGATCCTTCCCGTTCATTGTTCATCCATACTAGAATCATATCATAACTGCCTCTTGAACCAAGGACCTAGACTAGAGACCTTGCAATGTGAACAATTTTAAAGATACACAAGTTATTAATTAATTAGTGAGGACTTTAGCTATCAAATTATTCGAATACTGTCACAACACTCTGCAATCGTAACATTCTAATAAACAGAATAATTTTAATTTTAATCATGCAATCTTCTAAACTGCATAGCTCAGTTTTCACTTATCCTCCTCCAGAAGAACGGCAGCCCCAAAAAAGAATCTCAACAGTCACGCAGATTCTAACAGAAATGCAAAAGGAGAGTTACCATTTGAGTTCGCTGAATAATCACCGCTCTATCTCCGGACTCTTGAGAAATCAAAACATTAGGCTGTAAGCTCTTCCAATTACCTTCCACAGACGACCTGGCCTCCACGGTGCCACGAACTACAACAAGCTTTTGATCGGACTCCGATTGTCCCGAATCTCCGTCGGAAATGATATGGCGGAGATCAGAAACTCTAACATAAGGAGCTTTACGGAGCTCATTGAGAGCGGAGCAGGAAGCAGTGAGTTTGAGGACGGTACGAACGGCAGCGTAAGCTAGGGCTGCGCCCAAAACGGCTCCATCAAATGATAAAGCAAACCGGGAGAGTAGAGAGACGAGGGCTTGCTCCGATGAGGACATGAGTGAATTCCGCCTCTGTGGCGGTGAAAACAGTTCCCTCCTTGAATGCGGTGGAGATGGCGACCGGCACAACCGCCAAACCAGTAAAGAATCGCCACGACGGCGGCTATGGCAGCGATTTTCCGGCGAATGGCGGGAGATAAGCAGGCCAAAACGGAAGAGAACTGCGGAAATTGGGAAACGGGTAGCGTCGTGGGCGAATTTTTCTTCAGGCAATCCGCCCCTGTGGCTGTGGCTGCTTATATTATACCAGTTAAAAACACCATTCAGACTTTATTTCATTAAGTGTACTTTTAAATGTCTAATTTTATTATTTTAATTTCTGAATAATAAAGCTTAAAATTAGTTTGTTAGTTTCAAATTAATTTTATTTTTAGGGTAATACTTAGGTGCTGGCTGGGCTGCACCCATCTCTTGTGCAGCCCAGCTTACAGCCACAATCTTTTTTTTTTTTTTTTTTTTTTTAAAAAAAAACCCAAAAAAAAAAAATTTGTGACTGTAAGCTGGGCTGCACAAGAGATGGGTGCAGCCCAGCCAGCACCTAAGTTTTTTCCTTATTTTTAAATTAATTAGATAATAATAATAATTTTTATTAAAAAAATTAATGTAAATATATTTTTAAAATTTATAAAAAAAAATAATAGAGAGTATTTTTTTAAAAAAAATTAACAATAAACTAACAATAAGAATTAATTTTAAATTTTATTGAAAGTATAGATTAAAATTGACATTTAAAAGTATGGAAACTAAAATGAAATGAAAGTTAAAATACAATAATTAATAGATATTTTAACCTATTATATATCAAAATTTAACCCAGAAAAAAATTGTAAAATAAAAATTATGGGAAGTCTGATTTCGTATCGTTTACTCGTAGGAATATTAAATTAGGAATGGAATCAATGCTGTTTCCGGCAAATTTTAAGAGAAATTGCTTGGAAGCGAATCAGATTTACTTTTATTAGGGATATAAATAAGACCCATAGAAAAAAGTTTAAATTCTATTTTAGTCTCTCAACTTACCAATTTCAAAATTATTTTAGGTTAATTCTTAGACTTTCAAAATGTTCACATTAGTTCCTCGACTTTTAAGTTTGCTTTATTTTGGTCTAAGACTTTCAAAATCTATAATTTAGAGCTTCGTTTAAGAAAATAAACACAATTTTCAAAAGTTAAATGGTTTTCAAACGAAACCTTAGTTATTGCAATATTAATTTTTCATCTAAGATCCACTTGTCTAATGCTTGTGTTTTAATCTATGTGACTTTAAATTACGATTATATGTACGTGCATGTACATGTACACTTAGTGTAAGTTATGTCATTAATTTATTAAAAACAAAAGTAAGATAAGGATCAAAACACCTTTTTTTTTTTTTTTTTACCAAAGTGAGCTTAACTCAACGGTAATTGACATGTACTCTCGACCAAGAGGTTAGAGTTTCGAATCATCTATCCCAAAATATAGTTAAACTAAAAAAAACACTTTTTTTTTTAAGTTTAGAGACTAAAATAGACATTTTTAAAGTTCATAGATTAAAATATAACAAAACTGAAAGTACAATGATTAAAATTAACATTTTAAAAGTTTGAGGAAAAAAATGAAACAAATTTAAAAATTTAAAGACCAAAATGAAATTTAAACCATATCAAAATATATGACTAGGATTTGTTGTAATTTAGAAAACAACTACAAATAAAATAGATTTAACTATTGGTCTTTCATTTTCATACAAATAACACGACATGCATAAATAAAAATACCCTCCTTTTATGATTTTTTCTAGGAGACCACCCCAAAAAAATACACCACTATTCTTTCTTTTCGAGCTTTGAGTCTACTTTAATTTTAGTTTCAACTTCTTTTAAGACAAAGATTTAAATTGTTATTATCAACATAAAAAATAGATGTCTTAATTGCTAAACTAAACTGTTGACAATTATTGTTTAGATTTTAACTTGATAATGTCACCTATATGATTCCATCTCATCACATGAAATGAAGCTTAAGCTTATCTAAATTGAAATTTCAAAACTTGATCATCGGCTCAATTTCTCTATACAAAAAGCTCAAATTTACATAGGCCAAAGTGAGCATAGCTCAAGATAATTTAACATGTGTTGCTTCCCTTACCACATTTAAAATTGTTCAAGTTCACATAGGTTGATTTTGGACTTAAAAATTAGATTGGGCCTTCTCTAATTCATATAACCTAAGCCCAATTATCCCACCTACCCAACCCAATGGCCCAGCCCAACCCTACTTTATTTGAAAAAAAAAATAGTAAATAATAAATAAAATAATTTTTAACTCTAGCCAGCTTATTTCCTCTCCATCTTCACTCCTAAATCCTATTCCCTTTCCTCTTAGCAGTTCAGTAGCAACATCCACCCGCGCCGCCGCCTCCTCGGCCGCGCCTCCTTCACTCTCGCCTTTGCCGCATCCCTTCTTCACCGATCTTCTTACCCTCTCTTGGTCTCAGGTATTCTCTGTATCTCCATTTTTTGTCTTTCAAGTTTCATTGGTTTCAATGGATGAACGTCTGTAAGCTCAAACCGATGGAATTGAAAATCAATTCTGCCTGATCATGGACATTGGGTCAATAGTTCATCCTTACAAATAATCGAGACTATCGATTCTGTTGTCAGTGTAGCCAAAATGGAAGCTCAATGTTCTCTCTCTCGATTATGCCCGAATCCATATGTTCCATTGATTCGATCTCCTAAACATTCATTCCTTTTGAAGCTTTCTTCTTCATCTTCATCTTGTTCCTTTGTCGGAACCAATCATTCGACTTCGCCTAGTGTTAGGTTCAAGAAGAATGTTGCTTGTAGGAAGAACTCTCGAATGGTTGTGAGTGCCAGTCTTGAAGGGGAAGTTTCAAGAACTGTGATTAGGAAGAAGAAACTTGCTGTTTTCGTCTCCGGTGGAGGCTCCAACTTTCGTTCGATACACGAGGCGTCTCTTAAAGGATCAATTCATGGAGAAATTGTTGTTCTAGTTACTAACAAAAGCGGTTGTGGTGGTGCAGAATATGCAAGAGCTAAGAACATTCCAGTTATTTTGTTTCCCAAAACAAAAGATGAACCGGATGGCTTATCTGCTTCTGACCTTGTAGCTACCCTTAGAAGTTTTGAGATTGATTTCATTCTTCTTGCTGGATACCTTAAACTTATACCACTTGAATTGATCCAAGCTTATTCCAAATCTATCATAAATATACACCCATCACTTCTTCCTGCTTTTGGAGGAAAAGGGTATTATGGAATGAAGGTGCACAAGGCAGTGATTGCCTCTGGAGCTCGATTTTCGGGTCCAACGATTCATTTGGTTGACGAACACTTTGATACTGGACGGATACTTGCGCAAAGAGTAGTTCCTGTGCTTGCAAACGATGCAGCAGAGGATCTGGCAGCTAGAGTTCTTAAGGAGGAGCATCGTCTCTATGTCGAGGTCGTTGCAGCATTGTGCGAAGAACGGATCGTTTGGAGAGAAGACGGTGTTCCTCTCATTCGAAGCAAAGAAAATCCTGATGAATTCCTCTGATGAATTGAAAAATGCTTGAAATTTGCGGTTCAGTCTCAATAGTTCCGATGAGATCCATGTTTCTTAGGTTTTTTGTAATAATAATACCTGCAAATCATGAGGTTTGAGCTTCTTCTGCATGCAATAAAGTTAAAGTATCAGCCTGCTCAATCCAGGTAGATTCATGGAAACAGCTGAAAAATCATTTAACTGTATTGACAGAGTTCTTAGTTTTGTGTTATCTGTAAGCTGTAACCGAGTCTGAGTTGCTTACTCGAGGTTTTGAACTGCAAAAGGACTGAATAAAAATTTCTTTTTCCAAATACTTCAGTGTTGAATTGTTGTATTTGATAGGAATGCCTAGTAATTGTCGTCTTAATTTGTCTTGAAAAGCATCATCTTATTAGTTTAAGAAGCGAGATTGTTGTCTTCATTTGTCCTTAGAAGCATTATCTTCTAAGTTTAAGAAGCCAGATTGTTGTTTTCATTTGTCTTGAAAAACATTATCTTGTTGGCTTGAGAAGCCAGATTGTTGTCTTCATTGATCTTCAAAAGCATTATCTTCTTAGAGTCTTTCTTACTTTTTTTCTTTTTGGGTGAAGTTTTTTTTGTCTGAAAGCTAGGTTGTACCTTTCATTTGTCTTCAAAAGCATTATCTTCTTAGTTTGAGTCTTTGAGAAGCCAGATTGTTATCTTCATTTGTCTTCAAGAGCATAGAATAGATAAGATTTGAATGCTTTTGGGATGGGAGTAGTGTTTTTAAATGAGATCTTTTTATAAACTCTCCTCAAAAGGCAATTGAGGGCATGTGAGTTTAACTCATTCAAAAGAACTTAAAATACCTTTTTTTAAAAGTGTTCTAAGACTCGAAAGGAATATTTGTTGAGAATAGTTTTAACATATTGGAAACACTATTCTAAACATACCATCATTTCTACAAGTCGTCTTTGGTTTCATTTCTACAAGTCGTCTTTGGTTAGAAGAAAAGGAAGATTGTTGGCCATAAGAAAAGAGAGACTCGACTCGTGAAACGAATGAAGTTCCATTTTCGATCTAAGAGCATAAGGGGATACATTTTTAGATAAGAATAGATCCATGGCCAAAATATTTTTGCTTGATGAACATGTTGTAGCTATGTAACTTGAGAAGGACAACTCACTTCCCTATAATTATAGTTTGGAGGCAACAAGATATATAGCTAAATATTAATAGGCTAACTTTAAACCTCAATTTTTCACTTTTTAATAATACGTTTTTTAAATTACATTCGAAAGTAAATGTCCCTAATCTACATTTTTTTTAAATTTTTTTAAAAATAAAGGAAAGCCTAAAACAATGCAATATTATAAGGATGAGAGAGATTAAATTTATTTCCAACAAAATGTAACAACTTTGAATTACATGATGGTATGTTTAAATATGAGTATATTAGAATTTATACATCTGTTTGTTGAACGTGAAAATGGTAATATGTGACATTATTCAAATTAATTACTACTATAATGGTATTGTCTATTCAACGACTAAAATGTGTGCAAAAACTTATGAAAACAATTTTTGGGATCAATGGAGGCGAGTTAGATATGGTGAGAGGACGATGAGAGAATACTGAGGATATTTTTTTAAAAAAGAAAATCTATTTGTAGTTAATGAGAGTTGATTGAGAATACGAGTATATATCAGATGTTTTTCATTATGACTATTTTTTTCTAGTTATTCCTTACAATTTCCCAAACTAAAACCATGAGTATGGGCTTTGTTCGAATATGGGCCGACTTTTTGGGGCTTAGATCCCTCGGAAATGTGGAAGCATAATTAGGGGCTCCGGATCCGACACATCGACTTCCATTCGCTTAACTTGAGGGAGAGGAGACGAGAACGAAGAACGACATCTCGGCTTCGAAGCCAATCTTTGAAACTCTGACTGAAACACGAATTACAAAATTGTTAGGGCAAGGAATTCTGTTGTTTAAATTCTAGAGAAGATGAGTCGTGGAAGTGGAGGTGGATATGACAACCAAAACACTAATTTCTCGCCCGAAGCTCGACCTTCACAAGTGGGTATGTTAGTATTTATCTTCTTTCCATTGATTATCCCATCGAAGCCTTACTTCTTGTCGAGTTTTATTCAATTTTTGTGGGTCTTTTGAGGTTTTAGGGCAACTGATTTTAAGTTCTTTAGCGGTCGAATTTTGTCTGCTCATGGACCGGAGGGAAAATGTGAATTTGGGGTTTCCTTATGTTATTCCTTTTTCGAATTGCTGAATTATGGCTCTTGAAACAAAATGGTAGCATGCAGTTTAGAATTTTTCCTTTTCTCTCATATCTGGAAGGTTTGAAGTTGGGGGAGGAGATGTCGGAAAATACAATATTATGCTGTAATCTTGCAAAACGTTGAATTTTAAGTTTGAGAAGCCAATTTGTTTTCGTCTTCTTTTTATTTTCAAGCTTCAAGATTAGACAGTGGATCTATTATTTTTGTCCTGGAGTTACCATCTACGTACGGCTATTTTCATAAACAACATTGTCAATGGAAGACATTGAATTCATCTCTAGAGTAATGCTGTATCTGAAAGTTGACTGGGATTTTTCATACTGGAGATTTTCTTTTAGTTCAACAAAATATGGGGGTGAAAATTCAAATATTTGACCTTTTGATCAATGGCATATGGCTTATCCATTTGATTTATGCTCAGGTTGACTTTATACGGAGATTAAATCTTATTTGATCACCAAATTTTTACATTTAGTTTACTTTGGTTCTTAAATTTTCAAACATTTATTTTGCTTAAAATGATTTCTTACACAAAATTCAAATAAAAGAGCAAAGCAGAAGTACAGAACATATAAAAGCCTAGGAACCTATAATATATCGTACTTAGATTGTTATTGCCATCTCCAAAGTAATGTTCTACTTCATAATTATCAAACTTACCAATGTAAAACAAGCTGGTTATGTTTGATGGAATATCAAAATTAGAATGATGTAAATTTCTTGTGCAGGTGAAAGGGGCAGTAAGGAAATGACTGAGGGAGACGAGGACCTGCCAAGGGATGCAAAGATTGTGAAAACACTTCTGAAATCAATGGGAGTTGAAGATTACGAACCGCGAGTTATACACCAGTTTCTTGAGCTGTGGTATCGTTATGTTGTCGACGTATTAACGGATGCACAAGTTTACTCGGAGCATGCAGGCAAGGCTGCTATTGACTGTGATGATGTGAAGCTTGCTATCCAGTCCAAAGTTAATTTCAGCTTCTCGCAACCTCCTCCAAGAGAGGTAACATGGCTTCATAGTCCCAACTAGATGTGTTTTATTTGTAGAGGTAACTTTTGGACAATTGAGCTCTGAAATAGGACATACTGAGAGAATTATTTGAGTAATATGGCAATCATTGATCCATGATAAGTTAACTGCAGCTTAGAACAAAATCACCGTCTTGATAGCAAGAAATATCTATTTGTGCATGTGAATTGTGAAGAACATGTAATGTTGAAGAAGGGATATTTATGGTGTCTAATACAAAGATGATGATCATATTCACGGATTTCCCTTCCTATCTTTTCTCCCACTAGAGGAAGAGTATTTAACCATGTGTTTCATTTTTGCCAGGTTCTTCTAGAGTTGGCCAGAAACAGGAATAAAATTCCATTGCCAAGGTCGATTGGCGGGCCTGGTATCGCCCTTCCGCCCGACCAGGACACATTGCTCAGTTCCAACTACCAACTGGCAATCCCAAAGAAGCAACCAGTCGAAACAATGGAGGAAACGGAGGAGGATGAAGGCATCGACCCCGTTCCATCCCAAGAACCCAGCACAGAAGTACCTCAACATACCCCACAGAGAGTGTCTTTCCCCTTGGCAAAACGTCCAAAAATAACATAGTTGTTTTTTCCTTCTATGTTTCAAACTTTCCTCCCAACTTCCCCAATTAAAAAAGTGCTTTGAAACTTCCTATTACATTCATTTGAAGTTGGGGGAAGTACTGTTGGATTGTCATACTGAACATTGTAATGATTAATGAACCAGATCTATTGTATAATACGAGCGTTGTTGCTATTTACTAAAAGAATTCAGTGGTTTTCTTTCCCACCATGTGCAATTCCAAAGGAATCTGGATTAATAGAATGTGGATATTTATTTCCCACTTTCATGGATAAAATTACATCACAGGTCTAAAAGTTCTGTCCAAATCATAACTATAAGCCAACACATCATAAAGTTTTCTTCTTCAAAGACATCATAGAAGAGAAAAATCTGGTTATAAAAATGAAATTCTATCATTCAAGAATGAACTCCAAACAAGAGTACTTTTAATTTTGATTTTGAACTGTGTTGAATTTCAGTTAGTCATCTATTTCTTGGTGACAGAACTATTGAGTTGTTCTGTACAGAGACCGCTATATACAGAATAATTTGATAATCATAACTAAACGTATATCATAGACAAACTAAGGTATGGTCAGCTCCAGAAACCAGCGGTGTTAGGAGCAACTGGGGACGGTTCGGGGTTTGATACCATGATCCCACGGTCGTACATTCGCTGGATTTCTTCCCTGCACTCTGTCAATGACTTGTCGGGTATGGCAGGAGTTAGCTCCACCACATCACCCATCTTCAGCTTGCATTTTGGATCATTCACTCGCTCGTGGTTTACCCTCGGCCTCAGGTCTTCTTTCATGGGGAAGCCATGGGAGGTCCATCTTGAGCTTCCTCGCCTGCATCTTTCCATTAAATCCATGATCGTTGAATTTGCAGGGAACTCTTGTACCGACATCTGCAGTATTAAGTTGAGTTGTCGTTGTTAGACTACATCACTTAACCAAATTCGATAACCTGTAACTAATATAACATGAAAAAGGTTAACATACCTTGTCATTCTCAATCGTTATGACGAATACAGGTCCATCTTGTCCATCACATTGGGTTTTGTATGAATATGGACAGCCTTCAGAATGAGAAGGGAATTTGCAGGGTGGTTTGATTAAATCATCGGAGCCAACAGCCGATCCATCTTTGCTCATAGCCAAACACTGCCAAGTGACAACCCATCGGGCCCATTCGACCATCTGAACGACGAACGGAGAGTATTCGCTGTCACCTTCCTTATACCTCCAGTGAGCTGCAATCC
Organism: Trichosanthes truncata; assembly: GCA_033996785.1. Lineage (NCBI taxonomy): Eukaryota > Viridiplantae > Streptophyta > Magnoliopsida > Cucurbitales > Cucurbitaceae > Trichosanthes > Trichosanthes truncata. The sequence continues at coordinate 58,179,226 of MU867259.1, forward strand.
CAAACTCAGCTTGCAAATGCATCTCTTTTGTCCTAATTTGAACCTCAAGGGGAGCCATGTCTTCACCCACCACAATTGTGTGTAGAGATCGGTACCTTCAAATTATCGAGTCAAGTTAGATGTGGAGAGGAAAAGAGAGAGACATGGAAAGAAAAAAAAAATAAAGGACACATGATAAGCAGCCATTTTGAGCCACAACATACCCATTAAACTTCGGTCGACTAATATAATCTTTGCACCGTCCAGGCACTTCAGACCACAATTGGTGAACTATTCTCAAAGCTCTCTGGCAGTCTTCTTCATTTTTTACAATAAGACGTAATCCGTGAATGTCATGGATTTCATCCATGGTCAACTTCTTTCTGTAAATAAGAATGAAATGTACACACTTTTAGTTTTAATGAGCCATCACTATGTAAGATTCACTTCAGCATTCATAACCATCAGATCAAGGAAAAACAAGCTCTTTAACTTTGAAGTTTAGATAAACCTATTTAAGATCTGGGTTTTCACCATAAAAATGCATATTTCTTAAGCAGAAAACTGAAGTGTTGTACGTAATTAGCAATATCCCGCCAATTAATTTCATAAATCAATTAAATAGAATATGTAACAAACTAGAGTGAAATGTAGAGTAGAGAGAGAATATACCTCAACATTTTTAAGTATATGCTGTATAAGCTCTTGTTGCGACCAGATAAGAGATGGTAAGAAATCCCTTCATTCTTAAGAGCTTTATCTAATTTCTCAATTGCAGAAGTTATCATTGCTGAATCAAACGATTCCACAAGTTTAGACGAGAGTTCTTTATGCTCTTCGGGATGGAGATGTTTAAAGCATAAACTTTCCAACTGCTCCTTCCAACTCAATATTCCCAGGCGATTAGCCAACGGTACAAATATTTCCAAAGTCTCCTTGGCAAATCTTAGTCGTTTGGTCAATGGCAATGCATCTAGTGTCATCATATTATGCAAACGATCAGCCAATTTAACGAGAACGGCCCTAGTGTCTGCCATGGCAAGGAACATGGTGTGCAACCGATCTGCCTCGACGGTTTTGTTGGCTGTATTGTTCTCACGTGCAAGCTTGCTCAAATGACTTAGTTGAGACACCTAAAACCATTACCATGTAGAATTTAGCATATAAAAAGTTTGAAGTAATGTCAAGAATATAAAGCAAAACTAGACAAATCAAAAGACTGCATCCAACAGGTAAAGTATCATACTAAGATCAATTTTCGTGCAAATTAACTACAATCAATCAATGATTTCATTTCTCTACACACTCCACATGTGGTTACAGATCCAGAGCTCATAGGCATTAAATCCAATCAACCTTCATCAGTGCCTTATCGATTACGAAAGAAAATTCTTGCTCACCTCTTCGACTAAATCAGCAACCCCAGCTCCAACTGACCCTAAAATGTAGTCATAACACATGAAAGAATCGTCTAGCGCATCATGCAGAAGCCCCGCAGCGACCACCGTGGAATTTGCCCCGATTGATGCCAGCAACATCGCTGTTTCCACACAATGTTGTAAATATGGATCTCCACTAGCTCGCATCTGCAAAGAAACAATACAAGTTTAGTCATCTACACTAATGCCACATATCGAAACAGGGGAAAAAATCATGAGAATGGACTCATACTTGTCCTCTATGTGCCTTTTCGGCTTCATAAAACGCCTTGATCACGAATTCATCGAGAAAGATCTTATGCCGAATTTGTGCACCACGAAGCATATCCCTTGCATAAGGCTCGGAAGTGCATTCCACAAACCCATCTTCCAAATTGAAAGTCAACTCATCCATGAGCACAGCCGATGAACTCACATCAAGAGCATTTCTGTGAACATCCACATATGATCCTGAAGTATTCCTCAAGAACCCATTGAATAATCCATTCGACCCAACTCCCATCGAGCTCTGGAAATTCACTTCCCCACTCTTCTCTCTCGAAATCCAAATTGGAGGGCTCTTCGCCGACGAACCAACTCCGCTACTGCAACACGAAACGGGACCCTGAAACACCGATACAGGGCTAGAATCCCTAGTCAATGAAGACCCCAAATATTTGCTCGAAGAATATCGAAATGAGCTACTCAAATCCTCCCCTCTATCATGCCATAACGATCCCAATTCCTCTCCGCAACCAGAAAAGCTAGTCGTCGACGAGACATGCCGTACCGGAGAAGCGGAGAAAAGGCACGACAGCCCACCGGCCACCGGCTTCTGGGAAGCCGATGCCGTTGACGACGCCGACGAAGATCGAGAACCGATTTCGAAATCGAAAGGCGAATGAGCATTGATCTGACAAGGATGTGTAGAGCAAATACTGCTCGGTGGGCCGGCGTATAAAGCAATCGTCGGAACTCCCATGATCTAGGGCACAAAAAATCAGTTCCCTCTCCAACTCAGATCGCAATCTAACCCAAATAATTAAGCTCTAGAAATCAGAAATCAATTCTATTCCAATCAAATTCCCCAACGATCCAATTAATTTCCTCGCTAATCCAATACCAATTCCACCGAAAAAAACAAAATCTACGTATGGCTACAGAACGAACAACTTTATGAAAGGCCCGAAAAGTGTAATTAGAAATCAAACAATTTTATACAGAGAAGAGATGGAAGAAACAAAAATGGACTAGGAATTTCCAGAATGACCCAGTAAAGAAATCGATAAACCCAGATCAGTAAATGAAAAACCCAACACTAAAATCGAAGAACAATCAACTTTCTGAGAGATCGGAAATCGTTTTCCTTCAGAAAGAAGGGGAATCGTCAGTACCAAAGAACAGAAGAGGAAGGAAGAAAAAATGAAAGAAAAGTTTTTCAATGGCGTGAAAGGAATATGTACAGATTTATAGAAGTTGAGATGAAAAATTAAAAGAAGAAAGAGAATGGCGAAGGAATTGAAGTGAAATAAGAACAAAAAAAGGGAAGAAGAAGTGTCAAAGAGGAAGAGGGAATTGGTGAGGAAGGATTGAAAGGAACAGGGAGAGCTTCCTACGATATTCAGAGAATCCGTGTTCGTTGACAAATTATTTGGTGAGGTTGCTACAACGTAGTTGGCAATTTTTTATCATTGAATATGGAGAGATAAGTATTTTAAATTTATATTCAATAATTATTAAAGAACGTGAAAATTATTAAATTCATATCCAACTATCATTAAAAAATCTCATTGAATAATTTGTCGTGAACATGTTCTATTTACATTACATTCACGGTATTAAATTTCCGTCGACATGTCGACATTTCCATCGAAATTTTCACATGTCCATGGGTTCGACATCGACATAAGGGGGGAATCGACATTTTCACTATACCGTACAAAATTGACCAAATATTAAAAAAAAAAACAGCAAGAAAATGTAACTTAATGTGAATATAAGAATGTAACAAGTATTTTAACTAATTTAAAAAGTGTAAAATGTTCATTTATTAATTTAAATATTTTTTTATTAATTTTTTGTTTTTAAATTTTTTCTATAAATATCCATTGACATAGACATTTTATCGATATTTTCATCGATATTTCCATAAAATTGAGACTTCGACATTTCCGTCGACATCGACATTTTAAACCTTGATTACATTACAGCGAAGGTTAAATAAAATTGGAAGGAGAAAACATATCTGGAATTAATGAAATTACGGAAATGTCCTTTGTTTGTATCGAAATAACGATGCTGTGTCCCCCATTTCGGGTTTGTTTGGCATCGAATTTAGGAAGGACAAAACTTTTTGGGATTTTTCTTTTTTCAGTTTTATATATGTAACATTTAGAACTTCAGCTTGCTTTTTTTTTTTTTGGTTAAAATCATTTTTTTATGCTAAAACGTTAGTTTGTAACAATTTAGTATATGTACTTTTAATTTTGTAATAATTTAGTTTTTAAACTTATGTAGCAAGTTAGTTCTTATACTTTAAAGTTTGTAACGAATAAAAAATATTGTTAAAATTTAATGAGATTTCACACATAGGTAGATCAATAAACTAATTAAGAATCCAACGTATTTATAAGCTACAACGTCTAAACCATTAAATAATAAAAATCGACATTTAATTTTGATGGTTGTTACAAATTTAAAAGTACGAAGACTAAATTGTTACACACTAAAGTTTATAGACTAAATTGTTACAAATTTAAAAGTACAAGAGCTAAATTATTACAAAATAAAGTTCAATGACTAAATTGTTACTTTCATGAAACTATGAAAGTTTATGAAACAAAAGTTCTTTTTTAACTTCTTTTTATTGAACAATTTCAAGGTGGAAAATCCAACCATCGATCTTTAGAATGGTAATTGATGTCTTATCTATCGAGTTAAACTCGAACTGGTATTTAAAACTTCAACTAATATGAGTGTAGTTTTACAATTAAGATATTTATTAAGATTGAATGTTTAAATCTTCACTCTACATTATTGTGCTATAAAAAGTATATATTAATTTAAAACATTGTAATAAATCTATAGATTTTTTGTATCTAAACATAGTTCAACTAGTTAACATTATATTCTCAACAAAAAAAATTACAGTTTTGAATCTCTACTCTACGCGTTGTTTAACTTTTAAAAAAAATGTAATTTTTTGTTTAATTGGTCAATAAACTTTAGTATTGATATTGTTACTTTGAACTGTTGGTAATTAAATTTTAAAAAGTGTGCAACGAGTCTATATATTTTTAATTTAGTATTCAATAGAATCTTACATTTTTTTGGGGGGTATGATAAGTGTCCAATTTATGAGATGTTGTTTAAGTTCAACGATCAATTAAACACGAAATTAATGTTTTATGGACTGATTAAATGTTATTTAAAATTTACATTTTTTTTAAGTTCTGACAAACACAACTTCAAAAAAAAAATTAAAATTAATATATTTTAAAGTATATAGAATATTAAACGTAATTTTAAAAAATTGATGGGCTAAACTAGATATTTATTTTTTATTATTATTCTTTTTTTAAAAATTATTTTTCATATATCTGGTAATGATATTTGAGAAATGGGAATATTCCCATTCCCACCGGAAAATGTATCTGGCTTTCTTTCCGCGGAAATGAACGCCGGAATTGGAATCCCTAGGCTTGGATGGAATGGAATTTGGAGCCGTTGAAATCGGAATCTGATTGATTTTTATTCCACTTTATACGAATTTTGGCAAAGGTGATCTTATTAAAATCGAGCTCATCCATTTTAATATATGCTTCCATTGATTTAAATTTCCATCTTTTTTTTTTTAATCCATTGAGATTCCTATAGTGAATTCTTTTAATTTTTTTAAATTGAGCTTTAATAATTTATAACTAGTGCGTCTGATTCACTATAATCTTGTTGCTATGCAATTTCTAATTTGAGTTTATTAATTATTTTTATGTGAAGGGCGAACATTAATGTCACTTTTCAATCTTTCTAAGTAAATTAAAAAATAAATATGCCAATTCTAAATTTTCCCATAAAAAATAAAAAAATAAACATGATAATAAGGTGAAATATAATGATATTTTTCTAAGATGAATTTTATAATTATCTTAAACGTAATTTTATTTATTATTGTTATAATTATATCAAAGATGAATTTTATAATTATATCAAAGACCGAAATGACTCATACTTTTTTTTTAAAGTTTAACAACATGTGAGAGTGAATATTTGAACATTTAACTTTTTGGTCTATAATATATGTCTTAACCCTAACAAACATAGTTTAAAAAAAAAAAATCTCAATTCAATTGAAAGTATAAGGAAAAAAGTGAAACCAATCAACCAGCAACAAAATAATCCATCTCCCCATATGGATCAAATTTCTAAAACCAAAAATAATATTATTTTTATATCTTTAACATCACATAGATCAGCATCCCGCTCAAGTTATATCAAGTTAACTATATAATATCTACAAAGTCTACAGATGGTTTGTAATTAAATAATTATCATTTTTCATGTATGAAATTGACAGTGCATATAATAGTTAATACATACATGGAGAGCCTCAAAAATATATATATAGGTGTGTGTTTGGAGAGTGACCTTCTAACTTAAAAAGAAATATAAATTAAAAAAATAGTTATTAAGATGAGGTTTTACATTTAAAAAAATCAAAATTCCTCTTATTATTATTTTTAGTTCAACAATATGTACATGAGGATTCGATCAAAAGTATATGTTTTAATCAATTGACCTTATGCTTGAATTGACACAATTCAAAATTAATTCATCTATGAGCTTAAATTATATAAATAAAGGGCATAAATAATTACAGTTTTATCACTAATATTGACTAACTGCAGATGAGTTAAATTATTTATTAATTTATTTTATAGATATATGAATTAAATTTTTTATTCGGATTAGGAATAAATCCAAAATATGACAACTTTTTTCATACTTATCCTCTAAAGCAGGCATAATCATAATTTAATCCATCCTTAGAATGATTGCGCCATTGAGCTTGAGAGAACCACTTTTAAATAAAGCGGTTTCCCCCGGATTTGGATACAAAGTTACAATTCAATACAACTGGCCAGAAGGGATCAATTTCTCTTTATTTAGTAATTTAATTATTGAAGTGACAATAATGCTTGCACCCAATTTGGCGCTCATTTCAATTTACAATAAGATATTAGTGGATATGGCATACGTGTATTAGCAATTTTTTTTCCATGTTATTTTGCTTTTATTATTATATTATTATTGCTGTTATTATGAAAATTGTTTTTTAAAAATGTTTGACAAATTATTGAATTTGAAAAATGTTTCATTGGGCACTAAAATTTGAAGGAGTCATTATAATTTATAAAATACACATACTATTCCAAATGATTTTTAGAATCTTCCATTCGTGACACATTAACAATAAAGAGACGACCAAGCAAATTAAATCGCTACATATGACTTTTGTTTGTGAATTGTGTGGAAAAATTTAAATGTCTTGACTAAGTTTTATTGATTTTATTTTGCATGTTTGTGTGTCATTTATCACTTACGAATAACAAAAAATATATATATATTGACTATGAAATTAATAATGTTTGTGTTCGAATCATTTACAATGTTATATTATTAATAATAATAAATTAAAATTTAAAAATAATAGTCAACATGAGTATGACTCGACTGACATAAAGCATGTTCCTTCGACGAAGATGTTAGATGTTCAAATCCCTCCTCCCACATATTACTGAACAAAAAAAATGTAAAAATAACAAACAAAAAATCATTTTAAAGGTAGATGGTTCGATCCTCTACCCTTTCAATTGTAAATATAAATATGAGTTTATGACTATAAAAATATAAATCAATATGGGCATAGCTCAACTGTTAGATTATCTATTTATTTCTATTAGGTTAGAAGTTTAAATTCACATCCACATTTGTAGTGCTAAGAAAAAATGATTGCAATATATATATAAGTTACGCATATTGCAATGGAAACTAAGGTAAAAACATCCACTACAACTTGATAGTTGCTCAACTAGCTAAGACATTATAAGCTCCTCAACCAAAAGATTAGATATTCAAATTCCAACCCTGTATGTTGCTAAATTGTTTTTTTTTTTTTTTTAAATGCATCCCAATATATATTTTGAAATTTATAAACTAAAATGAAACTCAATATCATTTGTCTAAAAGATTGCTATTATGATATTTTAATAGAAAATTTTCAACTATTCATTGAAGGAAAAAAAAAAACTCAATAGTAAAAGTAAAAAGGATAAAAGTATTTTTTTTAGTATCAACATTAGGAGTTGGAATTTAAATCTCTAACTTACGAGAATCTTTTGAGTGGAATGGAAATATCGATAATCTAAACAAAAATGTATAAGTAAAAAGGAGTTCATGTCAATTACAACTCATTTTGACAAAGTAATGAATGTTTTTATCCACTGTACTAAAATAAGTAACATGGTATAAATTGTCTCCATTGTTTTTCAAAAATTTTAAAATACAGTGGTTATCACAAATTCAAATTTTTAAGCCCCTAATCTCGTGGAACTGGAAAAAAAAAATCCTCCAAATATTTTAGCACAGCCAACTTCATAAATAATATTTCAAACCCACCTTAATTTGCTATATTTAAATATTGACATCTATATTTTAAATACAAATTAAGGTGGATGGGAAAAAAAATATCCTAATATTTAGCACAGTCAACTTTAATACATGTACTTAAAAAATACATAATACAATATCATCACATGCATCTATTGATTATGATTGAATTTTGAAAATATAGATGTTAATTTTTTAAAAAAGAGTACTAAAAAAAAGATTTAGTTAAAATTAGACAGCATTATGAACACAAAATAATTCCCCACCGTCCTATTTCCATATATAGTAAAATAATAATTTTGTTGACAAATATTAATTAATAACCTTATCTTCTTTAGAAGAAAATTAATAACCTTATCTTAGACACCAAGTTTCCATTACTTATTAATAAATATCTTTGGTCAAATCAAATTAAATATGCAATTTAATGTTGAAGAGCTTGGGGCAATATTTACGAATTTTATATCTAAATAAAAACAAGGTTGTCAAATGATTATTTAAAATTAAATTTGAAAAGCTGTACGAAGGGCAATATCGGAATTTCGACGCAATTCAACGAGACTTCCATGGTCAAATAAAAAGAAAAATAGGAAAATAAGATTTTTATTCAAATTTTAATTTTTCTGACAGATTCAGTTTGGGGAAGGCAGTGGGCAAGCACGTGGCCCGTCGCTTCCAAAAGCCAGCGCCACGTGGTTAGCCGACAAGCAGCCATGATTCGACAAGTCGGATAGAGATGCGATTTATAGATTGGATAAATCTTTTTTTTTTTTTTTTGAAAAAAATCAATATTGACCCTAAACTTGTAAGTTGTATATATTTTAATGTTAAACTTTCAATTTCATCAAATTGTACCTCAAACTTAGATAATTGTTTCAATCTTAAACTTAAACTTTAAAAATTGTTACAATTTTAAGTCTATAATAAGTTATGGCTTCAAATATTTTTTTACAATAAGTTTTCTCTTATTTGTTAAATGAATTATAAAACATATTTACGATATAAAATCGATAAAACTTTAGAGAAAAATGATAGTAGAGCTAATTTTTTTTGTTAAAATTTATGACTTTTGGCAAAGTTATTTAATGGTTAATATGTGCATTAGTCAAACTGATTTTTGTATAAAACTTTATTTTATTGAAATTAACGAGTTTATGAAGATTTTTACATTGTTTTTTTTTTTGGTTAAAATTAGTAGATGAATTAGTGAAAATTGAACATAGAGTAAAAATTGTAACACTTATTTAATTGTATGGTCCAATTTGATGAAATTGAAAGTTTAGAGTCCAAATTGATACAACATAACAAGTTTATGGTCAAATTTGATTTTTAGTTTCTATTTTTTTTTAGAGTTCAACAACATATGAGCGTTAATGGTAGGAGATTTAAATATATGGGCTGTTACTTTTTTTTTTTTTTAGGAAAAATTAAAACAGAGTTATAGGACTAGTTCATGAGACACTAAGGGTTCGTTTGATAACGTTCACGTTTCCTTTTTTTGTTCATGTTTCTCATTTTTCAAGAAACGTGTTTGATAAATCATCATATTTATTGTTTCTAAAAAAATGGCATATTTTGAGAAACTTCAAAAAGTAATTTCTCAAATTCTGTTTCTATTTTTTTTTTCAGGTTTTATGCATGTATTCTTATTTATCTTTTTACCCATATCTCCCTTATCTCTTCCATTCTATTGTTGTAATACTTTTTAATATTTTTTATTTTTATTTTTTGATTTATTTTTTTCTATTCGTTTTCTTTCTTTCATCATAATATTTTTTCTTTTAATAGTTCATTATATATTTTTTTTCTTTTTTCCTTTTTCATTTTCTCTTTTCGTTTATGTTTTTCTCTTCTCTCTTATTTTCTTATTTTCTTTTTACTTTACATTAACGAGTTTATAGTTATTATTTTCTATTTAATTCTCTATTATTTTTCCTTTTGGTACGATTTTATTTTTTTATTAAATAAATAAACTAATAATGTTCATGTTTACCATTAAATGTAAAAAAATATATACATTCTCTCTCTTTTTCTGATTTTACTTGCGTGTATTATTGGCTAATGTATTTTTAAAGAAAAAATAAAAATAAAGTTTATTATTACATTAAAGAAATATGGGTTTATTCGATTGTCTGACCTTAGACAATTTACAAATTCGTCTAATTGAACTAACTCTTGTAAGTCAAAATCGTTCAAGGTGAATTGATTGAAGTGAGAAATAACATTGCAAATCAAATTTGAACAACATTTGAAGGATACAATTTATTATTATTATTATTATTTAGGTATTGGGTCTTAATAAAATACTATAACCTCTTTATAATTGTTTTTTATTTATTTTAATGCATGTTATATGTTTTATTATAGTATATGTACTAAATTTTACTTTTACCAAAAAACAAGAAACAAGAAACATAAATAGTTATCAAGCATGTTTCTGTTTTTAGTTTTTAAGAAATAGAAACAATAACTGAGAAACAGAAACAAGAAAAAAAAAACAAAAAACGAAAAACGAGAACGTTATCAAACGGGACCTAAAATACTAAACCACTAAGGGCCCGTTTGGATTGCAAATATAAAATATATGGGAGTTAAAAACCTAGGATTTAAATATCTGGATAATAAATGTATGTGTTTGGATATGAATGATAATTAATATTTGAGAGTTTAATTATTATTTTTCTCTCTCTTATCTCTTATCCATTTCCCAAGGGAAAAAGTCATAAGTAAAAAAAAACTCATATCCTACATGGATAATAAAATCCAATGGTTCATGAGTTATTTTTATCCATAAGTAATAATTACTTGAGTTTTAAAAAGTAAATATCAATGAAACAAATATTAATTTTTTATATCATTGTCAAAATTTATCTCAAAATCAATGAAACAAATAGGGCCTAAGGGTAAGGAGTTTGGAGAATAGCAGATTGCTGCTCGTGCCATAACATTGTTGCGACGTTGAGTATTGTAGAAGGTGATTTTCCCATGATCAAAACCCATCCCAGACCTCCCAACTATAGAGCGGGGCTCTACATAGCAGATGAATTGAGTTTTCACGTATTCCTAGCTGGAGGTGACACAGAGCCATTAGGAAGGTGCTGCTGATCCTCCTGTACTTCCCTTGTCACTCAGCTCAACTTGAACCGATGGGCTTTGACTTTTTGGTCGAGCTATACTCAAATTAGCAATAAAAATTTTATATTATATATGATAAATTTGGTTAAATTATTAAGTTTGACATAGTTTTAATTTGATCCCTATGATTATAAAAGTTTGAATTGAATTTTTATAGTTTGGATTTTAGTCTAAATCGGTTTCTTATAATTTAGGTTGCGTTTAACTTTAGTATTTATGATTAGAGATGTCTATTTTCTCTGCGGGGACCTGTCTTAACGAGGCAGGGAATGGGGGAAAAAAAATTCCCCCTAGCTAAACATGGACAAGGAAGGGGAACGTCCCCTTTCCCCACCCCATTTATTTTTTTTTTCTATTTTTATTTTATTTTTTAATTATATATATGTGTATATACATGTCATTTAAAGTTTTATTGTTAATGATTTAGATAATTTGATATGTTTGAATTATATAGTTAAATATTTGAACTATATGTATGGATTAATTAGATAATTTGATATGAAATATTGTTTTGTTTCTATTACGAGGTTTAAGAATTTTATCTTTAAATAGAGATTTTTTTTAATAGAAAATCAACCACTTAAATGAAATTTTTTCGTGAATAATTAACAATATAATTGAAAATTAATAGATATTTTCCATGAAAAGTTAACTATTTGAAAATTTATTAAAAAAAATTATTTGAATCAATTGAGATTGAAAAAAGAAAAAAAAAACTAAACGGAAAATAATTCACTGCGAGGAACCCAATCCACGTGAATTCTCTACGGGGAATCCCCACCCCGATCCCCACAAAATTTAATGGGGAATTTTGCGGGGATGATGATTAAAATGGGGGGAAGAGGCGGGGGTGAGGACGGGGACGGGGAAGCCACCCTTGTCCCTGCCCCGCCCAGTGGACATCTATAAAAGTTTCAATTTGATCCATTTAATTTATACAAATTTTAAAAAATCGTCTTTGTTATTGATGTATAGATTTTTTTTTTACAAGAAGTTAGTTGATGTTATATAATTGGTTAATTATGTTAGCTGATTGTATTGAAATCTAGAAATGAATAAACAATATAATGAAATAGGAGAGTTTTTCACGGGGGTTATACAAAATTTATGAATGACATGCGAGGTTTAATAAAAACAAAAATTTACAATTTTAAAATTAAAAAGACCAAATTAAAACTAAACCAAAATAAAGCGAACTAAATTCAAACTTCTAAGACTATAAAGCCAAATTGAAAGTGAAACCATACCAAGATTACAAGGATCAAATTTGTAATATAACAAAAAAAATTCATATATCACTTTCATTTATTATCGACCATGTCAACAACATATAAAAATAACATGCGGTTTTGTGTAATATGCAACGAAATAAGACCTAAATATTAAAGTGCACTGTTAGAGTTAGAGGGATTTGAGGTAGGAATTCAACATTTTAAGGCAGGTTTAAGAAGTTTGTTTAAAAAGATTAAAGTGCACGGTTAGAGTTTTTGAATATATGAACATCCCATAAGGGAGTGAATTTGAGGTACTATCAAAGTTTGTCCAATAAACTCATAAATTTTCCTTTACCAACCATTACTATTGACATGCTGAGATATGAATTCTACACTGCTATTTAAGATTAAAGAAAAGCTTTAAAATAAAGTTGCATTAAATGCATTCGAGCTTCATTTAGGACAAATTTAAATTAAAAGTAAGTTACCTTAAATGAAGTAACCTTATCTTTAACCTTCAATAATATGATAGGATTCATATCACTGAACAAGCTTCAATAGTCGGTTTCCGCGACTACCGGCTGTCGGTTCCAAGATCTTTGGACGGTGGCGCCGGAGATCAGACGGTGATGAGAGCTATGACTTGTCGACGGAAGCGGACAAAAACTGAAGGTGGGGCGGAGGTTGTGGCGGCCAAATCTATGAGTAACGTCAAAATGGTGGTTGGCGAACCAATCCACAGTCAAAGGGGAAACTGATATCCATTGCTGACCGTTGGATTACCAAGCAATCTAGAACATCGTTAATGCTGATGGGCCCAACCAGTTTCTAGTAGTACAATAATACTCAAAATATATTATTTACAATTTAAAAAAAAAGGACAGAAACAAACAAAAATCACGTTTTTATTTCTCAGAATCAGCATCACAGATGTGCAGAGAGGATTCAAACTTAATAATTCAAAATATTTTGTCCCATTCAGAATTACTCACAAATATATATTTAATTTTTTTAATAATTAAAAATCAAATTTAGTAGTATGAAAATCATGTCTAAAAATATAATACAAAACATTAAATTCATTTTAAATGATTAAAGACGTGTTTAAAAAGTAACTTTGAACATGATAAAAGATATTTTAACAATTTCGAAATCACTTCCAAACATGTTCTTACCGTTCTAAAAACAAAAAAAAAAATTGTTTTAACTAAAGGACTATACTTAAGTTGGCAAAGCAAAAATCACGCAGTTATAATTCAGTTTTATCAATTACATCTTAAAACATGTTTAAATCGTCACAATTAAATCTAATCATTCCAACATACGGACCATTGTTAATAATTGCTAATATATATATAGTGAATATCATAAATGTGGGATATGAGAATTTGAACTTTCAACCTCGATAAAATAAATATATGTCAATTAACGCTGAGTAATAGGACCTATAAAGTCCTATTTAATTACACTTATTTCTTGTTAATTAGAAGGATTTTATGTGTTTTATTATTATTTTTTAGGGATTTGAGCAATTCACGTGTTTTGAAGAGTTTGCACCATTTCGGAATTAATTCAAACCAAATTGGAGGTGATTCGAGCAACTGAATTTCTATACTAAATTTGACCAATCATATCATGATATTTTGAGATTTATTCAAATTTGGTATTAAATCGAAGCTTATTGAATTATCTTTCCAACGGTATAAGACTCATTGCATTCCAATAAGTATTATGAAAGTTATGGCATTTTGAGTGATTACTACTCCTGCTGGAAAACTGCTGTACCCGAGAATATTTTGTGCCAACTTCCGTTCCCATGATCTTGCTGCTTACGTTTGGGAATATAGACAAATTAGATATCATTTTAAAGATCTCCCAATGATCTTTCCAACCATATAAAGATCACGTTGATCCAAGGTTTGGAGAAGAAGTTATGGGCAAATTAATGAAGACTGCACAATCCAGAAACTTTCCTTATTTGCAACATTCTATGTTTGTTTTAAGAATTTAGGGAAGGATTTTCGAGTTTTAGATGTATTTTCCAGCATTTTACAAGAGAGAACATTATTTACTTTATTTTAAATATTATTCCCTAATTGATTTGGGAAAATATCTTTCTAGAATTTAGGGTTTCTTACTTGTGTAAGTTGTCTACTTCAAGGCTATTTAAGTCTTCTTATGGACAGCAAAGGGGGATCTTTTTTTTGGCATCTTGGCCTAGACGTTTTTAGAGATTTTTTAGACTCATTTTCTCTTTTCTCCTTAGACAATAATGGTATCAAATTTTATCACGATGCTCGGCTAAACTTCGCATTCCCAGTTCAGAGGTCGGTTGTAATCAATTGCAATATTGTGAGGTTTGAACCTTAACATAGTTTTCTTTCAATTGCAAGCATTCTTTGATTCCCGTGTTAATTTTATAAGCATGTATTTTGATTGAATTGACGCCTTAATCGCTTTACATGTTTGATTGCTAGTCATGATCATGATCCGTAATTGTCATGTTGAATGAACTGGTAGCATTAGGATTATTACATGTGTATGTTTTGTGGGTTTCCATATTACATGGCTTGCATGTTTAATTATAGGAATTAAAGGAGCATCTTAATTAGATTAAAGTTATTTCATCTAATTAGTTGTCTTGGTCCTTCTAAAGCACGTAATGTCTTTATCTAAATAATTTGGAGCGGTTTCGTCAAAAATTGTTTAGGTAATTAGCGTTAACTTGACGTTTGTTAGAGTTAATGACCTTAGGGAAGTTGCTACTTTTTGGGATTTCCTAATAAATTGACCAAGTGCTTGCATTATTAAGTTTAAATATTTTGAGTGTCTATGATCAATTTTTGCAATTGAGTAGAACCGCACATTTGGATTGGAATTTGGTAAGATTTGATTTATCTTTCTTTTATTTGCTTATGTTTTATTTTATTAATAAAAAAAACACAAAACCCCCCTTTTTATTTGTTTTCTCCTTGACAAATTTAATTTGAGAAATTAATATTCGGTTATCTGAGATCGACCCGGACCACTCAATGCTACAAGTAGCTTAAGATCGGTTTATAAATTGTAACTTGATGAGCCCTCGACAAGCTCGCTTCACTGAGCTAAAATTAAAAGTTCAAATGTGCAAAGTTAAATCCAAATATTAATAGGAGTTGGAGTAGGTAGAGTTTAATTACAACTATTCCATGATTTTGGGTGAGATTGATGTACAGTTGTAACAATTTCTATACTTTAGTATTAGTTTTTTGTACACCAACAATATCATAGTTCAATTGACATGAAATATATGTTCATGACCAAGAGGTCATAGATTTGAATCCACTCACTCTAAAATATTGTTGATGCTTTTTTTAATTATTATTATTATTATATTTCAATTATATATATATATATATCAAATTTAGTTGATCGTACATTATGAAAGATTTTCATTTTACTATTACATAGTTACATATTTTGTCGGGTAGGCCATGAGATGTAGGAGTGATGATTGATAGATTAAATCAAATGAAAATTACAATAAAGTTTGTTTGTTTATGTGAAGTGTGAACATGTATTATTCAAGAAAAAGTTAAGAATAAAGAAATCACACACGGATAGATTGAGATCTACATAGAAAATGATTTACCCCTATTTTATTCCTTAGTTTCTCTCAATTATTTATTGTTAATCCATTTAAATTTTAAAAATTCGATCTTAGCCCACCAAATTTCAACTATTCAATCTTTATGGTAAAAGTGATAATTTGGCTATAGATGACCCACATTGTAAAAGCGACAACTTTATTTAATATGCTAAATAACATTGCATTTTTTTTTTCACGAGGGGAGACAATTGCCCTCTCCTAGGTTGTTTTATGTTTATAAAATTATATTTAAAAAAAAAAGGTTTTAAAGTCTTTTGCTTTCAAATTTTATTTTTGCCCCCTAAATTTTCAGGTTGAAATATTATATATATGAAAATATAAATTATAAATTTTGGTCATTCCCTAAAAAAATTTCTAGCTCCACATTGTTTCTTCAATAACTTATAATACAACTATTTTCGATATGGATTAAATATTTAAAAAAATCATAAGACTGGATCAATATCTTAAAAGTTATGTAACAGAAGTATATGAAGTGATTATTTATTTATGCTACAAGTCATCACAAAAATGTTTTATATGTAATATTTATAATGCCCATCAAACTAATAAGTTAAAGATGTTTTAAAATCATAATAAATTGTTTCAACTTTATAACGAACCTTTGATAAAGTTGTCCTAATTTGAAAACAATCATAAATTTACAAATTTTGTTACCAAAAGCAACAAATTTTAGAGGCATATAGTATATGCGAAATCAGGAGGAATGTACCAATTGTCAAAGTAGAGACGTAAAAGAATGAATTCGAAAAAAGCAATTGACTTTGCCTTTGCGTATAGTTTGGTTGCTTGAAATGTGCAAGCAATTGTTTAGATGATGGTGGGTCAGCATCAATACACATGCCTACGTGGCATGTCCAATCTATTAATCATGATCTTAACCTTTTTTTTTAAAAAAAAATACCTACAAATGTACATACATTATTTATATATATATATATTAAGTGTAACAAATATGTTCTTAAAAAAAAATGTAACAAATATATGTATAAAAAAATGTAACAAATATTGGATAGGAGATTGAATCAACTTCAAGATAGTATAACTTATAACTAACACCACCACTAAATTATGCTTAGGTTCACATACACATATTTGATTATATTAAAATTATTTTACACGATTGTATTGAAGTAGTTTTTGGTTCACTGAGATTCAAGGGGGAAGAGAAGAAGTCAAAAGTCTTTTTCTTTTTCTTTTTTTTTTTTTTTAAATTTTAAATTTTAAGATTCAACAATATGTGAAGGTGAGATTCGAGCTTATAACATTTGAGTCGATGATATATGTCTTTATCAGTTAATTAAGCTATATTCAGTAGGGGTGATAGTCGGTTAAGTTCTCTCGGTTTTGGGCCAAATGAGAATCAAACAGAACGATTTTTGTAAATAAAAAACCAATACCAATACCAATAAGGTGCAAAACTGATCAATTCGATTTTTGCTCGATCGACTTTCAGATGTTTTTGTGCTTGCTATTTTTGGGTCAAAATCAACGTCCGGAATGATGTGATCGTGCAATTTGAAGTGATGACAAGACCTATAAATCGAAGAGATGACCGTGGGGCAAATCGAACAAGTGATGATGTGTATGCAAATCCAACAGGCAATGAAGTGATGCTGGGAACAAACTAACAGTGAGGATGGCGGCTGCTGCTGCGACGACGAAGCTGAGACTACTGGTGGCATTGCCACGATGGCGATGCTAGGGGGACGTTGTTGTGACGACGAGGTTGGGGGCGCTCTGCTGTGACTATGAGGCTGAAGATGTTAGCTGCGATTTGATGGCGATGCTCTATAACTAACGGCGAGGCTGCTGCGAGGAGAACGATAAGCTGCTGTGATACAACTAACAATGAAGCGAGACAAAGTCTAAAGATGATTGGCAACGTGGAGACGGAGATAGGAAAACGAAAGCGGTGAGGAGAGGCGGAAGGTTGAGAAATAACGAATGGAAGGGAATTTAGGGTATTTTAAAAGGGGTATACATATATACTCTCGATTCAGTTCGGTTTGGGTGGATTTTGAATAAAAACCAAACCGAGCTACAAATACTCGATTTTTTTTTTCAATTATTAAATCGAGATGTCCAATTCTATATTAAAAAAACTAAACCAAACCATTAGATCGGTTTGGTTTTCTGATTTTTCATTGCACCCTAATATTCAAGTTGATGAAGAAAGGAGTTTGCCTCTCTTCATTTGATGTTAATATTTTAAAAATTGTCGCTAATTTTCAATTTCCTAATTAACCATAATTGAAAGAGAAGGACTAGTCATAGTACATTCTATTTAGAAGTTTCAGTTAGATTAGGCACATAAATTATTTATGTGGACCACCGACCTTGTTTGTTAGAATCGTAAGAGTATACGTATAAAAACGTAGAAGGTAGCATTTTTATATATTCCTATGAAAATATTTAGCTCCATCTTTTAGAAATTGCAAATATCTCTCTCACGTGGAGTATTTGGATTCTTTTTATTAATTGACCCACGCTGCGGGCATCCAAATTTTGATTCATTTGTCATTTACTCAATTAAATTAATTTGCAATCAACTTTTTTTTTCGAGCAACATGAGACGGTGAGAGAATTTGAATCTCTAATCTTTTGGTTGATGATATATGTCTCAAGTAGTTGAATTATAATGAAAGTTTGGTACAATTAGTTTTAGTATATCAATTCATTTTAACTGTAGGAATAACAACAAATTGAGTATAATAAACGTAAAATAGTAAAAGTTTTTTTCTTTTGAGAGAATAATACTAAAACTATAATTTAAATTTTTATAATCAAATATAAATAAATAGATTGTCAATTTGTGCATATCTCAATAAATATAGATATTTATTAGTTATTAGCTTTTTTAAGATGGAAGGTTCAATTTTTCATTCGTAAGTCCGCAAAGTGAAAAAAAAAAGTCCGCAAGTTTGTTTTTCTCAATTATGTTGAGGACATTTCACGCCAACATCACGTTTAAAACTTTAAATAGTGTTTGTTTTACAAGAAAAAAAAAATATCATTCTCATGTTAAGCATTTGGATGCTTGGGGAAGAAGGCAAACTTTATCAATTCCTTTGTCGTTGGCATCCAATTTTGACTTATTTGTCTATTTTTATAAATGAATTTACTTGTGAATTTGAAAATAGTTTATTGAATAAGACATCAATTATCACTTCAAAGATCGATGATACAATCTTCATTGTAATCATCGAATTTAAAAAAAAAAAAACCATTACAATGAGTTTTAGTAAATATATTAATCTAGCACAATTAATATACATTATTAAAAAAAGAAAAACACTCGTAAGTAAATTATCATGTATAAAATCAAGGAGTGATGTATGGTGTTTTTTCCCCCTTATTTTTTAAATGCTTAGGTCGACAAGTTTTTTTTAGTTCAACAACAATGTTTAAATTGACTGTTCGTATTTCGAAAATATTATATTTATAATTATTTTATTTCAAATGTTTTAGAAAATAAGCCCACTCGACCTCAAAAAGGAAGAAAAAAAACCTACTCATTCAATTTTCTCTAATTTTATTTTTAAAATAACTTAAATTAAAGTAATAAGTATGAATTCATGAGCAAATTAACAAGATGAATGACCAAAATTAAATAGGCGTTTTGAAAAATGTCCAAAAGATTTTTTTGTTTGAAAAATGGCCAAATGAATTATTCGAATTTTTAAATAGAATTATTAAATGACAAAAAAACCCCTTAACACAATTTTGAATCCGATATACAAAAATTATCATAGAATTATATCTAATCTAAAATTCAAATCACAACAAAACTATCATCTACAAAATTCCTTAAATCAAGGACTAGTTAGGTATTGGAAAATAAAAAATACATAATAATTAAAATTCAATCTAATTGATAAATCAACGATAATTTAATACATATTAAATCCCAAATTACTTAAAAATAGAATTTCATCTAAAAAATACCTAAAAAACCTAATGGAAACAAGTAGAACATAAATACACATACCCGGTATTTAAATCCAATAGGTAAAAAATTGCATGTCATTGTAAAAGATATAAAAAATAAATTGAATCATGGCCTGCAAAAATCAAATCAATGTTGAATCAATAAACCTTGCATGCACCACACATACCATAGCCAAACACGCAACCCACAAAACCAATTAAATTTTACACTATTTGAAGCAAAAAGCAATTGCGATCCTCAAAATACTCATTCATTTGAAACGATACCCATCAAATCCTCATTCGATTCTTCACCTCTCTAGTATTTGAGAAGTCTCTATCGTTCAAGCCAACACTCTAATACTCCATCTTACTTGTGGGCTTGAAAATTTGTAAGAGACCTAAGTGGAAATCGATATTAATTGGAGATGAAATGATATTACGCTATGATCCATGTTAAATGGCCAATCAAAATAAGTAGGTTATAGAAAATTTAATTATACCAACACTCTAATTTTTGTCTCTAAGCCTAGAACCTTGTTCTAGCACAAATCACACATTAACACCTTCAAGCATCTGAGTCACTAGTTTGAATACCACCATGGCCATTGACCTTGTCTTGAATAATTTTTGCTCGTTTGATAAGCTTTTGAATTTCCTCAAAAAAGCTTGTTTCGACATTCAAGTAATTCTTAGCAGCCAACACTTTGAAGGCTTCAAAGCTGCAATAACAAAGTTTGATGTGTTTGTCCATTCGTCCCCTTCGAATCAATGCCATATCAAGCTTCTATATGTTATTTGTTGTGAAAGCGATCGGCCTCCTATCGAATTCCGTCGATGAATTCAAGTAATCCTAACAGAGTCACTCTAGCTTTTATTAAATTACATGAGATTCCATATTAAAACTAATTGACGATAGGAAAAGTAATCAACGAATCTTATAAATTGTGAAGTCTCTTTTCATCTTTTCGATATAGGATTTTCAACAACTTTCACCTCTTCTTCTTTCTTCAAATGTTCCTTAATTGGTTCATCTTTCTCCTCGTCTTTCGAGCTTCCTTCCTTCTTCATGTTCCTCTGTTTTATTAGTTCGAATGAACAATTGATGTTTTCGATCACTAATATCGACTTACTCGTCGCTTCAATTAAGATCAAGCAATATTCGAAATTTAGATTTGATAAGAAACTTCGATTAAAATTTGGAATAGAAAAATATTTGATATATAATTTACATTTTAAATACAATATCGCTTGAATCACAACTATAGGGGAATGATGGAAAAAAGGAAAACTTATTAAATAATCAGGAAAATTTTCTTTTTGGACATTTTTCAAAACAGCCCTTTTATTCTTGCCGTACGGTCTAATGTGGCAACGTAAGCCCCCAGATTCTCAAATATATTGGGCCGACTGCTGTGGGTAATGGGCTGATATAATTAGGCCCATAATTTCGTGGTAAAGCCCATTAACTCGGCCATTTAAGTTAAAAAGCGAATTTACCAAGCTACCCCTTATAATCCTAGAATTCCGCGGAGCTGCGGATGGTATTTTGGTCAATGTCGGTCTTCCCATGAGCAGTTTAACAACTAACTTGGCGCGTGACGTGACGTTTTGGCGATCGCGTCAGGATGATTCAGTTATAGGATGTAGATTTATATTTCCGAGAAAGGTGAACACGTCGGAGGTACATTTTTTTATTGTCAACTTTACCCTTTTTTAAAAATAAATTAACGCCAATTCCAATTTCTAACCCTGATAATCCCACTTGCTACCCAAATAATAATAATAATAATAAAATGTTTTTTTTTTAAATATATATATTAATTTTTTTTAGTTCAACAAAAAGTGAAATGGAGAAATTCAAATATTTGATCTTTTGACCAATGATATATTGTCTTTCATTGAGTTATACATACTCAAGTTCACCTTTATATATATATATATATATTTTATTTACTTAAATATTGCATTGAATAAATGAGAGATTCAAGCGTGCAAAACCTATAATAATAAATTACTAATTATTTGCCATGTTCAATAAATAAGACAATTATTATAATTTTAATGGTCGACTGTCCAATCAGTGACTCCTGTATTTGTTGAACTAAAAAAAATCTATCATCTTCTACTTATTTTTTTAGAACATTTCATCTAATCATATCTCATCCTTAGAAAATTTCTTATGACAATTTTTGGAATTTTGAACCTAGATCTTCTAAAAAAAGTAGAAATGCTTTAACCGTCAAATTATTTTTATGTTGGCCTTTCATATATTTAGTTATATCCCAATCCTTGTGCAGTTTTTATTTATTAGTTCAAGATAATATTTAATTTATTTTCTTAATTAAAAAAATGACATTATATGATATATTGAAATTTGTTTTATAGTCTTAAAAAAGTGGGTTTTTATTTTTTATTTTTAACTTTCCTTTTTCATATTTTGGCCCAATTTATATAAAGATGAAAATGCAAATTTGTGAGCGTGAGATAAATCAAATTCATATCAATGTTGCAATTATTATGAATTTATGTTTTTTTTACAAATATTTCACAAGATTATATTAGACAGGATGAAAATCATATCCGATGATTAAAGAAATACGAATAGCAATTATATTCCCTTAATTCTCTATTGATTATTTATTTAATTTTCGTAGGCGCGATAATTACCAATTGCTGTATAAATAGGCAACCCCGTCTAAACCACAAACCCTAGAGAGTAGAACAGAGAAAAGAGAGGGAAAAAGGAAAAGGAAAAGGAAAAAAAAGAAAACTCCCTGCAAATAAATTCCATTAGAACGCTTCCTAAAACACTTCGCATTATAAAGATCGTGAATTGATCTGAATCCAATAATAAAAGGTATGCTTTCTGAGAACTCAATCTCGATCTCACTCTCTCAAATCGCTTCATTCCGTCGCTGTTCTTCGTTGCTTCTTCGCTTCGTATCACAAACCCCACAAAAACCCTTGAACAATTTTGCCCCAATCTACCTGATTCTTTGTGCAATCACTGGCTTGCAGTGAATCTGCAAAAGTGTGTAGAAATATCTTTTCTGTTTGATTTTGGGTTGTGGGTTTGAGATTTTAAGCGCCATGGATGACTTGGAGAAGGCAGTACTTATTATGTTTGATGAAACGAGCAATGTGGATTCGAATTTAAAATTAAAGGCTAATGAGTATTGTGATAAAGCGAAAGAGGAATCGGCAATATGTAGTGTGTGTGTCGAGAAGCTGTGTTTTTCGAACCTTGTTCAGGTTCAGTTTTGGTGCTTGCAAACACTTCACGAGATTATTCGGGTTCGTTATTCGTGGATGAGTTTAGATGAGAAGTACTTTATTAGGAAGTCAGTGTTTTCCATTGTGTGTTTGGAGGGTATTGATGAGAATCAAGCACTTAGAATTTTACGGGGTCCTGCTTTCATAAAGAACAAGCTTGCTCAAGTTTTGGTAACACTAATTTACCTTGATTATCCGTTAAATTGGCCTTCGATTTTTGTTGATTTCTTATCTCATTTGAGAAAAGGACCTGTGGTGATTGATATGTTCTGTCGGATTCTGAATACATTGGATGATGAGTTGATTAGCATGGATTACCCTCGAACGTCTGAGGAAGTGACAGCTGCAGGGCGGATAAAGGATGCTATGAGACAGCAGTGTGTATCTCCAATAGTTGGAGCGTGGTATGACATTTTGTCCATGTATAAGAATTCTGATCAAGAATTGTGTGCTAGTGTGTTGGATGCTATGAGAAGATACATATCTTGGATTGACATTGGGTTAATTGTAAATGATGTGATTTTGCCATTGTTATTTGAGTTAACTTTAGTTGATGGGCTGCTGGAACAACTTCGTGGAGCTGCTGCAGGGTGTTTACTGGCTGTTGTTTCAAAGCGGATGGATCATCAGGCAAAACTAACCCTGTTGCAGAGTCTACAAATAAGCCGGGTTTTTGGTCTGGTTGCTGCTGAAGACAGTGACTCCGAGTTGGTCTCAAAGGTAGCTAGCTTACTTACAGGTTATGCAGTTGAGGCTTTGGAGTGTTTTAAACGGTTGAATTCTGAAGATTCTAAGAGCAATTCTTTGGAGCTTCTAAATGAAGTTTTGCCGTCTGTTTTCTATGTATTGCAAAAATGTGAGTTGGACTCTGCTTTTAGCATTGTGCAATTCCTTTCTGGTTATGTTACCACCATGAAGAGCCTTTCTCCACTGACGGAGAAACAGCTTCTTCACTTGAGTAAAATATTAGAAGTGATATATGCACAAATCTGTTATGATCCTGCATACCGGCACAATCTTGATATCTTAGATAAGATTGGGAGAGAAGAAGAAGATAGAATGGTGGAGTTTAGGAAGGATTTATTGGTACTTCTGCGCAGTGTGGGTCGTGTAGCACCAGATGTAACTCAATTGTTTATTAGAAGTTCAATGGTAAGTGCTGCTGCATCTTCATCAGATCGAAATGTTGAAGAGGTAGAAGCATCACTTACACTTTTCTTTGCATATGGGGAGTCAATTAGTGATGAGGTATTGAGAAATGGAAGTGGACTTGTTGGCGAGTTGGTGACAATGCTTTTATCCACTCGGTTTTCTTGCCATTCTAACAGGCTGGTTGCACTTATATATTTGGAAACAATTTTCCGGTATATAAAGGTAGTGCAGGAGAATTCTCAATTTATTCATGTTGTTTTGGCTGCCTTTCTTGATGAAAGAGGTATACACCATCCGAACATCAATGTTAGTAGAAGGGCAAGTTATCTATTCATGAGGGTCGTGAAACTTCTAAAAGTGAAGCTTGTGCCTTACATTGAGACAATTTTAACGGTAGAAATCCCTTCTTTATACAAGCACGTTTCAATTTTTAAAACATTGTATTCCCTTGTTAAATTGCACATAACGTTGGGTATCCCTACGTTTGCCTCTTTTGTCATGGTGAACTTTCAGAGCCTACAGGATACTGTTGCACGATTTACAACCTCAAATTTTGCGTCAAATGAACTTTCAGGGTCTGAAGATGGCAGCCATATATTTGAGGTACTCTTTTAGCACTGAGTGTGTATATATTATATATACATATATCTTCATCCCATTGTTTTATGTTTATTCCGTGTGCATGCACGTGTATATAATGGTGCTTTGTGCTGTTCTTTTGTTTACATATCTTCTGTATTTGTTTACAGGCAATTGGTTTACTGATTGGGATGGAAGATGTGCCACTGGAAAAGCAATCTGATTATTTGTCATCTTTGCTCAAGCCTCTTTGCCAACAGGTTGTCATTAAATTGCTAGTAGAATTTTTTAATGGTCTGGATCTCTAATTTTGGGTTTAATTCTTATATATTTCAATTAAACTGATCATGCTTTAATCTAGGTTGAAGTGGTGCTAATGAATGCTAAGGCATTAACTCCAGAGGAGGCTACTGCAAAGATTGCTACCATTCAGCAAATAATTATGGCCATAAATGCCCTCAGCAAGGTCACTTTCTTTAATAACCTCTCTCTTGGGAGCAATGCATTCTTTTTCCCCATTACACTTCTTTCATTCTTTGGTTATAGGCATTTTTTGGAAGCATGATATTAGTGTTACTGGTATCTGTGATATCTCTGTAATAGAACAGATGTTTCTTCTAATGAGATAGATTTTATCAACTCACTTTTACCTTCTTTTTTCATCAATCAGAATTAGTGACATCTACACTTTTCCTTTTTTGTAATCCAGGGGTTCAATGAACGTCTTGTCACAACAAGTCGTCCTGCAATTGGTCGGATGTTCAAACAGGTTAGCTCCCATGCCCCTTTTTTTGCTATTATTTCAATTTCTTAAGTGGCCGCTGCCGGAGGGTTTTCAAAATTGGAATAAAGAAATGTATCTAAAAGCACTTATAAATATAGCGTCTTGCTAGATGGTGTTCAACTGGATTAAAAGGCCGGTGGCTAAGAGATCCATTTTTGCTAGCATTTTCCTAGCTTCTATTGAGGATTAAATGGAGCAAATTATGAATTAAATTGCCTTTCATTGAGTTATTATTACTAATCATATGCTAACTGAAGTACATTCTTCTTCAATTCAGACATTAGATGTTCTTCTCCAAGTCCTCGTTGCATTCCCTAAAATAGAGCCTCTACGGACTAAGGTACAGGGTTAGATATAGATCCTTAGAGGTATACTTTTCTATACTTCATAAACTCCATCAGCACTGATGTTAATTGCTGTTGAATTAAGGTCCTCTCGTTTATACATCGAATGGTGGACACTTTAGGGGCATCTGTATTTCCCTATCTTCCAAAGGCATTGGAGCAGTTGCTTGCAGAAAGTGAGGTACTGATGAACTCAATTTCAGTTGGCATTTGATCCTTTGAATGTATCTGATAAAAGGAACTACTAGAGACACCTTTGTTTTGAGTTTTATTTATTTATTTATTTTTGGTATTGGTGAAATTTGTTCATATCTTATCATGAAATTATTTTAGAGCTTGACTCTGATTGCTTGTTTTCTTGCAGCCGAAGGAGTTGATTGGTTTCCTTGTGTTACTTAATCAACTAATCTGCAAATTCAGCACTTTGGTCCATGATATTTTGGAGGATGTATTTCCTACAATTGCTGGTCGGATATTCAACGTCATACCAAGAGATTCACTTCCTTCAGGACCTGGAACCAACATCGAGGTATTCTTAATATGTTCTATATTATTAAATGGCACAAGATGACACTGGGTTTAGTATCAGTTCATCTTTTGTGCATTTCAAATGTGGTAGTTATTTGGCTTATGCTCTCATGTCACTCTTTTGTCCAGTTGTGTACTAGAAAATAAATTATAGAAACAATGGGATAGTCTTTTCTGGAAAAATAAATCTTTTAATGGTGAAAAAATGGGGTAATTTATAGGAATCATTTATTACAGTGTTCGAAGTGGAACCCAACTTATACTTCAATGCAACATTTTCTCATGTAATTGAGGTTTCCATGTTGAAAACAATATCTAAAACCTGGTGCGATATGGCCTGCATTCTTTCTATTTTATTCAGTAGTCGATGCTGAATGAATTTACACTATAGTAATTGAAATTTAAGAACATATGTTATATGACCTGTGTTGAACTGCTTCGAGCATAAAACTTTATTCTTCAAAGGCTAGGCCTTTCATTTAATGATGAGAGATAATGTGCCATCCCTTATCTTATGGATTGCCCTTACGTTTATTGTAGGAAATCCGTGAACTACAAGAGCTTCAGCGAATAGTCTATACATTTCTTCATGTGATAACCACACACGATCTCTCTTCCGTGTTTCTATCCCCTAAAAGTAGAAGCTACCTGGAACCAATGATGCAGTTGCTTTTAAATACATCGTGCAATCATAAAGATATTCTTGTTAGAAAGGTATAATATTGCTTTCCCTATTTAACAGCTGTATGTTTTAGATTTTATTTTTCATGTATAAACACCTAGTTCGCTTTGATTGTCTGAACCTGATCATTGTTTTCTGGGATATAGGCATGTGTACAGATATTCATTAGATTAATTAAGGACTGGTGTGCCCGTCCTTCTGGAGAAGAAAAGGTAACGTTACCTTTATACTTTCCTCGTTGATTATGTGTCTTTTCTCTTTCCTTGAAAGAAAAAAACTCTTTTCATAACATGTTTTACTATTATGTTCTTTTGAATCAGGTACCTGGCTTCCAAAGTTTTATAATCGAGGGCTTTGCAACAAACTGTTGCTTGTACAGCGTGCTTGACAAATCATTTGAATTACATGATGCAAATACTGTGAGGATACTATAACCAATTCTGTTTCATTTATTATTGGACAGCAAGGATAAAGTGAAAAAATATTCTATACGGTTGAATATTCTATTTGTTATATTTTTCTGATATATATATATATTTTATATATGTTACGTGGATTTTGGTTGCAGCTGATTTTGCTTGGAGAAATTGTAGTGGCCCAGAAGGTTATGTATGAGAAGTTCGGGCAGGATTTTCTTGTCCATTTTGTATCAAAGGGTTTTTTAACTGCACACTGCCCTCAAGATTTGGTTGAGCAGTATTGTCAAAAGTTACAGGTACCTATTAGCATCCATTAAAACATCTATTTTCACATCATGAAGGTAACTTAGTTGAAGTTGTGACATGCATGTTTGAATTTTTGCATGGTTAATTGAGATTTGATATTAATTAAAAAATCTGAGCGATTCAGGCAACTCACTTCTTATTGTAATGTTGGTTAGATTTATGGACTTTTTATTGTAAGGGATCTAGCCATAGGAGCAATGAGCCCAAATGCTTTTGAGTTACATAGGTTCAAACATTGGTTTCTACTTGCTTGGATATTAAATTTCTTTTGGAATTTCTGATCTCAAATTTTTAAAGTTTTGGGGGTTTTATATGGTATTAGTTGATTAATTAGCTTTCGTGGACCCACATGTTCATTAATAAAAAAGAAGAAGTAAATTTAACGTAGATGACCTTTGTGAGGATATCTCATGGTTGGTAGGGTGAACAAAATTTCACTTTAAACACCCTTGTTTATATGATGTTTATTTGGCTGAGTATCTGTTCCCCAATTGATACGTACAGGTTAGGCATAGTGGTCAAATTCAACCAAAAGAGGTTGGAGAGAACAAAATTTTCCACTCAATTATGCCTTTATATGTTAAGTGTGAAGCACACTTTGACACAATAGCCTTATAGGGTATAGGGTACTCGTGCTTTGGTAAAGTGCATGATATAAAGACATGATATCAGAAAGGTTAAAATACCATTTTGGCCCCTCTACTTTGGGACTTGTTCTATTTTATTCTTTTTAATTTCAAATGTCAAAATTTAGTCTATGTACTTTCAATAAACATTAAAATATGTCCTCACAATTATTATTTATTTAATTTCTTTTTGAGTACATCATCACAGTTTAGCAAAAGTTAAACTGGTTTAACTTTTGCTAAAAACATCCAGTCTCTATGAGTCTTCCCTCTAGAAATTTGGGAAACATATTCCAATTGTGCATTTTTTGGAATATATTTTTATTTTTCCAAATTGGATGAAAATTAACTTCAAACTAACAATGAGGACTAAAATTGTATTTTAACCTATTAAAAATCAGCTTGAAGTATGAGATAGAAAACTAAAGTATTGGCTATTAAAGGCACAAAGTTTATGAACGAGAGTCAACAAAATTCCTGTAAATAAAGGTGATGAATAGTTTTCGTATGCTTGGCGTTTGTATTTAGTTTGATCCTCTTCTGGTTCTCATTTGCAGGGCAGTGACATCAAGGCGTTAAAATCATTCTACCAGTCGCTTATAGAAAGTTTAAGAGTTCAGCAGAATGGAAGTCTTGTTTTCAGATAGCATTGCCACTTGGATGAAATAAGTTAATAATATTTCCTGATAACTCCTCTTTGTGGTGTTTGTTCTGAATTATGAACTGCAATTTTGTTCACCAAGGGTGAGGATGGATCTCATAGTAATCTACTGACTAGATTCTTACTAAGATTGATTCTCCATTGACTTTATTTGGATAATCTTGTAGGATATATATGTTGTATATACGTTTTTGGCGGCTGTTTTATGGATGAGGTATTTTTGTTATCTTTATGTTCTTTTCAGTTTTTAGCTTTTGAATTTTGAATTCTCCTTACTTCATGAATGGATATTACTATTGGAGTTGGCTCATTCTCTTCTTCATATCTTTTTCTACAGTTGTACATTACCTGAAAAGATCTTCTCAGTCAAGTTTCGTCGAAGTGGATCAACTTATTTACAAGATCATGGTATCTTTTTTTGTCTATACCATTTGTGTAGTTCTAGTATTTTTTTTTTTACACATTTTCGTCTGTTACGATACCTTATGTCGATTATTTAAGACTTGATAAATTTTGATTCTTGGTTTCTGGCTCTGCATCACTGGATAAAGCTTATCAGTTCAGATTTGTATATTCTGGTCAAATATTATCTTGTGTCATCTCATCATGAAATAAAATCTCAAAGTTGAATTTCAAGCTCAATAGGGTTAACCTGAAGAACCAACTTCTATTGTTTTTTAATTGCAGACATGGAGGTCTTGTTTAAACATCATTTTTATATTTCGTTGGTGTCCCTCTTCGTCCTCGGGTATATATATATATATGCGCACATGATAGAAAAATACACACACACACAAATTCAATAGTTGAAATGTAGATTTTCATATGTAGAATTCCATGAATGTGCGCTGTTATTGGGTTGGTATGTTTAGATTTGGTCTATGAGGGTTTGAAAAAAGTGGATTGAGACTAAGTTTGTGCATTTAAAATAATAGAGGTAAGTTTGATGATGTCAGGTAGAAGAAGTCACCTAAAGGGACAGTCTTAAACGGGAGCCAAGACTTTGATTTTGCCTTGCGATTTCTGATGACTGACTAGTCCCCTTCTTTCTCTAATGAATCGTCAAAGCAAGAGTGTTTGACACTGTCGATTCCTTTTGCCTCTTAAGTTTTAACTTTTGATTAAAGCCATGATTAAAGTATTTTGTCTCAAAAGCACTTTTTACCCAAAATCATCCCATTTAGAAGTGATTTAAAAGTGTTTTATAGAACAAGTATATGCTTTACGAGACAGTAGTTGAGTTCTTTTGATTCCAGTGTTTAGTATGATTTCTCATTGAGCACTTCTTTTCTAGTGTGTTTAACCTATATTTTAATTTAAGCATTTTTCTTAGCTTCTTTATAAAATGCTTTTAATTATGATTCTTTTTAATATGCATTTCATAATAAATTTGTTTAGTTGCACTTGCACTACATTCAAATGTGATTTTATTAATCACAAATATGTTATTTTCCCTTATTTTTATTGATTTTTGTCAATTACTTGAAAATCACATTTTAGGTAATCATTTTTAAAGGTTTTTTTTTAAATTTAAAAAAAGAGTTATTAAATCATTCTGATTTTTTTTAAATGTTTTTCTTTTAATTTATTACCAAACATTTTTTTAAAAAAAAAATCACTTTTAGTCGTCCAACAGAGATTATATACTAAACACATTTTAAATAAGTAATTCTTCCAAATCTACTTTATAGAAAAAGTGATTTTATTTAAAATGCATTTTTTTCTTTCCAAAATTCATCCCAAACACCCTTATAATCAAAGGACTTTTGCTAAAAAATATTTGTTTTAAAAACACTATGTTTATTTTTTATATTTTTGAGCATTTGGGTTAGTTTGCATGCATATCAACTTCTCCTTAAAGCTACTTTTTTTTATGTCATTGGCTCTAATGGTTATTAGGCCATCCAATGATTGAAGTTAAACATGCTTTTGTGAACCTAAACAAAGCTTAATTAATTAGGACATATTATATTTTCAATTTAAAGATCATAAATTTTCACCTAACATGTTGTGGAACTAATAAAAAAAGTTAAACACATGTTTCCTTATCGTTAAAGGTTTTTGGTTTTTTTTTGGAGTTTTTTCTTAACTAAAAGTTAAAGCTCAAGCTTTTCTTTTCGTTATCTTTAGGCGGTCTCCTCTTTTCCCCACCAATTCTTCCTTGGTTTTTCTTCGAACTTTGCTGTGATTTTTCATAATTACTTGAAATCTTTTTGCTCTTTCATCAATTCAACTTGCAAATTTATGAGGTTGAGAGAGAGAAAGAAAGGTGGCTTATACATTTTTCATATTATTTGTTACAATTCATTTTTCATATTATTGTCAAAAAGATCAGCTTATTTAGGAGGCTACATATATATTTTTTTTCCATTGATGCAGAATTTGAATCAAAATAAAATATTTAAGACTCTATTTGATAACCATTTGTTTTTTAGTTTTTAGTTTTTGAAAATTGTGTTTGTTTTCTCACTATTTCTCTACAATGATTTTTATATTTTTTAAGGAAACATTTGAATTTTTAGCAAAATTTAAAACACAAAAATAAGTTTTTAAAAACTATTTTTTTTTTTGAAATTTCAAAACTTGGTTTAGATTTTGAAAACATCCGAAGAAATAGATAACAAATCAAAGAAATTCATAAATGGAATTAGTGTTTATAAGCTTAATTTTTTAGAAACTAAAAATAAAAAACTAAATGGTTATCAATAAAATATTTTCATTATCTATACAATTTTATTCTTGAATTATATGAGTTTTCAATTGAATTATTCTAATTTTATACTTCTATTCAACGGAGATAAATTGGAGTCTGATTTTCAAATAATAAAAAAGTTGAAGACTGAGAGGTCTATTTAAACTAAAAAGATAGTTGTAATTTAATAATAAGAGTTACATTTTGGCCTAAAATTAATAATGGAACCACTGAATTAAAAGTTCAAATATTTGAGGATTTCATTATCATAAAAAGTTAGTCTTTATGTTCAGACGTCCAAGTCGATTTGCTTTTACAGACTCCATTAAATAACACGAAACTATTATATTATTTTATCACTATTTCAATAACGTCTAAAAGGCTAAGTCCTAAATTCTAAGTGGGAAAATGCAACGCGTAACGATTTTATTCTTAATTTTCTTTTTTGAAATATATTATGTTGTTTGTTTACCATCATTTTCCTAAAATCCTAATCAAAAATTTAATGTTGATTAAATACACCCGCTGTTCATTTTAAACTGAAGTAATTTAGCTCGTTCACTTTTATTTTATTTAATTCGCTTACTCTCTTATAAGTGGTATCATGATAATTAGTTTTATGAATGTATCACATCAATATTTAAGCAAGATTTTAAATGTCGGCCAAAATGAGCATAGTTTAGCAGTAATTAACATGTACTCATTCATTTGAAGTCAAAGATTAATTCTAAATGTTGATGTTGATGAAAATGTCGATGTCTCAATTTTATGTAATTATCGATCATCGATAAAATGTCGATGTCGATGGATATTTCTTGAAAATTATAAATAAAAAAATTCATAAAAAATATTTAAATGAATAAATAAGCATTTTACCATTTTAAAATAAGTTTAGGTTTCTTATTATCAATATTAGGTTTGCATTAGTGATATTTTGTTGATATTTTTGTTATATTTTGTCAAATTTTTTAAGATATAATGGAAATGTCGATTTACCCCTTATGTCGATGTTGAATTGAACCCATGAACATATGAAAATGTCAATGAAAATATTGATATGTCGATGAAAATTTAAAATTCAGTATTTAAATAACAATATTAATGATAAAGACAATTTTTTAGGTCAATTTGACATAACTCAACTGATTCATACATTATAAATCGTTGATATATTAACAATTGATAGTTTCAAAAAAAAAAAAACAATTAATAACCTTAAAAATCATGTATAAAAAAAGATAACCATAAAAATCACCATTTTTTAAAATGCAATGACATATATTGTCATTCTTTAAATATTCAGAAACTTAGTTGAAAAAATCAATACATAAAGTATGAAACAAAAAATTTAGGAAAAAAAAATCAATTTATACTCTTAAATGTTGCATGTTGTATCAATTAATACCCTAAATTAATAATTGTATCAAATAAAATCCTAAACTTTCATAAGTGAATCAATTTAGGCTCCTTATTAGTGGTCATGACTATTTTCACTTGATTTCAATCAAAATCAACTCAAAATTACTTAAATAACGTTATTCTTCTTGCAAAATCATACCAAAGTAGGAAGAACAATTATCACATAATTCTTTCTAAATAAGTATAGAAAATAAGGAAGAAGAGAGGATGAAAAG
The DNA here is from genome assembly GCA_033996785.1 of Trichosanthes truncata. Lineage (NCBI taxonomy): Eukaryota > Viridiplantae > Streptophyta > Magnoliopsida > Cucurbitales > Cucurbitaceae > Trichosanthes > Trichosanthes truncata. The sequence goes on from MU867259.1 coordinate 58,212,900, forward strand.
ACTTAATTCCAACATTTCTCCCGTGTTAATCCTTGCATTTAAAGAAGTCTTACAGACATGTAAGAATTATGCATTAACGATTTTCAAACAAAATCCTATAGGGGTCGAAATTGATTTGCATTTGAAAGTTTAAAGTTTTAATTAATTTAACCTGCATAGGGATATAAATTGATTTTTTTTTCAAAATTTTAAAAGAAAAAAAGACCAAATTGAAAAAAAAACCCCAAATATTAGGGACTAAGCTATATATTTAGCCAAATTTTCTATTAATTCACGAACTACATAAATAAAATTATGAAAACTCAGAGCCAACACAAACGTAGTTCAATGATAAAAACACCTATTACCTTCTTTCCACATTCGTTGATCTGAGAAGAAAAAATGATAAAGAATCTAGAACTAAACTTGTAATACATATATATTTTTGAGTTCAACAACAAATAGGGTAGAATATTCGAACCTCTAACTTTTTGGTCGAAGACATTTCTTAACCAGTCGAGCGCCTATACTTGTAAACTAAACTTGTAACATAGGTGACTTCAAAACAGCCTAAAAATCATTGAAAGAATTGTACCTTGTGGGTGTGTAATTCACACGGCATCCACGCACACAACAATGGATGCCCCTTCACATTCATATTCTCTTCCTCAAACACAAAATTCAACAAAATATGAATTTGCTAAGAAACTGCAAAATTATCACATGATCAAGACAAAATCAACACCCCAGCAAAAGAAAGAAAGAAAAGAATCAACCTACTTTTAGAAGAAACTAAGACCCTCCCACTAAAATCCCTCTTTTTGCCCAATAATCAAAGTCAAGAAAATCCAAATCTCATCTCTCATTCCCCACAAAAACTGGATTTTTTTAGCCCATTTTTGAACACTGGCCCACATAAAAGGAAAATCAATTTGTTCAGTCATCATTAGCTTAAAGAACCTGACTTTTTACTTTAAAATTTTAGACCCCAATTCTTCAGACACTATAAAAACCCATCACTTGTCCCAAATTTTATGAGCAAAAACTTCCAAAAGCTTCAATGAACTATGGCTTTCAAGAAGTTTTTTTCTCTAAAATATTTGTTACCCAGTTGTTTGAAGCCAAAGAAACTCCTTGTAAGCCCTGGATTTCAATCTTCAAAAAAAATTTCTTTGAGAAGAATCTTGTCCCTTTCTGATATGAGTGTTAGATCTTCTCTTTCGGTTATTAGTGATCTTTCAAACTCTTGTAATGGTTCAAATCTTCAAATTTTTACCTTTAAAGAACTTACTGACCTCACTCAAAATTTTACCAAAAGTAATTATTTGGGGGAGGGGGGCTTTGGGCCTGTGTTTAAAGGGTTTATTGATGAGAATTTCAGGGCTGGTTTAAAGTCTCAGCAAGTGGCTGTGAAGATTTTGGATTTGGATGGCTCTCAAGGCCATAGGGAGTGGCTGGTGAGCATTCTGAATGGTGATTTTTTAAAAATTTTTGACAGTAAATTTTGGTTGATGATTGGTTTTTTTTTTAATCTGTTTTTGTAGGCTGAAGTGTTCTTTCTTGGGCAATTGAGACACCCAAATCTTGTAAATTTGATTGGGTATTGCCTTGAAGATGAGCAGAGGCTTCTTGTTTATGAATATATGGAAGGTGGAAACTTGGAGAATTTGTTGTTTAAAGGTAATTCAAGAGGGAAAAATCCATGGCTGCTCTGTTTTTTTGCTCATTTGTACCTTCTTTTTTGTGTTCTAAATGAATTTTTTTGGGTTTAGGTTGTTATGTTTCAAACTTGACATGGTTACAAAGGATGAAGATTGCATTGGGATCAGCTAAAGGCCTTGCTTTCCTCCATGAAGCCGAAAAACCGATCATTTTTCGAGATTTCAAGGCTTCAAATATCTTACTAGACTCGGTAATGTCTCTGGTTTCTTAACTGATACCGTTATAGAGATTGCCATAATAAGAAGGACTCGATAACTAATATATCGTCGTTGTTGTCATCGTCTTCTTTCAGGACTACAATCCCAAGCTTTCGGATTTTGGGTTGGCCACGAATGGTCCCGACGAGGACGATACACACGTAACGACTCGAATCATGGGGACTGAAGGCTATGCAGCACCCGAATACATCATGACAGGTTCATAAACCAACTCTGCAGCTAGCTAGCAATTGTACCAAAAAACTTGCACCAAATTTCAACCAATTTCTGATCAATCTTTTGGTTTTTTCAGGTCATTTGTCAACAATGAGTGACGTGTTCAGCTTTGGAGTGTTTTTATTAGAGTTGCTAACGGGTCGACGAGCGGTCGACAAGAGCCGCCTGAGCCGAGAACAGAACTTGGTAGCCTGGGGGAGACATCTCTTGAAAGATCACCACAAACTTGAGAAGATAATTGATCCAAGGCTTGAAGGTCAGTACTCAAATGAAGGGGCAAAAAAACTGGCTGCAATAGCGTACCAATGCCTTAGCCACCACCCAAAATGCAGGCCCTCAATGGCCTCAGTGGTGAAAGATTTAGAGGCTGTCCTTAACATGAAAGAGTTTCTAACTGAGCCATTTGTGTACATTGTCCCAAGTGAGGAGACCAAAAAGGAAGATAATGTCGAGAAGAAGATGAACAACAAGGTCGAGATGGAGGAGAAGAGACCGGAGAGCCGTTACGGGGACCGAAAAGGTCGCCGATATAGGCCTCGGGTACTGCCGTTGAGGTCGAGATCGAGATCTGGTGCTGTTCATTCTGATACAGCCTTGTACAAGACTCTTGGAAGCAGTTTTTACACTTCAAAACAGGCTACTGCTGTTGTTTCTGCTTTGGTGAAAAGCACTAGAAATTAGATTGATTGACTTTGTGTTTGTTGTTATAGTTGGCCCAAAATCAATATTGGACATAGAAATTGGTAGTTTGGAGTTTTTTTGTTTGTTTTTTTCCAGATTTTCTCTGGTTTCCAAGATTGCCCAACTCATAAGTTGAGGTTATGAAGATCTCTTGGAAATGGAAAATTTAAAAACTTTTGTTCTTTTGATCTATGGAAAACTTGATGTTCTTGGTCATCAATTTTCCAATCAAGTTTACCTAGTGACTGATTTTATTCGAAAGGGGTAAAGTCTTTTTACTTTTGTTAATCTTTTGGTTTCTATACTTTAAAAAGTTTCATGATTGTTCTTTTTATCTTTGAATTAAAAGTTAAAAGCTTATATGGAGTCAATCAAGTCCACGCCAAGATAAACAAAAAACATATATTAATATGGTAGGTTACTTTTTAAATTTGAAAAATGAGTTGAGTAATGTGACATTTAACTTTAAGAGATCAGAGGTTTGAATCCTCCCACCTCCACATATTGTTGAACTAAAAAAAAAAAGGCTTTATAATGTGGGAGTCTAGGAAGTTACGTTGTCTCAAAAAATGAATTGGGTCGATCATGTTTCAAATCATTATTTTGAATGAAAGATAGAAACGGTAGGGCGAAACTCATTTGAAATGAAATAGATAATGTTGAACAAATTTTTGTGGCCTAATTTAGAGTGCAATTATAAGTTACTTGCCAACTAAAAATGTAATTTAATCCATTAGTAAATTATAAACATGATAAAAAAAAAATTTCAAGTCAATAATCCATTAGTAGCTTGGGGGAGACATCTCTTGAAAGATCACCACAAACTTGAGAAGATAATTGATCCAAGGCTTGAAGGGTATTAGATTACATGAGATTCCATCTCAAAATCAATTGGCAATGAGAGGAGTAGCCCATGTATCTTATAAATTGTGAGGTCCCTCTACATTTTTCCAATGTGGGATCCTCAACATGCCCCCTCAAGATGGTGCCACTTTGGGTTCACCATTCTTGGATCGGATCCCAATTTTAATTTTTTTTGGACCGAATACCCGTTTGGGTTTAATGGGCTCTGATACCAAATTAAGTTTCTGAAACTGGTGTAGACAAGAGAGAATGATCATGAACATTTCCATCGTAATTCTCATTAATGATCAAAAGAATACATTTTACCTTATATAGGAAGTTGAATAACAAACTTAAATACAACCACTAACTACAGTTAACAAACTTAACCATGATTACAAATTAACAGAAAGAGTTGTAGCTAATGTGCTCTCTTAACAAAAGGCAGTACTCAAATGAAGGAGCTAAAAAACTGGCTGCAATAGCTTACCAATGCCTTAGCCACCACCCCAAATGCAGGCCCTCAATGGCCTCAGTGGTGAAAGATTTAGAAGCTGTCCTTAACATGAAAGAGTTTCTAACTGAGCCATTTGTGTACATTGTCCCAAGTGAGGAGACCAAAAAGGAAGATAATGTCGAGAAGAAGATGAACAACAAGGTCGAGATGGAGGAGAAGAGACCGGAGAGCCGTTACGGGGACCGAAAAGGTCGCCGATATAGGCCTCGGGTACTGCCGTTGAGGTCGAGATCGAGATCTGGTGCTGTTCATTCTGATACAGCCTTGTACAAGACTCTTGGAAGCAGTTTTTACACTTCAAAACAGGCTACTGCTGTTGTTTCTGCTTTGGTGAAAAGCACTAGAAATTAGATTGATTGACTTTGTGTTTGTCATTGTAGTTGGCCCAAAATCAATATTGGACATAGAAATTGGTAGTTGGAGTTTTTTTCCAGATTTTCTCATGGTTTCCAAGATTGCCCAACTCCATAAGTTGAGGTTATGAAGATCTCTGGAAATGGAAAATTTAAAAACTTTTGTTCTTTTGATCTATGGAAAACTTGATGTTCTTGGTCAAAGTTTCCAATCAAGTTTACCTAGTGACTGTTTTTATTCTAAAGGGAAAAAGTCTTTCTACTTTTAATCTTTTGGTTTCTATACTTTTAAAAATTCCATGATTCTTCTTTTTATCTTTGAATTAAAAGTTAAAAGCTTATATGGAGTCCTATCAAGTCCACGACAAGATTAAAAAAAAAAAAAACTAATATGATTATGTGACATTTAACTTTATAATATGAGGTGAGTCTGAGAATAACTTAACTAGTTAATGCATATATCTTTGACTAAGAGGTTAAATATTCGAATCTCCCTACTTCCACATGTTGAACTAAAAAAAAAAAGGTTTATGTCTCAAAAAGTGCATTGAGTCAATCAAGTTTCAAATCATTATTTTGAATGAAAGATAGAAAGGACAGGACGAAACTCATTTGAAATGAAATATATAACGTTGAACAAATTTTTGTGACTTGATTTAGAGTGCAATTATAAGTTACTTGTCATCTTAAATTTCTGTTACTTCTCACTAACAACAAAGATCATTACAAATCTTTAATAAAAAAAATGAGGATGAAAACGAAACACTAAATATTGAGACTAAAAATGTAATTTAATCCATTAGTAATTATAAACACGATAAAATAAAAATTTCAGGTCAATAATTAATCATTACATAAAAGGTATTTTTCTTGGCTACCAAGTCACAATTTTCATATTTGGTTTTCTTTATTGTACATCCAATTGATTTTTCTCATGAAGAAAATAATGAAATGAAAATGTTCATAGGATGGAATTCAAAGTTGAAAATGAAGAAATTGAGAGGTCTGAGATGGTGCATAATTCTTCAATGGTAGCCCATTTCATTATCTTACCAACCCACTCAATTTTAAGGTTGTAGTCCACCTAACAACTTGTGGTTTTGAGAAATTTTCATGTGTTATTTTGGGCTGAATTTGTGATTCCAAACTTTCAAATGCTGGAAACCATTTGAATGGCTTGAAAGTTTTCATTATGTATCATCATTGCTGTTTTCTGTTTTTGCCTTCAAAGATAAACCTTTTTTTTTAAAGATTAATCATATTCTAAATAGTCAAAAGATATTACTTTCAAATTTTGTTTAAAAAAGTTTTAAAATACATATTTTTTCTCATAGAAATAATTGTTTGACTTATAGGTTAGACTTGTATATTCCAGATTCAAAGTTAAAATGTAGAGGCTCCGTTTAATAACCATTTGAGTTTTGATTTTTAGTTTTTGAGAATTAAACCTATAAATACTACTTTCACCTATAGTTTTACTTATTTTATTATCTACTTTTTACTATGTTGTCAAAAACCAAGCAATGTCTTGAAAACTAAAAAAAAGTAGTTTTCAAAAACTTTTGTGTTTTTAGAATTTGGCTAAGAATTCAAATGCTACCTTAAGAGAGGTGAAAATTATTGTAGAAAAATTGAGAGAAAACAAGCTTAATTTTAAATATTTTATTTTCCACATGTAAATAAGCTAGATATTCAATTTATAACTCTTAAAACTCTATCTTATATTCAAAGCATTATTAAACACCAATCATATTTTATATTATGATGCATTTTATTACATATCGTCATACATTTCTCTGTGGGGAATATTTTTCTTGATGTAGATTAAATCAAGCCTTTTGGTTATTTTCTCCATACTCTTAAAAGACAAATTTACAATAGCCAAACCTTATCATAAATTAAAAATTCCTCAAGTTCCAAGTAAGCTCAATGGATTTCATACAAATTCTCTATAATAAACTATAAAATTAATTGCATTGATTATTTTCATTTAATTGATCATATCAAAGTTACAAGCTTTACAGCATGTACAATATTCCTAAATTTATCACTACCCATTACATTAAAATCTAATATATTCTCTCTTTCCCGCTAAATATTTAAACAATACATATAAATACTGCTTTGTCAAGTTTCTTTTGAAACAGTGACCTCTTAAACTCAACAATGGCGGCAATTGCCTCAAATTGACACACTATTTGGAACTCCTCTGCAAGTAACTCCCGGTTCCGAGCTCGGCGCTAGCAGCTCATACGGTAAAACTCCGGCGCCGCACCGGTTCTTCAGCCGTCCGTCGGAATTCCTTCTATCAATCTCCTTCTCGATGCGTCCGATCTCCGCCGAGAATCCGTAAAAGGCCTCCACCATCTCGGCGTCGCCCGTCCAAATCGACGGCTGCTGCCTCTCCCCGAGGTACTCCTCATCCGGCGAGTGCGTCGACAATGTGTCCACCACCGCCATGAACTTCGTCGCCTGCAGCACGCTTGGCAACGCCGACAAGAAATACTTCTGAGGATCGTTCAGGAAGATCGCGTACTCTGGATCGTTCTCGTCAGGGATCAGCCGCCGCATCAACGGCGGCCGGTTCGGTACGTAGCCTCCGTATGGATACTGGCCGAAGTTCAGCGCCGCGTGTTGTGCCGACGAGAGCCAGATGAGCGTCGTGAGAATAGAGACGAGATCGTCGCAGTTGTTCAATTGCGGCCACCAGCTTTCATGGCTGAGATCACCGTGCCCTACATTGACGGACTCCCAGTACCAGGCCTGCAACTCTCTGTCTTCGCGGATCATGTTAGGGTTTGGATAGTAATGAGCCACATAGGTTTTAACCCAATTCTCGATTGCGGCCCAAATTAGAAGGCCATCACTGGCGTACGGATAGTCCTCGATGAAAAGCTTGAGTCCATGGGGCTTTGTAGGGTCCGGTTCGGCCATTCCCCTGCGTATGAGATCGGCGGGAAGGCTTTCCATGTCGAAGCGCCAAAAGTTCTTGTAGGCAGCAGCGCTGATCTCCATGCAGTAGCGCCCTGGAGTGAAGCAAGATTCGATCACTCCCTCGCCGTTGATTAGGCCTTGGCGCGCCAATGCGTTGATCTCCATTGTGTATCGCATGTGTGGGTCTAAGAGCTTGAAGATTGGGTGCATTGCGCTCAGTTGCCTGTGTGCTGCCAGCATGAATGGCTCTAAGGTCGCGTGCGTTCTTAACCTGTGATCAACAGTAAGCCATTTTTAGTCATCACACAGCTCAATCCCTCTCTTCTTTTCGTGTTAAAGAGTTTTTTTTTTTTTTTTTTTTCAATTACCAGTGGTTAACAAGTTGATGAACTCCGGCATCGTTGGAGCAGACATGAGCCTTGGCGAGCTGCCATATCCAGTTGCTGGTAGCGTCGACGGGTGGAGTTACGATGCGCTTCGATCGAGAACTTGGTCCAGTTGGTGGAAGGCTGAGCTCGATGGCGATAGGTTTGAGAGTTCCAAGTGGAGTCAAGAAGAAGATTGTGCGAGTTGCATATGTTTTCCGGCCGTCAAGAGCGTTGATCCGATCAATAAATGGAAGGTAAACATCATGGTAATCCACTATAAACAATTTGTTTTCATCCAATGCCTGTAACAATCAAAGCAATTTGAGGCGAGATAATGTTAGGATTTGAAAATGTGGTAGTCATTTTAGTGAAAAGAAAATCAAAGTGGTGGGTTAACATCTTGATGTGATTATTTACCTGCTGCACGTTCATGCCATGGAGTTGGCCAAGGATGTGTTCTTCTTTAAGGGCAGATTCCTGTGGACCATAAACGTCAGGATCAAGGTTGCTCACCGGAGGGAAAACCTTGAGCCTCTCAATGTTGACTGGGTTAACTCCTGCCATTGCTTGGCGGGCGAATTCGTCATCTCGCAGCCAGGCAAACTTGTCCTCTGCAAGTTGGAAATGACATATACATTAATTATGATCAAGATTTCTGAATGATTGGGTTTGTCAATTTGCATTCAAGCAAAAATTGATGTCTATGGCAATGTCTATCTATGAAGGTAACTTATGAGGTTACCAAAGTTGAAAAGTCTTTTCTATTTCATTAATTGGGATTGTTCTAATTCTATAAAACGGTCGTTTTAAATCTTTGTTAGAAAAGTAATTTATACCATCTAGATTATCTAATTAGATGAGGCTTTTGCCTTTTGCAAACTACAGGCCGCTAGCCAATTTCATGTATATATGAATATTCTTTTTAAGGCTGATTTTGTCACTTACTGGAAAGGATCTTGGGTGTGTTGTATCTTAGCAGTCCTTGGCTGGATTCACTCACAACTCTTGGCAGTGGGAGCTTCTTCAGGAGTTCATCTTGCAAGCCTAATTTAAGGAGCACCCCTTCACTGTAAAGGCTGTCAATGTCTGAAAACCCATGGAAATCATGTTTATTTGACAGAATGCTGGCCTTGAGAGAGGGAATTAAGTTGTGAAGAACTGCCTTAAGCCTCCCAAGAGAGAAAGTGGTCTGCTTAGACTCCTCAAATTGTTCATCTCTTGGCACGTACATGGGTAATGGTTTCTCGACTCGACTCTCCGCAGTTATATCTGTTGTGTATACAATTATTAGATATGGTTTTATACAGCCTTTGCTAATCATTGTTATAATTGAAAATGATGGCATTGGATTTTACCAGTATCGCTAGGGGCACGTCCAGTGCGACACCGTCTAGGATATGGAATTTTCTCGCCACCAAGACTTGGGCGAGAAAATTCTATTCCCTTGTCTGGATTTCCCAAGTCATTGTACACATCAAAGTCATATACTCGATCAGACAGTTTCCTCTCTCCTTTACCATCACCTCTAATGCCTTTAAGCTCTTTCTCTCTTAATGCTTTAATCCCTGCTGGTGTCTCACCTGGTAGATAAGGCTGCAGAATCGTATAACACATTAGATAACCATTCAAAAATCCACGGACCCATTGTTTTTAAAGTCTCATGGCACACTAAGGCGCAAGGCACAAAAAAAGGTGTGAGCCTTTTTTTGTAAGGCGCACTATATATAAAAAAAACAAAAAAAATGTATATATATGTATCTATACATATAGCAATGCCTTGAATTTATTTCGTAATTTTAGACTTTTTGGACCTATTCTGTATGAGGGTTTAAGGGGTGCCATATATAAGCCTCATAAACTCTTAACTGAGGCATCTCTAATAAAAAATAAGTAAGAATCTAAACAATACAACATAAGTCCTTGTGTTTAGAGTGTTTACAATTTTTTTAAAAAAATAATAACTAACCTAAATGCAAATTTGGACTTAAAAAATTAAAAAAAAATGAAATTCAATAAGCCCTAGAGGCGCGTGGAGCGCGTGCCTCACGGGCTTCATGGAAGGCACGCGCCTTCTTACCAGTGCATCGCTTCTTCGAGGCAAGGCGCTTCACATGCGCCTTGCACCTATGCGCGCGCCTTTTAAAACAATGCACAGACCAAGATTAAAAGAGAATATGTTATTTTGTAGAAGGTTCGTTTATTATTATTATTATTAATTTTTTGTTTTGATAAGTATAGAAGGTTCGTTTATAATCTTTACCCGTTCTCGGTTTGAAATTGTTTTTTCTCATTTATGATAGGCATGCTCATAATAGCAAAAGAAGAAAACTTGAATGATTTCACTGTAGTTAGGTAGGCAGAATTCTGGGTCCACAGGCACTCTTATCAAATGGTTTAGCAGATTCAGGACTGTAGAAAGGAATGAAAGAAATAAAGAAAAATTTTATAACAAAAAAGAAATGTCTGTAAGTTTCCTCCTTTTTCTTTTCGGAAAAAACTTGGGTCCAGCCAAAACTGCATCCAAGTATGATGCTGCCACATTACAATCACACAAATCCAATTTTTGGTTTGTTAGTTTCTTTTTTTTTTGCACCCAAGTTGTGGCCTTTCTTTTCACCTCCCAATGGTCAAGATAATAGAATTGTATTGTCATTCATTACAATGACAACAGGACGTGGAGGCATTTAAAATCAGAAATGTGAAGGAATACATCACTATCAACTTTAATTCGCATTATCTCATAAAGGTCTTTATTATTAGTTGAAGACAAAACAAAAGCTGAACTGAGAAGAAAAAAAGTTAAAAAGAAAAAAGGAAAAAAAAAACTTACCTTATTAGAGAAAAATATCCTTTTTGCAGGGTGATCTTTTCTGGACTGAACCCAGGAATTGCAGGGAAAATGAATAGGATCACTTGCAAATTGCTCGATTGTGATCGTCTCCAAGAAGAATTCCTGCTGGTGCTTGTTGGTAATTGTGATCGCTCCAGGCTCTCCAAAGTCCGAGGTCAGTAAAAATTCTGCTATGTAATTTACCCTCTCGACTTTTACATTAGTTTTCTTTGACCAATCTTTCAACACGGCTTCGTTGCTTTTCTTTGGAGCGTTTGTTTCTTCAATATTCCAAATCAAAATCAATTCAGTAAAACTCTTTAAGATTCAGACAAAATTATACAAATCTACTCAAGTCAGGGAAGAAGGCAAAGATTTTCTCACAGAAACAACAACGAAAACATGAAAACAAAAAAAAAAAAAACCCAGAAGAGGAAAACTTGAATATAGAACACCCAGAAAGAGAAAAAAAACAAAAAAAAAGAGACTCACTTGGGTCAATCTCAGTGCTGATAAGTTGGAGAACAACGTTCTGGCCAATCCTATCAGTGAAAGCATCCAAATGCTTAAAAATCGTCTCTTTCATGTCTTCCTTGTTCTTGTTTCTGATAGTCACAACGGCTCTGACCTTGAACTTAACCGGCTTCTCGGCCAAGGGCACAGCCTTAACCAAATCCAAATCCTCACTAATTGCAGCCACAGGGCCATTCACAGCCTTCCTTAAATGCACCACCTTCCTTTTCTCTGCTGGAACAGCCCAAATTGGCCTGAACTGCTTCTCAAAACTGACACTTTGAAACAATTTAGACTGAGAAACAAACGATGATTTGTGAAGGAAAGATGATCCGATCATTTCATTTGCTAGTGCCATCCTGTTTTCTCCCTCCAAATACCACTTTATTTCTCTCTCCTACTGTTTGGGAACTGGGAAGTTGTTTTTTTTTTTCTTTTGCAGAGATGGGAAATGGAGGTTGGAAGAGAGTGTTGAGAAAAAATAGTTAGGAGGGCAGGTTCTTATTAATTTGCATCACCGCTGGGTTCTCTTTTTATACAACCTAGAGAGAGGAAAAGGCCAAATGTGGAAAGAGAGAGAGCAGCTTTTTCTCTCATAGATCTCACCGTCCACACGTTTTACAAAAATGAGATCCATAGTGATATTTTGTGTTTTTCTTTACCGAGATTTCTTTTAACAATAAATTAACTTTATTTTTCTGAAAAAAGTTAGTTTCATTTGCAGGAGAATAAGTTTAAACTTCCATTATTGTGATAATTAAGTGTGGATTTAGCACGTTTTTTAGAGTGTTTATGGAGGATTTTTTTGGGGTTAAAATATCATTTTGGTACATATATTTTGAATTTCATTTCATTTTAGCTCATGTACTTTAGAATGTTCAATTTTAGTTTGTAGACTTTCAATAAATCTTAAAATTAGTTCCTACATTTACTTTTTTGTTAAAATTTTTAAAAAATATTTAGTTTCTATTAGTTTTTCACTTATAAGTTTTGGAAGCATATTTACATGGTGTCTTTAATTGCATGTAAATTATTATTATTTAACCAATTTCGATAAAAATTAATTTCGAAAGACTAATTTTAAGATTTATTGAAAGTACATGGATTAAAATGAAATGAAATCTAAAGTACAGGAACTAAAATGATGTTTTAACTTCTTTTTTTTTCTTTTAAATTTATAAGTTAGTGGTATGTTATTAAAATTCTAAATAGTGCTTTTACCAAAAACAAATAAAAATAGTTTGAGAAATTTAAAAAATTAATTAAAAAAAAACTTAAAATGCTTTAAAATGAAATATTTAATTAGTTTTCGTTTGGGAGGGTTTATAAAACAAGTTTCACTAAAAAAACATTTTTTAAAAAAGGCATCCCAAACTCTCCCAACACTCGTAGTTATCCAGGAGATTCGTTGAGATATTCTTGACATTTATCGATGTAAAAGATAATTATCACTATATAGCTCCACTATCCACATAGGAGAGGGTTATTTAAGAAAAAATATGCTTTAATAAAATTATTAAAGTAAGATATCTATATAACATTTCAAAAGTGTAATTTTTGCTAACGTGACTATTTTACTAGTTTAGTTGTGGAATCATCATCAGAAAGAAATAAATAGAGACGGAGAATATGGGATTATTTAAGAATTTAGTATCTTAAATAAAATAATTAGAGAACTTTGGTATTAAAGTTGATTTTGAAATTTGAAGTCAATTTTAAAATTACGTATTGTGGTCTTATTTTTAAATGTTGAAAAGAAAACATGTTTCATTTGGACATTTCAAATGAGTGGGGCTGCTGCCCAGTCAAAACGAGTTTCAGATTCCCGAGTAAAAAGAAGCAGACCGAAGGAAACCGGACAGAAACTGGCGTTATCTATTTTTGCCTTTTTCCCCCCTCTCACAAATCTCCCTGCCCTTTTTCCAAAATGACCACTATGTCCCTCATGCGTTTTTCTTTTTGTACATTGTTTATGGCGTCGGAAAAAAGTTCCTACATCAGCCTTCTTTAAAAATTATATTAGATTTATTAAATAAACATTTTTTATGGGTTCAAACTTAAATTATATTAGATTTATTAAATAAACATTTTTTATGGGTTTAAGCTATAATGATTACTTACTATTTTTAATATCCTACGAGTTATCTTGACAATTAATTATAGTAGGGTCATGTGCTTGTCTTGAGAATAGTTTGAAGTGCATGCAAGCTAGAAGTAGAACTATGAATTGTTTGTCCATTACTCCTACGCTCCTTATCATACTATTAGAGATTTGTTTTTATTTTTTTTAAAAAAATAAATATAACATTAGAACTACCATAGGTTGGTATAGTGACTATTGGAGTAAGTGAAAAAAATAACTAACACACTTTTAAAGAAGGTTATTAATGTGCAAAGACTTTTAAAAGTGTAACACACACTTTTAAAGAAGGTTATTAATGTGCAGAAACTTTCAAAGAAGGTTATCAATGTGTCGTACACTCTCTAGAGACTTTTAAAGAAGGTTATTATGTCTCATACACTCCACATTTTTTAGGAAACATTTGATTCATTGATTTGAGTTTGAAGGTTTTACATGAGTTTTTTTCTTTTGAGTTCAACAACAATTGGAGATGCAGAAATTCGAACTTTTGACCTCTTAGTCGATGATACATATCAATTACTATTAAACCAAACTCACTTTTGATTGAGTACATGAGTTTGAAGTTATAAAATTTAAGTTTGTATAATCTATGGTTAAATCATCACTGTATTCAAAAGAATCGGATTTCTTCCATCACATTAAGAGCTTGGTGGTGAATGGTGATTTTTTTTAGTACAATACGGATTTTGGGGGGATTCGAACCACAGACCTCTTAGTCTTTAACATATTCAATATGTCAGTTGAACTATAAAAGCAAAAGGTTGAGTGTTTAGGGTTTAAACAAATGTACACTAGAAATTAATATTGTTAGACTTAGTAAGATCCCATGCTAGATTTTTTGGGCCCACAGGCCACAAGTGATGAAGAGTATAAAGAGATTAAATATGCCAAAATCTAGTGGTTGTGTAGTGTAATAAATTTTAAAAATTTGTTTAAAAAAGATTAAATGTTTGAGTTTATCTGGTTTGTCAAATTAGAGATTAGATTTTGGTATATTTAATCTCTTTGTACATTTTTTCAATAAAAAAAAATATTTTATTATATCTTACAATTTTTTTTCAAAAGTATTTTAAATAACAGAATATATTCAAAAGTGATTATATTAATTATAAATTTATTTTTATTTTTTTATTACATTTTTGATGATTTTCAGTTAATCACTTTAATGTCATTTTTGGATAATTCATCTATCAAGTGATTCTTCCAAAAAAAAAAAAATTAAATTAATTCAATTTTTTTAAGTATTTTTATTTATTATTTGTTTAAAGGTAAAAATCAATCTATACTCCTAAACTTTGGGGTTGTATCAATAAAAACCCTAAACTAATAATTTGTAGCAATTTAAACTTTAAATTTTTATAAGTATATCAATTTACACTATATTTGAAAAACGTTAATTTACACGTGTGCAAACTTATAATTATATCAATTAAACTCTTAAACTTTCATAAATACTTATAAAAAAATTGATTTTGTTCAAAAAGCATTTTGTTTTCACAATATTAAATATAGATGCAAACATTTCAATCTTAGAATATACACTTTCAAACTCATGAGTCAAACATTTCTAAAATAAATATTTGCCAAAAAGTAAAAAAAGGTTACCCAATTTTTAAATGCCATTATGTATTTTTCATATAAGTTGCCGCCAATTAGGCAGCCTAATTAGGTGTTCAATTTGGAGGGACAATAGCCACCTTATGGACGGATTGATAATTTCTTCAAACCCCCCAAAATAATATTTAATACAGTAATTTTTTTTATTGAGTTTTCTAAGCTTTTTCTTTGTCAGAAGTAAGACTTTGATTATAGATGTTTATTCAAATTTTGTAAAACTAAACAGTTTTTAATTTTCTAAAATTATTTTACTATTTCAAAAATCATGTTAAATCCGCCTTTAGTGTTTTAAATGGTAGCTTCTCTAAGACTTAGTTTAATCATCTTAGAATTTATGTATGTCTTATCAAACAATTTTTTTGAAAAGCAAAGTACATCTTAATTAAAAATTTCAAGTCAAATTATTTGGAAAATTTCAATAGAACCATTATCAATTATCACTCGTGAATTAATGACAATTTGATATTTGGTGAAATATTCTTCAACAATATATATTCATATATGTATAAGATTTTTCATATTCGTTATAACTTAAGCAACACTATTTTGCTCTAATTTAATATTTGACCCAAAAAGGAAGACTTGAAAACATAACATTCTTGAGTTTGAATGTAATTAAGAATTCAATGTTGCTAAAATGACCATTTGAATGTTTGACCATCCAGTACACATTGGGTGTCAATCTTAATATTGACCATTGCCCATTGAACTTTAACCAAAGGAATTGAAAAATCCAAACTTTCACCTAATAAGATTTTTTAAAAGAAGAATAACAAGTTTTGGTTTGCATTCCAAACACAACACTAAATATTCAACAATCCAAACCCCTCCCAACCTTATTGTCAAATTCAAGTTTTCTTCTCTCTCTTTTTTTTTTCTTTCAATTTATTCAATAAAGACAATTTTATGTTTGGGATTAAGATTTTCATGAATCCTTCATTTTTTACGCATTAAAATTCATAGTTAAATCACATGAACTCTTTCAGTGTTTTTATATTTAATAATCTAGTTATACTAAAAGTTATGTCAGGTATAAAAGATCAGTCTCACATTAGTTAAAAGTAGGTTAAACAATTTCTCTTTGATATTAGACTATTTTGGGTGGATTTCAAAAGTCAACGAAGTAGGTTTGAATCTAGTGTAGTCAATATCATACCAGAAAATATGAAAACACTCGTTGTCATAGTATATGAAAAATCAAAAGCATTTTCTTTAATTTGGTTGAAATGTTCCAAACTAAAGAAATTCGGTACTTATTCTTAATACATCAAGAATTGTCTTGTCCGACCTCATGGATGATATCATATGCTAACCATTGAAATTTTCTTTAAATTAATATAAAAATGAAGAATTGAAATCTCTTATAATGACTTGGATTTTGGGGTGTGAGTTAAGAAATACTTTCACAACAATAATAAAATGTAATTACATTGTTGTAGTTAAAAGTATAAAGACGAAAATCAATATTTTAAAACAAAATTTTATATAAATTAATATTGTAATTCAAACACGATATTAACATTGACAAAGTAAATGAGATGGCCCAATCTCATAAACATGGTTATAAATGACCCAAATAAAAAAAATAATTTGTAATTTAATAATAATAAAGAGGTTTTGGTGGTAAGAATCCATTGGAATGAGAAAATCAGTCGGCTTGTGCGTTGGATCTGTGGTCAGGTCAGGAATCAAAGGAATGAATTTTGTAGGTTTCTTCGAAGGTCACATATTGACGTTTTTGAAAATGTCCAAAATAAATTAATTGATAAATCAAAATGCAACCAGCTGACCGTACGGCCGCAACAGGAATGCTCAACGGTCCAGCGAATTGATCACCGTCCGCCGACCACTAGAGCGACCGTCCATGAACCGGTTCCGGTCCGACCCGAACCGCCAACGCTCCCAAAACTCAAAAGTTAAAACTACACACATTCGCTGCTCGTTCTGGCCATTTTCCGTACGTTTTAAAGGCAAAATTTCCATTTTCAGTACGTTTACATAAAATTTAAAGTTTTAACTTCATGAATCCAAAAAGCTAAAGATGTGGTTAAATAAATCTTTTTTGTTAATTGAATTTTTTTCCCTAAAAATTTGTTGCTAGTTCTGGGTATTGTCGGTAAATAAATTTGTTGCCAGACATGGTGGAACACTGTTAATCCAGGTAACAAATTAATGTTGGATGAGAAATTTTGAAACATATATGAAAGGTCAAGGGTAATATTGTAACTTTTGAAAGAATATGGATATTTTTAAAACAAAAAGTAAAGTTTAGGAATACTTTTAATAATTTAGTCATTTTTTAGTTCAATAATTGCGAGGACGAAGATCGAACTATCGACTTTTAAGATGATAATTGATGTTTTATCCAATGAACTATGTTCATATTGGTTACTAATAATCTTAACCAACATAATTTTGCTTAGTGTTGCACTATTGTTAATGATAAGTAAATATTGATTATGTGTAGTTTGAAATCAGTTATTTGAAAGGAAAAAAAAGGAAAAAACGAAAAAGAAAACGTTGGATTGAAATTGGAATAGAGAAAAAATAAAGGGAAAAAAAATCAATTTTGACTATAAACTTGGCAAGTTGTATCAATTTTAAACATGAACTTTCAATTTCATCAATTTAAGTCTCAAACATTGCAAATTGTATCAATTTTAACCCTAGACTTTTAATTTCATCAATTTAAACCTCAAACTTGAATAAGTGTATTAATTTACGCATTCGGTTAAGTTTCCGTTTCAATCACATTTAGAAAGGTTTCCCACACGTTTTGCTCTATGATATGTACTTGATTGTTATTTTCTAAAAAAAATTACCAAAAAAACAGCTAAATCATTCTAGACTCTTGAAAGTAGGACACACACGAAAACAAATGAACTCTTGTGTTCCCCTTGCCTTTGGTGTTGATACCAACGACGACGAGTGTGAAGAAGATCCGGGCAATGACGTCATTGAAGGCGGCAACGACCATGGCGGTTTCGTCAACTTTGGTAGTGAGGAGTCTGAGGTCAACTAAAATGCAGGAGATAACAGACAAGGCAATGGTAGACAAAATGACGACTATGAACACAATGAACTGGTCGTAGCCAATATTGTTTGTCCCGTCAACAGTCTTACAGATGATTAAAGTGCATCGATGTTGGAGAAGAAGGGGACAAAGATTTCAAAAGCCTTGTGTCTGTTGCAGTGGATGGAGGACGTTTATGATAAAAATGATTTTTTTCCAAAAATAAAACTTTAAATGATGCAGATTTGTCCATTTATTTATAAAATAGATGGTGACTATTTAGAAAAGTCAAAATTTGACAAATCGAATCATGTTTGTTTATTTAAAAATGTGTATGACTAATACACAACTGATTATAATGTGACATGCAATTTATTACACTAAATCGAAATATTTCTGACATAAAAATTCACATGAAATGCGGTAAATGAAATACAATAATATTTTTCTATGTCGGTCTTGAGCATATTATGTGTAGCAAGAAACCATATTTTATTTATTAATGCCTTGAAAATTTAGTACTATGAAGCCTTATTCAATCTTTAATTCAATATATTCCTAGTTTATTTTTCAATCATCTCACGTCAAATACCGTGGATTTATGTCTCATTGAACTCGTCAATCAATATATATAATTGTTCAAGCTTGATAATGAGAGAGAAGAAAAAATCTTCTTTCAATAATTGAAATTCTTCCAACATGAACATATATAGTTTAACTAGTTAAAATATATATCATCGACTAAGAAGGCAGAGCTTTAAATCTTCACTTCTACGTCGGGTTGAACTTATATCTCTCTATATGATTATTATGTTACTAAATATTTTTTTGTTTATAAATTTTACATAAAATTGGCTCATTTTCTTTAATACATTACATTAAAATCTTATATAATACCATGTTGACTTGTATGGTAAGACGTGAGTGTATCAATTTTCTATTTTTTTGAGGATATTACATAACAAATATGGAGAAATGATGCAAGCCTGTAACTCATGAAGAGAGGCACTAATATCTAACGACGTAAACTATTCAAGTCTGTAAGTCAGCACATACGTACCATTAGAAAATGATAATAAAGAGCTTATATAAGCATAGTTCAACGATTAAAATATTAGTATTATGGTCATGTTTTAAGTCACGTATTAATTAATTCGCGATATAATATGTTAAAAATAAAAGGATATAGTAAGAATGTGAATTTTATTGTAACATTAAATTACAAGTTTGATTTCTAAACTTTTAGGAGTATAATAAGTTACTCTATTTCAAAAAGTTTTGGCCATCGCACTTTAAAAAGTCTTTAGTGGGTTCATGAACTTTAAACTTGGTATCGAATATGTCTTCTAGAATTTCAACTTTGTATCAAATAAGTCAACCAAATGCCAAATCATTAAGATTTTAAGTACTCATTAAACATGGCATTGAAATAAGACTTATTTAAAACTTTTCAAAGTTCAAGTGCCTATTAATGACAACATTAAAGTTTAGAAACTAAACTTATAATTTAACTAATATTAAATTAAGTTCTTCTTGAGTTTGAAATGAACAATGATGTGCCAACATGAGCTTAATTCAACTAGTCGAAACATATATCTTCGATTAAAATGTCAAATTACATATTGTTGAACTCAAAAAAATAAATAATGATACCAACATAAACATAACTCAATAGCTAAAATACTTATATCTTTTCATGAGATGAAGGTTTGAATTCGATCATTGCCCTTGCTTCCACATTTTGTGTGGTGGGTGCAATGACGAAAATGTCCTTAGAACGAGGCGCACAGCGTAGCACTGACGCAAGGAAATTCCGTCCGTTATTCCGTCCGTTATTCTTATTGTCTGCCGTTGATTGACCTATTTGCTTCTCACAGTGAACCAACGGAAATCACGAGCGGGTCCCACCGTGTTGTGATTCATGTCCTCCCCTGGGCCCCACCCTATCAACACCAGAGTGACAGGTTGTCATCCACTCTCATTCATCTTTTTCTAAATTTCTTTTGGGTTACATACTTACTAATTTAGTCATCAATTTTAACTTAAATTACAAATTTTGTCTATAAACTTTCATATTTATGTCTAATAAATATCTGAACATGTTTAATAGGTTTTTAAAACTTTCAATTTTATGTCGGATATGTTTTTGATATATTTGACATTTTTAAAAATCAACAAAGCTGAATTTATGTCTAATACGATTTTAAACTTTTATTTTTGTATACAATATAGCCATGAATTTTTTAAAAAAAACATTAGAATAAATCAAAGATTTGCTAAACACAAAATTGAAAGTCTATGGACTATACACACTAAAATGAAAGTTTAGGGATCTATTAAAGACTTAGTGACCTATTAGACATAAAATTTAAAGTTTAAAAATTTATTAAAAACTTGTAAACTGTTTGGACTTATTAGACATTGTTCGCACGAGATTTCAATAAAGAAATAAGAACATGTGCAAATGAAACTTTGTATTTGTATAATTTTGAATATAGTGGAATACAATCTCTAGTACTTGATCCTATGATTCTCTCTCTTGCTTGTATGTTTCACTCGAGGGCTGTAGAGCTTATTCTCGAGATTGAAGCTTCAATGGATTCTTGAGATCTCGAAGAAGTGTTCTTGATCTTCGAGGAAGTGTTCTTTGTTCAGGAGGTGTTTGATCTTCAAGAGCTCCAAGAGTTTTCTGGCATTTGTTTCTGAACTCTCTCTGAGATCTCCAATTTCTGAACCCCCAAAATGGAGGAGGGGGCTCTCTATTTATAGAGTTCCCCATGGCCCCCAGATGGGCTTGAGCTTGACTATTGGACTGGGCCTGGTGGACTTTGGGCTTAGTCCTTAGATTGAGCCTGATTGACTTTGGGCCTAGCCTTGTGAGCTAGCACTTATTGACTTTGGGCCTAGACTTTGTTGGATTAGGGCATCTTATTTGGGCTTAATCTAAAATTGGCCCAAATTTCATATAATTTAATTGCATATTGGGATTTACTTTAATTTAATTTAGGGATATTGCAAATTTAAATAATCCCTAATTAAATAAATAATTTTGCCACTAATTTAAATTAATGACATGACAATTTTTGATTGGCCAAAATTTCTATTCCAACAGACATAAAGTTAAAAGTTCATGGACTAAACTTGCAATTTAACTTTAATTTTAATTTGATGTCTATATTGTTTAGATTTTGTTATAGTTTTTATGCTTCTGATAAATTACCTTAAAAACATTTGTGATATAATAAGATGATATAAATGTTTTCTATATGATACATTATAGGAAAACATCTCTCAATAATTCTACATTCATATAATATTGTCCACTCTGAGACGAAGTCCATATGATTTTACTTTTGTTAATACTCTTAGTTTCACCCAAAAGAATCAATTTGAGCATAGCTCAACTAGTTAAAGACATTATATTCTTTATTGAAAGGTTAGAGATTCAAATACTTACTCTCTCATGTTCTTGAACTAAAGGCCTTATACGGTTATATATACTAATAAATGAAGATTTTTTCATTTCATGTATATACAAAGTTTCTAATTTTTGACTAATGAAACTATGTTTTGCAATTCCAATGATACATTTCCTTACTAATGTGAGCAATAATCTAATATAATCCTTTTGAGTGAAGTGTTAATAACACAAGGAGAATAAGGGAAGGAGCTTTAGGGTAAAGGAAGAAATGAGTTTGGAGAATTAGGTTTTTTCAAAAGAAAAAAAACAATAAGGGCAAGAGAAGGGATTGAGATGTAATTTGCAATCCAAAGAGGGGTTTGTTTAGGGATTTAATTTGCATGAAAAACCAAAAATGGAAAGTTGTTTGATTTTTGTGGAGAAAAGAGGTGAAATTTATTGATTTGTTGTTAGGTAGTAGAATGAAAAACCATGTCTCCCCCTCCAATTCCTCTTTTTGTTTTAAAAAATTCTAACCATAAACTCATTTTTCCCATTTACCTAAAACCTTTATCACAACTTCACTTCTTTCTAATTTTTCACCTAATTTAAATCCTCAACAGTATTATTTTTTTTCCTTTTGCCAACATGAAAATAGCTCAACTGATTAAATTATATATTCTCTACCGAAATGTCAAAGGTTCAAATCCACCCACCTCCCATACTGTTAAACTCAAAAAAAAAAAATGCTGAACCTTTTTTTTAACTGATACATCACTTTAATTTTTTTTTTTTTTTTAAAAAAAAAACTGCTAATATCTTATAACATGTGGGATGTTTCCAAAATAAATTTTCCTCCAGTATAAGGACTATTATGAAACTAGCATAGGACTAAGTTGAAAACCTAGTTCAATCTATAGGGATGAAAACAACCATTTAAACTTTATTTGTTTCATTTTTTTAAATAAACAAATCCACCGATTATTTTATAATATTTTTCAAATATATAATTGAGCAATAACAATTGCAAATTGCACCCAAGTGCATGGTATGTTTTGCAGATGGACCTTTTCTTATTTTAAAAAAAAAAGGTTTTACAGACTCTTATTAATGCTAGAGCCTAGAGGAAGGTCATCAAAGGCTAAAGGATTCATATATTTAACTAAAATAAAACAACCCTTACATCCACTCAAAATATAAAATCATATAATGCCCATAAAAAAGAAAACAACTAATTTTATATCTTTTATCTTTCCTATATTAAAAGCTATATTTGTTCCTTTTATTAATATTTAACAATATTTATGTTCCGGAATTAAAATGAATTGCGCTAAATTTTTTTAAAAAAAAATGAAATCTTCAACTTTTAAGTATGAACAAAAATTAAAATTAAATATTTCAAAAATAACTCTGAAAACTAGACATAAATCTCTATAAGGTCCGTTTGAATTACAAATATAAAATATCTGAGAGTTAAAAATCTAAGTAATTATTACCCATGGATAAAAATAACTCATGTATGTGTTTGGATATAGATGATAATTAATATTTGAGAGTTTAATTATTACTTTTCTCTCTCTTCTCTCTTCTCTCTTCTCCATTTTCCAAGGAAAAAAATTCCAAGTAAAAAAAACTCACCTCCTACATGGATAATAAAATCTCATGGTTCATAGGTTATTTTTATCCATGGATAATAATTACTTGGGTTTTAAAAAGTAAAGATCAATGAAACAAACATTGATTTTTTATACAATTGCTAAAACTCATCTCAAAACCAATGAAACAAACATGGCCTAAATGAAATCTTAGAGTATAAAAGCATATGCTAAAATACATCGATACATAAAAAATTTATAGTGCATATAAAAACACTGTTCCACCCTCTAATGCCACAAAAAAGTATAGTAAGAAGAGAATCAAAAGAGACATAAACATTCTTATTTAAATTGAATAGATCTCTATTTAGATATGAAAGCCAAACACAGATACATATTTATACACTACATCTGAGAACGTGTGTATGTGTTTTTTTTTTTGAATACTTATGTATTTGACTAAATACGTCTAGCTGCCATTTTAAATGGGGCATTTGGAGCCCATAAAGGCAAGTCGAACTTGTGTTTTTTGGTACCATGTTAGTCAATTTACTCTATTTTCTGAAACAATCCTCAAATCAAATTCCTAAAAACCACAATGTTCTTCTGAAAATAACCCATGATTGGAGGCAAGACATGTGCATATCTTCTAACCTTTCCAAGTAATTCAAAAGCTATTCCTTTGAACTAGCCAACCATTTGTTTGTCTATTTTTTTTATAACATTAAATCAATAATACAGCCACGTTTTTGTCCTTTTTTTATTATCACTAATTTGGTTTTAAGAATTATTAAGTTACTTTTTAGGGTGCAACTAATTTTCCCCTTTATAGTTAAAAGTCTTATCTTAATTATTACAACTTCACAATTAATAACCCTTCCCTGTTTTTATAATGAAACACACACACACACACACATGTGCTTGTTTTATTAATTAATTCAAAATTAAACATTGGTTTACCATGGTTAAGCCCTGGTTTGGTTTGTGGTTGAAGAAGAATGATTAGAAAAGTAGAGTTGAATTGGAAAAAATTTTCATTGTCTGTCTCTACTACTTTTAAGAATATTTTGTATATTAAAATTTAATATTAAAAATGTATTAATTCTTCACTTCTAGTGATGATGGAGGACTTTGGGCTTGAGGAACTTCAATAGAACCTGAAGCCCAGAAAGACTTGGGCCTCCAGGGACTGGGGTAGGTCGTGAAGCACAGAGAGAATTGGGCCTTTGAGGAACTTTGCTAGAACGTGAAGCCCAGCAGGACTTGGGCCGTGAGAAACTTTGGCAGAACGTGAAGCCCAGTAAGACTTGGGCCTTTTGGAACTTCGATAGAACGTCAAGCCCAACAAGTCTTAGGCCTTGAGCAACTTCGGTAGAGCGTGAAGCCCAGCAAGACGGGCTTTTGCGAAATTTGGTTAGAAATGAAGCCCTGGAAGACTTGGGCTTTGAGGAACTTCGGTGAACGTAAAGCCCAATGTTATTGGGCCTTGAGGAACGTCGGTAGAACCATGAAGCCCAGTACGACTTGGGCCTTGGTGAAGTTTTGTAGAACCTGAAGTCCAACCCATTAGCCAATTTTAACGGGCCCTTGAGATCGACACCCTGGCCCAATTATTTATATCGGGGTCTTTTACTCTGCGGAGGAAAATGCTTTAAAATATTTGGATTTGACGTATTTAGTACCCATGTTTATCGTTAAATACAAGTAATACGCAACTCATATTCAAAAATGAATATATTATTCCATGAAGTAATCTAATCAGAGTATCATTTCAAACAAAAAAAAAAAAGAAGAAAAAAGAAAAAAGATATCTAATCAAAGTATTCATTTGCCAACATATGTAATTAGCTTGCCAAATTAAGCAAAATGTGGATGATTGATCAAGGGGTAATTATATAATAATTAAAAATTAATGCGTGGGCTGACCAAGCAATTAATCATCATCTAAATGATTAAGTCATATGTTGGGTGCGATCAATTTTCAAGTATTTCCATGTATTTTTGTTCTCAATTTAATGTTAATAACTAACACTTGGTCAAATTCATATATATATTTCAATGATGAATAAATCAAAATCTCTTATGATATTTTGATAGTGATATTGATATATTAAAGCTAACATGAGTATAATTTAATTGGTAAAGTCATTATTTACTTCTCTATTAGTTGGAGGTTCAAATTCTCTCACTTCCATTTGAACTAAAAAAAAATGATATCAATGAATTAATCATACATGTTGAATTATTCATCGAATAGTTTACCATTAAAGATATCGATAGTGTGGTATCAAGTTTTTTACAAATATTAAATATCTTTTTAGAAAGAAAAAAACTATTACTCCTCTCCTCACTTGTTCAATTCTTAAGGATCAAAACTGACAAAAAATACTATTTTTTTTTAATATTATATCACAAATATAAAAATACAGATTTAAATATTGGAGAGAGGGCCAATTCATAAGGATCAAAATCACGACATATATCTCATATTTTATTTTTAAAATATAACTTTACAAATATAGAGGTGAGGAATCACATATTCAATATGAAAGATTATTACTAAATACTTTAACTAGTTAGACCTATACTATTGCTATATATTACTTGTATTTATTTTTTCTTCTGAGATAAACATTTTATTTGTATTTGAGTAATATAAATAATATATCCCGACCCATATGACAGCTAGCTCAATTGACATTAGTACAAAAGTTGTTATATAAAATCTCAAAAAAATATTAGGGTTTTGTTTTGACAACTTTTAAATTAATATTTGTGTCTTTTTCCTCTTAGAATATTGAAAAAAGCTTTATTTCAAAAAAAAAAAAAAAAGAATATTGACAAAAGCTGATGGATCCACTACAAACAGAATGATATAGTGAAAGCTATCTTTGCTCAAGAACTTTGAACCATTACCATTCCTCAAATGGCCGTTAAATTTTATTTTGTAAATTTTGCCACCTTCCAACAAGTTTATAGTTGGGAAGATTTTATTATTATTATTATTATTATTATTACAATAGTATACTATTGTTCACTTTTAAATATAATATCACATGATTTTTCTTTCAAATTACTTTCAAAAGATCTTATACTATTAACGATGTGGTTCTTACTTTTTATCTTAGAGGTCACCCGTGCTTCTAATCAATACATGTGTAACTGTCAATATTTAAAGTTTTCTCAACAAGAACATAACACAATGATTAAGACTTAGTAACCTAATCTCTCTGAAGTCAAAGTTCAAATTCCCACTTCATATTTGTGATGACATGTTTAAAATTAAAAAAAAATGAATGCCAATGGTATTTGATATTCTTTTAGAACTCGAAATTGAAATTGAGAATCAAACCACTAACACATCCACTCAAGAGAAGTGAAAGAGACTTTCTAACATCGTCTTTTTTTTCAAAATTTTTAAAAAAATGATCAACCCCAAAATATGTGATGGATTAACAAGTTTAATAATAATAATAACAAATACCTACGTAGATAACAATTTCATGTTTAAAAATTTTAGTTGCTTCCTCATAAATTCTTTAATATATATGTTTTCACCTTCCTTAAAAATATATTTGCACTATTAGCCAAATTATATATATATATATATATATATATATATATATATATATATATATATATATATATATATATAATGCTTTTTAGATTTTTTGTAGTGCTAGTGCAACCATCATAAAGGGTGAGAATTTGAAACTTGACCTAAAAATAAAAAGTAAACATCTCATAGCTATGCTCATATTTACATAATTCGATTTAAAGAACATTATTTTAAAAAGTAGATAGACACTATTTTCACTTATAGTGGGTAAACACCAATTTTACTCATCGATTAATTCTAAAAAAACAAAGAACCTATTTTCACTTATATATAGTGGGTAAACACTATTTTTACTTATAGATTAGTTCTAAAAAACAAAGAACCTATTTTCACTTATAGTGGGTAAACATTATTTTCACTTATAGATAAGTTCTAAAAAATAAAGAACCAAAAAATAAGATACCGTTTGATAACCATTTGGTTTTTTATTTTTAAAAATTAAGCCTATAAAGACTTCTACCAAATTAAACATAACTCAACGGTAATTGACATGTATCATCAACCAAGAGGTCATGTTTGAATCTCCTCACCCCCAAAGGTTATTGTACAAAAAAAAAATACTACTTTCAAGTTCCACTTAAAGGTTTTATTTTTTAAGAATAATGAAAATAATTGTAGAGAAATGACGTAAAAACAAGCATACTCTTCAAAAACTAAAAAGCAAAGGTTATCCCACAATACCTAGATATTTATGAAACTGAAACTTATATATTAATCATTCACAATTAAAACCAAATGATTTTTATATTGTACCTAACCTATATAAACATAACTTAAAATATACATTATTGACCTAGAGGTCACGGGTTCAAATCGAACTAAAAAAACCAAAACTTAAATAGGGAGAGAAACACCAAGAACAGGAACTGCCAAAGAGATCTCCTTCAGAATCCTTTTGAAAAAGGCATCGAAACCAGCAGTGTCTTTCCCCAACAATTGATTCAGCTTCTTCGCCAAACAATCGCATCGGACGTCCTTCATCAGCCACTTTCTAATTCGAATCGACCTCCAAAGCGCCACCGCTGGCGGCGGCCTTCCTCCGCCGAGGCGGACCGTCGGCAGCTTCTTCCGGCGCAGATGGATCCACTGGCGAGACGGCCGCCGGTGGCCGGAGCGGAGGAGAGCTTGGGCCTCGTCTTGTGGCTGAGATTCGTAAGACTGAGCCATGTGGGAAGAAGTGTGAGAAAGATTTTAGTGCTGTGGCTCTATTTATAATATCATTTTGAGTTTGGACTTTGTTTGCATTTGGACTTGGTGAAAATTAAATTAATGGATTTTTTTTTTTTTGGTTTTGCAAGTGGGTTTTTTGTTTAATGAATCAATTAATTTAGCTCTAGAGTGAGAAAGAAATAAAAGAGTGTGATACATCATACATTGGCATGCAATTTAAATTTTATTTTATGTTTCCGAATTTTAAATGGATTAGTTGAATATAGCAGTTATTTTTTAAAATTGTTTTTGAATTATCCAATAGTAGAATTTTGTTTTTCATTGAATCCTCTACTTTTAAATTTATGTTTTTAGATCATCAACCAAATGTCCTCTTAAATACTTTTTTTTGTTTCACCAACCTTTTTTTTTTATTAGTTTATGTTTTTTTTAGACATCTATTAATTTATGTTAGTTACTACTAATTCATTTTTTAGATTCAATTTTTTTAATTAAATTTAATGAAATGAAAAGTTTTGAATAGATACTTGAATTTTTAATTTTGAGTTGGATAGTTTTTTGTCATTATTTTCTTCAATTTACTGCTTAATTAGTATGCTAACAATATTATATAAGGATTACTTAACCATTTGATTTTTAGTTTTTGAAAATTAAGTCTATAAATACTACTTTCACCTATGGATTTCTTAGTTTTAATATGTTATCTACTTTTTGCCAATGTTTTAAAAAAAACCAACTCAAGTTTTGAAAACTAAAAAAATGAGTTTTCAAAAACTTGTTTTTGTTTTTGGAATATGGCTAAGAACTCAAATATTTCCTTAAGAAAGATGAAAACCATTGTAGAGAGAAGATGAAAATCGTTATAGAGAAATTGTGAGAAAACAAGCACAATTTTCAAAAATCAAAAACTAAAAACTAAAAACTATTTTGGTTTTTGGTTTTTGGTTTTTTAAAATTATACTTGTTTTCTCACAATTTTTCTACAATGGCTTTCCTCTTCTCTACAATGATTTCCATTTTTCTTAAAGAAATACTTAAGTTTCTAGCCAAATTCCAAAAACAAAAACAAGTTTTTCAAAACTACTTTTTTTAGTTTTCAAAACTTGGCTTGATTTTTGAAAATATATGAAAAAAGTAGACAATAAAACATAAAAAAACGTAGGTAGAAGTAATATTTGTAGGCTTAATATTCAAAAACTAAATGATTATCAAACGGGACCTTAGAAGTTAATTTTAGATAGATTCATGCATTTGGTGATGTAAATGTTAAATGGATAGAATTAGTGATGTTAAGGGCAAGGCATGTAGCAGTCCATGTGGCTCTCCCCCTTCAGCCACATGTCAAGAACCGCCTATAGGGGCTGTGATTGAGAGGACAAATCGACCAACCTCTAAGTATGGACTGATAATAATGGGGCATCCTATAAATAGTAGAACCTGTGTCATGCATAGATATGCAATTTTATCCTAGCTCAACTCGACACTCCATTGATCTAAGCACTTACTTCAATACCACATCGATATGAGTTTCTTTTGTAGACCTCTAAGTCACTTCCACTTCAGTATCTACGTCAACAGAAGTTGCACTCAAATTCTTTGCATCAATAAGTGACATTGATCTATTAAATATTAAATTAAAAGTGTGTGCTTTTTAAAATCTTTTTAGATGATATGATCTAAATAGATATAATATTGAAAATTTGAAGACGTATTAATATCTATTTAAAGTATAGGAATTTAATAGATATATAATTTTGAGAGTTTAGCACTAAAATAAACTTTTTTTTCCTAACTCTAAATATCCTTCTTTTTTTGTGGACCCAGCTATTGCTTAGTGGCTATTATTATATTAAATTTCTTTAATTAAAATTAAAATTTTAAAATGGTTGCCTTTTCATTTGTCAATAAATTAGATTTGTTCCAATCTCATAATAGTGGAATTCTTCGCTATGAGAGATTATGTGACGTTGATACACAATTCACCTAACTCAAATAGTTGACTTGGCTCAACTAAAAGATGAATGAGACTCAAATTTCTTTTTTTTTTTTTTTTTTTTTTGGAACTTAGAGACTCAATCAATTTGATTAAAAGTATTTTTTTTAAAATAATTTGATTAAAAGTCTTTGTTATTATTTATTATACATACTCAATATAGGGAGAGTTGTCATTCATTTTAGAGTTCTTTTTTCTCCTGTTCTTCCATATGGAGCTCAACTTTATGATAGAATTAGCTTTATACAAGACCTACAAAAAAGAATAATCAATCATAATCCATCCTTTGATTATTGGGGAGTAGCCTTTTTTTTCTCTTTTTTTTTCAAAAAAAATGGATATATAAATTTTTTTAGTACAACACTAGGGTAGGAATTCAAATTTCTAACTTTTTAGTCAAATATATAATGTCTTAACTAACTGGGATATAAGTTTCAGAATATAAATTTTAGACATTTAGTTTGTTTTTTTTAATTTTGCATAATTAAATAATATTTTGAGCTACTTTGGAAATGTAATACCAATTCTCAACAATAAAGTCAGCGAAATGCTTTTTTTTTTCAACTTATAAATATGATAAGAATGAGTTGTAATAAAACCATTCTCATATTTTATCTACACTTTGAAGAACTAATTAATTATTATTACTTAGACCCTGTTCGTGGCACCAAGGTTGAGGAGAGGTGAGAAGTGGTCGTTGATGGACTAGGCACGAACAAGTCATAGATCTTGATAGGTTTTTAGGAAAGAGACACGTAGATGAACCGGTCGCATCACAATGAAATGAGAGAGATTTTGAGATAGTACAAGTATAAAATAATATGATTAAAAGTTAAATTACAAAATTTGATACTTAATAGATAGGTGTAGTTTCAGTGTGCTTATTACAAAAGTTTCAATTTAATCGTTATGGTTTGGGGGGTTAGTTTCAACCCGCTCACTGTTGTTTAAATATTTTCTAATTTAGTTCATATGGCTAATAATTGTGTTAGTTGAGTGTTTTATGATTCAAAGCTATGTGAAAAATAGAAGTAAATATGTCAATTTTTAAGTGGTTATAGAGAATTTAAGGAAAATTTGTGACATTTAACTAAACTATAAAAATTAAATTGGAATTTCAAAATTATAGAGAAAAAATCAAAACAAAACTTAACCATAGTAACAAAAATTTGAACTTTTAAAATCATAGCAATGAAGGTGGAGAGTGAGGGATGGGAGATACATTAACATTGTGGATGATCCTTGGCTTGATTGATCGAGTAGTATTAGAATGTTGATATAATTAAATTTACCATAATCCATCAGCTTAGGCTTTTGAGTTTATTGGTGATTTAAAATGATATCAGGGACTAAAGATGAGATCATTTGGAAATTTTCTCCATGAAAAGTGCTTATCATTTAGCAACGAACATTTCGCAACGGCTTCTTTTACTCTTGTAGGGATGAATGGGCTCCTAAAAGATATATGGAATTTTCTTTCAGAAAGGCTAAAGGAAGATGAGATCAGCAAAGCTGTAACTATCCTGTGGAGTATTTGGGAGCATAGGAATAAGGTGCACAACAACGAATCTAATCCAAATAAAAAGCATTTATATGCAAGATGATCGAGAGATGTACCTGGACTAATGGTGGTGATGAGCTTCCTTCATCAATTGCTAAAAGATCGAAGACCCGGTTGAGTCACAAGCACTGGAACCCTCCCCCCGACGGCTCGTGGAAGATGAATTCGGATGCTTCTTGAAGGGAAGAAAGACAATTCGGTGGAATCAGTTGGGTTGTTCGTGACTCCTCGAGTTCTTTGATCTGTGCCGAAGCTAAAAAATTATCAACTCAGTGGAGCATCAAAGCAATGGAGATGAGAGTGATTCTAGTGGGGTTGAGAAGCTTATCCCTCCATTAGTTGTTAAAAGACTCTCATGATCTATCTGAAATCAGAAGCTTGGCAGATGCGGTTGAAGCTGAGGCGAAGTCCATCGGCGCTGTGTCATTCAATTTCTGTCCTCGAGTTTGTAATGGCTCTGTGCACAATCTCGCCCGTGCGTTCTTCTCGTCTTCTTTTTGTATAGAAGTGGGTCTCCTTCCCTCCATGGAAGAAGCTACTTTTTGTTGGGATTCTTCTTGTCTCTCTTATGTTGCCTCTGCTATTAAAGAGGCAGTTGGTTGTATTTAGTAGTTGGATAATGAAAAGATCTCTTTCAACCCCCCCCGCCCCCCCCAAAAAAAAAAAAGATTAAAACCATGCCCAACATGAAAAAAAGTTTACAAGAATTCATAGCCCTTTTTGTACCCTGCAATTTTATGATTTCCTTTTCATCCCTTTCCTAGAAATTCCAAAATTAACATTGTTTTTGGCATGGAACAAATCTATGTTGGTCCACTTCTAAAGGTATGTAAATGAGAACAAGACAAAATGTACCTTCCTTATTGGGGCTTCTAGGTGCCCAATCCAAATTCTTAAAACTTGGGCTTGTAGCTTTAAGCATATTAATTTTAAAAAGAAAGTTTGTATTGGACTGGAAATAACTGAAAAAGAAGAAGCCCTAGAGAGAGAGTGAGGGGAAAAAAATAAAACTTATGCAATGTTGTCTATGGTTTAGAAGTCATGAGACATTTTTCCTATTTAGTACTTCCCTCAAATTTCTATCTTCAGACTCCATCAATTGATTGAGTCTTCAAAGTCTCTTATTATTTACCATTATGAATTGGCCTAATGGTCAATAAGGGTCATGAAAATAATAAATGACTTAGAAAGAATGAGTTCATTCTATGGTGGTCACCTACCTAGAATTTAGTAGCCTATGTATTTCCTTGACAACTAAATGCAGTAGAGTCAGACGGTTATCCCATGAAATTAGTCAAGGTACACGTAAGCTAGCTCGAGCACTCACAGAAAGAGACCAGTCTCATATTTTATCTGCATTTTGAAGAAGTAATCAATTATTATTGCTTGACCCTTGTTCGTGGTACCAAGGTTGAAGAGAGGTGAGAAGTGGTTGTTGATGCACTAGGCACAAATAAAGTGTAAATCTTGACAAGAAAAAGAGACACATGAATGAACCAACGTGAGTTTGAAATCTCTCAACTAGAGCAATTAAATTTGAACTTTTAAAATCTATAGGATCAAATTAAAACCATTGAAGGAAGGGTTAAAAGAATTCATAACCACTATTTGTACCAATAAAATGTTTTCTTTTTCCTCTTTTATCCATTCCAAAATTAACCATGTTTTGGCATGGAACAAATCTATGATGGTGACTTCTAAAGTATGTAAAGAGAACAATACAAAATGGACCTTCCTTCTTGGGTCTTCAAGTGCCCAATCCAAATTCTAAATGTTGGGCATGTAGCTTTAAACATATTAATTAAGGGACTTTGGACTGGGCATAACTCAAAAAGAAAATTGTAAATACTAAAGAGAGGGGGGGAAAAGTCTATAGAAAATTCATCTCCATCTCAATTCTCCACAAAATTCTTTCCAACATTTTCTTGCCTTCCAAACAGAACAGGAATGCAACATTGTCTATGCTTTAGAATTCATGAGACATTTTTCCTTTTTAATCACTTTGCTCAAACTTCAACAATCTTCTTCTTCCAATTTCTTTTGGATAATTACAGAAGGGTCAGAAATTTCAGTCTGGTTCCCACCTGATTCAACTCTGTTTCAACTTTCAAGCAATACGAATCAATTTTAATGGAGATTCACATCACAAGGATGAAGATCAATGTCGCCATTGTCTTCCAGTTTCAGAGAAGAAGCTACCATTAAGGAAGATTATTATAAAGCTTTATCATTCCATACGATTCAGAAAATTCCAAATGAACAGTGCAATCTCCTCACATTGTACTGTACAGAAAGAGGAGCTTTGGAACCCACCAACAATGGCGGAAACCACCAAATTGCACTCTTAAATATCCTAGTCAAAACCAACAAACATAACTTACATTGAAGATATATATCCAGTGTTGAACGAGACAGCAATTGGACTCCTAACGATGTGACTTCCATCACTCCATTGAATTGACCCGAAGCTTGCTGATTTCTTGAATCCATTGATTTTGGTGAATGTAATCTCATAAGATTGTGTCGGATTCTTTGCGCTGAACTCCAGCTTGTTTGGGAGAACACTGATTTCAATGCCTTGTGGGGCTTCTACTTTCACTTCGTAAACAGCGTCGGATTCTTCTCCAACATTTGTGACAGTTCTTGTGTATTTCACCACCTCGTCCCCGTCGGAATCGAACACGACGGCGAAGGATGGGTAGTTCAGATTGCCGGGGCTGCTCAATTTATGTTCACAAAGTTGGGCGTATGAAGAATCCTTCACGAAAACAGCTATTTGTCTAGAATCGTAACCGATCGAGCAAAGAAATGAAACGTAGTCCTGAGGATTGAGATCATAGATCAGGCCCGGATTCAGAGCTTTGTTGGGATCGATATGGCCGGCGCCATGGACGAACGGATTTGATTCTTTGCTGGTGGAGAGATCTTTGATTGGGCTGCCGGAACAGTCCAAAGAGTAAGAAGTGGTGACCAGAGCAGATTTGATTGCCGCAGGTGACCATGTCGGAAAAGCCTTCCGGAGCAAGGCGGCGACGCCGCTGACGTGAGGGCAAGACATTGAAGTTCCGGAGATGATATTGAACTCGACTCTTCGAGGATCGATGCTTAGACTGGTTGGACTGCTGTAGCCGCTCCAGCCGGCCAAAATGTTAACTCCCGGAGCTATAACGTCTGGTTTCAGAATCTCCGCCGTCCGGTAGTTCGGGCCGCGGCTGGAGAAGGCAGCAACTCTCGGAGACGGCGGCGAATCGCCGATCACAGTTCCGCGAAACACGATTGTAGCAGTTGGACTCGGATCTGAATGGATGTAGTCTTTAAGTTTGTTACCGGCGATTTCTCCGATCATTGTTCCCGGAATAAGGTGAGAATCTGCTAAGAGCTCTTCGCCGTTTTCCTCCGTATTGGCGAGTATCAAACCAAGACCGCCGGCGGTTTTCACGGCACTTCCTTTGGCGACTCTGGCGTTCCCTCCTCGATCGCACACGACGATCTTCCCTGCGACTTTTGACGAATCTAGAGTTCCAGAATAACAATACCTGTTACCGCAATCTCCAGCGTAGACCAACGGAAGCTTGGAATCGCCAAGAAGATCCCCGGAATAGAGCGATACGCCGCTGAAAACCCTCCCGTCTCCGAGCATCACATCGGCGAGAAACTCTCTGTCGATTGTGGAGGCACCGACAGTGAGGATCCATGGAGCGATGTTCACGGCCGTGTAGGGACCGGGACCGGAGTTTCCGGCGGAGCAAGAGACGACGACGCCGTGCTGCATCGCGCCGAACGCTCCGATTGCGATGGAATCTCGATAGTATGCAGGGGCACGGCCCGAGGATCCGACTGAGAGAGAGATGATGTGGACCCCATCGGCAACCGCCTGATCCATGGCGGCGAGTATGTCAGAGTCGTAACAACCAAATGCCCAGCAGATCTTGTAGGCAGCAATACGAGCTCTGCTCGCCATGCCTCTGGCTTCTCCACGGGCGTATTGGAAAAAACTCGCATTCTTAACGAACGAACCTGCAGCTGTAGAGGCCGTGTGAGTTCCATGGCCGTCCGTATCCCTAGCAGATTTGAAATCCGAAGAATCTTGAAGCGATCTTCCTAAATTAGACTCGTATCCGTAAAAGTACGCTCTCGCACCAATAATCTTCCGATTACAGGCCGAAGCCGGAAAGCCCTCCCCGGTATCGCAGGTGCCTTTCCAGCTTGCTGGAACCGGAGACAAGCCCTCATCGGAGAAACTCAGCCGTTCCGGCCAAATTCCGGTGTCTAGAACCCCAATAATCACATCATCGGCGTAATTCGTCTCCGGCCAGAGCCCAAGGCTATCCGCCAAACCTAAGAAATGAGGCGTCCGAGTTGTATGAAGCTGACGGATCCGATCAGGAATCACCGAGATAACTCCGGGCATCTGACGCAGCTCCGCCGCCTGAGCAGCCGTGATGCGCGCGGAGAAGCCGTTAGCGGCACGTTCGTAGTTGTAAAGAAGCCTCGTCGGATGAGGAGAAGGAGAGAGTGATTCGAGAATGGAGGAGTGCCAATGATGATGAGAGGAGAATAGAGAAGGCTTCTCCGATTTAGAGACGTGAACGATGAAGGTCTCTTGATCTTTCGGCGATCCAGAGAAAATTACAGGGACAAAACAGAGGATGACGAGGAAGAAAACTGAAGAACAGAGATGAAAATTCGCCATTGGAGGAGCTCTGTTCTGCAATTGGAGATGAGCAGTATGAAGGCCACTGGATAAGTAAATAAATATAATAAACTTTACTTTATAAGGCCCACTTTATTCCACGTCAGATTATTGTTTTTTATTATTATTATTTGCATATGTATTAATCTATGCGATCAAGTTGGGTAGGTTCACGAGTCCTATGTGTCATATAAAAATATTAATTTTTATTTTCTTTTTCAGATTTTCAATTATGGGCCCAATAGTAGTATTACTAGGCCTATTTTCTTGTACCATGTGGGACCAAGATCATTAAATATCTAGAATGAGACAACCAATTAATGGGAGACACGTCTTCAGATAAAGATACTTTATGGACGGGGAAGAATCTTCTACATCATGATTTCTTTTTTTTTGAATACCTCGAAAAATAAAAAATGGATGGCTGTGATGTGGGAAGCCCAGCCCTTGAAAGTTTTTTCCTATTGATAAGGCATCAAGACTCAATTTTCAAAACGACCTCTTTTTTTTTTTTTTTTTTCCTTTTGACAACTCTTTTTCCAGATATATATGAATATTTGTATAATTATCTTCTTAGTTATAGTAAAATAATTATATCTTTTAAATAAAATCATGAATTAAGCATTGATATAGTTCACTAAAAAAAATCTTGAAAGGATATAGTTCAATAAAATATTGGTAGTTATAAAAAAACACCAATTACACATTTTGAATCATGATAATATACAATATATAAAGGTAGAGCTTGTATCAACAAATAAATAAATAATAAAAGGTAGAGTTAGAGGTGTTGAGCAAGTATTAAATTAAAATATTAAAAAAAAGATAAAAAGGTAAAAGAAAAAAATAGCAATGATCTTTTCTTTTAGTTTAACAATTGCTAAGTGACTGAGTGAACCATCAACTTTAAGATGGTAGTAAGTGTCATATCTACTAAACTATATATAGATTGACTATATGGCCTCGATTATTAACAATTAGTTTTAAAATTATAATCAAATAGAAACTAACTGTAAACTTGAAGGATCCACCCTATCCATAAGAGTGAAAATTAAATGAGAATGTCTTAAATTTTTAAAATCGGTGTTTTTGAAATTATCACCAAAATGCTTATAGCAAGTGTACTGGTCAAGTTTTAGTATTGTGTGTAAATGAATGTAGATGTCATTTTCTGGATTAAGTTTCCAATTCACTTAAACACTAAGAATACTAATGTTTAATTTTATTCAGAAAAAAGAGATGGGACGAATGACTAAATTAAAAAATAACAAAAACTAAAGTGAGTGAGAAAAATCAATGGAAAAGTGTCTTAGGGATTTGATTTTACCGATTGGATTTATAGCTCAATTAAGTTGAGTGTCAAGACAAACATGCAAACATTCATAAGTCAAGAAGTCACAAGTCATAGTTGTATCTCCCGAGCACAATAATTCTCATGTTATGTTAAGAAACCAATATTCCTATATAGTCTCTTTAACAAGCAAGTCCTTAAGTCTACTTCTAAAGCGATCCTAAATCTCCCTGATCTTAGAACTACTTCAGTCATGCAATTAAGGTCTAATCTAAACCACTTTTCGAGCGTAAAATTTAGAAACAATCAACAATTAATTCGTTATCAAGAGATTAAAAGCATTAAGCAAATAATTGCATGAATGAAATCAAACATTAACAATGCATTCAATTAATCAAACCATAAAATTCAATGGTTACATCAATTTTTAAGAAATATGAATTATGCATAATCATAAAATGACAGTAAGGTCTCAAGCTAAAATCTATAACAAAATTACAAAATGATAGAGAGAAGAAGATAAAACAGATCCGGCATGGCGACATCCCGTTCCCAGCGATATCTCCACGTTCTCAAGCTTTGAAAACTCTTTCCTATGCTTCAATGTCATCTCCTCAACTCCACAAATCGAAATCTTTCTTTTAGGTAAAATTTTCAAAGAATTCTCCTCCAAAATAACGTAGAAAACGAAGCTTATATAGAAAATTTTCATCGCAATGTCAAGATGCTAGGACCCTACAATGTTATTTTACCAAAATTTCTGCCACAATGTGGAGATGCTGCTAGTAGCATCTTGACGATACGAACGCAAGTCTCCAACACACGTGCTCCTTTTTTTTCTTTGTGTTATGCTAAAACTACTTGATTTTCGTAGTGTTGAAGACTTGCTTATATCCATAAATATGAGTTACCAATATTCGATATCGATATTTTCATCCTTGATTATGAGACACTTTTTAAAGTTCAATGATCTATTGAACAGAAAATTGAAAATTCAAGACTTATT
The DNA here is from genome assembly GCA_033996785.1 of Trichosanthes truncata. Classification (NCBI taxonomy): domain Eukaryota; kingdom Viridiplantae; phylum Streptophyta; class Magnoliopsida; order Cucurbitales; family Cucurbitaceae; genus Trichosanthes; species Trichosanthes truncata. The sequence continues at coordinate 58,251,175 of MU867259.1, forward strand.
AGATACTTTTAAATATATCAATAGACACTAACTTAAAAAATAAATAAATAAAAAGAAAAAAAATACATTTTTAGTCCATAAGATTTAGTTTAGGTTGCATTTGGGTCACTGAGTTTTCATTTAATTTTCTTGAAGTTTGGGTTAGTTATATTCTTGGTCCTTCCATCTACTTTTTCGGTAGGTACTAACATAATGTTGACATGATATTTGTAAAATAATAAAAAAATATACTTTTATTTTATTGTTATTATATATTATCTTTAATTAAAAACATTATTTATTTATTTATTTATTTTTCTCTTTGTCTCTCTTCCTTCTCCCTCCTCCTTCTCCTTTTTCTTCAACCACAACCGATGGGACCACCACCATCGTCTGGTGTCGTCGCTGCCTCCATTTTTTTTCTTTTCTTATATTTTCTTCTTCTCTTTCCCTTTCTCCTCTTCTTCCCCACACTTCTAAAAAAAAAAAGAGATCAAAGGAAAATTTCCATTCGAAGGGAAAATCCCATTCGTTTTTCATTTTTTTTGGAAGTATGGGAAAGAAGGGGAGAAAGAAAAAGGGAAAGGGAATAAGAAGAAAATGATAGGAAAGAAGAAGAGAAGAACAAGAAAGAAAAAAAAGGACGACAGTAGAGATGGCAAACGACGAACGGTGGCGGTGACGACGCTAGTGGTATTGACGGTTGTGGTTGAAGAAGAATGAGAAAAGAGAAAGAAGAGAGAAACAGAAGAAGAAAAAATATATTTTTTAATTAAAAATAAGAAATAAAAATATAAAAATATTTTTTTATTATTTTATTATTTTACAAATGTCACATCAACATTTCATTAGTAATTAATGAAAAATTAAATGAAATGATCAAAAGTATAATTAAATGAAAAATTGATGGATATATTTGTTGAATTTAAAAACTTTAAAACTCAATTGAAATCTACCTCAAAATTCATAGATTAAAAATGTTTTTTTTTTTCTAAATAAAAATATCTTAAAAGTAAAAGAGGTTAATGGATTGTGGGTGTTCGTGATTCGTGTATCATGTGGTTTTGCGAGAAGGAAAAAAAAAAATCTGATATTTTATTGTAATAATTTACTGTTAAAAATAAAAAATAGTTGGTGGCAAATTCAATATATTACGCTGTGGACACATGACATTGTATTCGTACATTTAGTTTGTGATCGATCTAACTTTGAATATTCTATGTTTGAAAATTTGTGTTTAAAGTTAAAACATCTTTTTAAATTTTTATTTTACAAGTAAATAAATAAGTCACCGACTACATCTCTATTTCCTTAAAAAAAACAAAAAAAAAACTACATTTCTATATGTTTATTTAATAAGACAAATAACAATAAACAATACAAATTATCAAACATGTTAGCCAAAGTTAATAGTAATTGGCATATGTTTTCAATTAAGAGGTTAGATGTTTGAATCTTCTACTCTAAAATGTTGTTAAACTAAAAAAAAATTATCAAACATGTTAAATGAAAAATGAAATAACTAAAAAACTACAATGTCATTAAACGGTCTATAAATACCGACAAGTCTAATGAAAAAGAAGGTGTGTCGTCATCTTCCTTTTTTAAGTTTTTTCTTTCTATTTTTCATTTCATCTTTCTATCCCGCTTAGCCTCCACATAGAAACTTAAATCTCTTTTGTTATGGGTAAAATTGGATCAACAAGAATGGGCTGACTAAAGGGCTGCAGTGAAGAGCTAAACAAGGAAAGAAGCCCCATACGAAGTCAAAACGGACCGAAACCGACAGGAGACCGACCCAGGACGAGAAGGGACGAAGAAACGGGCTTGGGCCGAAGCCCAAGCCCGTGGTTGGCAGAGGCCGACTAGTTTGGCAAGGCCCAAATTGGGCCTTGCCTCGGTCCCTTATCTCCTGTGTGCCATCGGTTCAGCCCAATTCGACTTTTCCTTTCCCCATTCGAAGACGGAAACCCACGAAAAACCCTAGGAATGAAGCTATTTAAGCTCTCCTTCATGGGGAGAGCAAGGTAAGTTCATTCCAGCTTACAACACTCTCCTACAACTCTCAAAACTCTCTCTGACTTAAGCATCGGAGCCTGTGTGGTCTACACCATACCGGTGTCCAGGTTTTTCTTGTCTTGCAGGCCGCGTTCTTCCCCCAAGAATACAAATTCACCGTCATTGTCACGTGGAGGTCAGGTGATATTTCTCCTGTCTAAAATTTAGCTACAACAGTTGGCACCGTCTGTGGGGAAACGACAACGCTTGCTGGAAAAACCTTGTGCCTAAGTCAACCCTACGAGAAGATGAGTAGAATGCCAGAAAACAAACACTGGAATGAAGATAGAGACGATTCCGATCAGGATCGTCGCCTGCGAAGAATGCAAAAAAACAAGCCTCCTCGGCCTCACAACAAGGTCGAGGCCGACCCTAAGCAAGCCGAGGCCGACCTGCTCGTTCAAGCTACATGGCAGCGCGGACCAGATGGATGGCATGAAGAAGCTAGCCTGTATTTTTTGGTTGAGGCCGAGGCGGACCAAATCGTTCAAGCTACTTCGATTGAAAAGCGACTAGATCAACACGACCAACAAGGAAGCAAGGTAAGCCGAACAAACGGAACGAAATCAGTCATATACTCGACATCAAAAGGCCAAAGTAAAAGGGTCCAAAACCGAGGCCGAGGCCGATGTGCGAATAAAACCCTAACCTTGGAGCAATACGAAGATGAGACGGATTTAAGAAGCATAATTGAGGAAAAGAAGCGACAGAGAGCCTTGTCCGAGGCCGAGGCGAGCAATCTTCCAGGTACTGAAGCGACGGATCTGAGAAGTGTCATCGAATGGAAAAAACAACAGAGAGCCGAGGCTGAGGCCGAGGCAAATTTTGGAGCTGGGGCCGAGGCCGAGGCCGAGGCCGAAGTTGAGGCCAATGTTGATACTGATGCCGAAGTCGAAGCCGAGGAAAATTCCAGGGCCAAAGATGAAGCGAATAGTTTGCCATGGAGGGCAAAATTATTAAAGATTCAAAGCGAGCTGGACCATATCCAAGGGAATATGCACAAGGTAAAAAATATAGGGTTTGATATTGACACTTTGATAGAACAGGTAGATCCACCTTTCACTGATGAAATCATGAATGTGAAACTACCTCCCACATTCAAAGTTCCAAAAATCAAACCCTATAATGGAAGGACCCTATAGTGCATCTAGATGTGTACAGATCGTGGATGGAACTTCATGGAGTAGAAGATGCAATCAGATGCAGAGCCTTCTCATTCACTTTAGTGGGACCAACACGACATTGGTTTCGCAACATAAAAAGAGGATCTATTGATTCGTTCAAGGAATTGGCTCGAGCATTCGTGACGCAATTCTTGGGAGGAAGAGATCAGCGCAAGCCAGCAACTCACCTACTTTCCATCAAACAATGATCCAAGGAAACCCTGCAGGAATATATTGCTCGGTTCAATAGTGAAGCTTTATGTGTTGAGGATTGCACTGACGGAGCAGCATTGATGGCAATAATTAATGGACTCAGAGATCGAAGACTCATACGATCCTTGGGAAAAAGAAAACCAACATCGTATGTAGAGCTCATCACTCGAGCTCAAAAGTACGTACGTGCAGAAGAATTGCTTCGTACGAAGAAGAAAACTGATGAGCTTGAAAGAAGATCAGATCAATTAAATGATAGAAAAAGATCAAGTGAGATGTTACACCAAGAGGCCAATAGACAGAAGTTAGATGACCAGAAACCATTTCGACTTGGCCACCCAACCAGAAAGTTCGAAAAGTACACTCCAACATCAGTTCCCATTGAGCAAATTTTAATGGAGGTACGTCATTCAAACTTATTAAAGCGACCTAAAAAAATGAAAACTGGATCAGTCTCTACCATGAAGATCATGGACATATGACCAGAGATTGTTTCCAGCTAAAGGATGACATCGAGGCTCTAATTCGAAACGGCTTCTTGAAGGAATACATCGATGTACGTGCAGGAAAAAGGTCAAGGCAGACCTCATAGGAGGCCGAGGCCGACCTCATAGGAGGCCGAGACCGACCTCATAGGCGGCCGAGGCCGACCCTAAATCCTATTCATACAGAGTTAGTTTAGCTTCTATTTTCTTTGATCAAACTATGTTTGTTGAGTTTAGATTCATTAAATTCAATTGATAGGTTGGCAAGTCTCATGTAATAGGCTAGGTTTATTACTGCTCATTTTAAGTTGATCAATACAAGTTATGTTTTGAAAAAGAATTTGTACTCAAGCAAAAGAGATCTTCCTACAAGTAATATCCTCCTTAAGTGGGGGCTACTAAGGGGATATGCTTCCCTATTAAACAAAAAGCAAAGAAGCTACATAGGAGATATGTCTCTCTGATGAATAAAAGGCAAAAGCTACTAAAGAGATATGTCTCTCTAATTGAACAAAAGGCAGAAGCTACATAGAACGAGCCAGAAAAGTCAACAACTTCAAATAAACTAAAGCGGAGGTCGAGCTCATAGGCCGAGGTCGAGCTCATAGGCCGAGGCCGAGCAAGTTGCCAAAATCACTCCAATCACAGAAGCAACAAAATCATGAGTTAATGAAAACACATGAGACAGAGACAGAAGCTAAAGCAGAGGAACTGAGGTCTGATCACATAGGCCGAGGCCGACCATACCTCCTGCCCCCTATGCTCACTCCATTGCTTATTTCATATTCTCTTCTCAAGGTATCAGCTTGAAATGAAGCTACAGTTGTTCCAAAAACGTTTACGAAAAGCGAGAAGCTACAAGGCTACAAAATAGCCAAGAATTCCCTCCATCAAGAGGTCGTGAAGCTACAATTGACAAAAGAATTGCTTTCGAACAAACAAGAAGCTACAAAAGGTCATCCCACGTGGTTGGACGAGCTATCCTACCAATGACCCAAGGCTCACCCTGGAACCTTTAGACCTGAGAAAATCCAGGCTTGATATGGGCTACATAAAAGAGGAGATTGGGCCAAAATGAACCAACCTCATCCTCGGCCTTGGTGTAGGCCGAGGCCGAGGAGCCCAATGAAACTCGGGGAACGTGTGGCATGTACACTCCCAGTCCTTGGTGTCATTGGTTCAGCTCGATTCAATTTTCCTCCTGACCAAGGTTGACAAGAAAGAAGAAATGAAGAACCACAAGACCGATCATCAGAATAAGAAGAAAAAGTCTGGGTCTGGATCCAGATATAGTAATTTAAAGCCAAAATCTAAGAGCCTACTCTAAGATACGGCCAATCATGTCATGCAATTAAAGCATGAAACACACAAAACTCTTAAGCACTTAGGTGCAGAGGAAGCGGCCCAGAAGGTTGATTGAACCACAAAAGGGTTTGGTTGACTGATCTTGGCAACCCAAAAATCTGAGAAAAATCTCACGATGGGTCCCTATTGAGCACGACAAAGCAGGCTTCATAAAGTTAAGCAGAGTGTGATGAATGCAAAACTTCGCTTAGGTGCGGAGGACGCAAACCCAGAAGCTTGATTGGGTCCCTAAAAGGGACTTGATTGGTTAATCTGAGCAGCCTAAAAATCCGAGATGAGTCTCGCGATAGGTTTTTGAAAATAACAAATGAGAAGAATTTGGTTACATAAAATCAAGCGCATAAATTAAAGACAAGACAGGACTAAAAGGCTCAATACAGATCACAACGAGCTGAAACCAAATGGAAAAACCGACACTCTAGGAGACTGAATATCCTTATAAGGATGGACATCAATAACTAGAGATAATTCGAGGCAGACCTCGAAATGTCAACAATGACTCCAAAATCTAATAGGCTACTCCCAAGTCAGGCTCCATGCAATTACTTCACACGCTCCTAATCTTGAATCCTAAATAGGGAGTGGGGGCTAATGTTATGGGTAAAATTGGATCAACAAGAATGGGCTGACTAAAGGGCTGCAGTGAATGGCCAAACAAGGAAATAAGCCCCATACGAAGTCAAAACGGACCGAAACCGACAGGAGACCGACTCAGGACGAGAAGGGACGAAGAAACGAGCTTGGGTCGAAGCCCAAGCCCGTGGTCGGACTCGGCCGAGGCCGACCACATGGCAAGACCCCATTTTGGGCCTTGCCATGGTCCAAAGTCAAAGGGTTGAAGACCGGGGCTTGGGCCGAGCCCAAGCCCGTGGTAGGCCTCGACCGAGGCCGAGGCCGACCAGTTTGGCAAGGCCCAATTTTGGGCCTTGCCTTGGTCCCTTATCGTCTGTGTGCCCTCGGTTCAGCCCAATTCGACTTTTCCTTTTCCCATTCGAAGACGGAAACCCACGAAAAACCCTAGAAAGGAAGCTATTTAAACTCTCCCTCAAGGGGAAAGCAAGGTAAGTTCATTCCAGCTTACAACACTCTCCTACAACTCTCAAAACTCTCTCTGACTTAAGCATCGGAGCCTGTGTGGTCTACACCATACCGGTGTCCAGGTTTTTCTTGTCTTGCAGTCCGCGTTCTTCCCCCAAGAATACAAATTCACCGTCGTTGTCACATGGAGGTCAAGTGATATTTCTCCTGTCCAAAATTTGGCTACAACATCTTTCGTTCTTTTTCTCTTTGATTTAGATTTTGTATCATTCTTTCAAAACAAGAGTTACCAAATGATAGATTTACTCGATAAAGTAGTATAGATTATCCTAAAATTTCATGTCGTATTTGTGTTTTTTTGCCACGTACAAGATAAGAAAAACTCCAACAGAACATTCACTTATAAAACACAAGAATACAAATCAAGCTAAAGAGACAAGTTGTGTTCGAACTAGTGTGAGAAACACTCACAAACAAAAAATGAAACAACAAAAATGTTTGAGAAGAAACAAAATCATTAGCACTTTAAACTCTTTACAAAATGTAAATTTAATTCACCACTCTCCCTTTTCTTCGTTTTCATTCTCCTTTTGCTTGCTTACTTCAACCACAATGAAAGACAACCGGTTTAAGACCTGAATTTATTAATAATATCATGTTAATTAAATATTTGTTATTTAATTTTGAAATAAACAAAATAAACAAAATTGCTTCTTCCGCGTATAATAGAGAGAGGAAAAAATCAATTAAGAGAAAATCTCTTCTATTCCACTACAAAGTGAAGATAGTCCTCTAAAGAACAAAACAAAAACAAAAACAAAAACAAAAACAAAAACAAAAGAAAGAAAAAAACATTACATGCATCCTTGTTGAAGATCTTAAGAACATAGGAAATTTTTCGTTCGGGGTTATTCTAAATTGATTGTGTCTTAGATTTTTGTAGATTCTACTGCACACAAGAAGTTAGTGCTCTTCTTAAAAATCCCTACATCTTCAAAAAATAAAAATCTAGATCTTAAAATAATTATAATACCATATACTCATACATCATACATATTTGTATATCAATGTTAAATTCATCTTAAAAAACCAAATACGTAAGTATTTAATTAAACACAAGCTAACATTAAACTTGAACATAGCTTAGTTGTTAAGATACTACTAACTCTTCAAAATCTCTGCCACATAATTATGAAGTAATATTAGAAAAAATAAACAAATAGAAGTTTTTTAGTTCAACAATATGTTAGGTGAGAATTTGAATCTCTCACTTTTTCGTTGATGTTATAACATTTTAACCAATTGTGTCATGTGCAAATTGGTAATACAAGTATTTATTTTGTTAGCTCAACAATTGCAAGATAGATGATTGAACTATTGATCTACGAGATGATAATACGTGCATGATTTACGAGCTATAATCAAATTGACAAAAAAAATTAATACAAGTTTTTAAAAAACAATCAATACAAGTTAATGTATGGTGTATAATGTGTCCGAATTAAAACATGCTTAATTAATTGTCTATCACTAATTTCTTTTTTGAAACAAACTTAATAATAAGACTAATAACTTTATTCCATTTTTACAAAACCACGTTTTAAAATGTTTTAGTTCCTATATATATAAATTTTCAGTTTCATTTTCATACAAGTTATGTTTAAAAAGGAAAAAGAAAAAAACCCATAAAATTACTAACCCCAATACCCAACCATTGACGACATGTCGTTCCAATGGCTATCCTCAATTATCAAGAGAGAAGTTTCAGCTGAAGAAAACAAACAATCACAAGACGCATCTGCCATTTATAGAACCAACGAGCTAACTGTGTAACAAACAATCCATTAACATTACACATTTACTTGCAAATTTCGATCAAATTCATTACAAACTACAAAAAATTTCAACCAAAAGAAGTCATTTTCAAGAAATATGAGCATTTTTCAAATCAAAAGCGATCTATAAACTACCGATTCCCCTCATAATAATCTCTCTCCCAGAATTTGAGGGATTTTTTAGGGTTATTATTTAAGGTTAAAGAAAGGAGATCAGATTCAGAGGCAGAGCCACATCATCGTTTGATTTGTTAAAGCAATTATCCAAATCGACAAATTGGGTTCATCCCAATCTTAAACGTCTTCGATTCTTACACGTCTCTGTCATATTTATTGCTTGCATTTCCATTGTTCAATCGCAAATCATCAACAAAAACGATCAGACTCGTACCATAAACTGCTAATACTTCCATCTCTCTGGATTTAACTTCTTGCAGGTGATTAACTCCCTCCCTTGAGAACTTTACGAGTTTACGATTCCCCCATTAAGTTTCTTGATTCTCTGTCTCTCTCTCTCTGCTTTGAACTTCTTGTGGGTTTTAACTTTTAAGGTGTGTTCTTCTATTGGATGTACCCTTGAATCGATCATTGTTGGTTAAAGCGAGATTTTAGATTTTGCAGAGATGGGTTTGGGCAAGGATGAGGTTGTATTCTTGAGGGAGCTCGGTCTAGGTCCTCGCAATTATGGGTGTTACGTCAATGGCGTCTGGAAGGGAAATGGCCCAGTAATTTCCTCTTCGAATCCTGCCAATAATCAGGTTTCTATTGATTAAACGCTGTCAACAGTGAAGGTCTCTCTTGTTCTTTTCTGTTTTTTTAAAGATTTATAATGTGTAGTTCGTCATGATTGATGCATTTAGCTGCACTTTTTTTTTTGTCCTGAGTCTTTAGTCTTAGGCATTTTTCCATCGTCTTCTTTTGGCTGCTTTCATTATGCTTTCTTTTATACTTATTCAACTCGATTTTAAACGGAACTGTGGAGTTGTAGCCGAAATTTTAGTGTACCATGTCTTGGTGAAGAACATTTGATTATTGTTATGAAGATATTTCTGGCTTAATGTAGGGGAAGTGTAATGTCCATTAGTTTATAAACTTTCTGGCTGCTGGCTGACTATTAATCATGTTTGCTGGGAGGAATATTCCCTGCAAGCACAATCAGTGAGTGAGTGGATTAAAATGAAAAAATAGAGTGATGAGGGCCCTCTTATTGTTGCATTTCAATTATTCTTATTTCTATAAATATTATAATTATGGGAGCAAATGTCAACCCAAAATTTCAATTTTCAAGTGTAACTTGTAAGGACTGAGCAAGTAAAAATAGTCCTATGTCCACCACATGTCTATGTTTGTGCTCTAATTATACCATTTTGTACTTACATATGGGGACTGAGAAACCATTGTAGATCCCCCTGACTTTCTAAGAATTTTGACAGTGGCTGAAGCTCATCCAGTCTGTTTGAAGAAGTACTTTATTCTTTTTGCCAAGAAGTAGAAGTAGTTTATATTGGGATGTGTATAGGATGGTGTTGTAACCTTCTACATTGGATTTTAAGAATATATCTAAGTCTACCTTAATAAGCATCCACAAAACTAATTTAATACTTATAGTCATTTCCAGAAGGTATAGATGCAGCCCCCCAGAGATCAAACAGCACAGCAGATACTTGCTTTTACCCAGTTGACAAACTTAGCAGACACTTGTACTATTTTACTACTTGAAAACTGGATGTTACAAGCCCAAAAATATTGTCCTTGTTTAGCATCCACTTTTCCATGAACACTCCTAATGGGAGCTGCAGATTGTTGAATTTACTTATCATTGCTCAAGGTTTAACAAGACAAGTGATTTCTTTTTACTTAGGTAATTGCAGAAGTATCAGAGGCTTCCATCCAAGATTATGAGGAGGGCTTGCAGGCATGCAGTGAAGCGGCAAAAATATGGATGCAGGTGAGACTGTCATGAGACAAACTGAACTTCAATTCTCATTGTATTGTTGTTTTAAAGTATTCCATTGTGGACAACATTGTTCTTCTTCTTGGACTATTTTGTTTATTTTGATATGATGACACATGCTTCCTAAGCTTCAGAATTGGCCTTTTCCGGGCTTGCTTTTCATCTGTTACAGGTTCCTGCACCCAAAAGAGGAGATATTGTAAGACAGATAGGGGATGCACTAAGAGCTAAACTCCATCAGCTTGGTCGCCTTGTGTCACTTGAGATGGGAAAGATACTACCTGAAGGGATAGGAGAAGTTCAGGTATGTTTCTTCGCCATTGTAAATCTCCAATCAAACCTACCTTTTCCCCTTTTAGAACCTCTATGGTTTCTAAAAATAACATATATTAGATTAATGAGGGATGGGGTTCCAGGTTCTTTTTCATAAATAAATATAAGGGATATGCATACATCACGAAGTTGCACTTCCTCAGCCTCGTGTGTATACATGTTCTGTGCCATATCTCAACCTCATGCTGTAGAATTTGCTCCCCTTTAATAGTGGATGTGTTATTGCAGGAAATCATTGACATGTGTGACTTTTCTGTTGGTCTAAGTCGACAATTGAATGGATCCATAATACCATCTGAGCGTACGTTAATCTTAAATATCAATAATCATCAAGTATTTTCTAGTTTTCTGAGTTTTTCCTCCTTTAAACTTAGACTGATATGCACTGGATTTCTATTGTATAATATATGCAAATAGAATTTCTAATCATATTTACTTTCTGACAGGTCCAAATCATGTAATGATGGAGGTGCGTTTTGATTTTCTTTTCCTAATTAAATTCTTCTGTAAGGGCTGTCACAAATTTTCTTTTCTGATTGTGAATTATGTGCACAGATGTGGAACCCTCTTGGAATAGTTGGTGTTATTACAGCTTTCAACTTTCCTTGTGCTGTTCTTGGTAAGTCATGCAAAAATGAGGTTTTACTCAGAAGTTACATGATTATATTTTATATCAATGCCAAGGATGGATCGTTATGATATTTTATTGTATCCAATTTTGTACTTAGAGGGAGGCACGTGGACACAGTCACCTGTCTTAGAAATGCTATATTACTACAAAGAGTTTTACCTTTTTCTTGAAATTCTTTAAGAATGGTTTAAGTCACACTAAATATTTTCTTTGTACTTTGTTTATAGTTAAGATCAATTAACTTCAATGCATGTACTGAAATCTTCTTTGAAGATGTGTTCTGTAATCATGTCTTGATTGTTGCCGTGCAGGTTGGAATGCTTGTATTGCACTAGTTTGTGGGAACTGTGTAGTTTGGTAAGTTATAAATTTTTATTCAGTTTATCAATGCTTTAATGTTAATACATTTTAGGAGGAAAGAGGAAAAATGATCTAAACAGGGGTGGAGCAAAGAAGGAAGGATGGGGGCATAGCTTGTCTTAAGTTAAAAAAATCATACTAAAAAATTAAGATTTATAAGTTATCTCTTTAATTTACCCCTAAATTTTTTTTAGAATTGAAAGATACATCTAAAAAATTAGAAGGTAAAATTTTGTTCCTCCCTATAAATATTTCTAGCTCCACCCCTCGATCTAAAATGGCTTGAAATGCGCTGATTTTGACATAGACTTCATTATGTATAGATGTTCATGTGGGACATTGAGGTCATTCTTTCTTTTTCATAAATGTTTTTTCCAACTTGAATAGCATATAAAAACCATCATATACTCTTAAATGAAAACTATAAAAAGCTGTTGTGTGTTTATATGAAAAAGAAATAAACTTTTCGCTTAAGTATGGAAAATACAAATAGGGGAAGGGAGCCAACATGAGGATAGCTTCAAAGTTAAAGGCACTAGTAACCTTTTTTAGAGGTTGAAGGTTCAAATCTCCGTCTCCACGATTGCAATGGTGTATTATATTTTTAAAAAATACAAACAGAGAGAGGACAGATGAGTTATGTAGGCTAAGTACCTTAGTTAGCGTTTATGTTGCTACTTTTTTTTCTTCTTAGAAGTTAGATTCTGAGTGAATTAAAGTGGGAAAAAATATTCAAAAGAGTCGTAAAAAAGTTAAACTCAAGGAAAATTTGAGAGTTTCCTATCTTTCTCTCTACTTCAGACTTACTACAGCCGAAATGTACTTCCCACCTTCAGTCTTGGTTACAAAGAGCTCTCTCTCTTCCCCCCCCCCCCCCCCCCCCCCCCCCCCAAAAAAAGAAAACAATGTTCCTACCATACACATTAATATTCAGGGCACCCTGTCACTGTCAAGATATATACACATATATCAATATCCCACAATTCATCAACCTAGATTCCTTCTCAACCAAATTTCTGGTAAAAGATTATTCTAATCATACCTTGGGTGAAATTTTATGGGGGTGTATGCTGTTGTATATAGTCATTAAAAATTTGAATCTTTTTTACACCATGAAATATACAATATAGTCTCTGACTGCAACGTGAATTATAGGAAAGGTGCTCCAACGACCCCTTTAATCACCATTGCGATGACAAGAATAGTGGCTGGGGTTCTAGAAAAGAACAATTTACCGGGTGCAATTTTCACATCCTTTTGCGGTGGTGCTGAAATTGGTCAAGCAATATCAAAGGATAGGCGTATTCCTTTAGTTTCATTTACTGGAAGTTCCAAGGTAAATTTGTCACTAATCCAGAGAGATTATGACTATTTAATCACTTCAAGAAAATGTCCATCTTTTCTTGTGCTTGAACCAGCATTCTGTTCTGTTTTCATCTTATAGACTTTTATTATTAGATCTGTGATAACTGATGAGCGATGTTGTGTGTGTCAAAGTATAGGTTGGTCTAATGGTTCAGCAAACTGTAAATGAGAGATATGGCAAATGCTTGCTTGAATTAAGTGGAAATAATGCAATTGTTGTCATGGATGATGCTGATATCCAACTTGCTGTTCGGTCTGTTCTGTTTGCTGCTGTTGGCACGGCTGGACAACGATGCACAACCTGTAGAAGGCTGGTAGTATACCTTTCAATATTGCTCACGAACTTATTCTCTGTTGATCAAAGTGAAAGCATCTAATCCTGGAAGTTTGTATTTCTCTGTCTTGTAGCTGCTTCATGAAAGAATATATGAGGATGTGCTTGACCAATTAGTTGATGTATACAAACAAGTGAAAATTGGAGATCCTCTTCAGAAAGATACCTTACTGGGGCCATTGCACACGTCTGATTCGAGGAAGAATTTTGAGAAGGGAATTGAGATCATTAAGTCTCAGGCAAGTTTGATATGCAACTTGCTTACTTTTAATTTCCATTTAGCTCTTCTTTCTACCATGTGTCGCTGTATGATTTTGGATTCAATCTCCATGGATGGTGCAAAAGCTTAGCATATTTGTGCGTGATTTTGTGATGCTTTAATATGTAGCTGCCAATATCGTCTGAATAAGTTAACGTGTTCACCATGTTCAGGGAGGAAAGATAGTTTTCGGAGGTTCAGTTATCAAATCTGAGGGCAACTTTGTGCAGCCCACAATTGTCGAAATTTCGCCAAATGCAGATGTTGTAAAGGAAGAATTATTTGCTCCAGTTCTTTATGTCATGAAATTTCAGGTGAACTCTTGACTTGATGGCTTTTTGATGGACTTCCTATATTCATAAATTCCAGAAAGCCTTTCTGATTATAACAACATATTGTGGATACTTTTGTTTTGCCCATCACTAACTTTTCCATTTTGTTCTGAACTCTTTGCCTAGACTATGAAACAGGCAATCGATATTAACAACTCCGTGCCGCAAGGGTTAAGCAGCTCTATCTTCACACGTCGACCTGAGATCATCTTCAGATGGATTGGGTGAGTGTTTTAAGCTCTTTCAAGCCAATGCAACAAGTTCGTTGTAGCTCATTACACAATTTTATATCAATATCCTTGGCTGTTGTTTCAACTATGATGCATATCATTATCATATCTTGAGTGATTGTGAGTTCATTCAAATGGTTTATGTGTTATGTCATACCTGAGTTTTTAACTCATTGCAGGCCACAAGGGAGTGACTGTGGTATTGTAAATGTAAACATACCTACAAATGGAGCCGAAATCGGTGGTGCCTTTGGAGGAGAAAAGGCTACTGGGGGCGGTCGTGAAGCAGGAAGTGACTCATGGAAGCAATACATGCGACGCTCAACTTGGTACATATCATGCTTGAACCAATTATTTATCCTGATTAGGTTGTCTTAACTTTAGCTTTCTCATCATCTAATCCATCTGAAAATATTATTATAGCATATGAAAAATACACAGGGTTTAGAATAGTTCAACATACGCTAAAAGAAGACGTGCTACAAATATATCTACAAGGGAAAGGACCACCACCAAGCAAGAGAGTCAATACTATAGACTCTTAAAAGCCAAAGAATCAGCAACACAACTGCCTTCTCGATATATATGAATAACCTACCTACCCTATATGATAAAGCAAAAGTAAACATTTGTTCCAAGTTGAACACCAATGCCAAGGAACTTAGTGAGTCTAGAATACCACCGAGCAAGAGAGTCAATACTAACAGTCAAAGAATCAACAACACGATTGCCTTCTTGATATATATGAATAACCAATCACATACCCCTATTTGATAAAGCAAAAGTAAACATTTGTTCCAAGTTAAACACCCACGCCAAGGAACTTAGTGATATTGTGAGTCAAGAGCAGCACGATGCAAGCGAAATCACTCTCCCACAACAATCGATGTCAACCGAAGCTCAACGAAAGTTAAGATAAATGTGCCCATCATCTTTAAACCTGAATTCTCTGGCTGCTTGAATCTGACATGCGTGTTCTTCTACACAGCCAAAAAACTGAGTCAAACCATTATCAAAACCCAATCTTCCAACAAAAATTCTTAACAACTGACTAGTGATGTTCATTTGCAGCACCATCAACTATGGGAATGAGTTACCACTGGCACAAGGAATCAATTTTGGATAGCAGGTCTGCTGTTACATCAAGTTCTCAAATACCCATAATGAATCTCTCATCTTTTGCTTTTTTTTTTTCCTTTTTTTTCTCTGTCTTGTCTCACTTTGCTCATTTTGGTGCTTTTTAGAAGAAGGGTTTCAGCCTCCTTGTTCCAGCTTTGACTGAGATGTGATTTGCCTTTACAAATTGGCTTTTGGAAAGAGAATTCCTGCCAACTAAGAGGGAGTTCCTTCACAATCTGGTTGTCTGCATCTAAAATAAAAGTATTCAGAGGATAAATAAAATTTCAATGGCTGCTGCCTTTTTCTTCATATACTGTATAATGCTTGAAGTTGATAACTAATGGCTTGTCCAACATTGACATTTTCAGCAAGAATATGGATATAGTGGTTGTGGTATCTAATTCAATAATGTGAATGCTTTCATTCCCTTCTTTGAAATTGCAAAGGCTTTTTCATTTTTTTATCCGTGAGTGTATGGGTCGGATTTTACATACCACGACTAATCTTATGAGATAACTACCTGACTCTACTACATTTGTTAGTTAAGGTAACTTGTTGGATATTAAATTTTAGGTAAAGTAGCTACCATAACTTGAACTCATTTTTTCTGAACTCTTTATTATTATCACTAGATCAACTCATAGTGATTAATTGCCAAGCTATTATAAATCACATCTAAAAGATAAATATGATATTGTTCTTTTAATAATAAAAATATTTCTAAAATTAAAGAGAAAGAGAGAGAGAGAGGGAGAGAAGCTAGAGTTGGTAACATTGCATCAATTAGCTAGAATGTTCAATCCACAGATCGTAGAAGAAAAAAGTGATGTAATTTGAAAAGTATAAAATAAATTGATAAATTAAGTTGATAAATTAATGATTTTGGTGAGCATGTTTCTTGCAATATTGATTTTTTTTTAATTTAGTTACATTTTTTTAAAAAAAACATATTATTTAATTAATAAAGTTTTGTTGACTATTATTCCCACGGATAAATTTTCTACTTTCTTTTCTTTTTTAACAAATCCTGTATGTTTCATAATTATCTCTACATAATAGTGAAAGAATTAGAAGCAATTAATGACAGCCGTGATCAACATTAGTAGAGGTGTGATCCACCAGATGAAAAAAATAAAAGTTACATTTTTTTTTTAATTGAACAACGTTTTGAGTGGGGATTCAAACCTCTAACCTCTTGATTAAAAGTACATACAAATTATCGTTAAGTTATGCTCAATTTGCCAATAAAAATTAGTTTCATAATAATAAATAAACAAATTAGTCAAAAAGTCAAGAATACTATAATCTAATTAATTTCAATTTAGAATTGGATTTGATTTTTGGCTGCTTTTAATCAACTTATCAAAAATTTGTCTTCATTCATTTTCCCTGATTAGATAAGAATGACGACTTTCTCTCTTGTTCTCATTCTTTTCACATAAGACCAGCCATACAACTTTGTCATATGAACATGATAAATTTATTCATGTATATCACTCTCTTCAATCTTTATGCACACCAATAATGCACATTTTCACAGATTTTTTTTTTCAAGTATGAAAACCTATCATACACATCAATAATATAAATTTCAACTCTATTTTACAAATAGTGTGTGCCAGTTATTAATTTATAAAAAAAGTGTGAATAGAAATTTCAACTCTATTTGAATAGTGTGTCAATTGCTAATTTATAAAAAAAGTAGTCACTTGGAAATTGATAATGATTTAATGAATAAGAAATTGACAGATCTTTAGGAAGCATTTTTTCTATAAAAATAAAATAGAAAAAGTGATCAATGATTGATAGTTAACAATCATTCCACATCATTAACTTTCAATAATTCATCCACTAATGCAATGGGATGGAAACTTTAAAAGTTGACAAAATCAAAGAAACTGAGTATAATATTATCAGATTGTTTATTCTTCTTCTTATTTCTCTTATTACTTCAAGTATTAAAAAGAATCTCCAAGCAAAACACATCATTTATTTCCAAAGAAAGGGAAAGCATTAGACATTAAAATACAAGAATAAGAAGACAGGAGGAAAGTAATGGCACAAGTCTATTTTTAATACACATAGAAATAAAAAAAAAAATATCAATGTTAATTAATTATTAGTAAAGATAATTTGAGAGTAGTTGGGTGTTCTTGTTGAAAAGATTTGTAAGATTATATGAAATTAGATGTGAGAATGGAGGGAAGGATTGAGATGCTTTGGAAAGAGTTGGTGTAGAAGGGAAATTGATGACTAACTCCGAACATAAAGATAAGATATTTATAAAATTCTAAGAAGGATTCATAATTATTTGATTTTAGTTACTAAACTTTCAAATATTTTATCTTAGTTCTAAATTGTGCATATAAATGTTTATATAAGAGTACAAGTTCGGGATGTCAAGTTTCAATCAACTAAAATAATTTTTCTTATCAAAAGCTTTTGACTAAATTTGAGGAAAAATTCATGAGTAATATAAGAGTACATTGCTTGAGTTGGTGGAATCTCATTAACCTTATACTTGAGACTATCTTAAGAAACATTTTATAAATTGTTACATAAGTAGTCTTGTTTAAATGTTTTAAAAAATTAAGAATCAAAAATTAAATGGTTATCAATCAGGACCTTAATTTTTAAAAAAACAAATATTTGATTGAGCTATGTCAACAACCCAATTTACATCTTTGATTTTATTTTCTTTCCTCATTTTTTTAAAAGTGTTTTTTTTTTGCTGATTTTGTTTAAATAAAATGTTGAACGAAGATATCATCTTACAGACAGGAAGTTTCCCAGGTAAATGTGTGTGAGACGATACGAAATTCCCTATTTTTTAATCTATTCTTTTAAAAAAAATTTTGAATGAATAATTTAAGAAATTATTAAATGATTGTCGTACAAATTATTGAATCCTTTTATTTCCTGACACCCTTTTCCTCAAACTTTGCAGGAAAAAATAAATGCTGTCAGTCTGTCTTTTATAAACTATCAATTACCCTCCATTTCCTTTATTATTATTATTATTATTTTCTCTCCTGCAACGGACCTCATTATTTCATTTTCTTAAATGATAAAAGAACTTGAACAATATACTCTCAAAATAAATCCAATCAATTCAATATTTAACCGCCAAAAAAATTGACTATAAAAAAAAACCCAAAAAAAATTGTAATGTTATATTTTTTAAAAAATGGTAAAATATTGAGTTATGGAATAAACAAACAACTAGATTACTGCACAGAAAATTCCACTTCAATTATATATTGGAGCTAAATTACATAGTAAATTGGTTCAAAATTTGCCAATTCTGACAAAAATAAAACCCACCATAGATGAAGTAGTAAGGTATAATTTAGCCTAGTGATTAAGTTTATTTCTTGTTTTTTTGGAATATAAAGTATTATTGGATCCCCAATATGCTCAGTTTGATTTTGTTTTGTTTTGTTTGGTCCTTGGAATCCTGTACCTTGATGATTCACGAACCAGAGAGGGAAGAAAGACAGCTTCCCGATCGAGCGAGCGGCGGCGGGAGGGAGTTTTTCTTCGTCGGACTTGCAGGCATCGACCTCAAAGCCCGTGAGGGAGAATCTAAACTGCGCTTCAGAATCTGTCGCATCGCCGTAATCAAATGCACCGTGGGGTTTGGAGGCGGTTTCAACGCCGTGAACTTCTTGCAGAGGTTCATGTGATTTTCCATGGCTTCCTCCGCCGTGATTAGGCTGGCGGAACGGAGGATTTCGTAGTTGATCGCCTCGGAACAGAGTCCGCAGATCCAATTTCCGTTGTAACGCTCACGAACGCGTTCTATGTACGCTGGTGTGCACTCCTCTGTAAGTCCGCAGCAAACGCATTTCACGAACTCCGCCTCCATGTGAGCGATTAGCTTCGTCGATGCTGCTTGAGGTTCTAGGATTGTATCGCTGAGAACGGTTGCAGACATGGCGATTCTGCAAACAGAATCTGAAATTACGATATCAAAACAACGTTACACAAATCAAACGATTGTAGTAGTAGTACTGTCTGTCAACAACGAAGAACCCTAGAAATTTCGAAATTCCTATTTAGCTATCGCTGAGAATGGTTGCAGACTTGGCAAACAGAATCTGAAATTATATGATCAAAACAGCGTTCCACATACCAAACGATTACGATACCATCTATAAACAACGAAGAACCCTAGAAATCTCGAAATTCCTAATTCAGTTACGAAAAGAGAGGACTTACCAACAGAAGCAGATAAAAACAGATAATAAAGAATTTCCTTCTCCCTCCGCCTAATTACGCGGCTTCTTTTACTGCTATCTCTCCTTTTCCCCGTTTCCTTCTTCGTCATCGGATGATGAAATCTCACAGAGGAAAACCATTTCAAATTCGAAATTCAAGCAATCCAAAGACAAAACAAGTTCCGATCAGAATCTTTCGCCAATAAAATCGAACACTCTCTCGCTTGTATTACGATCAGAATCTTGAAGATAATTATCCTAAACTGAAGGAGACGGATTCTTCGCGATCTTCAAGCAGATCTCAAACTGAAAAATCGGCGAATGTAATCACAGGAAAATCGATGAACGAGACAGAGCGCGATTTGGAGTTATGGAGAAGAGATATAGAAGAAGATGAAACTTGAAGGCTTATAAAGGATCTAATACGGTTCGGCCACGTCATCAAAATTCGCTGTCGGTAATTTTGAGCCGTTTAATATTGGACTGCCAGCTAAGCAGTTATCGAGTTCAAACTATTGTTAGCAAATATGTGCTGTTTTGGAAGGTTTTTCTTCTATAATTAACTAACCAATGTCTTTCGGCCACGTGTACTCCAAAAACTTGTACGGTCCGGCTTAGTTAGAAATATTTCTCCACGTAATTTCCTAGTTGTACTTCCTTTTTCCTTTTCCTTCCACTCCACTTCCATAAAAGTCAACTCGTATTCCGATTTATACCAATAATCATCTAAGTCTCCACTCGATGTGAGTTCAGCTAAATTATAAAATATCTTTTAAATCTACGTAGTTGATTTCAAATTTACTTCGTGTTTAAATTTTGGTTAATCTATGTATTTTTAAATTTGTAACAATTTCATTCATGAATTTATTGTGTAACAATTTAGTCTATGTACTTAAATTTTGGTAATAGTTAGTTAATGAGATTACTTACATACATGACTTAATGTGTTTATAAGCTACAAAGACTAAATCGTTATTGACAATTACTTTTGATAGGATTTTTCACGATAGGAACTAAATTGTTACAAATTTGAAAACATAGGGACTAAATTGTTATCTAATAAAGTTTAGGGCTAAATTGTTGAAATTTTGAAAATACAATAACTAAATTATTACAAATTAAAGTTTGAGGATTAAATTGTTACTTTTATAAAAATTCAGGGACCAAACGTATCTTATTTATTGAGTTATGCTCAAGTTGGTATAAGACCTCTCTAATACTAAAAAAATTAAGAGTGAAACTAAACATTTTAAATATTAGTGGAAAATTTTAACCAATTAATAAATGATTTATTTCATTTCAATTTGCTCCTAACATGTAAATTTTGTTAATTATAATAGCAATTGCTGATGAAGTATTTCTTTGTAACAAATTATAAGGTTGAGGATAAAATAGAAACTTTTAAAACATTAGAGGCAAAATTGAAATACAACGTAGAACAAAAGCAATTTGTAAAACTCGACCTACAAATTGAGCCCTCCTTAAGAAAACTTAAATTTTATATTACTTAAGCCACATCACCGTCCTAATTAATTATTTTATTTAATAAATCTCCTGTACAATAACATAGAAAATCCATCTCTTTTTTTTCATTGAAAATCCATCTTTTTTTTTCATTGAAAATCAATCTTTAATACATTTAAATTTGCAATAAATTATTTATTTGAACAAATCCTCAAAAGTTAATTGTAAATTTGCAATAATGTACCTCAAAATTTATATTTAGTGATTATTATTAGAGAACATAAAAATTATTAAATTTACAACCAACGAGATAGAGCTTATTTTATCATCAATAGTTATTACTATAATCTCAAAATTGAGACGCGTGCCATAAAAAACTACTGATTTTAAAATATATATATATAACAAAAATTAATGCCCATCGTATGAATTGAATATGTGGGTTTCCGCTTCGTTTCACAAATGGGAAAGGCGTTTTTTTTTTTTTTTTTTTTTTGAAAAAAATGGGAAGGCGTATTATGTCATCAATGTTCATTAATAATATTTTAAATGAGTGAACATTTTTTTTAAAAAAAATTAGGTCGAGTATGGTCAAAGAAAGCAATAATAATTGAAAAAACGAAAAAAAAAACGAAGAAAGAAATAATAATTGGGTTAGAGAAAATGAGAAATGAGTAATGGGATTTTAATGAGAGAAAAATTGGTTAAAAAACCCTTTGGTCCATCAACTTAACAATTTAGTCCAGAATTTTAGTTTGTAATAATTTAGGCTCCGTTTGATAATCATTTTATTTTTTATTATTAAAAATTGAGTTTATAAACACTACTTCCACCTATTAATTTATTTGTTTTGTTATAGTAATTTTTAAAAACTTGTTTTTGTTTTTAGAATTTGGTTAAGAATTTAAATATTTTCTTAAGATAGATGAAAATTATTGTAGAAAAATGGTGAGAAAATAAACACAATTTTCAAAAACCAAATGGTTATCAAACGAGACCTTAGTCTCTATACTTCCAATTCCATAAACTTTAGTATGTAACAATTTAGTCCATATAATTAAAAATACAAAATGATTTAATTCCTATCATAAAAAAATATTGTTAATATTTAATAAAATTTCTTAGTAAATCGATAAAATGAGTAAGAACCAAATATATTTCTAAACTGTAAGTACTAAATCGTTATATAATGAAAATTGACACTTAATTTTGATTAAAAAAAATTATGACATAAATTAAGTTGTTACAAATTTTAAAGGATAGGAACTAACTTGTTATAAATTTAAAAGTATAGGCTAGATTGTTACAAACTAAAATTTAAAATTTTAATTGTTACTTTGGGCCAAAAATGTTTTTTAACAAAGAAAAATAGGATTATATTTTGTTGAAAGAAGAGAAGAATATATACCTAGGCGATTATGCAGAATAAAAAAGATCCGATTTGATTGACAAAGTCGGCTGGTCTCTGTGTCCACTAATATCTTATGTTAATAATAATAATAAGATATTTAAAAAATAATAATAATAAGAGAAATGGGTGGACCAGGCCCAGGCAGGGATTGCCGATACCAGGAGCTCAAATTATTGCTTCAGCTTTCCACACAATGTTGAAAAAGACGTCTAAAATAGTGCCACGTCATGAATTATAAATTATAATAGAGATAAACAACAACCCACCTGTTTTAAATAGTGCCACGTCATGAATTATAAATGAATGCTCCACAATTCCTTTCCCATCAAATCTTATGCCCATCACAAAAAAAAAAAAAAAAAAAAAAAAAAAAAAATTTGTTTCTTTCTTTTACTGCTTTAATCAATAAAAGCACGAGTGAGAGAGAATGAACCTCTCATCATTTTTGGCTATGGAAACCCATCTTTCACTTGCTTTTGTGTTTGAAATGATGAGCAAGAGACTTTCCAATCTCCTTCCCTATCATTTTTTCATTCAAATCAAGAAGCTTAAGCTTCGTTAGATAATCATTTAGCTTTTAAAAATTATACTTATAAACATTACAAAAATATTTATAAATTTTAAGTTTAGTTTTGAAAACTAAAGAAAGTAGTCTCATTTTATAACAATTTGACTTTCAATTTTTTATTTTTAAAAATTAAGTTTATAAGCACTATTTCTGCCAATTTCTTTGTTTTGTTATCTATTTTTTACATATGTTTTTAAAAACCAAACCATGTTTTGAAAACTAAAAAAACGTAGTTTTCAAAAACTTGTTTTTATTTTTGGAATTTAACTAAGAATGCAAGTGGTTCCTTAAGAGAGATGAAAACCATGGTAAAGAAATTGAGAAAAAATAAGTTTAATTTTTAAAAACCAAATGGTTATCAAACGAAACCGTAGTTTTAAATATTTATTTTTGTTTTAAAATTTGACTAAGAATTCAAATATTTTTTTAGAAAAATGAAAACTATTATTGAAAAATTGTGAGAAAACAAGCACAATTTTCAAAAACTAAATATCTATCAAACGAGGCCATAGTTTTAAAAAACTTGTTTTTGTTTTTGAGATTTGACTTAAAATTCAAGTATTCTTTAAAAGAGGTGAAAACTATAGTAAATAAATGGTGAGAAAAAACAAACACAATTTTCAAAAACAGAAAATTAAAAATGAAATCGTTATCCTTAGATTTATGAATTTTTATCACTAACACGATGAATGAAAGAGAGAGCGAGAGAAGGTTCATAATCTACTTCCCATCATGTTATAGCCAACAGAAGCTTAGTTTTATGTGTTAAATAATGTAACATGATGAGTTCGTCTAAAAATACAAATTCTAAAGATGACTGTTTTTGAGGTAATGTTTGTAGTAAAGCATAATACATCAATAACCGATCTCTGTTGGCAGTAAAATGTTTATCAACTTCTTCACCTTGTTTTTTGCATAACATCAATCAATCTCGCTCACTAATGGCAGTCAAATGTTCATCAACTTCTTCGGTGCTCAACACTCTGAAGGTGGGATTCTCCAACCTAACAACTCCTACCTATAAACGTCGTAAATACATTTGTGTTATCGTCATAATTATGGTGCAATTGACTTAAATAACATATATACAGTGGAATACTGGCAATGACAATAACATAACAACTTGTCAACATGGTGGAAGCTAGCACAAATCAGAATTTGGATTTAAGACCAATCATGTAACATTCCATTCGATAGAATCTCGAGCATATTTGTCGAAAGAAGAAAAGACGAAGTTTTAGTACCTCAATCTCATTGGCCTTGAAATCCTCTTGCAGCACTGATTGAAGTGCAGAAATTGCAGTCTAAGAACAAGAAAAAGTGAAAAAAAAAAATTGGTCATAATCATAACAGATCTGCAATTCTATGTTGCCACCAGTATCAAACAGCATAGTGGAAGGAAGATGAAAGGAAAATAACAAATAGGGAAATTAGGTCCAAAGTTACTTCGGAGAATATTTCCCATTCTAAGTCCTCAGCTCTCTTTCTAAGCAAAATAATTGTGGATAAATATGGATTATTCCCAATTACTCAAAAACATCGAGTAAATTTTTTTTTTTTTTTTTTTTTTTTTTTGATATCTGTGAGTGTCTGGGCTAGCTTGCGCACACCTCGACTAATGTCACGGGACAACTGCCTAACCCTACTTTATTTGGTTGCCAAAAAAACTTGTAGAATATTAAATCCTAGGTAGGTGGACACTATGGTTTGAACTCATTCCCTTTAAGCCCTTTATTATTCTCATGACCCATATTGACCACTTGGCCAACCCATGATTTTTATCGAGTGAAAATTACTTTCAGGCAAGTATGCATAGACATATTTTGATGTCTCAACACTATTAACACAAGATAGAAAAGAGAAAACTGTGTGACTGGTACGAGGTCTAAACATTTGAAATGAAATGAGATCTACCTGCACGGTCTCCTCATAAGTAAAAGCAGGATCATTCTTCATTTTCTTTTCCAAGAAATTAATAGCCTCCTGCTCCTTAAGTCCAGCACTAGTGGCCTAAATCACACAGTTGTGAAGTCGATTCGCATGGTTAACCAGATAATAATATCAAGTTTAAAAGGTAAAAGAAACTAAAGCAATGGAATACATAACAAACAAGTATGCCAGGGAGCATGTTAGTTGGGAACATAGAAGCAATTAAGACCTCGTTTGATAACCATTTAATTTTTTGTTTTTGGTTTTTGAAAATTAAGCTTGTTTTCTCACAATTCCTTTACAATGGTTTTCATCTTTCTTAAGGAAACATTTGAATTATTGGCAAAAACAAGTTTTTAAAAACTACTTTTTTCAAAACTTGGCTTGAATTTTTTTGTCAAAAGTAGATGACAAATCAAAGAAACTCATAGGCAAAGTAGTGTTTACAAGCTTACTTTTCAAAAACTAAAAACAAAAAACCAAATGGTTATCAA
This sequence comes from Trichosanthes truncata, assembly GCA_033996785.1. Lineage (NCBI taxonomy): Eukaryota > Viridiplantae > Streptophyta > Magnoliopsida > Cucurbitales > Cucurbitaceae > Trichosanthes > Trichosanthes truncata. Next base: position 58,276,314 of record MU867259.1, read on the forward strand.
ACGGGGCCCAAGAAATTCTTAAGAAAGAACATGTCATTCTTCAAAAGTCAACCCACGTGCTTCAACCACTATCAAATTAGGTAGATTGTGTAGCAGCTCAAGTGCAGTGTACTCTAAATAGGAATGGTTCCCTACGCATCACTATAATGATGATGTTGAACACTAGCCCCCTCGAACAATAGAATGTAAAATATTACATTTGAAAGCAAATTAATTTTGAGCCGTTGTATATATAAATAAATGCTATTGAGAACAAAGTTCCTTAGAAGAAAGACAATACAAGTGTTAGTTTTTTCCTTATGTTTCCTTTTCTTTTTTCAAATAGGAGCCTTAAATTGATGTAGTGAAAAGATGAAGCAATATTAAAAAAAGTTATCCACCCCCTAGAGCTTAAGAAACCACACCAATCAAAATATATATATATATACATATATATACAAGCTAGTTTGACTCCAATCTATACAGCTTCAATCCTAAAAGTTTTTTTTTTTTTTTTTTGACTAACATCATCTGGAAAGCAATTTTAATGAAATTTTTGCTGATGTGGCACCCACCTACTGGAAAATATAAAATTTTGGACATAGGCACATGTTGCAAATTGACATATAAAATTTCAGACCTAATCATTTTTCTTCTAAAAGGTTACTTACCTTGTGACCAAAGAAATGACCAGCAGGATCGCATTTATAGAGGCGAGGCCCATACTCATCGTCAATGCCCAAAACCATTGCCACTACAAGAAAAATAAAAGAATTAATGACCAGTTCAAAAGCAAATGCCAAACAAGATAAGACTATGTGCATCTAAAATAAGACATAAAGCAGAAACCAACCAACTCCAAGTGGTCTCATGTAAGCATGCTGGGTATAGACTTGTGATTTATCAGCAATCCTGCAATATAATTAATTCCAACATCATCAGTCTAGTTCCTGCAATCATCTCGCAAAACTCATTGATTGATGTCCATGTATCTAACTTGGAAAGCAACATCAAGACAAAATTTTCACAAAAGTGTTCATGCTTAAAAGCCTTGTCTAAACTTGAAAGAGATATTGTAACATAGTTGAATATTGCCACAGAACTGAAGACAAATAAACCACCAGCACTTCCTTAGCAATTGATTACTCACAAAACAAGGAAGATATTGTAGAAAGAAATAATCAGAATACCATTTAGCCAAAACATCCACAGGCATCTCATAGCCATATCGGAATCGAAACTCTGCTGCTTCATTCCTTGCTTGTTGAACCAGTGATCTGGCATCAGCTGAGTGGAATAGAAAAAGTGGATAAGGAATTCTATCATTCAAATTGTGAAGCATCTGCATATGGTACTTTGAACTAATAACAGTACAGTGTAGTGTAGAGAAAATTACTAGTATGTACATCATCATACACATAAAAAGATGAGTTCAGGAATACAGTCAAGGGATTCTTCTTGAACCAATTAATCAGAAGCTGCTATCTCAATGTGTACAATTTCATAATCGCCATCGGCAGAATTTGAAATCGATACAAACATAAGACAATAAATCTTTCTCGAATCATGATGCTTTACTGAATAACTATGTAGCAAAAAGACATAAAAGAAACCTGTAATGCCAGTTGCAAGCAAGCCCAGATACTTAGTGATGGAGAAAAGGTGAGTGACACTGGTCTGATCCAAAAGTTTATCCTGCAAGAAAAATGGGAATTACAAAATGCGAAACGAAGTATTAAGCTTTGTACAAGAGAGTCAAGGAAGTGGCATGGCCAAACCAATAATACTCACAGGGACCTTCTTCTGAGTCACAACACAAACCGAATCCTTCCCTTTGACACCAATCGAGGTAATTCCAGCAGATTTCACAGCCTTGAACGCATACTCTAGTTGATCATTTCAAAATGAACAAGTCATGAAAACATAACATTGTTGACGAGCTAAAAATGGAAACCAAATGGAAAAATGTATGATAAACGAAACATTGTTCAAAATATAGGCGTCTGGGATATTATAACAATTTGCTGATAGGAAACAATCCCTTGTGCAATCTTTTCTAAAACGCGGAGTCACTAAAAGCAAACCCAGCATCCTAGACGTTAAATGCCGATCCTCACAAATCCAGCCTAAAGTTTCCAAATATTAAATACACCGCACTCTACAAAAGGCTATCACTAACAGATCAAAGGTCATGCACTAAATCACGCCTATAAGAGAAAACCCTTCATCATCGCACAGAAAATACAAAATTAGATTATGCGTTTCCCTAAATTCTGTCTGACAAATACTAAACGCATTCTCTCGACACTAATATTCACTTTTGCTTCTGAGAAACAACATCACACTTCAGAACGGAAATATTCCTTTCTTTTAAGGAGAGTTTTCACCATTCAAACTCAAAGGTCTAGCTAAATCACTTCAGAGGCAATCATTCTTGAACATTAATTGAAAATGTCGAACCCTAGGAGATAGTTCAACTGGTTCATGGAAACAAAAAAGAGATCGACGAAGACGAATTGCATACATACCGACTTGAAATAGGCGGCCTTCAGGCGAGAATATAGTAATGTGACGATCATATCCTCCTCCACTTCCACGGCTCATGGCTTCTGGTTCAGATGGATTAGGCCTGTGGGGAAAATGGTTATCGAGAGCTTGAAGAATATAGATTGGAGCCGCGAAAAAGCTTTCTCACCAAGAAAACCACTCACGCAGGCAGGCTAAGGTGACTTCCAAGTTTTGTTTAATTTTGCAATTTACCTTTTTAAATAAATATATATATATATATATATATATATATATATATATATATATATATATATATATATATATATATATATATATATATATATATATATATATATTAATCTATATAGTATACACATACACATATATTAATTTAAAGACTTCTCATTTTGTCTTTCTTAATTTAAATATTTTCTTTTGTCTTAAATTTGAATAAATATTCTAAAATCTCTACATATCTTTAATTTTTTAACTAATGAATGCATATTTAAATAATAAATATATATTTTTTAGTTTAACAACAATTAGAAGTTAGAGGATTCAAACCTCTGACCATTTAGTTAATAATACATGTCAATTACTGTTAACTATGCTCACTTTGGGAATAAATATTATGTTAAACAAGTCCTTTTTAATTTAAACTAATTGGATACGACATGCGTTGAACGTATTTCATAATGTTAAAAATGCAATGTATATATAAAAGTTGAATTTAGGGTCTTATACATATGAAAAATGATGAATTACACTTTAATATTATTTTTTATATTTTGATTGGCCTCGTTTTACCACTCACTTATTTTCAAACTTCAATTTAAACCAATTTTTTTTTTTTAAATTTGATTTGCATCATTTGATTAATCATTTAATTTCAAACTTTAATTTAAACCAAAATATTAATTTCGTTTCTAATTTTTGTTTTAATTTTGTATTATCTAGTAATTAAAAAAATATTTTTTGCAATGAACTTTTCGAATTCAAGATAATCATTAATTAGATAGTGGTTCTCAAATTTAGAACTTTTTGAATCTATGAAAGAAGTTCCGAGGAGATCTATTAGTTAATTTATTTTGTTTACAAAAGTTCGCTAAATCGAGAAGATTTATTAATAAATTTATTTTTGTTTACAAAAGTTTAATTTCAAACTTTAATTTAAACCAATTTTTTTTTAAATTTGTATTAATTACCTAGTAATTGAAAAAAAATGCAATGGTCTTTCTGAATTCAAGAGAATCATTAATTAGATACGTGATTTTTAATTTTAGAATTCTTCGAATTTATGAAGAAGTTTCGATGAGATTTATTGGTCAATTTATTTTTGTTCACAAAAGTTCAATTAATATATAATATCTATTAATAAATTAATTTAAACAAAAATATTATTTTTTATTTCAAACTTTAATAATAATAAATTAAGAAGTATTTAATTTATTTTTTCTAATCATAAAATTGCAAAGATATAGAATTCAATCTTTCGTCAAATAAAATAACTTTTAGAATCTGAATATTAATTGTGAAATTGCAATGATATTATTTAATAACTATTATAAACATGGGAAAAATGTAAAATAATGATCAAACTTTCTTAAATTATAGCCTACTAAACTTCAATTTATCAAAAAAAAAAAGGAACAAAATAAATAAAAATAAAGAAGAAAATAATACAATTACATCACATTATCTGTCGTTTTATACTTATGCTTCTCCTTATGCCTTAACGAACCAGAGTTGCAAAAAATTACAAAAGTAGTAAATCACATTAAATCACATTTGTTTTCACTTGCCAACAAAAAAAAAAAAGACTACAAAAGCACGCAAGCTTTAAACTACATTAAATAACCCTCTTTCTCTGCCAAGCAACAAAAAAAACTACAAAACACGCAAAAGAAAAACAGTAAATTACATTAAATAACTATCTTTCTTTATATGACATTTGCAAAAACAAGTAGATAGGGAGTTCATTCACTTGTCGACCTCTAACATCACCATAACGAATTATTTTCAATTATAAATTGCTTGAACCTTGAGAATTGAAAAATTGGATACGAATTAATTATTTTATTTAATAAATCTCCTGTACAATAACATTGAAAATCCATCTTTTTTTTTTCATTGAAAATCAATCTTTAATACGTTTAAATTTGCAATAAATTATTTATTTGAACAAATCCTCAAAAGTTAATTATAAATTTGCAATAATAATGTACCTCAAAATTTATATTGATTAAAAGCATAAAAATTATTAAATTTACATCCAACGAGAAATGACTCATTTTAACATCAATAGTTATTACTATAATCTCAAAATTGAGACGCGTGCCATAAAAAAACTACTGATATTAAAATATATATATAACAAAAATTAATGTCCATCGTATGAATTGAAATTGTGGCGTTTCCGCTTTCGTTTCACAAATGGGAAGGCGTATTATGTCATCAATGTTCATTAATAATATTTTAAATGAGTGAATATTTAAAAAAAAAAAAAAAGTTGGGTCGAGTATGGTCAAAGAAAGCAATAATAATTTAAAAAACGAAAAAAAAAAAACGAAGAAATAATAATTGGGTTAGAGAAAATGAGAAATGAGTAATGGGATTTTAATTAGAGAAAAATTGGTTAAAAAACCCTTTGGTATATCAACTTAACAATTTAGTACAAAATTTTAGTTTGTAATAATTTAGACTCCGTTTGATAATCATTTCATTTTTTGTTGCTAAAAATTGAGTTTATAAACACTACTTCCACCTATTAATTTATTTGTTTTGTTATAGTAATTTTTAAAAATTTCTTTTTATTTTTAGAATTTGACTAAGAATTCAAATATTTTCTTAAGATAGATGAAAATCATTGTAGAAAAATGGTGAGAAAATAAACACAATTTTAAAAAACCAAATGGTTATCAAACGAGACTTTAGTCTCTATACTTCCAATTCCATAAACTTTAGTATGTAACAATTTAGTCCATGTAATTAAAAATATAAAATGATTTAATTCCTATCATTAAAAAAATATTGTTAATATTTAATAAAATTTCTTAATAAATCGATAAAATGATTAAGAACCAAATGTATTTCTAAACTATAAGTACTAAATCGTTACATAATAAAAATTGACACTTAATTTTGATTAAAAAAATTATAACATAAATTAAGTTGTTACAAATTTTAAAGGATAGGAACTAACTTGTTATAAATTTAAAAGTATAAACTAGATTGTTACAGGCTAAAATTTAAAAATTTAATGGTTAATTTGGGCCAAAAATGTTTTTTAACAAAGAAAAATAGGATTATATTTTGTTGAAAGAAGAGAAGAATATATACCTAGGCGATTATGCAGAATAAAAAAGATCCGATTTGATTGACAAAGTCGGCTGGTCTCTGTGTCCACTAATATCTTATGTTAATAATAATAATAAGATATTTAAAAAATAATAATAATAAGAGAAATGGGTGGACCAGGCAGGGATTGCCGATACCAGGAGCTAAAATTATTGCTTTGGCTTTCCACACAATGTTGAAAAAGACGTCTAAAATAGTGCCACGTCATGAATTATAAATTATAATAGAGATAAACAACAACCCACCTGTTTTAAATAGTGCCACGTCATGAATTATAAATGAATGCTCCAATTCCTTTCCCATCAAATCTTATGCCCATCACAAAAAAAAAAAAGAAAAAGAAAAAGAAAAAAATGTTTCTTTCTTTTACTGCTTTAATCAATAAAAGCACGAGTAAAGAGAGAATGAAACTCTCATCATTTTTGGCTATGGAAACCCATCTTTCACTTGCTTTTGTGTTTGAAATGATGAGCAAGAGACCTTCCAATCTCCTTCCCTATCATTTTTTCTTTCAAATCAAGAAGCTTAAGCTTCGTTAGTGTTAAATTTGAATAAGTCTTTTTTTGTTAAGTCAAATTACCTATTCCATAGGTTTGCTTCCTATTCTTATGTTTATCCTAATTTTATGGAAGCACTAAACTTAGTTGTATTGAAGCCTATATAAGGCTTTGCTTTAATGGAATTCATATCATTTCATTCTTCACTTTCTTCTTTATTTCATATGTGCTCTCTCCTTTAAGTTTAACAAGTGGTATCAGAGCCAAGTTGTTCCTTTATCTTCCACGATAGCTAGCAAGCAAAAGCAATGGCCTCAGACAACTATGTGCAACCAGCAATTCCTCGCTTTGATGGTCATTATGATCATTGGAGCATGTTGATGGAAAATTTTCTGCGGTCCAAAGAGTATTGGACCATTGTTGAAGCAGGAGTGAATGAACCAGCAACTGGAGTTGTCTTGTCAGAAGCTGAACAAAAGAAGCTAGAGGAACGAAAATTGAAGGATCTTAAGGCAAAGAATTATTTATTCCAAGCCATTGATCGTGCCATCTTGGAGACCATTTTGCAAAAAGATACATGCAAGCAAATTTGGGACTCCATGAAGAAAAAGTATCAAGGCACAACGAGGGTGAAAAGACAGCAACTCCAAACTCTTCGCAAAGAGTTCGAGATTCTTCAAATGAAGCAAGGTGAGTCCGTGGATGTGTACTTCTCACGGACCTTGGCTATAGTAAATAAGATGCGGATCCATGGAGAGAAGATTGAAGATGTAGCTGTGGTTGAAAAGATTCTTCGGTCGATGGATTCTAAATTTGCATATGTGGTTTGTTCAATTGAGGAATCAAAAGATATCGATAACTTATCAATTGATGAATTACAAAGTTCTTTACTTGTGCATGAGCAGAGAATGACGTCAAATACAAGTCCAACTGAAGAACAAGCCTTGAAGACTTCAACCCATGGTGAAAACTCAGCAGGAAGGGGATTAAATAGGGGTCGTGGTCGAGGTCGTGGAAAATGGCAAGGAAGAGGAAGAGGTGGTGGACATGATCAACACAACCAAACGTCCAACAACAACTCGAGATTTGATAAGTCCAACATTAAATGCTATCGTTGCCATAAGTTTGGTCATTACAAGTCTGAATGCAGGACCAACCTTAACCATGACAAAGAAGAGCAATCCAATTTCCTAGAGAAAAAGGAGCAAGAAACACTATTGATGACGTGTCACCACAATGATGAACTTGGACCAAACATATGGTATATAGATACTGGCTGCAGCAATCATATGTGCGGTAACAAGTCTCTTTTTTCTCATTTGGATGAAAATTATCATTCTACTGTATCGTTTGGTGATAATTCTAAAGTAAATATTGTGGGTAAAGGCAATATTCAAATTAAGACCAAAAGGGGCAATGTTGAGACTATATCAAATGTGTTTTATATTCCTGATTTGAGAAGCAATTTATTGAGTGTTGGACAGCTACAAGAGAAGGGCTATGTCACAACCATCAAAGAAGGCGCCTGTGAGATATATGATCCAAGGAGAGGATTGATAGCTCGTGTTGAAATGGCCTCAAATAGGCTGTTTCCACTCAAACTAGAAGGTTTGGAATTATGTTTCAAGACTAATGTAGATCAAGACTCCACGTGGCTTTGGCATTTGCGATATGCCCACCTGAATTTCAAAGGTTTGCAGGTCCTTTCTCAAAAGAAAATGGTGGTTGGCCTTCCCCAAATTTCTCCTCCTATAAAAATATGTGAAGAATGTGTCGTTGGCAAACAACATCGTGAAAATTTTCCAAAAGGCAAAGCATGGAGAGCACGTAAACCGTTGGAGTTGATTCATTCCGACATATGTGGCCCAATAAACCCAATATCAAATGGGAATAAGAAATATTTTATTTCTTTCATTGATGATTTTTGCAGGAAAACTTGGATTTATTTCTTGCAGGAAAGGTCAGAAGCATTCTCAATTTTCAAGAGCTTTAAAGCGGTTGTTGAAAATGAAATTGGAAGGAAAATCAAAACCCTTCGAACGGATCGTGGAGGAGAATACATGTCACAAGAATTTGTAAATTTTTGTGCTGAGCATGGAATTCGACGCCAGTTGACAGCAGCTTACACACCTCAACAAAATGGTGTTGCTGAAAGAAAGAACCGTACTATCCTCAACATGGTTCGAAGTATGATTGCAAATGGAAGAGTTCCAAAGCAATTCTGGCCAGAAGCAGTAAATTGAGGTGTTCATGTTTTAAATCGAAGTCCCACTTTTTCGGTTAAAAATATGACTCCTCAAGAAGCTTGGGATGGGCGTAAACCATCGGTTGACCACTTTAAAGTGTTCGGGTGCATTGCATATGCACACATTCCTGACGAGAAGAGGAAGAAGCTAGATGATAAAGGTCAAAAATGTGTCTTTCTTGGCATTAGTGAGCAATCAAAGGCTTACAAATTATTCAATCCAATCACAGGTAAAATTGTAATTAGTCGAGATGTTATATTTGATGAACTAAACACTTGGAATTGGACAGAAGACACTCTGGAGCAACAACCAATACCTGTGAACTTTGAAGACAATGATGTATCTTTGTCATCACAACCTGGAAATCCAGTGCAACAATCAGTTGAGGCTACTGAGGCTCAAACAGAAGGTACAAGCTCAAGATCACAACGAGTTAGAAGAAGACCAGCATGGATGGAAGATTATGATGTTGGTGGTGATCTTTCTGATGAGGCACTTGTTCATTATGCTTTATTATCAGAATGTGATCCATTAACTTTTGAAGAAGCTGTCAAAGATATAAAATGGAAGCAGGCCATGGATGAAGAGATTAAGTCGATAGAGAAAAACAACACTTGGGAGCTATCAGAACTTCCTGAAGGGCAAAAATCCATTGGTGTTAAATGGGTTTATAAAACGAAGCTGAATAAAGATGGCCAAGTAGACAAGTACAAGGCTCGTCTAGTTGCAAAGGGGTACAAGCAACAAATTGGCATTGATTACAATGAAGTTTTCGCTCCAGTTGCAAGACACGATACTATTCGAATGGTGGTAGCATTGGCAGCACAAAACAATTGGAAAATTCTTCAAATGGATGTAAAATCAGCCTTTCTGCATGGAAACTTGAATGAAGAGGTTTTCGTAGATCAACCCCTTGGCTATGTTCAACAAAATAACAAAGGAAAGGTATATCGATTGAAGAAAGCTTTATATGGCTTGAAGCAAGCTCCTAGGGCTTGGTATAGTCGAATTGAGGCCTACTTTATTAGAGTTGGATTTGAAAAATGTCCATATGAACATACTCTCTTTATTAAATTTCAACCTCCGAATAAGATTTTGATAGTATGTTTGTATGTAGATGATTTGATTTACACAGGCAATGATTCAGTTATGTTTGAAGAATTCAAGCAGTCCATGATGGCAGAGTTTGAAATGACAGATCTAGGGATGATGCATTATTTTCTCGGCATTGAGGTAATGCAATCAATAGCTGGAATTTTCATAAATCAGAAGAAATATACACTGGAGATCTTGGACAAGTTTCAAATGAAGAATTGCAACTCAGCCACAACTCCAGTTGAACCCAGTTTGAAGCTCACAAAGGACCATGAAGGAAAGAAGGTCAATAGTACTCTCTATAAGCAAATGGTTGGAAGCTTGATGTACTTGACAGCTACAAGGCCTGATATTATGTATGCTGTAAGTTTAATTAGCAGATTTATGGAATCTCCAACTGAACTTCATCTCCTTGCTGCCAAAAGAATCTTACGTTACTTAAAAGGGACTCCTGATCTTGGCATATTTTATCAAACAATAAGAGAACTAAACCTCGTTGGTTTTAGCGATAGTGATTATGCAGGAGATTTAGATGACAGAAAAAGTACTTCAGGGTATGTTTTCATGTTTGGTTCAGGAGCTATCTCATGGTCTTCCAAAAAGCAGTCAATTGTCACATTATCTACCACTGAAGCTGAATTTGTAGCAGCAACATTATGTGCATGTCAAGCCATCTGGTTGAGGAACATTCTTGAGAAGTTGCATTATAAGCAAGAAGAAGCATCTATCATTTATTGTGATAACACTTCAGCAATCAAGCTCTCAAAGAATCCTGTCTTGCATGGACGAAGCAAACACATTGATGTAAGATACCATTACTTAAGGGATCTTACAAATGATGAAATCATCAAACTAAGCTACTGTAGGAGTGAAGATCAAGTTGCTGATATTTTAACCAAGCCTCTCAAATCAGCAACATTTGTGAAGCTTCGGAATTTGCTTGGTGTTGTCCCTTTGTCTAGTCTAAACTAAATACTAATTGCATAGTTTTTAGTTTAAGGGAGGGTGTTAAATTTGAATAAGTCTTTTTTTGTTAAGTCAAATTACCTATTCCATAGGTTTGCTTCCTATTCTTATGTTTATCCTAATTTTATGGAAGCACTAAACTTAGTTGTATTGAAGCCTATATAAGGCTTTGTTTTAATGGAATTCATATCAATTCATTCTTCATTTTCTTCTTTATTTCATATGTGCTCTCTCCTTTAAGTTTAACAGTTAGATAATCATTTAGCTTTTAAAAATTATGCTTATAAACACTATAAAAATATTTATAAAATCTAAATTTAATTTTAAAAACTAAAAAAAGTAGTCTCTTTGACTTTTGATTTTTTATTTTTAAAAATTAAGTTTATAAACATCGTTTCTGCCTATTAAATTTTTTGTTTTGTTATCTATTTTTTACATATGTTTTAAAAAACCAAACCATATTTTGAAAACTAAAAAAACGTACTTTTCATAAACTTATTTTTATTTTTGGAATTTGACTAAGAATGCAAGTGATTCCTTAAGAGAGATAAAAACCATTGTAGAGAAATTGAGGAAAAAACAAGTTTAATTTTCAAAAACCAAATGGTTATCAAACGAGACCGTAGTTTTAAATATTTATTTTTGTTTTAAAATTTAGCTAAGAATTCAAATGTTTTTTTTAGAAAGATTTAAACTATTATTGAAAAATGGTGAGAAAACATGCACAATTTTCAAAAACTAAATAGCTATCAAACGAGACCATAGTTTTAAAAAACTTGTTTTTGTTTTTGAGATTTGACTAAAAATTCAAGTATTCTTTAAAAGAGGTGAAAACTATAGTAAATAAATGGTTGAAAAAACAAACACAATTTTCAAAAACACAAAATTAAAAATGAAATCATTATCAAACGGGACCTTAGATTTATGAATTTTTATCACTAACACGATGAATGAAAGAGAGAGCGAGAGAAGGTTCATAATCTACTTCCCATCATGTTATAGCCAACAGAAGCTTAGTTTTATGTGTTAAATAATGTAACATGATGAGTTCGTCTAAAAATACAAATTCTAAAGATGACTGTTTTTGAGGTAATGTTTGTAGTAAAGCATAATACATCAATAACCGATCTCTGTTGGCAGTAAAATGTTTATCAACTTCTTCACTTTGTTTTTGGCATAACATCAATCAATCTCGCTCACTAATGGCAGTCAAATGTTCATCAACTTCTTCGGTGCTCAACACTCTGAAGATGGGATTCTCCAACCTAACAACTCCCACCTATAAACGTCGTAAATACATTCGTGTTATCGTCATAATTATGGTGCAATTGACTTAAATAACATATATACAGTGGAATACTGGCAATGACAATAACATAACAACTTGTCAACATGGTGGAAGCTAGCACAAATCAGAATTTGGATTTAAGACCAATCATGTAACATTCCATTCGATAGAATCTCGAGCATATTTGTCGAAAGAAGAAAAGATGAATTTTTAGTACCTCAATCTCATTGGCCTTGAAATCCTCTTGCAGCACTGATTGAAGTGCAGAAATTGCAGTCTAAGAACAAGAAAACGTGACCCAAAAAAATGGTCATAATCATAACAGATCTGCAATTCTATGTTGCCACCAGTATCAAACAGCATAATGGAAGGAAGATGAAAGGAAAATAACAAATAGGGAAATTAGGTCCAAAGTTACTTCAGAGAATATTTCCCATTCTAATTCCTCAGCTCTCTTTCTAAGCAAAATAATTGTGGATAAATATGGATTATTCCCAATTACTCAAATACATCGAGTAAATTTTTTTTTTTTTTGATATCTGTGAGTGTCTGGGCTAGCTTGCGACACCTCGACTAATGTCACGGGACAACCGCCTAACCCTACTTTATTTGGTTGCCAAAAAAACTCATAGAATATTAAATCCTAGGTAGGTGGACACTATGGTTTGAACTCATTCCCTCTAAGTCCTTTATTATTCTCATGACCCTTATTGACCACTAGGCCAACCCATGATTTTTATCGAGTGAAAATTACTTTCAGGCAAGTATGCATAGACATATTTTGATGTCTCAACACTATTAACACAAGAAAGAAAAGAGAAAACTGTGTGACTGGTACGAGGTCTAAACATTTGAAATGAAATGAGATCTACCTGCACGGTCTCCTCATAAGTAAAAGCAGGATCATTCTTCATTTTCTTTTCCAAGAAATTAATAGCCTCCTGCTCCTTAAGTCCAGCACTAGTGGCCTAAATCACACAGTTGTGAAGTCGATTCGCATGGTTAACCAGATACTAATATCTAAGTTTAAAAGGTAAAAGAAACTAAAGCAATGGAATACATAACAAACAAGTATGCCAGGGAGCATGTTAGTTGGTAACATAGAAGCAATTAAGACCTTGTTTGATAACCATTTAATTTTTTGTTTTTGGTTTTTGAAAATTAAGCTTGTTTTCTCACAATTCCTTTACAATGGTTTTCATCTTTCTTAAGAAAACATTTGAATTATTGGCAAAAACAAGTTTTTAAAAACTTTTTTCAAAACTTGGCTTGAATTTTGAAAGCATTTGTCAAAAGTAGATGACAAATCAAAGAAACTCATAGGCGAAGTAGTGTTTACAAGCTTACTTTTCAAAAACTAAAAACAAAAAACCAAATGGTTATCAAACGGGGCCCAAGAAATTCTTAAGAAAGAACATGTCATTCTTCAAAAGTCAACCCACGTGCTTCAACCACTATCAAATTAGGTAGATTGTGTAGCAGCTCAAGTGCAGTGTACTCTAAATAGGAATGGTTCCCTACGCATCACTATAATGATGATGTTGAACACTGGCCCCCTCGAACAATAGAATGTAAAATATTACATTTGAAAGCAAATTAATTTTGAGCCGTTGTATATATAAATAAATGCTATTGAGAACAAAGTTCCTTAGAAGAAAGACAATACAAGTGTTAGTTTTTTCCTTATGTTTCCTTTTCTTTTTTCAAATAGGAGCCTTAAATTGATGTAGTGAAAAGATGAAGCAATATTAAAAAAAGTTATCCACCCCCTAGAGCTTAAGAAACCACACCAATCAAAATATATATATATATATACACATATATATACAAGCTAGTTTGACTCCAATCTATACAGCTTCAATCCTAAAAGTTTTTTTTTTTTTTTTTTGACTAACATCATCTGGAAAGCAATTTTAATGAAATTTTTGCTGATGTAGCATCCACCTACTGGAAAGCAAGCTAGTTTGACTCCAATCTATACAGCTTAAATTGATGTAGGCACATGTTGCAAATTGACATAAAATTTCAGACCTAATCATTTTCTTCTAAAAGGTTACTTACCTTGTGACCAAAGAAATGACCAGCAGGATCACATTTGTAGAGGCGAGGCCCATACTCATCGTCAATGCCCAAAACCATTGCCACTACAAGAAAAAGAAAAGAATTAATGACCAGTTCAAAAGCTAATGCCAAACAAGATAAGACTGTGTGCATCTAAAATAAGACATAAAGCAGAAACCAACCAACTCCAAGTGGTCTCATGTAAGCATGCTGGGTATAGACTTGTGATTTATCAGCAATCCTGCCATATAATTAATTCCAACATCATCAGTCTAGTTCCTGTGATCATCTCGCAAAACTCATTGATTGATGTTCATGTATCTAACTTGGAAAGCAACATCAAGACAAAATTTTCACAAAAGTGTTCATGCTTAAAAGCCTTGTCTAAACTTGAAAGAGATATTGTAACATAGTTGAATATTGCCACAGAACTGAAGACAAATAAACCACCAGCACTTCCTTAGCAATTGATTACTCACAAAACAAGGAAGATATTGTAGAAAGAAATAATCAGTATACCATTTAGCCAATACATCCACAGGCATCTCATAACCATATCGGAATCGAAACTCTGCTGCTTCATTCCTTGCTTGTTGAACCAGTGATCTGGCATCAGCTGAGTGTAATAGAAAAAGTGGATAAAGAATTCTATCATTCAAATTGCGAAGCATCTGCATATGGTACTTTGAACTAATAACAGTACAGTGTACTGTAGAGAAAATTACTAGTATGTACATCATCATACACATAAAAAGATGAGTTCAGGAATACAGTCAAGGGATTCTTCTTGAACCAATTAATCAGAAGCTGCTATCTCAATGTGTACAATTTCATCATCGCCATCGGTAGAATTTGAAATCGATACAAACATAAGACAATAAATCTTTCTCGAATCATGATGCTTTACTGAATAACTATGTAGCAAAAAGACATAAAAGAAACCTGTAATGCCAGTTGCAAGCAAGCCCAGATACTTAGTGATGGAGAAAAGGTGAGTGACACTGGTCTGATCCAAAAGTTTATCCTGCAAGAAAAATGGGAATTACAAAATGCGAAACGAAGTATTAAGCTTTGTACAAGAGAGTCAAGGAATTGGCATGGCCAAATCAATAATACTCACAGGGACCTTCTTCTGAGTCACAACACAAACCGAATCCTTCCCTTTGACACCAATCGAGGTAATTCCAGCAGATTTCACAGCCTTGAACGCATACTCTAGTTGATCATTTCAAAATGAACAAGTCATGAAAACATAACATTGTTGACGAGCTAAAAATGGAAACCAAATGGAAAAATGTATGGTAAACGCAACATTGTTCAAAATATAGGCGTCTGGGATATTATAACAATTTGCTGATAGGAAACAATCCCTTGTGCAATCTTTTCTAAAACGCGGAGTCACTAAAAGCAAACCCAGCATCCTAGACGTTAAATGCCGATCCTCACGAATCCAGCCTAAAGTTTCCAAATATTAAATACACCGCACTCTACAAAAGGCTATCACTAACAGATCAAAGGTCATGCACTAAATCACGCCTATAAGAGAAAACCCTTCATTATCGCACAGAAAATACAAAATTAGATTATGCGTTTCCCTAAATTCTGTCTGACAAATACTAAACGCATTCTCTCGACACTAATATTCACTTTTGCTTCTGAGAAACAGCATCACACTTCAGAACGGAAATATTCCTTTCTTTTAAGGAGAGTTTTCACCATTCAAACTCAAAGGTCTAGCTAAATCACTTCAGAGGCAATCATTCTTGAACATTAATTGAAAATGTCGAACCCTAGGAGATAGTTCAACTGGTTCATGGAAACAAAAAAGAGATCGACGAAGACGAATTGCATACATACCGACTTGAAATAGGCGGCCTTCAGGCGAGAATATAGTAATGTGACGATCATATCCTCCTCCACTTCCACGGCTCATGGCTTCTGGTTCAGATGGATTAGGCCTGTGGGGAAAATGGTTATCGAGAGCTTGAAGAATATAGATTGGAGCCGCGAAAAAGCTTTCTCACCAAGAAAACCACTCACGCAGGCAGGCTAAGGTGACTTCCAAGTTTTGTTTAATTTTGCAATTTACCTTTTTAAATATATATATATATATATATATATATTAATCTATATAGTATACACATACACATATATTAATTTAAAGACTTCTCATTTTGTCTTTCTTAATTTAAATATTTTCTTTTGTCTTAAATTTGAATAAATATTCTAAAATCTCTACATATCTTTAATTTTTTAACTAATGAATGCATATTTAAATAATAAATATATATTTTTTAGTTTAACAACAATTAGAAGTTAGAGGATTCAAACCTCTGACCATTTAGTTAATAATACATGTCAATTACTGTTAACTATGCTCACTTTGGGAATAAATATTATGTTAAACAAGTCCTTTTTAATTTAAACTAATTGGATACGACATGCGTTGAACGTATTTCATAATGTTAAAAATACAATGTATATATAAAAGTTGAATTTAGGGTCTTATACATATGAAAAATGATGAATTACACTTTAATATTATTTTTTATATTTTGATTGGCATCGTTTTACCACTCACTTATTTTCAAACTTCAATTTAAACCAAAATATTTTTTTTTTAATTTTGATTTGCATCATTTGATTAATCATTTAATTTCAAACTTTAATTTAAACCCAAATATTAATTTCGTTTCTAATTTTTGTTTTAATTTTGTATTATCTAGTAATTAAAAAAATATTTTTTGCAATGAACTTTTCAAATTCAAGATAGTGGTTCTCAAATTTAGAACTGTTTGAATCTATGAAATAAGTTCCGAGGAGATCTATTAGTTAATTTATTTTGTTTACAAAAGTTCACTAAATCGAGAATATTTATTAATAAATTTATTTTTGTTTACAAAAGTTTAATTTCAAACTTTAATTTAAATCATTTTTTTTAATTCGTATTAATTACCTAGTAATTGAAAAAAAAATTGCAATGGTCTTTTTGAATTCAAGGGAATCATTAATTAGATACGTGATTCTCAATTTTAGAATTCTTCGAATTTATGAAGAAGTTTCGATGAGATTTATTGGTCAATTTATTTTTGTTTACAAAAGTTCAATTAATATTTATTAATAAATTAATTTAAACAAAAATATTTTTTTGTATTTCAAACTTTAATAATAATAAATTAAGAAGTATTTAATTTTTTTTTTTAATCATAAAATTTCAAAGATATAGAATTCAATCTTTCGTCAAATAAAATAACTTTTAGAATCTGAATATTAATTGTGAAATTGCAATGATATTATTTAATAACTATTATAAACATGGGAAAAATGTAAAATAATGATCAAACTTTCTTAAATTATAGCCTACTACACTTCAATTTATCCAAAACAAAAAAAAAGGAACAAAATAAATAAAAATAAAGAAGAAAATAATACAATTACATCACATTATCTGTCGTTTTATATTTATGCTTCTCCTTCTGCCTTAACGAACCAGAGTTGCAAAAAATTACAAAAGTAGTAAATCACATTAAATCACTCTTATTTTCATTTGCCAACAAAAAAAAAAGACTACAAAAGCACGCAAGCTTTAAACTACATTAAATAACCCTAAAAAAACTACAAAACACGCAAAAGAAAAATAGTATAGAGGGAGTTCATTCACTTGTTGAGAATTGAAAATTTGGATACGAATTATATGGTTTATTGAAGATAAATAATAGGCTTATTTAGCCATAGCCATCGAATGAAAAGAAAGAAAATCAAAATTTACCCTCTACGATTTTTGGAATCACATAGAATAACTCAATTGTGGAATGCATTATATATAGACTAATGATATATGATACAATAGATCATAATCTAATATTTTATTAATATACTTATTCAAAAAAATCTTATCTTTATTTTTTTAAAAAGTATTTCAGTATTATTTTAATTTCATATTATTGAAAAACAATTGTTCAATTTTTTTTAAAGTTTTTGTTATCAACTTTCTTTCATAATAATTTCGTATTCTCGAAAACACAGGTTAAAAATATTATTCATAATAATTTCATCAAAAACACATAGTTTCAAACATACTATTTTTAGTTTTTGTTGTTAACCTTTTCAACACTCATTAAAAAAAAATTTAATATTAGTTTAATTTTTAAAAAAATATCTTTAAATATGCAATACATATTGTTTAATATATAATAAATAAATAAGTATTGTTGTATCATTTTATTATTCAAATATGCATTAGTTAGTTGGAAGATTGAATATAAGTATTATTTTATCATTTTATTATTCAAATATGTTTAATATTAGATTTTTATCATTTTATTATTCAGATTATTCACACATGCATGAATTAGTTGAAAGATTGGAGATTGAAGAGATTTTAGAACTTTTATTCAAATTAGAAATTATATGCGTAGAGATTTTAGAATATTTATTTAAATTGAAGGCAAAAGGGAAAATCAATTAATAAAGGCAAAATGGGAAGTCTTTAAATTAAAAAGAGGCAAAAGGGGTAAATCAAAAGTTTTTCTCCTCAAACGTCATTTATATAGTATAGATATAGATATATGATTTGTTTGAATAAAATAATACATATTTTGTCACACCCTGCCCCAGATTAACTCTACCAAACCTAGGATGAGATGTGATGGCAGTAGACTCCAAATGTGCAATGGAATCTATTGCCAAGTCTTTATCTCTTCTTTTATGATCTAACTTTATATATGGATATCTCATAAATAGCACAGTAAAAATTTTTCCCTTTACTTACACTAGATGTTATGCAATGACTTGATAAGACTGGTGGCAGATTCTGATTAGCTAATTCTGATTGAAACTCAAGAGCAACCTGATGGAAAATTAAAAACAAAAGAATGAGCTAAAAAGCCCAGTGAGTGGTAAGTCAATAAGGAAAATTAACTTTCAGAAAAATCTCTTTAGATGGAAAACATAATTCAAACTCTATAAAAAATATATATAAATCATGAAAGTTTTTGAACTTCTCAAGATCATGAAAATAGAGTGAAATTTGTAACAAGGTCACTGTTACGAAATCTCTTAGAAACATAAGCTGCAAAAACCGATATTTCAACTCTTGGAATCAACAACTCTTTAAATAATAACTCTTGATACATAAATACGGGCTAATAAAAACGTGTATAAAGAAATCTCATAATTTAAACTCTTGAAATATAAGCATAAGTTCTAATCACCAAATTTGTACCCACAACTTTGTCATACTGACGTAGAGTAATCTCCATACGCACAGCAGAGCAATCTCTATCATACGTGCACCAGAGCAAACTATCATCTGTAATGCTTCAGGACCAAGATTTGGACCAGGATTCGGAATCCGGATTCGGCACCTAATGGCCCCGGCATTCCTCTGCATCCCCTGCGACCTAAGCATGCTACATACTATGGAAACACATTCTCATAGCATATGGGTAATCACCATTGGTACAAAAATATAGTGGTTTAAAAATCCACTTTTAACATAAATTTCTTAATTCTCAAACTCTTTCTTAAAATCGTGTTCTCTTGCTCTAAAAAACTTTTCATAAACTTGAGAGATTTCTGAAATAACATTAAACATTTATAATTTCTCAAATAATCATCAAATCTCTCAAATAATATAAAACATTTCCAAAGTCATATTTTCTCTTAAACTACATCTCATGAAATTCATACATTTCTCAACAAACATTTAAACTCTTCAAACATCTCAATAATCATAAAATATCTCAAATATTTCTCAAATAATAGTTTATGCTAAAAGCATAAAATATTGGAATTTCAATACCATTTTTGGAAATTCATAACAATTCTCTAAAAATCTCTTTGCAATTTCTCTAAATTCACACATAATTATAGAATTCTTAAAAATCTATAATAATAATCAAATAATGAAAACAATTTGTAAAATAAACCACTCACAGAACAATTTTCGTTGACACCTCAAATCGAAAGCTAATCCAATTTTGTTCAACCTGTAATTTCAATAATCGTACCCTAAGTTACAACTTTTTCCAATAAGAAAATATCATAAATCTTACCTTAATCAAATTAAATTAATTCCCCAATCCATTTCTCTTTATCCAAATTTCAAATACAACTTTTCCTTTCATTCTATTAATTAGCCAAAGCCAAGTACATTTTGTGTTTTTCTCTAATTAAAAAAACTATATATTTCTCCTTCCTCTTTAATTCCATAGTACTATCAAACTCAAATTTTCAATTTCTCTACAATTTCTTATATCTCTTTCTCCTCCACTTCACGTAAACCAAACCAACACAAAACAAATTCCTCTTTTTTTTTTTTTTATATTAATTACGATGTACTGGCATCATATTCCCATTCTTAATAAAATATCTTATTAATTCTTTTTTTCTCCAACACCCTTGAGATAAGACAATTTCTTTTTGTCTTTTCTTTTTTTTTTTTTTTAACCTTTCACTATTCACTTTCTTCTTCCTTCCTCCACCCACAAAAATTCTTCTCTTTTTTCTTTTTTTTTTCCTTTTTTTTTTTTTTTTTTTCATTCTTCCATTTTAGCTTCTTTTGTTTCTTTACTTTCCATAATTTCATACTTGCTCAAATGTCAAAAAGGAGCTTAAAAGGATAATAAATTTACCAATTTATGTCTTTGACTTCCCATTCCTAATCTTCTCTTTCTCTTTGCTTATTCATCTCATTCCATGCCATCTTTATGTAAATTCCTTCCCAACAAAATCCATGAAAACTCTTGAATCAAAAAGAAATCAAAACTCACATTATAAAGTGTCAAACCTTCCATATTTTTCCTAATCCAAAGAAAAAAAAACAACTTACCCAATTGAAATTTTTGTCTTTCAACTTCCTTCTAACTTCAAGACACCACTTTTCATCTTCTCCATGGCTTGGGCTACCCTTTTCTCATCTCTCTAAATATCTCATCTTTTGAACTTTCTCTTTCCTCCTCCCTCTCTATTTTCGTGAACTTCTCTTCTTTTCTTTTCTTTTCTATTTTTTTTTTAATTCATTTTTAAAACAAGAAGCTTCCCACATGAGCTTCTTGGTTTTTCTATACCTTCTCTTTCTTTTCTTTTTGTTTTTTTAATAAAAAAACAACAACTTGTGTGTGGCTTCCAAGAAGCCACACCATTACTTCCATTTTTTTTTAAAAAAAATCTTTTTCCAAACATAAACAAAATTAAACTCCCTTTCCTTACTTTTCCAAATTGTTTCTTTTCTAAAATAATACAAACTTTATCTTTTTAATTTCTCAAAATAATACCAATTGTATTCCATTTTCAAATTTCCAAATTCCTTATATTTCTATTTTTGTTCCAAACACTATTCTCCTTCAAAAATTTCAAAATCAAGTAACTCATATGTCAAATGCATATATCCAATTGTTAGAAGATGCAAATTGGGTCTTACATATTTAAATAAATGTATCCACATTTTAAATTTAAATAGGTGGTTTGTTTGAATAAAACAATGCATATTTGAATAAATGTATTTGCATATCTTCGCCTTCAACTACTTGAATATGGGCTGTTCGAATGCCTCGGCCCATAAATGCATCACCCAATTAAATTGAAGTTGGGTTAGTTCAGATTTGTTGGCCCATAAACACGTGGCCCAGTTAGAATAATGATTATGGGTATAAAAGCACCAATAATTACTTAAAGGTTAAAATACCATTTTGATCCCCATACTTTAGAGTTTGTTTAGTTTTAGTCTATGTACTTTAAATCATTCTAAAAAATAGTCCCTACCATTAGTTTGGGGTTACTCTACTATTAAAATTGAAAAAAATAATAATTGTTTCTCTCTCCTCAAGCTTTCTCTCTTCCCCTTCTATCATTCTTTAAACTTTATCTTTCCTCCAACATTGTTTATGGTTTCTCCTCTCTTCTCCTTATCCAGTTGAGCAATCAAATCCCTCCAGTTTTCTCTTCCCCCATCTCCTCAGTATCAAAAGACATAAAAACATGGAAATATATCACATTTGCGTATTTTGACATGGTTCCATGCTGTAAAGTGAAACAAATTTTGTCTTCTTCGCAAATGGTTCCATGCTCCAATTGGTTGGGTAAGAAACACATATTTATTTTTGCAAGTGGACCATCACGAGAACAACATAGTAAAATTTGTATAATGAAACGATGAAAGCATGTTTTCCGATTAAGATGATGGCATGAAAAGGGGGATAGTGGAAAATAAAGTTGGGATTGAAGTCTGAAAGTTTTTCCATCTTTTTGATAAAATGTAAGTAGTTTTGACGACCACTTGAGTACTATGAAAGAAAGAATGTGATGGAGAAGGTCATTTGGGTAAGAGGCTAATCGTGGGTATGGAGAAAATTGGGGCATTAGGGCACTTTTTAAAAAAAAAAAAATTCAAAAAACAGTTAGTTTTGAAAAATGGGGAGCTGTCTCTGTACTCAAGAGAAGATATGAGAAAATTGGAGGGATTTGATGGCTTAACCAAAGAAGGAGAAGAGAACATAGAAAATTTAAAGAATGATAGAAAAGGTGAAGAGAGAAAGCTTGAGGAGAGAGAAATAATTATTTTGTTTTCAATTTTAACAGTAGAGTAATCCCAAACTAACAGTGTGGACTATTTTTGAGATAAATTGGAAGTATTGGGGCTAAAATTAAACAATTAAAAGTATATGGATTAAAATTGAACAAAGTCCAAAATAATATTTTAACCTTACTTGAATTATTAACATATTTAGAGAGCTACTGGTTTCTTCAATTGCTATTCTTCAATATGTACTTTTCTTGAACCCTTTTGCACTGTTTTTTTCTCCTTTTTTTTTTCCTTATGTGAGATTAATATTGACAGCTCAATCCACTTCTACAATTATTTAAAAAATTATTAAATGTACATACTTTCAAGATAAGACATGATATCAAGTAGCATGCTTTTGTCATATTGTAGTTTCTTTAATGTAGCGTAAAGTCAACTTCTCTCAAAGATTAAATCATATTTTATCATTGTCTAAAGGCTGTAAATCATGCACTTATTTTTTAAATATAATAATAATAATAATAACAAGTGTGTTGTTTGTTTGTTCACTGGTGATAAAGTTTAAAGTAACAAAATTACTATTATTAGTTTAATATTATCTTCACGTGTTTTTTTAAAATCCAACAACCAAAAATATCATTTCATTTAACTTAAACCATCAAATCGAGATGAATAGTTATTCATAATTTGGTTGAATCGAATAGAATTTTTTTACCCTGACATCAATGATCAAAATACCACGTTCATTGGGCCGGTCCCTTGGATCATCGCTGAATCTGATGCCAAAGAGGCCGTTGATTTGTTGAACAAAATTTCCTTCTATTATACGAAAATTGCTAACCTTGTGGAGGAGGTGGATCTCGCGGTGCGATCTGTGGGCTTGGTTTCGCTCTCCTATTGCCCCCGCACTTGTAATCTTGCCGCTCACAATATTGCTAGGAGTGTCTATGACGAGGTTGCTGTTGTTGCATGTAGGTTTTTGGGCCCTTCTGATTTGCCATATCTGGTGGAAGAAGAGGGAGGTTGTGCTTCTGGTTTTTCCATTTCTCGTGCCCTTGTGGGTAATGAGGAAAATGGGGCTGGATAGTTGGTGTTTTGAAGACTATTTGTCAAAAAAAAAAAAAAAAATACCACGTTCATTGAATGTTTAAAAATAAGTAAATTAATTTTTAAATATACTATTTTGAACAAATAAACTCAAGCTATACATTTTTTTTATTGGACTAAAATACAATTGTTTTAGTTGGACAACTTTATAATGTTTAGTTTTGGGTGAAGCTCCTAATGAATGAGGCTGGTCTTAGTAATTAGGGGTTTTTTTGGATGAAGGGGATGAGATGGAAATAAAGATGAGAATAAAAAAGAGATTATAAACCTTTGTTTGGTACAAGGGTTGAAAGATTATAAGCCTTTGTTTGGTACAAGGGTTGAAAAATGCGATGAGATTGAAATAAGTCATTTTCATGTTTCTTTTTATACTGACGTATAAGGGTATTTGATACATTCCCACAATTCATCTCCCAAATAACATCTCTAAAGTTAAAGTCATTGAACATTCTTTTTAAATTCAAAAAGTTAAGACTCTGTTTGATAATCATTTGATTTTTAAAAATTGTTATTGTTTTCTTACCATATATTTCCAATGATTTTTATCTTTCACAAGGAAGTATTTTAATTTTAATTTAGTCTAATTCAAAAAAAACAAAAACATATTTTTTAAAAACTTTTTTTTTTTTTTTTTTAAGTTTTCAAAACTTGGCTTGAATTTTGAAAATACTCTTAGAAAGTAGATAACAAACTATAGATATTTATAAGGTGGAAGTAGTGTTTATGTGTTTAATTTTTAAAAAACTAAATGGTTATCAAACGAGGCCTAAAGTATTGATATGCAATTTGAATTATCTTTTATATTTTCACATTTAGTGGGTCAAATGGATTTACTGAATCTGTTTGGCGTATTTCTTTTTTGTTTTTTGTTTTTGATTTTGTGATTCGAATACTAGAAATTCTGAAAACAACATCTACATGTTTTCAGTGTATCAAATCAAATATTTAAAATTTTAAAATTCAAAGTTTTTTTTTTAATCTACATTAAAAAAAGGATAAAAACTTTGATAAATATACCATTTCATGTTATAGGCTAATTTATTTATGGTCAAAATTAAAATACGTAAACATAATATATAGCTTACGTAACATTACAAAATAATTCATAACATAAAACATGTTCACAAGTTAATCAACAATATAGCTAAGATTCAATCTAATAAGTTAATAAGTTGGTAACTACCATTATTTTATGATTTATAAATATATTATCAAAACACATTTTTGAACAACTTTTTAAACCCAACACTTTAAAAAAAATACAACTCTATTTTTCATCGAATCATTTGTTTTCAAATTTATGTTTTCCAGTCACTAACCAAACACACCATAATTTACCCTACATCTAAATCTTTCTACTTTCTCAAATGTACATTCATTTTTCTATAAACAAAATCACATTGCCTTAAGAAAGATCTCTTCTTGAAGTGCTTACAATACAAATTATTATACTCATCCATATTGAGAGCTCCCACACACAAAAGACTAATATCTTCAAAACAAAAACGTTACCGAGCAAACATGATTTTGAATGGGGCCATTCAAATAAATACAAAGGATCCCATTCAAGAACAAGGTCAAGAAAAAAAGAAGAGCAACATAAAAATAATTTAGGTTCATTGAAACAGAGCAATATAATTAATGGATGACCATGGGGACAAATAGAGACCTGTCCTAGAAGGAGGAAAAGAGTATAAATTTGGGGTTATTTGTTAGGCAATGTCCTATCAAACCAAACACTTCCATACATTAACCCATTACCCTATTATCATATCATATAAAAATAAAATAAAATAAAATAATATTATTGGTACTTTGTAGACGAAAATGGCTCCACGTTATCCTTTTTGTTTGATGTAAAATAAGTGGAAGAGACCTCGCTTCTTTTTTTTTTTTTGCCTTTTTCATTTATCTTCAATTTGATTTCGTGGTCAAAATTGGCTGAAAGTTTTGTTTTTCCACTTTAAATATACTGACAAAATAGTTAGCTTTTCTGTTTGACAAAACCATAAAATCAGTGCTGGTTGTAGTTGAGAATGAAAATGACCATCTTCGGAATAAGTGAAAGGATATATGAGGCAATTATTCATAAATAGTTTTAGATGAAAAAAAAAATATATAGATAAATTAAGATTTTAAAATTTTATGTCTAAGTTGTTCCTCCTAAAATTTTCAAAATTTTAAGATTATATATATAAACAAAATGTTAAAAATATAATTTTTGCCATTTTCCTAGAACATTTTAAACTCTACCTGGATCATTCCATTCTATCAGCTTTGTGTTAATATGATATTACAAATATAGGAGAGTTGTCATCAACTTAGTTTTAAAAAACTATATTTAAAAGTTAATATTTTAAACTTTTCCCTCAATAACATTGAAAGATTATATATATTAAGGTTATAATGTAAATTTTTTGTCATCCCTATAAAAATTGATGGCTCTAACTATAAGTTCGTAGGTGTGGATTTGAAGATTTAGTCTATAAGGAGACTTGATAATATTTTAATTAGTATATATATATTTTTTGTTTTAACTGGTGGATTTAATTGAATGTTTTATTTTATTTTTTTATTATCATTATTGTTCATATACAAGTAAGGTGTTGTTTATTATTATTATTATTATTTAAGAATGTAGAAGTTAGTTTGTCATAGCTTCAATTAAGTTTCTTTATAAATAAATATTAGGAAAATCTTTTAGAAAAAGTTGTCTTTTTAGTTATGAAGTTGGCTGTGATATTGTGGTATTGTAAATTAGGGAAAATATATTTAATTGATTTTATAGACCAACCAATCAACAAGCTGGGTCCAAGGGGACCATATTCTAATTGGAATTCTATCAACCCAAATTCAGCCACTTAAACTTTCAAGACTAGTCTCTTAAAAAAAACCAATCAATCAACCAAGACTATTTGTGGTGTCCTATAAAAAAGAGATAAAAATAAAAAAGAGAGAGAGAATATTTGTGGCAATATAGTTAATTAAATTATGTCACAAAGATTAAGGATAATTAAAATTTAACAAGTATCTACAAATTAAATCAAAATAAAATATACAATTTATATACTGAACAATTTACGGGTGTTTTTCATGACTTTTTATAACTAAAGTTAATCTAGCCCGATTATGTTATGTAGAATTGAGTCAAAATTAAACAAACTCAAATCTATTAAGTTGTGTAAAAAAAAAAAAAAAGATGGAAAATACTATTCACTATTCAAAATTTTGAACGTTTTGGAAAAAAAATATTTTCCCCTCCAAATTCTTAAAGCACCTAAAAGTTGAAGATTGAAATTTTATAAATTTCGACTAATTTCAACATTCAAACATCAATAAACAATACATGATATTGCATGTTAAAAAATAAAACACACGCAACATCTATACAAGATTTCAGGGATAGAAACAAACACATCGAAATTTGAAAACAAGAACCAAACAAATGAAAGCACATAATATAAATTTCAAATAATTTAATTCCTCAAACATCAAAAAAACAATACACGATATCATAAGTTCAAAAAGAAGAACAAGCACAACACCAGTACACGATTTCATAGATGGAAAAAAGAACAGAAAAAGAAACTCAAGAATTAAAATCGAACAAGTTAACAAAAGCAAAGTTGGACAAAGCTTCTTGTGACAAAATATTGTACAATAATTTAAAAACAAATAGCAATAAATTCACGTGAAAAATGCTCCTGACCTACCCATCACTAGAAGCAAAGCAGAAAATTTGGCCCCCCATTAAATTTTCTTTCATATTAGCAATGATTAAGACATTGTACACATTTTGTCAAAATTTGAGTTGAAAAAATAAAATAAAAAAATAAAAAATAATGAAAAAGGGTCAAAATCTTGAGACCTAAGCTTCCACATTAGCCCTAATTGATGTGGCTAAAGCGACGTGAGATTCATCGGATCCACAGTTGTTTTTGTCAGAGTGTTTTGGCCCCTTTACGACGTCGCATTTGCATTTATTTCTTCGGCGATTTCTTTGTCTAGCCGATCGTTTTCTCCTGGTTGCAATCATGTGGACTTGTAATTGATGGTCCTACGATTGATTGCCAATCGGACGGTCAAGATTGTCGAAATTTCTTGAGCTGTACAGCATTGTCAGTGGATTACCAGTGACTCAGTCCATTGGTGGACCCCGAGATGGGACCACCGTGGTCCTGGTTCTAGAGGATTACCGAGGCTAATCGGCTGCTCGTCAGTTAATCGCGGCTTTATTAGTAGTTTGATTGCTTGTTTTTCTTAGGTCGTTTGAATTGCATATATAAAATATCTGAAAATTAAAAATATAAGAGTTAAAAACTTAAGTAATTATTACCTATGCATAAAAATAACTCATGTATGTATTTGGATATGGATGATAATTAATATTTGGAAGTTTAATTATCATTTTTCTTTCTCTTTTCTCTTCTCCATTTTCCAAAGAAAAAAGTCTCAAGTAAAAAAAACTCATATCCTACATGGATAATAAAATCTCATGGTTCATGAGTTATTTTTATCCATGGGTAATAATTAATTCGGTTTTAAAAAGTAAAGATCAATGAAACAAACATTGATTTTTTATACCATTGCCAAAATCCATCTCAAAACCAGTGAAACAAACGGGGCCTTAGAGTTTTGCATTCTTTTAATGAAATACATTTATTATGGCCTCATTTGATAACCCTCTAGTTTTTTGTTTTAATTTTTTTTTTTCAAAATCCATCTCAAAACCAGTGAAACAAACAGGGCCTTAGAGTTTTGCATTCTTTTAATGAAATACATTTATTATGGCCTCATTTGATAACCCTCTAGTTTTTTGTTTTTAAAAATTTAATTTTTTTTTCTAGCTCGACAACATTTTAGGATAGAAAAAATTTGAACCTCTGACTTCTTGAATACGTACTAATTACCACTGAATTAAGCCCACTTTGGCTTTTGAAAATTGTGTTTGTTTTCTCGCAATTATCTATAATGGTTTTCATCTTCCTCACAATGGTTTTCATCTTTCTTAAATAAACATTTGAGTTCTTAGTCAAATTTCAAAAACAAAAACAAAATTTTAAAAACCACTTTTTTTAGTTTCTAAAACTTCGCTTGGTTTTTGAAAATATATGTAAAAAAAATAGATAACAAAATAAAAAAACTTATAAGTGAAAGTAGTATTTGTAGGTTTAATTTTCAAAAACCAAAGGTTATCAATCGGAACATACATTTAATTTTTTTACAACAAACGTGGGATACGAGAATTTGAACCTTCAATCTTAAGAGAATAAGTATATGTAAATTATCGTAAGCTATGTTCACTTTGACTTTAAGTTAGTTCATATGCAATTAATATAGCGTGTAACCTAAACCAATTGACCCTACAAAACACAGTCAATAACTTGTTGAATTTAAATATTATATTTACGTGAACTAAAAAAAAGTTTCACATTTTCCCCCATTTGCTTGATGACTACAACCTGTAGTAGTTCACATCCTAGCTCTGTCTATTTAGTTATTATATATTTTAAAATGTATTTTGTGGCCCACCAATCAATTTTTTTTTAGGTTAAATTACAAGTTCATTTTCATCAACTTTTAGAATTTATTGAAAATCTATCTTATATCTAACAACTTTTAATTTTGTATTTAAGAGGACAAGACCTATTCAACATGTTTAAAAAAAAAAAAAACAAAAGTCTATTAAACACAAAGTTTAATTTAATGTCTAACATAGTTGGAATCTTTCAATTTTGTGTCAACAAGTACGTGAATTTTAAAAAATGTCGAATGTGCAAATGATCTACTAGACACAAAATTTGAAAGTCCAATAATTTATTAGACACTTTGAAAATTCAATAATATATTAAGCTCAAATTAAAAAAGTACTAGACACTTTTTAAAGTTCAATAGCCTATCAAACATAGTTTTAAATGTTTAGTTAACCAAGCTCTTTGATAAAGATTTTTTTTTTTTTTTTTTGCTTTCTTGTTTTTGAAAAATGTACTTATTGTTGGCTTTTTGGCCCTTAATCTCAAATTAATTAATTTTAATTAATTAATTAATTAATATTTTGATGATAACAAACATGATTTTGTTTATTAACAATTTTAATGTTTTGAAGTGTCCATTGTGAAGATCTCAGAATAACGATTCCAACGCCTCTTGAATTACTCAAATCGAAGTTAAAACGAAGAAGTTATGGTCAAAACAATTATGAAAGAAAAATTCCCGACGCGATGACGTGGCAGCTGAATTAGCAATATTGACCAATTAGAGGGTGACACATGGAGCCTTTGGAGAAATGACATATGGTGGATTTTTGGTTGTTTTAAAATAAAATGAAAAAGAAAATTATCTTTTATTATAAATCTATATATTACTTTTAGTAAAAAAATAATAATAATAATAATTAAAAAAAAATGCTTATATGACCGTTGGTCATTATGTTTAAGTTAAAAAAAAAAAAAAATGGTCTCCCTCTCTCACACTCACAAACACACATTTCAAAAACATCTTCTTACGCACCTACTATTCTCTTACACACCTATTATCCTCTTACACACTCACCATCATCTTACACACTCATTATTCTCTTACACACCCACTATCCTTTGTTTTGTCTTTATTATTATTATTATATTAATATTTACCTTCTCTTTTAATCTTCACCATTCAACTCTCTTTTACAAATCCAATGGTTCAAATTAAATCTTGATTTTTTATTCATTTCCCTCTTCTATAAATACCATCATCTTCTCCAATTTTCACATAACAAGTTTTCATAATTTTCATCCTCCAAATTCTCAAACTTCCATTGTTGTTCTCTCCAAAGCTTTCACTTTTCTTTTCATTTTTTCTTGAGAGAGAATTATTGTATAGTGAGGATTGATTTGTGAGAGTTAAATTTGTAGATCTACTCTTTGAGAGAGTTTTCTCCATCTTGTTCTTTCAACTTCAAATCCATTGTAAGGGTTTCTCTTGATCCCGAAAAAGAGAGGTTGTAACGGTTTGATCCTAAACCGTGGAAAGGATCGGGTTTTGTTCTTGAGCCCGGAAAAGGAACATTGTAACGGTTGGACTCTAAGCCGTGGAAAGGGTCGTTGTTCTAGTGAAATACCCAAGAGGAGCTTGGGGAGTGGAGTAGGCCGGGTTGTGCCGAACCACTATAAAATTTCCGGTGCCAATTTCTCTATCCCTATCTTATTTCATTTTTGCAATTAATTTGTTGTTATATTATATTGCATAAAATTAATTATTCTTGTATGTCTATTTTGGTTGGTACAATTTTATCTTTACATATTCTTTACCAATCTTGCTTTTAGAATTAAATAGGGTGTTTGAAATTGTTAGATTTAATTTCTTGTTTAATTTGAGGTGAATTTATTTGCATGATTTATTGTTTAAATTAATTATTGCAAAAAGTGTGTTAATTTGTTTAATTGGGCCCACATTAGGAAAAAGTTTTATAAAGTTTAAATAAACCCTATTCACCCCCCTCTAGGGTTGCCATACCGATCCTACACTTATTTCTTTATTATTTATTTTATGTGGTTTTCGCCTTTCTTAACAAAACATTAGAATTCTCAGCTAAGTTCAAAAAAAAAAAAGTTTTTAAAAACTATTTTATTTTAGTTTTCAAAATTTAGCTTGCATTTGAAAAACATATTTAAAAATAGATAACATAACAAATAAACAAAAATTCACAGGTAAAAGTAGTATTTGTAAGTTTAATAAAACAAAAATTCAAATGGTTATTAAAAATTTCTTTTAAAAAAAAGGTTATTAAATTGGCCTAATTTTTTTTATACAATTAAAGATAATTCATGAAATAAAAGACTGTAAAGTTTTTTTTTTTTGGAGGGTTGAATATTTTATTTAAAACAGTAAAAAGCAAAGGAGAGCTCAAAAGACCATGTAAATCGTGGTCATTATCGTTAGTTAAAGCAGTAGCAGACCGAGATTAGACCTACAGTCGTTTTAATAAAGTGGAAATTTCTCCTAATCATATTTCCTGGATTTGCGCTGTTCCATGCTTTTGCAACAACTACAATGCGTTTTTAATTTCTGCTTGAGATCACAATCCCATGCGCCCTTGCCTATTTTCCAACTATGAGCTCGTGATTTGCTAGCCTTAACATTTCTCAATTATTTGACAGTGACAGGTGTTGAATTAATTGTCACTTAAATGTGAGTTTTTTTTTTTTTTTCCCTTTCTTTCTTTCTTTTTTGTTTTATTTTAAAACAAACGTTTAATTGAAATAATTTGGATGAAAATTCAAGACTAATAAAAGTTTCTTTTTTCTTTTTTGAAAAAAATCAATTTTGACCCAAAAAATTATAAGTTGCATCAATTTAAACCCTAAAATTTTAATTTCATTAAATTGTACCTCAAACTTTGATAAATGTTGCAATCTTAACCTCAACCTTTAAAAAGTTATGCAATTTTAACCCTCTAATAAATTATCGGTTCAAATATCGTTAAAAGAAGTTTTATCTTATGCGTTCAATGAATTACAAAACATATATATGATATGAACTTGATAAAATTTTAGAAAAAAAACTATATTATAGCTTTTTTTTATTATTTTGGTTGAAGTTTATGAATTTTGACAAAATTATTTAATCGTTAATTTGTGCTTTGGTCAACCTTATTTATGTGCAAAACTTTGTTTTAATGAAATTAATAAGTTTATGAATATTTTTCATTGTTTTTTTATTAAAAACAGTGAGTGAATTAGTGGAATTTGAACTGAGGGTAAAAATTGTTATACTTATTTAAGTTAATGGTTTAATTTGATGAAATTGAAAGTTTAAGGTCCAAATTGATACAACCTCACCGATTTAAGGTCAAATTTAGTTTTTTTTTTCTTTCTTAATACAACAAATGTTGAATATAAAAATTTGAACCTCTGACCAAGACCGAAATTATCGGTCTACACATAAGTTCTCATATTAAGTAATTTTTTTTAACTATCTTTAGTAAAATTAATTTTATATATATATAATCTTTAGTAATTTTTTTAAACTATCTTTAGTAAAATTAATTGCGTAAAAAACACTTAATTCTATTTAAAAAATCTTAAATATTTCAAATCTCATTATTTGCTTATATATTTAGTTGGATAATTTTAAAATGGTTTCTTATAATTTTGTGATTATTATTATTTAATTTTTTTACAACATTAATATTACTTAATCTAAATATTATATATCAATGCATTTAAAATTATATTATGAAGGTTAAAGAACAAGTTTAATCCTTGATTTTAAAATTTTTGTCTAATTTGTCCTTAAACTTTCCATTTTATGTATAATAAGTTTTTTAACTTTAAAAATGTCTAATAGATTCATGAACTTTCAATTAGATACAAAATTATGTTGAATAGGTTAAGGACTTACTAGACAAAATTAGATACAAAATTATAATTTAACCTAATATGAGCTTATGTCTCCCTGATATAAAGTTCTGAATCCGTCACTGAGAAGGAGTATATGTCAATTATTACTGAGCTATGCTAATGTAGTTACTAGTTTAGTTATGACTAGGTCGACAATTAAATTTAAAAAAAATATATTAGATGGATACACATTTAAAAATTTATAATCATCTTTTAGCTCTTCCTAGTGATATGTATAGATGTTAATATTAACAAAAAAATGATATTTTTTGGAATATCAATAAAAAGATATATATATTTGAAGGGGGGAGAATTAATACCTATTGATGTTTAGATATTTTTATGAAAACATTGACAAAGTTAAGGTCTTCCATTTTTGTTGATGCTAACATTTAACTAGCTAAATGGATGGGAAGCATTTATGTATTTTTGTTGGGGATGGTAAAATTTTGAATGAGGCTCATAAATATGGCATTGACAATTATTGATTTGATATTGTATCCAAGGATGCATGTCTTGCCCCAACATAGACCTATGAATCTAACTTTTTTCTTTTTTTAGTACAACAAATGTGAGGTATGCGAATTTGAACATCCGACCTCAAGAGACATAGTACATGCAATTACCAATGAGTTATGCTTACTTTGACACTTATATATATTATTTATTAATATTTCTTAGTTAAATTAAATGTTTGGTGCATGAATTTCAAGTCTATGTCTAATAGGTAGAACCCTAAACTTTCTATTTTGTCACTATTAGGTCTCCGAATTTTAAAAGTGTGTAACACATCCTTCAACTTCAAATTTTGTGTCTAGTAGATCCCTAGCATATCAAACATTTTTAAAAATCAACATATCTATTTGAAAAGAAAATTGAATTTCATGTCTACGAGGATCCTTAAACTTTTAATTTTATATATAACAGATTTATGAATTTTAATAGATGTCGAATAAGTTAATGACTTATTAGATACAATATTGGAAGTTCATAAATCTATGGACACTTTTAAAGTTTATGGACATGATAAACACAAATAAAAAATTTAAATGATTAAACTTACCATTTAATCTTAATAAATTAATAAACATACTCTATCTATTTATAATTTGAACTTAGGAAGGATTTTAGAAATTTATTTTGTCTACTTTTGAGCATGAAAGATCTAATTGGTTAAATTTGTACTTTAAAAACATATTTGGTCTCTATACTTTTAATGAAATAACAATTTAACCCTTAAACTTTAACACATAACAAACTTAGTCTTTTTAGTTTAAATCCATAATGATCATAGTCCATGAACTTTAATTTCTAATAATGTAGTCTCTATAATTTAAAATTTGTAATAAATTAGTTCTATGTTGGAAAAAAATTCATTCAGTTGTGATGGAGTTTTAAAATTGGATTAGATATTATTATTTAGGAAATTTGAAGCCCACACGAAGATAGACAGAGAGAGCCTCTACGACTCAACTCTATCATGCCCATACTATTTCTAATGTCTCTATGCAAATATTGAAGATAGAATGGTGGTCCTAATACTAGTTGTATTTTTGTTATTTCCCCCTCGAGGCTATCATATTGGTTGATACATTTTATCATACGTATGCAACTTGCAACACATGCTTAATTTACGACGAAGATTGCGTGTCCAAAGAGAATGTCTTTAACGATATATGTTCGATTTTTTATTTTTTATTTTGATAAAGCTCCACTCGTATCTGTTGACTGTCACACTTTGTCTTAAACTATCTTTTATTTTTTTTTCTTATGAGTTCAACAATACTTGAGATATGATATTCAAACTTCTGACCTCTTGATCAAAGGTACGTGTCAATTACTATTGAGTTATACTCACTATAGCTTAAGTCTTATGAGTTCAACAATACTTGAGATAGGAGATTCAAACTTCTTACCTCCTGATCGAAGGTACGCGTTAATTTCTATTGAGTTATGCTCACTCTAGCTCAAGTATCTTTTACTTTTAGCTTGGTAACACATAATTTTTCTATCCTCCAATATCACATTAGTGATTTAATGTTAGTTATCAAATTTTTTGGTTAAAATATCATTTTAGTTTATGTACTTTGGGATGCATTCTATTTTAATATTGTACTTTCAAATGTTCAAATTTAGTCTATTTACTTTCAATAAATCTTAAAATTAGTCATCGTGGTTAATTTGAAGTTAATTTTTATTGAATTTAGTAAAATTATAATAATAATTTCCATGAACATAAAGACACAATGTGAATATATTTTCAAATTTTATAGAGGAAAAATTAATAGAGTTTTTTTTTTTTTTTTTTTTGAAAAAATAAACCACAAACTAAAATAGTATTTTAACATTTATTGAGACTATATGGAGACTAAAATTAGACATTAAAAGTACCATGATTAAAATAGAACAAATTCTAAAATACAAAGATCATAATATTTTAACCTAAAACTTTTATGTGCATGGGACTTTGAAATATTTTAACATGTTTTTATATTTTTGTTTAAAAGTTAAATTTTAGCCCATTCGATAAAACTTAATTTTTTAATCATGACAGCCTGATTAAAATTTTATGGACATTTTAATTTCAACGTGGTTTATTTTTATTCTAGAAAATAAATACTATTTTATTTTGAATAAAAGTAGATGTTTGTTTAAAATTTCTAAGTTATATAAAAGATAAACAAGTCCAAAATAATTGAAAATTATTATAACTTTTAATATAGTAAATATGTTATTATTAAAATGTAACTTTTTGGGTGTAAATCTTCCACCATTTTAGGTGGTTGCATGTATGGGATTCATTAATCTCTTAAAATATCCCATTAATTAAAAAAAATGAAGTCCTTAATTTACTAAACAAGCCAAGAAAATTTATTTATATTGAAGACATTTACACGAAAAATTTAAATTTTTCATTAATTTTAATACATTTTTTTAAACAAAATATACAAAATGAAAAAATAATGATGGGCCAAAGTGAGCATAGCCCAATAGTAATTGACATGTACTATTTTTCTTGAGATCGAATGTTTAAATCCTCATTATTTTATTGTAAAAAGAAAAAAGAAAAATAATAACTGAAATACAAAGTTGCAATATGAAATAGAAATTAATAAAAGAAAAAATATATAATGAAAGTGGGATACAGCTTCCAAATTGGCATAATTTATTTCGTTTCAATTTCAACTAATATGACAGAGATATATGCACTTTATTTAAATTAGTTGTTTTATAAACTGTTCAATAAACTTTGAGAACTACTTTATAGAAATACTGCTTCTATAATTGGTCTGTCTTCTTTTTAAAATATTATACTTTTTTGCATTTCAATCATTGTCCATCAGAGAATGTTGCCAAATATAAATTAATTTTTAATTAAAGAAATTAATTCATTTCAAAGATTTTGAAAATAGCACGTTCTCGAGAAAGAATAGAATACGGTAAAGAGAGAGACAATTAAAAAGAAAAATACAACGGTATTCAAACATTTTTTAAAAGAGTTATTCAAACATTTTTTTTATTAGTAATAGTAATAAAAATAAATAAATTCTATTCCATAAGTCATAACATAATTTTAATATGTATTTTAAAAATGTCATTGACTTTTCATTTTTTTTTTCAGATATTGCGTAAGTGTGATTTTTTAGTGTCCTTTCCATTACATTTGAGTTTAAGTTTTGACTTAGATTCAAGAATTTTTGTAAATTTTTTTTTTGCTACATTTGAAAATAGTAATGTATTTTTCTGTTATGTAAACATGTCTCGTATTTGGCTTGTGAATTTTGTTGATACAATAATTTGGTTACAAGTCCACGTCAACCTTGAACGGGAGTGACAAGTTGAAGAGTCGAGATAACCTGCAAGGAAGACTTTCACACCGGTGTAGTGTTGTGTGTCCAACACACTTCAATGCGAATAGTATTACAATTTCAATCAATTTAGACCACTGATTAGTTATTCATAACTATTTTTATTTATCCATTTAAAATTAACTCAAAATTGCCTAAATAACATTATTTTTCTCACAATGTTCTATCAAAGTAGCAAGAAAAATTATATGTATTTCTTCCTATATAAGTAAAGAA
Organism: Trichosanthes truncata; assembly: GCA_033996785.1. Lineage (NCBI taxonomy): Eukaryota > Viridiplantae > Streptophyta > Magnoliopsida > Cucurbitales > Cucurbitaceae > Trichosanthes > Trichosanthes truncata. The sequence goes on from MU867259.1 coordinate 58,313,410, forward strand.
AAATAGACGAAGAATAGAAAATGAAAACTGCTCATATTAATGCAAATCACCAGTGCCTACTTGATCATAATTTCTTTTAATATTGTCTCAATCTCTACATTTAAAAAAAAATTACACACATGTGAAAATTATGCATTAAAGGTTTAAAAATATAATTTAATGAATGGTCTAAATTAATTCCCTTTTGAAAGTTATAATTTAAAATTATTTAACCTGCAAAGCTTAGGAGAGGGGTATAAATTATTATTATTATTATTTATTCCTAGTTGAGAACAATAGAAAATAATTTGGCATCCATAGTTTGCTTGATTTGTCTCTATCGTATAAAACTCATATTGACTTGCAACGGACATTAAGAATCCCATCCCTTGATTGAATGAACATGTTGCCACATAAACTTAGAGAAAAAAACTCTCTTCCTTATGAGCTTAGACATTGAATATTCCAGGCGTTTCTAACGCTTTTACATGTTACATTTTATTTTATTTTTTGAGATCAACCACATTTGAGAGTGGGAGATTTGAACTCTTGACATCTTGATCGAAAATACGTACCAATTATCGATGAACTATGCTCACTTTAACATGTTACATTTTATTATTATTATATTTTTTGTTGGAGATATTTTACACGTTACAGTTACATTGGTCATAATTTTGTGTCCGTAAATACGTTGGAATATTTTTAACAGTATGTATGATATAATAATGTGGGACGGACACAATTCTTTTTCAAAATATTTTTATCCACGTCATAGGGTGTTTGAAATTTCCAAATAAATAATTGTCCTTTCGTTTTCTTATATCAAGACATTTGATACGATATGATATGATATATTTGACATGAAATATTTATTTATTTATTTTTCTAATTCAATATAAATGATAGAGAATATTTAAGCTATGATTAGAACTACCGAGTTATCCAAATCTATATATAGATATATATGTAACATTACCGTTCAAGTAGATAATGATTCAAGCATCTAGCTAACCTCTACAAGAATTTATTAAAGTTTTGATAAATTGATTGATGCAAAAAATGGGTGAGTTATTACTACTCGACTATTATAACATAAGTTATTATTATTTTTTTTAAATGATGGTCAAATTTGTGGAATAATAGAGGTATAAATTAGATTCTAAAAAGAAAACTGTACTAAAAGATATTAATTAATTGAATATCTCCACTTGAACACAAAAAAAAAATAGGAAAAAAAAAGTAGAAAAGAAAAGAAGATTGGTTCCAAGTCAATTTATGGAAACTGGGAGATTGATTCAATTTGATCAGTGTGGAATTGGTTGATTTTAGTCGATCAAATAAATGTGCTTAAATCAAGCTTCTCAATACCAATGAGATGTTAATGCCAACTTGAGCATATTTCAACATATTCCTTCTATTAAAATGAGATGTTAATGCCAACTTGAGCATATTTCAACATATTCCTTCTATTAAAAGGTTATAAATTTTTGGTTCAATTATAAAAAATATCCCTAAATTGTGTACCTTGTTTTAAAAATACCATTGAACTTTCAAAAGTTTCATTAATATCCTTAAACTTTTAAAAAGTTTAAAAGATATCCTTACGGTTAGTTTTGGATGGAAATTATTAGTACTTTGTTTCAAAAATACCCATAAACTTTCAAAAGTTTAATTAATACACTTAAACTTTAAGAAAAAGTTTAAAAATACCCTTACCGTTAATATATGAACAAAAATCGTTAGTACATCGTTTTAAAAATACCTCTGAACTTTCAAAAGTTGCTTTAATACCCTTAACCTTACAAAAAAGTTAAAAAAAAAAAGTACTCTTACCATTAGTATATGGACGAAAATTGTTTATCTACACCCCATTACCTTTCTCGTCTATTTCCTCTCTATCACGATTTATTTCAATTCATGGCTTAACACTTCTCTACTTTTCCTCTTTTTTTTCCTTCATTTTTCAATACCCTCTTACTCTCTTCGTCAATTATTCAATCTCTAAAACTTCCCCCATTTATCATCTCTTCTTAAATATTAGAACTTTAAATAAACATGAGGAACTCTCTCATTTCTAAGTATGCCTAAACACAAATATAAGAAATTTCAACACCCAAATAGTCAATGTCTTTGAAGTTATATTGAGTTAGAAAAAAACCAATTTGCAAACAATTCATATAGATACTCTTTCTTTTCTTTTCTTTTTTTCTTTTCATTTGTCCAATTCTCAATCATGAAGAACCTTCTTAATTGACCACAACAAATAAACTAATTTGAACTACAAAAATTATTAATAAAATATTCACCCGCTATAAATTTGGTAATGTATATGCTTTCTTTTTTTTTTTTCCCTCCCACTAGGTGTCTGCAAAATTATGACTCAAATTCTCAACATGTGTCTCTTTTCGTGTATTAAACCCAAATGTACTAAATCAAATTACTAACATACAACCTTGTTAAAGCATTTAAATCCTAAGGTCCCTTGTGAAGGGAATAATCAAATTAAACGCACAACATAAATATTGGAATCGACTTTGATTTTGTTTAGAATTAAACAATAAAAATTAAGGTTAAACAAAACATACCTGAAAATAATATGGAGAATATTCTGGAAGGTATTTTTATCCTTGTGCTTCAACTCCAATGATGTTGAATTTCAAGACTTTCACAAAGTTTTCCTTGCTATGATTTTAAGACTTCCACAAAGTCTTCATGCAGTGACTCGAAGAAAGAACCAAGAGGTTTGTGGGAATCTTTTAGAAAATAGAATGAGAGAATGAAGGGAGAATTCTCTAGAGTTTTTTTTTTTATTTGGAATGCACACGAATGGCTCACCCCTAGGACCCTAATTATAGTGGCCTAGGAAAAATAATTAAATAATATTTTTTAATATATAATATATTAAAATTTATTTATCTAACCAATTTGAATCATATTCAAATCTTTCCAAATTCTCCTACAACATCTATTTCCTTGTTTAAATCTAATTCAAAATTAATAAATATATTTTCTTCAATGTATATTAATCAAGGTTCGAAATGTCGATGTCGATGGAAATATCGAGGTCCAAATTTTATGGAAATGTCGATGGAAATGGAAATGTCGATGGAAATTTCGGGAGAATTTACGGAAATCGTGGAAATTGATAAAAATTGTTTGAATTAGCCAATGAAACTTTGATTGTGGCTTAATTAGACTATAATTGACCATTTCTAAGCATTACATCTAAAAACAAAGATAATATTTAGATATAAATATCAATTGAATATTTGAATTGTCGATGCGAGCAGGAATTTGAGAAAAAAAATATAGATATTGATTAAAATTATTTGAGTATTTCATGAAACTTTAATTATGGCTTAATTATACCATATTGATTTATTTTAACATCATATAATATATGTAAATTATATGTAATATTTATATTCAATGAGACTTTAATTATGATGATTTAATCAAACTAAGTATAATTAACCATTCATAAATCCTAATTGACTACATAAAATAATATTAAATATTGGTAATTAGAGTAAATTGTTTAATATAAAATGTACATGTCTAATACCAAAAAGATGATCTTGGAGCATCTAATCCAGAATCTTGATAATTCTGATAAAAATTACAAAAAAGAGAGGTGATGGATGGAGTGTGTAAGTGTAGAATGTAGATAACTTTTTCCCTTTTTAAATTTGAATATTAATTTGTTTTATTGTTTATTGTTTATAAAAAAAATAATACATAAAAAACAAAAAAGAGAGGTGATGGATGGAGTGTGTAAGTGTAGAATGTAGATAACTTTTTCCCTTTTTAAATTTGAATATTAATTTGTTTCATTGTTTATTGTTTATAAAAAAAAAATAATACATAAAAAACAAAAAAGTAATTCAGTATGCAAATTTGACCATTTTACATTTAAAAAAAAAAAAAAAACGAAATATCGACGACATGTCGTCGAAAGAGGGGGGGAAACGACATCCCCCCCCCCCCCCCCCAACGACATGTCGAGTCGGTCGACATGTCGACATGTCGGTCGACATTTCGACATGTCGACCGACATTTTATACTATGATATTAATACATAAATAATTTCTTTAATATTTAATGTATCACATACAATAAATATGTTTTTCCTCATTTAATATATCAAATATATTAAAATTTAATTCGAACATTTTAAAATTTATCTCAACGAAATTGATCCCTAGTTGTTTATATGAGCTAGCAAGGTGACTTTATGAACCTATAGATTATAAGCTCTAATGATACAAAATTAATTAATTAATTAAACTATTTAATAAATTAATTTTTATTCATTAACTCTATGTCAATCCACTATAGATCTAGAGTTGCACTCTTATGTACTGTAGGACAAGTTTAGTGCATGGATATAATCACTACATGTAAGTCGATCATTCACGAGTTGTTTGTAATTACAGCTTGGTCAAAAATTATGTTTTACCCCTGTAGTTACATATTGCACCTTAAGTACCATTGATCATCTAATGAACAATTTGTTTATGATCTAACCATAAACTAAGTTCCTCTCGGGCCAGTGAGAGGGTGGGGCCCCATTGTTCAAGTCCCGAAATCAACACTTAATTGAACTACTCATCTACTTACCTTATATGAGAATGAATTAATTATATCTTGTGAGATTATGTTCCCAACTTCCTATTTGGTAAAATTCCTAAGATAGTAGGCATATTGAATCGGCTACAAAAGCCACTCTCACCCACGAAAATCAAAGGACAAGCCCTTACAGGCAGGAGTTCATAACTCACTCAAGATTGAGATCGAGTCGCATATGATCATCTTGATGAAATATTAATCTTCTCAATTAACGGATTTATAAAGAAAAATTAAATATTTTGTGGTTCAGTCTTATACAAACTCATTGTATAAGATACCCCCGCTCATATGTCTCCACATGAATGTTTTTGACCAAATCATTTGTAACTATTACAAAGTAGGCCATATCAATAGTGTTACAAAGATAAAACACCCAACCTTGTCCATATATTATGACTATTTAGGTTATTTATTGAATACGATCATCCTGTATGTCAAGCACATACTATTCAATATTAATACTAATAACCTTGAATTTTTCATATAATGGATAATATTATATTACAAATAAAACGATCAAAATTATTATTAATTATTAAATAAATAAATAATTACGATACTTTAGGGCATAAATCCCAACACCTTGGTGGTTCCATTATTCTCCTTTCTTCTTGTTATAGTCTATATACCTTGATTGAAGGAGGTAGTTTTAGAGATTGAAAAATGGAAGAAGATAGCAAAGATGATATTGAAAAAGAAAGGAAAAAGAAAAGAGGAAAAGTAGAGATGTGTTTGGCCATAGATTGAAGCAAATCAAGAGAGAGAAAAAAATGTAAGAGGAAGGTAATGGAGTGTAGATAAACGATTTTCGTCCATATACTAATGGTAATAACATTTTTTAACTTTTTTTTCAAAGGTTAAGGGTATTAATGCAACTTTTGAAAGTTCAGAGGTATTTTTAAAACGAGGTACTAAAACGATTTTTGTCCATATATCAACGGTAAGAGTATTTTTGAATTTTTTTTTTTTGAAAAATTAAGGGTATTAATGAAACTTTTGAAAGTTTAGGGGTATTTTTGAAATAAAATACTAACAATTCCATCAAAAAACTAACGGTAAGAGTTTTTTTGAAAGTTTATGAGCATTAATGAAACTTTTGAAAGTTCATGAATATTTTTGAAACAAAATACAAAGTTTAGGGGTATTTTCTATAATTTAGCCTAAATTTTTTCTACTCTCATATGTTGTTGAACTCAAAAAATAAAATATACATATTGATATGTGTTAAATCACTAATCTAACCAAAAAACTTAAGCTAATGAATCATGGTAAATTTTTAACATTAATTTGAGAGGAAATGAGATTACAGAAGTTCGAATACAAGACCTTCTGCAATGATACAATGTTAAGCCACCACTGAATTCAAAAACTTAAATTGATGGATTATGATAATTTTAGTTATGTCACACTCTAACCATATGATATTATTATAGAATCTATATCGATTTTTTAAATTAAACATATTCAACTCGATTACACCACTGCACAACAACTCAACAGTATATTTTGAAGGCCCGCAACAATTTTTATATTTTAAGAACTATAGGTCAGTTTGAACATGATTTTGATTTGATAATACTTTTACTTTTTTTTAATCAATAATACTTTTACTTTTAGTTTTCTACTTTATAAAAAAATCATTTACTTATAAAATAATCTGAATTTTTAACCAAATTCATTTTTTAAAACCAATTTTTAGTTTTTAGAAGTTAAAAGACCAAAAAAGCCCTCATCCATCAAATCTCGTGACGTGGCACATTATCAAGCGTACAAAGACAAATTTTAAACCGCAGTGGATTATTTTAACCAAGGTTAACAACGTAACTTCCTCAGCCGGCTTCTCATCGACTCTGCAAAGGCGTTCTCAAACAGTCCACGTGCTGCAAAACCATTGGTCAACTACTTTTAAAACCAATATTTTCTTCCCTCCGTTTTTGTCCTGATATAAAGAAAAAAGAAAAAGAAAATAAAAAAAAAAAGAGAGAGAGAGAAAAAAATTAATCTTCATTATCACTGTTTCTCACTTCCAACTCGTATAGCAGAATCTCACCTCCCCATTAATGGCTACAATACGGCTCATATTTTCATCTACTCTCCTTTTCTCCTTTCCTTTTCATTCACTTATCTTTCTCTTCTTTATATAAATCTTGCTCTGCAATTTTCTTCCAAATTTCATCGACCATGGCCACCGAGTTTTCCAACTGCGTCGAGTACGGTCTCCATTTGTCGAAGCGAATTTACTATGGAAAAGGATCGGCGCCGGCAGCTCTGGCGAGGCAAATGTCGAGGGCGTCGGAGGACTACCTTCCGACGGCTCCGCTGGTGTACGCCGTCATACCGGAGCCGACGATTGTGGACAATCCGGATGTTCCGAGCTACCAGCCTTACGTGCACGGGCGTTGCGTACCGCCGGCGTTGATTCCGCTGCATATGAATGGAGTTGCCATGGAAATCGATTGCTGTTTCGATACTGCGTTCATTGGCGTTAGCGGAACGTGGCGCGTGCATTGCGTGATGGCGGGGAAAGGCTGTGAGTGCCTTGTCGCGGTGCCGATAGGAGAGCAGGTAGCGAGATTTTTCTCCATTATATTCTGAAACGTTGAATTTATTGGTTTTGGTCGTACTGGTCAATCTTTAGTCCTGATTCATCGCTCGAACGGGAGAGATTGTTTGTGCGAGTTCTGAAATTAATCTTATTGCAGCTGTAGCAACGTAAGTGATTCTGAAAACCGATTTTGAAAATGCTCTGTTAAGTTTTGCATTCTGAAATTGATTTGGAGCCTGAATCGATTTGAAGTTCATCTTTCAAATTGACTCCAATATTATTTTAATTGAGCTTCTGCAAGGTTAATTAATCAATCTAACGTAACAGAGCTTCTCTTTGTTGATCGTATACCTGAATGAATGTTAAAGAGCGGTCGATTGTTAAATTCTTCCTCCAATTTCTTGGGACTTGCGCATCCATGACAAGCTGCATAAGTCCCTTTCCTTCAACATTCCATTTTTGTTTTTCGTTCTGAAGAACAACATTGTGGCTAACAGGGTTCACTTCTAGGTGTTGAAGTCGATGTTACTGGAACGTCACATCGCACTGAATTAGTCTCCATGGAAGATGCGGAAGCTATAGAGAAACTGGCAAAATCTGGAGATGGGAAGTTTCTGAAAGGGCGTCGGATATACACATTAAAAATCCCCAAGGTTACATCGCTTTAATCTTCTTTAATTTTTTCATCAGAATTTTCTGTTCATCCTACCTCAAGGGTAAATAAGATATAATTGTGCTCCAGGTCGATGGTGGCTGTACTCTTTCAGTTCGAATGAATTGGTCCCAGAGAATACCATACCTTGATGATCTCTTCTGTCTCAGTGTACCTTTCAATTTTCCAGCATATTTAGTTCCTCCTGGGAAAAAGATCAAGAATATTCAAAAGATCTTGCTGCATATAAATTCGGGTATTTCGTCAGAAGTTGTATGTAAATATACTAGCCATCCGATGAAGGTAATATAAAAGTCTTACAAGATAATATTGCTTTTCAGAATTTACCTAATATGACTGGATTTTTATTATCTTCAAGATACTGAGACGTGAAGTTGGCAACTTAAGTTTCTCAAACGAAGCAGATGTCTCAGCATGGTCAAATATGGATTTTGATCTTTCGTACTCTGTAAGCATCGATGCTTTTTTTTTCTTATAGCTCACACCCATTAGGAAAAACTGGAAGATTTTTTTTTTTTTTTTTTTCTTTTGGGGTTTTGAGAAAAGCAAAACTGCGGAATGCAGTTGTTAAAATTTAGTTTCTACCCTATTGGCAGATTTCTCCTAGTGACTTGTTTGGTGGTGTGCTGCTGCAATCGCCGTCTCTTCATGATTTTGATCAAAGAGAGATGTTTTGTCTCTACATCTTTCCCGGTCAGAACCAGAACCGGAAGGTTTGTTAGTTCCTCTTTCCAGTTATATTTTCTAGAGAAATTTAGTTATCTCACCCAGTTCTTTTTTAAACTTTTGTTTGATATTACATAATACAGGACAATAATTTGAACCTGCCATTCCTAGAAGAGGAAGAGATGTCTTAATCACTTAAATACGCATAGTTTGATAGTCTAAATCCAAGTCACCTGATATTTACTCAGTTCATTGAAAACGGTAATTTACTTGACTAATATATTGAATTCGATCGCAACTTTTGGATAATCGAGAAGTTTGAAACGCATTGGGAGGTGAAATAAACTAAAACGTATTAGTTACTTAACTCACTGTCATCATACCTCTTCGAGCCAGTATCTAGTCCAGGCCCTTCTTATTTTCTTTGGTTACTTGACAATTTATTTTGTGTCATTGATTTGGTGGGTCCTATGTTAACGTCTTTCTGTTTCATTATTAGGTTTTCAGGAAGGAGGTAGTATTTATTATTGACATAAGTGGAAGCATGAAGGGTGGTCCTCTCGAGAGCACAAAGCGTGTAGTCCTTGCATCACTTTTGAAGTTGAGTCCTGAAGATACATTTAACATAATAGGGTTCAATGGAGACACTAAATTATTTTCATTATCAATGGAGCAAGCAACCAGCGAAGCAATTACAAGGGCAACAGAGTGGATTGACGCTAATCTAGTAGCTAATGGTGGTACTAACATCCTGGTTCCCATGGAACAGGTAACGTTAGCTCATAAGCATTAACTACATTAATACTTTTCATTGAGAATTTCAGAAGCCACGTTTTTCTAATCTAATATAATAAATGGGAATTTAGTTGCTGAGAGCCAAGTAAGTTCGGATTTTTAAAAAATAGAAGTTATAAAAGTGAGGTTGGAATTTGAACTTTTGACTATAAAGAGGATACTAATGATTTAACCCAATGAATTAGGCTTATATTGGCAATTAAGTTTGTGTTTAACATTTTTCATTTGGTCATCTTCATATAGGTTTTTGGTTCATAGTGTTATTCTATTACAGGCCATAAAGATGTTGGCTGAAACCGGCAATTCAATCCCCCTCATTTTTCTCATTACCGATGGTTCTGTTGATAATGAGAGAGAAATATATAATCTTGTGAAAGCTTCTTTGAAGAGTGGAAAGACAATCTCTCCTCGTTTGTGTACTTTTGGCATTGGTAAGTACTTGCACTACTGTTCTTAATGTATTTTTCTTTTAAGAAACACTTGACATCCTGTGTAAAAACCTTTAAATAGAAAATAAATCCCAATTACTTAACCAGCGTAATCTTTAAGTTCTGCCTAAATTCAAGTCCTTGAAGAAAAAGAGTTTGCCACCTAACATTATTGTCAGAGAGGACCCACAAAAAGTGAATCAAATCGATGACAATGTTGCCTCAATTATTAGTCACGTCTAAGGACACTCTCAGGGCAGGGCCTGTAACTGTTATTAAATTTACTAAACTTTTTTGATTTTAACCTACGTATTGATTTGGGGAAAAGAACATTTGGTCAAATATGAGGTACATGATTAGTTTCTTCAACTTTTCCTTTTTCACTGTTAGGTAGTCAACTTCACCGCATGAACAAAACTTTATTAATTACCAAAGACCCACCAAAACTTACTATAGTACTGAATGGTATTTAAATTGTAGATTAACTATTGGAGATTTTATAGAATTTCCATTTTATGGTTTCCTTTCGCTCATTAACTGCTTCCGCCAATTTATTTGGCTTATCTAAAATGTGAACAGTTACGTCCATTCGATCTGAAATTTTACGTTTATTGATGTTTAAAGCTTTTCCCAGGTACATATTGTAACCATTACTTCCTACAAATGCTATCAGAAATTGGGAGGGGGATTTATGATGCTGCTTATGATGTAGGTGAATATCTCTTTCTCTGACTTGGTTTGGTCATTGATGTAATGATCAAAAAACATTTATGAGGGAGCGGGGGAAAAAATTTCCACAAACTAAAAATTTCCCGTCCCCGTTTATTTTTTTTATATTTTATATTTTATTTTTTAATATATATATGTATATATGTGTATAAGTATATATATATCATTTAAAATTTTATTGTTAATGATTTAGATAATTTGATATGTTTGAATTATATATATGGATTAATTAGATGATTTGGTATGAAATGTTGTTTTGTTCTTATTAGGAGGTTTAAGAATTTTATTTTAAATAGAGAATTTTTTTTATAGAAAATTAACTATTTAAATGAAGATTTTTCGTGAATAATTAATAATGTAATTGAAAATTAATGAATATTTCTCCATGGAAGTTAACTATTTGAAAATTTATCAAAAGAATTATTTGATTCTTAAAAAAAGAAAAAAAAAACTAAATAGTAAATAATTCTCCGGGGAACTCGATCCCTGTGAATTCCCCACGGAGAATCCCGACCCCGATACCCACAAAATTTAATGAGAATTTTGCAGAGATGAGAATTCAAATGGGAGGTGGGGACGGGAATGGGGAGCCATCCCTGTCCTCGCCCACTCTGTGGACATCCCTACATTTACCATGGCCTTCCATCGTTCTTGTGGTACTCCCGTAATTTTCTTGTATTGAAGCAGTAAACCGTTTCGAAAGGAATAAAATTTGGCTCCATAAAAAATCCCATCGGTCCTTTGATAATAGGGTGTTGTTCATTAAACTAAAAATCATATTTCATGCGAACAAAATCATAATAGCAGCCTTAATTAATATTTATATAATTAAACAATAAGCTAAACAAAAAATACACACAAAATAAGCCACGATTTTTCCTTCTGTTTTGGCGGTTAATTATAAGTAAAAATCGTTTATGTTTTCAGTCTTCAATTTTCAATTTTTTTAGAGTGTTCGTCCATCTAAATTCGAGGCTTAATTTCTTCGTCTTTTTGTAAAAAGAAAAAAGAAGAAAATTACGGGAAGTGTTCTAAACTCAATTATGTTTTAATAAAATATTCACTATTTTGCCAGATTTGATTGATTCTCGGTTCCAGACATTATTCACAAAAGCCTCATCGCTCTTTCTCGCCAACATCACGGTGGATGCTTTCAAGGATCTTGGTTCCCTTGAGGTTCACAATTCTTGAACAACTCCTTTCTGTTGTCAGCTGTACCTTTTAAAGTCGCTATCTTTCTTCCACATAGCCACTACTTTCTTATTTTCGGACTGTATCTTGACATTCCTTTCCAACATGATGCTGTTGTGTAGTTGTTTCCCACTCAAATTCCAGACCTTGCATGTGGAAGCCCGTTGATAATATCAGGCCGATACAATGGAAGCTTTCCAGAATCTTTTAAAGTTAGTGGCACCTCAGCGGATATGAGCAATTCCACAATCCATCTCAAACCTCAAAGAGCGAAAGAACTGCTTCTTGACAGGGTACTGCTTCTTCCTTCCTGCTTCATATACTATTCGTTAATGAATTAGTACAAAGGATGATCAATCATAATTTTCTTTTTGGGGTTTCTTCGGTCCGACAAAGATTTTGGTATTATAGTTGTTTCTTTAGAAGACACAACTTCGGCCTTGCATATATTGCATTATATATCATAGTGAACTATTGGTCACCTAACTGAAAATTGTACTGCACACTCTTTTGACGAGGCGCCTTCCTTCTCATACTCTTTCTTTCCAATGCAGGTGCTTGCGAGAAGACAAATAGATATAATGACGTCACATGCATGGCTACTAGAAAACAAGGACTTAGAAGAAAAGGTTCGTCGCTTTAACAGGCTGCTTGTTTATAGGGTCAGCCATAAAGCTCGTGGTGGATGAAGTTTTAATGTGGTTTTATTCTTGTTGAGTTAAAAGAAATTAAATTTACCATAATCCATGAGCTTAAGCTAGATTAAATCATTAGTGATTTAATATAGTATTCATGGGAGGTTCTATGTTCAAGAAATTCTTAAATATCATTTTCTCTCTCAATAATATTGATAATCACTTGTTGCACTTTATACTAATTTGCCAGCCTCAATCAGATTAAGCTTTTGGATTTCGTAAGGATTGAAAGCTCCCATAAGTCTTCTACCCTGCTACTGAAATAGATAAAGAATGGGAGAAAATGTTAACATCATTCATGATGTTGAGTATGCATCATTCACTAATGTTAGTTTATCTTATCGCGGTCCAATTCTGTATGATTTGCCTCTTCCAGGTTGCAAAAATGAGCAAACAAACTGGGTTTCCGTCCGAGTATACGCGTTTAATTCTAATGCTGACCAACGAAGGGAAGAAAGCTCCACCATCCATTATCGTACAAGAGGTATGATTTGATCTAAACTTCTAGAATCTGCCCTTAGTTTCATGAGAAAATATAGGACCAGAATAATATAGCTGGCAATATAGCTGGCAATTGGTCTTATACTGTTTGATGGATAAGAGATAAATCCAACTCTGATTTAATTATGCATCCAATAATTAAAGAGAGCCACTTTAAATTATTCTTTCGGCATCCAAGCATCTTTGTAAAAGAGCTATACTTCTTTCCAGTCCTGCCATGGCACGTGATGATAGAAATGCCATTGGAGTAGTTAGGAATATTATTGAGAGTATATTAGTAATTAGTTAGGGGAAGTTGTTACCGTGAATATAGTGAGTGGGAAATGATGAAGGTAGACAATTGTTTAGTTGACTTTAGGCTTGAGTATGAACTCTCAAGAAAAAAGGTCGAAGTATCTTGAATTTCTTGGTATTTATTACATTCATTTGACACATAGGTAGTGATCTTTTTAAAAAAACAACCTATCGACACCAATGTTATTTTAGTCTGATAGCATTGACCTTCAATAAAAGGGTTAAGAAAAATTAATATAAACTACCTGTCAAATTACGTTGGGCCACATGCCTTAGCAGCAGAGAAGTATTCCCCATCTCCTTTGTAAAACCCAACCATCGTTGAGTTTTTTTCAACCCATATTTACTATACTAAAATCCGCTCCAATGTTATCCTCTCTTTTAAACCAACAATGCTTCCCTGTTGATTAGCAATTCATTAGACTTACTAAAATCCTCATCAATTTTATCCTAACAATGCTTCCTAGGAGACTTTTTCTAAAATAAAAATAAACATAGACATTACAAATTCCAATGGTGTGTAGTAAGAAGTGTTGGTACGATCGAATGGAAGTATGTTCATTTTAAACAAGAAATTATTCGAGGAGGCCACTGCATCACAATATTGTCGACAATTTTACACCGTTGAATGTATGAGAGAGAAACTACCAAAGTACTTCAAATTTGTATTTAGTGGTGTTATTAGGAACACGCAAATATTTGAATCCACATCTAACGGTTATTAAAAGGCAGCCTATCTTAATTTCAGTACTTTAAAAATTCCATTGATCGAGCATCATCTTCCTTCAAAACCATTGTCCCTACCTATGAAGGAAATTGCTCATGATCCCATTTTGTGATATAAACAGATGCGCAAAAGATTTGACTTGTCGAAGTCGAATAAGGTAGAATGGAACGGGCAGAAGATAGTTTTATTAGGAAACCAAGGCGTTGGATTTGGGAACTTGGCCGCAACCGCCGAGAATCTCCAGCCAGGAAAGGAAATAAAGGCAATTCAAGCTGCAGATCGGTTGGTGAAAGCCGCTACAAATTGCTGTGGGGGATTGATCGACCGATTCTGTTGCTTGTGTTTCATAAAGTCTTGTATGTACTTAAATGACAGGTGCGTTGTGACTTTTACACAACTCACTGCCGCTCTTGCCTGCTGTGAGATCTTTAATTGCTGCTTTGAATTATGTGAATGTCTCTGATGTTAATAATATTATATCATAAGGTCAAATATTTAAATCTTGTTGCTTTGTTTGTTCTACATATGCTCTCTCACCCTGGATTTCCTTTTTATTTTTAAAATTTCAAGTCTTTTGATCTTAGTATTGTTGATTAATTGTTCTTGGGAGTGAAATTTTGCCTCTCTCCAATATCTCACCCCAGAAGATTGTAGAAGAGGTTTCTGTTGGTGAACTTGAAAAGTTGAGAATGAATTTACTGAGAGTTATGTGTTCTAAAAGAAATATAAATGGAGTTGTGGTTATTTTGAAGATTCATTTGAGGACGATTTATTCAATGAGGTTGCTACATTGTAGTTGTCTTTTTAGAGATTTGATGTAGATTTTAAAATTTGTCTACCTCTAATAATCGTTGAATATAAAATTGATGTATTTTTACAATTTATCTACCATACATCTAACGTTGCAGAATTGCTATCCTCGTTGTGGCAACCTCTTCGAATGATTTCTCTCATTTGAGAGTGTTTTTTTGTATGACTGAAAATACTTTTGTCTCCAATAATTCATTAGTTAAGGCATTTTTACTTATTCCATTGACAATAAGTAATAACATAAAATGCTTATGCTACTTGGTAGAGTGCTTTTGGCCCTGACACTTCAATGAGAATCACTTAAAAAATATTTATAATAAGGTAAAATCAAACATTACAGTGATGTCAATGTGTAATTTCTTTTAGAATACGGTGCTTGTAATTAGAGTGTTTTTGCTAAAAACACTTGTTCTATACTATCATTCATTGACACACCCTTAATATTTGGAGATGGCAAAATTTCATAATTTCGCACTTGTGCTCATTCAATAAGGAGTTGAGCTTTTTTTAATTATCATCATCATTATTGTTATTATTATTATTATATCAATAATTGTAGGAGCGAGAGATCGAACTATCAACTTTTGGAATGGTAATAGGTATCTTATGTTTTGAGCTTTGCAGGAATTGGTGGATTGAGAGTTTAGTTAATATCATCAAATCAAAACATATTAAAAGTGAGGTTAACGGAATTTTTATGCTGATGAATGACAATTTTAACAAATATGAATCACTTTTTAAAAACGGTGCTTGCATTGGTGTTTTTTTTCTTTTCTTTTTTTTTTTTTAAATTTAAATTTAAAGAGTATTTAAAAGTATTTCTTAGTGAAATAAGACAATTGTCTGTATTTAAGATGTAAAAACAAACATTCTAGCTAATCTTGAACTTTAAAACATTTCTATTTATTCTAAGAGTTTCAAATCTCCTAATTACAAATGTAATATGCTAAAAAAAAATATTTTCTAAAATATACTTTTAAAATTAACTTATCATAAACTAATTAAACTCATGGAAGTTAAATTGTGGGATTATTTTTGGCAAAAGAAAAGAAATGATAGATAAAAGGGAAACGAAGTTAGAAATTAGATGAATTATTCAGTGAGACCGTCACAATATGAATAACAATTTTTTACTATTGAATGTAGAGAGAAGTAATTCAAATTTATATCCAACGTTTACTAGGAGGTATAAAAATTATTGAATCTATATTAAGCAATTATTATAAGACAGTCGCATGAAATAATTTGTTCAGAAATTGGTCACAAACAAACAATGTCGGTTTAACTTGATAAATGCTGTTTGTTTTTCATTTTGGACAAATCCTCTAATCCTTCGGCTCCGCGTAAATTCCAAGTTACCGCGATCTTCTTCCTATCTCTCTCCAAATATAAAATTCAAATCCACGCGCCCCTCATTTTGTAGCGCTTTCTTCCTTCCCGCCATTACATTGTTCTGCAAGTGTTCGAGTTTCTATTCTCTTTCTTTCGCCTTCTCAATCTCGGCTCCGCGAATCGCAGGTACGAGTTTCAATCGGTTATGGAGTAAATAAACAAACGGAGGCTAAGAAACTGCAGGATTAGTTATCGTTCTTGAACTTACTGATTGTTTGTTGAAACGGATTGTATGCCTAGCTGTAGCAGTGGAGTTTTTAGAGAATAACTGAGTTCGTTTCGCTGAAATCTGTAAATTATCTGTTGTTCTCCGGCCTGGCGGCCTTCGAAGTTCTGAATCCAATTGATTTTTTTTTTCGAACTTGATGCGATTGCGAAATGTCAGGTTAATTCATGTGCTTGTGTTGTGATTGATGTTGTTGTTGTTGCAGTTTCGCTCTGGAAATGACGATCCGTTTAGTTTTGGTCGGTTCGCGGTTTCTCTTTTTCTTCTTCCTCGTCGCTATCACATTTTCTGGCGTGTAAGTAATGCTATGGCGTCAGCCGTCATGTTTCCTTTTGAAAATTTCCAATCATCTGGTTGCTTAGGTGTGCGTGAAGGATTCCAGTATTTGTCATCGACATACTGTTTTCGTTTAATTTGATATAGAACTATAGAAGCTAAAGTTTGCTTGGTACATATTGACATCATTTACTTGTATCTTCACATAGAATTCGTGTTAGATGATTAACTAATCGGGCGTATATCATCCCCACCCCACATATTGTCAAAAAAAAAAAAAAATCGGGCGTATATCCAATTGATAATGATGGAAATAGAAAAAAAAAACAAATCCTGGTTGGAAATTTCTGTTACCTATAGATGATTCTGTTGAGCAATCCTCGGAACTGTTTTTTTTTTTTTTTTTTTTTTGGTTGTGCTGCCTTCTCTTGAAGATTATTGTTACGACAGGAGCATTAAAATAGCGTTCTTCATTTCTCTGTATTATCATCAATCATATGAAAATCGTGATATTTGAAGTGACACTTTACTGTCTCAATTTACTTTGATCTGTCCGACTCTCACATTTTTACTCATAGTAACTTGTTTTTCTGTTTTTGACAATTTTCTCATTTACAAGATAAATAATTCTTAAACTATTGAATGCCCTGATTTTAGGTCCGCAAGTAATGGAAGTATGGAAACGGAGAAAACTTTGGCTATGATAAAACCAGATGGATTGCGTGGTAACTACACTGATAGAATTAAAATGGCCATTTTGGAGTCAGGTTTCAGAATTTTGAAGGAAAGAATAGTTGAATTGGATGAAGATAGGGCAAGTCGCTTTTATGCTGAACATTCGTCAAGAAGCTTCTTTTCTAGTCTGGTCAAATACATGACAAGGTATATGTTGGTGCTTTGAAATGTTGTCAAGTTTCCTCTGCAACTAATCATTTGCATAATTTTATATGTTCTGTGGTACTGTTGTATCAATACTGATGTTGTACCTCACCGTATCTTTGTTATTGCATCTTTATGCCTGCATTTGAACTGCTTTCCTTGTGCATTAATTTGCTAGCAATCATTCATGAAATTTATGCAGCAATCACACCCCCAGCTACTTGCACTGGAACAAAAATTTGAAAATGCTGATATTGCGATTACTAATTCATGCGATGACTATTTATCTTACGTTCTTTTCAAGTAATTTCAGTTAAAACATTAGCAATATAGAGAAGTTCATGATATGTATCTAGGCTTATCAGATGTTCGTTGGTGTGCTTCTCCACCTTGAGCCATACTCTAATAGTTTAACTTAGTTGAAATATGGATCTTTGTATAGCAGAAGGCATTAAAAACAATCTGGTGGACTTTTAATCTGATTTTTATGTAAAGGTTTTGAACAAACATGAAATCTCTTTAGAATTGTGTGATCCTGTATTTCAGTTCTTGCATAATGGTGTTCTTCCTCTGTCTAACACTACTCATCAGTGGCCCAGTATGCGTTATGGTTTTGGAGAAACAAAATGCAATCCCAGATTGGCGTGCTATGATTGGGCCAACGGATGCAACGAAAGCTAAGGCTACACATCCCAATAGGTCATATAAATTTTTATCTTTGTCCTTATATATATACTTTGCCTCCTGAAGTTTGAGACATGAATTCAATACTGATGTGAATGTCAATATAGTTGCTACCAGTTCACTTTTAGGTTCGGTTTTCACAAGGGGCTTTTGCATGATTTCAGCATTAGGGCAATGTGTGGCTTGGATTCAGAGAAAAATTGTGTTCATGGTTCAGATTCTATTCAATCAGCTCAAAGAGAGATCTCATTTTTCTTTGAAGAGGAAATTGGTAAGATCTATTCCCTTTATCATATGTATTTAAAATGCATACTTTTATCTGTTTGTGCATGATCTATTATCGTTTTTTAGTACTGAAATATTTTTTACTGTTACATTTATATTGTTCACATCATCTTGCGATCTACATGGGCAGACGTATAGCTACCTGTTAATATCATAATCCTATAAATGAATGTAGAGATTTCTTATTGATTGATGTAGAGTTGAAATATACGTTGTAATTTATAGTTAGATAGGAGACATGGGCGGGGAACAAAATGAAGCTAGATTTATCAGCCATTCACGACAAAAAGACGCATATTTTTAGTTTATAAAGAATTTATTATTATGTTTCACATAGAAAATAACAAAACAAAACTTTTCTTTAGTTCTTCTCTCACAAGGCACGTTTGTTTCTTGGTCCTCAAAAGCATACTTTCCTTTTCTGTTATTGTACTTCTTTTGACAGGTGAAATGGTTGGAAAACATGATGAATTATAATCATTAAGCAGTCAGTGTATAAGCATGACTAGCTCTTATACACGCCTCTATATTTTGATTAATCTCAAATACCAAAAGTGGATTGCTGCCGGCCCGCACCCAATTTTCTTCTGGACATTGGCAAGCTGATACCTTGTATTGTGCACACTGCACATGCTTATTTGTATATTTGTATGTTATTTGTGGATGTTATGTTTATGCTCAGTGCCTGTATTAGAAATTTAGAGCCTGTTCTCTGATGTCAATTTGTTAGTTTTATTATCATTTGTTCCTTTTGAGAAAGGTTGGTTTTGTTTGGACCCATAAATGCTACTATTAGGGCGATAAAACCATAGGTTGGTGATGAAGGGTCCCGTGGATTCTTTAGTTTATTATGTTTTAGGGTCTCTTTATTTGTTTTATAGTTTTAGTTAGACATGCTGGACCGGTAATTGTTCCAGTTTGCCCTGTTAACAGACTTAGGCTAATAAATGATGAGCTGCAATGCTTTGTAATTAGAATTTTTCAATCAAATAACTTCAATATTTCATAGTTCTATAGTTTTAGTTAGACATGCTGGACCTGTAATTGTAGTTTTGTTCCTTTTGATCCTCATGAGTTTCTTCCTTAGGACAGGCCTAACGTGTGCAGTTGCACTTCAAGACAGGCCTTAAATTTCCCAAGTGATGAGTTTGTTTTCTTTACCTTCTTTCTTTCCCTCTCTCCCCCCTTTTTTTAAATATTTATTTGGAATAACCTTCAGTCTGAGTTATAAGAATTGTATGTTTCATTTCTTGGACAATCTTAGTGTTGGTCGTTGGTCATTGTGGTGGAAGATCTTCGTAAGGGTATGAGTGATCAGATCAGTTGCTATAAGATTCCTAAAGAAAGGATTCTAACCATTCTTTTTACAGAGATAAGGATTATTAGTCAATTGATGTTTGTAAAGGACATGCAGGTAATCATAAGAATTTTAAATTATTCCAGATGATTTGGAATTAATGACCTGGTTGAGAGAAAATCTGTGGTTTTATGAGTACCTAGCTAATCAGTGTTTATTAGCCGTGTTAGTTATTGAGGACTGAAGTTGAAGGTAAATGGAGGTGAGTAGTTTTCCCTTTGCGACCTCCTTTCTCTGTAGACAAATATCTCTATCTAAGATCTGAACAATCAAGTTCGATTAATTTCTCAGTCCTCACATCTTACTAACCCTCTCATTGATAGATTTATGAGGAGCCGAAGAATAAGTAGTCAATGAGAGAATATGATTTAACGAAGGATTGTTGTTTTCACTGAATTGTGTAGGATCTAGACTTGGTGACTGGACATCACCTGGAGGGCTGGTCCTGTTCACCGAATGAATAAGCATATGCAGTTTTTTAGGATGCATTTGAAGATTATTTGATTATTTAGGCCCCGCTTGATAACAATTTGGTTTTTTGGTTTTTGGTTTTTGAAAATGGAGTGTTTTCTCACCATTTCTTTACAATGATTTTTAGCTTTTCTAAAGAAACATTTGAATTCTTAGCTAAATTCTAAAAAAAAAAAAACTAAGGCCTCGTTTGATGACCATTTGGTTTTTGAAAATTAAGCCTATAAATACTACTTTCACCTATAGATTTCCTTGATTTGTTATCAACTTTTTACATATGTACTCAAAAATCAAGCCAAGTTTTGAAAACTGAAAAAAGTAGTTTTTAAAAACTTGTTTATATTTTTGGAATTTGGCTAAGAATTCAATTGTTTTCTTAAGAAAGATGAAATCCGTTGTAGAAAATTATGAGAAAAGAAGCACAATTTTTAAAAACCAAAAACCAAAAACCAAAAATCAAAGGGTTATCAAATAGGGTCTTTACTTTCCTGTTTTTAGTTTTTTAGAATCAAAATATTTGGTAACTTTTCCATACCGTTCGAGGCTGGCCATTTCATCTTGAATTGTGGTTTCTTTACTCTACTTCTAGGCTTTGTATTATTTATTTAACCAAAAGATTTAATAGCCAAAATCGATTCAACCTTACAAACGAAAATAGAAAGAAAACGAATACAATTTAGCAGGGTTTAGTATAGAAAGGCTTTCCATCCAATTGACATCATAGATGTCAACCTTTATTATTATTATTTTTAATATTCGTGAGTGTCTAGGTCAGCTTACTTGTACCTTGATTATTCTCATGAGATGATTGCTTGACTCTACTACATTTGGTTGGAGGTAGTAGGATATTAAATTCTAGGTAGGTGACCACCATGACTTGAATTCGTTATCTTAAGTCATTTACTATTTACATTGGCTCTTATTGACCACCAGTGATGTAAGAATCTCAGTTAATTGGCCTAAGAACACTTGGGTTATGCAGGCAAAATTCACAAGCTCAACTAGTTCAACTCAAATGGCTCCCATGATTACATCTACTAAGCCAACCCATGGGAGTTAGATCTCAAACTTTATTATTCACGAAGCTTTTTATTAGCGTGAGAGTACAAGAATTTAGCTAGTCATACTACATAAACCAAAGAGCAAGGAAGAGTGGCAGAGGTAAAATCTCTGAAAACCCGAGGAGAGAATAACAAAGAAAGAAAAGGATTATGTAAGAAATTCCATCTTAATTACAAGAGATGCAACTTTGGACTTGGGCATGTGGCTTTCTTACTTCCAGAACCCTTTAAGCTCCCTATACTGTTTAAGACTTTTTACTTAGCTAGGAATGATACTTTTCTCGATTGGTATTCCTGAGTGCCTTGTGATGAATATGTACAGTTGTAAGGAGAATCTTTAATTTAAAGGCATGAAGAATCCATTTTGCCCGACTTGTAAACTGTAATCCGACCTAAATATGTATAGCATAGGCCTATGGTATCCTTTCCGTGCCATATTTATACTCCGACCTAAATATGTATATCTACATATCTTAATATGTGGATATTTGTACTTCACATTTGTTTGATCATCTGAAGTAACTTTTCACACTTTGTTTGATCCAATGTAAACTGTGAAGTATGGGCCTATGGCATCCTTTCCATGCCCCCTTGGTCTAATTGTGCCATAAGCCTGAAGATTGATTAGTTTTA
Source organism: Trichosanthes truncata (assembly GCA_033996785.1). Classification (NCBI taxonomy): domain Eukaryota; kingdom Viridiplantae; phylum Streptophyta; class Magnoliopsida; order Cucurbitales; family Cucurbitaceae; genus Trichosanthes; species Trichosanthes truncata. Next base: position 58,335,339 of record MU867259.1, read on the forward strand.
CTTGTTAGCGAATTCTTGTAGGAAAGTGAGATAGTAGTTTTGTAACACAAGCTTGACAGACACTTTCAAATTCATATGTATATATCTATATATATCTATATAATTTTGGATATTTAAGATTTTCTTTTTGAGTATAAGTATTTAGGTTAGCTTGTATAGATTTTGAATTTTTGAGTATCCTATAAAAAAAAAAAATTTGATCCTATAACATTTACCTTTGAAAAATTTATGGTTGGAAATTTTATATCTTAGATTGATATCCATTATTTAAACATTTACAGTATATTTGGGTTTAGATTAGACTTTATTCCTTTCAATCTTAAAGCTTAACAATACTTCTGTTTGAAAAAATTCATTCAAAGATAGTTTTATAGCTCAATGTTTAGAATTTGAAGGTTAATAATCTTGAATTTTCTTTGATAAAATTTACAAAAGATAAATGAAAAAGCAGAGAAAAAATTCATATAAGAATTTATACAAATTCAGTTTTTTGTTGAGCTACGTCCTATTAATAACTTTCACAGATTTCAGAGAATTTTAAAATTTCTTGAACTTATGTCTCACCGTTTAAGAAACTTAAAAAAGACTTTTATCCTTTTACGTTTTCTCTCAAAATTTTTACAAAATGATCTCAAGCGGCCTACATCCAAATGTCCCATAACTAACTGCACCCAAAAGATAAGTTAAAATATCCTATTGGCTGAAAGTCGTCCTTGTATCACCATGCATAAGCATAAGTTCTGCTTTGCATCTATTGATTAGAAGATAACTAAGTTTGTTATGAGTTAGCCTCCTTGGTGAGATTGTTTAATAGGTTGGGAAGAGACTTGATTTCTAGTCATTTTGAGAGTGATAATTTCTTGAAGTTTTTCTTCTTTTTTATAAACCCCAATCTTTTGCTAGCACTTTTTACGTTCTCTCATGATAATTAAAAGGTCGAAGTCACAGCTCTCAAGTTGATGCAAGTATAAATTTGTTGAACCACTGTGTCACTATTCCTTGAATGTATTTTTGGATTCATTAATCCTATTCTTTTTAGGGCGGTTAGCATAGCGGTATATGTTGCCTTGCACTACGGCATTGAAGAGACAACCTTCAGTTTTATTCAATTTGATTTAGGTTTCAACTAACTTTCCTCTTGGTCTTTTTGATGATTAAGCTCCATAGTGTGTCAATTCCTTGTACTAATCATATATTAACATTTTAGCAGCGATCAGGTATTTATGTTTTGGTTACGAAGCTGATAGAGACTTTTTGAAGCTATTTAGTTCGTTTAGCCATCACTATCAATTTTTTCCTCGAGATGATCATAACCAGATACCAAATACCAAATACCAAATTGCCTATCCTATCTATTCTCTGCTCGTGAGACAATACCCTCATAATTCATACAATTGAAGAGTCAAGATACTCTATTATGCTTTTTGCCCCAATTCTTGAGGTATTTGTGGATATCATAGCTAGAAGTTTCCATTTGATTAAAAGAAGATTTAATGAAAAGCGAGCTAGTCAAACCATTGGATGATACAAGTCCACGCAATACCAAGTCTTAGTTTACCTCCTTCCAGAATTAGGAAGTATAGCATATTGTTTCTCTTCTTAGTTTGGGTTTGTAAACCCTAGACATCTACTAGATGCATCGCTCACATGGTTTCTTATCTTTCTTTTAAAATAAGCTATGTCTTGGTTGGAGTGATTCTATTCTGACCCTGCCCCTTCAAATTTTATTCCACTTTTATGATTTTCTTTTCCTCTCTTCCTTTTCCCTGCATCTCGAGGAACTTTTGAGGGATTATACTAAAATGACGAACCTAGTGACGCTTGTGATGTAAAGATATTTAAGCTTCGGATATTTTTTTTTGATTAGTTTGGTCACGGAGTTCGTCATCTCAATTATCTTCACTATCTTTGCTTTCCCTTCATTATTTTGGATCCTTTTAATACATCAACCTTACTCTGCCACAGCACATTTATGAGCTAAATTTGATATTCATTAAAAAAAAAAAAACAGAGGTGAGAAATGAGAATTCGAATTTTTAACCTGTAATGGAGATTACTAATCGACTTAGTTGGCTGTTTACAGTAGTTCTAGTTCATTGAAGAGTTGTATTGACTAAATCAGGTGGTTTAGATTAGCTAAATAGTGATTGTTTCTTTTTAAAATTTAACGTTAAAATCAGTACGAAATACGAAGCCTTTTATTTGTTGAGGGTATTCTGCTCCCTGATGGCGACACGACAGAACGTTTTAAACCAAGTATCTAAACACTAAGCAGGACTGTGCTGAAGATTTTATAAGCCTCTTCGTTAGTGGAAGATATTATTGGAATTGACAACGGTAATAATCTATGATGTTAGAGGAAAAGCTTGTGGCTGGGAATCCAAAAGGGTGAGTTTTACTTTCCCATTCTGTTGAAAAGAACGTGGAGAGATCCGAGAGATGGCTTGGTTTGTGGCATCTTTTAAGGAGCAAAGGCTCCGAGGAAGGAATAAAGCTAGAATATATCAATCCACCCGGTTGGTACGACTGCGGATTATTATGTGATTAACTTTGTCGTGACACGTGGCCAAAAAGGTTTCAAAGGGGCCACTTGCTGGGGGTTTCGTGGGGATTTGATCTAGGTCCACTGTCGAAATTGGAAAGGAAAATTTCCTAGCGCTACTGTAGAATGTTGAGGACATTAGATTTTGTTTTTTTTTTTTTTTACAATAAGTGGGGAGAGGGAGATAAGAGTACATACTCGTTGGCATTGAGATTGTTGAAAGGTGGATTTGTAATTTGGTGTTAGGGACAACGGATACTCCACATATTTCCATAATGATATGATATTGTTCACTTTGGATATAAACTCTCATGACTTTGTTTTTGGTTTCACTCAAAAGGCCTTGTAGCAATTAAGATGTTGTTCATCACTTATAAAGTCATGATCTTCTTCTTATTTAGTCAATGTGGGACTTTGGCCACATTCTCAACATATGGACCCTATATTGCAAACTAAATATCACATTTCTTTGGGTGATTTATATTAGAATGTTGAAACTTAATCAATAAATAGGCTTGGTTCAAATTCAAGTTGAAATGTAAGAGAAAGATTAGTTGGAGCCTAAGTAAAAAGGTACTTGAAAACGCATGGATGTTGGAATGTATTCCACATGACAATTGTAGTATTGGAAAAATTGTGCATGGGCCTTATGGTACTAGAATAATCATGTCTAGTCATGCTATATGGGTGCCATGGTGCAAAAGAGCTAGTGTCACTCGATAATAGTAGTAGCCTAAATAAATTCTCCCTTTCATAACTCTTGGACATTGTGGAGTAAAAGAGGCTTGCATCGCTTGATTTCAATCTACAAATAGAGGTGTACAACAACTTATTAAAATTGTGGAGCAGCATTTGTTAGTCTTGTATTATGAGCAACTTGTAAGAATTATGAGACTTGAGTTGAGAGAAAATTGGGAGGGGAAATCCTTTGAATGATTTTTTAAAGGTGAGATATATTCTTTTGAGATTGTATGGGATCTTTATTGTTCTTCTATTATTGTGATCTCCATTTTAGTGGAACCAACAAAGTTGGTAGAAATTAGTACGAAGTTCATTTAAGTGTGAACCTATATAAATGTTTAGTGTAGTCTCTTTTCTCTTTTAGCTTTTTACTTTCTTTATTATTATTATTGTTTGTTGCACATGTGGAAAGAGGAGAATTTAGGGTTGTGCATACTTTTAATTTCCACCCTTCAAATGTTTAATAAATTTAATATATTACAATACATTGAAGCATCGAGAGTGGACCTAGTGTTTAACAAGGACCATACAAATAATAAAAGGCTTAGAGGGAATAGGTTCAAGTCATGGTGGTCACATACTTAGGATTTAATATCTTATGAGTTATTTTGGCAATCAAATGTAGTAGGGTCGGACGGTTATTCTATGAGAATAGTCGAGGTGCGTAGACATTCATGAAAAAAACTCCCATACAATAGTAATTTGGAAAATTTTGGTCGAAGTTAGAAGATAAAATCAACCATCCAACATAGGCGTGGACAATCACAGTTCACATGACATAACTAGTGTAGGATGTGCAATTCATTTTCTTTGATAGGATTGTTAATTGGAATGGATCGAGAAAGGAGGACCCCACTTTCTATTTCTGAGAATAATTGGGAGTTCCTACATTCTTAGGGCACTTTTGGATTAGATTAAAGGATTCATAAGTAATTGGTTTGTGGTAAGTGGTAACAGTTGAAAAATTTACGAATTTCGTGAAATAATACTTAAGGAGAAAGTCCAGGAGCCGTATGTGGTTCTTTGTGGTTATTGGGAGTTCCTCTCGTGCTTTTGGTTTGCGCCTTGTGTCTAACCACTATAAGAAGCTTTATGCCTTCATGTGTGTGGTTCTCTATAGTTATTTGTGATAGAAAGTTGGTATACATATACCGATGAAGTTTTGGTAGAAAATGTGTGCGCCAGAGAGTCGTAGAGAGAGATTAGGCTAATTAGGTAGGGGGAATTAGTTAAGAAATTCGTGTGTTGTGAGAGATAGATTACTAAAATAAAGTTTGGTGATGATGAAATTATAAAATATATGAATATAGAGGTCAATTTGAAAGTATGGTAGAGTGAAATTAACGAGAGAAGATTTATGCATGTTTTCTTTTTTAACGTATTACAATTATATACATGTAAGAATAAGATAGATTAGTTGAATCTACTAGACATGAGAAGAAACATTAGTGTATGTTTATTTGAGTAATGTTTAAATTTGTGAAAAAATGTGCATTTTAGGTACGACGGATATGTATGGATGGGGGACAGGGTATGTGCATGGAGAGTGAGAAGGGAGGAGTTGGTGAATTATTTCATTATGTTTTGAAAAAACAAAAGGAATGTGAATAAATTATTTCGAAATTTTTTATTTTAAAAGTAGAAAGTTGTTTTGAAAATACAAAACAGTATTCCGACTTAGCTTTAAAATGTATGGTAAAAATATTCATAAAAACAAATGCTAGGAATAATAATTTATCCTATAAAATATTCAAAAAAAAATCCTGTTTTTTCTATTTTAGTTCTTATTTTTTAAAAAAAAAAATTATTTTAGTTTTCAAAATTTTGTGTATACCATTAATTTTTTTAATGAATAAAAAGTTGATAGACAAGCTCAAAAAAAAAAAGAGAGAGAAAAATGATATAGACATATCTTTTATTCTTTCATTTAATTAACAAATATTTACAAGCCAAACATGTGATGAAATGTTGAAGTTTTAAGTGCCCAAATAGATTTAGATATTTTATTAAAATGATTAATTAATAAATTATGGTAAAGATAAATAATTCTTTTAAGCCACTAAAACACAATATTAGAAATATTAGAAAATAAAACAAAAATCCAAATGGAAGATCCAAATATCATAGATACCAAAGATGCATCCTTCAAGATGAACCCTACTTCGAGGAATTTCCTGGGCTCGAATTTTTTTGGTATTTCCAAATGAGGAAGTCTTGTCTTCGTCCAGCTTTTAGAAAATTTTGCTATAATTGCCCCTCCATGAGCCATGAGATGGACTTTTTAGGAATTTCATAGGAAAATGGTCAAGAATGCAATATTATCAATTTCTCGGAAATTCCAACTGTGAATTTTTTATAAACTAGTTTGAGCTTTTTTTAACAGATAAAGGTAATTAGAAGGCATGATTTGAATTTCTGAAGAGATTTCTGACTAGATCTTGTTAGACTTTTACCGTAGCATATCATGACTCAAATCCGTAAGAAGACAAATATGAGATTCAAATTGTACCACTTTTTCGGTTGATCTAATTTTTGGTTAAAATATCATTTTGGGCTTGTACTTTGAATTTCATTTCATTTTAGTTTATGTATGATCAAATGTTCAATTTTAATTCTTATACTAAATAAATCTTAAAATGAGTCCTTATAGCTAATTTATTGTTAATTTTTTCAAAAAATATTTGGTTTCTATTAGTTTTTCTTTTATAAATTTTGGAAACATATTCACATTGGGTCTTTTATTGCATATAAATTATTGTTATTATTTAACCAATTTCGATAAAAATTAACTTCAAAGAACTAATTTTAAGATTTATTAAAAGTATAGTGATAAATATTGGACATTTAAAAGTACATAGTTTAAAATAGAATGAATTCAAAGTACAGTAAACAAAATTGTCTTTTAATTTTAATTTTAATGTTATCATAAACCCTTTTGATATTTAGTTTATTTTTAATGACTACAATTTTGTTTTTTTGTTTTTTTTTTTAGGAATTATTTGGGTGTACTTTTAGGGCATGTTTGGTAGGCAATCTAGATTTTGTTTTATGTTTTTGGATTTACTGAGTACAATGATTATGCATTTAGTAGATGTGTTTTTGAAAACTATTTCTAAATTTTGTGATCCAAATAGTGGAAATTTTGAAAACAATATTTTTATGTTTTCATTATATCCAGATTTTGAATTTGAAATTTTAAAATGCATAATTATATTTAAAAAGATAAGAACTTTAATAGATATAGTATTTCATGTTATAAACTTAATTTTTTTTTGTTAAATTAAAATATGTATATTATAAATTATATGGTATTGTAAAATAATAATTATACAAAATTTATAACAAAAAAAAAACATGTTCATGAATTAATTAATAATGGTTTATATTCAACCTAATATTTAGTTTTGCAACTACAATTAATTTCATGGTCTATAAATATATTATAGAACACATTTTGAACAGTTGTTTAAATTGAAATCCAATTTCTAAATTTGCTACCAAACACATATTTGAAAACATGAAATATATTTCTATTTTCATTGAATCCTTTGTTTTTAAAATTTTGTTTTTAGATTGCCTACCAAACATACCTATAATTTTTTAAAAATTGTTTTTGTGAATTGGTTTTAAAGTTTTTTCTATCAACTCTAATTTTATAATCTGTTTGTAAAATTCTTTTAAAATTTTAAAAAAAAAAATTGATTTATTTGCTTAACTTAATGATTTAAAAATATAACAATTTTAAATTAAAATTAACTTTAAAAAACCTTTTTTTTTTGTTTTTGTCTATGAATGGTTAACTTCAAAAGCATTATAAGAATGTATAAAAATCACAAAATGTTGTTTTTTGTTGTCAATTATTTTTTTTTTAAAAAAATTGTTTTAAAATAATGTTATGACGAAGAACTACTTTTTATTCTAAAAATATTAATATAAAACTGAGTGAAATTCTTTTTGTTTGATATAATAGAAATAATTGACCTTTTGTCACAAATGGAACGATAAAGTCATGAACCATACCACGGTGCCAAATGCAGTCATACCCATTGCCACGCGAGCTCTTTGAGTGAGTTTAAAGATTCTCTAAAGGGAGTCTAGTTGAAGGTTTCTTATATGCTGGAAAATAATGGATGCCTGAGAATAAGATTGTTGGAAATCATTAATTACTGTGTTTAGTTGTACACTTGAAAATGTTAATTTTTATAATAATAAATGATATTTTTACCTTTTTATGAGATTAATTTGCTAAATTGTATATAATTATCATGCATTAATTAATGAACTGTAAATTAATTCATCATAATAGATATATAATTTTAATTGAATAAATAATTGTAAAAAGTTATAATTTGTATATTAAATTATTTCAATTAATTAAATAATTAAATAGATTACTAATTTATTAAAGTTTCAATAAATACACAATTACATTAATTTAGTTTATTTTTATAAAGGAAAAAAATTCAATTTTACTCGTAAACATGTCACCATGTATCAATTTTCACTCTAAACTTTTAATTTTTATCCGTAAACTAATGAATAACTTTACCAAAACTCATAACTTTTAACAAAATGTAGTTCTAACATTATTTTTTTTGAAATCTAATCAATTTTGTACCATACCTATGTCTTGTATAATTCATTAAAAGCATATGAAAATACGTTTTTTAACGAATTTTCAAAAGAAAACTTATTGGATGATAGAAATTGCAAAACTTTAACTTTTTAAAGTTTAAGGTTAAGATTGTAATTACTGTCTAAGTTTGGGTACAATTTGATGAAATTAAAAGTTTAAGGTAGAAATTGATACAACTCAACAAACTTAGGTGTAAAAATTGATTTTTTTTAATTTATAAATAAGAATTCATTGTGTATATTTTTAATCAATCAATTGGTTATAATTAATGTATTACAATTTTTTATTACAATTAAATAATTAATTAGGTCAATTCAATACATTATTATAAAATAATTTTAATATAATTGAGTTGATTATAAAAATTAATCTAAATTAATTAATTTTAATAGAATAAATAAATATATTCAAAAGAAAAACGAATATTAACAAAAATAGGAGAGAAAGAGGAGGGCATAAAGAAAACTCATACTTTTGCAAATGTATCAAATTACACTATTCAAAATCGAAAAATTACTTTTTAATCTGATAGATCTTAGTTTGAATGTAAATTTTAGATCATCAAAAGTTGGGGGTTGCATTATTATATATATATATATATATATATATATGTATATAGTTCAACAATTGCGTGATGGGAAATGAATCGTCGACCTCTAAAATGGTAATTGATGTCTTATCTATAGAGCTAGACTCATATTGACATTATTATGTTTATACTTGACACATAAAGAATATAATATTTAATTGGTGTTTATTTAGTTAAGTTATTAATTTTTATCAATTTGTTAGCCAGTATAGTCAAAATTATTAGTTGGGGCCAAAGTGAACATAGTTCAGTAGTAATTGACATGTACTCCTTCACGTGAGGTTGAGGTTCAAATTCCTATACCTCACGTTAATTTTATTGCAAAATTATAAATAGTCTCTTTTGATTTGGGTTAGCTTTTTGGCATTATTCAAATAGAAGAAGTGTTAGAGAGACTTTTCTCATAAATTTGATCATGAACATCATAACGTAGATACGGAGTATTAAGTTTATATAACTAAAGAAACTTATTAATTAGATCAAAGTTTTTTTTTTTTTTGGGGGGGGGGGGGGGGGGGGGGGGGGGGGGGTGAAGTAAGGAGGCCAAAAGAAGTAGAAGGATAAGAAATGTGTATTGTTTAAAGTATTAATCAATTATTTGATTCTACATTATTTTGCAATCAATAATTCATTAAAATTACTCATCATTGATAAAATAACTAGAACGTTTGATTTGCATAACTAAAAGTTGATCTTTTTTTTTCCCTTAAAATTCAACAACATGTGAGTATGAGACTTGAACCTCTGACCTCTCAATCTAGGATACATGGCTTAGCTAGTTGAGCCATATTTTGATAATGAATTGTATGTTTGTATACTTGTAGGTGGTTTTCATTCCTATATCAATGACATACAAAACGTAACAAATTATATAGTACAAAAAGCATATCTGAAAAGGAGTTATGTTTAAAATGACTACACTCTGCAGTAAAAACTCTTATTATTTATCATTGGTCAGTGAACGATCAGGCTAAATAGTGAATGCCCACCTCGTGTAATTCTCATTACCATTAGATTAAAGACGTATGGGGATCAACTCCACATTTTCTACTTAGCAGTTGTCTTAGGATTTGCATCTCAAGATCCGACGGACAACATTTTGACACGGTCGTTTGTATAGAGGATGTTCCAGAATTGAACCCGCAGAATCCTCCTTCTGTAGTCTTATTAAATTACAGGAATTAAATTATTTAATTTTATAGAGAATGTTTTTCATGCTAGTGGTGTGTGTGCATTTGGAGGTGGTGTATAAGAGGAAGAGTCCAGCAATAACTTTCAGGAGCAGGAGGAGGATTTTGAGTGGGAACTTGAACCATTATAACTTGCTGTTATTGACCAACCTTCACCATCAAACTTGCCAAATTTCTTCACTTGTTTTTATCATCCCAATAACTCACCATTGCCCTTTTAAGATCTGGTTCTGAACTTCTCAGTTTAAAGTCATACCCTTCTTCTTCTTCTTCAGACAGCTTCAAGTTGTATCGTTTTTGTTGAAGATGAAGGTGAGCTTAATTTTTAGCTCAAAACTTAGACTTCATGTTGATTAGTGTAGTGTAGTGTAGTCTGATGGAAGCTTGATTATTTTTTCTTTTTTTCCCTCCATTTCTTCAATGCAGTTCTTCAGCTGGATGCAGACTAAACTAAATGGCAGACAGGAGAAGAAAATCCCTGATACATTCTCTACTTCTCGTAAGCTTTCTTCTATTCTTTGCACCACTTTTTTCCCTGTGCTATGACTTCTTTATTCTCTGTTTCCAAACTGGTTTGTGGAATCCGTACTAGAAAAGTTCGTTTGCATGGATGATGTAGAATATTAGATAGAGTCAAAGACTTGTAATCTTAAATCTTGTTTCGTAGTCAAGCAGAGGTTGTATGGATTAACTGTTTAAGGGTCTAAACTAGCTATCAGCTTGGTGAAGAAAAGAAACAATACTGTAGAAAATAGATTTAGTGAAATGGTTTTTGGTTGGATCCGAAGTTTAGTTAGCTGGATCAAGATCCCAATGCAAACGAGGACATGATTTAAAAGGTTACCTAGATCACCAACCTCAAGACTTGGGTCCATGTGCCTAGTTCCTACGACCCTTAAATAAATATTTAATGTACAAAATTAACCATTGTTTTACATTTTCTGTTTTATTAGCTTTAGTTTAGGGGTGCAAATCAACCACTAATCAGATCCCAGGACTCAAAATATATAGATTTATATATTCTCACTTCATAGGACGATGAAATAATTCTTTTATTTTTACATTTTCACTTCTGGATCTATGAAATGGTGTAGTGTTGTATTTTTATATCATTTAAGGAAGATAGTTCATACTTTCTTCTGTATAAATTGAATATTTTCCATCTCCCAACTTGCAGAGCATAAAAAACAAGAGTCTCGTGAAGAGTTCAGCGATTGGCCTCATGGGTTGCTGGCAATTGGAACTTTTGGCAACAATGAGATTAAAGATGATTCTGAGAGACAGGACATACAGGAGGATCCATCTTCTTCAGAAGAGATAGTAGATTTCTCTCCTGAAGAAGTTGGTAAATTACAGAAGGAGTTGACAAAGCTTTTATCTCGAAAACCGAATGCCGAAAAGCAGGTTGCAGATCTTCCATTGGATAGATTTCTCAACTGTCCCTCAAGCTTGGAGGTGGACAGGAGAATCAGCAATCCACTTTCCAGTGATTCAGATGATAAAGATGAAGATATTGAAAGGACCATCAGTCTAATAATTGGCAAATGTAAGGACATTTGCGCCGATAGTAAAAAGAAAGCGATCGGGAAGAAATCGATCTCGTTTCTGCTGAAAAAGTTGTTTGTTTGTAGAAATGGCTTCACTCCTATACCACCACCAAGTTTGAGAGAAACTCTACAAGAGTCAAGAATGGAAAAGGTAAATACATACATGTCAAAAGTCAAAACCATTTAAAAAAGCTTCTTCAACTCTGATTTATACTGCATAATTTCAGCTTTTGAATCTGATGATCTTTCCATTTCAATGGCAGCTTTTGAGAACAATTCTCCAAAAGAAGATCTCCCCACAAAACGCTTCTCGATCGTCGTCGTTGAAGAGGTACATAGAGGAAAAACAGTCAGCAAAAAACAGAAATGATGGAGAAGAAGAGCAGAAAAATGCTAAAGATGGATCCAAATGGGTCAAAACTGATTCTGAGTGTAAGTTCATAACTTTATATCTACATAAATCCATTCTAAACATCACAAAATTATAGCTTTCTAACAAGTCCTTGTTTTGCAAATTGCAGATATTGTTCTTGAGATATAATTCCATCTCCTTTTCTAATCAATTTGCCATCTAACTGATTTGAAGAAGGTAACAGCTTTTCTGGTCTCACTTTTCCAGCATCTTTCATTTAACACAGCAATGACTGATCTTCAAATTTTCATGTCCAAAAATGACTTTTGCAGATATTCAAACTCCAGCCTTTGATTTGAAACGGATCGAGCGGTTGAGATGTTGTTCATCACAGCAAAAATATAGATCTGATTGACGGTGCTGATTACTCTCTTTTTTTCATGGTTGTATGTTATGAAAACAGTGCAACTCATGTTATGATACATCGTCAAAAGAGATTCAATGATGACAGGGCGTTACATTTTTCACTTTATTTTACTATAATTCTTCTTCTTCTTCTTTGATGTTGGAGCCTCTCTTTGTAACATATTTGAGGCAAATAACATTTTGTATGGTTATAAAGTTACCAAGACATTATTGTTGGGCTCTGTTTCCTCCCATCTTTTTCCCCAATTTTTACTCACTTGGTTTTTTTTTTAGTTCAACCACGTTTTAGTGTGGGGATTTGAATCTCTGACTTGTTGGTTGAGAGTACATGTCAATTTTCGTTGAGTTATACTGACCTTGGCACTCACTTGGCTTATTGGCTAATTGTGGTTGAATTTGGATCTCATATGAGCTTGGTTGCATTATATATAAAATAATTCGATGTAAATTACTTTTTTTTTTGTTCAACAACGTGGAGCATGTAGGTTGGGAATTCAAACAATGAGCTTTATCCAATTGTGTTATACTCAAGTTGGCATATATATATATATATTATAGCTCAAGTTGACAATGTAATTTAAGTATACATATGACTTTTTTTTTTGGCCTAAGTGAGTAATTGGCATGTACCTTCGATTAAGAGGTTTCTTCAAATCCCTCAACCCCAAATGTTGTTGAATTAAAAAAAAGATTTTTTTTAGGTCATTGAGATTAAGTCATTGGAGACTTTTATGTACGGTTGTGAATTAAATTAAGTGTTTGAAACATTACTTAAGTCTTTGGTTCATTTTTTATGAATTTATATCACATAGGGGTAGAGTTCAAATCAACAACTCCTTAGTGAAAGTAGATATACGTTAACCACTAAGCTATATTCATGTTAGTACGCCATCATTTTTTTTTTTACTAAGCTATACTCATGTTAGTACGCCATCATTTTTTTTTTGTCATTGCAATTATATAATTACAGGTAAAATTAGTTTAATCAAGTATTAAAAAAATTGAGCTTATATTTTAGTACGTAGACTTATTAATTATTAATCATAAGTTGCAAAATGACTACATAAATTTCTATATTGCACAAATTCAAGTTTATAAATATATTTCTGCTTTACAAATTATAAAACTCATAAATTAAATTAAAGTTTGATTAAATTACAAATTTGATCCCTATAGTTTTGAGAATGTTAGAATTTAGTTAATATGATTTTAAATGTTAGAATTAGTTTCTATGGTTTGATATAGTCTTCAAAAACAAATTTATTCTATTGTGATGTTTTATCAAACCATAAAAATAAAATTCTAATTTTTGAAACTACATAGACTAAGTTCTAACTTTCTCCAAATTATAGGGACTAAATTTGTAAATTTGAAATCTAACTTTAAAGTTTCTATAATTTATTCTATTTCACAATTCAAAGACAAATTATGCCAAACTTTCTAACCCCATAATTGTGATAAACAAAAAAATTTATCAAAATCATGAAATATCTCCTAATTTCTCTACTCCAATTGCCGTAAAAAAAATATAAATAAATAAAGCCCTACATATCCGAACTAGTATGAGATGAATCTAAAATTCTAAGTAGAACTGAAAACCAAATCCAGACCAACACTGCAGCTGGAGGTTGAATCTCTTCCGGGCTTCCGCCACGTTTAAGGCCATCTCTCACGAAGCCCTAACTTTTTCTTTCTTTTTTTTTCAATTTTTTTCTTCGCCTCACTTCCTTTTTACTTCGTTTTTTCTTCAATTTCATCTTCACTCTCTTTGTAGAAATTGGATCTGAGCCCTTCTTTACCCCCTTTCGATTCGTTTTGTTTGTGTTTGCATTTTTTTTTTTTTAAATCTTAATCAGACCGGAAAGTGCGTCCTTGAATCGTTTGTTCTCAGTTTCGAGGAAATTTCTGGATCGTGAATACAGTTTCTTGGAGGAAATTCTCGAAGGATTTTGAGGGATTGGTTGAGAATTGGCTGGGAATCTGGGCAGCCAATGCTATCAATTTCTTTTCGAGTTGAAAGAAGTTTTCGGTGATTTTTTTATATACCGGATTAGTGTTAGAGTTCGTCGATGTCTTGGGCAAGCGCGGAAGATATTTACCTTTCGACTTCTCTTGCCAATTACCTTGACAGTATGTTTCTTCTCTTTCGATGCTTCAGTTTTGATTGTCAAATAGAACAGAAAATTAGAAAATAAAACTCGTTTTTTTTTTAATTTGAAATTTAATGCCACTGGATTCATGGGTTTTGCATATTTTGTGTAATGTGATATTTGTCTCTTGATCGTCATAGGGTTTTAGTATTAAGTTGTTCTGTACTGCAACTCTTTGATTGAGAATGCTTTCTGACTTGATTGTTGTTTTCCAAGTGTACTGCTGTATCCTTGTGGAGTTTTTGTTGATTGGCATAACAGCGGTCTGTTGATTTATTGTAATTGATATGAGATTTATTATGAAATTGTGAAATATAAGTGTTGCTCTTACATTTATTTTCATCCAATGTTTTTGAGAGCATTATAGAGTGACTAGCTTTTTGTTTACCTAGATTTGAGGCATGCCAATGTGTCACCAAATGAAGTGAAGTACGGGAATGAGCATCAATTTATCTTTCTGGTGAACATTTTAGCAATGTAAAAGAAGATATTTGAGTCAAGTGCACTTTGAAGAGAATTTAGCAAAAATATGTTTTTATTTGGTGAATGGCTTTGATTCCTCTTCTTTTCAAGAAATGTGGATAAGAAGAGTACATCTCGGTGAGATTGTACCTAAGAAATAGGAAAATTAGCTTTTTTTCACCAAGGCGACACCTCTTGGAAAGAGCTTGCCATGGTCAACTGTTGGTGTAGGTGACTCGTCTCTTCACCCCGTGTATCACCATATTCAATCATCTAGCTCTGCCTTGAAAATCTTTGTTTCAACTTTGATTTGACATGATCAAATAGGAGAATTTTAGGGGACAGAAGATAATTTACCCATACTCTGGATAATATTTTAGTATTAGAACTAGTGTAACAATCAGCACTGGTTTTCCCTGTACCAAATGCTTAAAGGATGTTGTACAGCTACCTTCTAAATGGTTGTTTTGCTGTAGAATGCTGTGAAAGAATTGAGAATGGGATGAGAGATTGCTATAGTTCTTCTAACATTTCACCAATTGCATGATTGGAGAAAGTCAGAAAACCTTATTATTTAGAGATTTCAGGATGTTTGCGTTTGTTAAATTATTTAGAAAATGATTGAGAAAGCTAGTGTTGCTACTAATGGCAAGACGATTTAGGAATTTCAGCATGCTAGATATAGTTGCAATTATTTAGTTTAATCATGTATCTGTATTTTGTTTTCTTACATTATTAGAGTTGCTGTTCTAATGATAATTTCAATCTATAGAGAAGGTTCTTGTACTACTTCGAGATGGTCGAAAGCTATTAGGGATACTCCGTTCATTTGATCAATTTGGTATAGTTCTTCCTGAAATTTTATATGGTTTTGTATTTCACCGAGTTAACATTCACCTGGAACCTGAAGAACTAATTGTTTCTATATTCAGCAAATGCTGTTCTTGAAGGATCCTGTGAAAGGGTGATTGTTGGTGACCTTTACAGCGATATTCCTTTAGGTCTCTATGTAATTCGAGGGGAAAACGTCGTTTTACTCGGCGAGCTGGTTGGATAAATCTTAGATTTTCTTGGTTTCCTTTATTTTTTGCCTTTCAGCCATCCATCCCCCTTCCACCTCTTAAAGTTTTTCTTTTGGGCTTGAATAGGACTTGGAGAAGGAGGAGCTCCCTCCACACATGACTCATGTCTCTGCTGTGGAGATTAAAAGGGTAAGTAGTGATGTTGACTTTTTTATTTTCTTATATCTTTCTCTGGCCTCTTCCATTGGATTTCTTAAACATTTCCACATCAAGGGAAAACACATCGTAGATTTTTGCTTATGTCTGAAATTAGTCTTCTTGTGTGCTTGGTGATATTTTTGCAAAACTAGCATACACCTTTTGCTTCTGTAGTTGCATGTAAATTTTGTTGGTATTTTACAAACTAGAATCTAATATTATTGCAGGCTCAAAAAGCAGAGAGAGAGGCTACAGATCTTAAAGGTACAATTAGGAAAAGACTGGAGTTCCTTGATCTGGACTAATAGCTGTTTCATAATCTTGGATTTGTTAGCTTTCTTGTTTGCAAGTTCGTCTACAGCTGCTCGCTCATTTCCCAGTAAGTTAATCTGATCACATGTTAGTTTTTTGTGGACAATTGAGAGCCTATTTTTGTGGCCACTAGAATCTAAACATTGTGTTGTTGACCTTTAATTTCTCGTGTAATATTTTATTCGATAAATAAAAACTCTTTCCTCTTAACCCCCCCCCCCCTCTTCCAAACTAAGGGCAAAGCCAAATTTGGGTTCTTTTTCCTTTTGAGTTACGGATGCTTCCTCCTTATTAAGAACATAGAAAGCATGAGCCATTGGGGCCGCACCGTGGCAAAGCCATTCGGCCTCTGAGTAAACACCTACTTAGATGTTGTGTGTTCAAACCTTTTAGTGAGCTTAATAAAAAAAATCTTTGATGTCTCTTGGATCTAGGTCTTGGGACGGGTGCGAGCAACTATTAGTGGGAGTGGGCCCCGATACCGGGTTGTAAAAAAAAAAGAACATAGAAAGCATGAATGTACAATCTCATGAGATTTTTGCAGATTGCTTTTTCCATGTAAGGTGAGAATGGCATTGAATTTCCATAGTCTTACTAATTTGCATAACAAAAACTTTCTATAGAATGCGTTACTTTCTCATTGGGTTCTTGTTTCTCCTTATCAAGTCGCTCTACTTCTCCTTCATAAGGCGAACATTATTCATCTTGTGATGGGGACGTTATAATTTTGAGTTTTGTAAATTGACTTTCGATTTTTATTTATTAATTAATTATGTAGGTTAATTCATGTGACATAAATATTGATTTTTAAAAAATAATCTCTCAGGTTATTTATTGACTTCTACAGAAATCTAATTTTCTAATAGCTTTCCTAGGCTGCTCAAGATCTTTCTTGTGAATGCGAGATGTTAAATTTCGTCTCACTTTACATGTATATATACATTTTTTAGAAAAACATGCATGTATTAATTAAGTTTATTTCATTAAACTAATAAAAGGGGAAAAAAAAAATCAAAACCCAGCTCTTCTTTATTTCTTCAAAATCTATTCTTTCATCCCATTTACCTTCATTCTTTCTCAAATGTTCTCAACAAACTATTTTACATTCACTATGATGCAAGTACTCTGTGTCTGCACAGTGAAACAAAGTTACATGATGAACAATAATGCATGAGAGATGGGTTGAGAGGGAAGGAGATCGGGGTTATTTTTTGGGCCAAATAATTTTTAAAATATATTAAATAAGGACCTATCCTATCATCATGGAACACATGGCTTACGCAATTGTAAACATTGATTTAAATGGCATAAGGTTTTAATTGACACACTTATTTAAGTTTGAGCAGTAAATTGATTAAATTAATTGATACAGCTTGCCAAATTTAGGGTCAAAATCGATTTTTTTTTCCTATCCCCAACATTTTCTTTTGTTTGTTTGCTTCTTTTTTCCAACGTAATGATGATTTCTCGTACTTCAAAAATGAGGGATTACAATTTTTTTTTTCTAAAAGACGAGGGATAACAATTTCATATGAGAAACAAGAATTTGTTTGGGCTTACTTTTTAAAATTTTACAGAAAAAATAAAAACATTTTTGGAAATGATTTTTTTCTTCTTTTTTGAGGGTTTTTCGTGGTTAGGTCTTGTGTTATTTTTATTAACTTAAAAAGTACCTAAAAAGTCGAGTGCTTGTTCTTGCCATTAATACTTGTGCTCATTTGATCCGAACGATTGCTTTACACGTTTAAGAGAAAATGATTTGGTCAATATCTATGTTATTTTTAATTTTCAATTCGTTATAAACAACTTTCCAGAATTTTTTTTAAAAAAAAAAAAGGTTAAAAATCACTTTTTGTCCTAAACTTTCATGAAAGTAACAATTTAGCCCCTAAATTTTGATTTGTAATGATTTAGTCCTTGTACTTTCAATTTTGTAACGATTTAGTCATTGAATTTTAATATGTAACAATTTAGTCTCTATACTTTAAAATTTGCAACGATTTACTCTCTATTGTGAAAATTATTGTTCAAATTTAATGAAATGTATTACATAGGCAAATCCAAAGTCTAAATTGTTAAATAATAAAAATTGACATTTAATTTGGATGGAATTTTTTACGACATGAATTAAATTGTTACAAATCTAAAAGTAGAGGGGCTAGATTGTTACATATTAAAGTTTAGGGATTAAATTGTCACAAAATTGAAAGTACAAGGATTAAATCGTTATAAATCAAAGTTCATGGACTAAATTGTTACCTCCATGAATGTTCGGGGGCCAAAAGTGATTTTTAACCGAAAAAAAACTATTGGACAAATTATGTGATTCTTACAAATATATAATTGAAGATAAAAATATTTAACTGTTGAAAAGAAATTTAAGTTTTTAAAAAATTGGTTAAATGAGTTAGTTGTGAGGTATTCAACAAGTTTTGTTTTAGGAATGGAACATTTAATCTTAGAGAAAATAATATGTGTTTTATTCAAAGAATTATGCTCGAAATGACAAAAAAAAAATTATAAAAAAATTGACAATAAATTTATAAACTTGGATGATAATGTCAATTTAATTTTATATTGTAAGAATATTTTAATAAATAAAATTTTAAGGTCATTACATTTTCAACCAGCAAATAATACATCCAACTGTCTGAAAAAATGAGGATAGGAATTAAATTTTGAACATTAGAGGCCAGATTCTCATTCTATTATTATTTATTGTTATACACCGACAGTGAAGCGGCCAAGTTCAGTCATAAATCCGACGGCTCAGAAAGCAAAGACTGAAAGAAATCGAACGGTCCCAAAACTTCCACGTGTCTCACCACAAAACTCTAAGTGGGCCCTACCCCCAAATTAATTAATATAAAATAAAAATTACACGATTAATTTTACACTCCATCTTCAACTCCACATATCAATTGTTAATTTAATTTGCCTCAAAACTCACTGTGACAGATCTCGCGAACTCTTGCGGACAAGCAAGCAAGAATTTGGCAGATCCAAGCTTTTGCTGCTGTCAGTCTTCTTTCTCTCTTCTAATTTAGGGTTCCAAGCTCCATTCTCTTGGAAGCTCGAACTGAAATCGATGTCTTTGTCTTGTGTTTCTTCTAATCCGGTACTGGTTTCCTTCACTCTGCTACTATGTGCTTGGTCCCTGTGCATTGACGCCTCAGTCCACCAGTATTCTGGTGAGAAATTCGTTAACAAAGGCAATGCGTTTGTCGTCCATGGAGGTAGCGAGGGAATTCGCTCCTCTATCGCTGACCGCAACGATGGCGATGCGGATTCTTCTTCCAATGGCGAATCCTACATTCGGTATGTGTTTTCTGATCCGTCTATGTGGTTGTGGATTCTCTTGGGAATGGATTTTCATGTTTGGGTTTGTAGGCTGGGGATTGCGTTCATTGTTTGTTGATTTTATTTCTGTGAATGGCAGGAATGATGAGTTAATTGGGGATTGGGTTGGATTGTTTTGCAATGTAATGTTATTTTGGTTTCCATTTTCGCTGACATGTATGATTTTTGTAATGTGTGATTATCGAAAGCCTGTTAATGCTGCTTACTGTTTGCTCGAATTTTGGGGAAGTCTCGATAGCTTGTTTGAATGTTGGGATTTATTTATCTGGGTTTAACTTCTGTGGCGTCAGTATATCTTTTATTCTGTCTTTGTTGTGATAGTTACCTTATTCTATAGTGTACTGTCAAACCAGCTTCGAAAAAATTACATTTCGGAGACCCGAGGAGTTTTCCAACTTCAGCTCAGGACCATTGCATGCAATTGTTTTTGAGGTGGAAGATAGAGAGATGGTTGGAGGCTCAGCCTATGGTGGCCAAAGGGCAATCTGTTGTACTGTAGATCTTGCTAAACTAGGTGTTTGTTCAGAAGGAGAAGTTATTTACCGGCCATCCTCGAAGAATTCTGGTTGGCCTCAAGTTTATGGAGTCTCATTCAACACAGATGAGCAAGTCACAACCCTGGCGACAAAATCAATTCAGATTACTAAAACAGGGATGTATAATTTGTATTTCATCCATTGTGATCCAAATCTTCAAAATGTGCTTATCGAGGGCAAAACCATATGGAAAAATCCATCTGGATATTTACCGGGTAGAATGGCGCCTCTGATGAAGTTTTATTTGTATATGTCATTCGCTTATGTGTTGCTTGGAATCTTTTGGTTCTCACAGTATGCAAGATTCTGGAAAGAAGTTTTTCCATTGCAGAACTGCATTACGGTTGTCATAACATTGGGGATGTTTGAGATGGCTATGTGGTATTTTGAGTATGCTGAATTCAACCAGACTGGGATAAGGCCAACGGGGATTACTATGTGGGCTGTCACCTTTGGAGTTGTTAAGCGTACCATTGCTCGTCTGATCCTTTTGATGGTTTCAATGGGTTATGGGGTTGTTAGACCTACTCTGGGGGGACTGACATCAAAGGTTCTCATGCTTGGATTAACCTTCTTTCTGGCATCTGAAGTTCTTGAATTGGTTGAGAATGTGGGTGCTGTAAGTGATCTTTCAGGAAAAGCAAGACTTTTCTTGGTTCTTCCTGTGGCAATCTTGGATGCTTTCTTCATTCTTTGGATATTTACCTCCCTCTCTGCAACCTTAAGCAAACTTCAGGTATCTGGTTTGTTCATAACAATTATTTTTTATCTGCCCTCCTGATTTTCGTTGTTTGAATATTTTAAGATTGATTTCCTCCTAGCAAGTGGTTTTCTGAAGAATATTGAGCAAATAATCCAATAGAACCCAAATGTATTGAAATGTAAAAGATAATGGAACTACAAGATAACCAAGTATTCGAGGTACTTGGAACCTCCCTTTCTTGAGCACTCTCACTCAAGCCCTAAACCAAACCCACTAAATCAATGCCTACCTTCTTCCTTTCCCACTCTCTCTATTTATAACCAAATATCATAACTAACTCCCTAACTATTTACTAATATACACTTAATAGCATTCCTATCATAATCTGGTTTTTATCAAAATATATTTCAATGGGGTAGGTTAGTAGAGTACACCAAGGAAACATGGTCTTTTAAATGGAGCTTCCAATTGAAACATATATTTAGTGAAACAGTTTTATTTGCTGCTAAAATATGCTTGCTCTTGTTGGTATTCCTGCCCAAATATTGTTGTTTTTACCTTCATTTAATATTAATGCTGTAACTTTCTTCTGCATTTCTTGTGTTATAACTTTCGCTGATTGGCTTTCATCCATTATTATTGATGTCACAGGCTAGAAGGTTGACAACTAAATTGGACATTTACAGAAAATTCACAAATGCATTGGCGGTAACTGTTATTGTATCTGTGGGTTGGATATGTTATGAGGTAATCTGCGCATGAAGAGTTCATATTGTTATAAGAACACGTTTAGACATTGGCCATTCATGCATAGGTTTTTGAAAGAAATGAAAACTTCTTGAAACTGCAGCAGGTTCATGATAACTTAACAGAGTCACTTGTCATTTTTCATAACTTTGTCCCAAACGCGTATCAATAGTCACTGACTGCAATTTCTCAAATGTATTTTTGCAGCTTTATTTCAAATCAAATGACACTTATAATGAGCAGTGGCAAAATGCATGGATTATTCCTGCCTTCTGGCAAATCTTATCATTTTCTCTACTGTGTGTCATTTGTGCTCTCTGGGCTCCCTCTCAAAACTCAATGCGGTAAATTTTGACACTCAGGTTTCTCTGCCCCACTCCCCCTTACCATTGTACATTGCCTCATCCTCTATTTTTCTCAGGTATGCATACTCCGAAGACGCACACGAAGAGTTTGACAAGGATGATACAAATCTAACACTCATAAGACCATCTCCTATCTCCTCACCTTCAAAGGATGTTTGGACTGTACCAGATGTTAAACCGTTGCGTGAAAGCGACAGTCCAGCTGGTGATCTAGAAGAAGATAAAACAGCGTAAAATTGGAATCACCGGTCCTACTTTTTGGTACCATAATAGCCATAAGTTTATTTACTTTGTTAGCTCTATTTCTTGGAAAATCTGGTAGTCTATAATTGCCACGGTCGAAAATGCTATTAAAAGTAAGACATCTATTTCATTTTTGCTTTTTTGGGTGGTTCCTAATAGCCGGATGTAATAGTAGACTAGAGTATTGTAGTTTTTTTTTTTTCAATCTTGTCCCTCTCATGTAGTATTTATCATTTGTTCCACAATAATCCTGCTTGTAACTGTGCGTGATTTTGATATTTAATGCTCCCCCCCCCCCCCCCCCCCCCCCCCCCCCACGGACCTGCCAAAATCTTCTCATATGATTTCATGATTCTATAGAATATTTCCTAGTGCTATTGTCGAAATTGTGAATGTGAACTTTTTTTTGTTGATGGTCTGAAATTACAAAAGTGGGGGAAAGCCTTGATTTGAGGGAGTTGAAAAGAAAATTTTCCCATTAAACAAAAAAGAATAAAGGTATAGGGGACAAATTTACACCAAGTAATAGCTTAGAAAACTATGGTTTAGAAAAAAGACCAAGAGGAAAGCTTCTTATATAGCTCAACCGTTAAGACATTTTCTACTCATTTCTTTAAGGGTGGAGATTTGACATTGGTTGTGAAAGTTCTTTATTTTTTAAGGTCATTTGATTTCGATCTGGTCAGGTCAGCCAAAAAAGAAAACACCCTGAGGATGTGAACATACAAATCATCCAAACCCATTTTATAAAAGGTTTGGGGGTAGGTTCAATTTTTCAATTTTTTCAGCCTCTCCCTCATCAGTGTTAACTGGATGGCTGCCTCCCTGTAAGTTGTCTTGTTATCACATTTTTAAATTATGAGGTTATTTGATAACTATTTTGTTGTTTGTTTATTCCTCTGTCTGTTAGAATTTAGTATTTTAGTAGCAGTAAGTATTTTTGTTTGTTTGTTGGTTTTCAATTTCAAAAGCATTGTTAACTATTAGTCAAGTTTCTGATAGAAAAATATGTTTTATTTATTTATTTTCTTTTGATGTTTGACCTTTGGTTTAAATCTCATTTTGGTTAATGATGTTTTTATTTAGTTGTTGAGCTTTTAGAATATCTATTTCAATCCTTAAGTTAATTCTGTTTTAGTCTCCAAACTTTCATAATATGTATTTTAATATCTGATTTTTTTTTTTTTTTTTAAAAAGAACTATTTTGGTCTCTCAACTAATATTTCTTCATTGACTGTTCAATAAAATGGATAACAGGATTGGGTGGATATTAGGTGAGCAAACTTTTTAGATGGTAGAATAATATTAAGATCTAAAATGATTATTTTTAAAAGTTCAACAAAAATGAAAATCCCTGAGTTAAATTAGTTTTTAAAAAGAAAAAGAAGATTGAAATAGATACCATTCAAGAAGTATAAAGGGATTTGAACCATGTGTTTATTTCATGCAAGTACAAGTAGAAAGTATATTTAAGGGCATCTCATTCTCGTCACGCAACTTGGTATTATGCATTTACTCCTTACATTTGAAATATTTTTTTAATTTTAGCTGCTCCACTAACTAAATTAATTTTTTTTTTTCAAATGTATTTTTTAGTTCAACAGTAGAGAGATTTGAACATTTAATCTTTTGGTTGAAAGTAAGTGTCTTAATCAGTTCATATCTTAAACAGTTGAGTTATGCTCATATTGGTAATTTTTTTTTTCAAAAGCTAATTAAATTAGACTGGTTTTTATCAAGCATTAGTTGGTCTTTTATTTATTGGGCGTGGTCCAATTTTTGCTAAAATGTCAATGAGTTGGCTAATTAAATTGTAATAAGTGTAAATTATGACAAATTATTCAATAAAGCCGCCACAATGTGGCTGCCTCATAATAACCGTATGACAGATTATTCAATTAGGCCACCACAATATGGCTTTCTCATCATAATTAATTTCTCCAATTAGATGGTGTTTGTTTATAAATTCAATCTCTGTGCTATTAGTTATTTATTATCTACCATATGGTCCGTGTTCAAAAACTGTGTAGTGACCATTCAAGAAAATCAATATACATCATCTGTGTGTACATTAAAAGATATGAATGTCAACCTCGTTATTCTATTATCTATTGTTTTCATTTTTTCATTCATTTATATTTAGGTCTCTAATTCAATCCATTAAAATCATTTGAATATACTTATGTGCTTAATTAAGACACCATATCTTTTCTTTAAGATTGGAGATTTGAATCCTCACTCCTATAATTGTTGAACTAAAAAAAATCATTCAAAAATTATTTCAAATTGGCCCAAGTACATAAGTATTCAATCAAATATTAGTTGTTTATATTAATCAAATTCAAAAAACAAAACAAAATAAAAAGTCAATTTGAGATTCAGATGTAATAAATACTCAAAATAAAGTTTTTATACCTAATTTGATACTAAGCAATGTTATCTCTCTAATTTGGATTTCAAATAAACGGCAAATTTGGTATTAAAAACAAGTCATGATTGTAAGCTGAACAAGAATGCACTGATTTATCTCTTAGAAATAGTTTTTCATTGTAATTTCAGTAAAAAAGAGTTATGATTTATTATTATTGTTATTAGTATTTTTCGAAGAGGTTATACTTTTTTTTATCTATTTTGATAAAAAATTATTATCCTTCTCGAACAGTAAAGTTTAGGTGGTAAAGAAAGTTTGGTGGGATAAAATAGTAACCACCTATGGTTGTTAAGACAAGTTTCATTCCATTCCATAACCATTTTTAAGAGTGTTTTTGACATAATCAATTAAAGTTCTTCCTTCAAAAATAAAAAATACCTTTTAAAAGTACTTTCTAGGGCGTAAATAAAGGGATTTATTACCATTAGTGAATAATTTTAATTAAAGTGTTTTTCTAACACAACTTCCAAACACATTATTGTAATAGTTATCCATATTCTAGAATTAGGACACAGCTAAACATTTTGGGGCAAAATTTTAGTTTCTATTTTTTAAAATATATATGTATAGAGATATATATAGATATAATATTTTCACTCTAAAAATCTAGGGAACAAATTAGACGAATATTTCAAAATCCTTTTTGTTTTAATAAGTTGGAGGGCAACCTATTTGTAAACTAGTCAACCTGAGCACAACTCACTTGGTTAAGACATATATTCTCAACTAAGAGGTTAGAGATTCAAATCTCTCAACCTTTACATGTTGTTGAACTAAAAAAAATGTTTTCAATTATTTACAACATTATTGTTTTAAATAAAATATATTAATATGTTTAAAATGTTTAAATCTCGTTTTGATCTTTGATTTTTTATATTATTCTATTATAGCTTATAAACTTTCACTATTATTCAATGTTGGTTTCTTAAACTTTCAAAATGCCTATTTAAACTTTTTGAGATTAATGAGGTATGCATTGATGGAGCCACGTAGTTGGTTTAAGAAAAAGATTATGTAGGTGAGTGGATATCAGAGGCAAAATAATAGCAGTTACCAAAATCTTTACTTTTTGAAAGTCAAGAGACTAAAATAGACACAATAAGCAAATTTTTTTAATAAGTTAAAATTATGAAATAGGACATAGTTTAAATTTGATCCCTATTCCTGGAGTTTTAGAGTTTTCTATTTCTATTTCTATGACTTAAGCCTACTTTCAAATTAGTCTGTGTACTTCTTAAATTTTCAATTTAGTTCCTAAAATCTAATCAAACAACACATATCATTCTTACTATTACCACATTATATACATGGCACATCTTTATTTATACAACAATAATGTTGTAGGTGAAATTGGACTAAAGAGATAAACTCGAATTACAAGGGAATCTTGCAAGATAAGATTAACATTTTCAAATCCAATTCCTAAATAGAAGGGAAAACCTTTTATATCTTTATCTAAAAAGGAATATGGAAAACAAATGTCCTATAAATACGTCATTATGACTCAAAGAAAATGAGTTCAACTTGACCCTCATTCTCTAAACTATAGTTTGTTACACCTAAATTCTCCTTGTTAACTTAAGCATCGGAGCTGGTGTGACAAATATCACATAAGTGCCTAGCTTTTTCTCTTTTGCATGTCACATACTTCCCCCAAATTACAAATTTACAGTTGCTGTCACGTGAATGTCAGATGAGATTTCTCCTGGCCAGATTTTGGCAACAACAGTTGGTGTTATCTGTCGGGAACGAGAGTGCTCTACCAGTGCAAAGATCAAGAATGAAGACATGGGAGCTTGAATTGAATTTTTTTTTATTTTAAAAAGGACAAAAAAAGAGAACCCTAACATCTTGACTCATTCTCTCTCATCTCTCACGCGTGAACAGTTGCACCCCCCACGGTTAAGAGGTCTTGAACATTCGGCCGGTGACATCGTCTTTTCCATCTACAACGAGCAAAACATTCCTTATTCCTCTCTGGTGGGATCGAGAAACGCAATGGTGCAACACCCGAAGCTTCACGCGTCAGACCCATAAGCGTGCGACCCGTATGCTTAACTTCGATGACAAGCAGAGACCTCATTCATCTTCCGACATCTCTCTCCGGATAGCAATAGCTCGCCCCTCTTGCTCAATTTCGTCATCCAACCAACGTCGCAATGCCTCCCAAGCAGCAACCCGATTTCGGCGACATGATGGTAGTTCATTACTTCGACGATGTCCCAATAATAACCCATGAAAAACAATAATCTCTCCTCCACAAGCGACACAATTCCTCTCCTCCAGAGATGACCATTTCAGCAAAATAGTTCCTCGGATGACAGCTATTTGGTTGCAAGTCGCATAGATCACTACTTGTGTTCGTGGAGAATTGGGCAGTTGGCGGTGCTAACGATAAATTTTGCTAACAATGAAATTTTGCTAACGAGACTTGTCCAGCAACGCTATGGATTTAACTTGAAGATTTCTACATGAGAAAGTCTCCAAGAAAGCTACTTACATTTGAAGATTTGTATGGAAGATTGTTGAACAATTACAATTGGAGCGAAATTTTAAAGCTACAACATCAAGATCTCTACCAAATTGCAAAATACCAGATAAGTCTTATTTATACTCAAGATCTTTTAATGCCACATTTTAAATTTGATAGCCAATCTGCCTAGGTCTCATGTTATTGAGTAATAACTAAACATTGCATGTCATAGTTATTTTGTTTTATAGCATCTTCATGCACTCTCTACATTTTTTTAATTATTTGAATGTCATTAGCATGATAACATCAAAATGACATTTTTGTGCTCTAATGAAGAATTGAACATCATGAGTTATTAAAAGTGTCATGGAGTATTGTAGAGAAATTTATGGAATTCTAGAGGTCTTGAAATTGCTTACACAATATAACAAGTTGTTCAAAAAGCATACATGTTCATAAAATTCCATATTTCCTCAACATAAGTGATTGAATATATTTCATTCAACTAAATCAATATTTCATTTGCATTGAATTGCCTAACTCTTAAATTAGAGGGTATCTTCATATGATATGAGAAAATATCATACTCATGAAAATTATTTTTTGAATGCAGAATAATTGATGGAACATTCCAGATTCCACCAATTCAAAAATATATGCATGCAAGTACGAAGCTACAAAGGCTACTAGATGGCCAAAATTCCCTCCTATAGGAGGTCGGGAAGTCCAGAATAGTTCCTACGGAGCCCCTACGTGGTTTGATGACAATTCCACTTAAATTTGATGACGCCCTCGAATTTACATATTCTCTTCAGGAAAACAGCACAGATCGTGAATCCAGATGATAGTCTTAGCCCCCCAAGAAAGATTGAAATGTTCTCTACGGGGTTGGACGGCAATCTTGGAGAGATCCAAAGAGAACCTTTGAGCCATAACTTTTCTCCAGGATG
This sequence comes from Trichosanthes truncata, assembly GCA_033996785.1. Taxonomy (NCBI): domain Eukaryota; kingdom Viridiplantae; phylum Streptophyta; class Magnoliopsida; order Cucurbitales; family Cucurbitaceae; genus Trichosanthes; species Trichosanthes truncata. The sequence goes on from MU867259.1 coordinate 58,363,314, forward strand.
TGGACGAACACACACCCAGAGGAGAATCTTACCCACCAAAAGAGACCGACCTACGAGGTTAGACGGAAATCCTGGAGATGATCAGAGACGCAAGATAAGCGTCATGTAACCCTAAAATTCCTATAGGAAAATGGAGAAACCAAGATGCAAGATAAGCGTCATGGAACCCTAAAATTTCTAGTGGAAAACGTTGAAATCGACACTCTAGGAGACTGAATATCCTCACAAATATGGACAACAATAACTAGAGAGAATTCGAGGCAGATCTCAAAATGTCAACAATGACTCCAAAACTTAATAGGCTACTCCCAAGTCAGGTTCCATGCAATTACTTCACAAGCTCCTAATCTCGAATCCTAACTAGGGAGTGGGGGCTAATGTTGTGGGTGAAATTGGACTAAATAGATAAACCCGAATTACAAGGGAATCTTGCAAGATAAGATTAACCTTTTCAAATCCAATTCCTAAATAGAAGGGAAAACCTTTTATATCATTATCTAAAAAAGAATATGGAAAACAAATGTCCTATAAATATGTTATTGTGACTCAAAGAAAGGGAGTTCAACTTAACCCTCATGCTCTAAACTCTAGTTTGTTACACCTAAATTATCCTCGCTAACTTAAGCATCGGAGCTGGTGTGGCAAATGTCACATCAGTGCCTATCTTTTTCTCTTTTGCAGGTGACATCTTTCTCCCAAATTACAAATTTACAGTTGTTGTCACGTGAATGTCAGATAAGATTTCTCCTGGCTGGATTTTGGCAACAACAAATAATAATAGAATGTTTCCTAATTAGCTTAGGAGGTTAGTCACGTGTATATGGGTTTAATGCTAACTAATAAATAAGGACAAGTTGAGATGGCAAAAGACCACTTATAAACAATTTCCTAGGGTTTAGGGTTTAATAATAATAGTTCTAAAAAAAATAGCAAACAGGCCGATGATGACGAATACTCTCATGAAAATCCCCCGTTCCATTCCTTGCAGAAAAAATAAACATCTCTAATTAGAGGTTTAAATCCTCATCTTCATATGTTATTGAATTTTTTTTTTTTTTTAAAAAAAAAAACAAAACTTACAAAATTAAGTCACAACATTGAGGACTAAATTGAAAAATTTTAAATTATAGGGATTAAATTTGAAACCATCTAAAATAATTATGAGTCGTGTGTAGAGAGAGAAAGAGAGAGAAAGAGAGAGAGAGGAGAGAATAGCACGTGAATCATCTGGAGGGGTTGTGTAGGCCGTAGGGGTAGGAATAATTAATTTAAGAAAAAAAAAACAAAGTTGCTTTTATATGGATTGGACTCGAAGCTCTATGCTGAATAAGCTACCCACCCAACTTGCCAAACACGTGCTGCCATTACATTTCTCAATTTTCAAAATTTTAATTTACGGGCACGGGCACGGGTAGGGGCAGGATGGGAAAACAACAATTCAATACCCAATAGGACGCTTGGGTTTTCGTTTTTTGTCTTTTTTTGCTCTGTCTCTATTTTCCTCGGACGGAAAGAAAAAATAATAATGAATGAATAGAATTGAAACAGTGTAAATATATTATATTTATTAATAATAAAACGTGTTAAAGCCGCTTCGTTTTTCAATCAGTCTTCAAGTGTTGGGTGGGACCCACTTCCTGCTCTCGTATCGACCACCCACTGTCGGCAACCAACACCCCTTTCCCACTTTCATCTCTATTTGGCAAACTTTGCTTTCTCTTTTTTTGGGTTTAGGGTTATTTTACTACGAACTACTTTTTCGAATTTTATAGTAAGTTTCAATTATTCAATTATGCTTCTAAATCTTTAAACATATTTCAAAATATTCTTTTCATTGACTTTTTTGTTAAAAGAATAGAGATACAAGTAAGTATAAATAGTTTTAATTATGATCATGAACTTTGTGGTAATTTTTTATCATATTATTGTCGTTTCAAATGTCTAACTATTAATTTTTAAAATTGTTCAAAATATTTTTTACTGTTTGTTTTCCTTTTCAAATGAAGATGGAATTTGACGTGTATAAAAAATTGGAGGGTCTTAGTTACTTTTCAAAATGGTGCCATTTGGAGGGAAATAGTTTTGGTGGTTAGGATAAAATATTGTTCCTCCTTGCACGATCAAAAGATTTGGGATGAATTTTTTTTAGGGGTAGGTAAATCATAGATGACCATACGAAATTTATGGTCTTCCTCTTGTAATCAATTAATGAAAGTTAGGGCTAAGACATGAGCGAAAATAGAGAAGAGACAAACATGTAAACCATATGTAACTAAACCTAATAATCAAGATTGCTTGGTAATTAAATTTCTTACCTTTGAAAGTGGAAACTGTATTCCTTCATCAATTAATTGTTTTGTTTTTTGATCTCCAAGCTTCCACGGATCTCACTCTTTCACGAGTTTTCACTCATGAACATATTCCTTTTCGCATAGTTCTCTTTCGAACCCATCATGCTTCAACTTTACCAATGTGTAGCTCTTAACTTTTACTAGCCTATGATTTTTCACACAGAGCGCAGTCTCGCCTTTAAACAATGCAACTATTATTGAAACTGACCCCAAATATGCTTCCATCCTTAATCGTCACCATTTTGAAAGCATCTGTCATTTGTACCCATATGTAGCCTCAACTTTTACAACATGAATGAAGAAAATGAAATTGTTGTTTTGCAGCAATTTAAACTTTTTTTTAAGATGAAAGTAATTTTAAGAGTTAAGGGGCTATTTGGGCATGTGTTATAATAGTTTGGATTATAATAGTATGTGGAGTACTATGCACCTCATACACGTTATTATAACCTAGACAAAATAACTCTACATCATAAATACAAATTATATAACTTCATAGACTATTATAACCCACTTAGTACCCCAAAACAGTTCCTAAGAGTTCAAATGAAACTTTTGGAATAATAAATGCACTATTTTGAAATAATTTTAAGACTCAATAGTATAATTTTGTTTTTTTTTTTAATTTCAACAAAATTTGGGAGTGGGGGATTACCATTGAGCTATGCTCACTTTGGCATATAAATGATGTTGTTGAAACAATATAAGTATAATTAGAACCTTTTTTTTTAAGTTTTTAAACAATGTAGATTAAATTGAAAAATAGTCAAGCGTTAGCCTAATGTTAATTGTTTATTTCCAGGCCTACGTGTTAGGGGATTATTCTTAATTTAATGGATTAGTCAAATTTACCCCACTTCAACAATGTTACAAAAAAAAATGAATAAAATAAAAAAGTAAACTCGAATATGGCTAAAGTGGTCACGTATTTGTGTTTCTGCCCTTTTTTAAGCTAGGTTCAAACATTTTATTCCATCTTTTGAAATTTAATATTGTGAAGAACATTGAAAAAATATTTGATTTTGTGTGGTACAAATTGAGCTTGCGAGGTTATTTGAGAAAGAAAAAAAAAAGACAGAAAAAGTAACGACGACCCAAAAAATAAATACACAAGTTAGATTCCAAATTTGCATTTATGTACTTTGAATACTTAATTTATAATTTTTAAAAATTATCAATTACATTTCTAGATAGAATATCGATATGATACGAAGATTAGTGGATCGAATTTGAATAAAGTGTTATGACTTGACAATTAGTTTGACGAATTGTTAGGTTTGTCAAAATTTATAATCCATCCGAACCGCTTTCAGATCATGTCACGTCATTTCATTCAAAATTTACCTAATAGACTAGTACACCGACCTTTTATCTATCAATATTAACAACAATAAATTAATGATATACATAATTCAAAGTGAAAGGATTAAAACAATTTGTTTGATTTAAATCTCAATTTGGCCCATAAACCTCAACGTTTCTTCTATTTTAGTCACTATACTTTCAAAATGTCATTTTAATTATTAAGCTTAAAAAATTTGTCATTTCCGTCTTTAAAATTTTCAAATGTCCATTTTAATTTATTGACTTGAAAAAAGTAATCATTTTGATCCACGATACATTATTTTGTCATCTAACATTCACTTACCTAATACTCATTTATATGTGATGGGATTACATGCTCGTGTTAATATAATATACATACTTGAAGCCACTTATTAATACGTTACAAAAATAATAAAGTTAACAACCAAAATAAATATTATTCTAGAATTCAAAGATTAAAATGGATATTTAAAAAGTTTAGGGACCAAAGTAAAACATATTTTAAAATTTAAAGACAAAAATTAAACAGACCCAACATTTAGAAACTATAATGAGATTTAAACTATTTATTTATTTATGGTCCTAGCAACAAGTGAGAATTAAAATTTGAATCTTTAATTTTTTTTTATTTTTTTTATTTTGAGAATATATACTATACTCAATTAAATTATGCTTAGATTTACATTTATCACAAAACAAAAATCTTGAGTCATAATTTGTAATTTAAGGAAATATAAACGACCAATGGCAAAAAAGGCTTTATTAATGAAGACGCGTACTAGACCCATCAAATTTCAAAAGGCATCATCAAGATTTCATATCCACCCAAAATGCACAAACTCAATTGTATTACTGGATTTCACGTCCGCCCCGTTTCTCACCACACGTGCTCTAATTTCTCAATAATTCATTTCATTTTCATAATTATATTATTCTAAAAATATAAACAGTCAAAGTTGAGCGGAACAGAAATTGACATTTACTCTGAATTAAAAAAGCATAGATTCGAATCTATCCAATCTAAATATTGTTGAACTCATATATATATATATCAAAGATAATACTGTTGTTGTTAAAATCTGGTCAAGAAAAATCTCACATAACCTTTACGTGACAATAAATTTATAATTTGGAGGAAAAATGTGATTGCAAAAGAGACAAAGCTAGGCATTGATGTGACATTTGCCACACCATCAATGTTGAAGTCAGAGAGAAAAAAAAATGTAGCAAACTACAATTTAGAGAATGAATGAATGGGGGTTAAGTTGAACTCTCTATCTTTGAGTTATAATGACATATTTATAGAATCTTTGACTTTTATATTCATTTTTATATAAAGATTTATCTTCTTAGTCCAATTTCACCCATAACAAATATCATAATATTATATAGTTAAAAGAAAGAAAAGGAAAGAAAAAAAACATAACATAAACCCAATTAAGAAATAAAATTCATATTTTTGTCGATTCAACACACCCACATGTTTGTTCTTTTCACAAACACAAACCTAGAGAGAGAAACAAGAGATAGAAAGATAGAGGTTTCCAGTTTCATCCTTCAGCCCATGTGCTTAGCAGAAATGAAAGATGGATGGTGAGATCTGGCCCACCATAAATAATAATTTAAAAAATAAAAAAATTAATAATAGACTAAATATACCAAACCATCTTTGGAGCAACTAGATCATTAAAAAGAATTAACAAAACAACTCGAATTTCATTAAATATTTAGACACATTGACATGCCACTTAAAAAAATAAATTTTATTGATGAATAAGTTGGATTTTGAGAATAAATAAATTAAATTTCATATGTCAAATAGTATTGGAGCACATGTCTATCTATATGTTAATAAAATAATAATTTAATGATAAATAATTATTTAAAAAAAACTTAATTGAAATTATTAAAAAAATAAAAACTAAATTGAGAATTATCTACGACTGTTAAAAGACTATTAGGTATATTTTGCCTTAATAATAATAATGGTAAAAAAAAAAAAACAGAAATGGTCTTTGGACTTTTATTCTGGCAAATTCCACCTTTAGGTTTGGTCACGAAAAAAAAGAGGCTAATTTCTTCTCTTCAATGCTCCAAAAAAACGTGCTTCAACTCCTCATTTTTTTTATTGCTAAGTAATAATTTTTCAAAGCCACAGAGAGAGAGAGAGAGAGAGAGAGAGAGAGAGGATCCCAAATTTCTTTCCCCATTGGAAGTGTGAAGAAACTTGACCTGTTATATTCCCAGTCTTCTCCATCTCCGCCGCCTACGACCACCGGAGCACGGCAGTTCTTTCTCGCCAACCGAACCATCGTCACTCCCTTTTCCACTCCGTAGATTCTGCAACTACCGCGCGGATTTTGGGGATTTTGATTCCTTTCTTGTTCTTCTTGTTTTTTTTTTTTTGACATGTCGAATTCATCGGACACCGGCGGAGGTGGGAGATTTTCTGACCGACAGAAACTGGCGAAGCGGCTGGAGAAATCGAATTTTGCTCAGACCTGTAGCCTGTTGAGCCAGTTCTTGAAGGAGAAACGATGTCTCGCGGATTTGAGCTCCGATAAGGCTCCGAGGAAGAAGCCGAGAGGTATTGATTTAGTTTCGAAGAAACGAATTGGTTCCCGTTCTGTTTTTTTTTTTTACGAATTTTGAAAACCCTCGGAATTTTTAGATCTTATCCGAGATAATCGAATTCCACTCCCCTTGAACTTACTCGAGATTTTTCCCTCCCTTTTTTGGGATACGATCTAGATGAACTGGAAAAGCCCAAGCCGCCACCGCCTCCGCCGCCGTCGACGGCGAATACGGTTAATTCCTCCGACGCTACACGGCAGCAGAAGGATAATCTGCCGAAGTTCGTCGGATTTCCTCCGTCGGGATTCTCCAATAACGCCATCAACAAGGGGGAGTTCAGGTGCTTAGAGACCCCACCCCCCCCCCCCCCCCCCTTTTTAGGGCTAATTTCCTTTTCCAATTGCGTACGGATTTTTAATTTACTTACTGCTGTTGCCCTCAAGAAAAGTGCCAAGATGGAGACGAAAAAGAAAATTAGGTTAAATTACATCCCTATGAAATGGAGTTTTAATTTCTGATTGTTTTCATGGCGGTTGTTTTAGGAGACCGGCCACACCGGAGCCTGCAACCGCTCAAATGACCATATTCTACGCCGGAAAAGTTCTGGTGTACGATGATTTTCCAAACGAAAGGGCCAAAGAGATCATGGCCTTGGCCGATAAGGGAAGCCGCAGCTCCACCACCGCCGCGACCGTCGTCCCCGCCGCCGCCTCCCCCAACAGGTTCGCTTCTGCTTTGGAAAAACCTAACGGCAACTCTCCCGCCGTCGAGCCAAATGTGGTGGCCAAAACTCAAGCTCCGGTGCCGGAGCAGCAACTGAAACCGCAACCGGAAGCAAAAAATTCTTCTGGTAATGAACCACCATGAACATATAAATTCAAAGATGGATTCTGGTTGATTATCTTGTTTTGATGTTCTTAATTTGATTTTGTGCCCTTTTTTTTTTCATCGAACAGATTTGCCTATTGCTAGGAGGGCTTCACTGCATCGATTTCTTGAGAAGAGAAAAGACAGGTATGTATTTTTATAATGCTTTTTTTTTCCTCTTTCTTTTTTGAAGAAAGCCCTCTGGTTAAGATCTTCTCTTTTTGCTTCTCCAGACTTGTTATTTAAATCCTGATTTGGGTTTTTTGTTCTTTTTTTTTTTTTTATAGCAAAAATAGTGTTGGTTGGTTTCAGAAATTATGACAAGATTTTTGCTATTCTTATCAGTTCATCTTAGATATGGTTTATTATGCCTAAAATCAAGTTTTAAACCTGATTTATTTAATCTTGTTTTGTGGACAATGTCTTTTTTTTAATAAATCATGTGAAACAGACGGGATTTATTTAAAATTATATACATCATTGGAAACTATGTCTTTGTAAAACTCTCTGTCTCTCTCTCTTTTTGTACCTACCAAATTATCCAGTTCTTGTTGGTAGTGTTTTTTTAAATTAAAAACAAAAATTAGAAGTAGATTAAGAAAATCTAAGGAATTTGGTCCAAAAGTCTTGCTAGTTGCTTGGAAAATAGGAAGGGAAAAAAGAAAAAAAAAATTCTTACCCAATAGAACATAGAAGAATAAACCAAATGGCAAATTCAATCTATGTGACAACTGACAAGTTTTACCCTTATAAACATGCTATGGAGAAAAATATGGAAAAAGTTACTGAAGGGTGAATTTGGAGATATTTGTCTGATTATACAGAAAGATGAATCACTGTAAAGGTTGAAAATTAGATTGGAGAATAAATGAATAATATGTTTGGTTAATGCTCTCAAGAATGGTGTTTTCAACCCCCCCAAAAAAAATAATAAATAAAATATTTAAGCCAAATAACAGTTTTTAACCCAATGCTGAACACTGTAAAATTAGAAAAGTACTTTATAAGGTATTGAAAAAATATTCACGAACACATTTAAAAGTTAAAACTGTGGTGTGGTGCTGGCAAATTATCAAAAGGATTATTCCATTTGTAGGAAGGAATCCCAAACTTTCATTCTTTATCATCGCTCTTTTTCCGAAAATCACAAAAATACCCTTGAATTATAGGAATTTTACCATAGCAACCGTGCATTTCCAGTTTGAGAAATGATCTCTCTAAACTTGTGTAATCTTGTAATTAAGGACCTGATAACCATTTGGTTTTTGAAAATTAAGCTTATTTTCTCTCAATTTCTCTATTATACGTTTTATCTTTTTTAAAGAAACATTTGAATGCTTAGCCAAATTTCAAAAACAGAAACAAGTGTTTGAAAATTACCTTTTTCAGTTTTCAAAACTTAGACTTGGTTTTGAAAACATATGTAGAAAGTAGATAGCAAAGCAATGAAACTCATAAGTGGCATAAGTATTTATAGGCTTAATTTTCAAAAATCAAATAGTTATCAAACGGGACCTAAGTCTTTCATTATTATAATATTAATGGTTGGGTTTGTTTTAGATACACTAACAAATTTAGTCCAATTGAGGCTTTAACAACTCTTATACTTTATGAATAGTTTCTACTCTCTTTCAAGCTTTATCTAAAACGGTTATTATAGCATGAAAGTTTGAGGGTGTGATTATGATGATGATTATAGTTTTGATGAGTAGTGTTGTTTATGATCAGGGCGGTAGCAAGAGCTCCATACGAAATGAACCAACAGCCTGAGGCTGCTTTTAAAGCAAGTGGAAGCAGCTCGGCCAATGAACCAGAACCTGAGCATGAGCCTGAAGCTGAAGCCGAGGCCGAAGCCGAAGAAGGCTTTCCGAGGCATTTGGATCTCAACTTATGACATGGTTTTACTTTATTACATAGTTAAATTGTTTCTCTCCAAATTTGGTTGCTATTTTGTGTTATATATTATCACTTAGTTAATTAATCTCCCCCTTCCAACAATTATGCCTTTCTAACAAATATTATCCCAATTACTATGTATTTTTTTTTTCTCCTAAAGAAATTTTCGATGCAATATGAAAGAATAGTTCTTTTTGTTGACTTTATACTTAGGTTATGTATCGTCTAGATTGTTCTGTTTACTGTTTATTCTTGAGATATTAACAAACAAATATTCGAGATATTAATGTTCAAGTAGACTTAAAACATAAAATCGAATTTCTTGTCAAAGTTATTCTAAACGACTCCCTAATTTATTATGTGGTTTGCATGTTATTCTTTAGTTTTGTAAATGTTTGGGAATACCTTTGAATTATTCTTTAGTTGGGAGCTTTATGGTATGCTTTTCATATTAAGATTGCGTTTGGGATTGATTTTGACAAAGTTATAACTGATTAAAGAAAAATTTTAACCGCTTTTTCCGTTTGGTAAACCTAATTGTGAAAGAATCCGTTAAAATCATTTTTTCACTTTTGTAAAATGCGTACATTCACAAAATCTATTCTTGCTAGCTTTTAAAAATAGTTTTCATAAAATCTAAAAAAAAATAAAAATAAATAAATATTTTCAAAAAATCTTATTCATCTTTATAACAAATTTTCAATTTTCAATTTTATCCTTTGATTTTATATATTTAATATTTTTCTCATACAAGAAAATTCTATTTTCTAATTTTTTAAATTGATTGGATGAGTATCAATTTTTAAAAAATAATTAATACTAGGATATATTTTTAAAAAAATTACAGCTACTTAATATTTGACAAATAATTTAGAGCAAGCCAAAAAAAAAATTGAAAACATATAACATTTTAAACAATTATTTAAAAATTAATAAATTATTGCAAATTTTGATAGTATGTTTTTTTAGTCATTAGAGCTAAATCAAGACAATTTAGTACTCGTTTACCAAACATTATAGCTTGCTTTTTCAAGTTTAAAGTTGAAATTTACCAAACACTAATTTACTTTATATTACAACTGATTTTTCTAGAAGCACGGTTGCCAACAATTATTTTAAAAGCTACAACAATCTCAAATTAAGCCTAAAATAAACACACGTGATGATTATATTAACAACTTTTTTTACATATGGATTAATAACAAGTTTCTTTATGTGTGTTTTTTTTTTTACATCTCTCTCTCTGCTTTTGAAGTTGCATTCAAAACCTTAAGAGCTCAGTCTTTTTACATATGGATTAACTATATTTCAAACCCAAAAGTCTGCTTTTAAGAGCTCAGTCTTTTTGTTTACAAGTTAAATAAAACATATAAACAAACAAATCTGTTTTGAATAAATAAAATGTTTACTAAACATAACTTCAATAATTAACCAATTTTGTTATTTATTCATCACCTTAAAACTTAAATATTTCCATGTGTTTTTTCTGATATTTCCTCTCTTAAAAAATCTTGCTCTTTCTTTATCCATCTCTCTGCACTGTTCTTCCTTTTAAAGGTGGGGTTGGAAATGGAGGTTTTTTTTTACTAAAGTATAATAAATACATCACCCTTTTACATTAACAGAATGAACAAGAGGGAAATAAAATAAAAGGAAAAAAAAAAACACAATAGAGATAGATTTCAAACATTTTGCATATCTATTTGTCCTCTATAACGTGTGATCTAGAGAGATTATATGAGAACAACCAATGGCGTGTTTATAATAGTTTGAATATCTTAATAGTAATTTCAAGAGGTAATAAAAATAATTTTAATAATCATGTTGATAAATATTAAAAGGTAGTAGTCATTAAAAACGACTCCAACTTAAATATACAGCTCACACAATCAATTTTAAGTATGCTTCATATTTGCAATATATATTCTATAAGTACTGTAATATACGAAATTGATCATTTTATCATCATCTACTGTTAGTCTCATGCATCAACGTGAGATGTTGATGATCGAGATATTCATATTTGTCAACACACAAGAATAATAACAATACGAAGAATAATGGAGAGGAGGATGATAGAAAAGACCATTGACAATAATGTTTTGTTGAGTAGTAAGATATTGTATTTATGATAAAATCACAACAGTTGGAATAATAGGTATACATATTTGGTGGGTAGGTTTCATTGTCTTGGACTACAATAGCTAATCACATTAATTGAAATGACAAAACAACAATGGTTATTGTAAATCCTAACATCAAGAACCAACCACACACTACAAAAACTATTGAATACTTCTTATGTTTGTGAGACATTAAATTTATGTTTTTAATGAACAACAAATTTATCAATGAAATTGCTGTAACAAATTTAATTACAATTTAACCGGTTAACAGTTAAGTTATCTATGAATTGTGTCAAATAAGTCATGCATTTTAAAAGTGTTTAATAGGTATGAATTTTTTATTTTCCATTGTACAAGTTCTTAAATCATTTGACATTTTTTAATATTCACAAAATTACTTGTATTGAAACTTTTCAATTTTGTGTCCAATAATTTTGTGAATTTTTTAAAATGTTGACTAGGTTAAGGACTTTTTTTAGTACATACTAAGTTAGTGACTTATTTTAGACACATAATTGAAAGTCTGTGGTATTAGATACGTTTAAAATTTGAAAATTTATTAATTTGTTTTGTTTAGTTCAACAATATATGAAGGTGATGAGATTTGAATCTTTGACTTTCAGGTCAAGAGTATGTACTTTAACTAGTTGAGTTAGGCTTGGGTTGACGTGTCATTGAATTACAATGATATAAATATAAATATATATATATATATATTAGTTCAACAACACATTTGGGAGTGGAGAGATTCGAATCTCTGACATTTTGGTCGATGATATATGCCAATTACCGCTGAACTATGTTGACTTTGACGAGTTACAATGATATTAGATATAAAAATTAAGAATTTAGAATATGCCGAGATTGACATATCATTGAGTTATAATGATATTAGACACAAAAATTAAAAGTTAAAAAAATTATTAAACATTTTTTAAGGTTCAGACTATATCTATTTGACATGATTAATTGAATCACTTAGTCAATATTAGACAATATATTTCACCAATTTTGTACTACTATTAAATAACCATTGGTTACATGAACTTAGCTAGAAGTTAGAACCAAAAGTATAAGAAACTTTTGATTAATTTATATATATATTTTTGTATATTATGGAAATATTGAAGGAAAATAGTCAAAAAGACTATATAAAATGATTGTAATTTTCTATAAATTGGCCCGCTTGAAATTTAAAGAAAAAGGAACTGTGACAGACGTTCGTCAGTTCAGCTAGAAAACGGGCCAACAAATTTGACGATAGAGGGTGTATTTGTCAAGCTCGTATTGGCTGTCTCATATTCGTGCGTAACGGGTCCGTAACCATATCTTCGCCCGGGCCCGAAACGGCATTTTATAAGTCTTGTACCTTAGAACCACAAAATCGATTTCCCCCCTCAACCCCAAAAAGCCTTTCCCTCTCTAATTTTTCTCGCCTTTGTTCGACTCTTAACCCTAACCCCTCGTCTTCCCGGTAAAATTTTTCGTTCTTTTTGACGGAAAATTGATCGAGGAAATAAGAATGCAACATCAGAGATTGAAGCAACAACAGCAACAAGCTTTGATGCAGCAAGCTTTGCTTCAGCAACAGTCTCTTTACCATCCTGGTCTTCTAGCTCCCCCTCAGGTTCGAGTTCTTCTTTGTTTTTGTTTCGGTTCACATTCGTTTGATCTACACGTTTTGTTTTGTTCATTTTTGTTTGTTGGTTGTGGGTTTTGGTTGTCGATCTCTGAGATACGCTTGTGAAGTTATGACCGATTTGGTGCGTTCTGTTGTAGCGGTGTTTTGTTAATTGTGTACGGTTTTGAGTTCTGGATATTTTGTGGACCAATGATTTTTCCCATGTAAAGAGATTAAATGTTTGTGACGGGTATTGGTATTTTGGCTTCTTATTAGTTGTGGGTATCTGCTGGGAAATCTTGAGCCCGTTTGGATTCATTTATTGTTTTTTCTTTTCTTCTTTTTTGGTAGCCGTTTTTTGTTTCTTCTTAACAAGACAAGAAACGGGACCTGTTTTCTGTTCAAGGGCTATCAATGATGGTATGATGTTCCATGCAGTGGTTCACTTCTGGGGCTAAAATTTTCCATTCGGGCGTGTATGCTGTCGATGCAGGATGTTTGTGTTTCATTTTTTATTTTCTATTTTTCTATCCGTTCTGGTGTTCAGACAGATTTATTATTTTTATACATCACTCGTCATCCTAGTTGATGACAGTTGACTTCTACCAACCCAGTTGGGTCTTTACCAGCTTACATTATCATAAAACTGGAGTTCCATATTACGTGAAATCTCGAGTTTTGGTAGCTGGTCCGTGTCTTTCATGTTATTTTGACTGTTTTCTTTTTTGCTTGTGTGGTCTCTATCTCTTCAATGTACTGATTGAAATACCATCGAGGTTTGGCTTTTCATTTGGTTCCAAGATTTCGTTTAATTTGCATGATTGCATCCATTGTATTCTTCTTGTTTTCCATCCATTTCATAAAGACGCATTTTGTCTTTCACCTACTATTGTACTTCTTTTCCTTTTTATATGTTTTATTGTTTCCATTGCGCAGCTTGAACCAATTCCAAGTGGAAATTTACCGCCAGGCTTTGATCCAAGTACCTGCCGCAGTGTGTGAGTGATTTTTTGGACGTTTTATCCCCTTGATGACATCTCCTCTTTTTGTCTGCATTATGAAAACTTATGTTTTTTTTGCAGTTCTCATGTCTCTCTATCACAGATTTGTCACTGACTGTCTAGTTCTCATGCTTTTAGTATCTATAATTCTTAAGATACTGGATATCTAGTTGTTTAATTTTCTGAGCTTATGCTTTAAAATTATGTCTTCTAAAATCTTAATCAAGTTTCTAGATGTTTTTGTATTTTTATGTATACCTATATGACTGTGGTTGATTACTTATATATCTTTTGTATTTTCTTTGTTTTCTTTTCCTTTTTAAAACTTTTAGTTTCTTTAATTTTGAGGAAATGCAGGTACGTGGGAAATATACATACACAGGTAACAGAACCACTTCTTCAAGAGGTTTTTGGGAGTACAGGCCTTGTTGAAAGCTGTAAGCTTGTCAGAAAGGAGAAGGTTGGTCCACAGGAGCCTACAAAACCTTTGTTCTACCTCTCTCTCCATATATATTTTCATATAATGGAATAAATCTAATTGTTTATATTACTTTTAATTTCAAGATCTTCTGTTTCTTTCTTGTCTATTAACATCCTTTTTGCCACTGCTTTATGCAGTCATCCTATGGATTTATTCACTATTTTGATCGCAGATCGGCTGCTATGGCTATTTTGTCACTTAATGGGAGGCATTTGTAAGTATAAAACTAAAATTTGCAGTTTCCATGTTTGTACTCCTGTTTTTTGTCTTAATATGTGCTTTGCAGGTTTGGGCAGCCTATCAAAGTAAATTGGGCTTATGCTAGTGGTCAGAGAGAGGATACATCAGGTTTGGGATCTGTTTTGAACCAATGGCTGTGAGTTGCAACTGTTAAAATAATTCCTTCTATGTTCACCTGCTTCTTTTGTGCACAGGTCATTTCAACATTTTTGTGGGTGATCTTAGTCCTGAAGTCACTGATTCTACTTTGTTTGCGTGCTTCTCTGTTTTCCCTAGCTGTTCGTAAGCTTCAGCTCCTGGAAACTATTTTTTTATTTGTTTATTTTTCTTTGAATTTTGCATGTAATTTCTGCCATTGAAATAAATAACTGTTTATCAGCTCGAAAAGCATAATTCAAGTTAAGAGGAAAATGTCATACCCCGACCCCAAAAAGGGGGTGTGGTACTTCTATGTTAGTAACTTGTAAACTTCTGATATTGTGTATTATTGGTTTCAGTGATGCCAGAGTTATGTGGGATCAGAAGACTGGGCGTTCCAGGGGATTTGGTTTTGTTTCTTTTCGCAACCAACAGGTCCAAACGACATCTAATCAGAAAATATTCTTTTGCCATTAGTTCTCTTTTCTTTACTAAATTAATACTCCCTTTCCAGGATGCTCAAAATGCTATAAATGACCTAACTGGTAAGGACTTAATTGTCTCTGATAGTTTAAATTTCTCGTAGTAGATTGTCATTTGGTAGACTAATTAGTTCAATGGTCGAAAGAAAGATGAGCTTGGCCTTGAATGGTATTTTTTATCTGTGATTTCATTTAATTTTGTGGTATATTGTTATCAAATATCTATAACAACGTTGAAATTGAGTGGTGTCTTGTCGTTAACTTTCGAATTTGAAATGGTCTTTTGACCATATTTACGTTCTATTTCTGACCACATGTGGTCTCCTTCAGGTAAGTGGCTTGGAAGTAGACAGATTCGCTGCAACTGGGCTACAAAAGGTGCTGGATCCAATGAAGACAAGCAGAGCTCAGATGTTAAAAGCATTGCAGAACTTACAAATGGATCATCTGGTGAGTGTTCATACCCCAATGTTAATGATGCTTTTCAATTCTTTCATTAGAACCTATAAGTTTAGAATGTCTTACTTTTGTCCTTTTTCTGACCCTGAGAATCGATCCCCTAAGGTTTTGAGAATACTTGGATGAATTTTGACGTTTCTGCAGAAGATGGTAAAGAGACAGTTAATAGTGATGCCCCAGAGAACAATCCTCAGTACACTACTGTTTATGTTGGCAATCTTGCTCCAGAGGCAAGATACCTCATCCTTATCTTTGTAAATTTTATTTTTAAATGTTTCAATTTAACTATGTACGTGATATGGTGGTACTCAGCTTGCCAAGTTTTTGCAAGTGTAAATGCTTGGTTGAGTTGCGATATAAAATGAAGTTCCTGTTATTTCTACCTGTCTCTAGAAGGGTACTTCGTTTTAGTTCGTAATTTTAGGCCAGATATTGACAGTAAAAGAATAATTTCTAGAAGGATAATCTTGTAGAGTTTACTTGGTTGTCTGATGTCGGTGATATTCAGGAGTTTTTAATTCTTCTGACAACTAGCATTTTGGGTTTTTTTTAAATAATATTTCCTCGTTTATACAGGCCACGCAGGTTGATCTTCATCGCCATTTTCATGCTCTTGGGGCTGGTGTTATTGAAGAGGTTCGCATCCAGCGTGACAAAGGCTTTGGTTTTGTTAGATATAGCACTCATGCTGAGGCAGCTTTGGCTATTCAGATGGGGAACACTCAGTCGTTTCTTTGCGGCAAACAGATCAAGGTTTCGTTTTCTGCTCGTAAACAAAGTTTCTATTCTTTCTATCGGAACAATAGCTGCACTTTTATTTCTAGTGAAGCTGATGCATTCTTTTCAAAAGACTTCGGCTAATGGCATACAGTTGCTACTAATGCAGTCTTGTACACTTGAATGAGCAAGACTAATTTATTCCATCAGTTCAATTTTTCATTTTACGTCTGTTGACTTGATTGTTATTATTATTATTATTGTCAAATATACACAATGTTCCGTTAATGGATTAAAAATTTCAATTAGGTAAAATATTTGTTAAAAGGTTGAGATATTATTCAAATTATTGTTTTAGCAATATATTTGGACTTGTGGACGTTCTAAGATGCTACTTGACACATCATGTTCAATATATTAATAAAATAATAGTTGAATTATACATCAGCTTTCTACTAACAAGTTGTAACATGTTTTTTCTTTTTGTACAGAATGACCTAATTGAGATTATTAGGGACCATCTGATAATTTCAGAATAATTGTTTGGAGTGCCTTTTTATTTGTGTTCTAACCGGCTTGTCCCATTTCTCTGTTTGCAGTGCTCTTGGGGAAGCAAGCCAACTCCACCTGGAACTATCTCCAACCCGCTTCCTCCGCCTGCAGCAGCTCCGATGCAGGGACTCTCTGCAACCGACCTTTTAGCGTACGAGCGGCAACTGGCAATGAGCAAGATGGGCGGCGTCCACGCCCTTATGCACCCTCAGGCGCCACATCCTTTAAAGCAGGCAGCCATGGGGATGGGTGCTGCTGGCTCAAGTCAGGCTATCTATGATGGTGGGTTCCAGAATGTTGCGGCAGCTCAGCAGCTCATGTATTATCAGTAAGGCTGATGAGAGATGTATACAAAATGGAGTGCTTGGTTGGTCTGTTGAGAGATCTCATCTTCTTTTTTCTTTTCTTGTGGAGAGTTTTCTTTCTAAGCCTTTAGTAGTATTATCTTTTTTATTGTTTCAGTTTTCAATAGCCTTGGAGCTGTGTTTATGGAATGTCATTGTGTACCGAGTATCTGAATTTATAGAAAGGATATGAGGATTCTTGGTGTCTATCAGGGAATGGTGCTGTTATTTAGGAGACTGGTTGGGTATAGCTTGGTATTTTAGTTTTCCTTTTTTCTTTCTGTTTTTTTTTTCCCCTTTTTTGTCTTCTCTATTTTCTTTTTCTTTTATATGAAGGTTTGATGATGCTTTGGAATATAATTCTTATTGCGGTTCATTGTTGCCAGGAATAACAATCATGCAACTTCCTAACAAATGTTGAGGAAATTTTGAATAATAATTTTCTAACAAATGTTGGTGATAATTTGGAGGCCATTTTCTCCTAGTGATTACGGGAAATGTTACCAATTTTTAATTAATATTGTTGAACCCGTCTGAACCTATACACATTTTAAATGTTGATAAAATATTTACATTATATGTCAATTTACGAATAAAGTTTTATGAATGTCGATTATAAATATATGTGCTAATGAAGATAGATTAACACTACCAAAAGTGTTTGAATTATCAATTCTGTGTTTAATTTCAGCTTAATTGACAGTGGGCAAAGGTGCCAAGTGAACTGGGAAGGCCACACACACAGCATAGTCCCTTGGTATGGAAGATTTGAACCAAGGGGGGGAGTATATATCAATTAGCTATGCAATGTTCACTTTGACTTATTTCATGATTCATTTCTCGAGTAAATAAATAAAAAAGACGGTCATAAGAGTATAGGCATTAGGTTTTGAACTAATGGGAGTATGAGAGGAACCAAACTTATAATTTAACCTCTAAGAAATATTAAATTTTGCATTAATTTAATCAATTATATGTGTAATTCATTCACCTTTGTGAGGCTTAATATCACTAGTTATTCCAGTTTATTAACATATGTGGTTAATTGTTTTTATTTATAAAATACAAAAGAGTTCATAACCACTATGGATAGTCTTAATGGTTGATGGTCATAAATAGTTAAGTGCTTTGAATAAATAAATTGCTAATTTGAGCAACTCAATTGTTTAAGTCACTATGTCATTGACTAAAAGGTTAGAGAAAAAAAAAAGAATAAATTTAAATTATAGTAACTATCCATAGTTGCTATTTAGTTGAAGTGCACTCGTCACAACCACTCATTGATATAAAAATAGGTTACAAGTTTAGTTTCTTAACTTTCAAGTTTATGTCTAAAATGTCTCCAAGCTTTAAAAAGTATCAATAGTCTTTAAACTTTTAATTTTGTGTTTAATAGGTCATCGACATATTTAAAGTTTTAAAAAGTCAATTGATTTATTAGATATGGTCTAATAGTACTCTAAACTTTCAATTTTATGTGTAGTAGATCCATGAATTTAAAAAAATGTCGAATGGGTAAAAAATCTATTAGACACAAAATTGAAATTTCAATAACTTATTAACACTTTTTAAAGTTCAGGGGCCTAGTGAATGCAAAATTAAAAGTTAAGAGATCTATTAGACATTTTTTAAAGCTTAAAAACTAAATAAATACAAATCTAAAAGTTTAAGAAGTAAAGTTGTAATTTAACTTAAATTAAAAAAAAAACATATAAAAAAAGAATTGGGAGCTATATCTATACATTTTGTTAGTGGTTAAATTACAAATTTGGTCTTTATAGTTTGAAGAAAATTGAAATTTAATCTCTATAGTTTTAAAAGTCAGAATTTCTCCTTTATAATTTGATAAAACTTTATAAATAGTTTTTATGATTTAGTAAAAATCTCAAATAATTTCTAGCTTAGAGACTATTTATGGAGGTTTTATCAAATCATAAATACTAATTCTAACATCTAAAATCATAAAGATTAAATTTTAATTTTTTTTAAAATTATAGGAACCCAATTTGTAATTTAATATTTTTCGACATGGTTGATGTTGGTTCGGTTGAGCGCTTAAACTTGGGCACGCCACTGAAGGCGAGGGTTTTACTGACTAAACCCAGAGCCAGAGGTTTTCTCCCACACTCCGGCGCTTGCCTGCCATCTCCGCTCTCTCTCTTCCCCGAATCAACAGAGTCCTCTGTGCTTAGAGAGAAAATCCAACTTCACTTTTCAACATGGACGATGAAATGGACGCCTCTCCCTGCTACTTTGACCCCGAAGACCTCACCATTCGAGAGCAATTTCGTCGTTACAGGTGCATTCGCTCGTTTGCTTTCTCTTCATTTCTTCTTCGTCTTGGCAATGTAAATTCTGAATGCTGCTGAGAAAATACGTCTTCTACTTAGTTTGAAGTCAATTTCAGTTCGGATTGAAGTCATTTCTTGAGTAGAGGTTTCAATTAACTAACATGTCTATTGGGTTTGTAAAGGCAAACTACGTGGTCTTAGTTTGCTAGTTGGTGTTTGTTTGATTCGAATGCTTTCTAATGCTCAAATTCAACTTGTTGCGTTAAGAACATTTCGGATGCACTGCTTTTACTCTCTCTCTCTGCATAGATGGCTGTCATTGGTTTAGTGCTTATGGCGTTAATGGGTTCTTATGTTTGGTTCTGGAATATAGCTTCCGGATGGTCCTTGGGTATGCTACTTTTGGCTTAAACATTAATATGAAATTGGTATTTTTTTTTTCCAACCGTGTTAAGGGGTCGTCGAGGATGGTCGGTTTACTGTGTTTATCTGCTTTATGACCAGTTGCTTGGAAAATTCTATTCCATCCTACTAGTTAGTGCATAACAGGAAATCCTTTATACTTGTCCTTTGTATTATTTTGTTATCTAATGTGCTAATAATTTCATTTTTTAATTCTGTTGTATATTTTTCGGGTTGGTCTTTTTCTGTTTGGCTATGCTTTCTGTTGCTCTATTGTTGTCCTTACAGCCTCTATTCTACCTTCATCTTTCGTAATGGTAGTGGGATTTTCACCAAAAGAAATATTTTAATATCTTGTTAAATAGTTTCCTTATCCATATTTGTTGAAGTCATCATATTTTTATGCAATGGCACACTTAGCAAGAAACTTATGCAGGAGAAGGCCTTCAAACATATCACCTCACAAGGAAGTTTCACCTTCAACAATCAGTGAATCTAGGCTTCTTTATGACGGACAGAGTTTCCATAGTCCAACAAATGCCGCACTGCTTCTTGAAAATTTTAAACAAGAGGCCGAGGGCCTTGATATTGATCATCTGGAAGTAACACCATTAAAGGAAAGTTCTGCCTCTAAAAGAAGATTATCAATTGATAGCCAAGAAATTTCAGAAGCATCTCTTGGTCCTGATTCAGTTCGCTACTCACTGAAGGCTTGCAAGCATGAGAATGACCCATTATCTAATAGTGGAGATACAACTTATACCTTTTTTGCATCTCTACTGGACTCTTCATTTCAAGGTTCTAATTATGTCCAACATGTTTCTTGCTCTTTATCTCTGTCCTCTCTTTGGGTGTGGACTATTTGTTTGAAAAGATGTGCACTTTGTGTCTTATTCGTGCAATATTTTTTTGTCAGCATTGATGTCTATCCCAGACTTGATATTAAGATTTGAGAGTTCTTGTCGTAATGTTTCAGAGTCAATAAGGTACTTTTCCCTCTATGGTTCTCAATTGAATTATTCTAAGGCATCTTGTTGTTGGTTTTTTAAAATAGTTGGATGGATTAATTTATGCTTGTCTTTATATAGTTTCTCTTTGAAATCTTATCCTCTATCTTCATTTTTTTTGGGGGGGGGGGATAAGAAATAATTTCATTCATGGTATGGAATTACAGAAGAAGGGGGAGGAAAGTCGAAACTCTAGGCGAGGTAGTTACTAATAAAACTCTTCCAAATGATGTAAAGAGGAATTTAAATGAAGAGTTAGAAGAAATACCATTGTTCAAGAAAACCCGGAGACTTTTATTTGTTGTTGAAGACATTGTTTCTCTCAAGCCACATCAACCGAAGGGAAACTCTCACAAATTGAAGCTATAATAACTTCCTATCCCTTTAAAAGGATGATTTTCAAGAAATGAGGAAAGAAGGCTGTTGATGTTGAGGGGGAGAGCCATCTGCCACTAGAAACTTAAGAAATCCTTAAATTTCTAGCAAAAGAGCAAGCGTTGAGGAAATGACCTCAGGATTCTGAGTCTCTTTTACAGACAGGCAACATCCTAGTAATATTTATCTAAAAAGAAACCTCTTTTGAAAAAGGATGGGGTAATGGGACTACCCTACCATAGCCAATGAATGACCTTAGGAGAACAAGCCAGCCACCAACTGTATAAGCATAAGAAGAGGTTGTTTGTGCAAGTAAATTTGTGTGTGCTGAAAACTTGACTTAACTGTTGATCATTTTTAATTCTTTAAGCACTATCCGTTTTTATTGCTGGGCAGATTTTTTCTGTGATTTATTCTTTGGTTTTTTTTCTGCTAGGTATGGTTCCAACATTCAGCACCGCTTCATGGAAGACAAGTTGATGAGGCAAAAGGCTCAATTTCTTGTAGATGAAGCTGCTTCTTGGTCCCTATTGTGGTATCTTTATGGGAAAGGAAATATCTCTTTCTCCAGAACTTTCTAAAAGTTGTATTTTGTATTTGTGTACAAATATGCGCTTTCTCTTTCTTCTATGTTTTGTGGACCCGGTTCAATCCTTTTGTTTAAATGCCACTGAATGTGTTAAATGGTAAATGTGTAGCTCTAAAACTTGCTGCATGTATTTTAATTTTTTTTTTGAGAGAGAAACTGATATTTCATTGATAAATGAATGACCACTCAAGGTGGATTACAAAAGGATTGCCAATTGCAAATTAAAGTAGAAAGACTGTATTTGAAATTTTGGTTTATAAACTTTTCCCTGCTACAACATTCCTTTTGGATTTAAGATGGCTAGTTTATACAATGATGACTGTTAGCACAGTCGTGGACTGTGAGTTTTAAGGTTTTTGCAGCGTGTTGATAATAACAATGTTTTGCTCAATATGTTTCTAAACCTTCTTTCTGGTGTTCATCAAATTATTTCTTCTGTAATTTTCCCTCTTTTTGCTGCCAATTGGCAATTGGTATGGTTTCCTGTTATCATTTTGGCTAGCATGGTGGATGTCTTATCTGCCCTTTTTGTACTCATAACATTGGATGAGATTAACTCACACACCCAGATATATAATACATGCTAGTGTTCGTTATTGAAAATATTTCGTAATTTGACCTTGGGATTAATATTGGTATCTTGTTCTTGCAGCAACGAAAGAGATGCCTAAAGAACTAATTGTGGTTATGTATTTATTTCCCTTTTTCCAAATAAAAATAAGCAATTTTATAACATTTGCAACATTACTTAAGTTTGAAGTACTCAAAATGAATATATCAATTTGTGGCAGTTTCCCCCAACATCACACCTGGAGGCCTGCCAGTTTGTCACAGAAGACCATACCTCTCAATTATGTCTTCGAATTGTTGAGTGGCTGGAAGGTTTAGCCTCTAAAGCACTTGATTTGGAAAGCAAGGTGATGAGTTCTTTTGCCAAATTTATGTGATAATATACTACCATAAGCACTATCTTATAGTGCGGTTGTACTATATTTCAAAATTATTGTTGTATTTAAATATGAGTCTCCTGCTCTTACTAGAGCTATGGTATTTTATGCTAGCTGTCAAATGACAGATTTTTAGTTATCGCCGTCACTTATGTGATATGTTTTATTATGGTTAACATTGTTAAGCAGCACTAAAATTAAATCTGTTAGCTGTTGAAACTTTATAGCAATTAGGCAGTTGAGTGCCCACAATACTACTGCTTGAAAAGCTAAAGCTTGGTGACCTGGAAAAACTTATACTAGGGGTTAGCCAATTTTCTTAGACGTTTTGAATATGTTTTTACAGATTCGTGGATCTCATGTTGGTACCTATCTTCCCAGTTCTGGAGTTTGGCATAATACTCAGCGGTCTCTCAAGAAAGGGACCTCGAACGCAAATGCTATTCATCACTTGGATTTTGATGCTCCAACACGTGAGCATGCTCATCAACTGCCGGATGACAAAGTATGATTTTATTATGCAAAATTGGGCCTTGAATAATATAAGAGAAAGAAAAAAACCATCTTAACAAATCATATTTAAAAAGCTTTTGGTGCCTTGTATTGTTTTATTTTCCTTTTTACCACCACATCTCACGTATAACTTGTAATCCATGCATACATTGGGCATGTAGTTTGGCACGTGTGAGTGTGCTTTGTCTTTTTTAAAAAAATTGATATGAGAAAGATTGACAGATAGATACTTGAAAGTAAACATGTATATATATATCTATATATGGTAAGAAACCAAGCTTTCATCGAGAAAAATCAAAGTAAACTCATATGAGTGGCCTTAGTTTAGAATGCAGTATAGTCATTGATGTTTTTTCAACAGAAACAAGATGAATCGCTTTTAGAAGATGCTTGGACTCTTATAAAGGCTGGGAGAATGAAAGAAGCATGTGATCTCTGCCGGTCGGCAGGACAGGTAAACAAATCTTTGAGAGCTATGAGTTTGCTACCAATGCTCTGGTTTTTCTTCTGTTATAAAGTGATACATCTAACAATATGTTGGCAGCCGTGGAGAGCTGCAACTTTGTGCCCTTTTGGTGGATTGGAACACTTTCCTTCCATTGATGCCTTAGTAAGAAATGGAAAGAATAGAACTCTACAAGCCATTGAGCTAGAAAGTGGCATTGGCCACCAATTGCGTCTTTGGAAATGGGCTTCATATTGTGCATCTGAGGTAATCATTATTATTCCAAGAGGCAGTAAGTTGGTTTTATTTGCTGTTTCGAAGTTACTTGTTCAATTCTTTATGCTATGTTTCATGCCTAATCTCTTTCTGATGGTCGATGGTAAATATATGAAGTTACTTGGTCAATTCTTTATGCTATGTTTCATGTCTAATCTCTTTCTGATGGTCGATGGTAAATATCTACAATCATAATTGTATACTTCTGATGAGCTCAGACATGATTATGCTCTTACACGTTTGAGGATGGGAGACGAATAGAAGATGTTTTCTATGTTCTTTTTTATTTTTGTTATTTTCTGTAAATTTCTTTTATTACTTCTACTTATACCCTGTGCAATTGTTGAAGAAAATTGCAGAAGTAGATGGTGGGAAGTATGAGGCTGCTGTGTATGCTGCTCAATGTGGAAATTTGAAGCGTGTACTTCCTATATGCACAGATTGGGAGGTATGCTTGTCACAGTAATCTCTGCAAATTTTAGAATGTTTAACTGAACAGAACTGCTAATCAAGTTATGAGTGGTGTAAACTAGGAGGTCAACGAGACTCATTTTTTCTGTAGTTTCTTGGTGTGGTTATTGATTTGCCAATGTTATTGGCTAATGTTTTGTGTTGACTAATTGTCTTCTGTCGGTGTTTGGTTGATCTCACAATTAAGTATAAATTATCTGATCTTGTTCTTGTATTCAAGGAACCTAGTATACTGGAAAAGAGTTCTCCCGAGACTTTTTGTGATTCCCTTCGATGATATCAGTTTGTTTTAAAAAAATTTAATGCTCTGACCTCTGAGACCATCCATTTGCATGCAGTCGGCATGCTGGGCAATGGCAAAGTCGTGGCTAGATGTTCAAGTAGATCTTGAACTCACTCGTTCACAAGGGAAGATGGATCTTTTCAAAAGCATGATGGACACTGTAGATGGAAGTCCAGGACAAAGTGATAGAAACTTTGAGTTTTCTGATGGACCAGAAAGTTGGCCACTCCCAGTTCTGAGCCAGCAACCACGCCAGATTTCTGCCCTTCTTCAAAAACTCCATTCAGGGTACAAATACAATATGATGTTTACTATACGTGACTAATGTGATGTGCAAAAGGTAAGATCTGTTCATTTTCCTGATTCAGTGACATGGTGCATGAAAATGTAAATCGTGGATGCAAAGAGCAGCACCGACAAATTCAGGTATTCTAGATTCAATTGGAATGGCCAAGATGATTTTATCCCTTAGATTTTACTTCTTAAATGGTGCAACTAAATCAGTGTCCAAACAAAAAGGAAACATGTGAGGAAGAGCAAATTTGTTTAAATTATTAGTTCTTCTATTGTGATGGCTGGTTAATTTCATTAGGGATTCTGAGTTTTCAAAAAAAAAAAAAAAATAATTAGGGATTCTAATTTGACTATCGTATAAGACTTTTTGTTTTTTTGGCATGGTCTTGGCTTGGCCCTAGTTGTTTGCCGTCTTCTTAATTGCTTTTATTTGAAGTTGGTAGAGTAATAGAGTTCAGAAGAGAGCTTCAACATTTGTATTGAATTTTGAATAGTGAGGAGATCAGTACAAAATTGCACAAATTTGTTACTTTTATTTGTGTTGAAATCCTCTTGAACTAAAGGATTTTCAGCTCCTTGTTTTTAACCAGTGTCCTGCTGAAAATTCCTCCTCACAATGGAAACAAAAACCCTATATACCTCAGCATCTGTTGTTAGTACCTTCCTAATTAATGTGTCACTCTTGGTAGGGGTGCAAGGAAAAACCGAAAAACTGAAAAAAATCGCTTAAACCGACCGAAACTGATGTTGGTTCGGTTGGAACTGGTTCGGTTTGACGGTATCGGTTTTTAAATAAAGGAAACCGAATATTTTCGATCTGTTTTCGAGTTTAACAGAGCTGAACAGCATATAACCGAGCCGACCGTATATTACATATATTGAAAACGAAAGATAAAACAAACAAAGTTGGCAGTCATGTTGGCATGATATTCGGTCATAGAACCTTGAGGTCACGAGTTTGATCCGTGGAGAAGGCATGTTTTTATATTTCTACACAATATTCCCACGTCCTCCCAGCTTAGTAGCCCAATTCCGTTCAGCTTCATGGCCCATTACCTTGGTCCAACTCCAACGTGTGCCTCATCGCCGAACCGCCTAAACCTCCGGCTAATTGGTTTGGGCGGTGCGGTTATATAATTGTGACACTTCGGTTCGGTTTAATGT
Source organism: Trichosanthes truncata (assembly GCA_033996785.1). Classification (NCBI taxonomy): domain Eukaryota; kingdom Viridiplantae; phylum Streptophyta; class Magnoliopsida; order Cucurbitales; family Cucurbitaceae; genus Trichosanthes; species Trichosanthes truncata. The sequence goes on from MU867259.1 coordinate 58,389,546, forward strand.
TTTCTAAATATAATTAGTGGTTCGGTTTCGGTTCAACACTAAAACCGACCCGCTTACACCCCTAACTCTTGGCATTCAACTGTGGTTGGACCCATGTGGTATCATCCTCAGTTTGAGCTTGGGTCTAGTGGGATGCTCACCAGTTGTTCAGTTACTGTTGCATCAGTCAATTCTCTTTCTCCCTAGCTACTATTTTCTTTAGTTTCTTCCTGATTTTCTTTCTGTAAAATTGGTTGCATTCCTGTCTGTTTCAAAAGTTTTGCTACTCCCTCTACCAAAACAAACATGCTTTGCTCCTATGCCAATATCTTTTGTACTTCCTCCATCACAGCTCCTAATTGAGATTTGACCAGTCCATACGGTTATCTACTTTCTTCCCTATAGGCATCACTGGGATATGCTACTCTGTACAGCATCCTACTTGAGTAAACTTTCCCTACTCATGCACTAACACTAACATTCTGTTATTAACAGAATTTACAGACGTGAAAAGAAATCTACACCCTTCCTTAGCTCCCCCCACTCACATTTTACTCACATTTTTCCTTCTTAGGAGAGTCACGTACTTCCCTACGTTCGTGAGTGAAAAATATTGGGGGCCTACTACTCGTATCAAATAGTTATTTACCCATTTACCTAATGTTTGTTTTTAAACTATAAATTTTAGGGTGCAAATAACTCCTAGTTTCTGTCTTTTTATTTATAATTTTACATGATAGGAAATGAATTTGATGTCTTTTTTCTCACAGCTCTTTCATGTTTCATCAATCATCCCATTATGATTTTCACCTGAAACGAAGTGAAAATCTTTTTGTTATCCTTCTGTAGGGTACTGTAGAAAAAGGGGGAAAAAGGTTCCATCTTACATGTTATAATTTCTTTTCCAGATGATCTTAATGCTTGGAGACATTCCTCGTCTTTTGGACCTGATCTGGTCATGGATTGCACCTTCAGAGGATGATCAAGATGTTTTCAGGTTGTGTAATGTGTTTGTTATTACAGTTTTTTTCTGAACAAGAAACTTTTCATTGAATACATGAAAAGAGATTCATGCTCAAGGATATTTAGGTTTGTTATTACAGTTAAATGTCTATGAGATAGATATGGTTATATTCGCCCCCATTCTTAATGTTGCAGATTTATTATTGACTAGACATTTTTTAGCTTTTGATAAATTGGTCGGTAATGGCAACACTGGCTGGAATAGTAAGAAAGGGTGCTTTTAGTGAGATAATAGTGTGTAGTAATAAATTACAATCAATGCAAGAGTTATTTTGTAATTAAGAAAATTAGAGTTCTACTTGTACTAATTTAAGGTTCTTTATTACATCATTCATTGCCATCTAATATCTTAATTTATTTATTTTTATAAGAAACATATAAATGAAATGAATAGGAAAATAGCCTACAGAAGACCAATAGAGTAACAGAATATTCTTCCAATTGATAGTTTTATAAAAGGCTCCGAACTAGAATTGTACTTCTCTAACACATTCCAAGAACAAAGATAAAACACTATACTAAGCATCTCCAATCAACATTAAGGATTTTCATTTCCATAAATTCAATAGTAAATTCCTAGCTCTTATACAAGCTTCATAGATGGGATTTGCTGATGGCTTGCTATGGCTGGAATGAATCCATCTTTTGATTCTGGTATAAAATTTTGCGCCCTTACCCAATTTCTGTTGACAGAAGAAGGCTATTTCTTGCTGTCCCGAAATGTTTGATTGAACTATAATTGCACATTGGATTTTGTTAGGCCTCATGGAGATCCTCAGATGATCCGGTTTGGTGCTCATTTGGTGCTCGTGCTTCGATACTTACTTGGTGAAGAAATGAAGGATATCTTCAGAGAGAAGATCATGAATGTTGGTGATCTTATTTTACACATGTAGGTAAAGAGCTTGTTCTTGTTTAGATGACATAGAATATTTAGGTAAAAGGTGACTAGATGTGGGATGAAATTTATTTCCATGTTTGCTGTCGGGCTGCTGCTACTAAATATTCTTGCAATCATCCAATTGTTTTGATTCTAGCTAATTCTGGAGGTATCTAGTCATCTCATCATTCTCGTGAAAAACAATAGAAAATATCTTTTTATCTCTAATTAGGCTCCTGATCTTGACGTAGGGCTGGTAGGGTATGCGACAGATATAACCTTGTGCCAATAGATAATTTACTGTGGATTTCAGGTATGCCATGTTTCTCTTCTCGATGCAACATGAGGAGCTGGTTGGTGTATATGCTTCTCAGCTAGCACGCCATCGATGCATCGACCTCTTTGTGCACATGATGGAACTTAGGCTCAACAGCAGGTGACTGAAATCCTTACAGTTGAAATAGTTTTGATTTTCCAATTTTTTGCATGTTAACGTTAAGGCGTATGGATTAGAGGTTCTTCATGTGATTTTATATCTACCTGATGGTGGTTCCTTGGCTAATCAAATTGGCTTTTAATACACATGTTCTTAACAAGAGGAATTCTTTTTGGTGGATGATATAGCCAATACAGAGTCTCTGAAATGTTTTGTGATTCTATCATCTAATTTAACTACGTTTCCAATTTCCTGATTTGACATTATCATCTGTGAAGAAGTTCAGATATAGTAGTTTCTCAAGTGTTTGGCACGATTCTAAGAAAGCAACACTGATGCATGTGTGGAGAGAGATGGCTGCTAGGGTTGATTAATGATATTATTATTATTACTCTCGACCAAGAGGTAATTGGCATGTACTCTCGACCAAGAAGTCAAAGGGTTTGAATCCCCTATCTCACATGTTGTTGAACAAAAAAAAAAGTTAATTTTTAAAAAATGTCATAATCATGAGAATGAGTTCTAGTCATGTTAGCTACCTACCTAGGGTTTAATAACCTACAAATTATCTTGGTAATCAAATGTAGTAGGTCGGTGGTTGTCTCGTGAGAATGGATGGGTATGCCAATGACAATGATGAAAATGAGCATGGCAATGGCAACAAATACTGCCATAAGTGCATCAGCACAATGTGTATTTATTTATGGAAACCATAGAAGAACAACATTTAGATCATTATGAAAAGAATATTACGTATGAATCATGGGAAGAACTAATAATGATAATAAAATTGTACAAAAGCGAAACCCATTGTACTTGATACCTTTTTTTTTTGGAAATACAATAGTTTCTTCTTTATTTAAACGTCTGTCAAATGTAGGTAGATCAAGTTTCAAATAATAATCTGTAATTACTAGCTGGTTTTGCACATTCTTGGGCATTACTAGCTGGTTTTGCACATTCTTGGGCATAAAAATTTATTGCAATCCAAGACATCTGATTAATTATGCATCTTGCAATGACTACTCTCTTGAACAAGGGAAATTTACCTCACCGCATTATATTCACCTGTACTATGGTTAACTGTTGGATTTATTTTATACCTTTTGTAATATTGGTTATGTATTATGTGTATCTTTATTATTTATATTTGTAATATTTTTTCCTTATTGGTAAATGGTCTTTCTTCTATATAAGAGGACCTTGTACCTTGATTCGATAGACAAAAGAAATACAATATATTTATTTCTTCCCTAAATTCAAGTTGGTATCATAGAAGAAAATAAAACCCTAAAAATATCCTAACCCTGGCCATCAACCACTGCTGCAGCCATCACCATCACTCAAACCTGTTGCCGCCGTCGAAGCCCTTAGCCGCGGTCGGAACCCTAGCTGTCATCGTAAAAAGCACCTATTACTTCTGACTGCAGGGTGTTCTTCTCCACCATTTGTGACCAAGAAATTGTGCGACTCGCGATCCCTAACCTGCGACCTGACCTCTGCAGATCGTCTTCGTTAGCTCGCCGTCTTTCCTCCGTCCAGCGACTTTGTCTTTTGCCATCTTTCTGTAGCCCACATCCTCGTCAACTCGAATCCATGGCCTGAAGCGAGAAACCAGTGGCCGAACAATCGAAGTTAGCATCGTTCACCAAATCTTTGATCGATTCTAAGACCTTCTTGAGGAGCGAACCCTGAACAAGACGAAGTTCTAACATTTTTACGTGGGTTGCAGATCGTTTTTTGACCTGTAATTTGGTTTGGTTCAAATTTGGTATGATCTGGTTTGGTTTTTTTTTTTTTCCAGATCTGGTTTGGTTTGGTTCATTAAATTCTGGCCTTATTATTTTTTTCAGATTTGGTTTAGTTTGGTTTGGTTCAGACTTTATCTAGTTTCTTATTAACTTGTTTTGCTGAGATTTGGTTTAGTTTGGTTTGGTTCAGACTTTATCTAGTTTCTTATTAACTTGTTTTGTTGATATGTCTAAGTTGATCGTTGAAATGGTTCAAATACAGAGTAAGACTGAGAGTGGGTTGTTCGATACCACAACCATTAACTCAAGTTCCTTTGGTAAAGAGCAAATTGATCAACCTTCTAAACTGCTGCAAAACAATTTATCATATGGTAATCTTTGTGTTTCCTTGGCACAAATAGGTAACTGTTCTCAAGTTTTTTCTTGTAGTACTTCATCTCCATAGATTATCGATTCTGGAGCATCTGATCACATGACTAGTTCCTCTAATTTATTTCATTCCTATTCTCTTTCCTATAAAAATGAAAAAATTCGAATTGCAGATGGTAGTTTCTCTTCTATTGCAGGAAAAGGAACTATTAAATTGACTGATACACTTTCACTATAGTCTGTTCTCCATGTTCCTAATTTAGCCTGTAATCTCTTATTTGTTAGTAAACTTTGTAGAGATTCTAACTGTCATGTCACTTTCTTTGAATCTCATTGTATTTTTCAGCATCTTTCTCAGGAAAGAAAATTGGGACTGCTAGGATGCTTGATGGTCTCTACTACTTTGATGAAGGTTCTTTTAGTAATAAAATAACTGAAGGTCTTAGTAGTATTAGTTCTCTCTCTATTCATGAACAAATCATACTTTGGCATCGTAGGTTAGGACATCCAAATTTCTTCTATCTTAAACATTTATTTCCAAATTTATTCAAAAATGTTGATTGCTCCTCTTTTCAATGTGAAAGTTGTATTTTTGCAAAAAACCATCGATCCACATATTTACCAAAATCTTACAAAGCCTCCAAACCGTTTTACTTAATTCATAGTGATGTTTGGGGCCCTTCTAAGATTATGACTCATAGTGGTAAAAAATGGTTTGTTACTTTTATTGATGACCACACACGTCTATCTTGGGTCTATTTAATGCAAAAAAAATATGAGGTGAAAGATCTTTTCAAATATTTTTATAATATGATTGAAACCCAATTTCAAACTAAAATTAGTATTTTACACTCTGACAATGGAATTGAGTATTTCAATGAATACCTGAGTGACTTTTTAAAGGATAAAAGTATTTTACATCAGTCTACTTGTCGAGATACCCCTCAACAAAATGGAATTGCTGAACGGAAAAATGGACATTTACTTGAAGTTGCACGTGCCATGATGTTTTCTATGCATGTTCCTAAGTATTTATGGGGCGAAGCTGTACTCACGGCTACCTATTTGATAAATAGGATGCCTAGTAAAGTCTTGAATTTTCTAACCCCTCTTAAATGCCTTAAAACTATTTTTCCAACTAATCTCATACATTCCGATTTACCCATCAAAATTTGTGGTTGCATTGCATACATTCATATACCAAGTCTTTTTCGATCAAAACTTGATCATAGGGCTATAAAATGCATTTCTTTGGGTTATGCTTCCAATCAAAAGGGGTATAAATGTTTTGATCCTCAGACAATTTTTTTATGTGAGTATGGACGTTTCTTTTTTAGAAAAACAACCATATTTTATCCAAAATTCTCTTTAGGGGGAGAAATCAAGTTTAGAAGATAATTTTTGGGAAATATCTGAACCTCTTCCTTATGTCATTCATCGTGACATGTCTGTCACTAGTCCTTCGATATCAAATATAGAAACTTCTCATTCAGGGGGAGAAATACTACAAAATGACTCTATCGGTCAAATTCCTGAGTTAAAGTTTTATACTAGAAGGACAGTCAATCAAAGGAACCAAGACCTAAGAGTTGATTCTACACAAACCCAGTTTGAAATTTTGGAGAATGATGCTGAAAATTCATCTCCTATTCTCAATGATGAAAGGTTTAGTAATCCCTCTTCTATTCCTAATCTTTCAATTATTCAAAATACCTTACCTATTATTTCTGATCTTGATGTTCCTATTGCTATTAAGAAAGGTAGTCGAACTTGCACTAAATATCCCATTGCAAATTACATCTCATATGAAAAATTGTCCAATAGTCATAAAGCTTTCACCTCTAGGATAGACAACTTATTTGTTCCAAGGAATATACAAGAATCTCTAGATGATCCAAATTGGAAACTAGCAGTCATGGAGGAGATGAATGCTCTAAAACAAAGTGGGACTTGGGAAATAACAGAATTGCCAAAAGATAAAAAGACGGTGGGGTGCAAATGGGTGTTTACCGTAAAGTGTAAGGTTGACGGATCTGTTGAAAGATACAAGGCCAGATTAGTAGCAAAAGGTTTCACTCAAACCTATGGAATTGATTATTAGGAGACTTTTGCTCCAGTTGCAAAAATCAACTCTATCAGAATTTTTTTGTCTCTTGTAGCTAACTTAGATTGGTCACTTCATCAACTAGATGTTAAGAATGCTTTTCTCAATGGTGATTTAGAGGAAGAGGTATTTATGAGCCTACCACCAGGATTTGAAATGGAACTTGGAAATAATAAAGTTTGCAAATTGAAGAAAGCCCTATATGGTCTCAAATAGTCTCAAGAGCTTGGTTTGAACGTTTTGGAAAAGTAGTCACTAGCTATGGATACCTTCAAAGTCAAGCAGACCATACCATTTTCTATAAACACTCTGGAAATAGTCAAATTGCTATTTTAAGTGTTTATGTAGATGATATTATGCTTATAGGTAACGATGAAGAAGGTTTGACTGATCTCAAAAACAAACTTGTAAGTGAGTTTCAAATCAAAGACTTGGGAGCCTTTTTAGGGATGGAGTTTGCAAGATCCAAGAAAGGTATTTTTGTTAATCATAGGAAATATGTTATTGACTTACTTCAGAGACAAGTTTACTTGGTTGTCGAACAACAAAAACTCCTATCGAACCGAATGTGAAGTTACAAGCTACAAAAGATGAAGAAGTAAAGGACAGAGACAGATACCAAAGACTTATGGGTAGACTGATCTATTTATCTCACACACGTCCGGGTATAGCATTTGCAGTAAGTATGGTGAGTCAGTTTATGCACTCACCTAGACCTAGTCATTTTGAAGTTGTGTATAGAATTCTGAGATATTTGAAAGGAACCCCAGGTAAAGGTATACTATTTCAAAAACACGACCATCTTCAAGTTGAAGTGTATATTGATGCAGATTGGGCTGGAAGTCCCATTGATAGAAGATCTACTTCTGGTTATTGTTCTTTTGTTGGAGGAAATTTAGTTACATGGCGTAGTAAAAAACAAAATGTAGTAGCCAGGAGTAGTGCTGAAGCAAAATTTAGAGCCCTAACACATGGAATTTGTGAAGGTATATGGATTGATAGGATACTCGGCGAGCTGAAATTATCTCAAAAGACACCTATACGAGTATATTGTGATAACAAAGCGGCCATTGCTATAACTCATAATCTAGTTCTACATGATAGGACAAAGCATATTGAAGTTGACAAGCATTTCATAAAGGAGAAGATTGATGCAGGTGTAATATGCATATCTTATCTTTCGATGACCAAACAAATGGCTGATATGCTAACTAAAGGTCTTTCAAAAAGATAATTTGATAAACTTATCAACAAGTTGGCTATGGAAGATATTTACAAACCAACTTGAGGGGAGTGTTGGATTTCCTTTATACCTTTTGTAATATTGGTTGTGTATTATGTTTATCTTTATTATTTATATTTGTAATATTTTTTCCTTATTGATAAAGGGTCTTTCTTTTATATAAGAGGACCTTGTACTTTGATTCAATAGACAGAAGAAATACAATATATTTATTTCTTCCCTAAATTCAAGTTTAACATATTTCTATACTTTTTTGCTTGTTCACAGCGTGCAAGTCAAGTATAAGATCTTTCTCTCTGCTATAGAGTATTTACCATTTTCTCCTGACGGTGATTCAAAGGGCAGTTTTGAAGAGATTATTGAGAGGTGTTTTTGCATTCACTTGAGCTAATTCTTGCAAATTCAAGCCTGAATTTCAAATGATCTGATTTTGTTTATAATTATTACGTGTGTGATGTACTTGAACAGTGTATTATCAAGATCTCGGGAGACAAAAATTGGTAGTTCTGACAAGTTATCAGATGCTGCAGAACAACACCGCCTGCAGAGTCTTCAGAAAGCTATGGTTGTCCAGTGGCTCTGCTTTACCCCTCCTTCCACAATTGCTAATGTCAAAGATGTTAGCACCAAACTTCTTCTCCGAGCATTGGCACATAGGTAACAATAGTAGTTAGCTGTTGCTGTGTAAATACCAATGTTTTTTAATGTGAAGGCACACTAGAGTGTAAAACACATGTAATAAATAAATAAAAAAGAGCTTAGAGGGAATTGGTTCAAACTAGAGTGGCCACCTACCTAGGATTTAGTATCCTAAGAGTCTTTTTAGCAATCAATGTAGTAGGGTTATGCTATTGTCATGTAAGATTAGTCAAGATACGTGCAAATTGACCTAGATACTCACGGATGCTAAATAAATAAGTAAAGAAAAACAAAATGAGGGCTTTTGTAGGAAATTGTTTGAAGACACAAGGGCTTTTGAAGTGAGGTGTCTTGTGGGGGCATAGCTCCTAGGCACACTTTTTGGAACACTGACTATATCATGATAAAATTAATGACCTTTATGCTTGATTGGAGTTACATCTGACTTTGAAGTTAATTGATAGCCTGAGTCTTTTTTACATGGAGCAACGAAGCAATACTGATCACCTGCACTTTGCTGTATTAAGCGCTCTAAACTAGTTCAAGTGTAGGTTGAATGGTTATCGTATTAAAGGTGTGCTGACATTGTGGTGGTAATATATGGATGTTAGATTTGGTCTATTGTTAATGCGTATTTTTTTCCCTATACTGCTGCTTTCTACAGCTTTTAAACTACAACTGTTTGTTGTTTTATAGTAATATCTTGTTCAGAGAGTTTGCTCTGATATCCATGTGGAGAATCCCATCTATGCCTAATGGTGCACACAAGTTACTTAGTCTTCTTGCTGAGCCTTTGAGGCAGCATTCAGAAACATTTAGTGCGTTGGAGGATAATGGTGTTCTAGAGAACTTAAAAGAGTTCCAGGATTGGGTATGCTGTCCAATTCTTGTAATTACATGATGGTTATAGTTACTGCACCTGTTTTGATTATTGATTAGTTATCATCTAATAGATTTTTTATCTTCATTAGAGTGAATATTTCTCCTGTGATGCAACATATCGCAACTGGCTGAAAATTGAGTTGGAGAATGTTGAAGTGCCTTCCCTCGATCTCTCATTGGAAGAAAAAAAAAGATCCATTATAGCTGCTAATGAGACACTTGATTCCTCGTTGTCATTGTTACTTAGTATGTTTTATCTATTATTTTCCCCATTCATAATTAATACCGCCAGGTATTTCACTGCTCACAATCTTTCTGCAAATAATATTCCTTTCTGTAGGGAAAGAAAGTCCTTGGTTGGGTTTCGCAGAAGATCACCTCTATGAGTCAATGGAACCTGTTTATCTTGAATTGTATGCCACTGTCATGCTCTGTTTACCTTCTGGAGAATGTTTGTGCCCTGAAGCTGCCACGTGCACAACATTAACAAGTGCCCTTTACTCCTCAATAACTGAAGAGATCATATTAAATCGGCAACTGGTGGTATGTTCCTTAAATGTGATCTATTATAGTTTATTATTATTATTATTTATTCTTTATTTGTTGTGATGTTTCTGTTTGTTGTAGTCTTCTATTCTTTGTTCCATTGCTTATGATAGTCCCTGAGCCCCAGATTTGCTTGAAATCACTAGCCTATTATACTTTGTACTCGAGATGGTTAAGTAGGGTCCCTGCCCTTTCAAATTTAAAATTATGTAATGAAATCAGTTTTGGCCTGGCTGATGGAAGGAAGGAGAGTGGGTTCAGGATGCCTTATTATGTTCTGTTGATTTTTTTTTTGATAAGAAACTTGAATATATTAACAAAAAAAAAAAGAAAAAAAAAAAGAGAAACAACCCAAGGGCTAAGGGAAGGGTTTCCACCCACAAAAGAAACTAAAGAAAAGCTTTCCAATTGTTCATGACCATGGAGGGGCTGTAGTTACAAAAGAAATTTCTATGGTTTAAACACCATCAAGAAGAAGTGTACTGAACATTCCTACAAAAAAAATTAAAAAACGAGGCCTTATCTTCAAAAGTACGAAGATTCCTTTCCAACGAAATATGCCAAAGGAGTGCTCTAGCTGCACAACTCCAAATGATTTTAGCACGTTTAGGAAGCCTCCAACCCTCGAGGGCTTCAACCAACCACCCATCAATTTGCTTGGGTAAGCAACAAGAAAGCCTGAACATATCCAAAAGAACAGACCACCCACTAGCAGCAAAAGAGCAGTGTAAAAAGATGTGATCAATTGACTCTTCGTTTTTAAGGCAAAGGCTGCAAGCTGTAGGAGAAAGGGCCCAATTTCTACACTTTCATTGAAGAAGATCTTGAGTATTTAAACTTCTATAAGCCAAAGACCAGAGGAACACTTTGACTTTCTTTAGGATTCGAAAATTCTAGATTGTCGAGATGAGGGGGGTTCTCAAAGTAGGGGTAGACTCTGAAAGCTTCAAAAAAGCAAATTTAGAAGAAAAATTGCCACCTTTCTCAAGCGACCAGTAGGCCTTGTTGTCACCATCCCCCAAGCAGACAACATCCAACTTCTAGCTCCCTGTCAAAAACGCCTCTTGTTAGGCCCAAATCCCAATCCCTCGTCCGTTCATTCTAGCAGTCGCAATTGTAGCTTCTTGCTTCATAGAAATACCATAATTGTCTGGAAAAGTAGCCTCAAGGGTGTTTTCTCAAATCCACCTATCTTTCCAAAACTTTAGTCTCCTCCCACTACGAGCTTTAAAATTCAAAAAACGACATAAGAACTCACTATTCTTTGCAATTTCAAACCACGATCTCCCCTTGGCTGTGCCTTTGGGTGGGAGAGTTGACCAACCAAGGGGATCCATGCCGTAAATACTAGCAATCACCACCCTCCACAAAGCATTCTCTTCTTGGGTAAATCTCCATAGCCACTTAAGGAGCAGGCCATTGTTTTTCTGTTGAAAAGCCCCAATTCCTAAACCATCATAATAAAGAGGAAGGGAAGTTTTCCCCCAGTTTACAAAATGGCTACAAGAACCCTTTGATAAACCCCCATCCCAAAAGTGTTCTGTTGATTATTCGTAATCATTTTTATGTCAAATAGTTCTATGATTGTTTATAATCTTTTCTTTTATTACGAATATATCCTCATTTCCGATTAGAACAAGAAAACTTGACCATTTTTCAAAACTTGAATATACTTCAAATATGCAGGTGAATGTCTCCATAGCATCAGGGGAAGGTTTCTGTATTGAGATCGTGCTTCGCTGTTTAGCTGCGCCGGGTGATGGGCTTGGGCATGGTGAAGCCAATGATGGTGGCATTCTTAGTGGCATCATGGCAGCTGGATTCAAAGGTGAGAAGTACTACTGTACCTGCAGGTCCAGTATCCCACCTATCATTTGCTAATTGCTATTCCGGTTAGGTCTAGTATAAATATGAGCTTGGTTCTTGTGCTCTTTGAAGCCTTTCTCAGTTCTTCCCCTCTCTCAGCAGAAAAAAAGAAGGTGCATTGAGCAAGATATGACTTTTAATTGTTGTAGGTGAGCTTCGCGGTTTTCAAGCTGGAGTCACTTTGGAGGTTTTGCGTCTGGATGCATGGTATTCAAATGAAGATGGTTCACTAGAATGCCCGGCAGCGTACATTGTGCAGGGCCTATGTCGTAGGTGCTGCCTTCCGGAAGTTATTCTTCGCTGTATGCAGGTAAAATACTTCTTTATGGCGAGTGGACTTTATAGGAGAGCTACTTTTTACTTTTCATGGATCTTTCATTTTTTCCCCATACAAGTTGGGTTATTCATAAAAGAAAAAAATGAGAGCTATTTTTTTAATTTTTTGAGTTCAACAACATTTGGGGTGAGAGATTTGAACCTTTGATCTATTGGTCGAGAGTACATGCCAATTACCGCTGAGTTGTGCTCACTTTGGCACTACTTTTTACTTTTTAGGAATCATTCAACCTAGCATTTACTTTTATTAATTATATGAATTAGTCAAAATACAGGTATGATAAAAACTACCATGGATAAACTTATGGTAATTTGTGTTAGTAACAAAAGTAAATACTTAGATAGAATGAATTCAAACCATGTGGTCGCCTGCTTAAAATTAAAATTCTATGAGTTTTCCTAGCAATCAAATATAGTAGATATAGTAGTGTTAGACAATCATCTTGTGAGATTTGTCTAGATGTGATGAATATATGGCAAAAAAGTTATATATATATATATATGTATAGTAGGTTTCTAATGTGGTTTATTTTTAAGTGGATCAAAAGTATTTTTCTTATTTTGACAAGAAATGAAACGTTTCATCGAAGTAATGAAAAATTAGGAGCATTCGGGCGCAGTATGCAGATACTTTTGCTTACATAATTTCCAAAAAATAGAGCAGGAGAAATTCGACAAGACACAATTTGGACTGTCTTTTTATTCCTTTGTATTGGTTACGAATTACTCTCATTTTTATTGTATCTTATTTTCAGGTTTCTGTGGCTCTGATGGAGTTGGGTGTTGAACCTGAATGCCATGATAAATTAATCGAACTCGTGGCAAGCTCTGAATCTGGGTTTTCTCATTTGTTCAGCCAGCAACAATTTGAGGTATCTCTCAACTGTTTACTTTTATCATAATATAAGAAATCTGGTACCAAATGTTTGGGCTTCTGCCATTTTTGACTATGCATTTGTTATCTGTTATTTTTTTTTCTTTCAAACTTGCTCTGCCGTCATTAAAATTATATGCGACTTTCACATTGCATTCTCTCTTGCAGGAATTTTTGATACTTGAGAGAGAGTACACTTTACGCAAAATGGAGCTTGGAGAGCTTTCTTCCTGATTTCGCCATATCGATTCGGTTTGCAAATCTTTGCCGAGTAAAAGCAAAGAGAGATTTGAACCCTCGATAGCTCTTTGTTTTGTAAACACATTTGGATAGAAAGATCCATCAAGGGTGTTGTAGGGATCATTGTTGAACTTTCAAATTTATGGAAATATCAATGTTGGGATGGTGTTTTGAATTGATTTAGATTATTTCTTGTCATGTATGAAATAGCTGATTGAGCGCACTAGACCATGCGCCTGTGTTACATTTCAAGTTAGGAACAAATTTACTAAGGAAGTTATTACAAATATAGAGATGTGAATGGAAATTTTAGCCATGGTTTTTCTTTTGGACGATTATAGTGATAATTTTCATTGGTCATGTAGCTTTGGGTTAATTTCTCAATTAATTTACTTGCATCATATTTTACTGATATGTATATATATATTTCATATTCCCACATTGTTGAACAAAAAAAAAAATGTTAGAATTACAAATTCAAAAGGCTTCATTTTGATAACGATTTGATTTTTGAAAATTGGGTTTGTTTTTTCCTCACTTCTCTATAATGAAGTTCATATTTCTTAAGAAAATATTTGAATTCTTAGCCAAATTCAAAAAATAAAAATAAGTTTTCGAAATTACAATTTTTTTTAGTTTTCAAAACTTGGCTTGATTTTTAAAAATATATGTAAAAAGTAGATAACAAAACAAGGAAATCTATTGGTAGAAGTAGTATTTATAGGCTTAATTTTTAACAACTAAAAATCAAATAGTTATGAGGTTAAATTTTTAAGTTTGTATTTGATAGGTCTTAGAACTTTAAAAAATGAATGTTAATTTTGTGTATAATAAGTTCATAAATTTGGTAGAATATTTAATAAGTTAAAGACTTATTGCACACGAAATTAAAATTTGAGAGACCAAATAATCATTAGCTTCAAAGTTGCAAACTTGTATTTTAACAGTCAATTCAAGCACAACTCAGTGGATAAGACACAAATTATTATCTAAAGATTAATTTGACCAAATTATAAAAAATATGTATGAACTTTGCTCCTTGTTTCAAAAGTACCATATTCTTTCAAAACTATCTTCGAAATAGAAAAATTGTTAGAATGTTGAACAATAAGTCAACATGTTTAAATGTCGTCTGAATATTGTTCTTTCAGACTTAATTGTATCTTAATCACCGCCCACATCGTTTCAAAGTCATTGCTACGTCGATTTTTCATCTAACATTCTAATGAATTTCTATTTGAGTAGTAGTTTTGAATCTTTTACTTAAAGATAATATTGTAATTTTATAAAGAAGAATAAAAGTTTAAGAGTTTTTTTTTATAATTTAGCCGATAAATTTTGATGTTTTCCAATAAAGCTTCCGATTGAAACCCACCGCAATTGACAAGTAGAGAGGAGAGGAGTGGCAACAGAATTCCCATTGCACTGGAAATTTTTCCGATGTAATCGGATCGAACCCAAATCTTGCAGCCGAATCCGTCGTGCACACACTGCAACCTTTTCTCTCTCTGGTTTCTTAGGCTCTTCGTTTTCAATTTCTATGAATCAGAGCTTGCGGTTTCTTCCCACCTTCGTATCCCATTTTTCCTTCTCTATTTGATTTCTCTCTGAACTCGGAAGTTCAACTTTCTCTTCCCTTTTCCCCCCAAATTTCCCTTTTTCCTCCACTGTTAGCATTGCAAGATCGTGAATTATTGTAAGACTACTTAAACCCCATTTGAGAAAAATGGGTGTTTCCTTCAAAATCTCGCAAAAGGGTAAAAGGTTTCGTTCGAAGCCTTGTATTACCCAATCTGGGAGCACTGCCCTTGATGACGACGACTCTAAGGATGGGTGGAGGGTTCTATTGAAGAACGAATCTTCTCAAGCTCGAAAACTTGAGGTAAGTGCTTCTGCTTCTGCTTTTCTTTGGTTCTTTATGTGGAAATCTGATTTCAGTGCATTTGTTTGTTGTGAAGAGGATTTTACTTTTGTGCCTTTGTAAATGAATCGAAAGATGGATGTTGGTTCTACTTGGCTACTTACTCTTAGTATCCGGGCCAGGATGCGGTTGAAGTTAGCCGCTTATGACAAATCGGAAAAGGAATTAAATTTTGGAAATTTTGAATTTAGCCGCTTATCTCGTTAAGTCTTCCAATGTTTTGTCTTGGTGTCGAACATTTTAGCTTTAACACAAACTCATGTGTTGCCATACTAATTTTTTGTTTGTGCAATGTAGAAAATTAGAAATTTAACGACAAGGACTAAAATTGATTTAAATAGATTTTTATGTAAAGTTTTTTTTTGAGAGGAGAAACAATTTCATTGATGAATGAAATAAGAGGAGTTAGAAGCTCCTAGTCACCAAAAGGTGTGTTACATGAAGGATCTCCCGTTAGTAATTAAAGAATCAGAGAAAGGATATTTACATTTACACCAATAAAGAGAATTAAACATAACTAAATCTATGAAAGTAGCAAAATTGGAAACTATATCTCTAAAAATTCAACCATTTCTCTCACTAAAGAGACCAAAAAAACATCATGTTGAAAGCAAGCCATAACATCTTCTTTGGACCACAACATCTTCTTAGGGGGTAAATCCAAGCTCCAACCAAAAGCTTCAAGCATACTAGTCCAGGAAGCATAAGCAAAAGAACAACCACCAAAGAGGTGACCTGGAGTCTCATTATCAGACAAACACATTACACACACACTCCAAGAAGGAGATAAAGGACAATGCGGCGTTCGACATTGTAAACGATCATCAGTATTAACGCCTTCAAGTTTAAGGACTAAAATGGATCATTTGAAACTGAAAGTACTAGTGCTAAATTGGAAATGTTTTGAAAGTTCAAATACCATATTGAAATTTAAAACTTAATGATGATGATGATGTAGTGGATGGTTTGTTGTTGTTGTTATTCATCTACTTTCAAGCATGAAAATTATACTTGTCCGACAATTTGATGAAATCAGCAAAATTTCCATTGAGTTTGTGTAGCCTAAAGCACATCAGTGATGTTAATTCTGTTTACATGGTATTATAATGCACTTATTCTTTATGTAACAGGGTGAAGAAACTGAAAGAAGTGGGGGTGTAAATGGGTTGACTGGGTTATCTGAGTCTTCTTTAGGTCGTCCAACTCCAGGTAATTTCTATCGACTTTAGGCACTATCTTATTATGTTTGGTTTCTTGAATTTTTTTTTAATCAATACTGTTCTTTCAGAGAATGGAGTTTCCTTCACATTAAACCTCTTTCAAGATGGATATTCTATTGGAAAACCATCAGAGGTCTGTTGAAAATAGCATGACTTCATTTGACTATTTGAGTAGTAACTAGGATTTAGGAAGGGAAGTACATCCAAACTCATGCATTGTTTTGTAATCATGATTTTCAGATTGAGCCTACGCACCCGAGTACTCTACAAGACAATTCAAAGTTGTTACTTCCTTATGACAGAAAATCTGAAAACTTGTTTTCTGTAAGTGTCATCTGCTTTCCCTCATATCTCTCCACGTAGGTCTTCTTAGTTAGCCAGTTGTTTATGACATTGTAAGTATTGACTAGTTTACTAGACTGTAGTTGATGGGTTTTTATTAATTAATCAATTTATTTATTTTTTGATTATTTAAAATTGGATTACTTGCTGCTATGTAATTAGTAGTTCTATGTTGAGGACTCTTTGTTCTTCCATTCTGGTATTTTCTCTTTTGTTATTAATACAAATTTTCTGTTTTCTTTTTATAACATGTAAAACAAATCATCTCTTGAGATCGTTTGCATCGTTCTGCAATTGATGGCCTTAATATTGGAAAGTACTTAGACCACAATCTTAGAATTCTCTCTCTTTTGGGATCTTATGGTCATCAAAGTTCAGAAGAGGCTGTCTTCTTGAAAGACAGTTTATTTTTTGAGGGTTGGTAGGCTTTGAAACAATTGGTATTTAGCAGATTTCTTATCTATAGTTTACCCCCTTTTTAAATTCTTGAAGCAACATTTTTTTCTCCAAGAAGTCTAAAGGATGAATCTAACTTCCTTATGGTATTTTTATTCCCTCAAATCTAGCTAGCTGGTGTGGTGAATCTTATTTTCAGCAAGGGCTTGAGCATGGAATTTACAAGACACTACTCTTATTTTATCGATCTTCCAAATTCTTCAATCTTTATTAGTTATGAGCCTGGTAGTCTCTATGGTTGTTAAAACTTGCCTTTTATTGCTCTGAAATGAAATGTACCTAACAGGCATTTTCTTTTGTTGTCTATGTATTTCCAGTATAAGAAATATCATTTGTCTCCTGCCATTCTTTTCATCATGAGAGGCCTTTCCTTTTGTTAATTCTTCTTTATTTTATTTGCTTCAAGGCTATTGAATGTGGCCGATTGCCTGGAGATATTCTTGATGATATACCTTGCAAATATGTTGATGGCACAATTGTTTGTGAGGTGAGTTTATTTAAATTCTGAATTTACCTTCAGGAAGCCTAAATCATGGTTAGGACGATTTAGATTTTAGACAATGCATATTAATGAAGAAAATTCTATGGAATGTGTGAATTGGAAAACTATGAAATATGCATGTGTGTGTTCATATGTTAATATGTTATATATATTCTTTTTGGTTGACGGAGCCCTTCATATTTAAGAGTCTATGGAGGGCTCACCATGTGATTTCTGCCTTTGACAATCGTTTCACTCTTGCTTAATACTTAAAAACTATCTAGATTTTATTTTATTGGGTGGGGAATATCAAGAATAGAATCATGGATTGATAGAAATGACGAATCTCAGTTGTGGTTGCTGGATCAGTTTTGTTGGGTTTTACTTCCATCCCTCTGCTAGCATAACAGAAGCAGGCAAACACCGTTTGGATCAATTTATATATGTATATTGGATAAGAAACGAGGAAATATTGTTTAGCATTAGAGAAATAAAAGCCAATACTTTCATTGTGTTTGAGATTGTTTTCAAGCTTAAGTGCTCAATTATCTTCTTAAGTGGCTGGAGAATACTAAATGTTAGGCAAGTAGGTCTTCTGATCCTTTTAATGTTAATTCATGATCATGTATCATGTTTAGGTGATGTTAAATTTCAGATTCTTAATTTAGTCTCAAACATATTTATATATGGTTTTATTGTTGCTTTCCAGTTTAGATTTTCAGAATTGGCCATGATTATTTGTTTTCCATAAAAAAAAAGAAAAGAATTGGTCATGATTATGTTTCTGTAGGTGCGAGATTTTCGTGGATGTCCTCCTGAACAGGGGCCTGGTCTTCAATCGACTGATGAATTACCTATTGTCAATAAGATACCTCTTAAGATGTCCTTGGAAAATGTGGTAAAAGATATTCCATTAATTTCAGATAATTCGTGGACATACGGTGATCTGATGGTATGTATGATTAGTTCATAACCTATAGTGAATAATTTTGATAACATTTTGAGGATGTGCTAGATTTTATAATTTGTTTTTGGTACTCAAGGAAGTGGAGTCCCGGATTCTGAAGGCGTTGCAACCGCAGCTTAATCTTAACCCTGCTCCTAAGTGTGATAGGCTCTGTAACAGCCCAGCTCCTATGAAGGTGATGTAAATTTCAAATGGTTATGTTTTATGAAAATAAGATTTCCATCTCTTTTATATGTTTAACATTTATTGCTACCGTCAGCAGCTCAACTTTTCTCAGTACAGTGTGCGGAGGAAGCGATTGAGACAGCTTTCAGAAGTATCTATCACATCTAATAATAGTTTTGGGAAGAAAATTTGTATAGACAGAGTACCCGAAAATTTTAATACCAGACTGGGAGATTCAGGAGCCGCTTCTGGAAATTTGATTTCTACTAATGTCCATGATAATGTAGCTGGTCAAAATATGAGTTTAAATGAGATGTTAGTATCAAGACCAAAGAACTTTACTTCAGATGCTTCTCTTACAGCACAACCTGCAGTATCTGTATCTCAATCTAGGTATTCTATGGGCAGTGGTACCCCAAGAGGTATGCTTGATCAAGCAGCTGGGTCAGTTCTTAATCCATCTGGTGTTTCCCCTACTGGGCAAGAAATGTTCTCGTATGCAGACAATTTGAACCCTAACATCTCTCTTCATGGAAAGAGGGAAACTCAAGATGGGCAAATGTCACCCTTGTCCAGTTTTGACAAGAGACCTAGGCCATCTCTTATGGGCATCGATGGAATTCAACAACACCCATTGGCTTCTATGGAAGGCCCCCGGGGATCTGACATGAATTTGAGGAATATTTTGAAACAGCGAACAATAGCAAGAGGTATTCAGTTCTCAAACCAAGGAGTTGACAAATTTACTCAGCAGATGTTTGAAGGAGTCCTGAATCAGGATTCTGTGCAAATACCGTTTGCTACAGGACAATCAGCTATGCGATATGGAGCCAAGGAAGAGCAGTTCGACACAGAAAAGATAGATGGATCTGACCTCAGTCGAAGCAAAACTGATATGCAGATGATGGAAACAGAAAACCACCTAGATCCTCAGAATCCACGGGTTCAGCAAAGACCTCCACAGCAAGCATTTGTGAGATCTAATCTCTCTCAGCCTCCTTGGAATAATTTTGGTCAGCATATTGAGAAGGAAGCAAGAAAGGAGGACCAACTATCAAAAAGAAAATCAGTTCAAAGTCCTCGTGTGTCAGCTGGAGCTATGGCTCAACCATCGTTGTCAAAATCAAGGGAATTCTCTAGTGGCTCAGGTGGACCACACTATGGAGTGCCTGGAAATATTTCTGCACTTGCATCAGCACAAAAGGAGAAGCCTGCCATTAATCCCGTTTCTCATGTTGGTGGAACTCCATCCTTGACTTCCAGTGCCAATGATTCAATGCAAAGGCAACATCATGCCCAAGTTGCTGCAAAGCGAAGATCAAATTCCCTCCCCAAAACCCCGGTAATCAGTGGAGTTGGATCTCCTGCTAGTGTTGGCAATATGAGTGTTCCTCTGAATGCTGCAAACAGTCCTTCAGTTGGAACCCCACCTTTTACTGATCAAACCATGATCGAAAGATTCTCAAAGATTGAAATGGTGACTGCAAGGTAAAGTTTGGACATCTATCCTCTTTCTTTTTCTGACATTAAGATGGATCATGAATTAATGTAGTCGTGTTGCATTTTCCCTTTTTTCCCCTCCTTTCTTTCTCCCTGATGTAGGCTTTTGCTATGCAAGGTTTTGGCTTCTCTTAGGATGTACAGGACTTTAATGCACATTTGTTTTGTTGTTTAACCAAAACCTATTGCAGGCATCAGCTTAACCTTAAAAAGAGTCAGGCTAATGACTATCCTATCAGAAAGTCAAATACATACCCAGCTCACAATCTTGCGACTCATCTAGCAAACTTATCTATTGGTGATGACTTAAAAGATGACGCTTGTCCAAGGAAGATGTCAAAGTCCCTGACTGGTGGCAGCTTAAATGCCTGCAAAAGAAGGGTGTTAACTTTTATGTTGCAAGACCGTATGCCTCAAGGTCTGTAACTTTGTGCGTTTTCAGATAGTCGGTCTTTTTTTTTAACTCTTCATTCCATTTGAAACCTCTTCGTGTGCTTCTGCAGGAATGGTTTCATATGTTACTAGGATACGAAGTAGGGTAATCCTGTCAGAAAAGCCCAATGATGGAACTGTAGCACTTACCTATGAAGATATAGACGATAGCAGTTTTCTTGCAATTGAGGATTGTCTTCCAACATTGCCCAATACTGTAAGCTCTATTATGTTTACCAGCCATTTTGTTCTTAGAGATTCATTGAAGTTAACTTCAACTGTTTCATATACGTTTGTTGATTGATTGAGATTATTGGCCAATCTATCATGTTTTGCAGTCCAACAATTTTTCTAATTTCCCATATATTCATATACTGTTACGTTACCGAATTTTAAATTATATCCTTCTCCAATGGACTAAATGGATTATGGATCCCAAGGTATACTGCAAAAATAATTAGACTTCAAGAGGAGGCCACAAAAACCACCACATCCCAAAAATTTCAGCCTGTACCTCTCTGAACTTGACCCCTACAGAAGTAAATGGATCTTTTTTAATATTAAAATTAAATGCGCAACTAAGGTACATCTGATCTGCATGTATAATTGATTCTAAGTCTAGGGAGGGCTTTGGCTTCTTGTAAAAGCTAGATTTCTATATAGCCTTGCAAATATATGGTCTCGAAAGGTCTCTCCTTGAAATATTTGCTCCCTTTGGTGCTTAGTGCCTGTTTGTTCTGTATTGACCTTCTCTTTTGTACTTTGGTTTCTTATCAAAATTTTAAAAAGAAGATGAAGAAGAAGAAAGAAAAGCAACAACAGGATTTCTATATTACTGTTTGGCAATTCCATTTAGCTCTCTCCTTTAGCTTTGGGCAGTGTTATAAGTATCTGAAATCAATACTTGGGGGAGGAAAGATGGGATAAAATATTCTAGAGGCACAGTTGTAATCTGGTCATTAATGTAGCTTGGTATGATTGAACGAAGGCCTTGTTGATAGTTTACACTAGAATGCATTGTATGGTTTTCGTAAGTCGTCAGAGTCAAACATGATGACGGGACACGCGAGAAAGTACTTGAGTTCATGTAATTGTGTAGTTTTACTTATTGTTTTATTTACTTGCTCAACATCTTCTGTATCTCTTTCTGTTGTTCTGATACCAGTATATGTATGTTTTATGATGCAGCTTTCGGCAGATTTACTTGCTGAGCAATTATGTTCATTGGTATGATCTAAATTTTCCTTTCATTAAATTGCAAAACTGCTCTTAATTTTTTTAATTTGGTCAAGATTTTATTCGTTTTTAAATTCTTTAGTTACCAAACATGCCTTTAAATTTTTAGATGATGGCCAAAGTAAACGATTTGTATAATTTTGCAGATGGTTCATGAAGGGTATGATCTTATTGAAGATAATATTCAACTTAGGCCAACCCGGACGAACCCATCCCCCAACAGTCAATCAAATGCTGCTGTTCATCCTCATATTAATCCAGCAGCGGAAATGCAGCATTATGGAGAAGCTTTTCCGGGTCAAACATCCAATGAAGTTCCAAAGCCGAGCGGTAGCGGTAATGCCTCTCTGCTCAACTCCTCCCATAATCTTCTAGGAAACACAAGGATGTTGCCTCCTGGAAACCCTCAGGCGGCCATGCAGTCTCAAGGAATTTTGGCAGGGGTTTCGTTACCCACAAGGCCACAACAGGTGGAACCCCAATCTTCGATGCAACAGCAGCAGCAGCAGCAGCCGCAGCCATCACAGCAGCAGAATCAGCAAAACCTGATTCAACCACAGCATCAACAGTTCCAGAGATCAATGATGCTCGGGCCAAACCCGCTCTCACATTTGAATTCTAACGTTCAATTGGGTACTAACATGGTGAACAAGCCATCCATTCCACTTCACCTATTGCAGCAGAAGCAATCACAAATGCAGAGGAAAATGATAATGGGAGCTGTGGGTATGGGCAACATGAACAATAACATGGTGGGGCTTGGAGGCCTTGGCAGTTCAATGGGTGTAGGAGCTACCAGAGGAATAGGAGGAACTGGACTACAAGCACCCATGGGTTCTATTCCTGCCATGGGCAATACAAGCCAAAATCCAATGAACTTAACCCAGGCATCTAGTTTTAACAACACTCTCAGTCAGCAATTTCGACCCGGAACAATAACACCAGCACAGGCACAAGCTGCTTATAACTTTAGGATGGCGCACAGCCGAGGCATGCTCGGTGCAGCATCTCAATCAACAATAACTGGAATCCCAGGAGCAAGACAGATGCATCCAAGCTCAGCTGGAATTTCAATGCTTGGACAAGCTCTGAACCGTGCTGGCATGACCCCGATGCAACGAGCAGTAGTACCAATGGGTCCTCCAAAGTTGATGCCAGGAATAAATGCATACATGAACCAGCAGCAGCAGCAGCAGCTCCAACAGCAAATGCAACAACAACAGCAACAACAAATGCAACAGCAGCAACAACAACCTCAGCAACAGCAGCTACAACCTCAGCAGCTACAACAGCATCCTGAAACAACATCACCACTTCAGGCTGTTGTTTCACCACAGCAGGTGGGTTCACCTTCAACCATGGGAGTCCAACAACAAACTCAGCAGCAGCAACAACAGCAGCAGCAATCGACTAGCCCGCAACAAATGAATCAGAGAACTCCGATGAGCCCACAGCAAATGAGCTCAGGGACAATCCATGCTCTAAGTGCTGGCAATCCCGAGGTTTGCCCTGCAAGCCCGCAGTTGAGCTCACAAACCCTTGGTTCTGTCGGTAGTATTTCAAATTCTCCCATGGACATGCAAGGTGTCAACAAGAGTAACTCTGTAAATAATTCATGAACTAGAATTCTTGTAGGCAATTGATTTAGATGATTTGCTTTGAATTTCCTCTCTGTAGTTTAATAATCAGTCTGGTTATTGATATGTAGGAGAGTTTCTACGTGTCTTTAGCTTGTGAGGTAGGATCCAAGATATGTACAGTAACGTACAGAGTTTCCAAGAGATATTTAGAATCTGTTGGTCTGGAGAACTCTCTTATAGCCTGGCAGTTCTCTCAGCTCAGAACCTAACGAATAGTGTGTTTGAAATAACTTGTAAAAAATGCTTTTTAAACGAATTGATTTTTCTAAATGCACCTTTGGAAAAATCAATAATTTAAAATGTCTTTAGTAACTTGTTGAGTGATTTTAGATGATTAAAAGTGGTTTTAAAAAAAAATCAAAAGTGCTTCAAAACTATTGAATTTATTTAATTTTTTTTTTTTTTTTTTGAAGAAACACTTGGGATATGAATTGTTAAAAAATGGAATCGCTGAAAATCTTTAAAATATGTAATAAGATTTTAAAAAAGAAATTATAATCCATAGAATTACTTTTGAAAAATGTATGATATAATAATATTTTTATTGAAAATATTTTTTTCAAAAGTACTGAAACTAAAAAGTATTTCAAATAGGCTCGAAGTTACGTGAATGCCCAATTCATTGGACCTGACCATGATTGAGATAAACTGTCAAATATAGGCAGGTCATTGCAAAGTTTTATATTCTGGATGAATGCACAGAGCAATTATGTAGGCAGTTATTCACCTTGTTGAATATTTGCAGTAAAACAAACGAAACTCATTCACTAGTACTTTTCGATACAAATAGTCCACAATCCCAGAGTTGTACACGTCTTCATTATCGACAAAGTTGAACATTTTGATGCATGTGATGATGGCTCCATCTTTCTGTCTCGTCGGACAAAATCTTCTGTCATTTCATGTGAGAATTACAATTCTCCCCATAGTAGCATCTTCCTATAGCATAATAACGGCATTGTTGTTGCTTGTAAGTTTCTTGCACCTGTTGATTCACTTTAGAATAAATATTCGTTTTGTCCATCAGCAGTCTAGAATGATCCCACGAGGTGTGGTTTGTTTCATTAATAACCTTGTTAACTAAACTAGCATGATCAGCCTTATTGGACAATCAACTTTCATTTGGAGTTATTGAAGATCCCATATTTGAAAGATAAAGAGTGATTTCACAATTTATAAGATATATGAGTTACTCTTTCCATTGCCAATTGGTTTTGAGATAGAACCTCATGTAATCTTGATATGGTATCAGAACCCATAAAACCCAAACGGATATTCGGTCCAATAATATATATATAATAAAAATAAATAAATAATCCCAAAACGAGTATTCGATTAAAAAAAATTAAAAATTAGGATCCGAAGAATGGTAAACCCAAAGAGGCACAATCTTCCAAACAAATATTCAGTCCAATAAAAACCCAAATGGATATTCAGTAGAAAAAAAATAAAAAATAAAAAATAAAATTAAGATTGGAATCCGATTCAAGAATGATGAACTCAAAAAGACACCATCTTGAAGGGGCATATTGAGAATTCCACATCTGAAAGATGAAGAATAACCTCACAATTTATAAGATATATGGATTACTCCTCCCATTGCCAATTGGTTTTGAGATGAAACCTCATGTAATATTGATAGAGGTTGGCTAAAGTATTTGTTTTGCAATGTATCCATGTGCTGAAGTTGAAACGATCATCTCCTATGATCAATGAATAGATCTGATTTTGTTTGCATAGTTTGATTTTCTGACTGTTGATGTTGAAGTAGTTTTTCTGGATTAGCACACAATGGTCCTTGCTGATGTTGGAGAACCCTCACTTTTCTCGAATCAACAGATAAATTTACCTCAGATTCAACTAACAACGTTCCTGCTGAAGATAGATTTGACTAGGAAGGATTGTCACTAAATCCTCCTTTCCTTGATTTCCTAAAGCATAGAAACTCAAACATTTCAAACTATTTTCTTAACCAAAATACAAGTACATGTACATATCCATATGGATGAATAGATGAATAAGTCTCATTTCAAGGTTGCTTGATACAAAATAATACCTATTTTCCTTGAGCACTTTTCTTTTTTCTTTCTCTGTTATACGTGTTTCCCTATTTGATCTTGCAAGTGATCCTCTAGCTTGTTTTTCCATTAAAATTTTCTGCCTTTCTCCTTCATCTTCCAAGTCTACAATTTGACAACATGAATTATTTTAAAGAAAAGTTGAAACTATGAAAGAAAGATCAAAGGAAGAAATAAGAATATGTAACTGTAAACTGTCTCATAGTTTTCATCCGGTAAAGGTTTCAACCCTTGATTAAAAGGGGATGAAGTGGTTTCTCACCATTACTCCACAATACTTCAATCTAGCTCAGGAAAACAAAAAAGAAAGGATTTGTAATAAATACTGTTGAAGGTAACATAATTCAAGAAGATAGCTACCAAAAAATAACTTAGGTTCATCATTGGTTGTCATTCATCATAATTTACTTTTAAAAGTCACCTTGGCAGTAGCAAAAGGAAAAGGATTACGTATATATGATTAATAATTAAAGAAAAATTTTGTTGACTTCCAAAGAACTAAATTGGACGTAGAGAGCAAATAATGTTTCTATTGAGCAATGGTTCCAGCATTATTGCAATCCAAGTCATTAGCTCCAATTTCCAATAGTGGTCGCAGGCTTATTTAACAGTTCAATTATCGTATTCTAAAAGCATTGGTACGCCTTCTTTTCTACTGTATTACTCACCGTAAATGTATGTTGTTGTTTAGAATCACCATAACTTTCTTTCACAATGCGACCTGCAACTGTTCTTGTTCCACATGAAGGACCTGTGGAGCTCCTAGATGCTATATTGTACCTGAATGATGAATATCCAAATAAGAAACCATCCATGATATGAAGTGTAAAAGATCGAGTATGGATCTGAGAAAGAGAAATTCCAATCTCTATCATTCTCACAAATAAAAAAAATTGCAATTGAATTCTTGGTCCTTGGCTCGTTACAGAAATGGAAGAGATAGAAGGCTAATCTTTGTGTAAAAGAAAATTGGAATAAGATACATTAAATTTAAATTCTTACATCTCGTATACTTTTTGTTCAAACATAACAACATCACCCATGCAGGCATCACCTATATCAAACGAATATCAGAAATGATCAATCATCCAAGCACCTCTCATCATTAATAAAATAAAATAAAATAAAAAATCATTAACAAATTATAATGAGAAAAACAAATAAATTGTTCTACTTAAAAGAATCCTCATCATGTAATGTAGCAAAGATCGTACCTTTACAGTTCACTATAAAGCTATACTCTGGGTATTTCTTCTACCCTCCACCATTTAAAATCCTTTAAATAATTACAAAGGAAAAAGAAAAGAAATGTGTCGTTAGCCATAGACTCCTTCCAAAACCATGTTTATACTATCATACAATACAAACTTACTCCAAATACTCATCGCTGAATGAGTACATCTTTAGTCCCGGTCAGTGTCAATCCATGCTTTCTCAGATAAATCTTACATTGCTCTACCTTGAGTTTCTCTAGCTTACCAGCTGGTGCCAAAGAATGACAGAGAAATGTGTTATGTGAGAAAAAAACAATGTCGACTTGCGTTTTCTGAGTTCATTAGGTCAAAAGAAGGAGAACATTTTCAAGTGCATACATCTATGGCGGAACCGCATTAATACGTGAAAAAGAACTTTACTCTAAACTTGACACGAATATATAAATACTTCAACAATACCTAACGCATGGAGTACATCAATTGTTTACAAGAAACGCAAAAATAGGATACGAAAAATCTATTGCAGAACCATTCAAAATGTTTGACGGACCTTTGATGATCGATAGCACTTCAGGAAAATCTTTTTCATCATTTTCATTTAGTACTGAAGTATCTGGCGCCATATCATCTATCTCGGCTTCCTCGATCAGTTCCACATCTACAACTTCCCTGCGAAATGCACACAACCAAATGAAATCGAGCTCTACATCGATTAATCAAATACAATTATTGAACGGAGCAAAAAAGATCAGAAATCTGTTATACAACGACTGTGAATTCTTTCTGACTTGGAATTGGTTTCTTCCTCAATGCTGTAACTTGGATCACATTCTGAATCATACTCGTCGTTGGATTCTTCATTGTTTATAAGTTCTTGTAGTTCGAAGCGACGAGGATCGGTTTCGAAATTCCTAGAAAATGCCATCAAAATATTTTACTTCTCCGTGCAATACAGTTTTGGATAGGCATCGTTTTGCTCTGCTTCCCAAGCGCTATATAATGGGGAGATCATTAAATAACATAATATTAAGGAAATTTTTCTATATATATATATATATATATTATATACATAAAGTTTGTACTAAAATATATATGTGTGTATATATATATATTTATTATAAAGTTGTATTTAGTATTTGTATATTATTTTAAATGATTTTGAAAAATACTACAATTATAAAGATGATTGCTTTATTAATCTTTTTCCCATTAATGATACGTCGTGTGCCAGGAAAAGCTAATAAAACTTTTTTTTCTCAATGAAAATTATAATGGGTGAAATTAGTCCATTTGAACGTAGCTTAATGACAATATCAACAAAGGTTCAAGATTTGAATCTCAAACTTCTACATTTATAGTGTATATACTCAAAAAAAAGTGTGAAATTAAAGGACATTATTAAAAGAACAATAATAATATGTCCATCTTTCTCTCTCCTTATTGTCAACAATTGAATGATGGAGGACATGGAGATTCATACACCTAGTGGTGCACCCAAGTATTGTTCTTATTAAAATCCATGGGTTAAAATATTATTTTGGTTCCTGTACTTAAGAACTCATTTCATTTTAGTCTCTATACTTTCAAATGTCCAAATTTGATCCCTATACTTTCAATAAATCTTAAAACTAGTCCTTATTGTTAGTTTGAAGTTAATTTTTATCAAATTTGATAAAATAATAATAATAATTTCTATTCAAGAAAAGACAATGTGAATATCCATTCAAAATTTATATTGAAAAAGCTAAAAGAGACTAATTATTTTTTTTTAGAAAAATTAACCTTAAACTAATAGTAGTGACTAATTTTAAGATATTTTAATATAATTCATTTCTACAAATTCATTTTACCATGTTTGGACTATCCTGCTACTAATTCAGACGATGACGATTTTCTTTTACTAAGTTTTCTATTAGGAGGCTTAAACCTCCGACCTTGACCTACAAAAAACCCAACTAAAAACTTAGAGCCTTAACCAAATTGCCCCCCAAGATTGATAACTCACAAGCTTTGCACTCTCTTTCTCTAATCCCCAACGCATGTGTAAACATGGACAGATGGAGAGACAAAAATAAGAATATTCTTCAAAGACCTTCATACATTTTTTTTAGTTTAACAACATGTGGAGGTGAGAGTTTCAAATTTCTAGCTTTTTGGTCGATGGTATATGTCTTAATTTGGCAATTCATCTTCGTACATTTATTCCTTCTCATTCCAAAATATAGCTTAATTGGTTAAAGCATATACCCTCAACCATAAGTCTACATTAGAGAGAGAGACACACATTCCGATGAGCAAAGGTAGAATGAAGCTGTGCAAGTACGAGTAAAGCAAGCCGTGAAAATCTGAAAGATGGAAATCTTAAGTTCTCAACATGAATTATGCCAAAGAAAGATACGCTAATATAATAAATATAATGGTATTTTTAAATGTATAAGGAACAAAAAATGTATATTGGTAGGAAGATGTGAATAAACATGTTTTCTCTACTTAATCTGGATTACTAGTTTAACGTCGCTCTTACACTTGTACAGGCAGCACCGACCCCACTTGGAGGTAACCAAAACACTATTTTTCTGATCCCATCTTAGCCATCAAGTAAATCTAGAAGTCATCTCTAACCCAGTTTCAAGTCTCTGATATCTGAACCGATTAAGCCACAGCTAAAAGCAAGAGAAGCCTGAAAATGAGTTAAAGATTATCTGGAACAGCAATTCAATCACCAGATCTTTGATTTGAACCAGAATAGGAGGAATACAACTCCAAACACGATAGCAACTGGGGCCCACTTCCGAATTAAAGCCTGGGTTCAAAATTTTGAACAAAGGAAAAGTTAAACATTAGGACTAGTCAATTAAAAAACACAAGTTCACTTGAAAATGAGGTCTTTGACAAACTTTATAGAGACTCAACTTAAAGAAAGCATCCTAAGAGATGCTGACAATGTTTATGAGGTCAGTTAGCAACAAATCATGCACGATTTTGGATTACAGTCCTAATGCTCGTGAAATGTGAAATTCAGCGGGATAAGAATGAGAATCGTTTTAAGTTCGAAAATGATCTAAAATGTTTTGTGCTTATATTTTCCTCAACCACATTGCACAACTGCTCTCGCCTTCAGGCACAATTAAATTCCTAAGGATGAAAGTTGGATTTCACAACAGATAAAAATGCCAGTCTGTATTCTGGATCTCACAACAGGATTAATCATTGATAAGTATTTATTTCAATTTAAATATCTTCCAAGTGCATTTTCAGTAACTATACTACTTTCAACCACCAAGATTAAGATTGTAAGGCCCCCAGAGAAATAGAATATAAGTTCTTTGTTTCTTATACGCATATTTGCATGGAATAGACTCCATACGATACCATCCATCAATCTTCATCCTATAAGATTAGGCATTCAACGTGATAAGAGAGGTATGGAATCTTGAAAGACTTGGTCTCTTTTCTTGAAAAGCAACTAATTTCTTCTTCTTTTTTTTTTTTTTGATATCGATGAGTGTCCAGGCCAGCTTGCGCGCAGCTTTGACAAGGAAACAAGTAGGATATTAACCCATTCCCTCTTATTTCTCCAAGGCCTTTTTGACAACTAGGCCAACCCATGATGGTTGCAGCTAATTTCAAGTTCAACTCCAAAGCCACCAAGCTGGACATCCATTGTCAAAGCTTGATTAGGAGGGTAACAAGTTCAACTCCAAAGCCACCAAGCTGTACATCCATTGTCAAAGCTTGATTAGGAGGGTAAGTTTGCCGAAAAGGTTAAGTTTCACATTTGATCTGAGGTGTCTAACACTCAAAATAGAATTCAAATATGAAACCTATTCCTCTGTATCTCCCTCAGATTTTTCCCAACTGCAAAAGGGATGAAGAGACTAAAAATCACATTTTCATTCATTATGAGTTTGTGGCTAAAGGGCGGCTGTCCCTTTTAAAGATTTTTGGGCTCAACTACTGTTTCCAAGATGATGTTGTAGACTGGCTCACAGAGTTGCTTTTGAGATGGTGGCTCAGCAAAGCTAGAATATTGTAGTTTCTGGTCCATATGGTTAGAGAGAAACAATGGGATTTTTAATGATGTTTGTTAGAGTCTTGATGGTTTTTGTCCAAATGTACAGCAGACAGCTTCCACATGGAGTGCCTCACTAAGGATTTTCATAACTACAACAGCTTTTTGATTAGTTTAGATTGGAGGGGATTTTTTTTCCAGCCTCCTAGCCAGGGATTCCGTTTCCCTTTGGCTTTTAAGCTGTATTCCCTTTTTGGTTCAATGGTATTCTCTATTTCTTATTTTCTAAAAAATGATACCAGTATCAACCTTCAAAGATTCAGGTTTCAGATAGAAGAGGGAGATACCATACACACAGAAACCATATTATCAGGAAAAAAAAAAAGTTTCTTGAGAAACATCAAAAGCATGCAAAAGATTTACTTGATGATGATACATTAATCCGTTGTAAAAAGATTATTTTCATTCAAAGTCCACATGCTTAAGGCAAACACTCAACCTCAACAGAATTGAAAGCACAGATCAAGCAATAATATGTCACTGACCTGCCGGTTCAAATCTCTAGCCTTGTCAGCATATATGCGGGATTCTGATGTCAACCTACTTGACATTTGACTGACCTCTGCCAAATTTCAATAGTTTAAAATTTAGAAAATTATCATCTTTGACACTGCTGAATCATGATTCTGCAAACCTTTCAAGAAGGACATAAGGATATTTATCTCTACCAACATAAATTAATATAATTTGTGTTAACCATTTCAATTAATAAAGATCCTCACACACCTAGAAACTGGGAACAATATGATTTAGTTTATAATTGTAGTTGAACTACTCACTAACAGATAACAAAGGATCCATAATGCTGTATCACATTCTTTTTATTATAGGAGAACACATACCACACTTGAATGTCATTAGAAGAGAAGGAAAAGGAACTATCTTACGGTCTAATTTTTCACCAACACCAAGAACTTCCTGAACATTGCGGGTCATTATTTGGTGGACTTCGTAAAGTTCATCATTCAACTTTGCAATATTACGTTGAGTACGTGTATCCTGGTACAATTTCTTGGTCTTCTGTATGAATGTATCTGTTGAACATAAAAGGAGGAGGAGGTGGGAAACAAGAATTCAAATAAAGCAAAAGGAAAATAAAATAAAGTTAAAAGGTTCAAAGTGCATATGAGTTATTTATATAAAGCCAAGTAATGCATACCAAATTTAATGAATGCATAAGGCCTAGCAGCGGTTTCGATTTGAGGCCCATTGACACGTTCAAATTCATTCTTCAGGTCTTCAAGGTATTGAAAGGCAAGTTTCTTTGGATAAGCACGATCACACATAGTTAAATAACAGACCCTTCCTTCAATTATATAGCTAAAAACTCAGGTCAAGGTAAAACAAAGTCTGTCAAGAGCATAATTCTGAGCTAAGAATCTTATAGACAGTTTAAAGCGATAAACCATAATCCTCAAAGACTTGATAAAACACATTTATTTGTTGATTCATCTAAACATTGAACTCAATAAGTGGTAAGATTAAATAAGTTTTCATATTCAACATCAAACTCATTTGTCTGAAGAACGCACAAATTTTTCAGCAAGCTACCATCGAATTGACAAGATAAATGTAGTTTGCTCATGGATCAGTTTGACTAACATTTTTATTTCCTTTCCACACAGCAAACGAGTAGAAATGGGGATAACCTTATTTTTATTTTAGCCCCTCAAAAGCCACAACAAATAGAATGGGTGTAATGACTAAGGAGTAAACAGAAAAGCTAATTCCTAACTTATTTAGTAACATATACACTATGACATCATGGACATGCAGATACAAAAATTCAAAATACAACAAACTAGCCTGCCAATGAATACTATAATTTAAATGTGAAAGCCCAATCACATATGGATACTGAAAAATATATGGGCCTGTCTCGATAGACATTCTTGAAGCCTCATTTTGACCTCTTGATAAGTTCTTAAACAGAGCCTTCACTTGCTGCTTGTAGAATTCTGCATCTTGCATATCACGGCCATCATCCAGTCCCTCTGCTAGAGGAAGACCATCAGTAACACGAGCAATCATTGTAAGCTTCACCATCTTTAGTTTGATATGTCCCCCAACTAAGGATAAAATCATTGTGCTATGTCAGCCACGATATCTTACAGAAGAAGATAAACAAGCTAAGTATGATCAGAGCGTTTCCATGTAGATAACTCAACTAAGGATCAAGCATATAATAATGATGACAAAGTCATTAATCAAAGGGGGAAAATTAGTAACTGGCAGCAAAAAAAAATCAATAAGGTAGTTTTCTTGAGACATAATTTGTCCTGAAATTCCTTAGAAGTGTAAATGCAAGGTTGAAGATGCCTTTATTTACAAATTCATCTTCTTTATTATCGTATTTTTCAAGTTCTAAACATCGTTAGTTGAACCCACATTGGCCACAAGTTAAATATAACTCCTTATCAACTTTACATAGTACCATTACCAGAATATTCGAAAAGGAAGTTATTCCAATTTCCAACCATTGCCCATTTTCTCTAGTATGATTCACAACATTCCATTACCATACCGGTACTATAACTCTTTGAATTCACAATGCAACCCCATTAACGTACAGAGATAACAATAAACGAAAGCAATAGAACAGCGATGTGGATCTCGTCGCCATCACTCTAATTTGGCTAGAAATAGACGCTTCACATCAAGCATACCCGATCCCGGAGAAATTAACCATTTCTTTTCTAAGTACAATTGGAAAAGAAATCAAATCAAATCCCAACAATCATTCAATAACGCAATCCAAAACAAAGGAGTCAAACATTTCCTACGGAATACAGTAGGAATCCTATCTGATCGATAAACTGACTAATCAATCTTCGATAGATCGTCGGGAATTTAAAACCCACAATTGTCCAATTCCCTCAAGAAAACAACCAAAAACGAGCAAATAGACAGAGAGAGAACAAATTTTTTAGCGATATTACCCGGTTATATCATTGGGGGGGGGGGGGGGGGGGGGGGGGGGGGGGGGGGTGGGGGGTTGGTTCTCTTTTGCTTTCAAAGATCCGAGGAACCGTGATGACGATGGAGGAATCTGAGCAGAAAGAAGGCGGAAAGAGGCGAAAATAGGGTTCGTGAAAGGACAGGAATTCGATGGAAATGGGAATTGAATTACTGTCTTCGGCGTGTGCAGCTCAGAATCGGATCGAGTCTCCTAAAATGAAGCCATTGCTCTCGCCACAAGTCAAATATGCAAAATGTGCTTCAGAAAAATTACGTACGCCAATTGATGAATTTACAGATATGTTTTTAGGAAATTTTAAGGGAAAAAATTTGTTAAATTACCAGTTTGATACCGGAGTTTTTTTTATTAATATTTTAGTTTTTGGAAGTTATTATAAAAATATTGTTGTTTTGAAACTATTTACATGAATATTGTTGTTTCAAGAGACGACCATGTACACGCGTTTGAGATGGTCGTTTCTTGAAAAGACGACCAAGTGTACGCGGTAGATGGTCGTCTCTTCAAAGAGACGACCAACTCCCGCCTTTTCATTTAAAAAAAAAAAAATGTGTAAATGGTCATCTCTTGAAGAGACGACCATCTGTGGATTGACATGGTTGTCTCTTCAAGAGACGACCATCTCTTGCATATTTTTTAAAAAAAACGCGTAGATGGTCGTGAGAGACCATCTGATAACAAATACACTCATTCTTCTTCAAAATAAACATAACGCCCCACATTCGACATTTCAAAGCTAAAAACCAGCCCCACACCTCTACAACACCATTTTTCTCTCTCGTTTTCTACTCGTTTTCGACCCCACTTGAAATTTTTGTTGTCATCTCAGTAAACAAAGTTGATATTTGTTGGCATTGGAGTAAAGAGGAGAATTTTGTGGGTATTGAAAGGTCTAAACAGCAAAAATATCCACCATTTCGAAGGAGCACACAATCTGTCTGATTCATGATTTTATTAAATCTTTCTCACTATTTTGTTATACTTTCACTTATTTTTATCGTAGATCTGTTGAATGAATATGAATTTAGTTAGAATGGTTGAATTTGATCATTATATATATATATATATATATATATATATATATATATATAAGATTTGTTAGTTTTACATATTTTTTTAAGATATATTGGATTTAAATTTTTTTAAATGGTAGGATTGAGTTTTGTTTTAATAATTCGTTGGATTTAATTTTTTTCAAATATTTATGTTATTTTTAGGGTTTAGGGTTTAGAAATTGGGTAGTTAAATTTTAGAAATTGAATTTATTATAGAAAGAAATTATTATTTTTTAAACTGAAAATTAAGTTAGATAATTTTTTGTTTGATTATAAAATGTTGTAGATTTAATAAATTTTAGAAATTGAATTTAATATAGGAAGAAATTAGTTTTCTTTTGGTTTTTAAACTATAAATTGAGTTATATAATTTTTAAATTAATATTCGAAAATATTCTAGATTTTGATTTAATTTTAGAAATTGAATTTAATATAGGAAGAAATTATTTATCTTTTGCTTTTTAAACTATAAATTGAGTTAGATAATTTTTTGTAACTGATTATTAGAAAATGTTCTAGACTTTGATTAGAATTAGGAAATTACTAAAACATATATTAGTTATATTAGTTCTAATTGATATCTTGTTTACTTCCTTATAGAATATGGAAGACAAATGTTTGAGATTTGTTTTGCATACAAATGGATCTATAATTGATGGGGTAGATGGAGTTGATTATGACCAACCGGCATGTAGAGGTTTTTTTATAAATGTGAATAGTGGGGTCATCTTTGAACACAATTTGTTGAAATGGTAGGATTATCACTTGGTGTAGATATGAGGACAAATCAATTAAAGATAGTATATAGACACCCTGAGTTAACACTATCTGGATTGGTAAGATATACACCAATACCAATTCCTAACCAACAAGCAATGAACTTAATGTTTTCAATTGCGATGCCAGTTCCAACTTTAGTGCATTTACATCAGTGTGAGAATAGTCGACATGAATGTACAAAATTTGGGAGAAACCTCTAGCCAATGTATTGACCTCGAGCCTGAATCAGTTGCCCCACCATGTGATGGTGAAGATATGGTGGTGGATAATACGTATAAGGATTTCAGAATTGAAACAAATGATGAGTTTGATGTGGCGACGTTGAGGAGTCATCGTTGGGAATCGTTCCCAACCCCAGAGTTGTAGAAGAATCATAGGGCCAGCAATCTCGCGAGCATCTGATCGACTCGCCTTACAAAGTTGCCTATATAACCAGGCTAGGCAAGCTCCACCCCAAGCATATCTTCTTGCATCCCCAAAGTCGGACAGAAGCTGCAGGAACATGAGGTGCACTTTGTCCCCAGATTTGTTGCAGAATAAGCTCCCACCAAATAGCGGTAAAATGAATTGCTCGGGCATACCTCGCTATGGTCACTTCATTTGCATCATCATTTAGCCTTAAAAATTGAGATGCTAACCAAGGCAAGCTTAATCTGGAACCCCCGATCTGGTTAGGGCCGGAGTCACCCCGAGCAATCTTTGACAGGTCTGTCTCCAATTGTAGGTCATCATTCCAATGACAGGCTCGCTGTCCACTGGTAATCCACCTTGTAGAGTAATAGTGCACTCCCCTCCAGGCACATGAAAAGTATGTGTTTCCGGCCTCCACCTCTCTACGAGTGCAGTGATGAACTGCCAGTCTAACTGAATGAATTCTAATCTGGCCACCCCATCCAACCTACTGCACGAAGATGAGGCAATATATGGGGGTGCAGTGAGATGTTGCGAGAGACAAATGCTTCTCGACGTCTACAATGTAGCTCTTCTAAATTTTGATCCTGCCAAACAAGCTCTATCTATGAGACTGTTGAGCATATAAAACTGATGGATCAATTGGCCTTGGGTTGATATCCGTAACCTAAAAAATCAACGCATTGAAATTCAATTCATGTTCAATATGAATAACCAAAATTTAACATAAACTTATAAATTAAAGAAATAAAAAACATGGAATTGAATTTAAACAAAGCCATTGAGTACCAACTGACAACAAAAACTCAATTTCTAGTTTAAAAAACAAAAAAATAATTTCTTTTTATATTACTCCCAATTTCTAACATTCATTAAATGTAGAACATTTTCTAATTCAACAAAAAATTATCTAACTTAATTTCTAGTTTCAAAAAGCAAAAAACTAATTTCTTTCTATATTGAACTCAATTTCTAGAATTTATTAAATCTAGAACATTTTCTAATCCAACGAAAAATTATCAAACTTAATTTCTAGTTTAAAAAACAAAAAACTAATTTCTTTTTATATTACTCCCAGTTTCTAACATTTATTAAATCTAGAACATTTTCTAATTCAACAAAAATTTATCTAACCTAATTTATAGTTTAAAAAGCAAAAAACTAATTTCTTTTTATATTACATTCAATTTCTAAAATTTATTAAGTCTAGAACATTTTCTAATAATCAGTTACAAAAAATTATCTAACTCAATTTCTAGTTTAGAAACCAAAAGAAAACTAATTTCTTCTCATATTAAATTCAATTTCTAAAATTTATTAAATCTACAACATTTTATAGTCAAACAAAAAATTATCTAACTTAATTTCTAGTTTTAAAAAAATAAATAATTTCTTTCTATATTAAATTCAATTTCTAAAATTTAACCACCCAATTTCTAAACCCTAAACCCTAAAAATAACATAAGTCCAATAAATATTTGAAAAAAATTAAATCCAACGAATTATTAAAAAAAAACTCAATCCTACCATTTTAAAAAAATTAAATCTAATATATCTTAAAAAATATGTAAAACTAACAAATCTTATAAATATATATATATATATATATATATATATATATATATATATCCAACAATGATCAAATTCAACCATTCTAACAACTTCATTTAACAGATCTACAATAAAAATAAGTGAAAGTATAACAAAATAGTGAGAAAGATTTAATAAAACTCACGAATCAGACAGACTTTGTACTCATTCGAAATGGTGGACGTTTTTGTTGTTTAGACCTTTCAATATCCACAAAATGCTCCTCTTTACTCCAATGCCGACAAAGATCAACTTTGTTTATTGAGATGGCGACAAAATTTTCAAGTGGGGGTCGAGAATGAGTAGAAAACGATAAAAGAAAGTAGGGCTGGTTTTTATTTTGAAGAAGAAAGGGAAAGGGTTGTCTCGGTTATGGTCGTCTCTTGAAGAGACGACCATCTTTAAAGCATTAAGTGATGGTCGTCTCTTCAAGAGATGACCATGTCTTGGTTCGCGCAACGTGGCAAACATGCAAGAGATGGTCAAGAGACGACCATCTATGCATCTTTTTTTTTAAAAAAAAATCCATTAGATGGTCGTCAACCATCTACGCGTTTTTTTTTTAATGAAAAGGCTGGAGTTGGTCGTCTCTTCAAGAGATGACCATCTACTCGTTTTTTTTTTTAAATGAAAAGGCGGGAGTTGGTCGTCTCTTGAAGAGACGACCATCTGCCACGTACACTTAGTCGTCTCTTATCTCAAATGTGTGTACATGGTCGTCTTTTGAAGAGACGACCATCTGCCAGCTAATTAAAACAACAATATTCATATAAATAGTTTCAAAACAACAATATTTTTATAATAACTTTCAAAAACTATAATATTAATAAAAAAAAACTCCGTTTGATCCCTATACTTTCAATATTATTATTATTTAGTTTAACACTACGTAGTGGCAAAAAAAACAAAAATCAAACCTCTTAACTTTGAGTACATGTCTTAAATCTGTTGAGCTATACTCAATTTGTTTCTTAAAAATGTGTCATAAATTTTAGAAGTCTTAATTTTGTCTAATAAAGATCGAAAATTTCAATTTTATATCTAATAAATTTTTATATATTCTATTTTTTTAATTCAACAATCTCGCGTAAAAAATAGTAATTAAATTTTATGTATACATCAACCTTCTTTGTGTCTAAAGAGGTTTGTAAATTTTAAAAATATGTATAATAGGTCAAAAGATACTTTTAAAATTTAGAAATTTATTAGACAAAAAATTAGAAGTTTAAGGATCTATTAGATAAGAACTATTTACCAACAAATTTTGAAATAATTTATTCCCCTAAATATTACCTTAAAAATCTTGGAAAAAAAAAATATAGAACTATAACTCACCTCGTCCTGTGTGTAATGTTATATTCTCAAAATAAAAATATTATATTGATTAGAATAGAGTGGTAAATTAAAAGTTGAAATATGTGATTGTAATAACCAAGTATAGGATTTTTATTGTGAATATGGCATATGTAAATGTCCATTCCACATGCCCATTTTTTATCCATGCCAAGTGGCATTTTCTCCATAGCCAAAGTGTCTTCTAAAGGCCATAGATTGGTGTCCAAATGTACCACATCATCCTCTCTTAAATTGCCTATAAATAGAGAGATTTTTGGAAAAGAAAATACACCAATTTTCCTCCCATTTTCTCTAATTTTTGTGTTTTTAATTTGCCATAAATCTCCACTTTCTTTTGTTTATACTATAATATATTCTTTTTATATTTCATCTTTTGTATTATTATTATTATTATTATTATTATTAGTATTATATGTTTTGGTAAAGTTTTGGTGCCCGGTTTTGCCTCTCAATTTTACAACACGTTATCAGCACGAATCTCTGTTATTTTTCCCGCTAAAGGTAAGTCTTATAGGTAAGCCATTGATCGGACGACACGCAAGTGCATGTGATCGAAGTAATAAAGAACTGGAAGTATTCCAGAGTATCGAACCCAAGGGAACGGTTTTAACAAAATCTATTTTGAATGACACCAAATATGTTTGCAAATCGCAATGGGGGTAACCGAGAGTTCAAAATGCGAGAGTTTGGTTTTAACAAATGAGTAAAAATTCAAAGAATAAAATAGGGATTCAAGTGATGCAAGCACCTTTGGAAGAATGCAACTCACTTTGCAATTGCAATCATAGTTAACATGTGAGACTAAGTAAACCGGGTTCAACTCCTATTCGATTTTGATTCAAAACCTTTAGGAGACTAAGTGATTAAACCTATACGTCTATGGCTAATCTAACTTAGATAATTAGCACACAACCCTAGTGGTCTTGGAGTCTCGCCCTATGTCTAGGGTCGATGTTCAGGACTTATTTCTAAGCCTTTTCCTCCATTGCTTTTGTGACATCGGCTTTCCCTTAACTCTTTCGATATTAAGTTCGAGCTAGATGAGCAAGCACTAGTTGGCCGGCTAGGTTTACCCAAAATTAAATTCAACAAAAACAAACAAAGTACACATGCTAACCAGATTGTTTATGCTTTAGAGCTCTACATTTTTCCTTAGGGCATTCACCAACTTGAACCCCTAGAGGAAATTTAGCTCATAGTAGAAAAAGTAAAAATCCCAAAATAATTTATTGAAAGATTCATAGTTTTAAAGAGGAGAAAAATAATTCTAAAGAAAACCTAAGTAGCTTACCAACAAGAAAAATATCAAATACTCTAAAATTAGCTACTGGAGTTCAAAAATAAGGAATCCCATGGGTGAAGAAAAAAAAGGACTACTGGAAATCAAACTTCTGTTTTAAAAGAAAAAAAGAAACCCACGGGAAAACAAGGAAATTACTGGAAATAAATTTCTATAAAAAGGAAATGATACCCACGGAAAAAGAAACAAGGACTTGGCTAAAAGTAACCAAATGAAAGAGAAATACAAGGAACACGATTGTAAAAGGGCAGAAACCGAAAGCATGGGTTGAAGATTAATGGAAAAATCAGTAACAATATGCTGAAACTTGCCTTCTCGATTGATTGAAATTGAAAAACGAAGAATCCTTGAGCTACAATGTAGAGAATAAATGCTGAAATAACATAGAATTGAAATGGAACTGATCGAAATACAATTTGAATTCAAATGACTGCTGCTACGAAGAAGGAAAACAAAAAAAAAAATAAAATCTGCTGCTGTCGAACTGTGGGCGAGCAAAGGAAAAACCCAGCCACCATTTGCTTCGTTTTCCACCATTTTTATAGGCGTTGAAGGCTAGGGTTTCCATATAAATCATCCTCAATCCATGGGCTAACTTCTAGGAATCAAATCGGGATGAAAATCTTCCAAAATCGTGCACAAAATCCATGAGTGGCGTGATTTGCGTGATTTTCGGACTTGGTCTGTAATTCCAGAGAATGCAATTAGATTGCAATCGCAATCTCCCTTCCTCTGTTCTTCTGGTTACATTGCAAATAGATTGCAATCGCATTCCAATCGCAAAGTCACCAATTCTGCACAAAAGACAACAACTTGAGCTACTTTCTTTAAAATTCTTTTATTCATCAAGTTTTAACAAGCTTTCATGAATTTATACAAAATATTACTTTTAGCTTGCTCGGTAATCAACAAAATCCTCAAAATGAGCAAGAACAACTTGGTTTTAGAGTTGAATAATTCTCATAATTGAGAATTATCAGCCATTTTTACGCATTTTGTTTATGTTAAATTTCTAATATAAATATATATTATTATTTTGATAGTGTTATTATGGCAAACCTTACAAAGCTAGAATTTGCGGCCCTGGATATTAATGGAAATAACTACTTGTCATGGATCCTTGACGCTGAGGTCCATTTAGATTCTATGAATCTTGGAGAAACAATTAAAGAAGGAAATGATGCATCAAATCAAGAAAAAGCAAAAGCCCTGATCTTCCTTCGCCATCATCTTCACGAGGGATTGAAAATGGAGTATCTTACAATAAAAAATCCCTACGTTCTATGGCATGGTTTGAAAGAAATGTACGATCATCAAAAAACAGTTATTCTTCCAAAAGCTCGTTATGATTGGATGCATCTAAGGTTGCAGGACTTTAAATCAGTAAGTGAGTATAATTCCCCACTCTTCAGAATTAGTTCAAAATTAAAATTATGCGGAGAAAAGATTAC
Organism: Trichosanthes truncata; assembly: GCA_033996785.1. NCBI lineage: Eukaryota > Viridiplantae > Streptophyta > Magnoliopsida > Cucurbitales > Cucurbitaceae > Trichosanthes > Trichosanthes truncata. Next base: position 58,431,358 of record MU867259.1, read on the forward strand.
TGATGTTGATATGTTAGAGAAGACATTTTCCACTTTTCATGTCTCGAATATGCTCCTGCAGCAGAAATATCGAGAGAAGGGTTTTGCAAAATATTCTGAACTTATCTCATGTCTTCTCGTTGCTGAACAAAATAATGAGTTATTGATGAAAAATCACGAATCCCGACCAACTGGAGCAACACCATTCCCTGAAGTGAATGTTGTGAATTTTAATAACCGTGGTCGAGGTCGTGGTCGAGGTCGGGACAGCGGTAGAGGAAGAAATACCTATTTTCGTGGTGGGCATTATAATTTTAAGAAACCCACACGAAGTGATGATCATAAAGGAAAGGCTCCACAAGATAGAAGTTCGAAAGGTGATGAACATAAATGTTTCCGGTGCGGAATGACTGGGCACTGGTCACGTACCTGTCGTACGTCAAAACACCTTGTTGATCTCTATCAAGCTTCCCTGAAGAAAAAAGGAAAAGGAAAGAATGTGGAGGTAAATCTTGCCATTCAAGAAGATGATGTGTTTGACCCCTCCAATATGATGCATCTTGATGTAGCTGATTATTTTGAATCTCCTAGAGAGAGAATTGATGCAATCAAACAAGTAGATGATGATTTGTATGAAAATATATAATTAAATACTGTTTAGTACATTTTTGTTGTTGTTTTGTTTGTATATATATTTAAGACTCTTTGTAATCGTTTTTCTTTTCTTTTCATGAAGAAATATGAACAATTTCAATATGTTGAGTAATTCGAAAATGAGCAATGAGGATTTATGTCTGGCAGACTGCGCAACTACGCACACGATACTCATAAATAGAAAATATTTTACTAGATTGACAATGCTGGAAGCAAAAGTCAAAACTATATCAGGTTCTGCAAATCTGATTGAAGGTTTTGGAAATGCAAACTTTATTTTGCCTAGAGGAACAAGATTTACAATTAATAATGCTCTGTTCTCTAGCAAATCGAAAAGAAAATTATTAAGTTTTAAAGATATACGTGAAAATAATTATCATGTTGAAACTGATTGTAAAAATAATATAGAGTGTCTCTATATAACATCTATTGTTTCACATGAAAAACGTATATTAGAAACACTGCCTGCTTTTTCTTCTGGATTATACTATACTCATATACGAGTAATCGAAAGTTATGCAATAATGAACCCGAAGTTCATGAATCCAGAAATATTCAGTGTTTGGCATGATCGATTGGGTCATCCAGGGTCAATAATGATGAGAAAAATTATTGAGAATTCACATGGACATCCTTTAAAGAGCCAGAAGATTCTTCAATCCAATGAGTTGTCATGTGATGCTTGTTCTCAAGGGAAATTAATTATTAGACCATCACAAGCTAAAGTGGGGATTGAATCACCTGCATTTTTAGAGCGAATTCAAGGTGATATTTGTGGACCTATTAACCCACCAAGTGGTCCATTTAGATATTTTATGGTATTAATTGATGCATCCAGCAGATGGTCACATGTATGCTTATTATCAAGTCGAAATCTTGCATTTGCAAGATTACTTGCTCAAATAATTAAGTTAAAAGCACAATTTCCTGATAATACAATTAAGACCATTCGACTTGATAATGCTGGTGAATTTACATCCCAAACTTTTAATAATTATTGTATGTCAATTGAGATAAGTGTTGAACATCCTGTAGCTCACGTTCATACACAAAATGGTCTAGCATAATCATTTATAAAACGTCTGCAACTAATTGCAAGACCATTGCTTATGAGAGCTAAACTTCCTACATCGGTATGGGGTCATGCTATTTTGCATGCTGCATCACTGGCACGTATTAGGCCAGTAGCTTATAATAAATACTCCCCAATGCAATTAGCTTATGGCCAGCAGCCAAATATTTCCCATCTAAGAATTTTTGGATGTGCAGTATATGTACCGATTGCTCTACCACAACGTACTAAGATGGGTCCTCAAAGGAGGTTAGGAATATATGTTGGTTTTGATTCCCCATCAATTATTAAATATCTTGAACCCCTGACGGGTGATGTATTTACTGCACGATTTGCTGATTGTCATTTTAATTAAACAAATTTTCCAACATTAGGGGGAGGAATTAAGAAGTTGGAAAAAGAAATTACATGGAATGCATCGTTATTATCTCATTTAGATTCTCGTAGAAATCAATGTGAACTTGAAGTTCAAAAGATAATTCATTTGCAAAATATAGCAAATCAACTACCAGATGCATTCACAGATACTAAAAGTGTGACTAAATCATATATACCAGCTGCAAATGCTCCATCAAAAGTTGATATCCCAAAGGAACAAGTTGTCAATAATGAGTCTGGAGCACGCCAGAAGCGTGGTAGACCAATAGGTTCTAAAGATAAAAATCCTCGAAAAAGAAAAGTAGTTGAGAATCAAAATGATTCGATAAAAGGTATGGATGTTCCAGAAGAAATCCAGAATACAACTACTCAAAAGAGTATTGGTGAAAATCAAACGCTTGAGGATAATAATGAAATTTCTATAAACTATGTTACAACAGGAAAGAGATGGAACCGAAATGATATCATTATTGACAACATTTTTTCTTATAATGTTGCTCACGATATTATTCATGAAAGTGACGATTTTGACCCAAAATCTATCGTAGAATGTCAACGTAGAAAGGATTGGCCGAAGTGGAAAGAAGCAATCCAAGCAGAGTTGAACTCACTTTCAAAACGTGAGGTTTTTGGACCAGTAGTCCCAACACCGGAAAACGTCAAACCTGTGGGATATAAATGGGTATTTGTAAGGAAAAGAAATGAAAAGAATGAAGTCACAAGATATAAAGCGAGACTTGTTGCACAAGGATTCTCGCAAAGGCCTGGTATTGATTATGAGGAGACATATTCTCCTGTGGTGGATGCAATAACGCTAAGATATTTGATTGGTCTGACTGTATATGAAAAGCTTGATATGCATCTAATGGATGTAGTCACGGCGTATTTATATGGATCTCTGGATAATGACATTTATATGAAAATCCCGGAAGGATTTAAAATACCAGAAACATATGAATCAAGTTTTCGGGAATTGTATTCAATAAAGTTACAGAGATCATTATATGGATTAAAACAATCAGGACGAATGTGGTATAATCGCCTGAGTGAATATCTGTTGAAAGAAGGATACCAAAATAATCCAATATGTCCGTGCGTTTTTATAAAGAAATCTCAGTCAAGATTTGCTATTATAACTGTATATGTTGATGACTTAAATATAATTGGAACTCCTGAAGAGTTATCCAAGGCAATAGAATATCTTAAGAAAGAATTCGAGATGAAAGATCTTGGAAAAACAAAATTTTGCCTTGGTTTGCAAATTGAACATTTAGCAGATGGGATATTTGTTCATCAATCAACTTATACAGAGAAAATCTTAAAAAGATTCTATATGGATAAAGCACATCCATTAAACATTCCAATGGAAGATCGTTCACTGGATATAAAGAAAGATATATTTCGACCTCGAGATGACAATGAAGAACTACTTGGTCCTGAAGTACCATATCTTAGTGCAATTGGTGCACTTATGTATTTGGCTAATAACACAAGACCAGATATTGCATTTTCAGTAAATTTATTAGCTAGATATAGTTCATGTCCTACAAAAAGACATTGGAACGGAGTTAAGCATGTACTCCGATATCTTCGAGGGACAATTGATATGGGTTTATTTTATTCTAACAAATCAAAGTATGATCTAGTTGGTTATGCAGATTTTGGTTATCTATCTGACCCACACAAAGCTAGATCTCAGACAGGTTATCTATTCACATGTGGAGGAACTGCTATATCGTGGCGATCAGTGAAACAGACTATAACGGCCACTTCTTCAAATCATGCTGAAATCCTCGCTATTCATGAAGCAAGTCGAGAATGTGTATGACTAAGATCGATGACACAACACATTCATCAGACATGTGGCTTGTCTTCAAGTAAACCTCTTCCAACGATGTTATACGAAGACAACACAGCATGTATAGCTCAAATCAAGGGAGGATATATCAAAGGAGATAGAACAAAGCATATCTCACCAAAGCTCTTCTATACTCATGATCTTGAAGAAAATGGCGATATCACTGTACAACAAATTTGTTCAAAAGATAACCTGGCTGACTTATTTACAAAGGCATTACCAACTGCAACCTTCGATAAATTAGTATATAGCATTGGAATGCGGCGACTCAAAGACTTTAAGTGATGTCTCCATGAGGGGGAGTGAATGTATTATAGTAAACTATATAAAATATGTACTCTTTTTCCTTCACTAGGGTTTTTCTTCCCATTGGGTTTTTCCCTAGTAAGGTTTTAACGAGGCATATTTTATATAAATGGGCATTTAAGGGGGAGTATTGTGAATATGACATATGTAAATGCCCATTCCACATGCCCATTTTTTATCCATGCCAAGTGGCATTTTCTCCATAGCCAAAGTGTCTTCTAAAGGCCATAGATTGGTGTCCAAATGTACCACATCATCCTCTCTTAAATTGCCTATAAATAGAGAGATTTTTGGAAAAGAAAATACACCAATTTTCCTCCCATTTTCTCTAATTTTTGTGTTTTTAATTTGCCATAAATCTCCACTTTCTTTTGTTTATACTATATATATATATTCTTTTTATATTTCATCTTTTGTATTATTATTATTATTATTATATGTTTTGGTAAAGTTTTGGTGCCCGGTTTCGCCTATCAATTTTACAACAATTTTTTTTTTGGTAATTTTCACATAATTAAATGGAATAAAAATTGTGACAACTGTTTTAGAATTAACTCATTTAAAAGCAAAGTATAACTTAGCAGTTAAGGTATAAGTAATTTTTAGTTGAATGCACGAGCTTTTACTCTATATGTAAAAAAAATTAAATATTCAATTTTTTTTTAGAATATTACCTTACAAATACAATAGTGAAAGAGGTAAGAATGCTTTCATGCTAATTTATGTTTTTTTTTTTTGATAATATGTAGGATGGGGGATTTGAACCTCTGACGTGCTCTTAGTCGAGAGTCGAGAGTACAAGCTGTATGCCAGTTATGCTCATGTTGGCACAAATTTGTGTTTTTTTAGTATAACTACTCATTTATGTTTAGATTGATCTTCTAAAAGTTGTTTTTAATGTAAATTTCATCCTATTTTTAGGTTAATAACACGTGGGGTGGATGGATTCGAATCTCTAACCTCTTGATTGAGGATATATAACTTAACTAGAGTTATATCCAAGTTGGCACATAAATTCCATCTTCATATTTTGTTTGGTACAAAAAAGTATTATGATAAAGAACGAACGTTAATATAATAAAAGTAAAAAGATTGAAAATGTATTCGAACCCTAAATTATATACACGTGTGTGTATATATATTGACTTTTCCCAGAAAGGAGATGGAAAATCAAACATATATACATGATTTCCTAATATTGTGGTTTGCATGAATGATTCAATTTGACTGTGATGTGATACTTCAAAATATGATAAAAGCATTTCATAAAAAATGATAAAAATATCTAAATATTATATCAAATATCAATCTCAATATTTTGGTAAATCATAAAACTTTTCTTTATCCAGTTATCTTGACTCTTTAAATCATGATTACCTCTTTTAAGCTATCTACTTTAAGAGTTAGATTGTTCAATTAACAAACTTACTTGAAAAGGGATGGATAGTTTGATCAATAGAAGCCAGAGACATTCTGCACATATTCTGTGAAATAAAAATAAAATCAATTTTCAAAGGTTAAATCGCAAGTTTGATCTTTAAATTTTTATAATTATGTCTAATACGTCTCTAAATTTGACAGAATATGTCGATAAATTTTTAAAGTTAAATTATAAAAAATACCCTTAAATTTTGTTCTTAGTTTAAAAAAATTCATATTCTTTCAAAAGTTGTAATATTACCTTTGACATTTCATAAACATTTCAAAACTATCATTGGAGTCATCAAAATGTTGGACGAAAAATCGACATGGACTAGGACGCTAAAAAATGACATTCAAACACGTCGCATTTTCGTCCAACATTCTAATGGTTTCAAGATAGTTTTAAAACATTTATGGAAGGTCAAGGGTAATATTGCAACTTTTGAAAGAGTAGGGGTATTTTTGAAACTAAGGACAAAGTTTAGCAATATTTTTTTTTATAATTTAGCCAATCTTTAATTTTGTGATTAATAGATTCATGAACTTTCAATTTTAAGTGTCTCTAAAGTGGCATTTGGTCATTGAACTTTCATTTTGTGTCTAATAAAGCTTTGTCATATTTAACATTTTAAAAAATGTATTGACCTATTAAACATAAAATTGAAACATCAGAGTACTACAAGACACAAAATTCAATTTTATATTTAGGTTAAATTAAAGTTTAGTCCTGAGCTTTCAAGCTTGTGTCTAAAAAGTCTATGAACTTTAAAAAGTATCTAATATCCTTAAACTTTCATATTTGTGCTAATAAGCCTGGCGTAGAAATTTTAAGAATTAACTAATCTATTAGATATAAAAATAAATTTTATGTCTAATATAACTTTAAACTTTTAATTTTGTGTATAGTAGGTCTGGATTTTAAAAAACGACAAATAGATCAAAGACCTATCAGCATAAAATTGAAAATTCAAGGACCTATTGGGCACAAACGTGAAAGTTTGGGAACCTATTAGATATTTTTTAAGGAACCAAATAGATACAAACCTGAAGTTTAAGAACTAAATTTGTAATTTAACCTCATATTTAATAGGTCCGTAAATTTTTTTAAATGTCAAATATGACAAGAACAATTTTTTTTTTTTAGTTCAACAACATTTAGAGGTGGAGGGATTCTAACTTCTAACTTCTTATCGATGGTACATGTCAATTACTGTTAAACTTAGGGGTGATATCAGTTTTAGGCCAAATCGAGAACCGAACCGATCCAATCGGTTTTAGCAAAAGAGGAACCGAACCAATGTCCAATAAAGGACAAAATCATCGGTTCGGTTATCGGTTTTTTTTGTCTTTTTTTTGTCTTTTTTTTTTTTTTTTTTTTTTTTTTTTTTTTTTTTTTTTTTTTTTCTATTTTACTTCCTAGTTCGAGCTCCTATTATAGTGTTTTTTGCCCTAAAATTTCTCGACACCTCAATAAGAATTCATAGAGTTAACAATCTTATTTTGTTACTTTAAAATTAATTGAAAGAAAACGGATGAAACGACACAAGAATGGAGTGAGATTCGATTTATGGATTTTTTGAGGTATATATACATTGGTTCAGTTCGGTTCGATTTTTTTAATGATTTTTCTTGACAAAAACCGAACCGAACCAATATTTTTCGATTTTGCCAAAACAAAAACCGAGATTTCCAATTTTCTTCTAAAAAACCAAACCAAACCATTGGATCGATTTGGTTCGATTCAGTTTGGTTGGTTTTCAGTTAAAACTATTACCCCTAGTTGAACTATGCTTACTTTGACAAATATGATGAGAACTTGTTAGACATAAAGTTGAACATTTAGGGCATGTTTGGGACAAGGGTTATAATAACATGTGTTATAATAACCTGTGGAATAATAACCTGTTGAATACTCTGCACTCCAAACGCAGACTATTATAACCCCAGACTAAACAACTCTGTATTTTAAACAATATTATATTATTTCACAAATTATTATAACTCATAGACTATTATAACTCATGTTATTATAACTCACTCAGTGCCCCAAACAGCCCCTTAATGAATTATTAGATACACATTACACATATATAACACACAAAATGGAAAGTACAAAGACATAGTAGATATATCAATCCGAGTTTGAAATAACAACATAAGCATAGCTCAGTTGACATAAAGTTGTGTAGCCTCGATTAAGAGTTTAGAGGTTGGGCTCCTCTCAACTTATTATATTAAAAAAAACTCTCTTCGAAACGATGGCTCGTCCTTTTCAACAAGTGTGGGCAATTTCAGATACGTCAGTCCAAGGTTGGTGGCATTTGGTAAAGCCCCATATGTACCTGAAATTGCCAGTTTGGCAGCCATCGAAGCTCTCTCTCTCTCTCTCTTGCTTATCTTTTCTTCCCCACCCATCATTTGGCAGCTAGATCCACTCATGGGTTTTGAATTATTTGATAAACAAAACAAAATGAACCACTCGCCTACCTATAACATGCTTGCCATTCTCATCAAGAAAGCTTTTTGTTGGCCGATAAGAAGTTTTATATTAACATGGAATATTATGTACTCATTCTTATGGGTTGCCCAATTGTTTGCTCACTGACATTGCTGTTTAAATATGTGTGTTCTTGGAGTTCCTTTTGTAGGCTCATAAGTTGTTTGTTAAAATGCCCAAGTGACCAGAACTTGAGGAGGCCACTATGAGTTAGCCTCATTCAACAGGCACAGTTGGAGATAGGAAGAGTAAGCCATGTTGGAGAGGCAGGGCACATGCTAGATTTACCAGCAAGATGGGAGGTCTTAGCGTGTGCCCTTTTTCTCCAACTTGGATTAGCTTCCTTTTGAAAGCAACTTTGAAAACTTAAGCATGCCTCTCCATCCAATAAAGGGTAACTTTGTTCTGTTTTTATTTGTTTTAACTTGAATACTTGAGCTTCTGTTCAGTTCAGTGTATATTTCACCTTAATATAGCTCCTGCTGAAAATCCTTGCTTCCCTAGGAGATAGGAAATTGAGATATGGTACTGCATTTTGTTCTTTGGTTCAGTTTCTGGTTTAACCGATGACTTGCTAGTATAATGAGTCTTTGTCACTATTGTCTACATTGTTTGAACTTTGTTGATATGATTTAGTTTGCTACAAGATATTTAAGTTTAATTTACCTGTATGCTGAGTTAGAATGTAGAGATCTGTGGAGGAAAGCGAGTGCAGTTAGCAGAAAGAAGTAGTTTTAAATGTGTTATCGATCAATATGTCTGGCCAATTGTGGATAAGAATGGCCAAACTCTTGATATCAGGGGATTAAAGTCACTTTAAATGTATAATTTACTGGGTCATAAAATTTACAGAGTTTGAATTCGTTGTTCTAGATCAACAACGGTAGGATCTGCTCTCTAGAGCTGATGCAGCAAACTTCACATGTACAAGCAAACAGGAATAGACTTTCTGCTTTAATCTGTCAATGGTCTCCCTTGAGCCACTATCTGTTGAACTCAAATTTCCTTTTAACTTGTCCAACCATTCATTGGCTTGCTTGAGCTGTGATAATGCAACAGCAATATGGTTGTCCACCTCCATTTGTCGCCTTGCATTGTTCCAGCCTTTGCTGTCCTGGTTTCCTATATGAAACCCGACATCCAACGCTTCCTCCAAAAAATTCAAAAACCATGATGTTGATTCCTTTAGCAAAACCTCTTTTAGTAATTTTATCTCCTTTGCACCATCTCCTCTAGCCCATTCTTGTTTTTCACTCTCTCTTAATTCAACAGCTGTCTTTGCCAACTTCGATGAAGCACTCTTTGACTGAGATAGCGATGTAATTTTTGTAGATTTATCTGCTTCTGGCAGAGATGAGTTTGGAGTCAAAAGAAGTGACTTATCCTTAACTGAATCTTTGGAATTCGTTTGGGAGATTAACTCCTGCAGTGTGAAGAACTTGGTGAGAGGAAGTTGGGGATTCCCAGGTGAGGCCGATGAGCAGAGATCAGCAAACACACTGAAAAAAAATATGATAGAAATAAGTTTAATTTGTACGAAACGGTCAGACTATTTCAATATTTAAATCCCCAAAAAATACCTGACACAATTGACCAAAGATGCTGCAGCAGTTGCCTCTTTTTGAGCCTCTATTGCAACCATAAAAGCTATATTTTTCCTCCTAAGCATCCCCTTGAAAAATTAAAAGTTCACATATATCACAACTTCAGATCAGTGAGAAAAGTAAGCACTGGTTAAATGCAAAATGAAGAAATGAAAAAGCTAATAACATGGAAAGAGAAAACAAAAGGGATGAGATAAAGGATTGCATACTTTTCCAGTCTTTAAAAGATTAGTAGGCAAGGAGGCCCATGAAATTGTCTCTGATGAATGAGTTCTATCTTTTCTATTAGGTAAGCAATTCACATTCAAATTTTCCTGCTTATTTGAAGTGCCTTTTGCAGGGATGCTTTTAGACGTTGCAGAAGCCTCCTTGACATTGAACTGAAAGGCTTCTGTCTTTGAAGAAACCTCATCAAGCCTGTTTTGGAGAGTTGCTGCTTGCACCTATCATTGAAACGTGAAATGAGAAAACTTTTTTCTGAGGTTGAAGTAAACCATGTTAATGATCAGATATTATCTGTCTATGTGCCATCAATGAAACAAGATGGTGCTCCAGTCACAATTTTGCGAAATTGCTACAAATAATAGAGCTAAAGGCCAAAAGACAGGACGAGTATAACCAAATGTAAGTGTATTTTCATTTCCTTTTTTAACCTGAAAATGGGACTAAAGTTATCATTCTTAGTATGAGACTTATCTAGACAATATGGAACTTACTCAAAAAAAAAAAAAAAAGAATGCCATGGTTAGTGTGAGATAAACTTGTACCTGACCTTTAAGGTCGTTCAGCTTTCCTTTAACTGGTCCTACTGCAACCTTCTTGCCTGCTTCACCATCCTCATTTTCATTGCTCCTCCCACCTGCATTTGAATCAAATCTACCACTTCTAGAATTCAACGACAAAGCACCCTGCATATATCGTGACGAAACATTTGCCTTTTCCTCTTTGATGATGATTTTCTGTCTCATACTCTCATTTTTTGTTTCTAACATCTCCTTTGATTTAGCTCCACTTTTTACTTTCTGATCAGCCTGCACTGGACTCTTTGATGGCTCTAGCATTTGCATAAGATCCTTCGGAGTTCCGATGAAAGGTTGTCGTCCAGGAACCGGTCTGATCCCAACAAGAACTGGAACTGGAGTTCCAGCTTCCATTCTATCAACGTAGAAGAATTGGCCAAGCTGTAACTTGTTGTTCAGGATCAACTCATTATCCTGCTTGGACAATGAGACATATGTTGAATGTGAAGAATCTGAAACTTTTACGAAGAAGCCTTGATTAGGCCACAGTTCTGAGCCATTCAAGGCAGGTACAATGCTGATCACTTGTAATAGCACTGATCTATATTCTCCTCTGACTTTCACATTGGAGTTCATACTCTGCAGAAGTTTAAGTAATACTCCTGGTATAAGAGATGCCATTCTAGAACTTGGTCACTTTTGACTATGAAACCATAACTTTCACCTCATCCAAGCACTAAAATAGATGGGGTAAGTCCGATATGAAAAGCCAAGAATAACCTAAAAAGGGAGAGTTTCTGTCAAAAGGAAAGAAAATATTATCTTACATAAAGACTTAAGACACTGAAATTTCACAAGAAGAGTAATGTTTCTGTTTGCTGAAGGTTGAAGTGGGAATAAATCCTGTCACTTTGCATGCCAAGCAAGTAATCACCAGCTTCTCTTGGCTTAAAAGCAAAGTAAGAATGTTTACCAAATGGTTGTGGCCCTTTTCCTGCGGTGAAATGTCATATCTGCCACCATGTAGCAGGGTTAGATGGAGCTTGAGATGGTGGTTTCAGTTGGGGGTAATATGGTCAATTTAAGTGGGTATCTTCTTCATTGTGTTACCCATTTCAATTTACAGGTGGGGAAGCCATTGTCAAAAGGTAAAGCCATTGAGATGTCACTTTCTAGTAGTTATGCAATCAAAGTGAGAACATTTTGTCTTTAACGAACAATGTCTATTAAAACCTACTTTTAACTCAATGTTATGCATGATAAATGAATACCGAATTGACATTTTGTGCTTTTTGGTGAAGCTAGTTAATTATAATTACAATGACTAATTAATGCACAACTTTGATTTGTCATCGTCTTTATGGACATGAAATCCTTGTCTCTGAAGTTTGAAATAAGGATTGTGAATGGAGGCCAGATTTTTAAAAATATTCCAGCAAACATAATAAGGAGTAAATAATAATTCATCCCTCAAAAAATGTACAAGAATGCTGTCCCCTTTTTTGGCCTGAAAACCATGGAAAATTATAGAAGAATCCTCCTGTTCCTTCTCTTGCAGTTTACTTATTCTTCTTTGCATTTTTATCCTCTTTCTAACACAAATAATTCTGGTATGAAACAAATCAGTTTCTTTTAAATTTACATCCTTATCAGATCGAAAACAATGTTGGTCTAATGATATGAATTCGATTTGAGTATATTTATCAACAATGTTAAGTACAAAGCTGAGCGATTAAGCTCAAGAAAATGCAGTGGCTTCAGATTCAGCATGAACCATGTTTGAATACACACCATCGAGATGAGCCTTGGCCATTAAGGTATCGTGGCTGCCATGCTCGACAACCGAGCCGTTTCTAACAACTGCAATCATATCAGCATCTCGGATAGTCGAAAGCCGATGGGCGACTATGATTGTAGTAGCTTGCTTTGACACCTTCCTAAGTGCATCTTGGACATGTTTTTCAGATTCCAGGTCCAGTGCACTGCTTGCTTCATCCAGCAACAACACACTTGCCTTCTTTAAAATTGCCCTCGCTATTGCTATCCTTTGTTTCTGGCCACCCGAGAGTTGAACCCCGCTCTCGCCAACCTAAGATCACAGAAACCAACAAGTAGGTCATTGGACAAATCCAGTAATTGTTCATAACCTATACATGAGTTTTTGGAATTGATATTTTAATAGATTGTCTTGAGAAGTTACCTGTGTTTCATATCCTTGAGGGAGGCCACTTATGAATTTGTGAATGTAAGCATCTCTAGCAGCCTCTTCAATCTCAGTCCATGAGGCATTTGGGTTTGCAAATGCAATGTTATCTCTTATGCTTCCAGCAAACAGTGCAGGCTCTTGACCAACCAAAGCTGTTTGCCTCCTCAACCATTTCACATTGATCTCCCTCAAATCCACACCTCCCATCAGCACCTTCCCTCGAATCGGATCGTAAAATCGTTGAGTCAGCCATATCACCGTCGATTTTCCCGACCCACTCTCACCAACCAGAGCCACTGTGCTGCATCCTTTAACCTTTAAGCAGAAGTCCCTTAGCACAATCACCTCAGGCCTAGATGGGTATGCAAATGTCACCATTTTGAATTCAACGTCAAAACTTTTCAACCGTTCTTTCTTCTTACTTTTTCCTTTCTCATCGCCTATCAATGGCCTTCTATTGATGACATCCAACACAGCAGGAATTGCAGTCTCTGCCATGGAAGTATCCGGTGCTAAACCCGCAAGTTGTCCAACAGAAAAGGAGCTCAAAACAAGAATGAGGAAAATCTTATACACATCACCAAAATTTGTTTTGCCTTGTTGGACGAGGCGTGCAGCAAACCAGAGAGTAAGAGTATAAGCTCCATACATGGCACCTTGGGAGAAGCCAAATGTTAAGCCTAAAATTTGCGACCTTTTAACCGAATTCTTCTTCGGCTCAGATAATGATCGATTAAAGGCTTTAACCAGCTGCTCTTGCGCCGAAAATGTTGTCACTGTTCTTATGTTTGACACTGCACCTGAAGCAATATTGCTAGCTTTGGCATAAGCATTTTCATCAAGTTTTGGTCCAATATTTATAATCAAACTTATGTAACTGGCACCAAGAGTGAAAGGAGTTAGAGCAGCAGCCAACAGGGTCAGTCTCCATTCAAGCCAAAATGAGATACCAAGGCCAACTGCAGCTGCACTCAACCCCATCAACAAGACCGAGATTCGATCACCAAGAAACGAACGAAAATTGATGCAGTCAATCGATAGCCTAGAGATGAGAACTCCAGTGGAATTCTCAGGGAAATCAAACCAACCAGGCTCTTGTTTCAGTACTGATCTAAACAAAAGATCTCTCACTCTCACTGTGAGGTTAGTTCCAGCCCAACCACAGAAGCCTTGCTGCCCTGTCATGAACAGAATGGAGCCAATCCCCAGCCCAACCAGCACTATACACAAATGCCCAATTTTCGTTTTCATCCTTGAAGTTTCACTATCGAAGTAAACTTGAAGGGCCTCCCCAAGAATGAAAGGAAAAACCGACAAAATTGCTCCTGCATTCAAACCCATGAGAAATCCCAATAGCAGCATTGGAATCTCTGGCTTTTGTAATTTCAATATGTCTGAAGTTCTAACACTTCTTCGTTTCTCCTCTTTCTTCTTATCCTGCTTATCCTCTACAGCAGATTTGAAGTACTTCGACTTTGAAATCTCAACAACATACTCCGACTTCGAGATATCACTAAATGAAAGATCAGTGAATTTCTGAATATCATTTTGTTCGAGAGAAGTTTCTCGAACTGCTTCGGAAGCAAGCTTGACAAGGTTGTAATAGGTGCCTTCACGTTCCATTAGCTGACGGTGAGTTCCGATTTCGACAACGGAGCCATGTTCAATAACAGCAAGGGCATGGGAGTTTCTCACAGTTGCAAGCCTGTGAGCGATAACGATTGTTGTTCGGCCTAAAGAAAGCTGATCGATGGCCTTTTGAACTATAGACTCGGATTCTGGGTCTAATGCGCTTGTTGGTTCGTCTAAGAGAAGAATTTTGGGGTCTTTGATCATTGCTCGTGCCAATGCTATTCGCTGTTTTTGACCGCCGGAGAGCAGAGTTCCCCTGTCTCCAACCTGCCCAGAAGCCCATGTTCAGAGACAAACTAAAAACCAAATGAATTCCAAAAAGAAAAAGAAATTTCAAGTTTAGTTCTTGAAATTTCAGGTATCTAATAGTTTGCCAACAAAGATTGCAACCCATTTTAATGAAACGACTGAGAGCAAACCAGAAGTTAGGTAAATGAACCTGGGTATCGTAGCCATGTGGAAGACCAGAGATGAAGGTATCAGCATTTGCAGCAACACAAGCCGCCATGGCCTCTTTTTCAGTGGCATTCTCCTTCCCCATCATAACGTTCTCAATAATACTTGTGGCAAATAGGATCGGTTCTTGACCCACCATCCCAATCTGATCTCTCAGCCACTTGATTTGCAGTGTCCTTATATCACGCCCATCCAAACTGATCATCCCTGCAGCAAATCCCATAAACTGTATTCTAATTCTCCATTTTAAGCTCGGACAGATTTGAGATGAAAGCTTGATTTGATTTATACATACCTTCAATGGGGTCGTAGAACCTCTCTATGAGAGCAAAAACGGTGGACTTACCACCGCCACTGGCACCAACAAGAGCGAGTGTCTTTGAAGATGGGAAGACCAGATTGAGAGAATTTAGAATCAGAGAATCTGGACGAGATGGGTATGCGAAAGTGACGCCTTTGAACTCTATTCTTCCACGAACGTTTGGGAGTGTTCTTCCCAATGGGCTGTAGGAATCTATCTCTGGAACTCTGTCTATGATTGTGAAAATTCTGCCTGCTGCTACTGTTCCTTGTGCAAACTGAGCGAAATATGACAGTGACAGAGCCAATCCCCTGTATCAGTGAATATGAGAACATGTTCATGGTTGTGAAATCGAGGTCTATAAGTTTTTTCCCAAACTTTAAAAAGATTTTAAAAAGGTTTCTGAAGTCTGTGCTTTAGAAAGTTTTGTATAAATACTTAATACTTTCAATTTCATACCTAATAAGTCTATGTTGTAGTTCCATTAGTCTAATGCTTTCGTAGCACGCTTACTGTATTATTTAAGGTTATGTCTAAAATTATCCCGTCACATAATTTTTCAATAATACACCATTAGCATAAATGTTAGATGAACTAACACTAATCAAAACTTGTAATGTATAAAAACTAGATAGACATAATCCTAAAAGTTCAAAGAGATATGTGAAATTTTAAGTATAATGACTAAATAAATCTAATTCTAAAAGTTAGAAAACATACCAATTAAATAGACACGGCTCAACTTGTAATTTAACAAAAAAAAAAAAAAACAAAGGATAAAGATGCATTCTTATTGAAGACTAACATCAATACAATTTTGCTTTAAAATGAGCTTATGCAAAAATGAAGTTTACAGTAAAACATGGCTGGCTCATGCTGCAATGAACTTTACCTTCCTCCGACGTTGACGCCAAAGAAACAAGCGATTGCATCGCCACCAGTGATCTCTTTCCGGGCAACCAAGATAGCTCCATACCAGAAAGCCAAAGCCCAGGTTGAGTAAGTGACCAGATAAATAACTCCCATCCCTGCACCTTTTGAGAATCCAATCTTCTTCCCGAAAGGCACAGAGTTTTCCAAGAGCTCAGCATATTTTGCAGCCAGGTTATCTTCTGCAACAAACGAAAACACAGTTCTGATTGAACTGATGGCTTGCTCTGCCACTCCCCCAGCTTTCCTGTAAGAAGCCTGCAAAGGAATAATGGGAAAAGGCTTAAAAAAAATGCAACATATAACGGATGGTTCGTGAAGGTCATATCAAAATACCTCTTCTTTTGAAGTTAAGCCAACGTAAATGGCTTTGTAAGCTATGCCACAGAACATCATCAGAGGGGTCACTGAGAAGACAACCAAAGAAACTTTCCATGACCTTAGAAAACCTACTACATACCCACATATGAAGGTGAATATATGGTGAATGAAGTGCGCCATCTGCAATAACAGAAAGATAGCATTAAAAGAATAAGAATTTCTTGTCTGAGAATATGGTATGATATGACTTCGAAACAATGTAATAAAGTTAGCATAAACAATATCAGTATATTACCTTCTCCCCCATTACTTCTTGGATTTGAGATACGTCACTGGAGATTCCATGCATGATATCACCAGTGCTAATTTTCATGTCGAAAAAGCTGATATCCTGTCGTAGAATGGCTCGTAGATACTTCGTTCTAATCCGCTGAGCCGAACGATCCCCCACCAATCTCCAACAGGTTATCTCTGTCAAAATTACAGCTTCAAGGTCCTAAGTTTGCAGGAAAGTTAATGGAATGCTATTTTACAGGAGTCTCCCTCTTACCCATGTATGCTCCAACCACCACTATTGCTGCTAATCCAGTCATGAACAGGCATATCTGCAAACGTAGGCATAAGTTGTAGAAAAGATAGATAATGCAAGTTTGAGATAGCTTTTGGAAGGATAAAAAATGCTTTTAGCTCATTGAAAGCATTTTCAAAATTTCTATGACGTTTAGTTGGATAATCAAAAGTGACTTCAGAAATTTTAAACGCACTAAGAAATACTTAAAATACTTGCAAGAGAAACACTTAATTAATGGTTTTCAGTGGTCATAGAACAAGTGCTTGTTTACTTATAAACAGTTTTTTCAAAATCATCTTAAATTGTGAAGTAGGAGTAGATTATTAGGTCCATACCCTTGCAACATCTCTCATCATCTGACTCTTGTCAGCTTCCGACGATTCTGTAGCAATCTGGTTGACAAAATTCCCAAAAAGATAAGAATACCAAGGAAGAGATCCGCCATTGATGAGAGCTCCCAAACACCCCAATATTATAAGAAGCAAATCCAACTTCGTTGAATACTTAAACAAGCTAAAAAGCCCAACTGCCTTAGGCGTCTCCACTTCATCCTCATCCTCGCTATCATTCGAAACACTATCATCAGTATAAGATGAATACATCCCACTACGTTCAAAGCTAAAAGCATGTTCAGAGATATCATGGTTATTCTTGCTAAGCTCATCCTTGCTAGCCAAAGGCCCTTGACTTTCATATTTCCGGCCGGAAGAGTGGCTGATTTTGCTGGTTTCACCGGGAATGTAACTTTCTCCGATGAACAACGAGTTCTCTGTTTCTCTTCCCACAAAGCTCTGTAGCTCCATTCTGCCGGCTGAAACATAGCCGGAACCGGAAACGTCGCTGTACGGGCTCGGAGAACTCCGGCGAACACGGCGAGAAGGGGAAAGATAGTAATCATTGGCGGTTCGGCGTAGGACTGTGCTACTGGAAAATGAAGATGGCGCAATGGAGGCGGCCCAGGGACCTAGGGCTACGCCCAAATTGCGAGAATCTCGCCATCCAGTTGGCTTGAACTGCCATGAGAGCTCCCCTTGCCATGATTTATCATCGTCAGTGGCGAAGGGAGTGGCTGGTGTAGGGTTTAGAGGCCGTCTTTTGGGAGTGGATTTTCTTGAAATAATGGAGGTATCGATTTGGGAAAAAGAAAAAGAGACGTCCGTTGAACTCGCCGGCGTCGGGTGGTGGCGCCGGTGGCCATAGGCGGCGGACATGGCCGAGAATCGAGGTTTAGAACTAAAAAAATGGATGAGATTACAAAAGGAGGGGAAAAAACAAATTTGAACAAAATGGGGTTTGTTTCTTGTATACAAAAACTTCGAAGAATCCGTCCGTTAAGCGAGAATCCCAATAATACGAAGAAATGTAGAACGAAACCAACAGTAAAAACGAGAGCTCCGATTAAAAAATTGGGGGTGAGGATTTTACAAAGAAGATTACCGAATCCTGATTGAAAGCTGTCGAAGCTTAATCTGTTTGAACTGAGATTCCTAGGGCAAATGTGGATGCATATACAGAGGAAGCTGCAGGCCGGCCGATTGAGAACGAGAAGTGGTGGGGACGTTCCTCTTGCCATTTTCTTGATAGATTGTAGAGAGGGCCAATGGCTGTTGGAATTAGGAGCTGATGAAAAAGATTGAAAATGGCGGTATTCTTTTGGGGTTTTGTTTATATGTGAAGGACTGCAGGAACTGTGGTTTTGGTTGGTTTCTTGTGGAGTTGGGAAGCCATTTGTGAGATGGGAAGCTCGGGAATAATATTCAAATAATATTCAAAATTAATATTTGATTCTGATTTTAAAGTCAATGATTGAGATTTTCTTGGAAAACGGGATTGATGGAACTGCATGAACGACAAGAAATTACTTTTAAATCATTACGACATTATTTCTTCTTTTCTGTTTTTCGTTTTTCCTTTCTCTCTCTTTTCAATTTCAATTTTATAACGGATAATACTTGACCAATACAATAGCTACATGTGTTCGTTTTTATTTTTATTTTTTTTATTAAATGTCAAAATCTCAATAAAATGTCATCAAAATCTCACCTAATAGATTTTCTCTTTTTTCTCTCTTCCTTTCATGTTAACGTTATCTACAACGCTTCAATATTCATGTATTTTTGTCAATATTCATTTTTTTCTTTTCAAATATGTTCATATATCCTTGGTTTTTTTTTTCATCCAAGTGACAAAATATATTTGATTTTGAATTATCGGATTCATAATTAGAAAAACAAGTTGTGTTTTTTATTTTTACAATATTTGAAAAATGAGTTTTTTTTTTTTTTTTTTTTTGGATTGAACAACTCTATTTTGAAAAGAAAGACAAATAAGAGGTAGCTTTAATGTGAAAGGGAGAGAAAAGTGAAAGGGAAAGGAAAAATCTGTGAGGTGAGATTTCGATGAGATTCTATTGAGATTTTGACATTCAATAAAATAAATAAATAAAAATAAAAATGGATACATGTCTCTGTTGTATTGGTCCATGTGAGTAGTAAGTATTATGGAGCACTCAAGTATCATCCTTTGAAAAAATGTCTTCCTCTACCGTGCATTTAAGCCATTGAGGGAAACGGTTGGTCCACACAAAAGTATTAGTAGAACAAAGGTCTCTTTTCGCTAGGAAATTTGCTACCTTATTGAGAACTTGATGTATATGATGCAAAAAGGAGAAGGCATTGATTGACGGTGAAATTTCACGGATATTAGCAACCCAATTCACCTCATTCTTAAGAGTCTCTTTGAGGCCAGTAAAGAAGTTAAACATCAACGAGGGAGTCAAATGTAACCTAGAGATTAGGACAATTGAGTCGATGTGTGAAACACAAGCCTTCAAGTTATGCCAAAAGTTCAACTTGTAGAGGTGGATAAAAGATGATTGTGTATCCTTAAGAATTATCCCAAGACCTATAGATGAAGTTCTCTCATTAATGATAGCATCAATGTTGAGTCCATCTAGACAGAAGAGGATGGGAAGTAATTGATGCACCATGCCTTAGCGTCAGGCTAGTTGTTGAAGCCCTCTAAAAACTCCACATATTGAAGAATCAATGCGCTGTCTGTAAATTAGGCCCAATCAAAATGTTGATGGATCATTAAATTCTTTCATTAACATATTTAGACACGTAAATATCACTTTGACATCTCATTTCAAATATATAGATTTTGTTAAGGAACATATTAAGTTTTGTATCAAGTTGCATTTAAGTGACCTAGCCACGTATCCAAATATGTTAATAAAAATACCAATTTAACATCATTAACTTTTTGTTAACATATTTCAATCAAATAATCTAATTGAGAATTTTTAATACATTTAGAGCAAAATTAAAAATTAAGTAGGAACCATTTGACATATTTAACCTAAAGATAATTATTTATGACACTTAAAGCATGCATATAGCGAATTTTCAATAAAAAGAATAGGAAAAACATTTCTTAAAAGCGAATAGGCTCAATTATTCTTCCTCCCTTGCTGGAACGGGAACTTTAAAAAAATATGAACGATATTTTATTAATAAACACAGCACAAAATTTTATGGAGAGGCCTCAATGAAAGATTGCCTCAGGCCCTGAACTCACCCAAATCCCCTATAAACACAACTAAATGCTTAAAAACTATCATTAAATATAAAATAAAATGAAATCATTCTAAAATAATACTCATGGAAATGTAGGAGAAAATGATGCAGTTAAATAGGAACACACCCAAATCCCCAACAGAACAAAGCTTTCATTTCCCAACCTGAAAAACACAACAAAATTCAATCTCTTGATTGCAACCATTATTGGAACAATCAGAAGCAATAAATCAAGAAAACAGTAAGCAAATAAGGTAATATTTCAAGTCTAATTACACTTCCAACGGCCACTTAAAAGGCACAGAAACACAGAATTACCAAACCATCAACTCAACTTTCCCAGAGCCACATAAACTTGGATAAACAAGCTACAGAAAAAATGACAAGAGTAGTCATGTGCAAAAAAGCTTTTTATTATGCATAATTATATCACACTCAACAATTCTGTTCTTGACATGAGCTCCTTCAGATATACAGCACACAAAACTAAACCGTCAGAGCAAATGAAGAGCAGAACCAAAGAAAAAAAAATGCTCCTAAGACTACCAAAATCACAATGACATTTTGCCAACAATTAACTCATCGTTCAATACAGTATACTTAATTAATTCAACACAACTAACAGGTATAACTACCTAATGATGTAGGCGGTCGGTCTTGTGAATCGAATTAACATGTACATGATCGAATTGCAGACCTCAAGTCTGATTTGATATTACCTTCAAGCAATTGTATCTTACACTGTACCAACTGTTATTACCCCCAAGGATAACAAGACAGTGATCTCACATGGAAATCTCCCGTGTCTATTACCTGGATGTGGCATCGGTTCCCTTGCTGCGAAAGGTTGAGAGAGAGAAGAACGATCGCGGAGCTGTAAAATTTTGATTTTCCAACATTAGAAATGCAGTTCATCTCCAACCTTTCTTCTTTTTTTTTCATTGTTTAAGGAAAATAAAAACTCTCATAAACATAAAGTAGAAGATGTGAAGATCGAGGAACAAGTACAAAAATCATTTCCAAGTTGCCCCTTTGGCGGAAAGCTTAAAACTAGCAAAAAGTCCTTTGTTATATTCCCAAAGCAATGCAAGATTTGAGCAAAACCAGTACTGACCTTCATTTAGGTTATTACAAAGCAATGAAAACATAGCACATAACACCAACGAGCACTCACCTTTCAAGGAACTTCCTGACATGTGATCTTCCCTTAGCTTGAAGTTAGCCGGTGGTGCGGGAATCGAACTTTGTAATTCTTGAACTGCAGGGGGGGAGCAAAACAAAGAAGGATAAGTGATTTCTATTTGCCATCATCCCCAGCTAAAAAGGAGGACAATCCATAGGAGTTGAAGTGAGAAAAGAAAAAGGTCTATAATACAGATAAAATAAGAATTCATACATGAGTAGCTGACAGTTTTTAATGGTCAACGTGATTTATAAAGATCACTACCATCATGATTTTCTAAAATAAAAATAATTGAAGCAAGAAATATTACGATCAGGATTCATGACCATTCACAATGGAGAAGCTGAAAGCCAATTTTGGTTTATCAAAATTTAAAATTATATTTTTTAAAAAGAAAAAAAAAAACAAATTTCAACTTTTTTTTTTTCACAAATAAGAAAATTTAAGCTCGTGTTGGAATCACTAACCCAAGGAAAACCAAAGCATGAAAATTATTCCAATGGATGTTCCATGCAAATTAAATAAAAGATGACATCAACAAATGTAGGTTACCCTGTTCACAGTACAACTCGCTTTCATTATAACCATCATCAGGACCCTCTGAGAATCCCATTCTTGACTTCCTTAAGTCTTCTGATGACCTGCTAGCAGGATCTCGCCCATCTTCAGTATCATCATCTCCCTCAGATGTTGTAGCAGAGATCCAGTCAACCATACTTTCTGTCCCACGGCTTTTCCTTCCAAACTTTAACAACCTTTTAAACCCCTTGGCCATATCCTTGCGTGACTGACTGGATGAGGTAGCAATAAGAGAAGGCTTCTGGGCACTTCCCCATTTCTTTCTCATTCTAGCCACATCAGTTTCTGCTTGTGTTATATTATGTGAATTCCATGATGCAGGGCTCCCAATTGGAGAGTCCATATATGCATCAATATCAGAGGCCTCATGTGGGTAGGAGAACGGATGATGCATCCGTGAGTTCCATGACAGAGGGCTCTCACCTGGCGAATCCTGAAGTAACCCTGCCTTGTGAAATGAAGGCACCATGGAGGGAAGTTCAGAAACTGTAGAACGATCCACCTGAGAATGAGAGTGAGATCTCATAGAATTTTCAATTTCAGACCCAGAATTACTTGATCTGCCCGATTCCTGGCTTAACCTTAGTTTTCCATTATCCATATGAGCACGTTTAATTTCCATTTTCTCATGCTCTTCCTCCTCTTCCTCTTCTTGTTTGACCATAATTTCTGAACCCTCAAAGGCCCCTTCATCAAATTCCTCATCGTCTTTTGAAGTTTCAGATTCCATAGAAGCTTTCAACTTCGCTATACTTGTTCCAGCACCAGGGCCTATGCCATTGCCCTTCCTCAGGAAAGGCTTTGATTCTATGCTCTTCAAATATTTATCATAAATGCTCTCATCGTTCTGCTCTTCATCCAATGACAATGGTGCTAAAACAACATTGTCTGTGTTCAAAGGGGATATATCCTTGAACTCAATAGCACTAGCAGAGTTCTTTCTTGAAGACTGTGCACGACGAGGCTTCTCCTCCTTAATGACTGGCTCTTCATTGCTAGTTTTATTGCGAGAATAATTTCTCGCCAGGGGGCGTGCCGTTGATTTGCCAACTCCAGAAGGTTTTGTATTTTCTTTCCTCAGTTCAGAGAAATTAGGTACTGATTGTGCAAGAAGGTTTTCTGTTTGTCCTCTTCGCCTCCCAGAACTCGATTGAGAAACTTTGGCAAGTGACCGGGGTGGAGCTGAAGTTCCAGTGGGACGAGGAGTAGATGGTAAATTTCTACCCGGCAGAGCCTTCTTGTTCTGGTTGCTTCTAGAAGCACTATCCGATATATATGAATCACTATGTAATCTATCATTCCCATTAAATTTCTGCTCCAAAACCTCAGGAAAGTCCCCATCATCCTCGCTTTGAATTGAATTGATCAGCGGCTGTTAAGCAGAAAGATTTAAAATCATTACGCACAAACAAGAAATGAGAACGAAATATATGCAAGATAAGAAAAAAAAAATAATTGAATGAGAGAGAGAGAGAGAGAGAGAGAGAGACCAGGACATCAGAATCGTGAACTTCCCAAATAAAAATTGAACTGAAAAGATACCTGGTCCCTTGTTTGAGAGCGATAGTTGAATGATCTGAGTTTCTCTGCACGTCTGCGAGCACTAGCTACTGAATCTTGTTGGTCGACAAAACCAGAAAATTTTGCTTTCATCTCAGCTTTACTTTTCTCAAGGCTATCTTGCATGGCCTTCATCTTGGCTTCCTTCTCTGCTCTTTTGGAAGTCCATTCTTCCCTCAGCTTAGCATCTCTTTTCTGCATATACTTGTTATAAAATTTTCCTCTGGAATCATCACTGAATTCATGGTTATTTATCATTTTTGCTGGCGTTGTGTAAACATTTTCCATTTTATTGGAACTCCCCGTCGATTCTATTACTGCAGATCTTTCCACAACCTGTGCAGGAGCAGTGTCTAAAGCCGAAGAAGTTCTGTGCTGCAAAGTAATTGCCTGTTCTAGCTGCACGTCGGCAGTATTGTTTCTCCTTGCAGAGCTGGAGTCCCCTGGAACACGGAGCTTGTGCTCTGCAAAAAGCCTTTCAATTTCATTTGCCTTCATTTTTAGTACATCATTGAGCTCCTGATTTCCCTTAGTCTGCCTCACCCTTTGAACTCGCTCTCCTGGTATGCTTGAGATTGTAGGAGTGCTTTCTTGGCCATCTGTAACATTTTTCCCAATCATATCCAATTTACTTCTCTCATGAAGAGAACTGCTCTCTTCTCTCCCAACTTGTGACTTCTCCACTTGTTTACGGCCAGCCAAATCAGGTTTCTGTAATTTCATTTTCTGAGCTCCAAAATCATCTACTTTAAGATTATGCGTATCTGATGATGCGAGGTTCTTGCTAGCCACTGCCTCGGGTTCGGCTTTAAAAGATCTCCGTTGCTGTGGCAATTGGCTGCCATCAACTTCCATGGACTGAGTAGATGAGGATTCCAGTTTTATTCCACCACATTCAAATTGGTTAGAAAAAGAACGAGAATGACTTCGAGAACCCCTAGGACGTAACGGATATGCTGAATAATCTCTTGGTCCTGAATCGTCCATCTTATTCCCTAACCTACCATCAGCTGCATCATCCCCTGCCTTCTTAGCAAAAGCATCAACCTGATTCTTGACTCCATCAATCTCAGCTCGAACTGCAGAACTTCTCGCCTGTGTCTCAGAGCCTAATTCACCTTTAAAGCCCTTACTTTTATCATCACTGCTTGATAAATTCTTTACACTTCCCTGAGAAACCCCTCGTTCATTCAATCCAACTGGGTCTCCTCCACCAGAGAATGACCTGATTTGGGGCTGAGAAGATGATTGGTCCTTCCAATCGATCGGTACCTTTGATGCGCCAGCCTCTTTACCTGTATAACCCTGAATTGGATTCTGTTCCTCAGCTTGTTGTTTGGGCTCATCATCACCAGGCCTAATAAGATTGCCCCTTTTTTCAAGCCTAGTCTTACTCTCCAACTCAGGCAAGCTCTTCTCACTTTGAATTTCGGTTGCACCAGAAAATATATTAGACTTGGTATCAGAAATTGAAGATGAGGAAGGTGTACATAATGGGCTCTCTATATCCTTCTTTTCATTACTGAAATCAATGCTCATATCGCTGACACCACTCCATCTCCTCAAAACCGCCTTCTCCACCACCGAAGGCGCTGATGACACGTCCGACGAGAGCCTTCTCAGTTCCAGAGGTTTTCCAGAAACGGGCTTGCCTCCTCCTCCACTGCCACCGGTATTTTCCTTCTGTTTGTTCTCAAAAAGGTTAATACGGTCTTGGACGCTGAGCCGCCTGGCCGAGGGACCCACAGGAGTTGTTGACGATTCTGTCGGAGTCCCCTCTTCGTTCTTCTCTTTCTCCGAGTTTTCGGGCAACGTCTCGTCTTTCGAGTTTATGTTGCGTCGGGTCGGGAAGGTGGCAGAAGATTTGGCCGGTTGACACGTGGTGGGTCTTGATTCGTCCACGTGGGAATGTTGTTCTTCAGTTCGTGAAGTTGTACCAGATTCTGGATCGTGCTTATTCTGTGTTTGGTACTGCGGCTTGATGTGGGTTCCAACAGGGTCTTCAGTGGGGTCATCGATGGACATGTCTGACCCGCATGAAGATCTGACGGCTCTGTCGTCGATACCTGGGGCCCATGTGTTGATAAGTTCCGGCCTCCTCCGGCAAAGAGAAATGAAACTAGAGCACGCTTCGCTGCGAAAAATTGAAACGCTACGTTAAATCACAGTGAAACTAAATTATCTGAACAAAGCCGAGGTTAAAAGTGGAGATCACACGTCATGCAATGTAATTTGGAAATGACCCAAAAAACGTTGTCACTAATATACCTGCTATAACTGGTAATATTACTTTCATCTTTGTCACTGTTTCTCGGTTATTCACTGTTTTCTATCTATGTTTTCCCAAGGAAGAAAATAATAATTTCCATCCCAATCCGAACTGGTAACTAACAAGGACAAGTTCTGATTTTTGGTGCCACAATCCCACGAATACTCAGAAACTAATGTGGCTGTTTTCAGAGCGTACAGAAATGACAAATCTCTTAATCAACGTTTTTTTTAATCACATGTAGAGCGGAAGAATTTGAACCTCTAACCTTGGTCGAGGGTAGGATATGTGCCTTAATCAGCAACTTAGGACAAGAGGTGTGAGGTAAACATAAATGAATGTGCATATACAATTGTACACGATAATGATTTTAAAGAAGCAAAGGTAATCATATGATGTTTAAACATTATTATGATTATTTAATATATAAAATAGATAATAATATACCCCATTCATATTCAATAGTTTTAAACAAACATTTAAACATTAACAAGAAGAGAAAAGAATGAAACGTCAAAAGCTAAAATGCTTTCCCTTTCCATTCTTTTAATATTTAAATGATAAATTGGAATAAAATTTATACTTTAGGGACCACGAAACTGCTCGGATTTTTCAAGAAAGGAAAGAAAGAAAAAACTGATGAGAGAGAGACTGTCGATTCAAGGGACGGATTGAGAAGGAAGAAAAAGAAAAAACTGGAAAAAGAAAATCTGAATTTTAGTCACTACAAACATCTGAGTATAGTATGCGAACTTAAAGGATTGAGGCAGTGTAGTTGGTGGTCTCAGTTCGTTCCAATGGTGGGAGAATAGAATTTGCTCTCTCCAATAGAGTACGAAAGCAAAGGTTGCTTCTTGTTTTGCTTCAGATAATTTTCCTTCTTACCCCATTTCGTACAACATTTTCAGAGAAAAAAGAAATGGAGGGAAAAAATTTGGATGTAACTGCCAAATATTGCCTCTCTTCACCAGCCCCTAGCCTCTCTTCACCATGGTGAAGGTGCTCGCCAGTACATTATGCAAGGTGAGAAATCTCGACTAGCCTGATATCGCCTTAATAACACTAAGCAATAAGTTAAATCGATCCCATTTATCAAGCCAACCGTATTGGGAGGCAAAAGGTTCAGATAACCCACATTTTCATAGATGACACTTTTTTTTTTCTCTTTGTGCAAGAAATTAGTTGGACTGTAATTTGAGTCGTTCCGAATCCCTTTCAGAACTTGGTTGGGACTTGAGACTCGAAATAATCAGGGACAAGCGTGCAGTAGCAGAATAAAATGTAACTCTTCTAAACTTAGTAGAAGCTTAGGTCCCAAATTGTAGGTGGTTAAATTTCCTTTAGTTTCTTGTATTTAGATCTCCTTTCGTTCTAGGATCTCGTTTCTAAGAAGGTATAGAAACATATGAAAAACAAGAATATGTTTCTGTTTTAAAGTGGGTATATTCACCTTGATTCAATCGATTTGAAGTGGCATTCCTCCATACTTTCTATCCATTTTTAAAATTCCAAGTTCTATTTCTACCGGGTTGGAGATATTGATGAGGGACTTATTATGCAAAAGGGGGATGGGGGAGGATCCTGGTTTGCATTAGATCTTTGGTGGGGCCGTGGGGGTGCAGATGTTTTGGAGATTGAGAACTCAACTTTGAAAAATTGAAGTACCCTTTGCAAAGTGGTTGGGGCGTTTCCGGTAGAACTTTACGTTTTGTAGGTAAGCACATATAGTATTCACCCAAATGGATGAGATACTATAATAGTTATTAATGACAGTCTGTGAAATCTGCAAAGAGCTATCTCATGGCGTTGCCTCAGTTCTTTAATTCTAATAACCTCGCTAGCGAGGATGAGATTTTTATTCAGTTCCGGGAGGACCATATGATTGAGAATGCCTCCTTTTGTTCCCTTTCCTTGTCTCTTTTAGTCTGGCCTTTGCAAAAGATGTCTATTCTGTGTTATTATTGGGGGTTATATTCTCCTAATTTTTTTCCATTAGGAGAGCTCCAAGAAACGGAGGGGTCAATGATTTTGCTTCTCTTCCAGCCATTATACAAGTTGTGAGTGAGTCTTATCCCCAAATCGAATGATGGTCAGATCCTATTGCCTTCCCTGTACCCACCGTCTCCCAAGGTCTGGTAGATCAAAATCTAGAATGTCAAATTTTTTTTTTTTTGGGATAAAACTAGAATGTTAATTATTGCTCTTGGCTTTTCTGAAAGATTAACAATGTTGAATTCAAAGGTCCTCTTTGGTGCTATGCCGCTGTTGGTGTGTGCCTTTCAAACAGATACCAGAGGATTTGAATCAACCTTGGAGATATACCTTGGGAATCCCTGGTTCAATAATTTGCGATCTTTTGGCATGTTGTGAGTTCTATTCCTTAATGAAGTCGACTGGTTATGATGGTAGAGGTTCCCTTAATTCCCCTAATCTGAGGAAGAGGGAAACATTTTTGGCAAGTGAACTTTTTTGTTGTTCTTTGGAGTCTATATTCAGAAAAATCGGAGAATTTTTTAAATTGAGTGAGTTGGTTTAGGGTGCCAGACACTTCAATGACTCTCTTTGCATTTCTGCAAGTAGGACCTTATGTCATTATCCCTTTTTTGGCCCTCAGGGTTTTCATTTCACTAAATTAAGTGAGAAACCAAGCATAACACAAATTCTTGAAATGCAAAGAGAATTGCCGTCTCTCGCTATAAGATGTTAACCAACCTCCCTATCACCAAATTCTAGGAAGAAACCAAGGTAAAACACAAATTCCTGAAATAGCAAGGAAACTGCAGTCTCTTGCTAAGATGTATGGTAGACGGACAATCCACCAAGTGCCAGACCAAATACTAGAGTTCTGCATTTTTCTCTACACGTTCCCCGTGTTTGACACTCCAGCATGGAAGAGAAAATCCTTTCCTTACCCTCCTCCTAAGCAGTTGAAATACAAACCTAGATTACTGCCAAATATGTGGTTCAAGTTCAACTCTATGCCATCCATGTACACTAACCACAGGCAGAAAGATCAAGATCTAGATATGTGGTATTAGTAGGTACAAACACACATAAGTCAAATAGAAGATTTTTTTAGAGTACTTACGTTAGGCGATGGGCACCAAACTGATCAGCAAAAAGTTGAAGGTCAGACACTGTATTAGGATTAAAACCGGCAGCTGATGCACGAGCAGAAGCAGTGACCAAGTCCTGCCTAACTGCTAGAAGGCGTACATCGATAGCTTTCAAAAGCTCCTTCCTGAAAATGAGTCATAAAAATGAGACACCTACCCACACGCACACATAGAATTCAGAAAACTTGAACTATCAGTTATTTGAAACCTGTTATAATTAATGCGCTGTAAATCACAATAAAAAAATATCTAATAACATCAACCTGATTAATATATTGGCTACCCCAACCTTACTATCAAAGTAACACAGGCATTCTGACCTATTTTACCTATTCAATACCTGCAATATCTTCCTACCTACGAGTCACAACATCATTGAATACTATGTTTCTGTCATCCCGAATAAAGCATACTAACAATTTCTTTAACAGTGAACCTACATAGATCTCACCCTCATTTGAATGTTCAGCATGAAACCCAAGTACACGTACAAAAGATATCTTGAGGGAGAAGGAGAATTTTACGACTATAAACATATCCCTATTAGCACTAATTACAGCTTTTACCAACAACTTTACAAATAGAGGAAGAAAATTAAGATGAAAAGACAAAAATATTGAGAAGAAAATAGCTTACTTGGTTTCATCTGTTGAGCCTGTACCTGTTCCATCCCCACCTAGGGTAAATTATTAAAAATAAATAAATAAACATCGTTGGTAATAGCATAATAATTTAATCTTCAAAATAAAACTACAGGGACTAACAACTGCTTTCATATGAAACAATTCTCAAGCATTTATTAAAAAATTTCTCAGATAAACCTATTGCCCTAGTTCAAGAATAAGTGGCAGCTGAACATTGTGGCAACACTAGGGGGTTTTCCACAAACAAGAACATGAAAACCAGATCACCTCTCTCTCTCATGCACAAATTCCGCTGACCTATTTACATTGCTACTTACATGTTTTAACAGTCGGCTAGGAGTTCAATTTTAACATAAAATCTCTAAATAACAAATCAAATAACTTTAGAAGTTTCAAAGAACTATCAACCTAATGAACTTGCATACAAAAAACTAAATTTTACAAGATCCAAATGAATTAGGAGTTCTTGCAGACAAAAAAAAATCTGACTACTAAAAAATTCTAGGCAAATAAAGGGAAATTAAACATACCCGATGCACCAGAATGCTGATCTCCTTCTCCCTAATGCAAAAGAATTATTGATTTAGCAAAACAAAGAAAAAACTGTGTTCATCTTAAATAGCACTGACTAATGGCAGTACTTACCTGAGAATATATTCTTCTAGCTGCTTCCAATTGCGACATTTCTGCATCAAATGTATTGACCATCTCCAATATCTCAGGTGTGCTAACAAAACGCACAAACCTGAAAATATTTCAAGCACATCAGCAAGAAGATCCAGGAGAACCTGGCCAGTTGGCATAAAAAATGCTGAATCGTCAAAACCAAGTAGGAAAAACTTTAACCTTTCAAGGGTTCCTTTCGTGAACCAAGCATCAGCATTTCCACCCCTCTCAACTTCAAGCTTAATTGCCTGGACTGCATGCTCAAACTGCTCTTCTGCAACCTTTAATTGAGTTACAAATGGCTTCACAGAACCTGATGCTAGTTTCTCAGTGTTGCCATGACTAGAAACAAACAATTCGCAACTGCCCAAGGGGGGAGAGAAAAAATAAAATTAGTAAATAGAAGATTGTAGTACGAAATCTAAACAACCAAGGAATACTATCCGCACCGTGAACGCCTAGGTGACAGTTGAAATACGGCAAAATCCAGAGGCGTCTCAGGTTTCATTTCCCTTTCACTTCACAGAAACTTCAAGTTTCACTTTATCTTTTCCCCCCAAAGCACTTCATCAAACTAGACTTACTTCCTGGCAAAAGAAATTCTAGCTCCTGACCATGTTTGGCACGACTGTAGAATTTTGAAGAAATATGGCAAGAAGCATCCCTGCTATAATGCAGGTTGAGAGCAAACGAAAGAAACCTTTAGAAAGCATTTAAATCATAAATTCACCATGCCAGCCATATTAAACTTAAATGAAATTTCAAAAAAACATAATTCAGATTGTAGAAGAGGTTGCAACAGTTACATGGTGAGAGAATATAATAAAATCCGTACATTAATAATAGAATCTGGATTCCAGTAGTCAACATTATGAGTAAAAGTAAGATTATCTAAGAAGATATCATTCCATAGAAGAACCCCAGCAGCAAAAAAAACTCAAGCTTCGCTCCTAAATGCCCACCCAACATACATCGCAGATCTCACTTCTCAAGCCCTTTAGAAACCAAATGCTAATAAATTCACCCGCCCCCCTCCTCCCCCAAAAATAGAAACCCAAGCTTCACAAAAAGAAGGTAGATAAGCTTAGATCTGATTCAACAATTAAAAACAAAATCAGATGGCCAAACCGAAGCAAACCCACATGGAATTCAATCCCACGAACCCAAATTCAAATGCCACACACCCTAAAAAATTGAAAAAATCCACAAACTATTTCAAACACAACAAACAATCTGGATATTGCATAAAAGCAGTCAAATAAAACCAAATGCACAAAACCAAAAGAAGCTCATCGATGTTCCAAAACCAAAAACAAAAACAAAAAGCAGAAGCCGAAATGCACGACCGATCGTCTATTTCAGAAGCATACCTGCAAAGTCCACATCCAAGATCTCAAAAAATGCAATCGGATCCTCCGATTCAAGCCGAAGCCGAGATGATTAGCAGCATTTCACTTGCTGATATTATGTGATATTTTTGGCTTTCCTCTGGGAAAAAAATTGTAAAGGAGTTTGGGAAATTATATCTTCAGGTTTTAAAAAAACCCTAACAATGGGAAGATGGTTTATTGGTTGCTTTAGTGGTGTCTCTGTGAAAGAATGTATGTCGCTCTCTCTCTTCTCGTTCTTTTCTCTCTCTACACTCTCAAGAGATACAGTAGAGAGAGAGGCAGAGATGTGAACTGGAGAGAGGACTGTGCTTAGGACAATGCTTTTGTTTGCAATTTTGGAAATCAAAAACTTTAAACTTCAAAGACAAAAACTAAACACTTTTTTTTTTTTTTTACAGAAACGGGGCTGACTCCTCACTCTTCCCACCCCCCAAATTACCATTATGTCCACCTTCATTAATGTGATTTGAATCTAATATCATCTTCTTTTAATTTTTATTCAACAATGGTAGGGTTAGAAATTGAATCATCCACATGTGGAATGGTAATACTAATAGGTGTCTTACTTATCGAACTATGTTCGAATTGGTTAATGTGATTTAATCGTCTTTTAACCCTCTAGATTAAACCATCAACTTTGAAATGGTAATAGATGTCTTATACATTGAGTTCCGGCAACGCTTTTGACTATGATTAAATATGCAATTTTTTAGTAAATATTGGTTAGAAATTTTTGATTTTAATTTTGTAAGTTTTGACATTTTTTAATTACGCTCCTTTTGTTGGTAGATGTTAGATATGGTTAATAGTAAGTTAAGTATTTTGTGAGTTATTGGAAATTTAGACGAGAAATTAGATTGTTTTATTTTAAAGAATTTTTTTTTTAAAACTTCTAAGAATATGGCATAGACTTCGACTTTTATTATCCTATATGGCTTAATTCTTTTAAATTGATTCAATTCAATAAGTATAATATCATGATGTAAGATTCATGTTAGCCACATTTAACAACTACTCACCAAAATTGTACAATCGAAAATTATTAAAATATAATTACTATTGAAATTTTATGAACAACTAGACTAAATCTAAAGAATATACTCAAATGTGAAGGATGTTTAATCTTTTAAAGCTAATACTTCAAAATAAAATCAACTTGAACATAGTTTAACTGAATAAGTCATATATTATTTATCAAAAAGTCAAAGGTTTGAACATCTACTTCTACGTATCATTGAGTTGAAAAAAAATAAAAAAATAAAAACTTTAAACCATTACACATAATATCAAACTATTTTGAGGGGGTAGATATGTAATTGTGCAGCACGGGGACTTGTCATTGTACGGACTGAGAGGGTATTTCCGTAATTGAGATGATTAATCTGGTATTCTAATTTTTAACGGTTTTATACATTTGAAAGTGAAGAGAGGGAACAATTTCCTTCTTAGAACCTCTCTCTCTCTCTCTTTTTAATTTCTTTTAACTTTCTCTGTATTAAGTGTAAATTGGCAGCCAAAAAAAAACAATTAAAAAAATCTCTCTCTATTAATTAAGACAAATTCTCTCTCCTCCTTACAGATATTGAATGAAACTTTTTTTTTGGGATAAAAGATTTTGAATGAATCAATAGATGCTTTTTGTTGTATTCCAATTTTAGATAAATTCTTTATGCCAACACCACTGTAAAATTTTTGGTACAAGTTAAAGCTAAAAAAATCAATCGAATTAATTTGAGCTAGTCTATTCAAATAATTGATTGGCTCTAGTTTAATTTTACGTAATATAAAATTTTAAAATTTTAAAATTTTATTGATTTTTAAATTAAGTTAGGTAGATTTAGTACTTTATTTTCTTTTTTTAGTAGAGTTTATATTAATATATATTTAACTTTTATGTTGGTTCAATTTCACTTTTTTTTTTGTTTTTAGTTCAACGAGTGGGGTGAGTGATTTTCAACTTCTGACCTCCTCTTGGGTTAAAGGCATGTGTCTTCTCTTGACTAGTTGAGTTATGCTAAGATAGACTACTTCCTAAAATATTTATTGTTTTATTTTGATTTCCAAACTTTATATTAAAAAAAACTATTTAATCTTTGTTGTTACATTTTTAAATTATTTAATACAATTTTAGTTTATCTATTTCATGAATATGCTGCATTTTTTAAGAGGGCACGTAAGCATAAATTTTATAGTTAGAAAAAAAAAGAATTTGTTGGAAATATTGGGATACAATAATAGATTGGTCTCTAGCTTCTACTTATTACGTGTGAGAAGATTTAGAAAAAAAATGTAACATAAAGACAAATTTCCAAAACGAACAAGATAATTTGAAACCAAGTACGGTAAATTAGATGTTGAGTTTTTTTATGATAAAAATAAATAAATTGGATTAAGATATAAATTTTAAAAATCAAAACAAATTAACATAAAAGTATAGTTTAAACTTTAAGCTCATTAATACATACAAAAAATCCATGGGGAATGAGATATGAGTGGGAAATAAAAGATATAATATTGTTGTGGGGGAGGGAGTTGCATGTAAGATATGCAACATGAGTTTACAATATTACCCCTCCACAAAACACTGTCACAGATTTTGTTTTGTCCTTACTCCACTTCATCCGTTAGGTCTTAGGTGCCACTCGTTAAAAAAAGATAAAAAAAGTGTTCATTTTCTATTATTTGCCCATATTCCCTTTTTAACCCGGCCCTTTTTTAGCTCAAAACTTGCCTTGTCATTCGATATTTGAAAATGTTAATAGGTATTGTATCTACTAAGTTGTTGATGTGAGAATCTAGTCAAAGGTTCACATGCTTTTAACTAAGCTATCGAGCTTGAGTGTATGTTTAGACAGAAATAGTGTCAAGCTGAGTTAGGATAGCATTGTCTACCTCAATAGTGAGGTGGGTCCTAGTATTTTTAAAGTTATTTGTCGTCTTATGGCAATTTCGTACCTAACAATAAGAGTTCTACCAGTGGCTTCAGATGTCTCGGCTCAATTAGGGCCAAGTTTGTAAGCTCTTGTTGTCATTAGGCCTCCAAGTCTTGCCTTATTATCTTGGTATGCTCAGTAGGCCCTTTCATGGGTGTTCTCTATGTAAGGCTAACATGGCTTCTAGGTGCCTACGTGGCTCTTGTACCACGTGGACTACTAATCCTACCCCTAACATAAGCCATGTTGGGTTTAGTACTTTTATTTTTTTTGAGTTCATAACAACATTTGGGGGTGGGGGAATTCGAATCTCTGGCCTCTTGGTCAAAGGATCATGTTAATTACCATTGAGCTATATTCAATATGATTAGACTTACTTTTGATAATGTCATATTGCTAATATTGAAAAAGCGTTTAGAATTTAAAACTCTACTCCCCTAATATAAGTTAGGCAACCATAACTTTTCAATGGCTTAAAATATATCATTTTAATAACGGTCAAGAATGCCATTTTAAAAAAAAAGGTATGTGTTTAAAATGTGAATTTAAGTCAAAATAATTTTCTATTATAAAAAAAGTCATAAATGTCTTAAATCTCAAGCATAAAATCAAATCAATCAGGAAAAAATGCATTATAAATTGGAACTAGATAATTGAAGACATTCTTTTTCAAACCCTATAATTTTTTTTCCAAGTTTGTGGGTTGTCACAACTAATTGAGGTTGAAATAATTGAAGCCCTTATTGACATTCATGTGCAAATACCATAGAAGTCTACTTGCTTGAATCCCTTGGTGACCCTTGACTTGGTGGGGGCAGTGATGGCTTCTAGGATCCTTGGATTGTCTCTCTTCCCACATGTACCTCATTTTGTATACTTTGGGTTTTGCATTCAAAATTAAATACAAGTTAATTAAATCTGCATTTGATTGGTTCCAATAACTTCAAAAAGTGTTTAACAAGTTCTTAACTTTAAATTTTGTGTCTAGTAGTAGATCCATGAACATTAAACATGTTTAATAAATTCTTGAACTTTCAATTTTTCATCTAATAGACTTGAAATTGAATTATGTGTCTAATTGGTATGTGTGAACCTTCAATTTTACATCTAAAAGGTCCCTAAGTACATATTTAACATTTTTAAAATTGATAAATCTATTATACATAAAATTAAATTATGTGTTTAATAGGTATGCAAATTTTAAAAAAAAAATGTAAAATGAGTCAATGACATATTAAACCCATAATTGAAAGATCACAATTTATTAGACAATTAAATTTGAAAGTTTAGAAATTTATTAGACATTTTTAACAATTCACCGCGGACTAAATAAACACAAATTTAAAAGTTCATTGACTAAACTTGTAATTTAACCTTAAATTTATATTTTTTATATGCTATTATAGCGCTTTTGTTATGTTTCAATGTGTTTCTAAAATTGATTTCAAATTTCGTATGCTTTAAAAAAATAAAAATGTTGCAGGAATTCGGAGGAGACCAGGTGCCATCTTATGTGGGAGTGCAAGGTAGTTAAATTTCTATGGTCTCATTTCTTCCCCTCTAACTTGAGTCGTTTTTTGATGGGGTAGGGGTTCGTGGTCGCCTGAGGACTACTAGAACTACTTAAGGCATGCTTTCTAACTCTTCTGAGGAGATTGGGGGTATTATCGTGTTAATATGGAGTCTTGTTCTCTGTTGAGAGTGTTGAGTATTCATTAGAAGAACAGCTGTGAGCCCATGGTCAAGACCCCCTCTTTGAGTAGAAGGTTTGTTGGAGTGTTGATATAATTAAAATTACCATAACTCATCAACTTAAGTTTTTGGGTTAATTGATTATTTAACACGGTATCATAGCAGGAAGTCATGTGTTCGAACTCCAAGCAACAAAGAATTATTCGATGATAATGTGATTGGTAGTTTTGCACTTTGAACATATGAGAGAGAAACTGTAAAAATATTTCAAATTTATATCTAACGATTATTAAAAGATATGCAAACTTTCGAATTCACATAAAGTAACATTGTGGCCTCTAGGGTTGGTAGAATAATTTCTCCCTTAGCAAGGGGTTTGTAAGCAAAGTATTTTTCTAGTTTTGGAGCATCCGTGATTCCGTGGGGATGCTGAGACGCGTGTGGAACATCTGACTTTCTTTGCTCCTTTGTCAGCTTTCGCCATGTTCAACTTCTACGTCCACCTTTTTTAATCTGACGAAATTTCATCCTATCAACCACTCGTATGCTGCCACGTCGCACCATTTTATATGATGACGTATCATTCTCAACACGTGGGACCTGGGCCCACAACTTCCCTTCGAGGTCCATTTAAAAAAGAAAAAAAAAAGTGCTTCTTATAAGTTATATATATGTATATTCCATTATTTTACCATCTTATTCTTACCAGGGTTAAATTAATAATTATGATGTAATTGCTCCAATTTTATATGATTAAAGATAAAAATAAAATCATTCTAATTAAGTTTACGCTAATCTAGATTACGTTTGCAAATTCAACGGTTGCAGTGTAAACAGCGGCGCGATCTCGACCGTTGGATTTGAGAGCTGGTTGACTGGGACCCACAGGAAGGCGACGTTTGGTAATCAATGGTCGGGAAGCTGGGATTTGGAATTCAGAGCTGGATCCAACGGTGTGGATCCGGGGAGAATCATCACATTTTTCCACTTCCATTGACTTGTCATTTCAAGACCTAAACGACGTCGAATGGCATATGACTTGTGACGAGTAAAACGACCATGTAATGTACATTTTTTCTGCGGATTTATTCCTTTTTTTTAATACAACAAATATAAGGTATATGGATTTGATCTTCAGATTTTAAAGTAATGAATACATCTTAATTACTGTTGAACTATGTTTACTTTGATAATTTATTTATTTGCTATTATTTTTTTAGTTTAACAACAATTAGACTTAACAAGGATTTAAATATCGATGTTGATAGAAATATCAAGATCTCAATTTTATATTTTATGGAAATGTTGATGAAAATATCGATAATGATGATATCGGTGGATATTTCTGAAAAAAAAATACAAAATTCATAAAAAAATATTTAAATTAACAAATAAGCATTTTCACCATTTTTAAGAAGTTTAAATTTCTAATTATTAATATTAGGTTCACATAGTGATATTTTAATGGTATTTTAGTTGTATATTGCTAATTTTTCTATGATAGAATGGAAGTATTGATTCACCCCTCTTATCGATGTCGAACACATAGACATGTGGAAATGACTATGGAAATGTCGACAAGTCGACGAAAATTTTAAACCTTTAGACTTAGTGGGATTTGAATTTTCAATTTGATCTTTCACTCCCGCAATTGTTGAACTAAAAATATATAGAGAGAGAGTGATTTGAATTAGCTAGATAGTAATGGGTGTCTTATCTACATAACTATAATTGGATTGACAAAATTTAAAGGAAAAAGAAAGAAGAACAACTACACATCCTTCAATATTGAAAAATGCACTAACTACTGTTGAATTATAAGAATTGTTACAATCAAACCCTTAAAATTATTATAATTAAACTCAATATTTTTAAAATCTATAAAATTTGAGCCATCTTGATTTAAGAAAATAAAATCTAATGTAAATCATTTATGTTAGATTATAACAATCCTATAGTTTGAGAGTTTGATTAGAACGACATTTATAATTCATGGACGATGATCTATGCATTTTGAAATATTTATAGGTTGAATTGCAACAACTCCCTAAGTGTAAGAGGGTAATTAATCAAATAAAAAAGTTTGAAAGTGAGATAGTAACTCCTCTAATTGAGAGGTGAGTTCAACAAATTTTCTATTATGTGTGTATTTTTTGAGGCATTTATACAACGTTTTCCTTTTTTTTTTTTTTTTTTTTTTTTTTTTTTTTTTTTTTTTTTTTTTTTTGCCTTGTAGTTTAGGAGAATCCATTCATAGGCTAAAAGAGTCCCATTAATGAATAAATGTTTTTTAGGACAAAAATTGAGGTCTAATTCTTTTTATAAAAACCAAATTCAACATGTGAAAATGGAAGAATTCGAATTTCTAATTTTTTAGGTGTGCGTATATGCTTTAACCTTACTCAATTTGTTTTTTTTTTTTGTTTACATACATTTATTTTTGTTAATAGTCCAACAAACCTGTGGTGGGAATGTGTTTTTAGGATGAATTAAGGTCTGAATTGAGGTCTGAATTGTGGGAGTAATTTCTTCGGACACATTAATAAGACACTTAAAAATAATGTTTTTGAATTATTTGCTTCCCTTCATTATTGTTAAATTATTCTGAAATAATTTTCTTTTTATTATTGAGATATTTCAGAGATTGAAAAAACTCTTATTGACGCCAATTATGTAAGACTAAAATATCATTTTGGTCAATGTACTTTATGTTTCATTTTTTTTAGTCCTTGCACTTTTAAATGTCCAATTTTAGCCCATGTATTTTCAATAAAACTTAAAATTGATTTATACTGTTAATTTATTCTTGTCTTTTCTAAAACAAATTTAGTCTCTATTAGCATTTTTCTATCAATTTTGAAAAAATATTCATTTTATGTATTTTCTTACATTGAAAATTATTATTATTATTTAACCAATTTTGATTAAAAAAAAACTTCAAACTATCTGTAGGAACTAATTTTAAGATTTATTGAAAGTACAGAAACTAACTACAAATTTTAAGATTTATTGAAAGTACAGAGACTAAAATTAAACATATGAAAGTACATTGATTAAAATAGAATGAAATCCAAAGTACATAAACTAAGATATTATTTTAACCAATTATATAATCTAAGATATTGTTTTCGAGACTGCTGTAAAATAATTTTTTTTCTGGAGCTTGTAAAATATATTTGTTTGTTTTTGCTTTTGCAGTAACCAATTTAGCACATTGAAGAAGTTAATTTTATTGTTTACCTTAAACTACATTTAACATACGTATGATTTATATGGAAAAAAAAGGCTAAATTATAGAAAATACCCCTTAACTTTGTATGTTGTTTCAAAAATACATTTGAACTTTTAAAAGTTTCATTAATACCCTTAAACTTCCAAATAAAGTTAAAAAATACCCTTACTGTTAGTTTTGGACGGAAACCGTTAGTACTTTGTTTCAAAAATATCTTGAAAATTCAAAAGTTTCATTAATACCCTTAAACTTTTAAAAGAAGTTCAAAAATACCCTTACTGTTAGTATATGAACAGAAATTGTTAGTACCTCGTTTTAAAATGCTTATGAACTTTTAAAAGTTGCATTAATACTCTTAACTTTAAAAAAAAAGTGAAAAAAACATCCTTATCGTTAGTATATGGACGAAAAACATTTATCTGCACCTCATTACCTCACTCTTCCATTTCTCCTCTCTCTTGACCTGCTTCAATCTATGACCTAACTCTTCTCTATTTTTTTTTTCCATATCTTTTTCAATACCCTCTCTACTCTCTTCTTCTATTTTTCAATCTCTAAAACTACCCAATTCAATTAAGGTATATAGGCTATAGCAAGAAGAAAGGAGAATAATGGAACCACTAAGGGACATTTGAACTTAAATGCTTTAACAAGATTGTACGTTAGACATTTGAGTTTAATACACAAAAAGAGACACATTTTGAAGATTTGGGTCATAATTTTGAGGACACCTAGTAGGAGGAAAAAGAAAGAAAACATATGCATTACCAAAGTATGTGTTGTAACATACTTTAGCTTACACCGTAACATAAATAAAAACATATGCTTATTGCAGCTTACACTATAGCATGTTTTTTTGAACAAGTTCCAAATGCATTACATGATCATATATTTGATAAAACAACACAAATGCATCAATTTAATCTGATCACATATTTGGTTTACACGATGTAAAATTTCTAGTGCGTAGGTCAAACAATCAAATACATACGTGTCTATGAGCTGAGGAATTTCAAGTAAATCAAGCAGAGTACTGTGATGTGTTAATAATAGATGGTTCATCTTTCTCTTTTCTAGAATATGTTCCTCATATTCAATAAACTTTGTGCAACTCGAGGTCAAATTTGAAATCTCAGATATCTATAACAGAGGAAATTAATATCTCAATATTAAACAATCGTCAAACCATGTAAATGTAAGAATAGAATGATCCACTGGTTTCACTACCTCATCTTAATAGTTATTCTCCGACCACTTATAATAATAAGAATGAAGTAGTAAATGAACAATTATAATCATAGTAATGACAACGATGATAATATCAACAATAATAATTATAAAGCAAGCATGAGAAAAAGAACGTTAGAATCAAACAAACAACCTGAGTGATTCCACTTTGTATACTATCTACCAAGCCTGTGCACTTAAGATTGATTGAAGCATTTGATTGCCATGCAAATGCAGAAATTGATTAATTTCCACACTATCAATATGCTAGACCACCTATTATTGCTTATTATGAGCGTAGGGGCAAGAAAGGGAAACCATCAGACACGGTTAGTTAGCTGATGCGAAAGGAGTGTCAATGTATCCAGTGGGGACCACAGGGAGTGTGGGAGTGAGGGCTTTTTATTCTTCTTTTTGGTATCTTTTAATTTTATGTTTTTGGTAAGATTGCTCTGAGAGCTTAGGGGAGGAGGACACCATCCTTCAGGGATTGGTTAGTGTTTGTATTGCCCTAGGGCAGAAGAACTTTTTTCTTTAATCAATACAAGGGGAAGAAATCCCTAACATATTGATATCAGAGCATTCAAACCTCGGGAGAACAAGGAGCATGACACAACAACTGATGGAGGACAGATTGGGTATTGCTGATCGGGAACGGCAAGACATGAGGAAGGAGCTTGAAGGGATACAAGAGAAGTTATTAAGGTTAACTTTGATGAAGAGGGAATCGCCTCATTGACGAAATCGACGTCCATGGTCATTATCAAGTTAGCTGCTCTGCCAGCAAAATCTTCGATAACAGGGGTAGAGGAAAGATTCGGTCAGAAACAGAAGGGATGGACAGAGTCAGGAGCGATGTCTAGATTGGGGGTGATGAGCGAGCACAAACCGCTGCTTGAGAAAGTGGAGGAGACCACCGGAGATTGGAATAAGTTCAAGAAGCAAAGCTCTATTGCTCTTTCAAGTTGTGAAGCAGAATATGAAGCAGCTACTATGGCAATTCAAGAGTGTATATGGCTGAAAAGGCTTATGGGAGAAATTTTTTCCAGTTTGGATTATCCGGTTTTCATTTTTTGTGACAATGAAAGTGCAATCAAGCTTGCAGGTTCCATGCTTGTACAAAGCACATTGAAACGCATTTTCACTTTGTTCGAGAGAAAGTTTTGATACAAGACATCCAATTGCAGAAGATACATTCAAAGGAGCAAGTTGCTGATATATTTACCAAGGCGCTCGGTAAACCCAAGTTTGAAGAACTTAGGAGTGCACACGGTGTTGTTGATCGTATGTTTGCACTAAGGGGGAGTGTTAAAAATTAGTGCAAACTTGTTAGGCAAGTAATTTGACTTAGTTGAATCTTAATTAACGTTAGTGGGTCACTTTTCTCGGGTAGTGCCTCCTAATTAGGTGGAATATGGCTTAGTGGCTTAGTTGGGTAGTTTCCCAAGGTAGTGGGTAGTTACTCAAGGTAGCGGTTAGTTACCAACATTGTGGAGAGTGGGTAGTTACCCGAGATAGTGGGAAGTTACTAATATAGTGGGTGAGTGGTTAGTTATTTACTTTCCTATAAATACTTGTAATGTTTTCACTTCAATGCATAGAACTCAATTGAAGCACTGGATCCTTCGTGCAATTTCTTTTTGTTTCCACTCTCTATTCTCTTCGTTCTTTCGTTACAAGAATGTTGAAAATCGCCTGGGAGAATCAATCTGAAACAATGCTATGGAAGATATGATTGGAGAGAAATCTTAGAAATTTTGCTAATAAGGAAGACAGGGTGGATGTGACAACGCAAGCAGTTAATATATTAATAACCTCGCTTAAAAGTCAGAAGTTCAAATCCTGTTGATCTCAAAAAAAAAGAAAAAAAGATGTAGTCAAAAAGGCTAGGTTAATTAACTCAGGGGCTTTATACTTAAGTATATTATATCAATGAAAAGTTATATTTATTTCTCAAGAAAAACATAGTATTTCTGTGTTTAGCATTTTATCAGGATCATGATGACAAAATCGAAAAACAAAGTACCTCCAAGGTTCATGGTAGCAAATCTCAGGCAAACTGCTTTCAATTCAATGGCATGGTGCTCCTCTGCAAAACTTAGTACCTGTGCAACAGACCGTACAGAAAGATTTTTACAAAGATGAGATTCACACATCAGTCTCAATCTCTCCAAACCATACTTGTCCGCTGCTGCTAACAATTTTTCCATAAAGTTGTCACCCACACAAGATTCAGAAGATGAATTCGAAGTTGATACAACCACATCCTCTGCGATAGAATCAGTATACATAAAGTGCAGCAAAGTCTGACGAAAAATTAAAGCAACTTCAGAATAAAACCCCGAAACATTATCCAGTGATTAATTGCAA
The DNA here is from genome assembly GCA_033996785.1 of Trichosanthes truncata. Classification (NCBI taxonomy): domain Eukaryota; kingdom Viridiplantae; phylum Streptophyta; class Magnoliopsida; order Cucurbitales; family Cucurbitaceae; genus Trichosanthes; species Trichosanthes truncata. Next base: position 58,474,725 of record MU867259.1, read on the forward strand.
AAAACCAACGCAGAAGCAAAGAAACCGTACCTGTAATAAGAGTAAAACAAATGCAAAGACAAAACAGATCATATTTATACTATACCTTGAAAACGCTAGGTTCTAGATCTTTCACAATTATCTCCTGCTTACTTTCCTCTAACATATTCAAAAATTCAGACCGAAATTTAGGTGATCTAGCAGCCAATATTAACTTGTGAGCTTGAAAATTTTCCCCATCAACATCAAAAGTGACATCTGAACCTTCTAAGTTTCAAGTAGTGCACCAAAATGAGCTCCAATATTAGACTCGGGAACAGAAATAGGAGTATATTGGTAATTAGTTAAGGGTGTCTTGGTTATAAATAGGAGTGTTAGGGTCCTTAGTTGGGGGATTATTTTTTTTTGTTTCTATTCTCTTCCCCTTTCTCCCTCCATGCTTTGGTGATTGTAATCTTTCAACTGCATTTGCATTCCTTCCAACATTTGCAGCTGTTTGTCCATGGATGTTTGTACCTTCAACAATACCTCTAACACGTGATCCCAATCCATTTGTAGAATTTGATGTTCCAGGAGGAATGGACAAACACAAAAAATACGAAGAACACAACGAAACTAATATATTGCAATATGAAAGAACGTTGCAATATAACAATAGGCTTTCGAGAGGGCCATCTCTCTCCCAAAAGTCCCATAATGGACACTCTACTAAAAATGATCCCCCCAACTAAGGACCCTAACACTCCTATTTATAACCAAGACACCCTTAGCTAATTACCAATATACCCCTTACTGATATACTATTAATCCCCCACATAAACTCCATAGAATACCATACTAGTACTCTCACACTAACTAATTAGTGAAAGAATTACCCCAATTACCCTTTACATCAAGAATAATGAAATTTTAGGAATGGTTCAAGCCTTAAAACACAATGAATTTTACTAATGACATGAACAAAATTTTCATCGAAGTATGAAAAATCCAAAAGGCGAGGGGAGATAAACCATCAAGGAGCTCAAATCCAAATAAGCTCATACAATTACTTGAGCTAGCTGGCATAATATACATATATATGAATGTGTGTGCGTGTATGTGTGTATATAAACCCAAAAGATTAATAATAGCCCCACAAGTCATCAACATCCAAGTGTCTTAAAGATTCTTTGGTTCCTCTGCAACCAAAATTTTCAGCAGACTACTTTATTAACTATATTCATCCACACTTCTGAAGCTGTGACCTCCCCAAGAAACTTCTCTGAGCTCTTGCTGGCTCTCACGCAAAAGACCCGCCACATATCGAAGGTATCAAGTAGCTTTGGCTCAAATGCTTGCAACAAACATGCAAAGGAAGATGAGATGGTCATAACCTTTCTAGTTACTGTACACAGCATACACCAACTAAACCAGGCTAAAAGGAAATTTCTCATCGAATTGTATTGATAGAGTTCGCATCCCCCCAAAGCCAAGGTTCAAAGGAAAAAAAAAAAAAATAATAACTTCCTTCAAAATGAACCACAGATTGGCCCAATCAATTGCCTCCACACCTAAAAGGCTCATTTTGAGCTAAAATTTCCACTTCTTTGAGCCACATCCCAGCAACCTTAAATAGCAGACACCATCAAAGTCCCAAAGAAATATATCATCAGCATATTGACTGTTGGATGATTAAGGTGGAGCTTATTCTACTTCAAGGTTCAAGCACACCTTCCTACACTTGTCTATCAAGCAGTCTGCTCCCCACATCAACTACTAAGGAAAAAAAAAAAGAGGAGATTCAGGGAGTCTTTGCCCAATACTCGCTGTATCTAATTAGACTTCCTTCTTCCTCAATATGGCCAAAAGTGAAGTCCCAATCCATATCATTATAGGCTTTTTCAAGATCCATTTTGATGAACCACCCCCTCTTCTTTTTAACCATCATCTCATCCACTAATTTATTGACAACAAGGATTAGAATCAATCAAGTTGTCTTCCCAAAATATAACACACCAATAATTTCCCAACTTAAAAACCAGACTTTCTCCATAAAATTTTTGTATTTAGCTATCCCATACCACATGCAGGAAGCAGCTATTATTGATCTATAACCAAGAAACAAAACATTTGAAGCAAGACCACACATACCGAAGAAAATTGACCTCTGGCCTCCACAACATCTCATCTTCATTAATAAACATTCAAAGCCACTTTGATAACTAAGAAAAGTTCCTCTTTCTGACATTTCCAGCACCATAACCTCCTAACTGAGGTGGGGAATTCCTCTCTTTAAGCAAGACCCTTTAGAAATGAAGTCCCTATGAAATTTTTCTATGCTATTTAGCGAGAATTTTGAGGGTTATTGTCTATTATTCCTTTCAAACAAGAAGCCTACCACAATCTATTGCTTTATTATATATAAGCATGGGTGTTTGGAACAAATTATAGGTACCTTTATTAATCTCATATGAAACTTGTTTGTCCCCCTACAGTATTTGGAGTTAAAATACTTGAAGTCTTGAATCACATATTAAATACCTTAATGAGGTGGCAATCTTGGTCTACAACTTGCCCCTTTGACACTTGGCCAATCCATGGGGTTAACACTCCACTAAATTTGAATGAGCTATTATTATTAATGAGCCAACCCCAAGAATATACAACTAAAGGTGAGTGGGTGAAATAGAGAGGAAGCAACTACTCTAACCAATAATAACCAGCCACAAAGAAACCCAAACAACTCTTGCACAAACATTCAAAAAACAGAATGCTGGCTTTCCAATAGCCATATTATGAAGTAAGCCAATGATAGTTTGAACAAATTGCACTTAAGCAAGTACTTACAATCTTTTTAAAAAAAAATCAAACTCTTAGGCAAGGAATGAAATATATATAGTGTTGCCTTTGTTCCCTCGTAACAACATTGTTAATAACACAAATCAAAGGGTGGTCAAGTTGGCTTAAGAGCTCTTTAAGACATCTCATTACAAATGTGAGTTTTTACTAAGAATTTAGATGTCATGATCATGGGAACACTAAATCAAAAAAAAAAAAACATTGAACAAAGATATTAACATGATTAATATAGAATAGACTTGGTTAACTGAAGTAAATTGACATTCAGAACTAAAATATTCATATTGCAGTATAATCCTCATCTTCTATTCTAAGACAATAAAAGTTCTAATTAACATGGTTAGGGTAAATTTAATTTTTTATCAATACTTTAATATTCTACTCACTTGAGGTTACAAGGTTCAATCAAACAAAAGACCTACTTTGATACCATGTTAAATCATTAATCAACCCATGAGCTTAAATTGATGGATTAGGGTAAATTTAATATTTTATCAATACTTTCAGATTGCCACTTATATAACACAGAAAACAAAAGGGGGGAAAATCTTGCACGATTATAAATATACATAAACACAAATCAAGAACCTAAATCCTGACGCAAGACCCAAAGATTGCTATTCCACCCTGCTCTGAGATTCCCACTGTCAACCAAATATTGGTCAAAAGATTTCATCTTACCATGCACTGTTCCAATATATTTGATAGGGATCCTCCTTCTATTATCTTTGGCAGCATGATTTTGAGTGTCTTTAGATGAGAAGTAATCTGATGCATGGACCAACTAAAAAGAAGCTCACTGTCATAGTTTTCTTCACTTCCTGACGTATCATCAGCAAATATTGCTCGATATTGATTAACAACATCGAAAAGATGTGTCCTATGACAATTGATCATTCCTTTCAAATACTCATAAGCATTTCTCTGGTCAAGATCTTCAAGAATTCCAGCAAGCCATGCCTCTCAGCATCTTAAAAACTGAAAGAAGGTAAATGCAATCCCATACAATTAAATCCACCAGAAGGAAGATAACAAAATTTAATACAGCACAACTCTTATACATTTTCAAGATGAGAACAGATGAAGTGCGATGTAGATTTAAAACAAATGAAAGACTTTTACCTGCAAACGCATTTCATATTCACTAAACACTCTAATTCGACGTAAATATCCACTGATGCGGAAGCATTCAGGTAACTGCAGTTTTTAAGAAATAGTTATTATATTTATATCAAGATTTTTATCACATGTGTAAGCACAATCATAAGTCATGCAAGATACCTGAATATTTGAGCGAAGTTTCTGGAGAAGTTGAGAAAGAAGAGATTGGGTGGTTTGCCTGACTTCTGCCACCAGCGCTTGAATAACTGGTATTCTATGGGAAAGAACAGAGTCCTATCAAGATGCTTGTTAAAGAGTTAGCTTCCAAAACAAAAAAATTAATTGGTGTGGAGAGTAACAGGAGAAAATTTTACTTAGGGTGCATGGTTGAAAGTTTTGCAACAAATGCTTCCAAGTCAAGAGCTTCATCGTAATTTCCATTTCTTACACACCTGCAGAAGGATGGAATCACCAAAAACCTCTTTCATAATCTTCTAAAATTATAGCATTGAAATAATATGAAACAAAGTTTATACTCATGCTATCATTAATTCCTAAAGAAACCCGTGCTTCAAATTTGTAGTCCGTACTTTTCTTCATTATATTTTACAATTATAATCTTCCATGTCTATAGCAATTAACTAAAGAAAATTATAACGGAACTATTGGCACACTAATCCATGTCTAGTGGATGTCTTAACTCAGCACAAGTGTAGAGTAAAACTTGTCCAACCAAAATCAATTCCATAAAGTTTTAGGGCGAGTATTGTAATGGGCTAAAATAGATTTATAATGTAAAACAAAAAAAAATACAATCAATAATAAAATATATCAGCTCCATGTACAACAGTATGAAGTAAAAGAAAAGGTACGTGCTAGCAATAGCTTGAAAAACATATTCTTATCGAAGTATATATTAGTTGACGGCAAAGGAAAGTGCTGTAACATACTTTAGCTTACACTGTAACATAAATAAAAACATATGCTTACTGCAGCTTACACTGTAGCATGTTTTCTTGAACAAGTTCGAAATGCATTACATAATCATATATTTGATAAAACAACACAAATGCATCAATTTAATCTGATCGCATATTTGGTTGACACGATGTAAAATTTCTAGTGCGTAGGTCAAACAATCAAATACATACGTGTCCATGAGCTGAGGAATTTCAAGTAAATCAAGCAGAGTACTGTGATGTGTTAACAATATCTGATTCATCTTCCTCTTCTCTAGAATATGTTCTGCAGATCCAATAAACTCTGTGCAACCCGAGGTCAAATTTGGAATCTTAGATATCTATAACAGAGGAAATTAATATCTCAATATTAAACAATCGTCAAACCATGTAAATGTAAGAACAGAATGATCCATCAGTTTCACTACCTCATCTTAATAGTTATTCTCTGACCACTTATAATAATAAGAATGAAGTAGTAAATGAACAATTATAATCATAGTAATGACAACGATGACAATATCAACAATAATAATTATAAAGCAAGCATGAGAAAAGGAACGTCAGAGAGCTGATCTTTTAACAGGAAAAACAAACAAACAACCTGAGTGATTCCACTTTGTATACTATCTTCCAAACCAGTGAACTTAAGATGGATTGAAGCATTTGATTGCCATGCAAATTCCAATGCAGAAATAGATTAATTTCCACACCATCAATAGTCATACGGCAATAAACATATGAACATTAATCAGCTTAAACTGCACTTTTTCCTTGTATTAAGATCTCAAATTATGAACATACGCACGCAAATGAAGGAAAGGCATGAGGACTTAGGATTTACCAAAAATTCAAGATGCTTAGCAATGAAAGCTCGGTAGTTGCTGAAAGCCACCTCTTGAATTTGCCTCCGAATTCACTCGGCATCCACCTGAAGAAGCTCTAGTTCCTATAAAGAACGAGATACGTCACTAATTACAGAGTAAACATTGAAGCACTTCGTTTAAACTTCAAACTAATCGATCGAATAATTAGAAGAAAATCAAGACATTGTTATCTCTGAGCTAGATAACAGCATTCAACCACTCCACTTCCTAGTGCAACACACAACAGGTGAGAGATATTCACAAGTTACCTTGTTTAGGTGATCGAGGGTGAAAGGCAGGAGCTTCGACACATACGGCTGCTGCGTGGCAGAGGCGAGGGGATGGAGAGTGGAAGCTGTTGACGATGCAAGCTCCTCTGCATTCTACATCTCCATTTTCCGGACCTCTGTAGCGACTGGTACGACAGCCCGGATCTACAAATTCATGCTCGGAGAATCACGTAGACTCACAGATCTGTCGGAGAGCCGATGAGCTTTGTCCCTGCTCATTAACTAAACCCTGAATATAGATATGAAATTTATATACCAAGTATTTTGCTTGTTTGGCACTGTTTTGTTAATTGGAGAGTTAATTTCAGTACTCCATCATTTTAGGTTAACTTTAAGAGATTAAAATGAACTAACTTCAGTTATATACAAAAGTTAATTATTAAAAAATATATATATTTTTCCAAAGTAAAATTATACATCTAAAGATAGTTGGATATGACTATTTTCAGTATTCACTGTACCGTGGAATGAATATGTCAAATGAAGCTAATAATGCATCTACTCGATTCACCAGTCCATAAATACAATGGGAATTTCATATATTATTCCACGTCCACTCTCTTGTTTCCCTTGTACAAATAAATAACCTCTCATCTTAATGAAAGCTTAAATATCAACTCAAAGCTTTCCAGTACAAATACAGTATCGTATGTTTGAAAAATGAAATATCGAAAACTGCAGACTCACATATTGATCTGCATACTGATTCTATGCCCTTGACATGTTAAATAGAAAGGCCGATATGAAAAATGATGATCACTGATCTAGGAGGAAGTACATAATGTTCAAAGCAGTAGTCGGGATGTACTCCTCCCAATCTCTATTAGCGAACCAAGAACTCACAATGTTTTGGGATGACTTAGATGAAACTCCTGCAGTCCAAGAATCAGCCAGCCTAAAACTGAATCGATGAGCAGCTGAAATGATCGTTGGCTCATCAACTTGACGCAGGATGTGGCAAAGAATCAATGCACATTCTGAATCCTTACTAGATGAGATCAGCTCTTTTGCAGTAGAAAACAGTGGCAAAATAGCTTCAGGAACATACGTGACATCGGTTCCTATGATGACATCAAAACCTCCCGCGCTTATTTCTCTGATACTTTCAATATGGATGCTATTTCCCCACTCCAGTCTCTCTGCAATTAGTTTGGCAAGGAAACGTTGCTCAAGATTTGAAGTTACATTTTGAGCTAATAGGTCGAGAGCACTCGGATCTCCATCAGTGGCAACTACGAGATTAGCAGAGCCAACAGCAACCAAAGAGCAGATGCCCCCACAGCCACACCCCAGCTCTAACACTCTCTTTCCAGCATATATAGCTGGATTTTCTGCCAGGACAGAAGCCATCAAACGAGCAGATTCCCACAGCATCAAACCAGTGGATTTGCAGGTATGTTGGAACTCTTTGGAGAGAACTTTGATTTTGAAATTCCATCCTCTAACATCCACCTCAACGATCTAAGAAAAATCAAATGATTTGATGCAAGTGAAATTTAGAATACAAGGCGCCAGACATGGATTTAAATAAATAGATGAAAAGATATATAGTTTGTATGACCAGAAAGATTAGGGGGAAATCTTAAAATTGCACCCTTAGGACCAAACACACCTCATTCTCCTGCGAAGGTGGAATTCCAAACATATCAATTGCAACACCTTCAGAGAAGTCGACTTCAAAATCATTGGCAGGCCCCTCTGAACGGTTCTCCTTGGGCCTAGGCTCAGTTTTAGCTTGATTGCAAAAGCCTTCCCTAAGTCCAGTTTCTGGAGTTGCAAACTCTGAAAGGCTGAATACAGCTTGGACCCATCGCCTTAAATCACAAACAGAAACAGTTACAATAAAAATAAAATACGCCTCACCCTAAAAACTATATTTGTAGCATAAAAAACAAACAATCAAGTAACCAAGTTTCGGGTCTAATGAGTTTAAAATCAAACTTCACATCCAGCAATTCCTTTGCATAGGTTAGGATATCAACATGCATCCACATATTGACAATGAGAGTGGTTAGGACAATCACGATAATGAGTTTGAATTTTGAATATTGCAATTCTAAGAAAGAGGTAGGTCAAATGAGCCGAAGATCTCAAGTGGATTTGAACCTCCCAGGGGGCTTAGACCACCAACCCTGAACTTGCCCACATGCTGTGGGAGGGAGGATTATGCTTTAAAGAGGGTTCAATTGCGAATTGCCGAATATTGAAGGGAAGAAAACAAATTGCTTTATTGGATTGACTTCCAAACATAAAAACAAAATGACTGACAAGCTTATAATGTGCAAGTGTTACACCACTCTTAAAACTAATTTGAATCTGGAAAGACAAGCACAGCCATCGAGAATTTAAGTTTCCAGAAATTAGCAGTATTACCAAGCAAAACATGCCCATCACCTTACACGTGGGTCAATAATCTGTTTACAGCACTTTGAACCTGGCAATTCGAATCCACTTTAAGTGGCTATTTGAAATAACAATTAAATTAACACTATGACAACCTAAACTGTGGACAATACAAAGAGATCATAATTTTGGCCATGTAGTGAATATGGCTTTTTCAATCTGAGGAAACCAACTGTAAATGAATTAACTTATTCAAGAAAAAAGAGGAAATATTTGTACATAGATATTTACCTATTCATGATCAAATCCCTCGATCGATTCTCTACTTGTTTGCAGCATACGCCAAGTTCTTTAACATCAAATCCATTTTCTTTAAATGTACTTGTAAGAAACTCATTAGAGAAGTAGAAAGCACGCTGACCAAGGTAGCATCATCTAGATTACAAAGTGACTAAACAAAAGAGCATATTACAGTAAGCATGAAAAGATTGTAACTTACAGTTCCATCTCCTCGGACGTAAAAATTCTCACTAATTTTTTGATCTTTGCAATCAAATCTTTCCTGTAAATGAGGCAGCGAGAGAAAGGACTTAAGTACTTGAGAACCGTAAGGTGAAGGAACATAAAAATCTTATATAAAGACCAACAAAAGGAGAGGGAAATGATAACAGAAGAAGCGATGCTCTAACTTCCAACATGGAAATTTTCAAATTATCAAATAATTAAAACAGACTAGGAAACTCATCTCATAGATTCAATTAGAAGGAAATCTAATGAAGACATTGAGTATTAATGACGAATAAAATATATATTATAGATACACTATCATTTGAAAATTCTACTTCGAGCATTTTGATCTAGCAGGAAAAGGTCCTTCACATATCACATAATGAGATATGGCAATTGGCATGAGATGAACAAAAGCAGAATAGCACACGCAGAAAAAAGAGATCAAAGAAACATAATGTAGAAAACCTGAGCAAGGTCACCAGTTGCATAGTCACGAAACAGAACATATCCGGTTGGCTGAAAAAAGAACAAGATAATTAACTTTCATTGGATCATCATCCGTTCATAACAAGACACGTGATAAAATAGAATCTTAATGAGTGCTAAATGAGTTCTTACTTTCAAAACCTTTTTCACATTTTGCAACACCTGGGACATCTTCTCTGGGGAAACTGCAGACAAAACAAAAATCTGCTTAATCAGTTAGCTAATTGAAGAAAATATTAGAAGAAAGACTCAAGTAAAAGATCAAATGATTCAGAACATGGTAAAACAGGAAAATTTTATCAACATACTAATCTAGTTAAATAACAAGAATATGTTAAACAGAGACTGTGACTCTGTAATTTTCAGTAAATTACCATCATTACGACGTCAAGCGATGATGGAGAAATGTGGTTGCTCAAGTCATCAGCAGTAAGATCACAAACAAAGGCTGCAACATGGCTCTCATTGAAGTCTTTATGTGTCTGCATAAGCAAACCAATCATTCATGCCAACTTAAGCCACATTTATCAATATCAAATTCCAAAAGTTAATGAAATACTAGTCAGAATATGAAGGTGATGAAACAGGATAGTAAAGAAAAGGCTAAACTTTTAAGCAAAAATTACTATTATAAAAACAGACATAAATGCAACCAAACCTTGACTAAATTCACTGCTCGTGGTGAGAAATCGCATGCATGAATGAAAACATTTGGGTATGTAGCAATCAAGGGAAAAACAGTATTTCCTGCTCCACAGCCAACCTGAACCGGAAAAGAAAAATGTGGTCTAAGTACTCAGAGAAATTAAAAGAATGAAGCAGTCACTGAAACATTTAAAGGATGTCTAGGGATATACTAATAAAGTATGTGATCCTTTTTTAACCATTACCATATTTCAATCTACGCTTTTCAATGAAGATAAACGAAAGTAAAACAATTGTGTGTATTTTTTTTTTATATAAGAAACAATTTCATTGATGAATGAAATAAAGGATAAAAACTCCGAGCACCTTTAGGTGAATTACAAGATAACTCTCCAATTGGAGATTAAATAAGATAAGCTATAAAGACTAAAAGGTTGAAAAGGTTTGCACCACAAAAAAGCCTTGGAAAGAACAGTTTCCAAAAAACGATCAAAAAGTAGAAGAAACATCCTTGAAATTTTGACCATTCCTTTCCAGCCAAAGATTCCAAAGAAAAGAACGAACAACAGCCAACCAAAGAATCTTCTTTGTGTCTCTGAACGGATGGCCCACTAGAGTAAAGGACAGAAAGTCAAAAATATTGTTGGAAAGAGGCAATGACCAACCAAAAGCTTCTAAGATGTAAGCCCAAAATCGCGAAGCAAAACAACAATGCACAAATAGATGACCTGCAAACTCAGAATTCAAGCCACGCATAATACACCAAGAAGGAGAAAGGGCCATATATGGCATTCTTCTTTGTAAGCGATCATTTGTGTTAACTGCTCCCAGGCTAAGCTCCCAAAGGAAAATTTTAATTTTCTTTGGATAGGCATCCGACCAGATCACTGAATATAAAACTTTTAAAAGAGGATCATCAATACCCAACAAGCTAGCTACAAGCGATTTGACAGAGAACCCCTAGATGTTTCTAAAGGCCATGACCATATATCAGGTGAGTACGTCAAAGTGATCCGTGATAGGAGATGTGAAAGAGTAGACCACTCAACTGTTTCCAAATCATTCAAATTATGACGAAGCCTCAAATTCCAAGCTAAACTAGATGCATTCCACACTTCTGCCACAGTAAGTTTAGAGTTCGAAGTAAGAGGGTAGAGTCGAGGGAAAGCCGTAGCAATAGGACCACAGTTTAACCAGGAATCAATCCAAAATGAAGTAGAACAACCATCACCAACACGTCACCAAGATCGAGTAGAGACCAAATCTCCAACATTACAGATAAACCTCCAAGGAGATTTATGAGAAGCATTCGGGATAGATTGAGGCCATCCATTTCCAAGTGTAACACCATAATATTTCGCCACAATAAGATTCCGCCAAAGGGAATTTTGTTCGTGAACAAACTTCCAGATCCACTTAGCCATTAGTGTTGAATCACGATGTTGAAAATTACCTATACCAAGGTCATTCATTAATTTAGGAAGTTGTGTCGTTTCCCAATTCACATTGTGGACTCCACCATCACCCCGAGCTCCTTCCCAAAAGAAATCACGAATGATCTTGTCCAGTGTCTTTATCACTCTGGCTGGAGCTTTAAACAAGGACAAAAAATATGTTGGTAAACTAGAAAGTGTGGCTTGAATAAGAGTGTGTCTACCACCTTTGGAAATGAATGCATATTTCCAATTATGAAGCTTCTGCTTAATTCGCTCTATAACAGGTTGCCAAAACGATGAAGACTTAGAGTTCCTGCCCAATGGTAAGCCAAGGTAAGTAGATGGCCAATTACCTTTTTACAACCAAAGTCGTCAACATCCAATCCATATCAGAATCATCAATATGTATTCCCAACAACTCATTCTTATTTAAATTAATTTTCAAACCAAAGGCTCGTTCAAAAATCTTAACCACCTCGAAAAGATGTATCAACACAGTACGGTCAGAGGTGGAGAAAAGAAGAGTGTCATCCGCAAATTGCAAGTGATTTAAGCAGAAGAGTGAATAACCAATAGGGTGGGGTGACAATGTTACCCAAGCTTGCACTATGATTCAAAATACAACTAAGGCAATCAGACACCATAATAAAAAGAAAGGGAGATAACGGATCACCTTGTCGAATGCCACGATGAGATAATCTTTCCACGAGGTCGATCGAGTAATTTGCACAAGAAATACAACCTCTAATCCATTTCCTCCCTAAGGGGCCAAAACCTTTAACAAGCAAAACTGCATCTAAGAAATCCCAATCATGAGTCAACTGTGTCAAAAGCCTTTTCAATGTCCAATTTTAGGATCACACCTTGATGATTACGGATAGTCCAGTCATCAATCAACTCATTGGCCATTAAAGAGGCATCAAGAATCTGCCTATTTGCAACAAAGGCAAGTTGGTTTTCAACAATAGTGAAAGGCAAAACGGATTTCAATCTGTTGGATAGAACCTTCGCAATAATCTTATAAGCACAAGAAATAAGACTAATTGGCCTATATCCAGTAACTGACTTAGAGGCAAGCTTCTTTGGAATTAAGCAAATATAAGTTTCATTCAGAGAAACATTGACAATACCAGATGAGAAAAACTCTTGTATCATAGGCATAATATCATGTTTAAGAGTATCCCAAAAGAATTTGAAGAATTCAGCAGTAAATCCATCAGGGCCAGGAGACTTGCTAGATCCCAAAGATGAAATAGCTTGGAAAACCTCCTCTTCAGTAAAATCCCCCTCAAGTTTGTGAGCTTGTTCAATGCTAATAAGGATCCAATCAACATTTGTTGGAAGAAAACGTTGACAAGCATCTTTAGTGTATAGGGCCGAATAAAAGTCAATAAATTCAAATTCAATGTCACAAGCTGTTACAAGGCTAATTCCCCCCTAGAAAGGATCTCAGTAATCGAGTTCTTCCTTTTTTGTGCAGCCAAAATTCGATGGAAAAATTTTGTGTTTTCATCTCCTTCTTTAAGCCATTTCAATTTACAACGTTGTCGCCAGTACATGTGTTCTTGTGCTGTCAAAGCCTCAATCTGTTCACGAAGCAAACGACGAGAGTCGATCTGTGGAAGGGTTAATGGGGTACTGTCTTCTAACCTGTCCAATAACTGCAACTGAGATATAAGAGAGCATATTTGTGTGGCCTCAACACGATGTGATTTGTTCCAATCTTGCAAGACAGCTTTAAGACCTTTTAACTTCATCATCAAACCATGACCAGGCCATCCAACTAAAGGGTTTTGTCTCCACCATCCATCAACAACATCCTTTACTAAAGGGATCTGTAGCTAGGAATTTTCAAAGCGGAAAGGACTAGGACCCCAACTAATGCTACCAAAGTTTAAAGCCAAAAAGTAGTGATCGAAGGTAATTCGGTCAAGGCGCTTGAGTATAGCCAAGCCAAACTTATTAAGGCATTCTTCAGTAATTAGGAATCTATCCAAGAGAGATAAATATTGGATTGGGCCAAAGTTGTACCAAGTATAACAACCGTTCTGTATAGGAATGTCTATCAGTTGATAATTGGATATCCACTGGTTAAAAGTAATCATGCTTCTACTGACAGAGTGATCGTGAGATTTCTCCCATGTCCATCGAGTAACATTGAAATCACCACCTATAATCTAATGAGTACCCCCTAAACTAGCCAAGTCATTCAATTCGCACCAATAATCATCACAAAAACCATTATCGGATGGGCCATACACTGTAGTGAGCCAAAAAGAAAAGCCATCAGTCAATAGAATATGAATGGAAATAGTGTAGAAACCCTGTATTACTTCTCTGATTGCAAAATCAGGTTTGTTCCATAAAATGAGGATGCCACCGACAGAATCAATGGCATCAAGTGTTGTCCAGCCAATATGAGAAGAGTTCCAAATGGATTTTATTAGTTGTTGATCAACATATGATAATTTAGTCTCTTGAAGGAGGATAATGCCTGGATTGTGTTGTTGGATGGTTTTTTTAACCAAGGCTTGTTTTTTCCAAGAACCTAAGCTTCTCACATTCCAAGCCATAAATTTCATAGGTCACCAGTATCACCCTCCAATAAAGCCAAGGTGGCAGCTTCAACATAATGAACTGTGGATTCCAGGTTCTTTAATTCCCGATTCAATCGATTTTTCTTCCCAATTGTGGAGAATGTTTTGTTGGATTTGGTGGCAGGAGGTAAAGGTGGAATAGCCATAATACAAAGCCCATGCTCAATGAGGTAACTAGCTATGTCTTTCAAGCCGATTGGTAGATTGGATGGCGGCTGGCTATTCGACGGTGGGGGGAGGAAATTCAATAGAAACAGGGGGCTGTATAAGGGCTTGCGAGGCATTTTTAGTGGCTTGCGGCTGTGGATTAATTTCGGGTGGGATTGGGGAAAGGATTTCTAGAGGCTGGACCCAGTCAATGGTGACTTCATCACCGAAGATGGCTAAATCAAGGGTTGTGGGTGAAAATCTAAGTCTTGGGTCGAGTGCTTTGAGTTTGGGCTGGATAGATTGGCTTCGATATCTGAAGCTTGGAAGGGTAAGTTGGGCTTTATATTAGAGGTGGAGTGTTTGGCCCCTATTTTGAGATTGGGCGTTTCGGTGGAGGGTAAAAGGAGGTCAACAATTGGGCCATCTTGGGAAAAGGTAGAGAGGGACGGTTGTAAGAGTGGGTTGGTGGGACCAGTAAAAATTTTGGAGAGAGAGGGAGAAGGTATGGGAGGCTCCTTTAAAATTGGGATTTTGGTCAAGAGGTTAAGATTTGAAGTGGTGGGAGGAAAATCAGCAATTGAATCATTGGGAATTAAAATTTGCTTACCTTTTGAAATCACTAGATCATGGGAGGGAGATTCGCTAACCTTCGCATTAATTATTGGTGCCGAAATCTTCTCCTGGCGTTGATTGTGGTCTGTTCGGAGGCCAGTCGATAGGCTTCTGATTTGGACAAAGATACCGCCATCAGTGAGTGCTTCCGGTAGCTGAATGGAGGCTTGGTATGAAGCTGAATTCGTTGGATTTGATTTGCATTCGGGCTGCAAAGAGGTTGAGCCTTCTTTCCGATTGGTTTGAGATTTGGATAAAGCCACCACAGTGATCTCCAATATATCCAAAGATGGGTTTTGTCCATAGATGAGGGGGAAGGTCGAGGAACCTCAATCCAACCACCATAGGATGCTACCATTTGGTCTTGGGAAAAGGATGGAGAAGAGAGAGTGTAAAATTTAAGCTTGAGTTCTTCAATCGTTATCCATTCGATGTTGTTGCAAAGGAATTTAGAAATTGGTGTGTTGTAAACATGGAGCAAGGCCTTGTTGTCTTGAAAAGGATTGATGGGGCATCAGATGGAGTAAGCCTTCTGTAGGGTATCTTGGATAATCGATCACAAGTCATGTTGAAAAAAAGGCTGCACCACTAAAATCTATTTCCCTTCTTCGGTAAATTTAGTTTGTGAGATCGAAATGGCTGGTAGGTTGGATTTCTTTAGTTTTTGCATGGCATCCTTGTAACTAGTTGGTTTATGATTGTCTTTCTTGTGTGCCTCGGTTGGATATTCGGAAATAAGGGAGAAGAAAGACAATCAACCTTGCTTATTGTCTTCAGATGGGATGAGAAGCTTCCTTCGCTCGCCGGTTTGACTTAGCTGAGTAATTTTCACAAAAAAACCAAACTTGTTACTATGTTTTTCTAACTATAGGGTATCGCTAGTGCCTTGGAGTTTCTTGAAGAATTTGTAGTAGCAGAGGTCTCCGCAAAGGATGTCAAAGGATGAAGCCATCCACTCTAGTGATTTCCAAGATAGGGAGATGGATTGGGAAGTGTGTCGTCCATGTTCTGTGAACTTGGCCTTACTTCCTCTAGACAAGTCGTCAAAAGCAATGGTCAAAGTCTTACGGTCAATGAGGACAGATCTAGTGGAGTAATTCCATAGTGTAGGTTGTTGTTTTTTTTCGAGAACCATGGCCGGTGATCGGAGATTGGGTAGGGAGGGGGTGAGAGGGGAGGAGAGAGGAGAGGGACAATGTTTTTAATTTGTAGGTATTGTCGTGGATGTAAAACAATTGTGTGTAATTAGTGTGTGCGCTCTTTAAGACTTCCTATTATTCATACTTATGTTAGAAAGGGTAAAATGAGGCAAAAGGGATGTAAGCCGTGAAGTGGGGACCATGGGCTGTGAGTGTGCGTGCTGTACGGGAAGTAGTGGTGGTGAGGTTTATGTAGGGGTTTGGGGGAGCATTGGGGAGTACGGTATTTTGTGGACAAAAGTTGTCTCTGTGGAGAGAACCAGCTCTCTTGAATAGTTGGGTGGCATTTTGTTCTTGAGACTGTTTGCTTTCTTGATCAAATCGGTTTAATAGCCCATTGAAGAACTCTTAATAGAATAGTGTCGGTTCTTGGATTATATGCTTTTGTGTATTTTTCTGTGTGTTTAACAGGGATTTAGGCATCGAATACCTAACACGCTCATCATTGAAAAAATCAGCCGGTGGTGATTAGAGGAAATCCATCACATCAAGTGCAAGCTTAAGAGATGGAAGATATTATTGTGAATAAGCTAGCACCCAAAGAAGGATAATGATAGTGCGCTTTTCATTATAAAACAGGGAAAATGGAGCAATGTTAAACTGAATGACAAGAATTGACCATTTTACCTCCAAAACAACTTTCCTTTCTTCTCCCTGAAGATCGACAAAATAGCAAAATGTTACAATTGAGTTCATTTGAGGCCTCCACGAAACAAGAAAATGAAAAATGCTACAATTTATCCTCAAGGCGTGTTAAACTCACAGAAAAATATTGGCCCCATTCTTTGTCCAGGTAGTGTCGGTCCTTGAAAAACTAAAAAATGAAAACATAAGCAAATACCTCGTTATAACTAAGCTTATAAATAGCAAACGATCAAAATTGTAAGCTTTGAGTAAGTTTCAAAATTTTTTGTAGGTGAGAGAAAAACATCAGCTGAAAATCAGTCTATAGTTGAGCGATGTACTTATCAAAACTCTACCCAAACAAATATTCCATATACTACAGATCAATGAAAAAAATATACGGCTACTGAATTCCACAGTAGTTGGAGGCATTAGAGTTCACAATTGGTGGTTACTAGTTGAATAGTTGAGCAAAGATTTTGGCCAAGTAGTAACTCACTCGGTCTTGATGCTTTTTGTAAAAGATATCCCAGTACTTCTTAGCATCTTTTTCATACTTCTCTGCAAGAATGAGAAAAGAGTTAATGTGATATATATGTATCTAAGCATCTGCATCTCATTCAAGAGTATGAACTCAAGTGTGTGCTTTGGCATGATGTGTTAGCATCGGCACGCTTGACAGAGAAAGAGACCTCTCCAGAAAGGAGAAACTCCAGTATTAGAAGTAGAGTATATCTGAATCTTCTGAGTTTCTGGTTGCTGCTCCACAGACTGGTGTACATTTGAAGCCATAATCTCTCCCACAAAACTACAAGAAGAAAAAATTTCAGAACAGAAACTTTTTTATAGCTTCCACATAAAGTTGTCATCACACATCCAGAGAATAAGCAATCATCAGTGCATTACTATTAATTTTGTAGTTTACTGCACCTCTAAATCCAACCCAGTTTCCACAAGGAAAAGAGAAAGGACCTCAATGCATAATTCCTCTTAGAATTATAACTTTATGAGCATCAATTGAGTATTCCAAACGGAAAGCAGTGAAGGATATTCCACTAAGAACAACACAAACACAGACAAAGATGAAAAGGCCACAATATTGAGAATCAATCAAAATCATAAACGGTAATGACCGATGAATGAAATACAACTTCGCATGGAATCTAGCATAAGCAGAATATTCATGTCAACCTGTTGAGCTTCAGATCAAATAACTGAACGGGGAGAGTTGCAGAGTCTGTTTAAGCAACAACGGCTTTGCCGCCAATATGGCTCACGGTGCTGCACAGAGGACACGGAGCTGAATCAGGGTTTCTGAAGAGGGTTTTGAATTGAAAACGCAGCGTTTGGAGGCTTCTTGTTACTGGTAACCGACGGTTATCCGTCTCCGTCACTAGGCCAAGCGGGAAGGAAGCATCAAACGCACCGTATTGCTGATTACTGACCTACTTGGTCTTGGTGATTATTTTTCAAAGAAATTGACAACTTCAATGTTTAAAAATAGTTTGGGGAAAGAGAGTTCTAGAAATTTTGTTCATCAAATATTTTTATTAATTATTCTTTCTAAAGATTAAAAGAGTCTACAAATTTTGTTGACAAAAAAAAATTGTTAGTTTAATAATTGCTGGATGGAAGATCGAACTATCAACCTTTTCTGACTTTGACTTTCAATCCAAAGAACTTTAACATTTGACTATTCAAACTATGCTCAAGTTAGTCAAACGATGTTTGAGTTCACATTTCCAGAATATTATTACTATAAGACATGCCACTGAAAATGAAATAACAATGAAAATGTTGATTCTATAGATAATGGGAGTCAAACTATACATTTATATACTTAAATCAAATAAAGTAATTCTACCGAGATTCAAGCATCAAACACTAGTCAACATGAACACAGTTCGACAGTAATTGATATGTATTCCTTCTCTTGAAATTAGAATTTTAAATCTTCATATCTCACATTTGTTATACTAAAAAGATCACACACTGTAAAGTCTAGTTGCCAAATTTCTCTTTTGGAACTAAAATATTTTCATTGATGAACTCTCTCTGTTTTCTCTATCATACACTGAATGTAACTGTAACTTTTGCTGAAAATTTGATGCGCCTTAGTCACTCATTCTAGAGAATAATTACAAACGAAGGTTTAAAAGAATTAAACCCCCCAGAAAAAAGAATGGAGGGCTACAAAATCAAGTAAGGAGGTTGTTGAATTTAATTGCTCTGCGCTGCTTCACTTTCGCTGTGTTTTTCATTACTGTGCAATGGGGGGCTTTTCTGGTCCTTATCAGCATCTGGTGTAGCTCCATTTTCCAGCGCAGGCATATCACCATTTTCTGTAACGATTTTCTCTTCGGCATTACTGACTGTTTTCAGGAGTTCTCTCGAGGAAGAGATGGACAATAGGCGACCGATGCCATCGTATAAATTCTTTGCTTCTAGTATAAGCGTCGCTCCACCAGGATAACAGCGGCCAAAACATGTGGCACAATGTGGATAAGCAACCTGCATAAGATGGTGCAAAATGAGTTAGGATTCTTTTAGGAGAGAAATTTCAGATGGCATTGGCAAAGCAAAACCGAAACAGCACCTCTATAAATGCTCGGCAAAGCTGGAGGAAAAGTCCAGATTCATTATCTTTTAGCACGCGAGTTGTGTTGTATCTCAATAAAGAGTCAGAAACAGCCTGCAATCCTTTTATTAGTTCCTGAGCTATCACATGTTTCAAACTCAAAGGGGCACAATGGCGAAGTTCATTCATAGCTGCCGATACACCTAATACCACCAAAAGAAGATGCCATTAGCAGACCGATTGTATTGCAACAAAATAACAATCTAGTACAAATTTCTTACTTTGAGCTCATAGGTTGAACTACGGTCAGGTAAATTAGTTGTATCAAACTAGGTAGTAAACTATTAGCATTTCTAGAAAAACAAGAAAAGGTATGCAAACCACATCTAATTTTTTTTCAGCTTCAAACGAATCTATCATCATGCAGCTAAAAGCGTAAAATACTAACATGGATCAGACTACAAAAGCGGGGCACAGTTGCACTGTTCCCTCTTTAATATTCTTTTTAGGTCAACATGACTGCTTGACAAGTTTTCTGGGAATTTAAAAACCATTTCACAGTAGATGAAGCAAATATCTGACATACCATTCACAAAAACGGCAAGAGGTGGATGTTCCATCAAATACGAAGGTGGAGTCACGTCTTCCTGATTTTCCTCACCAGTAGTGCTTGCCGGGAAACCAACAGCTGGTAATGGGACCCAACGATGGGAATCCAGAACTAACTGCAAAGGCAATAAGCATGGTCAATTAGACATGACAGTGATCTTGATTGAAGCAAAGCGACTCACTAGCTTTTCCTAGCAAAATTAAATTGGGGAGTTTCAGTCTCTCAAGAAGAAAGGATGTTTCTAATGTTTTACCTGAAAGTTATCAACTGCAGTACCCATATTTTTTGAAAATAGATTGAGAACTGCCCTGTAGAGTAATTAAGTCAAATTATTATGAAGAAATAATTTTATTAACATTGATTTTGAATAAACAGAAACCAAAAAAAAAAAAAACTGCCTTACTCTTCAAAAAGTGGAGGAAGCAAACCACGAAAATCCATTCCAACCCAGCCCAGCCCCATAGCACAGTACTGCAAATGACACGGAGAGGAAAGAAATCAAAAATAAATAAAGCAGCTGGAATTCCAAGTCATTTTGTTGGAGCCGCATTTTGTTAATTGAGACTGGCATCCATTGCGTGTATATATTGTTATTTTATTGGTCTAAATAGCCACTTAAGCAGTTCAACTCATGCATCTCTCACACACACACATAAATGGAGAAAGAGAGTAGAGTGAGAGTTCATTTAGAAATTAGGCTTTCGGCTATACAAGTTTATATAGAAGGATATTTTGCAAAATTAAAGCAAACATTATAAAACTCATCAAATTTGATAACTTTGAATCTTTGAGACCATTATTTCGGCACTTTTTGAATTAGTCTTTGAAGCATATGCAAGGAGGACAACTTTGAATCTCACTCTGCTCTGAGATTCTTAGAATTCAAGGACACAGTTGTACAACCTATGGAACATATCATGTTCAAGTAAGGTGGTCACTCTGCTCTGAGATTCCCAGAACTGAAAGTTGATAAATAGATACCACTCCATAAATCATCCAAATATGGGTCAAAAGGAATTCATCTTACCATGCACTGTTCCAATATATTTGATAGGGATCCTCCTTCTGTTATCTTTGGCAGCATTATTTTGAGTGTCTTTAGATGAGAAGTAATCTGATGCATGGACCAACTAAAAAGAAGCCCACTGTCATAGTTTTCTTCACTTCCCGACGTATCATCAGCAAATATTGCTCGATATTGGTTAACAACATCAAAAAGATGCGTCCTATGACAATTGATCATTCCTTTCAAATACTCATAAGCATTTCTCTGGTCAAGATCTTCAAGAATTCCAGTAAGCCATGCCTCTCGGCATCTTAAAAACTGAAAGAAGGTAAATGCAATCCCATATAATTAAATCCATCGGAAAGAAGATAACAAAATTTAATACAGCACAATTCTTATAAATTTTCAAGATGAGAACAGATGAAGTGCGATGTAGATTTAAAACAAATGAAAGACTTTTACCTGCAAACGCATTTCATATTCACTAAACACTCCAATTCGACGTAAATATCCAATGATGCGGAGGCATTCAGGTAACTGTAGTTTTTAAGAAATAGTTATTATATTTATATCAAGATTTTTATCACGTGTAAGCACAATCATAAGTCATGCAAGATACCTGAATATTTGAGCGAAGTTTCTGGAGAAGTTGAGAAAGAAGAGATTGGGTGGTTTGCCTGACTTCTGCCACCAGCGCTTGAATAACTGGTATTCTATGGGAAAGAACAGAGTCCTATCAAGATGCTTGTTAAAGAGTTAGCTTCCAAAACAAAAAAATTAATTGGTGTGGAGAGTAACAGGAGAAAATTTTACTTAGGGTGCATGGTTGAAAGTTTTGCAACAAATGCTTCCAAGTCAAGAGCTTCATCGTAATTTCCATTTCTTACACACCTGCAGAAGGATGGAATCACCAAAAACCTCTTTCATAATCTTCTAAAATTATAGCATTGAAATAATATGAAACAAAGTTTATACTCATGCTATCATTAATTCCTAAAGCAACCCGTGCTTCAAATTTGTAGTCCGTACTTTTCTTCATTATATTTTACAATTATAATCTTCCATGTCTATAGCAATTAACTAAAGAAAATTATAACGGAACTATTGGCACACTAATCCATGTCTAGTGGATGTCTTAACTCAGCACAAGTGTAGAGTAAAACTTGTCCAACCAAAATCAATTCCATAAAGTTTTAGGGCGAGTATTGTAATGGGCTAAAATAGATTTATAATGTAAAACAAAAAAAAATACAATCAATAATAAAATATATCAGCTCCATGTACAACAGTATGAAGTAAAAGAAAAGGTACGTGCTAGCAATAGCTTGAAAAACATATTCTTATCGAAGTATATATTAGTTGACGGCAAAGGAAAGTGCTGTAACATACTTTAGCTTACACTGTAACATAAATAAAAACATATGCTTATTGCAGCTTACACTGTAGCATGTTTTCTTGAACAAGTTCGAAATGCATTACATGATCATATATTTGATAAAACAGCACAAATGCATCAATTTAACCTGATCACATATTTGGTTGACACGATGTAAAATTTCCAGTGCGTAGGTCAAACAATCAAATACATACGTGTCCATGAGCTGAGGAATTTCAAGTAAATCAAGCAGAGTACTGTGATGTGTTAACAATATTTGATTCATCTTCCTCTTCTCTAGAATATGTTCTGCATATTCAATAAACTCTGTGCAACCCGAGGTCAAATTTGGAATCTCAGATATCTATAACAAAGGAAATTAATATCTCAATATTAAACAATCGTCAAACCATGTAAATGTAAGAACAGAATGATCCATCGGTTTCACTACCTCATCTTAATAGTTATTCTCCCACCACTTATAATAATAAGAATGAAGTAGTAAATGAACAATT
Organism: Trichosanthes truncata; assembly: GCA_033996785.1. NCBI lineage: Eukaryota > Viridiplantae > Streptophyta > Magnoliopsida > Cucurbitales > Cucurbitaceae > Trichosanthes > Trichosanthes truncata. The sequence goes on from MU867259.1 coordinate 58,497,444, forward strand.
TTTTTTTGAACAAGAAACGAAACTTTGCATTGAACAAATGAAAAGAGACTAATGCTCAGGGCCACAAACTCCACAAGGAAGTAAAAAAAAAAAAAACCAAAAGTAAAACAAAAGGGGCCAAACAACAGCCCAAAAATGAACCAAAAAACCGAAGATCCAGGCAGAAAAAAAGGCCAACAAACACAATAAAGAACCGCACTAAAATCCAAAGCCTGAGAAGCCACACACAAAACCAAAGACAGTCCATTAAAACCACACTAAAGGCCAAAAAAACTTGAAGAAAACACCACCAAAGCACCAAGGAAACATAGGAGATCAAAGAGCAAGAACCAAGAAAAGCAACAAAAAGCCAAGCACCAATCAGCAAGCTTTCAAAAACCCTGAACAAGGAATCCATCTTAATTCAAAGTACGGATTTCATGTAACTCAAGACCACAAACTTCAATAAGAGAGACAAATTTTTTAGGCACTGAGGATGGAAGATGAGAGATCTCTTTGTCACAATCTTGAAATAAAGAAGCTAGATCTTCAGCAAAAGAATCTTCAACCGCAAAAACTTCAACGTTATTTTCCATAGGTTATAAGGAGTTCACACTACTCAAACTAACTTCAGAATCTGCATCTGAAACATCATCACCACCTAAGGGAGTTTGAGAAAAAGTGCGGTCTTTTGGTGAATGAAAGACAACTTTGGTGAGGCCAAAATTTGAATCAAATGGAGGGAATACTTGTGAAATACGAGAACTGAAGGGAAGAGGCCGAGGAAGAACATTTGATGAAATAATCTAATTGGCTGCTTGCTTGGCAGAAGAGACCAAAAGACGTGAAGCAATTTCTTCCCCTGAATCTGAATTCAAGGTATCGGTCTCAGGGGTTGGAAGGAATGAGGGATGCGACACTTTTCTTCGAGTGAACAAAGGGTAGGCTACAATAAAACAGTTCTCAACTTCTTTAACACTAGGGGACGTAGTGGAAGAATCATAATGGATTCACCAAAAGTTGTCTTTGTGTCCTCAAAAGGCACCTCTTGGATGTGCTTAAGAGTATTAAAGGCCAAAGAAGCATGCAAAGTATCATTAATTGACGTAATACAGGGTGCTGCAAGTTCACAAGGAGAATTCAAAAGACACCCATTCAAAAAAGATTCATCAAAACAAGGGGAAGGCAAGGGAAAATTTCTAGTACTACAGGAGTACCATACTCCATTTGTTCACACTATGTTTTAATACTAGTAGATCCCACATAGTTTTTGGTAGACCCCACATAATTTTCAAAAGGAAGCTGATGTGGCAAGTAATAAATGGGAATTTTCCATACTACGGTAGTACTAGAATTTTTCCTAGGAAGGCAAAGGGCCAATAATATTTTCCTTCAAACCACCTTCCAGCCGAGAGACATTTAAGTCTAAAATCTGACCTTCCTTGGCAGAATTGACATTAATTGAAGGAGAGATAAATTCCTTTTGAAAACTGTCGGCTACATGACTTCCTTCATTAAAATCCTTGACAAACTCCTCAAAAGGCTGAATTAAATACTCTTCATGCAAAGAACTTGCAATAACTTCCTAGTGGAAAGGATCTTCCATCGGAAAACCTACCTTATTAAAATCAATTTCGGGCTCTACAGAAGAATTAAAAGACACTTGGCCAGCATCATTACCCACCATTTTCTTACCAAAATTTGACATAAGGAGCCCTCCAAAAAAGATTGTTCATCTTCCCTCACTTCTTTGGCACATGAAATATCCAAAGGGTTGCAATACCAATCCGAAGTCATAATGCTCAAAATTTCAGGTCTAGAAGAAGATCCACATCCACCCAAAGGAGAGATTGGGACCACGACATCCCCAAGAATGGAGTCATGAACAACAACTTCCACTGAAATGAATCCACATTGATTCTTTTTAACCTCAATGGAGGCTTCAAAACAAGTCAACAAATTAATTGTTTCCAAAGAAATACTAATGAGCCCACCACATTCCTTGCCTATGGCTTCAAAATGTTCCTGATTCCACAAAGAAAGAGGTAAATTCTTGATTTTGATCCATCCTCCAAAACTTTCTAACGCACCTAGCCCTACCATGCTTTTGAGCATTCCATTTTTCGAATTTTAGAAACAAACCTCCTAACTTCTGCCAAGAATCAAGAAGTCCCCTAGCAGCAAACCCTTTAAAATCCTTCATTTTAAGCAAAGCCTTATCCGCTGAAAAAGGATTGATTAAACAACTTTTAGAAACTTCTTTCTTCAAAATTTCAGAAATATACCTCCAATCTTCAAAAGCATTAAGTCTTGTTATAACAAAAACTTCGCCAAAGTCTATAACTGCCACCTCCTTTTCTTTTTTTGATCCAAAAACCCTTGGTGGAAACCTCCGCCTAGCTTCCCAAAGAAGCTGAAAAAACCTGTTTGTTGTCACAAACATTGCTGCCAGGATGTGCCTCAAAAATATCTTCATTCTCCTTGCAAAAATCCATTGGATTTTTAGATTTTTGTTGGAATTCATCCAACATCTCCCAAAAAACCATCCAACCTCTGTTTTTTTGAATCCCAGCTGGAATCATAATACTATGTTTAGCACCTCCATGGGTTAAAAAAGAAATTTCTGAATACCAACCAAACTTATTATACTTTTTCTGAACTCTAAAGAATCCCTTATCGCCTCTCAACTGATTGAAGAACTTACCATTCAAAGGACTTTTCCAAAGCTGAGCAAAAGATCGTTCCAACCAATGCAAAAAATTCCATTGAATCTTGATGAAAAAAGAACAATTCCTTTTTCGCTTCCAATAAATAAATCCCGTGAAGTAGATGAACAAAAAAAGATTTGTTCACGATACTGCAACTACTTTCCATGCCAGCCATTATAAAAATGAAAATTGAATTTAAGAGTAACTAAATCAGATGAAGAAACTTATCTTGAATGCTGGAATCTGAGCAAAAGAATGTGGCTGAAGGCTCAAAGATGAAGATTTGGGGAAGGAAAGGGAGGAGAGAGGAGAGATCATAACATTTTCATTTTGATGCTTAAGTAGTAAATGAACAATTGTAATCATAGTAATGACAATATCAACAATAATAATTATAAAGCAAGCATGAGAAAAGGAACGTCAGAAACAAACAAATGACCTGATTGATTCCACTTTGTATACTATCTACCAAACCAGTGAACTTAAGATTGATTGAAGCATTTGATTGCCATGCAAATGCAGAAATTTTTCCACACATCGTTTCTCTTCCATTCAAGGCATGGCTCTCTCTTCTCTATTCTCTCTCATCTTTCCCTCCTCTTCCCTTCCCTCGTCTGTTGCAAATAGTTGTTTCTTTTTCCGGTAAGATTCCAATCAGCCTCCTCCTCAGTCTCTTCTCCAGTAAGTTTTTCCAGCGGCAGTTTTCTTCTCTGGTCCTTCGGCAACTGTGTTTTACTTTGGGATGTTTTCCAGTTTTGTTTAGTGAGGTGACTTTTTATTGAGTCTGTAATTCAAACCTTTGGAAGATATGGAGGTGAAAAGTTGGAAAATTATGAATGCGTTTTATTGTTTTTGGCCTGGAAATGGAGGGTTTTGGTTTGAAGATGTGACGACAAGCAAATCAGTCTTTCTTTCTCCTTCTCATTTGCGATGGTTAGAGCAAACACTTGTTGAGTTTCTTCATCAGCCGATCATGAGATTTTTCCGAAAACAAAGCAGGGATGAGTCAGGATCAATCCGCCTTGGAAAGCTTCGAGGTCCTTCAGGTTGGTTTCTTAGGTGTGTGGTTTGGCCAAGGAGTGGTGGAAGGAATTTCATTCATGTGCCGATTGGAGGTTCAAGGAAGGTTGGTTGTCGTTCTGGGAACTTATTTCTCAGTCTATCAAGTATTTTGAAGTTCAAGCGGCGGTGAAGAAGGTGCCAACAACCAGAGCCTCAAGGGTGACTTCTTCAAAAAGCTATGCAGAGGCTTTAAATTCTGTTCTGAAAGTACTGGTGTCCAGGGGTGCAGATGAATTGGGCAAGTGCCCCTTTTTGAAATCATCAAAGGTGTTTAATCTGGGCAACCGCAAAGCATTTCAGGGAGGAATTCTCATTCTAACAGCTTTTGGGTTAGAAAGAATAATGAAGTTCTCAATTTAAAGTTTGAGGAGATTTGGGTAGTTACACGTCTCTTTGCTCATAATGAATGGAAGGAGATTGCGGTAGTTTTGGAATCTCATTTCAATTCCAAAATTATGATTAACCCTTTGTTTGATGATAAGGCATTGATCAAGTTTTCAGAGGATTTTGATTTTAATCGTCTTGTTTGTGCTGACCTGCTGGGAAGTGGAAGGAATTTGATAAGTTTCATTTGCTTATTGAGAAGTGGTCAAAGAGTAAGCATAGTCACCCAAGTGTGTTTAAAGGTTATGGAGGTTGGGTTTCAATTAAAAATCTTCCATTGGATTGCTGGTGTAGGAGTTCTTTTGAAGCTATTGATTCACCTTGGGGGCCTTGAGAGTATCTCTTCAGATACTTTGAACTTAATTGATTGTCCGGAAGCAAGAATTAAAATCAAGAGTAATTTTTGTGGATTCATGCCGGCTACATTTCGAGTTAGGAACAAGACAAGGGGAACTATTTTCCTTCAGCATAAACTGCACTATTCCCTTGTATTACGATCTCAAATTATGAACATATGCACGCAAATGAAGGAAAGGCATGAGAACTTCGGATTTACCAAAGATTCAAGATGTTTATCAATGGAAGAGACTTCCTCTCGAATTGCAAGCAACGCATCGGCGGCAGCAATGAAAGCTCGGTAGTTGCCGACTGCCACCTCTTGAATTTGCCTCCGAATTCGCTCGGCATCCACCTGAAGAAGCTCCGGTTCCTATAAAGAAAGAGATACGTCACTAATTACAGAGTAAACACTGAAGCACTTCGTTTAAACTTGACACTAATCGATCGAATAATTAGAAGAAAATCAAGACATCCTTGTCTCTGAGCTAGATAACAGCATTCAACCACTCCATTTCCTAGTGCAACACACAACGGGTGAAAGATATTCAAAAATTACCTTGTTTAGGCGATCGAGGGTGAAAGAAAGGAGCTCCGACACGTACGGCTGCTGCGCGGCGGAGGCGAGGGGAAGGAGACTGGCAGCCGTCGACGATGCAAGCTCCTCTGCATTCTCGGTCTCCATTTTCCGGACCTCCGTAGCGACTGGATCTACAAATTTGTGTTCGGAAAATCACGTAGACTCACAGATCTGCCGGAGAGCCGATGCTTCGTCCCTGCTCGCGGTTATCGTCCATTTGGACCTGAAATGAGAGAGGCATACTTTTCCATTTTTCTTTGTTCTTTGAGGGGTATTGTTGTCTATATCATCGCTTTTTAGGCTAAATTTACAAAATAAGTGTCATTTTTTGATGTAGCTGCAGATTTGATTTTCCTTTTTCCTTGTTAAGGTAAAGCAAAAATGGATAGAATTTACAGTTAATTTTTTTATGTGTTTTTTGGATTTTTTTTTTGGTTAAAATACTATTTTGGTGCCTGAACTTTGGTGGTTGTTCCATTTTAGTCCATGTATTTTAAAATGTCTAAATTTAGTCTTGTACGTACAATAAATCTCAAAAATTGTCCTTATTAGTTTGGAGTTAGTCTAAAATGAGCTATGTGCAAAAAATAATTAATTTATTTTATCTCTCCTCTCTCTCCTTCTAACTTTCTCTCTTCTATCTTTTCCTCTTGTTTCTCTCCAAAATTTTGTTAAACCACTCTCAAATATCCACTTCGAACCTTCATAGCGACCACCACCACCTGAATCTTCCGTTGTCACATATCCTGGAATCTCAGTCCCCTTTCATTCCTAATCGAACCTTAGCCAATTTCTATTTTGAAACTCATGTTGTATTTTACCCTATTTTTCTTTTTAATAATGTTTTATTCATATTTGGGTTTTGCCCAATTGTTTATTGTTACGATTTGCAGTTGGATTTTGTGTTATGTTACTTCTGTAATCTCTCTTCTTACTTTTTCATTTTGAAACCTCATTGTTTCGTGTATCTTCTTCTACCAGACTTTTACTGCCTTTTCCTTTCACTCTCCTTAAGATTCATACACCCACCATTGCTTTTTTAGAGCGCACACTATATTTTGCAAGTGATTTTGGAGTTAACATTATTTTGACACTTGATTTGTCGAGGAATTCGAATGATTTTTTGGGTTAAACAATAGTTTGATTGAGACATGGATGAAATATTGACGTGTGATATTAAGAAAAATGTTAAAAAACAATCAAATATCAAGGAAGTTTGCTGTTAAATATCATGCATTAATTGGTTAGTGATTGAAATTGATATTTTAACAATAATATTGAGTTGGTGCATTGTCCACATTTACTTACATTATGTAGAATGGTGAAATGATTGTTTAAATAAGATTCATATTCTTAGATCTCTCTAAAATTGAATCTTCGATTTGAATTTTCAAAGAGAGATTTGTGGGGGATTTTGAATCAAAAATTGAATGTTCTTTCAATAAAAAGAGAAAAAGTAAAAGTTTTATTTCAATAAGAAAAGTTATCAATCAAAGTTAGAAGTACCAGGCAATTAATTTAAAAACTTTGATATCCCTCTCTCTAAAATTGATTATAATTTTGAAATTTCAAAATGTTGGGTTTCCCAAAGAAAGATTGAAGATTGGGCTTATTGAGTTTAATTTTAGCCCACCAAGCAATAACATTTGAGTAATTGGGCCAATTATGGTATTGGGCCTACTCATCCCACAATATTTCAACCCAAAAGGCATTGAGATATTGTAAGTAATGTCTACAAATAAAAGAGGTTAATGAAATATGGTTAAGATAGTTTCAATATTGCGTTCATGATACCCCGTTTTTAGGAGGAGGTTAATATAATGTTGATCTCCCAAAATAATAATAAAAAATACATTCTTTTGAATATCACAACTACTTCTACTTTCTTGTCATTTCATCCGGATTGTGTGATGATATTTTTACAATCAGATCTCAGTTTTAATTTTTGGTTTTACTTTACCATTGGCAACATCATTTTTACATCGCACCTATTAATTACTTGTTGCTACGCATAATCTTCAATTTTATGTCATCATGAGTGGAGTGAATGAGATAGTATATAGTTATACAAACTACACATAGTATAATTCAAATTAAACTATAGTTGTGACAATTGCTTCACATAATTGATTAAATATTTGGTATGTAACACACCAAAAAAATTATGAAGTTAAAAAAATGGAGTGGAAAAAAAATAGTATAATTTTTTAAAAAAATAATAAACAGTTTGAAAAATTATATAAAAAAAAACAGACTAAACAAACCCAACCCAACCCAACCTTGTACCCCAAACATGTTTTAGTAAACCAGTACAACACAACCCTGCACCCTAAACACAAAAATCAGAAACTCCAGAGTTTTTTATTCCAAGAAACTTCAAGATTCTAGAACTCCAGGATTTCTGATTCCAAACCAGTGCGTCAAACAGCCCAAAAAAGTATAGCACTTTCTCACATCCCACTTGGATTTGATTTGATCCTATCCAAAGTTAATATATATTGTTGACAAAGAAAAAGATCATAGTATCAGATTCAACAACCAGACAATCAATCAATCTTATCATCGCATGCTTTTCTCCCTCAAAACAAATGCCAAAAGAATAGTTTATTTACTTCAAATCTCATCCACTAGGCACTAATTCATTGCAGGTTAATCTTAATTAACGAGAGGATCAGAGACTTGTGTTGTCATATAAAGTCAGGGCATGATTTCTCCTGGCCACTTCTGTTTTCTTTTCTTTTCTTTTTATTATATTTTGTTTGAATCAATTGATGACAAGTGCGTCTCTGCAAATTCAGAATCTGGGTCTGACCCCAATTTGGCATCTTTATCTATTAATTACCAAAAAGGACCAGAAAGAAGGAACAGTCACAGATTCCAATTGGATTTACTTCACTTCATCATTTTCCTCTAATTAACAAGGATTATACTGAGAAACTATTTGCATTCTTCCAGTATGAGGGTGTGATTGATTATCATCAATGAGGAAAACTAAAAGTAGATGCTTATGATGATGATGATTTCTAATGGGTAACAGACTGACGACTAATCACTAGGCTTTGAACATCTTGATCAAGTTAATTTATGAGAGAAAGTGATAAATTAGGATACAGAAAAGTAAACTGGCACAACTACCATTTCCAAAGATGAGAAAAATATTACCTAATTCTGCATTTCTCACCTAGTTGCTGCTATCGCTGTTACTGTTGTTGTTGTTGCTACAATGGTGATTACCAGCAGCCACAACTCTTCTTCCATGTTTGAGCTGCGAGATCTCCAATTGGGTTTTCATAAAGAATTGCATTCTTTGCAATTCCAGATCCTTGGCGAATTTCATCCTCTGCTTCTCCATTTCCACCACTTGCTGCAGCTTCGAACTCTCTGCTTGTTCATACGCCTCACCGAATTTCAGTATTGCTTGTGTTAATTGGCTCACAGCATTTCGCCATCCCTTTTCTCTCGATCCATTCCTTCCCTTCTCCGTCTTCCCCACTTGACCCAAATTTGGATTCACCACCTCCTTCTGAACCCTAACGTTTTTCCTCTGAAAATTTCCTTGCCGGTAACTATCACTGGAAGTTGGGGATGTTTCTCTCTCGGAGCCTGAGGAATCGGAATCCGTTCGAGGCCGCTTGTGGAACTGGATCTTCTGAGATTTTGGCCCCTTCTGTTGCTGTTGATGTTTGTGATTATGATGAGCCTGGTACGGATTCACCGATCGATTCACTACAGGAATTCCTAGAGGAACTAATTTCTGGTTCTGCTGCAGAGGCGGATTTACAGTGGTGGCTACACCGGCGCTAGAAACGGGATTCTTGGAAGCCGGACCGATCAATTGATCCAATCTATCATAAAATGGCCACTTACTGGGCCCTCCTCCAGCAGTAATCTTAGCCTTCTCAGTCTTATACTTCTTCTTGACGGTATCAATCCGATTCTTGCACTGAATATCGGTCCTCGGTATCTTCGTATAATCCTCTCTACTACTCACAATATCAGCCACCTCTTTCCAATGCTTCTGCTTCAAATTCCCTCTACTCAGTTCCAAATACCTCTCTCCCCAAGCATCGATCAGCACCGACGTCGCGCCTTCACTCCAACAATCCTCTCTTCCACCTCCGCCGCTCCCGCCGCCGCCGCCCTTGGATTGTTGATTCGGCAGAGCCAAGGTTATTGTATTCTGAGGAGGCGGAGGAGGAGGCGCCGCCGCAACCGTCACGGTAATCCGGCCGTTGGAGATCGGAGAAGCCGGAGATCCACTCCCCGGCGACGGATACGACTGAATCTCATCGTCGTCCTTCATGGAATCCGGTCCAATTTCGAACAAAAGATCGCCGATCCGAAAATGTTACGCACCGATCTGGCAACTAGATGGATATAACGTGATGTTGGTTCACCGGCGCATGCGAATCGGTCCGGTACCGTCATGAGCCGGAGATATGACGCCGATGTGGAAAGCGAAGGAGCGATTTGAGAGAGAGAAAAAAGAAGAGAGGGTTAGGGTTAGGGTTTGGAATTGGGATTGGAGTTGACCGGAGAAAATGGCATAATTTGCTGTAAGAAAAAATGGGGAGTTTAATTTGGTTGACGGAAAAAACAGAGAGGGGGAACTGACGGCGTCGGTGAGGGAGTAATTGAGGGAGGGGACACGTGGCGGGAAATTAGGGAGGAAGGGATGACTTGGCGGGAGGTGATTGGTGGTGTTTTGTACCGGGAGTTTTTGTAACCGGACTGACCGTGATGACGCTGCCGGCATAGCCTCGGGTAGGTAATCCATCGCTGTTTTTATGTGGTACGATTGTTAATTTACTAAAAAACTCCAATAATTCTGTTTAATTACAATTTTACCCTCCCACCGGCCCACCGTTAGCGTCCCCTGAATGGAAATACTCATCTTTCCGTTTAAGTCGTTTGTCAAAATAAATTTTTGTCCCTGCATTTTGAGATTTGTTCAGGTTCTTGTATTTTTAAATATTTAAATTTAATTATTTACTTTCAATAAATATTAAAATTAGCTGCATTGTTAGTTTACTTATCCATTTTACCAAAAAGATAATAATAATCTTCCATCAAAAAAATAATGTGAATATGTTTTCTCAAATTTATACAAAGAATACTATAGGAATTGAACTTTCTTTAACAAAAGTTAACTAGAAAATAACTGCAAATACTAGTTTTAAGTGGTATTGAAAGTATAAGGATTAAAATAGTTTCAAAATATAAGGATCAAAAGGATATTTTAGACTTTTTATTATTTAAATTTATTTTATTTTCATTGGTGAATTAAATAACTATTTTAGTCTCCATTTAGGCTATTTGTTTCCTAACTATTTCATATTTTTGAAAATTAAGTCCACCACTGCCAACATACTCTATTTATATGTTTATTTCTTTTCTTTTTTTTGAAATGGCCATTATATGTTTATTTATTTTGGTATCTACTCTTAAGAATCATGTTGTATATTTAAGCCAAAATTTAAAACTATAGAAATTAGTTTTAAAAACTTGTGTTTTTTTCCCTTAGGTTAAGAATTCACATGTATCTATCTTTGAAAAAAAAAAGACAAGTAATTTTAAAAGAAGCAAGCATAATTTTTTTTTAATTAAAAAAGAACAAAATCATCTTTTAGTAGGACTTAGCTTTTAACGTTATTCTTTTTTTTTAATACATCTTAACGTTATTCTATCCTTAGTTATTTCACAAATAAACGGCACTACATCAAAAATAAATATTAATATATTGACATGAACATATATTGAGGTTGCATAGAATAGAGATAAATACAAGCTAAGAATTTTCTTTTAGTAGTTAGGAGATAAAGTTGCAATATATTTTCCAAGACGTCCATATATCGCCAAGTAGATACAATATTATGATATTTTGGTAATCAACAATTAATACTATATCATCAATATATTGTCAATATTTTCGAATATACACACTACTTTACCGACACATAAGAAGAAATATTTTTGTCTACATGTTGATTTTAGAGATACATCACCAATATTTTCATCATCGTGAGCAAGGCAAAAGCTTATGAATAAATTTTGAACATCTGTTATGTTAAAGCAAAAGAATTGAGACGTCCGCTAAGAAGAGAGAATCATAGTACCATCCGCCAAAGTAAACAGCCAAATAAAGCCTTCGTTATCATCGAATCTTTCTCATTCATTGCAGCTTTTATAAATATCTCTCCCCCTTCCTTCCCTCTCCCAACTTCATACCTCTCTTTTCACCTTCATTTTCAATCATTTAAACATAGGCCCGCATTAATCACATTTCCGACATGTCGTCCTTCGCTTCGTCTCCTCTTCCCACGATGCTTGCGTGCAGCTCCTCGACAAGAAATAGGACTATTGCTTTGCATTTGCACAACAGTCTTTCTGCCAAAGTGAGTTGCCACTCACGTTGTTACGAATTTTGATTGTTTTCTTGTCTTAGCTAGTTGAGTTATGATCGGGTTGATATAAATTTTGATTGTTGATTTGTAGCGGAGAAAAAAATGAAAATTTGTGTGTTAAATTGGGCTAATTTTGTAAGGTTGAAATTGTGCAGGATGGTACTTTGTTTTGTGGGCAGAGGGTGTTTCCCAACAGCCAAATGACAAAGGCTCCAAAAGGACTATCCCCACTTCCTAGCTACTTCAAATCAAAGATTTCTTGCTCCCTTGTACCTTCCTTAAACTCAACTTTATTTTTTTATGCTGAATTATACGCGCATGCACATATACATGTACTGTTTTATAATGATTGTATTTTAAAACATTTACTTTAATACCATACTTTGTAAATTAGAGTGTGTTTGGTTGATGACTATAAACAAAATTTTAAAATCAAGAGATTTAATGCAAAACAAGAGTTGTTCTCTTATGCCTTTTTTTTCTTCCTTTTATTGTGTTTGATAACAAATTTAGAATTTGAAAATACTAAAAATATGTATAGGATACTTTCAAATTCTTTACTTGTTGGGTCTTTGTAATACAATCCATATATTTATTTTATAAATAAATCAACCAAACAATATTTATTTGATTTAATGAAGCTAAAAACAAAAGAATTGAACCCAGATTAAAATTCACTGAACAAGTCTTTTTCAAAAATCAGTCGACTAGAGCCAAACTTAATTGATCAAAACATTAATAACATTTTAGGTTTGAAACCCTACTCCATATATCAAACTTTAAAAAAATAGTTTCCAAATTCCACATATTAAAAATTCCAAAAGTTTTTTCTTATTTGGACAAAATAAAAAAATCAAATATATTTCATAAAGATTTAAAAAAAAACAAAAAAAAAAATCAGTAAATGAACTTTGTTTCTAAAAAATGGAAAATAAAAGAAATAGGAGAATGGACCACAAGCAAAAGTAACCAATACTCCTCCCTCATTGATGAGATATAAAGTTGCGTATTTATTGTTGCCATAATTATTGGACACATAATAGAAAAGAAAAGGAAAAGGAAAATACTTGAGTGCAGCTTGAGCTGCACCCAAGTATTGTGCAACCCACTTTACAACTACATTTTTTTTTAAGAAAAAAAAAACTATTTTTTTTTTTTATTGTAAAGTGGGAACACTTGACTGCACCCAAGTTGTGCTCAAAAGAAAAAGACTTCAATTTCATTGGCAAAAAAGGAAGATGAATTTGGTAGTAAAATTTTAAACAAGAAAAAATAAATGGGAGACAGCTAAAAGATGGAAAAATAGTTGAATTTAATTAAAAGTGAAAATTGAGATTGATGTGTTGTAAAAATGTGCAGGCACAACCAGAGACTCTGCAAGTTGTTCAAGAAATAATCGCTAAGCAACTCTCTCTGGAACAAAGCACAGTGATCCCTCAAACAAAATTTTCTGAATTGGGAGCTGATTCTCTAGACACAGTGAGAGAACTCAAAAATTTAAACCAACAGCACACAATGACAACCTAAGTAAAACTACAATTCATAACTAACATTAAAGGAACACTCACAGGTTGAGATCATGATGGCTTTGGAAGAGAAGTTCGGAGTGTCCATCGGAGAAGGCGGGGCTGAGGGGATCTCGACTGTCCAAGACGCTGCTGATCTGATTGAGAAAGTCAAGGCATCGTCTGCAAGTTAAACCAAACTGCAACATATCCATTCATGCCTTCAAATCCCAATAATTTTGCTTTTGAGTTTGTTATGTTTTGTTCATCTGTAATTCAAGTGAGTTGTTTGTGGTTCAAAACTGATTCAAAGTCACTTGTGAACCAAAGAAAGAAGAGTTGCAATCCAACTGAAATAATACTATATATTATATATACACATAATTCACAAGTTTATTGTTACAAATTATTAAGAACCATCAGAAAACAAAGAAATCCATCCTTCTTCTCTGGGCAGAATATTTAATGCCAAGGGGTGGATTGAACAACTGTAGCCGGTTGGCATTATATACATAAATACATACATACATACATACATATATATATATATATACATATATAAATACACACAGATACATACATTTATATTTTATATACAGTAATTTGGCTGCTTCCCCATTAATGATCGAAGCCATAAGACAGTGTTAATTGAGATCCTGCAACATATGCAAAGGCTAAACATTAATCTTATATGTACCGTCTCCATAATAATTCACAAAAATAGAGCACTTTTGATATATCTACCAACAGACTTGACTCTACAATTCCATTTGAAATCTACAGGATCTCAAAGAAACAGAGATCTTTTCTTTTAAGATAGATACAGATTTTATTATTTATATTCCTTACATAAGACTAGAAGGAAGGAATTCATAAATCATCCTAAAGACTAATTACATTTTCATCTAAACCATTTTGCGAATATTTTTCCTTTCATTAGATTATGAACTAATATGTTTGATATTGTATGATTCAAACGAAATGAACGTTATGGAGCATATTTTAAAGAGGAATCTATCGATTGAAATCTTATCTTTTAAGTCTTTTTTTTATCAAGATGAAGAAATGATGCATGCAAATCCGCGTACAGCAGGTAATGCAAATTGTTTGCATGTGAACGAGCGGTCAATGAATAAAGAAACTAAAAGTTTAATTCATTACTTCTAACCGTCTTGTTCCAATGATTCAGCCGACGATTTTCTCCATGGACATCTCTTCAGATCACCTTCAGGCGTCCCCGCTGCACGTAGTAAAAGAAAAAAAAAATTAGACATATTACGAACTAGTCCAATGCTTGAGAATTAATTTCATTCCACCGATAAGGTTACTTCTTCAATTTTCCGGGAAATACACAATCTGAGCAGGTGGTTTCCGTGTGCAATATATAAAAACCTCTGAATACATATATATCTAATTGCGAGTAAAAAAACTAAACACTGGATCCGATCAATCCAAACACAGAAAAACTCACGAGTAACAGGCGTCCGCGGAGAGGATATTCCAGCGAGCGAATCAATCATCCTTCTATTACGATCATCCGAGAAGTTCCTGGAATCCGAGTTATTCCTGATAATGGTGATGCTCCGAGTTACCGGAATGTTATCGGAAATCTTAACCGGAGGCGATTCCGAGGCCGAAAGTGAATAATATTTGCGAAGCTTTCCAAGGCCGGTCTCTGGCGTAGGGCCTGCAACCGTTTCGTCCCATAGCTTGTGAAGAAAAGTAGTCATGATTTCCTCTGCAGCAAGAAATCAAAACGCGAAACCAACCAAATATATAAAATACAATGTGCAGGATTTTGAGAATTTTGTTGATCGAAACTGTGAAAACAAATGGAACAGCAAACAATGGCGACGTTTACGGAAAGAGAGGTGGAAGACGAAGAAAATCAGAATCGAAAACGTGACGGAGAAGGATAAAGGATTTTCTAGGGTTCTTCCCTTTCAACCGTAAGAACATTTGGGGGGAAAAAAGGGAGGGAATGTTGGAAGAAGAATGAAGGTTCATCAGGCTCGGGCTATTATAGCTATGGTTTATTAGAAGCCTGGTTTTCAAAAGAGAGGTCTTAATTTCTCATTTCCTTTTGGATTTTTCTCTTTTCAAATTGTTTTTTTTTTTCTTTTTCTTACTAAATATATATTTTAGTTCTTAATATTCAAGTGCTTTCCGGATTTAATTCTATCACTTAGGATAGCCATTTCGGGGGCGTTTGGCGCGCAGAGTTGAGTTGAGTTGGGCAGAGTTAGTTTGTCAGTGAGTTCAGAAGTCTGTGTTTGGGGTGCAGAGTTGAGTTGAGTTGAGTTAGAAAGTCTGTGTTTGGGGTGCAGAGTTGAGTTGAGTTGTCAGGGGTATCTGGTGCAATTTTTTGTAACCCAAAGTAGACTGATTTTTAGCTGGCTATTTTTGTTTCCTTTATTTTTATTTATTCAAATCATTCATCTAGAAACATATTTTTCCAACTTTCCAACACTTAATTCAGATGTCCATCTAAATATATATATATATATATATATCAACATTGATTTTTTTTTTAAAAAAAATCATTATTTATCTTTTTTTTTTAGAAATTGACTTCTTCCAAACTATAGGCAATGTAGAATTGTTTTATCTTTCTGCTATACATTGAACTTATTTCAATTTATAGAAATCAAATATTTGCATTACACATTGAATTTCTTTCAATTTATAGAAATCAAATGTTGTATTCTTTCTAACAACAAATAACAATTGATGAATGAAAAAAAGGCAATGTACCTGTTTTATTTTTCTTTAAACACAAATTGAACTCCTATCAAAATATAGAAATCTAAGGTTTCATTTTCTAAACACACATTGAACTTCTTTGAAACTTACAAATGAGGACCTTATTAGAATCTTTTTCAATTACTAAGAGGGTCTTCATTATGAGGGAGTTTTTTTTTAAAAAAAAAATATACATTGACCATTACATATTGTTTTGTTTTGTTTTGTTTTGTTTTTTTTTTGTTTGCAAAGAAACATTGTTCGTTTACATTTGTTTAAACACATGTACCAAATTGAACATCTTTGGAAAAGAGAATGCCAGTAGTTTACTTTTTCAAGATGACAAGAAAATGACAATATATTTTAACATTAGTGTCATGTAGGAGTAGAATATTCACAAAATATTGGTAGGACATCAAGGACCTATTTACATGATTCACAAAACATAATTATGGTTCACAAAATTTAAGTAATGGTCAACAATGGGTCAAGTTTGTAAGTTCGAAGAAAGATTGTTGGAGCAGATAGTCAAACCAACTAAGTACATGTGCATTTCATATTATTTTGAACCATGGGAATGTCGTCGGTCGCGGGAAATTATTGCCGAGGATAGTCGTTGGAGACGATACAGGAGGTGAACGCCGGTTGCTGAATATGGTCGCTAACGATTGCCATTGATCTTCGGAAAAAGTAGTCGGTAATGGCTGTCAGTTGTCGCATATGGCCGTCGATCATCAGAGAAGGTCGCCGGCGGTGGTCGTTAGTTGTCGAAGGTGGCTGCCGGTCGCTGGAGAAGGTCGTTGATGATCGCGGGAGGTGGTCATCGGTCGTCGGAGAAGGTCGCCGGTCGCCGGAGAAGGTCATCGGAGGTGGTCGTCGGTCACTGGAGAAGGTCGGAGAAGGTCGTCGGGGGTGGCCGTTGGTCACTGGAGAAGGTCGGAGAAGGTCGTCGGGGGTGGCCGTCGGTCGCCGGAGGTGGCCGAAGGTAGTCAGAGAAGGTCACCGACGGTGGCCGCCGGTTGCCGGAGGTGGCCACCGATCGTTGGAGAAGCGGTGATAAAATATGTTAATAGGATTACTGTACAAGTCGGTGGAGTTGAGTTTTTTTGTGGGGAGTTAATTTATCCATGGGCCAAACGATGAGTTGGGTTTAAAACCCAACTCAACTCAACTCAACTCAAGGAGCCAAACGCCCCCTTCGTGTTTAGTTTTTTGTTTTTGAAATTAATCTTATAAATACTAGAGTTTCTTTACTTTGTTTTCTACTTTTTATCTTGTTTCCAAAAATCATGCCAAATTTTGAAAACTGAAAAAGAAAATAGTTTTCAAAAACTTATTTTTGTTTTTTGGAATTTGATTTAGAATTTGAATATTTTTCTAAAGAAAGATGAAATTTATTGTAGAGATATGATGAGAAAATAAGAACAATTAAAAAACCAAAAACCAAATGGTTAGCCATATTTTTTTTCTTAGAATTTGTCATATTTTAACATACTATTCAAAAGACACGTGCAATGCACGTGGTAACTAATTATTTTAATTGAAAGTAAAAAAAAAAAAAAAAAAAAAGAAAGAAAGAAAGAGTGTAAAAAATAATATATATCCTTGGTTTAAGTTAATTTAGAATGAATATGAAATATGTTTCACATGGTTTAAAATCTTCGGAACGTGATTTTATAAGGTGAAATTTAAATTTTGAATGAATATACTTTTTGTAGAGTTTAAATAGTAAATATTTGACATGAAATTAAAAGGTAATAAACATATAAAAATGATAAAGAACACATGAATGATTAAAATTCAAATGCATAATAAGATAGTTTATTACCTTATGGATATATTTTTTGTGTGTTCTTTGGAAAGATTGATTTCTGGAGAAAAATAAAGAAAGAAATATTTAATAAAATGAACCTTGACTATACCAGAATTCCTTTATAAACAACATTCTAGGCACACCTCTACTATTAGATTGTGATATTTTACAATTACTTTTTGGATCGTATCTATAGCCAAATGAATGCGCTGATTGAATGTGTAACCACCTCCACTTGAATAGTTGTGTCATGCCTACATAAATTACAACTATTTGACTCTTCTCTCAAGGGACACTTCAACTCAAAGAGTCGCATTCTATCAGCAAAGATTAAAGGACAAAGTATGAATTTATTAAAATTGTAAGGGGAAAAGAGGGAAACAAAGATTCATCTCCATAGCCATGTGAAATAAAAAAGTAATGAAAGATCAAAATGATTAAAAAAAACACATGGATGATTAAAATTAAAATACATATAATGTAAGTGAAATAAAAATTGTCAATTGAAAGTGATAAAGAAGTGTCATAATAAAATAGTTTATTACTTCATAATTAATTCTTTGGTGTTTTTCAAAGACATTGATTTCGGGGGAAACAGAAAGAAAGAAAGAAGTATTTAAGAACGTGAATCTTGATTATAGGAGAATCACTTTGTAAACATCATTTTAGGCACATCTCTTTACTGCTAGATTGTGATGTTTTACATTTGAGGTTTGGATTGCACCCATACACGAATAAATGTGCAATTCGATGAGTAACGACCTCCACCCAACACAATCATGTCCCCCCAATATAAATTCCAACTATTTGACCATTCTATCAACGAAAACCTCAACTCGAAGAGTTGGGTCTTGGATAGATTGAAGGCAAATAGGAATTTATCACAATTGTAAGGGCAATAGAGGTCAACGAAGATTCTTCTCCATAGCCTCATAATATGAAAAAAGTATTGAAAGAGATACAAATGATAAATAATACATGGATGATTAAAATTAAAATGCATCTAATATCATTAAAATAAATGTTGTCAATTGAAATTGTTAAAGAAGTGACATAATATAGCTTATCACCTCATGGATAATTCTTTAATTTTTCTTCGAAGAGATTGGTTTTTGGAGAAAAAGAAAAAAATAAAAAAGAATATTTAATAAATTGGACATTGATTATGGAAGATCTATATATAAACAACATTTTAGGCATATATACACGGTTAGATCATGATGTTTCATAAATTCATGGTTTGGATTACACACACATACGCGAATGGATGCGTCGATTCATTGCATAACCACCTCCATTTGAACAGTCGTGTCCCACTAGCATAAATTGCAACTATTCGACACTTTTCTCAACGGACACATCAACTCGAAGAGTCGTGTCCCAAAGATAGAGGGCAAAATAGGAATTTATTAAAATTGTAAGGGCAAAAGAGAGAGGCAAAGATTCTCCTCCATAGCCCCATTTATATATATTATAGATTTGTTCTAACTAGTTAAAATATATACTATCGACAAAAGGCCATGTTTGAATTCTCTACTCTCAAGTGTTGTTGAACCAAGAAAAACTATAAGAAATTAGGCATTTTAAAGATAAATCTTTTAATTCATCTTCCAATTTTCTAAAAAGTTTGTTTTTTTTAAACTCTCTCTTAGGTTGTTTGATTTTTCTTGCCAAGAAAGTATTATGATGTCTAAATTTATCATCAGCTACATTTGGTGGTCACTAACAAAATAAATAAATAAATATATATATATATATATAATTGCCAACATGGGCATAGCTCAACTTGGTTAAAGCATCATCGACCAAGAGGTCGGAGGTTCAAATCTCTCATCTCCACGTGTTGTTTAACTCAAGAAAAAATATTAAGACATTATATCTTCAAATAGAGGGTCAAAGATTCGAAGCCTTAACCCACAAAAAAAGAAAATAAAGGTATGGTGAAATATCGACTTGAACCTTCCATTTTAGAAAAGGTAGTATTTGTCCTATTTACTGAGTTATATTATAAAATTAAACGGTCTTTACGAGATCATTTAACTCATCCATCGACAAATAAATGATTGTAACACAAAAAATAATTATTGAAGATATAGATAAGGAAGGTCCTACTAATATAATTTTCCATGTGAATTAGATAATAAGGTTAGTACATGAGTCCATTCAAAAGCATTGCCTAATTATTTGAATCATTTTAGTTGATGGAATCTAAAGAAC
Source organism: Trichosanthes truncata (assembly GCA_033996785.1). Lineage (NCBI taxonomy): Eukaryota > Viridiplantae > Streptophyta > Magnoliopsida > Cucurbitales > Cucurbitaceae > Trichosanthes > Trichosanthes truncata. The sequence continues at coordinate 58,517,174 of MU867259.1, forward strand.
AAACTAAAAAGAAAATGCATCCAACTAACTACTATTTACATCAAAATGATTATGATGTCAAAATTATTGAGAGTACAAACATAATCTCACATCGATTAAAGTTAAAGAAGATTTCTAATATACAAATAATGATAACAACTTTATCAATTAGTATAAAATTTTATGTGTCAACTTTAATATAGCTCAACTGATTAAGATATTTGTAAATTATATTGTTCATAAATTTGAATTCTCACTTTTTTTTTTTTAAATTGTAGTAGTTTTTTAGAAAATAAATATTTTTAGATAGAAATTAAAAGAAAAACTATACAAATAATTCAAAATGGATAACATAGAATTATGGAAATTTTCGTTATTTTAAAAAGAGTTATTAGAATTTTTTGTCGCCCTACCAAACGACTTTGAATTAGTAGATAAAAGGGATGAAGGGACGACTCACCCGCCAACAAAACTACCAAATTTTATCAACCATTATTAATAAAAGGCACGTTTTATTTTAAAATAATGTCTTCATGAATTCCACTTCTGGATTGAAGATACCAAAAAACATGACACAAACTTTATTTAATTCATTAATTAACACCAACTTTTATGTCTAATGATCAAAGCTTTTTAGAGTCCTTTAAACTTTGAAGATTCGTCTAATTTGTGTTGTTCATATTTTATATGTACAATGTAAGAATCAATGTATAAGATTAGTTAAAATAATTTTATTGATTTAACGTTTGTGATGGTAAATATATTTGTGATGAATAAACTCACATATCAAATATAAACTCCATCACATAAGCAAGCCTATGAATCTTAAATTATCATCCCAAGTGCTCATTAAGTTGTTTTAGGGAAAGAAGGTTGGAGTTTGAATACTGTGGGAAATCCAGCATCTTGGACTTGAATTGGAATTTTAGGCTTTGAAAATCAAGATCCTCACTACTGTTTGCTCTAACCCATAAGTCCAACCCAAAATTTAATTTATTAGGCCCAAAAAACATTGGAGTTTGCAAGAAAGGCCCATGATGGCCATGTAGTGGATAGCTTTTGGTAAATTTGTGATATTTCTATTGAAGTTTTTTTTTTTTTTTTTTTTGGGGGGGGGGGGGGGGGGGGGGGAGTTTGCAATAATAATCAGTTTCTCTTTGTTATTAATGTATAAATGATTCGTATTAACATAAAATAAGAAACATCATGCTAATCTGAGTATACCTCAACTGGTTATGCCAACTCGGCATAGGTTGCTTGACCAAGAAGTTAGAGGTTCATATCTCCACACTCCATGTTGAACTAAAAAAAATGAGAAATCTCATAAACCCATTTCATGTAAATAAGTAATCTATCATCAATAATTACTTAATGATTTTATTTCAAACTAAAAAATTACTGAAAGATTTGTCAACCTAAGCATAACTCAATTGGTTAAAGTACATACTTTCGATTAAGAGGTTAGAGGTTCAAATCTTCTATCCTATATGTTGTTAAACTCAAACAAAATTACTGAATGATTTACCAGACAGTAGTAATTAATAACTCATTATTTTAAAAAATAATAGGAGACTTGCTTTGTAAATCCATTGATATATATATAAGCAACCTATTGATGATTTTTATTTCTTTACAAAAGGGGCAAGATTGAATGGTAACAAACCTACAATGAGATAAAGCCGAGAAGAAAAGCATTGAGACAAATTACTTTTGAGTCGATGGATCTCAAACTTTATTCATTGCATTTTTTCTTGCAAGTGTTGGTTTGGAATTTTTTTATTAAATAATGATAAATAATATATAAAATCATCGTAATTACCCTTTAAAAAATTAATGATTTCTATGATCATCTTTGAAAGTTGGTTGGAAAAAAAATCATTTTACTGCTATATTTAGCTCAACTCACTAAATCGATTTTAACTTTAAATTTCTATGTCAAAGTAAGCATAGCTCAATAATAATTTATATATATTCATTCCCTTGAAATCGGAGGTTCTACTCCATATTTATCATACTAAAAAAATTAACTTCAAAATTTTATTGAATTAAACTATAAATTTAGATAAGTGGTAGATTTAATATTTTCTATTACACAAGTTTTATTTTTTACGAGTTATGAGTATTTGTATGACTGTTTAATACCAATTTTAGTAAATTGTCTAGATTTACGATTAGTGTGAAATTGGAAGAATGAGGTTAAAAAAAAAAAAAAAACTGACATGTATAAAATTGAATATGCATGCAAGTTGTTGAACATGATTTTGTCCAAGTTTTAGCTTTCCAAAGGCTTTTTTCTCATGCACTTTTCTTTCTTCCTCTTCTCAACTTGTCCACTTTAAAAGGAAGCATTTTCTTTTGTCCCCCAACTTGTCAGTATCCTCAACACTAAATTGAAAAATGTTCTCCCACTTGACCCATTTGCTCTTAAATATATAATTGGTTAAATTTGCCAATTTTGTACATCTTTTAGGATCAAAGTATCTTATTTGTTCTAAATCAACCTTTTTGTATACAGGTCATTGTTTATATGAGTGGAAGTTGAAATTGAGGGGACAAATTTATTAAAATGAATTGGAATGAATATGTTCTAGTCAAAGTGGATTTAGTCCATGGTAGTCCATTTTTTTATTCGTCGATTTGATGCGCTTTCTATCATTTCATTGTTTATCTTAGTGGAAGTTCAAATTGAGAGAACAAAATTACTAAAACCGATTGGAACGAACATGTGTTATCTTAATCAACTTTTGGCACATATCTCTACAATGGTATGATATTGTCCACTTTGGGCATAAGTCTTCATGACTTTGCTTTTGGTTCACCCAAAATGTCTTATACCAATGGAGATAGTGTCCCTCACTTATAAACTCATGATTTTTTCCTTATATAGTCGAGGGACTTTGGTCGCACTCCCAACAATATAGATATATATATATTAATGTAATACAAAATATTTAATTTTGAAATTAGATTATATATTATTTTAGTTAATAGATTATATAAAAAGTTACATAATAATATTAGGAGTCGGAGAATCTTCTTGCAGCGCAAGTCACAAGTGCGAGTCTCCAAGTTGCCCAGAAGACGAGTTCATCGATGGTGACGAAACTCCATCATCGTTATGCGAAGACTACACGACGACCCCTAATTAAAATGCCTAAGTGGGGCCCACAAATTTATATGCGGAATTTGTTTTCTTTTTCATAATAACCTTCTAGAGTATGTAGAGATGTCTACGGAGTGGGGCGGAGCCAGGGAATGGGTTCCCTATCCTCGGCCTCGCCCCTCATTTTATTTTTCGTCTCTGCAAAATTTTTCATTTAATTTCGTAGGGGTCGGGGCGGAGATTCCCAACGGTAAATTCGTTGGATCGGTTCTCCACGAGAAATTTTTCTTCGTTCTTTTTTTTTTCTTTTTTTTTATTTGTTTTCAACCATAATAGAAATTCTTTCTAAATTAATAATTTTTAATTAAAGAAAATGTTATAAAATTTACTGATAAAAACAATAATATACCATAAGTACAAATATTATAATGTCGAAACAACTTAATTTCTAAAAATTCAAATTTCAATATTACAACATGGTCTTTAATTTTTTTTTTAATAAAAAAATAGTCTTTAACTAATTCCTACTATATATTTTTTAACTTTTCTATTATAGGTAATAATATATATATATAAACTAATCGGGGCGTGGAGGGGTCGGAGACGGGGAATATATTTTCTGTACCTGTCTCCGTTTAGCCAACGGGGAGAAAAGTCTCCCCACTCCTTTCCCCATTCCCTGTGTAATCAAAGATTTCCCGCGGGTTAAATGGACATCTCTAAGAGTATGGCACTAACAAATAAAAAACATTACATAAATGTGAGGTTGGTCATTTCCAACCTACTATCGATATCGACATTACTGATATTTTAATCGTAGAGTTTGTTCAAATGGTGAAAAGTATTGGGTTTGTCTAACAAACTTTAATCAATTATACATATAGCGAAATAGACGTCTTGTAAAAAAATTAAATAAAACTACTTTTGAGTTTAAAAAGTTATCAAGAAATTTAAAACAACCAATTCAACCATAAAAGATACATAAACCCATCTATGAATTAAATCTGATAAGGAAATTAAACATTAATGCACAATATATATTATCATGAGTACAACTTAATAAATTAACTTATATATCATCAGCTAAAAGGTCATAGGTTTAAATCTTCTCCTACAGGTCATTGAACTAAAAAAATGCATAAATACTCCTAGTCACTAGTATTTGGTGAATCTTTTTTTTTCTTCTTTCTTTCAAGGAAGAAGTTCAAGTAATCATTAATTTGAACATTATTCACTGAACTAAAACATGATATTAACGTAAATATAACTCAATGGTTAATGCCTCGCTTGATAACCAACCATTGGATTTTTTGTTTTTGATTTTTGAAAATTAAGCCTATAAATACTACTTTCACCTATGGTTTTCCATGTTTTCTTATCTACTTTATGGATATTTTTTCAAAACCAAGCCAAGTTGTGAAAACTAAAAAGTGTGGTTTTCAAAAACTTATTTTTGTTTTTGAAATTTGGATAAGAATTCAAGTGTTTTCTTAAGAAATATAGAAACTATTATAAAGAAGATGAAAGTTATTGTAGATAAATTGTGAGAAAACAAGCACAATTTTCAAAAACTAAAAATTAAAAATTAAATGGTTATCAAACGAGACCTAAGTTATTTATTTACTTCATTAAAGTCATACATTAAATCATCACTTCTACGTATAAAAGAAATAAAGTAAAACATTGTAGCTATAACTTTTTGAATAATTAGAAGTTTCAACTTAAAACTATTAAAAAAAACCATCAAAATATAGTTCAACTGTTAAGGTATATACCATGGACTATAATGTCAAAATTTTGAAATTCCATTGTTAAATTAATATATATTTGAAACAAATTTAGTGGAAGAATTGAACCTCTAACTTTAAAATCATAGTACAAACTTAATGTTAGTTGAGCTATCACGTTAAATTTAAATGATAAACAATGTAAGTTGAGAGTTTAATTTAATAAATCCACTTTAAATTAAGTTAATCATAATGGCATGGGAAGTTGCACGGACCGAGGGCCCTACTGAGTTTCAAACTCAAAAGTGGTGTGGGCCAATCCAGCTTTCGCTGCCCTGATCCATTGTCGAGCAGACGAATAAGGCTTTTCATTTTTATTTTTTGAAATTTAATAATGTGGGGCCCATGCTCACGTGCTGCTGGGCTCCACATTCCATATTTACCCCTACACCATTTCAAAACCACAAACCTGCCACACGTGGCTAATTTACGTCTTGACAGTTGACGTGTGTATAATGTGATAAAAATAAAAACAATATATTATTGGATAATCCATCAAATGATGTCACTGTTGAGAAAAAAAAAAAAAAGAATCATTATCTGAATTGACAGCGAACGGAAATTTATTCCAGTTTATTCAACTGTTTCTTTAATCATTAAATTTCAAAAACCAACTTTTTTTTTTCATTCATCAAACATCAAAGAACTGTTTGAAAGTGAATTATAATAATTTATTGGTTATAACAAGTAAAATTATATAATATATGCAGTTATTTAGAACGTTGAATGAATTATAATAGTTTGAAATATAATAATCAGTGAAATTATATAAAATATGTTTTAGAATGCATAGCTATTTAGTAGTATTATAACCTACGTCCTAAACAACCCTTAAAAATTTAAATGTCATCACCAAACAAATTTGTTTTAAAATTCATTTCCAACAAAAAGATGTTTGTTGTATTTTTTAAAATGGTTAATTTATAAATCAATCTATGAATTTTCAAGTTTGTATTTATTTAGTCCATGACAAAATTGACTTCATGCACAAATAAATCCTTTAACACATGCCAAAAAAAGAAAAAATCTAATTTTTGTGTGGTGTTAATTAGTGATGGGACAAAATTCAATTAGGAAAAAAAAAAAGAAAAGAGAAACAGTTCAAGGTAAGAGACTCGTGTGAGAATTTCATTCATTACAAGGAACTTAGATGGAAAAAAAAAAGAAGCCAAACTCCAAAACTTAAGAGACTGGCGAAGCTAATAATAATAATAATAATAATTTATAAACCTAAACAGTAAATATCATAAGTAAATTATCTTCATATCTTTGCTTTGCCCATGTTGTTGCTTTTCACTTCAGCAATGGCAGCTTCCATTAGATTTACCATCTGCCCCATTTCGCAGAAAATTCTGGACGACAATCCCAATCCCGCCCCCATTGTCGTTCATTTGATGTCCGACATGTCGTCCCTCCATAAATCCCTCTGTTTTTCTGCCTTTGCCTTTCTTCTTCTTCTACCGTTTCCTCCGCCAATTCCTGCTCTTGCTCCCTTCTCCTCCTCCTCCTCCTCCTCCTCCTCCTCCTCCTTTGCATTTTCCTCCTCTCTAAATTATCCAAAAAAATCACAACATTAGTGTCAAAATCACCCGTTTTTAACACAAGAGTAAGATAAAAGTGAAGATATAATTAGACTAACTAATTATATATTTAAGTCCTTTGGATATTCTCTAAATTTAGTCCCTATTATTTAAAAAGTTTTTAATTTAATCCATTGTGTATTACTAATTTTTATTGTAGTCCCTTACTATGGGTGAATATTAAAATTAGTTGATACAAAATTACTTAGAGAAAAAAAATTGATCGAAAAGAAGAAAACTTAAAATTTAGAAGAGGAATTAAGAAATTTTCTCTAAAGTCTAGCATTCCGTCAATTCACTAAGAACTATGCCAAATCAATTTATTATCGGTCAATTTTAATATTTTGACAACAATATTAAGATATAAAAGACCCGATTGAAACTTTTCAAAGGGGGTGAATTATAAAAATAAAATAATAATAATAATAAAGGTCAAACATTAAAAATTAAAACAAATATCTAGGCGTATAATAATAATAATCCAGTGCACTAACCCCCATGGAGAAGCCCTGCATATGAGCGTCAAATTTGTACGATTCTGATGATGAGTTCATGTTGTTCATCTCCGACGAATTTCGCTTGTTGCTCGAACTCGAACATTCCGAGTACGAGGATGACGATGAAGACGAGAAATAATTTGTCGGTGAGCTCGCTCCGAATCCATCCACGTCGTCGTTGAACATTTCTTGGAACAATTCCTGCAATTTCTCGAAGCTTTCTTCTCCGTTTTCCTGTCGTATTAATATTCGTTCGTTAACCCCAAAAAAAAAAAAAGATTGTAATTCTCATCGGATTCGTCGAGTCGACAGGACCCGGAATGTGGAGAACCGGATACTCTGTACTCGAGTGCAGAGAATCCGAAAAAAAAAAAAGGAAAACCAAAAACAAAAACAAAGCAAAAGTGGGCCCCGTGAGGATCTCTGTACAGAAATTGGTTTCAGAGCATAAGAATTAAGAACTTTTTTTGTGTAGGGCCCGCTTTGGGATTTCCTAGGATTTCAAGACGAGATTGATGACACGACACCCTGGTGGCTCAACAATCTGGGCCGATTTTATTGGACCATCGGCCCATTTCCCATTCTCTCTCTCATGCGTCACTCCCTCGGCCCCACCTTATCATAAGTTTTTTTTTTAAACACCTAATCATAATTTTGATATGTATATATATTTTTGAAGCGTATTAATTTTGATATTTAAACTTTGTAAATGTACAGTATCTTAATCATTTGAATACGAGTGTAAAAAAGAGATTTCCCCCCTTTTTTTAATAAATAAAGAACCCTCATATTTTTAAAAGGTAAGAAAGTAAGTACCTTTTTTTTCTTCAGAAATGTCTTTCTGATCACCATTTAAATAGTTGACAAATGCTTACTTTTTGAAAAAAGAAAAACGTTTTTTTTTCTCCCTTAGAGCCTCTCTCTATCAAATCTATCAACAATTTAATTTAATAATGGGTACTAGGGCTTAATTAAGACATATATTTCTTAATTAAAGAATGTGTGGGAGTGAATATTCAAACTTTTGACATTTTTTCTCAATTACATCTACAACGAATGACTATAATAAAGCAAAAAAAAAAAAAAACCATATTTAAAAAATAGAGAGAGAAGGGACTTACATTAGGCTTAGTTTGGTCCATCATGGCAACCATTTCGCTCAAGAAGTCTCCCATTCCCTGCAAATGAAGTGAACCAAACAGAGCCTTAACATTTGGGGGTGACCCCACCAATTCCCTGACCAAAATTCCATGGGGGATGCCAAAACCAAACAACAGTTCATAGTTTCCACTCCACAATTTTTCCTCACCCAATTTCATTTGAAACTTCCAACCAAAATAAAAAATAAAAAAAAAACAAAAAAAAAAAACCCCGAAGGAGCACCGTAGGTACGATGTGGAGAAGCTTACGTTATCATCGTCCTCATCGCTGTCATAAGCTCCAACGTCGTACAACAGCCGTTTGTTCGCGTCCGATAAAACTACGCCCCATGATAGCACAGTAAAAAACCAAACCGACGCCTCGTAATAAGGGAAAAGGAAAAGGCCCAAATCTTCCGCAAATAAATACTATTAATTATTGCATTTAAATATTATTTTTCTCTCCTTGGATTTAGTATTCATTTTCGATTATCGTTCTACCTTTTATTCTTTTATTCATTTTGATCCGTATATTTTCAAAATATTTATTTTCATCTTACTATTTTAACTTTTTTTTTTTTAATTAAAGAGATGATGATTCATATCTTTTAACTTTCTAACTAGTGGAGCTTTTTTCAAAATTGCAACTATATTTATTTTCATCTTACTATTTTAACCCTTTTTAAAAAAAAAAAATTTAAGAGATGGATGATTCATATTTCTAACTTTCTAATTAGTTGAGATATTTTCAAGTTAATAACTATATTAATTGCAAACTTTTAAAAACAAATTCTATGCCCAAAGGTATTTTTGAGGTCAATTTGAGAATAATTCAACTACTAAAAATATAGTTAAAAATTTGAATTTTCTCACTCCACATGAACTTCAAAATAAAAAGACTCTTATATAAAATTTATTATTATATTTTAATAAAACTATTGAGTGTAGTGTAGTGATGAAATTATGGTACAAATTTCTAAATAAGAAATTAAAGAGACAAAACAATAACCTTTTAATGTACTTAGAGCAAAAACAAACATTTGAGGAGTTGAAAGAATAAGCACCAGAATAAATAAAAAGCCGAAATACCAAGGGTAAAATATTATTTAGACCTTATTATTATAATACTTGGAATTGGTAAATTACTAAGTTCTTCAAGAGATTAAATATGAAAAAAAAAAACAATGAAATTACCAGAATAGGCTTGCTGAATCGCTTGGAATTTCTTCTTAGCTTCTTCGACGAACTTGGAATTTCCCGAAGCCGAACACCGATCTGGATGCCATCTCTATCACAAAATCAACAGGAAAATTGTTTTAGAAAAAAACAATTCCACAATTTCAACCAAAAAGATAAATAACAGAGATCAAAGAATGAGAGCGCTAATTTAATTACCAGGGCCAGTTTCTTATACGCATTCTTAAGCTCCGCTTCAGTGCATTCTTTCTTCAACCCCAAAACGGCATACAGATCGTCGTTTTTCTCTTTCTCACCAGCCATTTGATTTTCTTCAAACACAGAGGCAAATAAGATTTTGATTTTTCTTGTCGACGAATTTACAGAAACCAAAACTTGTAAAACGACGAATCGGAACGATCGTCACTGTTGATAAACGAGAACGACATGTCGAAGAAGATGAAGCCTTTAGGGATTTGGGGATTGGGAGAAAGAAGGGCGATCCAAGGGGCGTCGTCTCTGTTTGGTTTACAGGCTCAAGAACACTCCAGAACCATGGCCCTTTTATAGTTTTTTAATTTTTTTTTTAAAAATATTTTTGGGAAATTGTCTTATATTGGAGCTTAGAGGGTGGGGGATAGGGTGGAGATGTACGGCTGAGATTGAATCTGAGACAGATATTTTTTTCAATTTAATGTCTCCAGAAACTTCTGTTTTTACTGTGAAAAAGGTCACGTCTTTTTTATTGTTTTTTAATTTAAGGCTGAGACCCAGTTGTGAAAGTGATGGATGATGTAAGGAAGCCCGTGTAGGGCCCGCTTGCAATTTGCCTCAGGGTTTGCGTTAATTCGACTTGATACTTTACCGAACAAGATACGGAACCTATCCATTTATATTTCATATAACTTTATTGGTTAAAAAATATTTGGTGGCTCAATCTCGACGTAGTTGGATAGATAAAAAATTAATTATCATCTCAAATATCGATAGTTTGAGATCGTTGTAATTATTAATATTATTGTTTGTCAATACTACCACTGCAATTATTTAACTAAAAAAAAATACCTTGGATAAAAATTAAGTTTTTTTAAAAAAAAAAAAAACTTTATGCATAACCAATCTTAACTTTAAAAAATTAAGTTTTTTTTTTTTCAATTTTAAAAGCTATACAATCTTATCACCAAGAAAATCATTATTAGTCGTGATGTAATCTTTGATGAAAAAATAACCTGGGCATGGAACGAGAACAATATTTAGCAACAAATTCCAGCAAATTTTGATGGTGATGAAGAGAAAATTGAGCAACAGCCTATGGAGACAGTTCAACAGCCAACAACAATTACTCAAAGTCCACCTGCAGTTTTAGCACCAACTGAACAAAGGCCTCAACGCCAAAGAAAAAAACCTGCATGGATGATTGATTATGAGGTACCTGATTCTGACAATTCTGAAGAAGACCCACTCAGTTATTTTGCTTTATTTTCAGATTGTGACCCAGTTGCTTATGAAAAAGCTGCTAAATAGCCAGAGTGGCGAAAGGCGATGGATACAGAAATTACAGCTATTGAAAGAAATAATACTTGGGAGTCGACAGAGCTTCCAAAAGGTCAAAAGACTATTGGTGTAAAATGGGTGTACAAGACGAAGTTGAACGAAAAAGGTGAAGTTGACAAGTATAAGGCACGCTTAGTGGTTAAAGGCTATAAGCAAGAGTTTGGTGTGGACTACAAAGAAGTTTTTGCTCCAGTAGCGAGGCATGATACAATTAGATTGGTGATCTCACTAGCTGCTCAAAACTCATGGCCTATCTTCCAGTTGGATGTGAAATCAGCATTCTTACATGGAGACCTGGAGGAACGGGTATTTATCGATCAACCTCCTGGTTATGTTAAGATTGGAAATGAGCATAAAGTATATAAATTAAAAAAGGCTCTTTATGGACTAAAACAAGCTCCACGGGCTTGGTATAGTCGTATTGAAACTTATTTTTTTAGGGAAGGTTTTCATAAATGTCCATATGAGCATACACTTTTTATTAAATTTGAAGATGGAGGTAAAATGCTCATTGTTTGCTTATATGTGGATGATCTGATTTATACTGGAAATGATAGTGCCATGTTTGAAAAATTTAAGCAATCTATGATGCTTGAATTTGAAATGATTGATCTTGGACTAATGCACTATTTTCTTGGCATAAAAGTGGTGCAAACTGATGATGGTATTTTTTTATCTCAAAAGAAATACGTCCAAGAAATTTTAGACAGATTTCAAATGAAGAATTGCAATTCGGTGGGTACACCAATTGAAGTTGGTTTAAAGCTTATCAAAGATCCCGATGGAAGGAAGGTTGATAGTACTATGTATAAGCAAATGGTTGGAAGCTTGATGTATTTGACAGCCACAAGGCCAGATATAATGCATGCAGTAAGTCTCATTAGCAGGTACATGGAATGTCCAAGGGAGATGCATCTTCTTGCTGTAAAGAGAATTTTTCGATACTTGCAAGGTACAACTAATTTTGGGTTGTTCTACCAGAAGGGTGAAAAAGCAGATTTAGTTGGCTTTACTGATAGTGACTATGTTGGAGATTTGGATGATAGACGAAGCACATCTGGATATGTTTTTATGATGGGCATGGGAGCTGTTTCATGGTCTTCAAAGAAGCAAGCAATTGTCACTTTATCAACAACTGAAGCAGAGTTCGTAGCTGCAACAGTATGTGCTACTCAAGCTATTTGGTTGAGGAAAATTCTTGAAGACATTCATTGCAAGCAAGAGAGGGCTACTACAATTTATTGTGACAGCAGTTCAGCTATAAAGCTCTCTAAAAATCCTGTTCTACATGGAAGAAGTAAGTACATAGATGTGAAGTTTCATTTCTTAAGGGATCTCACAAAGAAAGGAGTCATTGATCTCATTCATTGCAAAAGTGAAGAACAAATTGCTGATATATTTACAAAGCCTCTCAAATTGCCTACATTTCAGAATCTTAAGGAGCATGCTTGGTGTATGTGCTGTGGAAGAACAAGTTTGAGGAAGGTTATTAAACTGAGTGTTTACAAACATATCAGTTTAAGAGAGGGAATGTTGAAAATATATTAATTATTTATTATTGTTTTTTATGTGGCTGACCAAGTTTTTAGTAGTGTAGGTGTGTAACAGTTTGGGTAGTGGACAAGTGGGTTTGTTAATGATCCTATTTCTTAGGATTGGACAAGTGGGTTTGTTAATGGTGCTATTTTTAGGATTTATCTCTGTTGGGTAATAGCTCTATATAAAGAGCAGATTCGTACTTTGGGGTGTGGAACGAAATAAAAGTTGTTTATCAATTGCTGTCTCCTTCTTCTTATTATATATAAGTATATATATACAGAAATAGTTAACAATTTTAGCAATAACCTATCAGATCTTCTTCTTTTTTATATAAATAAACTAAATATTATATTATAGTTTTAGTAACCCGTTCTCTCTCTTTTTACAAATAAATAAGAATTAGAGAATTAAATGTCGAAATTCCTATTAATCTTTTCAACAAGTTGGACGTCCCAACGAGGATCTGAGGGGCCACGCGGAACTTTACCTTTTCGGTAGTCGATCGACATGTCGTCTGCTTCCAATTAAAATGGATTTTAGATAATTGCCACCATGTTGTAAAATTGAGAGGCGAAATCGGGCACAAAAACTTTACCAAAACATATAATAATAATAATAATAATAATAATAATAATACAAGTGGAGTATATATATATAATATAAACAAATAATAGGGATTTATGGCAAATTAAAAGCAAATAAAATATGAAAAATTAAAAGCAAATAAAATTAGAGAGGTTTATTTTCCAAAAATCTATATCTTTATTTATCCACCAAAAACCACTATTTATAGGCAATTTGGAGAGCATGATGTGGTACATATGGACACCAATCTATGGCCTTTGTTGGACACACAGAAGACACTTTGGCTATGGAGAAAATGTCACTTGGCATGGATATTAAGTGGGCATGTGGAATGGGCATTTACATGTGCCATATTTACAATACTCCCCCTTAAATGCCCATTTATAAAATATGCCTCGTTAAAACCTTACTAGGGAAAAACCCAATGGGAGAAAAAAAACCCTAGTGAAGGAAAAAGAGTACATATTTTATATAGTTTACTATAATATATTCACTCCCCCTCATGGAGACATCACTTAAAGTCTTTGAGTCGCCGCACTCCAATGCTATATACTAATTTATCGAAGGTTGCAGTTGGTAATGCTTTTGTAAATAAGTCAGCCAGGTTATCTTTTGAACAAATTTGTTGTACATTGATATCGCCATTTTCTTCAAGATCATGAGTATAGAAGAGCTTTGGTGAGATATGCTTTGTTCTACCTCCTTTGATATATCCTCCCTTGATTTGAGCTATACATGCTGTGTTGTCTTCGTATAACATCGTTGGAAGAGGTTTACTTGAAGACAAGCCACATGTCTCATGAATGTGTTGTGTCATCGATCTTAGCCATACACATTCTCGACTTGCTTCATGAATAGCGATGATTTCAGCATGATTTGAAGAAGTGGCCGTTATAGTCTGTTTCACTGATCGCCACGATATAGCAGTTCCTCCACATGTGAATAGATAACCTGTCTGAGATCTAGCTTTGTGTGGATCAGATAGATAACCAGAATCTGCATAACCAACTAGATCATACTTTGATTTGTTAGAATAAAATAAACCCATATCAATTGTCCCTCGAAGATATCGGAGTACATGCTTAACTCCGTTCCAATGTCTTTTTGTAGGACATGAACTATATCTAGCTAATAAATTTACTGAAAATGCAATATCTGGTCTTGTGTTATTAGCCAAATACATAAGTGCACCAATTGCACTAAGATATGGTACTTCAGGACCAAGTAGTTCTTCATTGTCATCTCGAGGTCGAAATATATCTTTCTTTATATCCAGTGAACAAACTTCCATTGGAATGTTCAATGGATGTGCTTTATCCATATAGAATCTTTTTAAGATTTTCTCTGTATAAGTTGATTAATGAACAAATATCCCATCTGCTAAATGTTCAATTTGCAAACCAAGGCAAAATTTTGTTTTTCCAAGATCTTTCATCTCGAATTCTTTCTTAAGATATTCTATTGCCTTGGATAACTCTTCAGGAGTTCCAATTATATTTAAGTCATCAACATATACAGTTATAATAGCAAATCTTGACTGAGATTTCTTTATAAAAACGCACGGACATATTGGATTATTTTGGTATCCTTCTTTCAACAGATATTCACTCAGGCGATTATACCACATTCGTCCTGATTGTTTTAATCCATATAATGATCTCTGTAACTTTATTGAATACAATTCCCGAGAACTTGATTCATATGTTTCTGGTATTTTAAATCCTTCCGGGATTTTCATATAAATGTCATTATCCAGAGATCCATATAAATACGCCGTGACTACATCCATTAGATGCATATCAAGCTTTTCATATACAGTCAGACCAATCAAATATCTTAGCGTTATTGCATCCACCACAGGAGAATATGTCTCCTCATAATCAATATCAGGCCTTTGCGAGAATCCTTGTGCAACAAGTCTCGCTTTATATCTTGTGACTTCATTCTTTTCATTTCTTTTCCTTACAAATACACATTTATATCCCACAGGTTTGACGTTTTCCGGTGTTGGGACTACTGGTCCAAAAACCTCACGTTTTGAAAGTGAGTTCAACTCTGCTTGGATTGCTTCTTTCCACTTCGGCCAATCCTTTCTACGTTGACATTCTTTGATAGATTTTGGGTCAAAATCGTCACTTTCATGAATAATATCGTGAGCAACATTATAAGAAAAAATGTTGTCAATAATGATATCATTTCGGTTCCATCTCTTTCCTGTTGTAACATAGTTTATAGAAATTTCATTATTATCCTCAAGCGTTTGATTTTCACCAATACTCTTTTGAGTAGTTGTATTTTGGATTTCTTCTGGAACATCCATACCTTTTATTGAATCATTTTGATTCTCAACTACTTTTCTTTTTCGAGGATTTTTATCTTTAGAACCTATTGGTCTACCACGCTTCTGGCGTGCTCCAGACTCATTATTGACAACTTGTTCCTTTGAGATATCAACTTTTGATGGAGCATTTGCAGCTGGTATATATGATTTAGTCACACTTTTAGTATCTGTGAATGCATCTGGTAGTTGATTTGCTATATTTTGCAAATGAATTATCTTTTGAACTTCAAGTTCACATTGATTTCTACGATAATCAAAATGAGATAATAACGATGCATTCCATGTAATTTCTTTTTCCAACTTCTTAATTCCTCCCCCTAATGTTGGAAAATTTGTCTCATTAAAATGACAATCAGCAAATCGTGCAGTAAATACATCACCCGTCAGGGGTTCAAGATATTTAATAATTGATGGGGAATCAAAACCAACATATATTCCTAACCTCCTTTGAGGACCCATCTTAGTACGTTGTGGTGGAGCAATCGGTACATATACTGCACATCCAAAAATTCTTAGATGGAAAATATTTGGCTGCTGGCCATAAGCTAATTGCATTGGGGAGTATTTATTATAAGCTACTGGCCTAATACGTGCCAGTGATGCAGCATGCAAAATAGCATGACCCCATACCGATGTAGGAAGTTTAGCTCTCATAAGCAATGGTCTTGCAATTAGTTGCAGACGTTTTATAAATGATTCTGCTAGACCATTTTGTGTATGAACGTGAGCTACAGGATGTTCAACACTTATCCCAATTGACATACAATAATTATTAAAAGTTTGGGATGTAAATTCACCAGCATTATCAAGTCGAATGGTCTTAATTGTATTATCAGGAAATTGTGCTTTTAACTTAATTATTTGAGCAAGTAATCTTGCAAATGCAAGATTTCGACTTGATAATAAGCATACATGTGACCATCTGCTGGATGCGTCAATTAATACCATAAAATATCTAAATGGACCACTTGGTGGGTTAATAGGTCCACAAATATCACCTTGAATTCGCTCTAAAAATGCAGGTGATTCAATCCCCACTTTAGCTGGTGATGGTCTAATAATTAATTTCCCTTGAGAACAAGCATCACATGACAACTCATTGGATTGAAGAATCTTCTGGCTCTTTAAAGGATGTCCATGTGAATTCTCAATAATTTTTCTCATCATTATTGACCCTGGATGACCCAATCGATCATGCCAAACACTGAATATTTCTGGATTCATGAACTTCGGGTTCATTATTGCATAACTTTCGATTACTCGTATATGAGTATAGTATAATCCAGAAGAAAAAGCAGGCAGTGTTTCTAATATACGTTTTTCATGTGAAACAATAGATGTTATATAGAGACACTCTATATTATTTTTACAATCAGTTTCAACATGATAATTATTTTCACGTATATCTTTAAAACTTAATAAGTTTCTTTTCGATTTGCTAGAGAACAGAGCATTATTAATTGTAAATTTTGTTCCTCTAGGCAAAATAAAGTTTGCATTTCCAAAACCTTCAATCAGATTTGCAGAACCTGATATAGTATTGACTTTTGCTTCCAGCATTGTCAATCTAGTAAAATATTTTCTATTTATGAGTATCGTGTGCGTAGTTGCGCAGTCTGCCAGACATAAATCCTCATTGCTCATTTTCGAGTTACTCAACATATTGAAATTGTTCATATTTCTTCATTGAAAAGAAAAGAAAAACGATTACAAAGAGTCTTAAATATATATACAAACAAAACAACAACAAAAATATACTAAACAGTATTTAATTATATATTTTCATACAAATCATCATCTACTTGTTTGATTGCATCAATTCTCTCTCCAGGAGATTCAAAATAATCAGCTACATCAAGATGCATCATATTGGAGGGGTCAAACACATCATCTTCTTGAATGGCAAGATTTACCTCCACATTCTTTCCTTTTCCTTTTTCCTTCAGGGAAGCTTGATAGAGATCAACAAGGTGTTTTGACGTACGACAGGTACGTGACCAGTGCCCAGTCATTCCGCACCGGAAACATTTATGTTCATCACCTTTCGAACTTCTATCTTGTGGAACCTTTCCTTTATGATCATCACTTCGTGTGGGTTTCTTAAAATTATAATGCCCACCACGAAAATAGGTATTTTTTCCTCTACCGCGGTCCCGACCTCGACCACGACCATGACCTCGACCACGGTTATTAAAATTCACAGCATTCACTTCAGGGAATGGTGTTGCTCCAGTTGGTCGGGATTCGTGATTTTTCATCAATAACTCGTTATTTTGTTCAGGAACGAGAAGACATGAGATAAGTTCAGAATATTTTGCAAAACCCTTCTCTCGATATTGCTGCTGCATGAGCATATTCGAGACATGAAAAGTGGAAAATGTCTTCTCTAACATATCAACATCAGTAATCTTTTCTCCGCATAATTTTAATTTTGAACTAATTATGAAGAGTGCGGAATTATACTCACTTACTGATTTAAAGTTCTGCAACCTCAGGTGCATCCAATCATAACGAGCTTTTGGAAGAATAACTGTTTTTTGATGATCGTACCTTTCTTTCAAACCTTGCCATAGAACGTAGGGATTTTTTATTGTAAGATACTCCATTTTCAATCCCTCGTGAAGATGATGGCGAAGGAAGATCAGAGCTTTTGCTTTTTCTTGATTTGATGCATCATTTCCTTCTTTAATTGTTTCTCCAAGATTCATAGAATCTAAATGGATCTCAGCGTCAAGGACCCATGACAAGTAGTTATTTCCATTAATATCCAGGACCGCAAATTCTAGCTTTGTAAGGTTTGTCATAATAACACTATCAAAAATAATAATATATTCATATTAGAAATTTAACATAAACCAAATGCGTAAAAATGGCTTACCTATAAGACTTACCTTTAGTGGGAAAAATGACAGAGTCTCGTGCTGATAACGTGTTGTAAAATTGAGAGGCGAAACCGGGCACCAAAACTTTACCAAAACATATAATAATAATAATAATAATAATAATAATAATAATAATACAAGTGGAGTATATATATATAATATAAACAAATAATATGGATTTATGGCAAATTAAAAGCAAATAAAATATGGCAAATTAAAAGCAAATAAAATTAGAGAGGTTTATTTTCCAAAAATCTATATCTTTATTTATCCACCAAAAACCACTATTTATAGGCAATTTGGAGAGCATGATGTGGTACATATGGACACCAATCTATGGCCTTTGTTGGACACATAGAAGACACTTTGGCTATGGAGAAAATGCCACTTGGCATGGATATTAAGTGGGCATGTGGAATGGGCATTTACATGTGCCATATTTACAATACAATATTATTTGATATTTTCTATATTTACAAAAATAAATATTATTTCAATGAACCTGAATGACCTCATACTGATTTCTTATTTCCCTGTTTTTTGAATATTACAATTCAAACTAACATTGATGATTTTCAAGGGCAGAGTCAACAAAATTTATTAGAGAGAGACAAAATTGTACAATTTAGGCTCTATTTGATAATATTTTATTTTAGATTTGTTGTTTTTAAACTTAAGCTTGTTTTTTCCCAACTCTTTGATAGACTGTCTTTCTTAAAACAAATTTGAATTATAAACTAAAATTAAAAAAATAAAATCAAAATTTTAAAAACTACTTTTTAGTTTTCAAATTTTTCCTTAGATTTTAAAAACACTTTAAAAACGTAGGTAATGAGGTAAATGAAACTTTTTTTTTCTTTTTGAGTTAAAAGTAAGAAACTATTGGTGGAATTAGTGATTAAGCTTAATTTTAAAAAATAAAAAACTAAAAATAAAATGATTATTAAATGGTACTTTAACTTTAAACTTGGTCTTTAAAATTTAGAAAAACAAAAAAAAGTAGAGAGAACTTTAAACTCTTATATAATTTTCTTTAACCTACGACAAATTAAGAGGGGACATTTTTCTTTCTTCGCTTTGCCCTTTATAATTTCTATTGGAGAAATAATCACAAATACACTAAGTAGACATCTAATTTATTGCTTCAAGTTTTTTTAATACTTCAATAACCAAATCAATCTAAACAAAATTATATCATCTAAAAACTCATCTATCATATGAAGCATAATTTATTGTAGTAGCAAATCTTATATCGAACAAGCCTACTACAACCCTAGACGATAATAACAACTACAACAATGACCGTACTAATTCAACCTAATCTTATCTTATTTAAAACCGACAAGATTGCCTTTATGCACAAATAAATCCTTTAACACCCACAAAAAGAAGGAAAAAAAAATCTAATTTGTGTGTGTTGTTAATCAGTGATGGGACAAGAGAAGAGAAGAAATGACATTAATGTCGAAATAGAAGGAAAAAGAATGATATTTAAATTTCTCTATCAAAAAAAGGAAACAGAGTTTGTGGTGATACGTGATATAACAAAAGCAGGCAGGACAAAATAAATATCTGAAAAGGAGAATTGTTGGCAATGTCGAAAAAAAAAAAAAGGAATTCCAGATATAGGAGAGAGAGGATTTTTTTTTTTTTTTTAAATTATTTTTCTTTTTCCATTTGAGGAGTTGGATTTTTTAAGAGAACGAAGGGCCCAAACTGAAGGCCCACCAACAAAAGAACTTATGGTCAGAACAAAGAGTGGTCCATTTAATGGCCTAATTTCATAAGCCCACGTGAATTCCAACCAAATTCACGCTCGAATGTCCTGGGAGTCACGTGCCTTTACCTTTCTACTCTTCTTTTAGTCACCGTCAGTTACTGCATCAACTCCACCACAAACATTTTTCTTTTATTCCTTAAATTTCATTTTCCAACTTTTTAACTAATTGCTCGCTTTTTAAAATATCTATTTTTAATTTTCGAACTTTAGAAGAGTAATTGCAATTGTTATTTTTGTTTTGCATTGACATGTTAATGTAAGTATGTGTTATTGAAGTTATATGAGTTGTACGTGTTGGTTGAGATGGTATTTGATAGGCGATTATTATGAGGCATAATAATTTTAAAAATTCAATTTATTTGAAATGAAACTAAACATATATTTAAAATTCAAAGAATATTTATTTGTTAGAAGGTTTGTGGACTAAAAAAAAAGAGTTAGAATTTATGGGATTAATACTGTGTTTGCTTTGTAGCTTTTGAAAAAAAGGTTTTTTAAAAAAAAAAATAAATAAAATCACTTATTCTATGAACATCTTAATTTAAAGCATGTGTAGTATAGCCTTTCAAGTGAGTTAGATTTTAGATAACTAAAAACATATATATATATTTTTAATCTTGATGCTAAAAGGCCTTTTTTTCTTTTTCTTTTTTTTTTTTTTTTGAAAAAACGTTTTCAAGATGATTATCTAAAAAGTGACTTCAATAGTGGTTAACTTAAAATTTTCAAAATGTGTAGGAGGGAAAAAAAATATATGGTAATTAATATAATTATTTTTTAGTGTAGGACAATCAAACATTTTTGTTATTGCTTAAAAAAGGTAAGAATTAAAACTATTTGGAGAATGGGTGTTTATACTATACACAAGATATTTGAATAATTATTATCTTTTTTTTCCTTGACATTGGGTTTGAGAGTAGGATATCAACGGTTCCCCATCTCTGTTCTTGATCACCAAATTATTTCTTCTTCTTTGTAGAATTTCTATTAGAGATTCCTTGTAGAGAAAGTATTGGAATATAATCGGGTTCTTCACAGAAAAATTTATTCCATTCTAATTTTGGACTATCGTTTTCTCCTCTTTTTTTCCTCCACACATACACACATAATTAGCATATTATTTTCGAGGATTGAGACAAGGAGTGTGGTATAGATCCCTCGTCTCCATCTCCGAAAAGGTTTTTTCCTATAAAATAGGGAATCCTTGTCTAAGCAAGTCTCTATGGAGATCTTTTGCTTTCTATCCTCAATTTCGTCAAGACATTATATCTCTGTCTCATTCTTTAATCAATAAATTAATGGAAAATATGAATAAATATATGAACTAATAATTAAAAAAAAAAAAAAAAAGATAGAGTCAAGTTTATGACTAGACATATGGTTAGCAAAAGTAGTTCCCTTGTCCTTGACACTGACTCTGATGCAACAATGCTCTCAAAGAATTTTGCCATTTCTAGACTATTAATTTTAAGTAAAATATGGTATAAGAGTACAACCACGATAACAACATTTAAGAGTAAGGAAAATTATAGATTTATAAATCAAGATAATATATTCATTAATATCATGTGCTTGGAATTTGGATAAAACCTAAAAGGCGAGAAGAAGATTTGTGTGTACTTTTTTTTTTTTTTTTTTTTTTTTTATATATAAAGATTTGTGTTCTTTTTACCTTTTAACTCTATTTTAATCTCAAAATTTCAATTTTATAAAATATTAATAAATAAATCAATAAATCACACATTTATTTTGAGTTCATCAATAAATCACACATAATTCAACGATTGAAAAATTTAAAATTAAGTCCCTACACATCTAATCTATACTATAAAAAATACTCAAACTAAGATTAAAATATAAATATATCCAATACAATTGGAAGAATAACACTCAATAAATTAGTACCCAAACCTAATCACATTTTTTTTAGAAAAAATAATAGAAATACAATCAATTGAAGTATTAACCGTTTAACTTATTGAAGTTTCATTTTTATTTTGAAATTTTTTTAATTGAATTATTAAAAAAGTAACTAGGTAAAAATATTCACTAATATGAATATTATTTAGTAGATACGACATTTATTGCTTTATTTAAAATTGAAAGTTAGATTCTTTATCCCAATGCTCAAAGGAGGAAAACATAAATTAAAAAAATATTTTTAGTGTCCGAATTTCATGAAATTAACAATTTAGTCTCTAAACTCTAATCTGTAACAATTCAGTTATGTACTTTCAATTTTCTAACAACTTAGTCCATAAACTTTAGTATATTAGAATTTTGTCTCTATATTTTTAAATTTGTAACAATTTAATTCTAAACTCGAGTATGTAACTTTCACTTTTGTAACAATTTAGTTTATAAACTTTAGTATATTACAATTTAGTTTTTCTATTTTAAAATTTGTAATAATTTAATCATGAACCTGAGTATGGAACAATTTACTCTTTTTTTTTTTTTTTTAATTGCCGAGTAGATATGTGGAGTGTTTATTTGAAGGATGTGAGGGTATTTTGGACCATTGGGTTTAATGAAGGTCGTTATCATGTTAACAAAATTGTACCGAATCTTATCCCTGCACTATTGCACGGCTGTCATTCTCTCTGGTCACTTTCACACTGAATTTTTTGCCTTGTGTACAATTTTTCCCAGTCAAGTTTTAAACCATCATTTGAAAACGAACCACAATTTCCCCCCCCCCCCCAAAAAAAAAAAAAAAAAAAAAACTAGATTTATTATCTTTAAATCGTCTCTTTCCTATTTTCTTAATCTAGTATTTGTAGTACTATAATTTATTATATTATAAAATTATTTGAAGCTTTTTATTTGTTGAGTTTGACAAATATAGAATTGAAGTAAATAGGATTACAATTCAACGATTGAAGCAACTATTCTTTCTTACGAGATTAGAAGTTTGAATCTCCATGTTGTAAAAAAAAAAAAAGAAGTAAGATTATATAATTGAATATTTGACCTTGGACAAGGTTAGTGTTATACTATGTTTGGATTGACTTATTACTCAAGTTGGACATAGTTTTAATTTGATTCATATTGTTTGAATTTATTTTTAGTTTGATTGATATTGCTTCAAATCATCATTGTTGTTACCATATTCAATATTTTTTTAAATAATTATTTATTTATGTAAAAATGTGTGGATGCTTTCTATTTGACTTATTTAGTTAGTCCATTATGTTAAAAGATAGGAAAAATTGTTGAATTTTGCAAGAGGATAAAATACAATGTGTAGACTATTCCCAAGGTTGAACTAAACTATAAGACAAAAATTGAAACTTTTCAAACTATAGTGATCTAATTGAAACTACGCCCAAAACATAAGATGAAGTTTATAATTTAATCTACATTTTTTTCAAAATAGGTTCATATTATCTCATCATCACAGATTCACAACTTTAGACAAATATTACATGAAATAAGCTATTACCTATAATTCATATTAATATACATCTTGATAATATCACTATTGAAGTATTGGAAAAAATGTAAGAAGACGAAACTGAGCGTTTTTTTTTTCACCTCTCTTTTTAAGAACTCAGGTTGAATTTGAAACAAATAAACAAATCGGGGACATATTGGAAATTAATTTTGTTTCTGAAAAGGCACGTTATGGGCCATTAGAAAATATGTGGGCCGGTTTTAATTTATTAAGCGGGCATTAATGAGATCCAAGTTAGCCACAATACAGAACCCATAGCCTCCATATATGGTTTTAAATGAATATCCCAATACCATATTAATACGAAAACAATAACATATACCATAAACCACTAATATATATATATATATATATATATATATATATTCAAATTGCAGTAATCTTGCACACTTTTGTATGTAGATCACACCAAGGTTGTGATTAATAAGAGTGACAATTGATATATAATTGTTTAGATTGAGTCGAGATTATTTCATTGTTTTGTTATCCACTTTTTACATATATTTTCAAAAATCAAGGTTTTGAAAACTAAAAAAAGTAGTTTTCAAAAACTTGTTTTTGGAATTTGACTAAAAATTTGAATGTTTTCTCAAGAAAGATGAAAGTTATTGTAGAGAATTGTAGACAAATGATGAGAAAACAAGTACATTTTTCAAAAACCAAATAGTTATCAAATGGGGGCTAAATTACAAGTTTAGTTCCTAGACTTTCACACTCGTGTCTAATATCTCCTTAAATTTTAAAAAGTGTCTAAAGAGTTTCTAAAGTTTCAATTTTGTGCTAAATAAGTCCCCGCACTTTAAAAGTGTCTAATAGATTTCTAAACTTCCAATTTGATATTTAAAAAAATTTAGGGACCTAATAGGTCTAAGAATTTACAAAAATGGAATAGGTCGAGGATCTATTGACACATAGTTGAAACTTTATGGACATATTAGAACAATTGAAAGTTAAATAACATTTTTATATTTTTTTAGACACAAAATTGAAAGTTCAGTATACATTTTAACTTAAGAGATCTATTAAACATAAATGATAATTTTTAGGACTATTGATGTACAAATTCAGGCAAAGGGAACGCACCTGATTTGCACGTGAAGCCAACAATGAATTTGTATTTTGGGGGAGTGAGATGACCTGCAAAACAAAGAAAACCTGCACATCGATGTGGTGTTTTCCATAGCCACTACAATGCTTAAGTTAGAGAAGAAAAGTGTAGCAAGCTAGTAGAGAGCGAAGACTAAGAATGAGTAATCTTCAATGGAGTTAACTCATATGTATATGAGGGTTGACCTAGAGTCTCTTTCCTTTTCTGAATAAGATTAGGTCAGAGATAGAAAGTGGGCCCTAGGGAATGACTCGAACTACGGACAAGGAGGGCGCACGTCACGCACACATAGATCGGGTCGGCTCAGCTTGGCTCGATTTGGGTCTTTTGGCCTTTTTCTTTGTTTTCCTAAGCCCAATATCGCGTTGGGCATCAAGTTTGATCCGATTTGGCATGTTTGTCCTGTATTCTCTTAGGTTTGATCTAGTCATCCAAACTTACTCATAACAAGGACCACATGTTTAAAGTTTAAAGAGCTATTGAGAACCAATTCAAGTCGAGCTCAATGGGCAAAAGGCCTGTGGTAATGGCACACGGTTTAAAGGCCCACTCCACTGCTGTCTGCTGATTCCCAATTGGCCACTTTTAGGTTCAGAAGTCAGATAACTTCGATCACTCACCACACAAACACCGCGTTATATAATTAGATTTTTTAACAAAAAAACAAAAACGAAAAAAGCGTGATGTGTCAGAGAAGCAGACGATCACCCCACCACAAATTCACAAATTTTTTTTTTGGAGTTAAATTATTATGACACGAAGGAAGTCAAACGGAAGCATGTGTTTGTTCAAAGGGTCAAATAGATTCTCCACTTTAATTGCGGCTCTAAATGTGTATTTATTACAACCTCTAACTAAATTCTCATTCATTTTTCAACCTCCTTACCTCGAAACCTACGTTTGTCTTTAATTTTTTTAGTTCAATCATTAGGATTGACAAGCTAAAAACAATAAACTTTAAAATTACATGATTTTTTTCAAGGAATATATTCGTTAAAATACATTAAGAAAAGAAAAAAGAATAGGAGAGGGAGACCTTCAAACTTATTTTCACTCTAAGCTTTTAACTTCATCAAATTAACTTGCACTTAGATAAACGTTGCCATTTTTATTTTGTTCTTGAAAACAAGGTAAATTTCTTAGTCAAACCCACTAATTTCTAATAATGTAAATCAAATATTGTACAAAATTAAGTCAAATCGTGAACATATAATTGTCAATTAAGTCAGAGCTCAAAACTCACAAATTTTAACAAATTAAAAACTAACTCTAATGTCATTTATCTGTGAATTTCCATAAATTTTGTTAGATATATGTTTTATAATTCATTAAATATGCATGAAAAGAATATATTTTTTAATGATTCTTTGGATGAAAGTCTATTTAGAAGGTAAAAATTGTCACATATTCAAGTTTAAAGTAAAGATTGCAACACTTATGTAAGTTTAATGTGTCCAATTTGATCCTAGCATGAGCATAATTAAGAGGTTAAGTCATTTACACATTCATTTGAGATTAGAGATTCAAATCTCCGCCTCATACTTGTTGTTCTTCAAAAAAAGTATCCAATTTGATAAAGTTGAAAGTTCAAGGTAAAAATTGATATACTCAATATTTTTTTTTTCTCTACAAATAAAATATCAAACAATTTTAATATAGATAGACATTATCTTTTGCCTTAAAGGTTCATATTTACAATCTTGTAACATTTTCTTTTCAAAAGTAAAATATTAATCACGTATTCCTAATAGCATATATGTAGGATTATTTGCTTAATGTTAATTTTTGTTATAACACGTACGTATTTAAATAAAAAATGTTATTAGAATAATGAGTTTAAATCCATCTCAACTTAGTTTTGCTATCTTTATTCGATATTAGTATAAATTTTTTCCCTAATGAATGACGTCTCTCTACTTTGGTAGCAACCTTGTAAATTAAGTTTCATTCTGCCTCTTTGATCATGTATAATAGCTTTTAGTAGATGTTATTTTATCCGAAATTTTCAATAATGGAATTATAAATTTCCCTAATCATTTGTTTTATAGTAACGAGCAAGTTTGATCTGCAAGCTCAACTTTTTGGATTAGACATCAATTTAGATGAGGATGAAATTTGCTACTCATTGAGTCTTCCACACAATTTTGCTTAACAACAAAAGCACAATAATTATAAATCCATACATCAAATAAAATGGTCTTAATTATAAATTTCAAGTTTGACCAATACACTTAGCCATGTATGATCAATGTATTTTACATCTTTTCGCTTCTAACTTTTATTGGGTCCTAGGCATGAATTTGCATTTTGATCCCAAAAACATCTTGCCATGCAAGTCATTGAAGATAAATCGATACATCAAACAAAATAATTTAATCATAAATTTCAAATCTAACCTATAATAATTGCTAATATGTCATAGTTTAACGGGTTAAGACATATATACTCAACCAAGAATTCAAATGCTCAAATCTTCCCACTTTTAAATGTCGTTGGACTAAAAAAAAAAAAAAAAAAAATCTAACCAATAACTTAGCTTAATGAGGGTATACTTTAAATCCTTTAAGCCTAACTTTTATTTGGTACTATGAATTTTCCCCAATTCTCTAATAGAGAGAGATTATGATCTGTCATCACCATAAAATTTCTCATCACCATCAAAGTTCCCTCTTTTTCCTTCTTTTCTCCCTATACTTTCAAGGGACTATTCAAAATGATCACCTTCTTAATATGAAAGCAAACTTGAAAAGTAATTAATGTACATAATTAAAACAAAGTAATTAAGAATATGAAATCTTAATGCATGCCTAATACAATCAAACTGCCTCTCTGGTTACTTTTCTAATTAAATTAACCTCACATTTTCAAATTTCAATAGTGATATGAGTTGTATAATCTTCCAATTTCATTCACCTTTTTTAAAAAAGAAAATTAGGATGGAAATTTCAACTTCTGCCAAACAATTTGTCCACCTTTTGACAGCTTTCTTTCATACTTCTATTTGTGTGTATTCTTTTCTTAAAAATTAATGTTGACCTTTGAAATTAATTAACACTAATTATACAAAAATTTAAAAAAAAAAAAAAAAAACCCACTCATTATAATGTCTTCATTTTTTCCTGCATAACCCTTAAAATCATTATTTTGGGAGGGTATATATAAAAATAAAATTAAAGGGTTGTTTGGGTGGTGTGCCTTGGCTGTACATGAACCCCACATTTGCCCAACTTATGTACCAAACAAGATTTTTGTGGTGGGGATTGAACTCATTTTTATGAAATAAATGGTTATTTTTTTTTAGTTCAACAATCTAGAGAGAATGATTGAACAATTGACTTTTAAGATAGTAAATTGATATCTTATCTATTCAGTTATGTTTGAATTGACTAAATACATAAGTTCATTATTAAAGGTCATTTTACATTTTTTTAAGCTTAGAGACCGATAAATATTAGTGGCAAAATTATCCATGGAAACGATTTTAATATGGGAAGAATCTCAAACTTGATTGGTGGAGAATTTTGGAGATAATGACGGAAAAGGAATTTTCTATTTTGACTCCAAACTTTTAATGCATTGTATAACGCAAATAACTTTATTTTTAAGAAAACAAAAGGACTACGAAGAGTTGACTACAAATATAACCTAATGATGACCAATATTGTAAAAATGGAAATTTAGAAAGGTAATTTCAAACCTGACAAATAATGGAATGTATGCCTATAAGCGATTATTAGGATTATTTTGTCAAATCTCTAAGTAAATATTGCACTGAATTCAACTTTTGCTAAAGAAATATTAAAAATTGATTAATTATTA
This sequence comes from Trichosanthes truncata, assembly GCA_033996785.1. NCBI lineage: Eukaryota > Viridiplantae > Streptophyta > Magnoliopsida > Cucurbitales > Cucurbitaceae > Trichosanthes > Trichosanthes truncata. The sequence continues at coordinate 58,545,500 of MU867259.1, forward strand.
TATCTATATATATATTTTTAGTGCAACAACAAGTGGAGGTGAGAGATTCAAATCTCCGACCTCTTGGTCGAGGGAATATACTTAACTAGTTAGGTTATGTTCAAGTTGACGATTAATTACTATTTGTTGCCATGCAATGATTGATATAATTTTTCTTTTAAAGAAATACAATAGTTTTGTAATTACTTTTAAAAACATATATATATATATTTTTTTTTTGACAAATATTTCATAAAATGAAATTACTAGCTCAAAATTTTCTACTAAGAATAAAATGGTCATGAGACAAACACTTACATTACGTTAGAGAATTTGGAGACTTAAAAAAGTAGATTCCTTTTCATTTCCATGTCAAAAGAAAAAAAAAATTGTAGACATATATATTTTTAAAATTTTCATATTTGTACTATAATTTTAAATCCGCAGACTTCAAAATTAAAATTGACGTGCTTTAATATTATTCATATGTAAAGTGGAGTCGTCAATCAACCGATTAATTTAACGCTTAATTGATTGAAATAAATTAAATTGAGATTTATATATATTCATTTTTTAAAATTCTTCACAAAAGTCCAAGTTGAGCTATCGGGTAGAGAGAGTTAATTATAACATAAAAGTTCGATTAAAATAAATGAACTAATAGAAACACGACAAAAAAAACCAAGAATGAAAATTGAATGATGTAAGTAGCAATCTTGAATTATATTGTTTAATTAATCATAATTAATTATCACAAAATTAGAAAAAAAAAAATACACATCCCAGTAGTGATCAACTTCTCAACAAACTTTAGCTACCAACATCTTTACACCTTAATTAAATTATTCGACTTTGGATTATGCATGCCATTCGCCGCCGTCCATCCGCTGCCTTCGCCGCCACCGCTATCAAGTCAACAAGTGTAAAACTCGACGAGTTCCTCCGTCGAGCCCAATTGCGCTGCTGCATTCTCCAACATCCACAACAAATGCTCAAACATGACAACCTCACAAGAGACTACCACGGCGCCATGATTCTCATCAGGTGACGACTTATCAACCAACTCCTGAAACAGAGGGTGCGCTACGACATCCAAGCTGACAAAATATGGTCGTCGGGACTTACCGACGTAGACCGTGTGAAGCTCCTTGGAGATGTTTTCGCCGATATTGGCACCGTCGCTCACCGCAGCAACCGACACCGAGCTAGAGCTACGACCGAGCTTGGCGATCGAGGGCCATCTTTTAATAGCTGACTTGAGCTTGGTGAGAGTTCCAGCTTTGACCATGGCTGATAAATTTGTAGAGAGAGAGAGAACGCTTTAGAGAAGGCTGAGGGAAAGAGAAGAGGAAGCTTCGTTATATAAAACAATGGGAATTGGAAGAGGAAGAGAAGAAGACTTACGTGCATGGCCCACGCACATCGTTAAAGAAAGATATTTGGTTGCATTTTTTTTTTTCGTTTTTTATGTGAGGTTTGGTAATATAAAACGCCAAAATATCAAATAAAGAAAAAGGAAATTCTCTGTAATTTATTTTAAAATATTTATTAGAAAACATTCCATTGTAATTATATATATAAAATTACAATTAAGACAGAATCATCAATATACGTACCAGGTTTCGACGCGTGCAATGTGTCCACTTTCCTTGTATATGATTGTTGTGTTAAACTCGCCAACTTCATTAATCACTAAACTAAAATTCAATTTTTTTTTATAATTATATTGCCAAATCGATTTGGTTATTAATATTGAGGCGAGTTCTTCTAGGCATTTTTAATTTCTCACTTTTTTTTTTCAACAAAGTTATAAATACATTTATTTAAATAAGGTAAATTTATAGATTTTTTTAGTTAGAATAAGAAAATTTGAACCACCGACTTCTAGAAATGCAATGCAAGTAATTTCTTGACCAATTGAATTTTGCTTATGTCAGTCTATTTGGTCTTTCTAGTTTACAAATTTCAATATGGTGGATATCTCAAAACATCATTGTTAGAATCAAATATTAATAATTTTGTCATGTGATGCATTTTCTTGGATGTGTTAGAAAGGGGCGAGAAGCAAATGTTTAATTTACATGTGTGAAGTACTCAAAAAAAAAAATTACATGTATAAAGAATAAATTAACTGACTATATTGGATTACTATTACTTGTTCTTCTAGTTTTTTCCTAATTCGAATGTTAGTATATTGGCAATTTTCATAGACATCTTAAACTAAATGCTAACACCTCTCTTTGTTACCTCTTAGAAAAAGTTCTAATAGGAAAAAAAAAACTATTTTTTTTTTGTTTTTTTTTACCACTACTACTATCTAGTTATAGAAGAAATGTTAAAAGAGAAATTTATCTAAATTATAAGGACTAAATTGAAGCTAAATACAAAATTATAAAGGCTAAGATGATAATATCAACACAAAGATAAGAATGAAAACCATTTTGTTTAGAAAGAGAAATTAGTGGGGAACTGAAAAGAGATAAGTGATGGAAAATGCCAGAGAAGACCCAGTTGTCGTTGAAAGGGCATTAAAAATAAAAAGGGTTTATTAAATCATATGAACAAATATTTAAGCATATCAAAGTGTCAGAAAAAGGAATCGTGCAAAAAAGAAAAAAGCAAAAAAAAAAAAAAAGAACAGAAACAGAAATTAAATAAAAAAGCCTGTTGGTTGGTAATCTGCCAATGCCTTCCAGCTTCAAAAATTCGTCTTTGATTCAAAAAGGAAAAAAAGAAAGAAAAAAAATAAAGATTGATTACCTTTCATTCAATGTAGCTCTTCTTCCCATTCCACTGCCTTTTTCTTTGTTTTTTTTTTTTTTTTTTTAAATTTTTTTTTTTGTTCCATTCTTTGTTTTTTTTGTTAACTGCCTCCTCAGCTTTTCATTTTTCCAACCAAACATCTTTCAAATCCATGTCCTTTTTCTTGTCTTGTCTCAGTAACACATCAACTTTAATGAATTGGGATCTTTCTCCCAATTATCGGCAGTCAATCCGTTGGTCAATTTTACTCTCGAGATCAATGGAATTCATTTTTCATTGCTTCACAAGTTCGCATTCCCAACCCTATGGGTACAAGCTGAAACCAAAAGACGAATAACCATATTCATCTTTTGGAATAGATTATCAAAATTGGTTTTACCGCAACATATCAATAAGATTGAATTTTCATTGTCATACTAACATTTATAAGTTGAAAACAACAAATTCAGTTAAGTGGTCAATTTAGTCCATTTCAATTTATATGGTGAACCTTTTTTTAGTTTAAGATATGAAGATGAAAATTCAAACCTCTAACCTTTTGGTCAAAGACATATGTCTTAACTAATTCAACTATGTTTAGATTGATATAGGATCAATCCAGTTGGTCGAGCCAATTTCAATTTTTTTTCCTTAAATCAATGTCGGTTTAGCATCCAACTTGCCTGCACCCCAATGAAACCCAAGAAAGCCTTCACCAGGGTTGTTTATCTTCAGTAATAAATCACTGACATGTTGATAAGATTTCAGTTCCAGTGTCAGATTTAAATAAAGCTTAAATTCTCACCTCCATAGCTAATCATAGAAGAGATTGTCAGCAGTTAAAAGCCAAGTTTTTCACACAAATACAAAGGGCCTTGAGTGGTCCAAATGGAGAAGACAGAAAAAAGGACAAAACCAGAACTTGAATGGATCTAAAGAGTAATCTGTGACAAGTTGTTGTCCAATATACAATGTGATAGTTCTGCCACCTATAAAACTCACCAGCACAAACAATGCCGCCCCCTCCTTTCTTTCCTTTTAAGCTTTTCTATTGTTTTCTTTTGGTAGCTAGCTAACTAAAGCCTTCCTATCCTTATTCTGTGTTTGGTGATGAAACTTTACAGCTCGGTCCCAATACAATAGATTGGGATCGTTTTGGTTCAATCATTGCACTAATCATCATATCAAAACGAAAAGCTTTATCTTCTTCCAAGTATTGAAGTCATATAATCAGAGATTGCAGCTCGGAATCTTGGAGATCAATCAATCAGTAATATGGGATTCATGAATTTGATAGAAACAAACAAACTTCACCATGTTGAAGATATGGTGTGTGTGTGTGTGTTTAATGTAATGTATCTGAAGGATGTGCACAGAAGTTGAGACAAAGTGGATTAAGATTTAATATAGGAATCATAGGAGACAACAAATAATTCTGAATGAGAATAGTTTGGCAAACCTGATGTCAAGAGCCAAACACCCCACATGGCGATGCTGGTTCTTGTGTCGATCCGAGCCAAAATAGAATGTAAAGAATTTTGCTGATTTCTATAATTTTGTGTTTACCAACCAAACCCAAGAGGACAGTTCTCATCATAAATTTTCTTACACAGGATTGGTGGGGTATCAATTGTTTTTCATTGGGAGGGTGGGCTCTGATTAAGAAAGGTTAGGAATTACCTACTTGCGAGAGCCTCTCTTCCTCTTCCTTGTTTTCGAATTTGATTTCGACTTCGACTTTGTCTTCTTTTTAGTAGAGTTCTTTTTATGAGTACCATCCTCGTTAATTAAGTGCTCGTAATCTTCAAGGCTTGCAAAGGGGGATGCTTTTATTTTCCTCTTCTTTTTAGGTTCATCGTCTGAATCCTGTCCTAAGTCGTCGTCGTTGTTGCCACTTAGCATTTCATCACTGCTAGAACCTAAATCTTCTCCACCTGCAATGTCGGAGTGAATATCCATCTCCTCGTCACTCATATTACCAACCAAGTCTTCATCATCTTCATTGGCAACTTGATCCAAGTCATCATAGTCATAGTCTCCATCTGCTTCACCTGAAGGATCGGCAGAATCCAACAAGTTCTCGATCTCTTCATTATCACTCTCATCCCCACCAACCATATCAATATCGGACAGATCTTCGGCAGCCTCGTCATTGAAGTCAGCCTCACCGACCAAATCTTCTGCAGCCTCCTCATCTGCTCCTTTCTTCTTTTTCTTCTTCGTTTTCTTTGAGGAGTTCATTTTGAACGTATAGAACTTGTGGAACACAAGATCTTCTGGAGGCACATCTTCTTCAGCCAATGACAAGATTTCTGGTCCAATTAAATGGTTGTTCATGTCAAGCTGGGGGAAACAAAACATGAGTCAGCTACCCAAATCCGATAACATTTTGAGAAATCGCTTGAAAAGAATAAAAGAACATGAAAACGTCACAAGCAAAAAACTGTATATAATAACAAAGTCAATTGAGCACCTTCTTGGCTGGTTCTATTTGGGAACCACCGTGCCATGTGCTTGCTTTTGGTTTCTTCTCCATGAACTTGTCCAAGAAAGCTGTAAGTGACAAGTCATTGAGCGGGTTCCCATTGTAGACAATGTTAGCACCGGAAAGAAGCGTTCGAGCCATGGTAGCAACGGACGGGTGCACATGAGAAGCTAGAACTACAAGCTCCCACCAGCTTGCACGATTTGCGTTACTGGCGGTAGTTCATTAAGAATTAATGAGTGAAAGTCAAACTTAGCAAAAACGAACAAAAGAATTAGAAGTGAAAACAGTAAATTTATTAAATTTAGCATTCAATATGATGGCTGAAAACTGCTAAAAGAAATTTGAGAAAGAAAGTTACCAGTAAGATGGCTCCCTGTGCCGCGGATTGTATCCTCCAGGAAGTGACGGCCCCTTACAAGGTGTGTGAGATTGCTGCCCATTTTCACCAAGTTTTTTTACGGCAGGTTCAGCAGTATCTTTTGAATCATACCTCATGAGCAAATCCCCATCATCATCTGAAATTTCGTCTTCAGAATGAGAGACTGGAGACTCATCCTCTTCGTCAGGAGAATCACTGTCGGATGAAGCAGCATCACTGCCTCGAGCAAGCTGGACATCGTCTTTATGTTCTCTTAGTTCAGTGCTTGTTTCCTTAATATTTTCTTCTTCTACTACATCTTCAAAATGTTCAAGTTCATCATCAACTGACTCATTCTGGAGGACCATGTTCCTATAAAACAAGACTGTATTAGACTTGACCGAAATGAGTGAATATTATTAATCATTCAACTCAAACTTAAAATCATTGATCAACTGGTGCTCGGATACAAAACAGCATTACCATAAAGAAGGCCTAGCTTTAAGAGCTTCAGAAAGGAGAAATAGGCATCCACATGCATATTGAGGTGGTTGTTGAAGAGCAACCTGTTCATCATAAGATTTGAGATATAGTAATTACACAACAAATCTAAACTCCTACGAACAAAAATTTATAACACTGGAAGCAAGAGAGAGAAAGAGAATGCAAATTACCTGCAAGATACGCTTCGCATAAGCAGCTACACGCTTCAAATTCACATCACTCTTCATTGCCCTCAGAAGAAGTCCAATAAACATTTCTGCCTACAAGTAGTTCGATAAACAATTTTTCAAACTCAGATGCTCGTAGAAAAGATTAGCATGTAAAATTATGATTATGATGGAGTACTCAAAATTACTGAAGTAAAGATTAGTAAGTTCCAAAATAAAATAAAATAAAAAAGTGCTTGCCTTTGAAGAGTTCATGGCGGCTGGAAGTAATAATTTTGAGTACAAGGCACGGTAGAAGCGATCGCTGACAATCTGATTCTTAGACGATACTTTATCAAGAAGCATAAATCCTTGAACTGCCACATTAAAATTCTTTGAGTGAACCTGAAATCGTAGACGTTTACCAAAACTTGAGCACTTTGACAATGTAACCTTAAAAAATGTTAAAACAAAATTAATGTATGCCGTTGAGCTTACTAGCTGGAAAAGCATTGGCGATTGGACCTCAATGATGTCATCAGCTTCCTTGCTCAAGACAAAGGGAAAGACTCTATTTACTCCCTATAAGACAACCCCATATTCAGAAAGCTCCAAAAATAAATATAACTCCTAAAAATCGGATCAGAAAAGGAAAAAAAAAAAACCTTGAATTTGACTAAAGAGAATGTTTGAATGTACTTTTTGTTTTTAGTTACAATGCTCAATTTTTCTTCATTTATAACTTGAGGAAAATAAGCAGAATACTAACTGTTAGAAGAGCAGACAAAATCCTAGAATCCATTTCGACGTGAGTTTCTGAGGGATTTTTTCTTTTGATGTCTTTTGAAGAGCTTGAAGCTTTTTTCTTGTCTTCTTCACCACTTTTTTGCTTCTTTTGATCTTCAGAAGCAACCAAAACCTGCCAAATCATTGCATACAAATCATTTTATTCTACTGACCACACAATTGAGTCCCAAACAATGGAACTAGTATATTTGAGATGATTTGTTCAGATCGACAAATAAAATCAACCTTCCTTTTCCATTTATCTATCATACCGTGCCCAATTAGACAACATTGGTCCAATAAGTGGTATAGCATCATATTATTTAGACAATTCCATTAGGCGTTAATGACAAAGACTTCTTAAAATCACTCAACAACAGAAATAGAAACTAACTCTGCCACTACCTTGAACAATGCAAAGTACACATCTATCAAACGTTTGGCTACTTGTGGTCCATCTCCTTTTTGGCTGAGGCGCATTTGGCTCAAGAAATTTACCTACATATAAATAACAAAAACATAAATAAAGTGCGCCTAGTTGGAGGTTTCCAAAATCTCATAGAGATTATAGCTAACTAATTTGCTGCATGATCTCATTTAAAAGTTGGCAAAAAAAAAAAAAACACAGCAAAGGGGTCTGGGCTCTTCCATATACAATTTCTAAGCACAAAAGAGTATGGTAAGTAAAGATACATACAGCATGATACTTTGCTCGTAATCCCAAATGAGGTCGAAAAAGGAAAGAGTCCACCTCGTCAATTACCACAGCCTACAAAAGAATTTTAGTGAAAAACAGGACAAGGTTATGCACAAAAGTTTCATATAAGATATATTTGCAGATCCGTCAGGTTCAAAAAAACCACTCTAAATGAAGCATCAGTTTCATGGATTATGGAAAATGGATTTGATGAGGTACCAGCAATGTCTAAGTCTAATATTATACCTTCATGTTTGGATGGTCAGACAAAAGGTTTGATAAATGATAATCAGCACTGGAAGCAGTTTTATTTTCAGGATCACCCAACTGGAAGATTAATATTAAATAAATATTAGCCACTTCAACAATCATCTACCAATATATAAATATTAAATGCAAAATAAAGATAAAGAACTTGAGGTTGTTCAACTCACTTTGTTAACTAGTGCTGACAGTAGCCTGCGCTCTTGTTCAGATTTACTCTTAAGCAGCACGTAAATGGTCTAAACAATAATGAAATTCAAGCACTTTAGTTTAGTCTTACTATAACTTTTCTAAAAGTTAAGTTGAATACCAATGCACATTATCAAGCACTTTAGTTTAGTCTTACTATAAACTTTTCTAAAAGTTAAGTTGAATACCAATGCACAGAATCGTTTCCGAGATTGAAATGCTTGAGAATGTTAGAATATGACTAAATCAATGAAGAGAAAAAAGATGGGAAGAGATTGTATCAAATAAATGAGAGTCAGAAAAACAACCTTCAGGGCCTTGTTTTTTAGTGCTGGTAGGTCATCTCTTGATGCTTCCTCAAGTGCAATAACAAATCTCTCATACCTTGTACATTTAACATCAGACAAGAAATTAAAAAGTCTCCAACAAAAGAGATTAAAAAAAAAAAAAGAAACTTCAATTTGCAAGAGCTATGAAGTAGTGTAATTACTACAAGATGGTTTAGTAAGACAATGGAGGAAATCTATTTTGGAAATCAAATCAACGATCCAAATGTATCAAGCAATAAGAGTAAAAATATTTCATCAGTTGACATTTTAACAAACAAGAACGACGCATTCCACTCAGAAATATATTGAAGTGGAAAGTACCTTTGCTTCAGGCATTCCTCCCAATACCAAAATAGCAATAGAGAATGGCCATCCTTTGTATCAGGAAGATGATTTAATGAACGCTGTAGTAAATTCTTCAGTTTCCGATCAGGCAACAAACTGATACAATGAAGTAAGAGTAAGTTTATGATAAGCTAATCCATAAAACTAAAACGTCACTACGCTACTACACAACAGATACCGCAATTAGAGACGCCACCTTGAGATGAACAGTTCCATCAACGCTTCGAAACCTGTCAATGCATGGCGCTTCCCAACTTTTGATGTGACCATCCCTTTAAAAACCAAACCAAAAACACTGTTTCAGAACAAAATGTGGTGCAAGGCTCCAATATAACTATCAAATCCTCCCTATTATTATTATTTAACTAACCATGCTAAACAAACCTAAAATAACCTGTTTCATTGTGCAATAACAGATCACATAATGGAAAACTCAACTTCATCTGTCTAGTCTAACAATCCAAGATTGAGTGTACAATGTCTATGGGTGTTTAGGACAAGAGTTTTGAGTTCTTGAGATTGGCCTTTGAAGATGAGACTAAATTTGTATCTGAATTTTTTGTTCAAGTATTCTCACGAGGCAACTTTTGGAATATATATATATATATATATATATATTTCACTACTACATTGCTTGTCAAGGTAAATCTTAGAATATATATATATATATATATATATATATAAAATAAAGAACCGAACTTTGATTGAGAAAAAAATTAAATCTTAGAATATTAAATTTAGGTGAGTGGCCACCACGGAATCTGAATTTTCTTGTTAAAACTATATAATTTCAATGACTTCTAAAACCCAAACAGATGCTTAAAAAAATCAACAATTTGTCAATTTCAAGCTGCAAGTATCCAAACTTTCCAAACCTGCAATTCAAATACTCCTCTATAATGAGAATAAATGTCCACAATGCAAAGAAACAAGAAGACAAATTTTCCAGTATCCCAGTTAAAACATGAAAAACCAACAATCCCTACCATAAAAAAGTGAAATTTACAAAGCCAAAACCTCAAATGTAATGTTCTTCACAACAAAAACCCTGAAACTTACCTAACAACGCATCAAGGGACCTCAAATTGGCAACTGGATTATCCCCCACCATGACTGAAAATGCTGAAACCTTATCAGCAGCAGTACCCGACCTTTGTGTGGTGACCAACATCCTAATATCTCCACTCTTGCCCCTCGAAGCCTCATAATCCTGTGCATATTGCGCCATTAATCTCTTCCCAAGCTCCCTCTTCTTCTCCACCACTTTCTTCCACTCCTCCACGTTTTTCACTTCCACCTTCTTCTCATTTCCCATAACTTTCTCTTCCAGTTCCGCAGCATCAACATACCACGCACCCAAAACACTCGCCTTCACTAAAGGAAGCTTCGGCAGGTTCTTGAATTTGTCAAAACTTCGAGGCTTGTCGTTGCCATCGTCCAGAGCAAGAACAGGGGGCTTACGCTTAGGCTGTTCCTTAGCTTTGGGATTGAGAGATTTTGGATTCTGGGTTTTGGTGGGTTCTTGTTCTGAAGTTCGTTTCGGCTTTTTTTGGTGTTTGATTGGCTTGAGAGGGCCTTGTTTTCGAAAATCAACATCGTTGAACCCAGAAGATGGGGCTGAAGATGCGAGGCCGAGTGAAGAAGCGAACGAAGCTATGTCGGCTTTGAGAGTGTCGATGTCGTCCGTGTTGTTTGAAGCTTTGTTAGTGGCTTTAGAAGCCGCCATTGTTGCAGAGCTCGTGAAGTTTTTTCGCAGCAGTACGGGGACAGGGTTTTAACGAGTTTAGGGAAACGATTTGGGGGTTTGACCAGGTCTCGGATCTGTAAAACCAGTGGATGACCCGTTTTTCTAATATTGGGCCTAAAGTTCGGCCCATGTTTGCATCAAAACCCTAAAAGAGAATAGGCCTGGAACTACGGCAGCCCATTCATCGAAGGTAAAAAGGAAAGTGGTATCGTCGGTATAATATAATAATCGTAAAAGTTCGGGGTAAATTTGAAATTTAACATTTTCAAAAAATAGTTTTGAGAGGAGAAAATTGTAGAAACCACCCATGAAATCATAGACATTGTTTCAATCATAACTTTAAATTTTCAATTTGATCAGTTTTCCTTCTAAATTTAGAAATTTGTTGTAATTAAACTATTCAATATTGTAAGATGTATAAACTAGTTCTAAACTACTCGCATTGTTTCAATCAAACTTAAATTCTTCATATCAATTTTCTATTTTATAAAATATAGATTTAAGCTTCACATTGATTTGAAAACCAAGTTATTTTATAATGGTTAATATTAAAATTTCCAAATTTTGTAAATTTAAAAAATCTAGATTAAATGGTAGCCACTCTATAATTTTAGGGCATGACTATAACATTTCTTATAGTTAAGGGGGGCAAAGGTGGAGTGGAGAAGGAAGGAATGGGCAATTACCCCTAAATTTTTAAAATATAAAATTATATAAAAACATTAAGATTTTAAAGTTTTTTCTCTACTTTGTTTGTTAATGTTCCAAAATCGAGAGATTATATATACGAAAAAGTTAAATGGTAAGATTGTGTCCCTTCTAAAAAAAATTGATGGTTGCTTCTTTGAAAGATGGTTGATATATTTTGCAATATTTAAGAGCTTAATTGTTTAGGTGGACAGTTGATCAAATGAAAATATTAAAAATGATATTGTCATATCTATAAATCAAAATGAACTTAAGTCCACAAATGTTGATTAACACACACACACATATAAGATTCAAACAAAGTTTTCTCAAATATATTTTTCCAAAAAAAGAAGTTTAGAAATAAGAGCCAAGAAGGTTCGCGTTTTAAGATTTCTCTTCAATGCGTGCGCCCCAAATGTGTAGGTTGCTCCTATAAATAGCAGTTCGAAGAAAAAGAGCGTGGATCCCAGCGTTTCGAAATTTAGTGCGTTCGTGAACTCCGCCATCGGAACCAATCATGGCGAGTGGCGATCGATCGCCATTGCAAAACGCCAACTCTCACCAAAGGAAGTAAACGTTTAAACGATGCTGTGTTCGATCACCGAGGCGCTAAGAACTGTGGCTTCGAAATGAAACACTATATTTTCAAGTACAACAGTAATGACGGTATGAATCCTTAGTTCTATTATTTCTGGATCATTTCCGCAATGCGATCTGATTGTTTAACTTCTATGAAATCTGGAATCAAAGACGATTCTCTGTTATCGTTATTGCATAGTTGGACTTTGGCTGAATGTAATGTAGAAAAATGTCGATTGTTGGCTTATGCATGTCTTTGTTCGTCAAACTTGGATGCAATGCTAGATCTGATATGGAGGAATTCCAAGTATCAATTGAATTGGATTGTTAACATTTTGTATGGAATTATTCGAGTATCGGAAGTTGTATTTCAACTAATTCTTTGATATACTATTTATTCACGAGTTATAATATCGATCATGCTATGGGAGGACCTCAAGTGATGTGGTTATAGTAGGTCGCAATCTGCTGCGATTTAGTTTAACCTAAATGCGATTTAGTAGGTCTCATCTCATCAACAGTAATGGAGTTCATGATATCTCTCATCTCATCAACAGTAATGGAGTTCATGATATCAACAATTTAGTTTCTGCGCGGAATCTGTTGTGTTAAAACATAAGGAAAAGATATTTTATCTGAGTTTGTGTAATTTGTGTCTAAATTGTGCAAGAGAATGAGTTTGAATGCATTTTAGTTTGTGATTTGTAAATATGTAGTTTGAGAAATGAATTTCAAATGATTGAATTGACGTTGTTTGTAAGACTATTAGTAAACTTATAATGTAAAATAAATAAACTCAGATGTCAAATATACTATTATCGTACAAGATTGATATACTTGCATATTTCTATAGAACTGAGAGTCTGAGACTGACTTATCTAACTTAGTTCTATAGAGAAATCCAATGAGGAAACCAAACACTGTTTATTGTTTAGTCTGCAAGGCCTCATGAACTGTCCTTTAAGTTTGCACAATATACTAGTGCCCCTGCAATTGCTGGAAGGGCCAAGAACCTGGTTACTAAACCAGCTCAGAGTCTCAGACATTATTGGGTGAGCCTCATCTCTTAATCTCTCACTAATCCAAAAACCTATAACACGTCTCATTTCATAATTGTTTATTTTTTAGTTTTTGAAAATTAAGCTTACAAACACTACTTCCACTTATGAATTTCATTATTTTGTTTTCTACTTTTTAGAGATGTTTTCATAATCCAAGCCAAATTTTGAGAACTAAAAAAGAGTAGTTGTTTTCTAAAAATTTACTTATGTTTTTGGAATATGACTAAGAATTCAAAATGTTTTTTTTAAGAATGTGAAAATAATAGTGTTAAATCACCCACTAACCCAAAAAAGCTTAAGCTAATGGGTTATGGTAAATTTAATTATATATCAACACTTTAACACCTAGCTCCCTCACTTGTGGGCTTAGAAATTTATGAAATACCCAACAAGTGGAAATCAATATTAATTGGAGAGGAAATGACATTAGAGAAGTTCGAACTCATGACCTCTTGCTCTGATACCATATTAAATCACCAACTAACCCAAAAGCTTAAGCTAATGGGTTATGGTAAATTTAATTATATATCAATACTTTAACAAATAGTAAAGAAATTGAAAGGAAACATGCATAAATTTAAAAAATAGAAAACTAAAAACGAAGGCGTTAACAAAAACGGGCTCTAGTAATTTCTACATTCTACCCATCAATTTTGATGTATGGTTCGTTTTATGTATGCTGTTGATCACCTTTCATTTTAAACTTTATGGAATTTTTCAACTTATTGTTCCTATGCGATAGGTTGGTATTAGATAGAAACAAAGGGAGGTATGAACAGGAAGCTTTTTGTGGTTGATGGCAAGAATGGTTCTACAAGTGCAGGGCATAATTAGTAATGCCAGGCGCAAGTGGGATGCAGAAATAATTAAGTATAATGTAAAATTATTGTAATCTACCAATGAGATAAATACTATGATTGTTGATGGGAACTAAAGGTACAAGAGATTAAAAACTAAATGAACAAGACAACTTGTTATCTCGAATGCTTTTAGTTCAAGCATCTTATCTCCTATTATTTTTGGTTTGCCTTTGTTTTTTTAACCTTTATTACATGTGGCAGTGGAGATTCAAAGTTTTGAAATTGAATTATTACAAAGAACAATTTCTTCATCCGTAAAGAAAGGTTTTCTATTTCTTTGTAGATTCAAAAGAAAATGAAAAAAGAAATTGTCCAAACTGAGTCAAAGTTTGATTCAAACTTGTAATTCAAAGTTTGGGCAATTTCTTTTTGAGGTGAGTTTCAAACTTTTGAACTCTTAGTCGAGAGTAATGTCTTAACTAATTGAGTTATATTCAGGTAGCGTCTACATTTGGTTGTGTTATGATTAGTAAAATTTGAGGCTTGGATAATCATTTAGTTTTTAAAAATTATGTCTATAAATACTACTTCTATCTATGAGTTTTCTTGCTTTGCTATCTATTTTTTACCCATGTTTTTAAAAGTTAAGCCAAGTTTTGAAAATTTAAAAAAAAAAATAGTTTTTAAAAACCTAGTTTTGTTTTTGAAATTTGGCTAAAAATTCAAATGTTTTGTTAAGAAAGATGAAACACATTGTAGAGAATTGAAGAGAAAACAAGCACAATTTCCAAAAACAAAAAACCAAATGATTATCAGACGGAACCTTAGATTTATGTAACTTGCATATGTTTAAATGCCTATATATATATATATATTGAAGAGAATAGGTTTAAATATTTTAAGTTGTCTAATAGGTCTTTTAATTTAAAAAGTGTTTAATAGATCTCTAAAATTTAAAAATGCCTAATAAATCCTAAGACTTTCAATTTTGTGTCTAACACATCTTTAAACTATTGGACATTTATGAAAATTCGTGGACTTAGGCATAAAATTGAAATGTTGGGATTAGCTAAATACAAAATTGAAAGTCAATGGACTTATTAGACTGTTTTAGAGTTTAAGGAGTTATTAGACAAAATTGAAATTTAAGATTTTATTAGACACTTTTTGAAGTTGGTTGACCTATTAGACAACCATATAACATTTGAGAGATTAAATTTTGTAATGTAACCATGGTTTAATCCTTTATATTGCCTTGATTTTAAACTCTGAGGATTTCTTATGTTCACCAATTTAAACTTCTTGTTCCATCCTAAAAAGGAGGATGCTCTCTGTGACTTTCTTATCATTGTATTTTATGACAGAGATTCTGCTAATGCTATATGTTAAAATTGAAGTTCATGCTTGTTGATATAATTAAATTTACTATGACCTATCAGCTTAAGCTTTTGGGTTGATTGGTGATTTAACATGGTATTAGAGCAGGAGGTCCTGTGTTCGAACCCTTGTAAAGTCGTTTCCTTCCCAATTAATATTGATTTCCACTTGTTGGGCCTCTTACAAATTTTCAAGTCCACAAGTGAGGGGGAGTATTGATATAATTAAATTTACCATAACCTATTAGCTTACCCTTTTGAGTTGATTGGTGATTTAACAATGCTAATAACAGTGGGACGCATAGAACAATAATGTGCCTCCTGTGGCTGACGGGAATGATGGTTCTGCAAGTGCAGGGTACCCGTAAATGTAATGCGAAGGTAACTACTATTCCACCTCTTTCTCTAGTCATGAACATGAAATTTAAAATTAAAAAAAAAAACGTTAAATTATAAATTTAGCCCTATCATTTTGGAAAAAGTTATAATTTATCCCTATAATTTTAAAAGTTAGAATTCCATCCTTATTATTTGATAAAACTTCGTAAATAATCTCTATCCTTTTTGAAAAAATAAAATTAGCTAAATATTAACATAGTTAAAAAATGGTTAGAATACATCAAAAAAAAAAAAAAAAAACTCATATGTTTAGCAACGAGATTTGTATCTCTCCTAGCTGGTAAATTGGTTAGCAACTTTCCCCTGATCTTTACAACTGTATTTACAGCCATGGGAAAAGATATAACTTCACGTTAGAGTTAAATTAAATGTTCAAAGGTAAAAAGTGCCTCCTCGTGTAATCCATCTCGCAAAGTCGAACATCGGTAAACAACTATCCTCCCCATTTTCCCCTGAGAAGCTCAAAATCCTGTACAAAAATCAGATAACAGACATTGAAACCTCAAAAATATTAACATAACAGGCGAATTAGAAAAAATGAGATCATTTACAAGTTTAGTGTCTGAATTTTTTCAAATTTGTGCCTGGTAGGTTTCTTATTTAAAAAATGTCTAATAAATATTAGGCTATATTTGATAACTATTTGGATTTTAAAACTTAAAATCTATAAATACTACTTTTTATTATGAGTTTCTTTGTTTTGTTATCAACATTTTTATCTATATTTTCAAAATCAAGCCAAAAATAGTTTTCAAAAACTTATTTTTCTTTTTGGAATTTAGCTAAGAATTCAAATGTTTTCTTAAGAAATATGAAATTCGGTGTAGAAAAATGACAAGAAAACAAGCATAATTTTTAAAAATCATATACTAAAAATCGAATGATTATAAAACTAAGCTTTAAACTTTCAATTTTCAAATTGAAATTTTGGAGAGAACTAGATACAAAATCAAAAGGCTAGAAACTTATTAGTTTTTTTTTTTTTTTTTTGAAGTGTTGAAACTTATTAGACACAATTTTAATAGAAACTAAATTTATAATCTGACAATATATATACATATACAGTGTAACTTACTTGTTGTATAGGTCTTCTTCACAAGAATAAACTGATTCAGAATACCAATCCGCCATAAGAAACCTCGAGGTTGTTCTGTAAAAGTTAACCAAAAAATGTTTAGCAACTAATGTTACTGGTTTAGAGTAAGTGGAGTTAAGTGATAACCCATTGAAATTATGAAAAATTACCTCTCTTCTATTTCTTCGTTACTAGAATCGATTGATTCAGAACCAGAAACTACCTCAGGAAATTCAGGTCCTGTGTACCTGTCGACGGTTTCTAACTGTTAGCTAATGAAAAAGGTTTCGAGATCAACTTTTACTTAAAGTATGTTGTTTTGCTCTCTTGCTTCATGAATAATATTTTAAAAAAAAAGGTTCGCAAAACTATTATTTAGGTCATGTTGGATAACTTTATTTATTTTATTTTTGATAAAATATATATATATTTTAAAAAATGTTAAAGAAACCCTTAGAAATAATACAAATGAATCACAAGCAATTAATTAATTGAGTGTTAAATGTTAATTCAGACCTGCAGAAAGTTGAGATTTCTGGCATTAATTCTACAAGACCTTTGTTGTGTCCCATAGATTCTTCGCGCAAAAGTTGTACGGGATCCTGTTTGGCTTCGGGAATGTCATTTTCCATGAAAATATTGCTATCTGAAAGTGACCTTTTCATGATAGACCTGCAATACTTTATGATGTCTGTAACTAGTTTAAATAAAAACCTGGAAATGCATCTTAGATTTATTAATTATTAGTTTCTTTTAAGAAACTTCTGAATTTTGAAATTAAAAGTGCAAGAAAATTTTAAAAGAAGTTAAAAATGATTCCAAAGTCCAAAATTGTTACTTTATTCCGCGTGATAAAATTTGAAATGTATATAAATTGGTGATGCAAAGAGAAAATGAAATATATATACGACCGTTAGGCAACCTATGGTGGCCAAGTAAAAATCTTATTTTCAAAACCTTTTATTAAAATATGATAAATTAGAATTGTAATTAACTTTTAAAAAAAATCATTTCAAGACATGGATAAGGATAACCATGGTCAAATAAAAATCTTATTTAGAAACTTTTTATTAAAATATGATAAATTTTGATTTGTAATTAACTAACTTAAAAAAAAACTAATGATTAAAAAAAAATAGTTTTCAAACTTTCATAAAAGTAACAATTTAGTCCATGTACTTTCAAAGTTGTAACAATTTAATCTTTGTATTTTCAAATTTTCAACAATTTAATTCCTACTATGAAAAATTTCATCAAAGTTGTCAATTTATACCATGTAACTACTTAGTATTTGTAGTTTATAAATATGTTTGGTCGCTAATTAGTTTATTGATCTATATAGGTAAGAAATCTTATTACATCTTAACAATGTTTTTCATAATAAAGACTAAATGGTTACAAATTTTAAAGTACAAGGACTATATCATTACAAAATTAAAAGTATAGGGACTAAATCATTACAAACCAAAAGTTTTTTTTTTTACCAAAAATAATTTTAAGACAAAATCCATGTAAGAAATCTCTACCCAACTTTTGAGTTGTTTGTGGAAAATATAGTAAATTAAAATGGTGAGATGGGAATTGGAATTGTTATAATAATGAGAATTAGAGAAAAACCTCCATTTATTACGCTGGACAGGATTCAGCAGGAGTTTGCGTTTCTGAGGGTGAGGGTTCCCCAAAAACCTGCGAAATTAAAACAGAACAGCCGTGAACATCCTTTCTTTCTATTCTACTACTTGTAAGTTGTAGATTAACAAATGAAATGAGCCCACAAGAATACTCACAGGTCAATGCCGTTCTGTTTCTCTTTGTCCATGTACACATTGTTTACAAATCTTTGAAAAGTTTTAATAATATCTATATACTCGATCGCTGGTTTCCATTGACCTCTTCTCTCAGAAAATAACTGTAACAAAACAAACACCCATAGAGATCAATTCATTTTTCATAAAATTAAAATAATAATAATAAGATATGAATTTGCAGTAAAAATGGACGTGAATTACCTTATTGTGGGCAGGTGAACCACCATATTGGAGAGCAAGTTTGTCACCCATAATCTCATAAATATCCATCAAGTGCTTTGCAAGAGGGTGATCCAGATCAATATCTGGGGATTCTAAATATCCAAAAGTTTGAAGCTGATGTCCTAGAGCTGCAAGCCCGTAGGCATATTGAGCGATATTTGTTCGATCCAAGCAGTCAAAGCAATTGCTCCTCAGAACTCCATTTTGAAACCTTTTTATTTTTACGTTACATATACCATTCTTTGCATCATCGCTACCATTGTTGTTATTCTCGCTAATATTTACATTCCTGCATCAGAAATTCCTTCACATGAGGAAAAAAAACACCTCATAGAAGAAAAGAAACCAAAAGCTATTATTGCTACTAGCTGGCTCAAAAAATTCTAAGGCAGTTGCTGATTAAATATTTTAACACGAAACATCATTTTAAGAACTGCATATAGTAATTTGATAGTTCATTTGGTTTTTGAAAATTAAGTATATAAACACTACTTTTATCTATAGATTTTTTTTGTTGATGGATTCAAAATCAAAACCAAAATTTAAAAACTAAATAAAATAGTTTTTAAAAACTAGTTTTTTTTTTCAAATTTATCTAAAAATTAAATCAAAAACAAAAAATCATGTAGTTATCAAATGAGAGTTCAGTTTCGACCCAAGGTGAACTAAAGATGAAAGTAGATATCTTGTGGTATCATACTTACTCAAGATAGGGTGTAGAACCCTCTGATGGTGAATTTCGAGTCACTTGACAATGAAACGTGTCATTCAAGTCCACTGCTAATTTTGTCAATTCTTTTAGCTTTGACAACACCACGATAGCTTCGCTGCAAAAAGTCATGGTTCTTTTGTTTATGTTTATAAATATAAATAATATATATATATATGTGTGTGTGTATGAGAGCGAGAGGAAAATAAAGATAACCTTCTTGAGTGTTGTTTCAGATCCCACTGAAGAAATTTTAGACGATTTTCCTCTAAACGCTCCGCATTGATGCATCCTATAGCATTTACATATTCTGCATGGAGTAGAGTTTCTCTAGGCTTCTTTTCTCGTGTCTGTGTATTAGTAAGTATTTTTCAAATAACTTATCAAAAGTTGTCAACAAAAAAATACAAAACGTTGCAATCTTCAGTATATCATTAAGTACCTTAATTATTGTAAAAAGAAATGGCTAAATTATAAAAAAAAAAAAAATCCTTGAACTTTGTCATTTGTTTCAAATTACCCATATTATTTTCAAACAATATTACTCTTGACCTTTTATAAAAATTTCAAAACTATCATTGGAGTACATTAGAATGTTAGACGAAAAGTCGACGTGTCTACTTAATCCGGACAAACATTATAGTCACCATCATATCATTCCATGTCATTGTCACATCAATTTTTCATCCAACATTCTAGTTTTGAAACATTTATAAAAGGTTAAAGATAATATTGCAACTTTTGAAAGAATAAATATATTTTTAAAATAAAAGTCAAA
This sequence comes from Trichosanthes truncata, assembly GCA_033996785.1. Classification (NCBI taxonomy): domain Eukaryota; kingdom Viridiplantae; phylum Streptophyta; class Magnoliopsida; order Cucurbitales; family Cucurbitaceae; genus Trichosanthes; species Trichosanthes truncata. Next base: position 58,565,571 of record MU867259.1, read on the forward strand.
GTTCAAGGATATTTTTTATAACTTAGTAAAAAAAAGTACCTTAGTTAAATCTAAGACGATTATAGGGTTTCCGTATCTGTCATCAAGATTCTTGAAGTGAAGTTTTGTGGCTTTGTAATCTTCTTGCTTTGGTACTGGAGATAGAGAAATCAGTAGTGTACATGAAAAATAATACATGGAAATAAACGGGGAAACTTAAGAAAAAGGTTTAAATGATGCATACTTATAACAACTGGATTGAATATTTTCAATAATGAAGTTTCCTGGGACCAGAAAACTGGAATCGAGCCTCGATTTTGCACGATGGAACTTATTTGCATTGTTCGTCCTTCAAATGTACTCTCACTAACAACTTGTTCTGTCTCAACATCATTTGCAACTTTTCCTTTCTCATTTACCCCTCGTCGTAAAAATCTAAATAAAACAAAATGAATAATCATTTCTGTAATAGGTATCCCACCGTCAAACACAAAAGAAAGAAAATTATATTTATGCACCAAAAACAAAAATTGTCTAAAAAATACTTGAATAATTTTACCAAATTGTAATTGTACGTAAAAACAAAAATCAGTTAGTAAAAGCTCCTCTTTATAGACAAATTATTTAATGAGATCGTCGCAGCCTCTTTAAAATCATTAGATATAGACACGAATTTTTTTTATTATTTTTTTAAAATTTTAGATCTATATAATATTCCAAAATTCTTACCTCGTGCCAGCATAATGACGTGAACGTCGGGCTATGAGAGTCAAATCAAAATCCCTGCCAGATATGGAAAGTTTAATCTGCAATATTTGAAGCATGGAATCAAAAGTTATAGAAAACGAATTTTTATCCAATTGTAAACTTATAAGAAAAACTATGATATTGAGCGAAATCTGTTGAAAGATCACGATGGCTCAAACATAGTCTTAATCGCTAAAATTTTTAAAAAAATGTTTTGATTAAAATATAAAAATAATTCTTCTTAATACCATTAATATACTTATTTTTTAAAAAAACAACAACAACAATATTTTCCTTTAAAAAAACAACAACAATATTAAGTTACATATAGTTGAGGTAATTGACGTTTTATTTTATTATTTTCTCCTTATTGGCAAAGCAACAAAAAGAAAATGATGTTGCATACCTGTTTAAAGAAGCCGTACACTAAAGCAACTGTCCAGATATTGTTCTTGAGCTGCTTTCGAATCCCTCGAGTTAAATATTCATTCCACACGAACATTGATTTATAAATATTTTGATCTGTTTTATTTTTATTTAAATTATCTTGAAGGCTGCGCATAACATTATATGAGTAGCTGAAAAAGAAATCTTTGGTGAGATCCACTGAGTTAAGAAGCTTTTGATATCTGTTTTAAAACGAAGAAAATAAAAATCAATAAATTAACATGTTAAATTATGGGGGGGAAATGCAAAATGGCCAGTAAGTTTAGGATATGTAATTAAAGAATGAGTGAACGCTTTCGATCAAGGCACTCGCATTACTCAAATTTGATTCGAAAACAAAAACACCATGAATGTCAAGTATTTTAATGCAATAAAGATCATAAAATAATAGTGTAAAAAAATTAATTAAAAAAAATCATGGATTTGAACGTTAATCTAAGTCTTTCAATAGTTTAGAAAATAAACAAAAAAAATGCAATTGCACCTTTTCTCCGTATTGCAATAAGCCTTTTTAGACCGCACAACAGGATTTGGAATTATAATCATCTTGCTCTTAGAAACGCCGTATACTTTTGCCCCAAGCATGGAACCTATCCTCTTTCTCTCTGTTATTATCAGCATGTAGTATGGTTCTTGAAACTTTATGAATCCTAAGTTAACACACAAAAGGAAAAACAACAAAAACATTAAGATGATAGCAAAAAACAAAGCATAGTCAAATATAAAACTTTATACTACTCAAAATATATGTGCTAAAAAAAAAAAATCCTTAAACTTTGTCTCTTATTTAAAAAATATTCATCTTCTTTCAAAAGTTGCAATATTATCCTTGACATTTCATAAATATTTCAAAACTAGTCTTAAAGTAGAAATCCAGTAAAATGGTAGACAGAAAATCAACGTGGCGATGATCTGAAACGATGTAGTGGTGACTAAGACACCTAAATTAAGTCTGAAAGATGACATTCAGACACGTCGATTTTTCATCCAACATTCTGCAGTTTTTCTACTCTAAGGATAGTTTTGAAATATTTCTAAAAGATCAAAGGTAATATTGCAATTTTTGAAAGAATAAGAGTATTTTTTAAACAATGGACAAAGTTTAAGAGTATTTTTTATAATTTAGCCAAATATATATATATATATATAATTTTATAAAGCATAGACTTTGAAAGCTTACCAACTATTCCATAGCCAATAGATATTAACTTAAGACCACCCATAGACCTGTTCCCCTGATGTATTCTTCTCAGAAGATCAGAGCACTCTTCTGACGTATAGGTTGTATGATCTTCAAAAATGTTAAGCTCAGAAGGCTCCATTCTGTCAATTGAAAACACCTTCCACAATGTTCTCTTCCCCCCTCTTCCCACTACGTAATAACGCTGTATTATAATCACATTGTTAACTGGGGTTATTAATTTTAATTTTCAAGCATCTACAAGGCCAATAATGTATTTGATGAAATCAGCAAAAACGGAGGATCGTCGGTTATCAATTACAAGACATTACATTCCATATTCATTCGGGTTGATTGCAAATTCTCAAATCATTCTCTAAAGTTATATATGAAACATGTAAAAAATGGAAGGCAATTATATTTTTCCATGAACTAGAATTTCATTAGCAAGAAAGAGTAACAGCAAGCAGAAGCACTACGAAGAAGAAGCTGTTGGAACTAAAGCTTAAAAACTTGAGTACACATTTAATATGACGTAAAGAAACTGAAAAGACAAAAACAGAAAGGAACTTTATAGGACTTTCCAGCATTGAATGAAGAATCTAGTCAGGCCGAATTTCACATGAATTTGCACATATTTGATATCATTATAATCACATATAATAGAAACCACCAATCATTGATTCTGGCATTATTTTCATCCAATAGTTTCTGTAAGAGAAATTACATAACGTCTGAAACTAAATTTATTATCAGGCAAGGTCTCGCATATTCTTAAACAAGCATTTGGTCCTTTACAATCTCCAGTTCAAATTCATTCAAAGAAAAAATACAGGATGAAAATCACCCCTAAATCTCAATTTAAGCATCAATAGAAGCCAAATCTATCTTTGTTTCATTCAATTCGCATACGAATGGCTTGATTGATAATTATCTGATAGAATCTCATACAAACTCACTCACGAATCAAAACAACTTTATCACTCTACAAAAACGTCAAGAACATATTAAGGTTTAAGGTAGAAATCATTTTAAAAAAATAATTATCCTGCAAACACATTATAAACATCTTCCGAATGAAACTTCGGAATTCATTTGATGCAATTCGTGCTTCAAAAATACAATGCGGCATTACAAATCATGGAAACAAAAATCACTATACAGATACTTTCGATCAAAACAACGATAAGATTTTAAACAAACCAGTGCAACTTTGCAACAGGAAGAACAAAAAAAAGTAAGAAAATCATACCGCAAATGTCTGGTAGAGCCAGAATTTCTGAACGTCGAACGTGCTGGAGTCCGACGATTCCATTAATGATTAAACGTATTTTCGAATTGCTGGAGTTCAATCAACAACAATCCGATGAACAATCCTAGCTCAATGCACGTAGATATCGCCGATAATCGCCATTGACGTAAAACGCAAAATCCTTATGTAGCTGCTCTGTAATTCCAGAGATGCACAAAACCTCTAAACCTTCTCGCCACACATTTACGATGAGATTCGGAAGAAGGCGAGAAGAATTTGGAATCCGAATCTCTATTGGAAAACGAATTCGAGAGTTAAAATTGATTCTAAGAAAAAAAAATAAAGAATGTGATCAAACAAACTCGAAAATTTTAGAAGAAGAATGGAAAAAAAGAAAAAGAGAAAACAGAGAGAAACCTGCGAAGAAGAAGAAGATGGAAAGAATCGTATGGTTTTAACACTCACCATTCAAACCGCGGGAAGTAAGCTATTCTGATTCTTATTATGATTCGTTTCGGGTTTGTTTGTTTATATATTTTATTTATTTATTCAAAATAATTTTTTTCCATTTTTATTTCCTTAACCTACTAGTGCTAAGTCTACCATTGAAATTCAATTTTCCACCGTTTTTCTTTTTTATATTTAGTTTTTTTTTTTAATTAGTTGGGAATGTGAAATCCATGTACTTTGTTTATAATGAATCAATGATTGTATGGCGAATTAATATATAAGATAATCGCTAATTTATTCTCAAATATTAGTTTTTTATGTGCCTAAATATGAGTGGTGTGGAAGATAACTTTGCGAGACCAAGTTGCTTGGTCAACTAATTTTCCATTATTTAAGAAAGTTTTTCTTGTTATAATTTTAATGGTTTTTTTTAATAGAGTATTTTCTCCCTACAAGTCTTGTTTTTATATTAAAGGAATAAATTTTTATCTTGATTACGTTTTTTCTCTTGGTTGAATAATAATTTTATTTTTTTGATTTTCTGTTTTTATATTTATTTACTTGCAATCTTTTATGTTAGGCAATCTATGCTTTTTAAAATTTTAAAAAAAATATAATAATAAAAAAAATAATTCTAAATTTTTTATATTGAAAAAAACGTCGATAAGATTCTAAATAGTTTTGAGAGTGAAAATCTAAACAAATTTCAAATTTAAAACAAAGTATAAAAAAATCTCATCAAATAGGACCATAATAATAATTTTAATATGATTCAAATTTCATAGATTAAATAATAGATTGAAATCATCACATGTAACTTTTTGTTAATTATAATGTAAATTTTTATTCTCATTTAACAAATGTATTGTTAAATAAATTTTGGAAAACTATTTTCATTTGAAGATGGGTAAATAATTACATTAAACATTTTGATATCTGAGATGAAAATGTAGAACATATATATATTTGAAACTTAAAATATCTTTTACAAATGATGAAGAAAAATACCTACTAATTTTCAGCAATATAAAATATCTGAATTAGTATATATTTTATTTTCAAAGAAGAATTAATAATTACATCAAAATATATCAATAGATATCCTATTAATTATACTTTTTGAGTTCCTTATTAAATTTTAATCTTAATAAATAATAAACTATTTTGTTATAGAAAGTCAATTTAAAATACATATAACAATGTTTATAAGACAGTAACCAACCATTGAATTTTTCCTTTGCCCACATGTATATAATAATAACCACTAATGTTTTGTTTTAATCATTTAAATTTTATATTGATTAGCTAATAAAAATCTCTAAAAAGTTATTTGTTAATATGATGTTGAAGTTGACCACCATACAATACATTATAAAATTGCATTCTTAAAAAATAAAAATTTGAAAAGCAACTTCAACACCAATTTGGTAGAGGAAATGAGCTAAAAAATAATTATAGAGGAAGTATAACTTCTCTCCTATTTCATTACTATCAATATTAGCATCAATAATTTTTTCAAAACAATTAGCACCTTTTATTTGACTCTTATGATCTCTAATAAATTGATTTTAAAAATATTGGTATATTTTACCATATTCAACTACCAAAGGATGTTTACTTTATTTAAAAGTCTATCTACCATGATTCGAATCTATACAGAAAAATAATTATGAATTGAATCTAAACATTTTTTTTTTTTTTAAAGAAAAGTTAATAGATATGTTTTACATAGATAAATTTTAAATGTGAACTAAAAATAAAATAAAATTTAAATAATTGTTTAGAAGTCCTAACAAAAGGTAACAACATTTTATCATAAAAAGAATGATAAAATTGAATGATGCCAATTTTATTTTAGGATGGAGAATGTAGTCCGACTTGTCCTACCTTGGCCTAACATGTTTCCATCCAAAAATTTTATTTTATTTTTTTTATTTTTAACTTCAACAATAGTAGGGATGTGGATTGAACTATCAAACAAATTTCTTGAGTATATATATAAAAACTTTTAAATTCCTAAATTCAATTAAAATTAAAATTATTAAAAATATGTAAAAATAAATTATAAATAAGTAAACAATAAGTATTTTTTTTCAGTTTTAATTTAAAAATATGCATTTCACTTATTTAATATTTAATTAAAAATAAAAAAATAACTCAACTCAAAACAGAAATCTTTGAACACGTCCTTGGCTTCAAACAATTCATTTATTTTATTTGTTATTTTTTTAATAAACAATTCATTTATTAATATAATATGTTATTGTTGTAAATATAACTCAACTGGTCATAACAGGAATAACCTCTTCTAGTACATTATTAAAATTCTAATACTTTAGAAGAAACAAAGTATTTCATTATTTCAACTATTTTATTTTTTAATAATCTCTGTTTCTGTTTTTAAAATAGATTTTAATTAAAAAAAACTCGTAGCATGGCGAAGAATGAATATACCTATATAAACAAGAAATCAACATGAAGTTGTAGTGTAGGCATGTCACAGAGTATTATAGCTCACTTTTATACAAAAAGAACAAGGAGAAAAAAAAAGTATTAGCTCACCAAGAGAATAAGAACAAAATTATTAAAACTTCCAACACCATTCTTCAGACACTCTGAAAACTGTGCATTGCCACAACTGGGTGTGGGTGTAAAGAGAGAAGAAAAAGAAACAAAGATGACCTGATCTTCTCTTTGTTTTTTACATATCCTGTTGCCCATTAATGGTGGGCTTCAGGAGAATTTGCTTCCATGAACCTGCATGTAAGAATCAAGAACCCTTCTAAAGAAGAAAAATACCTTATTTTTTCACAGATTTATATATGATGATAGTTGTCAATAATTCACAAATAGGGGGTTGAAGAGACTATGATCTGCAATTGTTACTTTGAAGATCCAATGGAAAAATATTTCCCTAGAAATATTTACATGTGAAAACTATGAGAATTAAGAACCTGGAGTTATTCTGTGGCTCCAGATATAGAGTTAGCGCTTGATATTCTTATTCTTCTACTTCCAGCTTTCTTTTGCCACTTTAAGGGGCAGATAATGGCTGCTACTCACAGATGACCTGAAGATTAAACTCCAACAAAAATTTCTGCACAATAGCAACTATTCATCTCTCTCTCTCTCTCTCTCTCTCTCTTTCTTTCTTTCTGCAGATATCTTACCGTCCTTTATTTACCGCCTCCTCGAGCTGACTGATGTTATGTTTTCACTTTTGGCTACAGAAACTACATCCTTCGGATGTAATTAATCAGTTAATGTTGATTAGTAACTTTGAGTAAGCTTCACCAGAAGAGCATCCCACCATGGCTGACCCAGTCGACGAAGTGATCGGGGTATTCAGTGACGATATCGTCATGACTAAGGTCAGTTCCACACCGTTGTTTTACCTAAAGCACACAACAAATCAACTGATTAGTAGGTGCTTTTCTATCCAGTTGTTTGCAAGAACAAGAAAGGGTTAAAAGGCATTAGTTTGAATTTGCAATATGTCATGTTAATGCTGGGCATAGGAAAAGTAGGGATATCAAGCCATCAATTGTAATAAGAAAAAAAAAAAGGAAGTTACAGAAAGACAAGGATTCAGGATTTTGGTATAATAGAAAGAAATAAGGACTCCTAAACTTGTTCTGAATCTGAACTGCACAATTGATTAAATATTCTGAATAAACACATAGTGACTTTCTACACCAAAGAGTGAAGCAAGGATTGCCGCGTGATCTCGTCTTATTTCTTTGTGTTTGATTGGAGCAACTTGTATTGAATTCCATGAAATTGGTTTCCATCCTCTTACAAAAGCATATAGAATCGATATTTCTAGAACCAAATGAGTGAGACTAAATATAAACTGCTGACCTTTGAGCTTGATCCAGACTCACTTGCAGATGAGATAAAGTCAATCTTCATCTCACTTGCAACATTTTCCGATGAAAGACTGGTGACAGACCTATCAAACCATGTACAATAATCAGTAAACAGATTCCTACTAAACATAAGTAAACCAAAAGCTACATAAGGCAATAAAAACCAGAAAACAATGAAGGGTGATTTAGTTCTTAGCCAGATTATTCATTATTCCTTCGTTAAGGTTTCAGTTCATACATCACAGAATTGGAAATTGAATTGTTCCAAGGAAAATCAAGCATTCTAATGTGAGACAATAGCAAGAAGAAGCAGCAAAAAGTCCTAGCGACTGAGAACTGAGAGGGAAGCAAAAGCAATAAGAATGTTTTTCACATCATAGAAAGGAATGCACAACAAATAGAAATACCTTTCGCATAACTCATCTTCACAAGAATTCCCAGATGAAGAAATCCAGTCCATATCCAGAAAATTTGAGCAGCTGCATGAATCCCCATGCTCATCATGACAAATATGATCAAGTTCAAGCATTTGATCATCCTGCATGTTTTCATGAATATGTCTGCGACACATAGAGGGAGTATACCTATGACAAAGACCAAAACATTTCGAGCATCATCATTTGGTGAAAAATGACAACAGATAAATTTGTTTAAATAACCATAATACGAAGCTCTTTAAGATAATTGTTTAATAGTAGTCAAGTCAAGACAACAGTATATTGCACAATGCGCGAGAAAAGGAATTAGTATATTTGAAATCTTAAAAACCTACAACTTGGACAAATTTTAGGATAATTACATTCTGTTATCACATACCAAATCCTATAATGTAACGAGGAAAAGCATAGGAAATGTGATGTTGACAGACCTGCAAAGAGATATATCAGATTCGCAAGTTGAGACCTCCGGTGCAGGGTCTGCGAAACCTGTATTACATTCTTCGTTCAAATGAGGAAATGCCCTGCTGCTTCCGTCATGTATATTCACCATATCAGACTCACTCTGACCAAGTATATTGCCATCTGATAGTGATCTTTTAAAAGATGTCCTTCAGGAGGGTGAAAATTTCCATTTAAGAATTCTAATTACCATTCAACTCTTTAACCAGGTATAACAAAGATAGCATAGAGTGCGTTCTGTTATTTGTCATGTCTCATTCTATGCTACACACGTATGCTCTCTGCAGAATGTCTGGTAAATTCATAGAGCTTAAAGATGTACCTGAAATTATCATCAATAAGATCCGGAAAGCGCTTCCTAAGATCATAATGTTGGTCAGAGTCTAATTCCCACAATGCTGGCTTTCCCGGATGTGGTTGATAGTAACCTAAGAACCTGACCAAATATCATGTATAATAGTCGGTTATTTCTTCCGAGTGCACTATTTATAAACCTTGCGGATACTATGCATCTCTGACTTACACGTTAATGGCACGTTGTTTCTCAGCATCTAGGTATGCATTGCTGCAATAACGTTGTAGTGTTCTGAAAAACTCCTGAGACTGTGTTGCAGCTTTCCATTGGCCTCTCCTCTCGGAAAAAATCTATTGGATGTGAATGAAAAATTATATATGTATTGTATAACAGCCAACTCAGAGTGACAGGTCATGCACAAGCATGAAAAGAGGACATGCCTAAAACCCATTTAGTAGGGACTTCACAACCAAAAAATATTATTGGTCTTCTAAACAGTTTTGTGAATACTGCCATGAACAAATGTGGGGTAAAGATCCATAGTTTTAGGTAATCACATAATAAAATCTTAAGGGGCCGTCTGTTTCGTGTTAATTCAAGATTCCCATGAAATAGGCATCTGGATTACCTCGTTTGTTTTGTAGGAGTGTAAGATGCCTTGGCATTTCAAGATATTCGGGAATCTTAGGATGCCCATACGGGAAGCATCTAATCAATTTTGGATGCCCTTTTGAAGCATGAATTTTTAAGATTCTCATGTTAAGGGTATCCTCTAATGACATTTTTGCTCTTTATCAATTTTCTTTATTTCACTTTTTTATTTTTTATTTAAAAATAAATCAATGTATTTATGCACTAATAAACGATCATATGTAGTTATTATATTTATATTTTACATTTAGATATAAAATAAAGTTGAGTTAAAATTGAATTAATATTTAATAATTAAATATTTTATAAAAATCTCAAACTAATATAAATTAATTTGTTCTACAAAATAACACATAAATATTAGTTTAAAATAAATTGATATACAAATATAATATTAAATTAATAAAGACCAAATTGCATGTGATATAAATTTAAATTATATTAAACTAATATGTAAATTATGTAATGATTAGCAAGGGCAATATTGGTATAACACATAATCTTAAGACATTCTCATACACAAATCCTGCAAAACAAATGTGGCTATCTAAATATTCTCAGACATCCTTATAAATTTTCCTATAAAACAAACATGATAATTTAAATATGTCGGGCATCTAAAATACTGGGCATCTAAAATACTAGACATCTAAAATTCCGAACATCTAAAAATGTCGGACATCCTAACTCCTTACAAACAAACGACCCCTAAGTATTAAACTCTACATGAGGTGGTCGCCAGTTGATTATATTAGTTTCATTGTTTGTATCACGCCTGTTTTTACCCAGTATAATAGGCTTTTTCCCTCTCTTTTCCTATCAAAATCAGGACTTCAAATTGATTAAGAAAACTCAAATCTAACTATATAGCCGAACTACACAACTTGTAAAAGAAACATAACTGATGCGTTACTAAGATTCTTCATTCTAGCCAAACCTGTATGATCCATATAGAAGTACCTTATTATGTGCTGCAGAGCCACCATATTGTAGTGCAAGGGTGTCACCCATGTTCTCATAAGCCCGCATCAAATCCTCTGCCAAAGGGTTATCTAGATCGATATTTGGGGAATCACTAAACCCTAAAGTATGTAATTGACGTCCTAAAGCAACTAGCCCATAGGCATATTGGGCAACATTTGTCCGGTCTAAACAGTCTATACAATTGGTCCTTAGGACACCGTTTTGAAACATTGCAACTGGATGATTTTCAAGTATACCATTAGCATACGCCCTACTACTAATATCTTTTTCTGGATTTTCTTCATTTTCTTCTTCTGTTGATAGATTCTCCCCGGAAGAATCAGTACCCTGATTTGTCCTGATGCATTGAAATACAGGCAATGTTGGTCAAACATATTATGCAAGATGGGATAACCTAGTACCATCCTTCCATCCAAATAGGCAAGTATGAGGGAATAAGTTTCATGCACCTAATAAACCACTATCTGTAAGACTTACTTGAGGTGGGTCCAGCTTATTAACTCCTCTGAGCTTAAATTGGACGCTATTTGACAGTAGAAGATGCCAGTTAAGTTCAATGCATATGTAGCAACCCTTCCAAGCAGCATCAAAACATTGGAAACTTTGCTGCAAAAAAGAGTTCTCATAAAAATCATAATCACATATGATATAAGTAATCAGTTTCAATAGAATATAGTTACTGCCAACCACAGAATGGCTATAATACCTTTTCGCATGCTTGTTCAAATCCCAATGGAGAAATCTTAGGCGGTTCTCTGCAGATAAACTTTTGTTTATATACTTTATAGCATTTGAAAACTCAGCACGGAGGATACTTTCTCGTGGCTTCTTCTCGTGCGTCTATTACACAAATGATTTTAAACATAGTATAAAGAGAATGGATTAAAACCATTGAAAGAAGAAAGAAGACGAAAGATTCAATAACGAGGTCACAGAAACATAAACAACTAATGCAACAACTTAGAGCATGTAACATAAAGCAAAATTATTAATAAGGAAATACCTTAATCAAATTCAATATAATTATTGGATTCCCATATCGCAAAACAAGATTCTCAAAATGTAGTCTTGTGGCCTCGTAATTCTGGTCCTTCTTTGACACTGAAAGGCAAAAAAAGATTGCAGCGACAGATTAGAGAAGTTACCCATAAAAAAATACAACATAAACAAGTTACAATCATACATATGATATCGGGCCTAATATTCAGCCGTGACGTTTCCTGGGACCAGAATAGGGGGATCGATCCCCGGTTTTGCACCACTGAACTTATTTGAGTTGGTCGCCCATCAGAAGCATCTTCAAAAACAATCTGTTCTGTCTCAACATCATTAGCTACTCTTCCCTTCTCGTTAACACCTCTTTTTAGAAATCTTCATAAAATAACAGAACAATAAAATATAAGATGGCTTGCAGGAAAATGGATAATCCGCAGTACATATAGACATAATTCCATTATAATAGCCTAAAAGATAATTGAATATAGAGGAAAGAATAAGCAATAGTTAATCATAGGATCTATGTGATCAAGATAGTAGATTCATCCTGCGAGGGTGGACATGCAAAACACAAGCATTGTAGTAAGATTTTGATCAAAAGTCAAATATGAGCAATACAATGAACTTAATCTTATTGCATCTGTCTGCAAATGCAATAGTACATACCGTGTACCAGCATAATGACGTGATCGTCTAGCAATGAGTGTCAACTTGAAATCTCTGCCAGACAGAGAAAGATCAACCTGGACAAACAAAGCACAAAGTATTTATTGTCTGAAAAAGTCTGATATTGTACCAAAATGCAATAAAACCTGCACAAGAGCTGAATAGAAAATGTAATATTGTCTTAACAGAAAGCCAAGGAGATGACAAGAATATGAAAAGAATAATGCAATAAAAGAATACATACAAAATGCAGTCAGAGTAATAGATGAACTCAATTGTAAACTAAAATATGAAAAAGCAAAAGCACTTCAATTCCTGATGGCAACAATAATGGCTGCCAAGCAAAGTTTACGCAATAGTCCCTTTCCATGATAAGTAACTGAGAGCAAAAACATTTTACTTATGTAAAGTATCTATTAATGTGCAATAGCCAATATCTATAAATCATAAAATCATACCTGTTTAAAGAAACCATACACTAAGGCAACAGTCCAGATGGTATTCTTGAGAATGTTCCGGATTCCACGAGTTAAAAACTCGTTCCAGACAAACATTGTATCATAAAGTAAATGTCCTGTCTTATTATCACAGATGTTCTTTTGAAGGCTACGCATGACATTGTATGAGTAGCTGAAAAAGAAGTCTTTCCTAAGATCCACTGTGCGTAAGAGCTTCTTGTATCTAAATCAATAAGAAGGAAACAACAAGAAACATATTAGCATCCAATTAACAAAATAAATTATAAATTTGATGAAAGAGAAAATGGAAAAGACGAAAATTTATTTAAATGCTAAACCACAAAGAAAGAGGAAGGAACGTAACTTTCCCCTCTCAAACCATACTACCTTGTGTTATTCGACAAGTAATACAAACATCACATCCTGGTACAACTGGCAGGTAATAAAGATGTACTACCTTTTATATGAAACTTCTAAAAAGAAGGATATATATAGAGCTATATTCATATATCTAACTTAAAATACGAAAGATCCAATTTAGCTCAAAGAAGGGAAAGGAAAGAGATCCCAAGAGAAATATGGCATCATTTGTACACGAACTTGAATCAATAGCTTTACACCGAAGGGTGTATTAACAAAATAGACTACAGATATATTACCTCCACGGTGTAGAACTCAACTATTCCTAACAAATAACAAATAAAAAAAATTCCAAAAGTTCAATTGTCAATGTCATCACAAAAATCTAATTGAAGTACATATGGACACTATTTCTGAAAGCTACCCCTTAGGTCTCCTTTAAGAACCAAGGACATATTACATTTACATGAAAAATGGACTAAAGACCTGTTTTCATCCTTAGAAATAGCCAAATTGGACCGGGCAGTAGAATTTGGAATTGGAATCATTTCGCTCTTGGTAATTGCATAAATTGGATGGCCGCAAATAGTTCCAATCTTTCTTCGTTTTGTTATCAATAACATGTAATGCGGTCCTAAAAACTTGATGATACCTGTAACGGGAGAAACCATAAGTTCTGAAGCAAGAAGAGCGAAAAAATGTGCATAGACGAAGACATGGCGATAACATACCAACAATTCCATAACAAGTGGTCACAAATTTAAGCCCACCCGTCAGCTTGTTTCCTTCATGTATCCGCTTCAGTAGGTCAAAGCACTCATTATCTGTGTATGCGGTAGAATCTTCAAGAATGTTTAGATCGCTAGGTTCCAGTCTGCTGATCTTTAACACTCTCCAGAAGGTTCGGTTCTTGTCTCTTCCAATCATATAAAAATTCTGTTACACCCAAAAGGCATATGATTACGGCAGGCATTTTGTAATATGAGATTAGAGAGTAAACAAAAGAACCCAGCAACGATATATCCAAACAACCCATTTAGAGAAACAAGGTAGAATCCTAATTTTCAAAAAGAACCAATGCATACAAGAAAATCTTCGAGCAGGTCTACATAAGTTCAGATAGGGCAAAGTCATGTTCAAAGTGAAGACAGCACATCTTCTGAACATGTCGATTTCCCCCTCTACACGGATCCTCAGACTCTAAAATCACACAAATCGTGCTCAAGGAGGCCACAGATCCATTTTGAAATACCCATGAGGAGAATTAAACGAAAATCACCGGAGTCGACTCAACAAATCAAGAGTACAAATCAAAATCATGCTCAATCATAACCAAGTTGAACAATAGATTCGGAACTTCCAAAACTTACTGAAATGACCATGGAGATCGTGTAGAATCAGATTAAAGATAAAGAAAACGCGTTTTCAATTTTCGAGTAAGAGATATTTACCGAACGCGTCTCGTAGAGCCTAAATTTTTGCAAGCAGTGAGCATTGGGATCGGGTTTATCATGAATCAAGGTTTGTTGCTCAGTCTCCGCACCCATAGTTTCGATCTCCGAGCCTCAAGGCCCGGCCTCACCACCAAAAACCAAACTCTCAACAACGCCAAACTCAAATTCAACAGCGAACCTCCCTCGCTGCACGAAAATTCTTAAAAACCTCAATCAGTAAAGCACTCCACATACATCTAGCCTCGCAAGACGAAGGCGAAAGAGAAAATGCTCAAGAACAGTAGAGGCCATAGAATCAGAGCACCAAAACGAGAACAGAACAACATTTAACATAAATAGGAGGAGGAAGAGGAGAAATGACGCAGCACAAGAAGTACAAGAAGTCAAACCGCTAATGAAAGGACGAAGATGAGCAGCTTTTTTGAAGAAATAGAGATGAAAACCAGTCAGATCGTACTCGTATGGGGAAGAGGAGAAGGATGAAGAACAAAGGAGGCTGCAGCAGAAAAATGGCAGAAAACAGCTTCGAAGCCTGTATCCACACAAATTATGGTAATAATAATAATTGATAAACCAGAGAAAAAATAAATAAATAAATAAATTTTGGGGGTTTTTCTTTTATTCCTTATAAGTAGATTAAATTGTAAAATCCTAATTAATTCGCCGTTATACTAATTATAGGCCGCCCAATCATTGTGCTTTTTCTGGAAACACTTCCATTGGTGGGTAACTCGATTTACTGACTCGGCTGAGTCACTGAGTCAACTCGGTCCGAGTCATAATTTTAACTCGGGCCGAGTTTTTGTCTTGATGCAATAGGCCAATTTACACGGCTAAAGATGATTTTGGGGTTCACGTTTTAAAGCAAGGTTTTTTATTCTTTCGTTTTCTTTTGTTTTTTTATTGCTCCGTTTGTTAGGGGTATTTTGTCTTTTTCATTTATGGCAATTATTTATAATTTTCAACCATTGCGTGGAGGAATGTCCTCATAATTCACTTACAAAAATTAAATTAAAATGTTTTTTTAATAAAAAGAAAAAGAAGTCAATAATTTAACAATTAAAAAAAAGGAGAATAAAGAAAGAGAAACATATTGAAAACACTCCTTGAGAAATGAAAAGCGAATATGCCTATGTGCCTTCCGTTGCCTAACTTGCTTGCTTCTAGTCTTCTTATTAGCTAATATAAAAGGTCGAAGACCATTTCGATCCTTTCATGGAAACTTATTTTTTTCTGTTAATTGTGATTATTTGATTTAACTTACGTGCACGATGTCTAATCTCATAAAATAAGAGATTCTTCAAGAATATAACATTGCAAATATACAAAAATAAATTCAAACATTTGAGTTTTTAAATGAAGTATGATAACTAGACTAAGTACTTAAAGGAAGTTCAGGTTGATGGTAAAAGTAAATGCTCGACTATGATCATCTCTAAAGTTGATAGTTCGATCTCTCATCCCGCAGTTGTTATAATAAGTTTAGGTCAACTAATATACCTAATTTATTTTGTAATAAAATTATTAGCATTAATAACAAATCATTCACTCTTTTGTTTATTTATTTGAATGTCAAATAATGTGCTTTCTCACTAACTTGTTTTCTTTATTTCTTTGAATGAATTCACTAAAAATCTGTTTGAAATTACTTTTTGAAGTGCTTAAAAAAATACTTAAGAAATTGTTTTTAAGCACTTAAAAAGTAATTCTAAACACGCTGTAACTTGTTTTCTTATATCTTTTATTTGGTTGACTTTACATGCATATTTTCTTTAGTATCTCTCTTCACGAATATTTTCTTTTCTTTTAATAACTCCTTTATGCACACACTTGCTCACTCTAATCTATATTTTCAAAAATAATTGTCTTTATGCATTTGTTTTCTATTAATTATTTTTATTTTAGTATCGTCAATTATATACATATTCAATGATCATATTTTGAACATTTTTTATAAGGATATTTCGAACATTTAGTATATAAGCTAAGTTCATAATCATAATTATGCCAACTCATAGTTTATTATTTGACACATGTATCACGCAACTCATTATTGATTAGATAGTGTTTGATTAATTAATTATGGTCTACTCTACAACTATATACACAATTTACTACTATAATACAAGTGGGGTATAAGTAACCTTTAGTCTTATCAAAATTCTGTCATTTACCTATTCTTTTTTTTTTATCTACAGTCGAATGTAGTTGTTCTAAAAAAAATACACACATAGATATATAATTTATCATATATTATTAGTTGATATACTGGTAACATCTCTTATAAGTTGAATGTTCAAATCTCGCTCCCAAATTTGTAATGATATATTTATTATAAATAACAAAAAAAAAGTATTTTGTTGCAAGCTTACATATAATCAATAATCAATAATCAAATTTTCATACGTGGGAAGAAATAAATGAAATGATGAAAGGGCAACCAAAGTTTTGCTTAGGAAAATGAAATTACTTTTTTTTTTTGGGGGGGGGGGGGGGGGGAGGGGGTTGTAAATGAAATTCTTTGCTTGCACAGATATCAACCATGATGCTTAATCAAATTTGAGAATTAATCAAAGGAAGCAAAGCTGGGCAAGAAATTGGATTTTATCAACCCAAGACCATTTCCATTATTTCCAGAGAGATCTATTTTCTTATTCTAGTTTTTAATATAATTATCTATGTCAAACCATATAATAATATTAGTGGATTCACACAGAAAATGATTTGAGTATTAATTAAATCATATGGAGGTAAAATGTTGACCGTGTGATCTTGATCGTACGGTGAGGGGATATGGGCTTGAAGGGGGAGATTGACATTTTCAAACGTGGCCAGATCTCAGACGTGGCTGGAGACAGCTGGCGGTTGATGTGGCCAATACGTGGACTTTTTAATTTCCACAACGTGAAAATGTGCAAGCCACAACTAATTTTTGTCTTTCTTCTTCGGCCGACATTGAGGCCACGTGTCTTGTCTGTGATGGGTGACAAACAAATCATTTTCTCAGGATCCCACTGGGAGATATATCACACTCGCACGTCTACAGGTCCAGTTTCGTACTCGCTTGATTTTTGTGCCACGTGGCCTTCTCCCTGTGATGGTTCATTGGCTCTTGTTATTTGTCATCGTAAATCACGTTGATTAAGAAAATGAAGTTTTTGGACTAGTAATCTTTTTTTTTTTGGGTGTTTGTGGAGAAAAAAGATTATGCTATTGTTAAGCGAAATGACATTTTGATTTCTATGAAAATTTGAAATCTAACATATGAATAATACATTAACCACTTCATAATTAATGTCAATGTAACGATTTTGGATTTATTTTATTAAAATACAATAGAAAATTGTGTGTATGATTATCATTCCATTTATAGCACTGCATTAAGATTGAATATATCATTAAAAAAAAACTGAATCTAATAGTATATTTATAATTGCAATAATTTCCATCAATTGGCTTGTATCATTGAAAAGTATGTGATTCTAAATTGTTTGAAAAAATGTCACCTCCCAAAAGAAAAATGTGTAAGATGCCATTCTTGTATCTTCTTCATAGAAAAAAAACTCAAAATAATTTGTGAAAATACATATAATATTGTTAAAATACAAGCAAGAGTTAAAAAAAAAGGAAAAAGAAATAAACAAATAAACAAAGAGGAAAAGTAAGGGAGAAATTGTGAGAATAGTGACTTTTTTATTGTTTGATTAAGATTGTTGTGGTTATGGCAACTAGTTAAGACCAAGAGGTTCATATCCACTCGCTCTCACGTGGTTGAACTAAAGAAAAATTATTGTTATTTATGGTCAAAATGGTATTAGTACTTCACTAACTCACATTAGTTAAAACACAAAAACAAAAAATCTCTAACTAACATCTCTACTCCACTCGCCAACTTAAACATAACTCAACTAGTTAAGTTTAATGAAAATGTACTTCACTAACATTTTGTTGTTGAACTAAAAAAAGAAAAGTTCTTCACTCACAATAAGTTCAATGAAAAGGCACTAATACCAGCATAGCTTAACGGTTAAAATATCTAGTCATTTTTTTAAAGTCAAAAGTCTAAATCTCCACCCGTACATTTTGATATACTAAAAAAAAGTTCTAATTACAATATTGCAATTATAGGCACGACTCTTAAATAAATAGGTACAAAATCAACAATTGCCAAGAAACTAAGGACTAACTCAAAGTAGAGTTCCCACAAAATTTAACATAAAATGTTTATTTTAACTATTTTTTTAGTTCAATAATGGTTTGGGTAGGATCAAATTATAGAACTTTGAAATGGTGATAAATATATTATTAATTATGTTCGAATTGACAATGATAATAAAGTGATTTCTTATTTTTAGTTCAATATATATGAGTGAAGATTCTATATTTTAATTGATGTATGTTTTAATCAGTTAAATTTCGCTCATGTTCACAATTTTGACATATTGATTAAGATCTTAGTTTTTTTACTAGTAGAATAGACAGTTGCAATAATGCAAATTGCTGGCAAATGAAGCAAACCATGTCGATAATTTGTCAACTAACGTGTTAATTCTTTTCAAAAATTAAAAAAAAAAATTAACGTGTCAGTTGGGCAGAGTGTCCACTGTGGCGCGGGCAGCGAGTGTCCGTGACTGGCTGTACTTTTAGCAACTTTAATTATTTATTTGTTTTCACACACACACATCTTTTTATTTTCCTAGACTTTTCTTTTAATAGAAAAGGTCAATTTTTTAAATTTTTATCTCAAAACTTCACAAGGTATACTTTCCATTTAATTAAATTATACCATAAACTTAATAAGAATTGAAAATTTTATCCTATGATTCACCCACTAATTTTCATAAAAAGTAATGTAAAAATCTTAACAAAAAAATTATCAATTTCAATGAAAATTATACTTGCTACAAAGTTTAGTCAATGCACAAAATTGATAACGGAACAATTCTACCAAAATTCATAAATTTCAACAAAAAAATAACTTTGATAATAAAAAAAACATAAACTCTAATATTGTTTAGGGTAAAATTTGATGCACCTTGTTGAGTTCATACTAAAATTTGATCCCTTTTAAAAAGGTTAGAAAATATTTAAAAGAGTTCTAAAAGGATAGTTTTCTCCCTTTATTTTTCAGAATAAAAAAACATTAAAAAATGCTTGGACAATAATTTGTTTTAGAACTATCTTTGTCTTTATATTTAATTCCAACAAATTGTAACCTTAGACGTTGAGTTTTAATCTCATTATTATAAACAAATTATTCAATTCTCTAGATTAAATGTTAAATTCAAATTAACACCATCAACATTTCAAAGGAAGAAAAAACAAAGAAAACACCATCAATTACTTGAATACCTTACCAATATCTCAACGGTTAGGGCATAATGTACAATAACTTTTACTTATAAATATAAATTTTGTTTTTAGAAAATTTTAATATATACAGGGAAAAAGAAAATTATATTTTTAGAACAACTTCCAAACAACCTTTCAGACTTTGTGAGACTCCTTTTTCAACCCTCTTGAATAAGGAAGTTGGACATTTTTGATCTGACAGCTTGGTGAAAGGCAGGTATTTGTTATGAATTTATAAATGAAATTTGTAGTATTCAAAAAAAAAAAAAAAAAAAACAAAGGCAATAAATTCATGAAAATCAGGTGAGTGAGGGTGAGCAACTCTAAGGTAGGTGAGGGTGACCCTAACAAAACCCATTAATTTTGAATAATTAAAAATGCCTGTCAAAGTGAAAAGGACAGAAGACCATAACAAATCAATCAATAATTGAGAAAGTGGAAGCCGGGGGAGTGAAGACGTAAAATTAAAAATTAAAAAAAAAAGTTTTGACAAACAAAAAATAAAAAATAAAAAAATAAAAAACAGAAAAAGTCAAAGAAGGCTTTTTGAGTGATTCGAAATTCCAATCAATCTTGACTTCAATTTCAAATGTAAATGTTATAAGTTGTGTTTGGTTACTTATTGGATTCTCTTAACTTTGGCTTCCCTATATTGGGTAAAAATTAAAAATATATATAAATAAAAAAGGCATCTTTTACTCACTTTTAATATGCAACCAAAAAATAAAGTTTTATTTGTATTGAAATGAGCTTTTTGTGTCCCAACTTTACGCGATTCCTCCTCATCATATGCAAAGTGCAAATCCATGTCATATTTTTTTTTTTTTGGTATGTTCTAATGAAATAATCCAATTTACAAAGATTACTTTATATTAAAAACAATTATTTTTTTTTTTAACAATTACTGGGTGGGGTTGTGGGGATCAAATAATCGACTTTTAGAATGAGAATTTGTACATTGTCTATTGAGCTATACTCAAATTGACAACAAAATAAACAAATAAATTCCAAGTTTAGTTATTGAACTGTCAAGTTTGTGTCTAATAGGCCATGATCTTTAAGAGTATCTAGTAGGTTACTAAACATTCAATTTGTGTCTAATAGATCAATAAATTTTAAAAGTAATTTCTAATAGATCAATAAACTTTCAATTTTGTATCTAAAAAGTCTCTAACATATTTAACATTTTTTTTAAATTTAACAAATCTATTACATATCAAATTAAATTTTATGTCTAATAGGACCCCAAAACTTTCAATTTCATATATAAATTTAAAAAAAATGTTGAATAAGTCAACGACCTGTTAGAAACAAAATTGAAAGTTCAAGGACTTGTTAGACATTAGACACTAAATTTAAAACTTAGAGACTTACCAGACACTCAATGATCTATTAGACACACAATTGAAAATCTGTAAACCTATTAGAAACTTTTTTAAGTTTAGGAACTTATTAGATACAAATCTAAATTCAGGAATTTAACTTGTAATTTAACCTTAAAAAAAAAAAGTTCACAATCTTTTTACCTCCAAACTAGGTTTAACAAATGTATACATTTTATTTTAGGTTAGATATGCACAATAATATCAACCTTTTAAATAAACAACAAATAGATCACAATTTTTGGGAACAAGAATAGAAAATTCCTTGGAAATTTTCTCTCAGCCTCAAGAAACTTCTCTATGGATTTCTTTTTTATATAAATATTACATTACATATGGGGTGGGGGATTGAGAGCTACAAATGTATAAAAAATAATGCACTACAATATAAGCCCGTTTGATAACTATTTAGTTTTTAAAAATTAAGCCTACAAATTCTACTTCTACTTTATGAGTTTCTTTGGTTTTGTTATTCACTTTCTACCAATGTTTTTAAAAACCAACCTAAGTTTTGAAAACTAAAATAAGTAGCTTTCAAAAACTTATTTTTGTGTTTTGAAATTTGGCTAAAAATTCAAATGTTTTCTTAAGAAATATAGAAACCATGGTAGAGAATTGTAGAAAAAATAATGAGAAAACAAGTAGAATTTTCAAAAACCCAAAACCAAAAACTAAGACTCCGTTTGATAACCATTTGATTTTTGAAAATCAAGTCTATAAATAACACGTCCACCGATGAATTTCTTTGTTTTGTTATATACTTTTTACATATGTTTTTAAAAACCAAACTAAGTTTTGAAAACTAAAAAAAGTAGTTTTCAAAATCTTGTTTTTGTTTTTAGAATTTGACTAAGAATTTAAATGGTTTCTTAAGAAAGATGAAATCTATTGTAGATAAATAATGAGAAAACAAACACAATTTTCAAAAACTAAAAACTAAATGATTATCAAACGGAGCCTAAATAGTTAACAAACGGATCTTAACTATTCAAATTATGTTTAAGTCAACACTATAAGAATTAGGTGAAGTTATATACTCCTCAAACATAAAGAAAGAAAGAAAGAAAGAAAAAAAGAAAAAAAAAAGGGTGAAGTTTAGAACATGCATGATTTTTTCCCTTTTTAAATTAGAACATGCATAATGAAAAGGCCATTTGGGGGCTGTTTGGCGCGCAAGTTTGGAATCTTAAACCTGGGAAGGTTAAACCTGAGGGGTTAAGCTAGGGTTTAAGTAGCATGAGTTTAAGAATGTTGTGTTTGGAGTGCATGTTAAAGAAATCTGGGTTTAGGAAGTCTGTGTTTGGAATGCATGTTTAAGAAACATGAGTTTGGAATGAAGATTTTAAAATATTAAATTTATGAAATGTTTGATTGTATTTAATTAATGGTTAAATTTTAAATTATTGTAAATTTTCATTATAATTATTTATTTATTTTTATTTTAATATAGTTAAGTTAAAAATTAATTAATTTTTGTATGGTTCAAATATAACTAAATTCAAAATTAAAATTATTTCTTATATTTTTGTTATTTTTAATTGACTAATTTAATTATATAAAAATGACTAAACTAAAAAAATATATATTGGGTAGATTTTTTTTAATTGACTAGATCAAAAATATATGACTTAGTTGAAATTAAATATCATACATTTATTTATTTTTTCTACGACTCATTGGTAAGTAAAATACTTTTTAATATGGATAATTTAAAATTAAATATTATTTATTTTACTAATTTAATTTAATAAATTTGTAATTCAAATTCAACTCAATTTTAATTACTTTTCCAAAAAAATTTAAACCAATATTTGTTTCCACCAATTTTGAAATTGAGATTGGACTAAAATTATATATATATATATATATATATATATATATATATTGCATAATTTGATATTTTAATTTTACTAACTAATAAGAAAATGAACTATCTAATTTGTTATTCATTTTGTTTTTAAATAACTAAATTAAAAATAAAATTTTATTTAGAGGTATAGTTCTAATGTAAATTAGTTTATTTTTTATCATTTGTCTCGTAGAGTTCAACTCAACAAATGAAAAAAAATATATTAATTTTATCATTATTTGCAACAAGTAGGAAAAGAAGAAAATAAGTACTTTTTACTAGATATCAATTATAAATTATCTATTTTACTAAGTTTTGAACAAAATATCATATACTTTTGTTATTTTAACTAATTTAAAATTAAATACTATTTTTTTATTTTAATATTAGCAAGTTCAAAATAAAATAATGTTTTTATCTTAAACTCAATTATTAGAAATTATATATTTTTGGCCGAATTACACTTTTAATCCTAAAGTTTTATTTTAATTTTTATTTGGCGTATGAGATTTTAAAAACAACATTTTAGTTCTTAAGTTTAAAAAAATTGATTCTAATAAGTCTTTTAAGTTAAATTGACTAACGGAAAAAATTCGAAAGTTACAGACAACACATTTGAAGTTATCAAAAGAGTTGTTGATATTGATGAAAATGAAAAGAAAGCTAAGAAACGGATGAATGAGGAAGAAAGAAAAAATAAAGATAAAATATTTAAAAAGATAAAATAATAATAATGATGATAGAGAGAATAAGAGGAAGACAGATAAATAATATTTTAAAAAATAAAACAATTATTTTTTACAACTAAAATTTAAAAAAAACAAAATCCATAGGGTTGAATAGTAAATATTATTCAAACTCATGAGTTTAGGTTTAGAAAACTAAAGATTCCTAAACCCTTGTCCCAAACAAGAATTGAGTTTAGGAAAGCTAACCCACCTAAGCCCAACCTCCAAAACAAACACCCTTGAAGTTTAACATAGATGAAAATTTGGAAGTCACCCTCAATTTCTTGAAAGAGTGTACTTTTGATTTGGGTTGATTTTTTATAGAGAGACTTGCAACAGAAATTGGGCTTTTTTTTTTTTTTTTAAGTGGTCCAAGCTTTAAATTAATAAATATTTAGATTTGGATGGATAAATACATATTAGAAAATTGATTGGTCTTTTATTTCTAAAAGCATCCCATTTTTAATATTTACAGAATCCACATTTCCCTTTCTTTTATTTTTTTAAGCACACAAGTCATATTTGGAAATTCACTCAAATTCCAATATGTGATTTAGTATATATAGTTTTTTTTTTAAGAACATCATATGGCAATTGTGGGGTAAGAATTTAAACCTATAACATTTAAAATGCTTTAACAATTGAGCTATACTCATTTTTGTGTATAAAAAAACTAGTTTAGTATGACAAATTACTTCCTAATAATGTACAAGTTAACGATAATAATTTATGAATATTTATTCTAATAGTTTTGTTGTGTAATTTTTTTATTCACTAATATTTTTATTTCTACACACCTAAAACAAAACCAAATTCAATCTTCAAACTGTTAGTTTTTTTTAGTTCAATAATTGGGGGAGGAGTTCGAACTAGTGACATTTGAAATGATATTGTATGTTTTTTAAAATACTTTAAGATAGTACTGTACATATGACAAGATTTTTTTTAGTTTATTCACATGTGAGGTGGGAGGATTCAAATTTCAAACCTCTTATTTATTGGTTGAGAATATATTTATATGTCGTAATTAATTGAATTTTTTTTTTAGTTTAACAATATTTAGAGATATGGGGATTTAAACCTTTAACCTAGTCAAATGTATATATCAATTACCATTAAACTATACTCACTTTCATATATAATTAATTGATCTATGTTTAAATAGCCAAAAAGAGCATAGCTCAACTGACATATTGAATGTATTAACAACCATGAAGTCTGTAGTTTGAATCCCACAAATCTCTATTGTACTCAAAAAAAAAAAAAAAAAAAAAAAGACTTGTTCATAGAGTTGTTATGTTAGAATTGATTTGTTAAAATAAAAGGGAAGATGGAAAAGTTCGAACTTATAAATAAGTTATAATTTTTTTTTTTTGAACCATAAATAAGTTATAATTTATTGTGATATTTTGTTAAAATAAATTATTTATTTTACCTGATATGGTGACGCACAAACCAATACTTAAATAGTGATTTGAGATTGAAAGGGTTGGTGGCAGTGGGATCTCCAATCCATAAATGGCTCAGCAATCTCTTCATTGGCCCTCCTTGTACTTTTCCAACTTGCTGCTTTTACTCTTTAAAACCTAATTTTTAAATATATAAAGATAGAGAGAGTTTTATTTGTTTATTTATTTTAGAGAGAGAGAAACAGAAAGAGATTTGAGTGACTTTCAGCTTAAGTTAAATGGAATATATACAATTATTGTATGAAATATTCTATTCTATTCTATGCTTTCAATAAGATTATTTGATACCTTCACTTTAAAGATATACACTATATTATTGTTATATTCTTGATTTTAGATTCTATCTTTTTATAGACGACTTTGTGCAATTGAGAAAATTGTTATACTTTGGCATCGGTTTTGATGTTATTAGAAAATTAAGGTTTTTAAGTATATTTTAAAAGATAATTTCATGTGAGTATACTACACTCGCTTAATATAACTAATGAATTGAGTTTTATTCTTGTACTAATTTATTTTTTAGAATATTTTTGTATTACTATTATTGCTTAATTCATTAGCAAAAGTAATCTAAAAAAAAATCTCCATTAATATTGTGATCAAGACAATAAATGTGTAGGTTAAAAATGTCATTGTGAGTTGTCACACTTTATTTTAATATATATATAAAAAGAAGTGACTTATGAACTCATATAATTATGTCAATCAAAGCATGGTTCAGTGGATAATATATCAATTACCATCTCAAAATTTGATGATTCGATCTCTCACCTTACAATTGTTGTACTAAAAAAAGCTCATATAATTAAGTGTCAGGACTCAAAGTTGATCGTGAATTTTGCTTTTATTTTTATCTTTTTGAAAAAAAAAATCATCTATTAATTTTTTAGTTTTAATAAATATATTATATATATAATGAAAAATGAATGAGACTTACATGTGATTAGAGATATCCATTTAACCCACGGGGCCGGGGCCCCGCGGGGACCCGCCCAGAACGAGGTGGGAAATCCCCGATTATACGGGAAATGGGGAGGGAGCGGGGAGATTTTTTTTCCCGTTGGCTAAACGGGGACAGGGACAGGGAACATATTCCCCGTCCCTGTCCCCGACCCCGCTCCGCCTCGATTAGTAATATATATATATATATATATATATATATATATATATATATATTACCTATAAATAGATTTTTTTTAAAAAAAAAAAAACTATAGTAGGAATTAGTTTAAGATTGTTTCGTTATAAAAAAAAATTAAAGACTATGTTGTAATATTGAAATTTGAATTTTTAGAAATTGGGTTGTTTCGACATTATAGTATTTTTACTTATGGTATATTATTGTTTTTATTAGGAAATTTTATAACATTTTCTTTAAATAGAATTATATTGAAAATTATTCATTTAGAAATAATTTTTATTATGGTTGAGAATAAATTTAAAAAAATAAAAAAGATAAAAAAAAAGAACGGGGAAAAAATTCCCACGGACAACCCGATCCTCGAGAATTCTCCATAGGAATCCCTGCCTCGATCCCCGCAAAATTAAATGGAGAATTTTGCAGGGACGAAGAATGAAATGGGGGTGGGGACGGGGACGGAGAATCCATTCCCCGGCCCCACTCTGCCCCGTGGACATCTCTACATGTGATCAACGTGAAACGACAAGGACTGTGATACACGTCATTGTACGTTGTTTTATTCAAAATGAAATAGAAAACTTTTTAGACAATGAATAATCTCTTGTTCTTCTCAAAAAAAAGAAAAAAAAAATCTTTTGTTTAAAAAGAAAGAACAATCAAAATTTATCTTGTTATGATTTATGAAGACCGACTTCAGACAATACTTTTAAAAGGAAATGATAATAATAATCTCGTTCAATTACTTGTTTGAAAATGAATATGGAATCATTTATCATTGTAGTCCATCAATTACAAGAAACTAATAAAACAAGCCCAACCCAAATGTATGGTTGCAAATTAAGAAGTGAATTTCAAAAAAGATCATTTGAAAATGACTATTATCAACAACACGGATTACCTATGAGAAAATAAAAGATAAAAAACTAAAAATTTAAATTATAAGTTTAGCCATAGACACTTAAGTTTATATTTATGTGGTCTCTAAATTTTAAAATTATCTAATAGATCCACGAACTTTCAAGTTTGTGTCTATTTGGCATCTGAACTTAAAAAAATGTCTAATAGATCCTTAAACTTTCAATTTTGTGTCCAATAGGTCAATGAATTTTCAATTTTGTGAATAGGTGTCCTTGGACATATTTGATGTTTTTTTAAAATTCATCAACTTAATAAACACAAAACTGGAAGTTTAGAGTCCTATTAAACATAAAATTCAATTTTATATCTAATAGATCAATTAATTTTTTAAAAAATTGAATATTTCATGAATCTATTAGACACAGAACTAAAAGTTCAGATACCTATTTGACAGTTTTTAAAATTTAGGGATCAAATAGACACAAATTTGAAAGTTCAGGGACTAAACTTGTAATTTAACAAAAAAATAAATTATATTGCCTCTCACAATAAACAAACAAATAAAGAAAAAAAGAAAAAAATATATATATATATGAGACGAGTGACAACACAGATTAAGAATCTTAGGATTTTACCTAGTTTTTGGCTGATTCTAGACATTGTTTTAAAATTTTGGAATTGTTCCAAAGACTCGTTTTGCGAGTGAGATGTTTTGTACTTTCAAAATGTTTTATTGACTTGATTTTTTTATGGGATTCCAAACTCAGAACTCTTTTATCGAAGAATGTTTTTAATAATCTTTTGAGGTTTTATACTTATAAAAAAAAAAAAACTTAATTTCCACTATGGAGTTAGAAAGCCTAAAATAGCTCAATGAAAGTTTAAATTGAACCATAAAAAAGATCTCGTGTCAGAAGATTGCAACTTTTTGAACGATGGCAAAGTTCAAGACCAACTAATGTAAGATATTATCAAGTTTATTTTATTTATTTATTTGATCTCTCTAAAGTATATGGATAAAGCAAAGAATAAACCAGTGTGACAATAAATAAAACTGACATTTACTTTCAATCAAGAGATCATATATTAGAATTTTCCACTCTTACATGCTATATGAGTAATAAAAAAAAAAAAAAAAAAATTAGAAAATGACAAATTTTTAGTTGTTGAATCAGAAACTAGTGTGACAATATAGTAGTCGAAACTTAATTTAATTTAGTGATATGTAGAAATGAGTGGGCAATGCAAAAAGGGCCAATAAAATGAATATTCAAGCCCACAATTCCCCACATTGAAAGAGTTCTTTAAGGCTATAAGGCTTAACCAATTGGGCGTCTCCACTCCACATAAGCTTTGAAAACTGCTCGTAAGCTTTTTCATTGACATGAAGAGAATCAAAGAACAAATAATGGTTTGGATTTTCACATAGCTCAAACTCTTTTATTTGATCTCTCATTCCTCCGCAACTATATATTCCTCTGAAATTTCCACTCCCACAACATGCTATTTTCCCTTCCTGAAACCTTCATCCACATACCAATTTTTTTTTTTTCAGTAATAACTTTAATGATAGTTTGAAAATAATTAACTTTTCTTTTAAGTATTTTTCTATGTTCGTGTGATGTTAATTATTTACATTATTCATTAGTTTAAATTTTCTTTTGTCAGTTGGTTTCTTAGGATTTTGACTGGTTTTTATCATTGTAGTTACTTGCTATCATTTAAAATAATTAAAATAGGTTAAATTATAAAAAATACTCTGGGGTTGGTTTCAATTATACCCCTAAACTTTGAAAAGTTTTATTTTAATCCTTGAACTTTGAAATTTGTTTCAAAACAACTCTTGAAAGTTTTTTCCGTTAAATTTATGGACGAAAAATGACGTATTTACATATGTTTTGATTTTTTTTCAACGTATATGTGCAAATATGTTCACATAAGCAATAATACTAATACAAGAACATCATTTTTCGACCATGAATTTAATGAAAAAAACCTTCAAGGGTATTTTTGAAACAAATATCAAAGTTTAAGGATTAAAATGAAACTTTTTAAAGTTTGAAGGTATAATTGAAACCAACTCCATAGTTCATGAGTATTTTTGATAATTTAACCTTTAAATATAATGGTTTGAAATTCACTCCTATCAATGATTTAAAATTTTGTTTTTACTTTAAAAGAAAACTAAATGGTCTATTTCATAGAATTTTAAAATAAATAAATTTTTATATTAATTTTTTTTATTAATAAAGTATGATTAAAAGGCTATATTATTATTATTTTTTCTTTTACTTCTAAGAAAAAGGCCAAACAAAAAAAAAATTAATTCCATTCCTTTTGATTCTTTCAATTCTAAACCAGATAAAAGAATTCAAAAGGTACTCTAATAAATATGTAGAAATAAATAAGTTATTTAGAAATACAATAAGTTGGGTTTATAATTTAATAAGTTATTTAGAAATATAATAAGTTATTTAGAAAGGCACCGTTTGGTTTGTGATCTAGAAATATTTTTCGAAAACAAAAATAAAAACAAAATTCTTATTTTCATTATATCTGAAAACACATTTGATTTCAATTTAAAAACTTTAAATTTGAATTCAAAATTTAAAAATTGTGTTTGGTTAAAATTTGAAAATGTAGGAAAAGATTAATATGTATTTCATAGAATCAATTCTTTAAGAAAAAACTAATATAATTATTTCTTACTATAGCGAATTTGAACTTATTATTGCCGAAAAGAAAAAGGAAGATTGTAGAGGTAGCAAAGATAGCAGAAGGAGAGATGGTTCAAAAAAGATTTGGTTTCTTGAAATACAAGCAGTAAAATTTATAAAATGAACAAAACTTTTCCAATTAAAAAAATGAAAAGAAATTATTTCTAGTAAGAGAGAGAAAAAAAATAATTTATCAAAAATGATTAAGGTTTATCAAACGTTCTGCTAGTTAAATCAATAGTATAATCATCTATGAATATTTTCAATAACTTTGGTTTGTTGATCTTTATTTTTTTGTGGTTTTTGTAATAAAAAGTTAATGATAAATCCACTTTGTAGATAGAGGTACGTTTATAAGTTTTGAAGAAAAAAGATAAATTGTAATATTCAATTTTGTTCTTTTGATGAAAACCATGTTTTTTGAAGAGTGTATCAGTTGTTTTCATAATTTTTTAAAACAAAAGAAAACAACAATTTATCATTTTTGAAAATAGACCATTTTCGGAGGTGTTTTTGAAAAATAATTGTACCAAACGCATTTTCATCGTTTTTTTTTGTATTTTTTGTTTTTGAAAACATAAAAATGAAAACGGATCACAAACCAAACAGGACCTTATATTTTTATAATTCACCCTTCAAATATATATATATATAAATTTCAAATTACACGATTTAAACTCGATTCAAAATAGTGAGTTAATGGATATAGACGATAACATATAAAATATGAAAGAATATTTAGAGAGAAAAAAGATTGGTTACCATATTTTAAAGGGTTATCTATTCTGGTTTGCATCATAGTGTAGGTATCGGCAACAGTGTATTTGAAACCTTCGAGTTTCATGGCAAGTTTCTGAAGGGCAACCGGAAGAAGATTGTTATGAAGCGTTACAAGTGTTGTGCCTTCATCCGAACAACTTCCATGGCCGTCTTTGTCCTTCAACCTCGCGCTTGGAAAACAACCTAGAGGAGGCACCGTCACAAATGCAAACTTCCTTCCTCCTTTATTGTATATTTCCTTTCACATCAACCAAGTAAATTAAAAACAACTACATTTAACATAAGAGATTAAAATATCTACTAGATCACTTGCAATTTGTTATTTGACGTTCTATTTCGAAGATACAACAATCTTTTCCTTCAAGAGACTTTGTGTACAACTAAAGTTCTATTATGAAAATAATAGAATTATTGCACGGATGCTCAGAGTAGTAGTAACTCGAGAACAAGAAAATAACTATGAAAAATCTTCGAGAAGAGTCGTGTCTTCATGGACTTTGCAAGCCCCTTTTTAATACACTCTTTCAACTAAATAATAATGAAAAAAGAAAAAAAGAATCTCTCTCCTCTCTTATAGCCCTTTCTCCTTCTTAATTGACAAAGACATAATAGTTGTGGTACGGACGTACGGGCAAGAGGGAAAATTTCCATTAGAGAACTTATTTCATTTGTTTCTATTATGATTTTGCCTTTATAAATAATTCAACATCATGTTAGTGGACCTTGCTCTCACAAACATTTTAAAAATGATGTTAATATAACATACAGTAAATGAAAAGAGTATCTATACCCCTTTCAATATCGTAAATTTTCCTTGTAATTAGTAGGAAATATCTATTGACTAAGATAAATATTATTCCTTTGAACAACTCTCTAATTTATTAGATAAATATGAAGTTTCTTCTCAAAATTAATTGTAGCTAATTATTTTTTAAATTGTGAGGTCTCTGTTCATATTTTCAACGTGAGATCCTCAACATAATTAAGCGAGAGTAAATTGACTAGATTAAAGAGTTAAAAAGAAAAAAGAAGAAGAAGAAGAAAATAAAATAGGGTTTCGAAGTAGTTTAAAATATGTAATTGAAGAGCTTTACTTGGAGAACGGTGGTGAGGTTTCCGAGGACCATATGGACGTAATCAGTTATGGTTAAATTTTGAAGGACGGTGGGGTCTTCTTGGGAAGGCACAAGGTAATCGTTTCCTCCAATACTGATCAAATAAACTGAGTTTGAGAGCAAGGTTTTGGCTATGGCGTCGCCCAGTTTTTTCCTTAATGATTTCTCCACTTTCTTGAAATAACTAAGCTGAGTCTCAAAGTCTACCACCTGAAATATTACATCAACGCATACTTCAATGTTTGCCAAACTATTGGAAATTGAATTTTTAAAAAAATTAAGACAAATTTGCAAAAAGAAAATCTGGACTCAAACATATATTCAGAAAAAAAAAAAGAAAGAAAAAGGAATGCAGTTAGCTAGAGTGATTGGTTCGAACAAATCCTCGGTGAGTTTGGACTAAAGCGCCGCCTCCACCGGAAGCAAAATTGACGCCATGGATATACACATCGTTGTGAGGATCTAAATACGACGGAATCAAAGGCAACTTCGCATACTCGGCTGCAAAATAATAAAAAATAAAAAAATAAAGTTTCGTTCAAATTAAAGAACAAACAGAGACGAAATCGACACGTGTTACGAGTTTGTGATCGTTACCGATGAAATCGGGAATGATACGGCCGTCGCAAAATCTGCCGGTCGGAAAGTTGAAGAAAGTTCGGCCGTACGGCCAGAAATTAGCGCGAAAACCGTTTGTAGTGTTGATGAAATTGTTGTTTCCAGAGTCGAAAAAGGAATCGCCGAATACGAATAAGGCGACGAGTTTTTGCGACGAAGGAAAATCGGCGATTCGAGAGCCTTGTGCACTGAGGACTACTGTGAAGAAGATTGGGAAAAAGAAGTGGTGGATATTGGATATCTTCATTCCACTTTTTTCGAAGTGACGCTGAGCAGGTATTTTTGTGGTGGTGTTATTAAAATTATGAAGGGTTTAAATACTATTTCTATTTCTTTTCATTAGTTCCATAATTGTGGATGTGAGATCGAACCGTTCAATTTTAAAATGGTAGTAGGTGTCAATTAGTTATGTTCATGTCAATACTATTTCAACTTTTAGATTTGTGTCTAATAGATTTATGAAGTTTAGAAGTTTCTAATAGATTCTTACGGCTCCATTTGATAACCATTTAATTTTTAGTCTTTTGAATTTTGAAAATTATGCTTGTTTTCTCACTATTTCTTTATAATGGTTTTCTTCTTTGTTAATAAAACATTTGAATTCTTAATGAAATTTCAAAAAGAAAAATATGTTTTCAAAAACTATATATATATTTTTTCAATTTTCAAAACTTGGCTTGAATGTTGAAAATATTTATAAAAAGGTAAATAACAAAAACAAAAAACTATAGGTAAAAGTAAAGTTTATATAAGCTTAATTTTTAAAAATAAATTAGTAAAAACCAAATAGTTATCAAACAATGCCTAAACTTGCAATTTTGTGTCTAATAGTTCAACTAATAGATCTCTTAACTTTTAATTTAGTTTCTAATAGGTCCTACTCCTTGATAGGTTTTTCTATTATCTTTTTTCAAGTACAATTATCCAGAATTATTGATAAGTTTTTCTTTTTTTTGAGAACACAATTATTGATAGTTTGTCTACTTTTGCAAAGAAAAAAAAAAGAAAGGTTTTTTTTTTTTTTTTGAAAGAAGAATTCATTAGATCAACGAGGAGCCACTTTCCTCACAAAACAAACACCTCACCCAATTGGGAAAGTTCGAGAACCACACCACCGGTTCGTCCTCCAAATTGGAAGAGACCGGGTTATCCACCTGTTCCAAAAGCGCCGCCCTCGCAAGAGAGTGGGCAACAACATTACAGGACCTAGGACTGTAAATACAACAAAACTCAGGCCACAGCCTGGCAACACAACCAATCTCATCTAAAATAGATTTAGTCTCTGAAATATCTGAGCCTGGGCAACGCACCTCTGAAGCAATCACCATGGAATCCGTCTCAACTATAAGAGACTGAATCGGGTTGCTAGCCAGTGTTCTAATAGAACGCAACCCCGCAAGGATGGCTGCTGCTTCCAGCGCTTTGATGGACCACTTCCTCTTCCAATGTTGGTATCCAACACAGATAGGGGAGCCTCTGGAATCACGAACAATCCAACCAAGGCCTCCACGACCTGTTGCCTCGCACCACGAGGCATCTGCATTCAGCTTTAACGAGCCATGTGGGGGAGGAGTCCAAACAGTTTGACTCGCGCAGCTCTTGATTCCAGCAGAATTGTGGGGGGGCTTGGACGAGCCTGCATACTCCAATAAGCTTTTATCGATCGCGGCAACGAGTCTTCGAAAATCTGGCAACAACAAAGCAGAATTTGTTTTAGATGACTGAAGGCAGACATTCCTAAAATTCCAGATATTCCACATGATAAGAACGGCCCAGTCTAATTTCTCGTCATCCAGCAACTTCGTCATCCAGTTCCAAAAGTCCTGCGGATGCCAAGAGACCCTGCATTCAGAAGATACAACTCTCAAACAAGGTAGATATCGAAGCCAAACGTCCGAGACGCCTTTGCACAACCAAAATATATGGGATGTTAATGATGCTATACCAACTTCCCAAAACATCCTCAAAAGAGGCATAAATGCTAACTTGAAAAAAAAAGAAAGGTTACTATTGTTTTACGTCTACTTTTGATCAATCAATAACACTTTTTTTTTCTTATAAAAATTAATTTTTTTTTGTTGGAGTTGAACAACATTTGGATTAAAGGATTCGAACCTTTCACTTTTTGATCGAGTGTACATGTCAATTGTTATTCATAGACATGACACAATCTTTATGACGTTGATTTATTGAATGTGTTATAGAATTGTATGGTAAATAATACAAGATTCTATTTAAAATAATAGCAATAATAATACAGGATTCTTGCAATTCTTGAAGGAATCAGAAATATGAAGGGGTTGTTTAATCAAACTGGTGCGACGAGTTTTTGCGATAGAGGAAAGTCAGCGACTTGAGAGCTTTGTGCGATGAGGAAAACTGCTGAGAAGATTGAGAAAAAAAAAGTGGGTTTTTTTGGCAAAAAAAAATGAGAGTTTGATATCTTCATATTCGCACTTTTGAAATAGATGTTAAGCTTGTAGGATCGTTTGACAATACAGTGAATAAGATTACTTAATACAATTAAAGTTTTTCAATAAATTAAATGAAGTTAACTCAATATAAACTAATCAAATTAGATCCATAAAAAGTGCAATATATATAACAATTTTGCTCAATATGCAATCTACTCAAATAAATATTTATGCATTAGAAATTTAAAGTGTAGAAAGAAATAGATGACACCGAAAATTTTATAGTAGTTCAAAAATTCTTATTCCGCTCCGCAATACTCATGCTTTAGTATGTTACTACAATGGTCCTCTTATAAATAAAAATCAAATCGATCGCTCTTTTTTCAAGCTCAAGAATAAAGTCCTATCGATTCTTTTATAGGTTTTCATGACCCAACCTACGATCTTATAAATTAAACCCCTATAAATCTAAGCTCACTAATTGTAAGAAAAATTCTTATAAATTAAAAGCAATCCAAAGGGCTGAGAAAAATAAAAATTAAAAGCTCAATGTTGCCAGTTTTCTCCAAATGTTTTTACTAATTTTCGATAATTCAAGGGAGGACGAAACAGTACTAAAGAAAAACCAAACTAGCTGTTGGCCACATGTCAGACTATAATTGGTTGAAAAGTTTTGAATTTGAAAAAACAATAGTAAAATAATATAAATCCAACTATCAATCAAAAAGTGACATGTACGGAGAGAAAACTAAAAGTAACTTGACAGATGATTGAGAAATTGTTTAAAGAGACTGCCACAATGTGATTAATTAAAAACATACGAATTTTTGAATCCACGTTCAATTGTTATTACGAGACATCAATTATCCAATAAACTTTTCTCGATCATGGGAGAGGAGAGAAAAGTGAATTTTTTTTTTTTGTTTATTTCTAAAATGTAAGAACTTTTCGTAAATTGTCATCTCTACCATTAATAAAACTGGACCACAACTATTAGATACAATACAACCAAGCTCG
Source organism: Trichosanthes truncata (assembly GCA_033996785.1). NCBI lineage: Eukaryota > Viridiplantae > Streptophyta > Magnoliopsida > Cucurbitales > Cucurbitaceae > Trichosanthes > Trichosanthes truncata. The sequence continues at coordinate 58,601,698 of MU867259.1, forward strand.
TGAAAATAAAAATAAAAATGTCACATCCAATAATTTCATCAAACAAATCCCAACCACTCAATTTGAACTTTGAATTAATCTCAACCATTCATTATGGAAAATTAAAATGAAATTAATTACCATATACAATTTCAAATAAAGTATTTTGTTATTTTTTCCTTAATCATTAAATTTCAACTTCACTTTAGACAATTCAAAAACTATTATGCTCATGTCAATCTGAACATAACTAAGTCGATATTAATCTCAACCATTCAAATAGACTTAGCTTATGGAAAATTAAAATGAAAGTAATTACCACATACAATTCCAAATAAAGTGCTTTGTTATTTTCTCCTTAACCTTCTCATTTGAACTTCACTTCAGACAATTCAAAAATTATTATGCTCATGTTAATCTGAACAAAAACTAAGTGGATAATGCAACAATTACCATCCTAAAGGTAGATAGTTCGATCCTCCAATCCTTCAATTGTTGAACACAAAAAAAAAAATATATATGCTCATGATTTAATGATCTAAATTAATAGCATAAACACAAAAAATAATTAATAATAAATATATTTGTTATCATCAAAATATTAAATTAATTAACTGAGATTAAGTTCCAAAGTTAACAATGAGGTATTCTTGTGATGTTGTTATAAAAATTATAAACAGTTTAAATACTATTTCTCATTCTCCTTTGAGTTTTAATCTTAGCTTGTTTTGTATTCATGTACTTGTATTTTTAAAAAGTATATTTTGATTCATGTACTTTTAATTTTTGTTTACTTTACTTTAAACAAAAAAATTGTTTTGTTTATGTACTTCTAAAAAGTAGCTATTTTGGTCTATATTTTCAAAATTCTAACATAAATTCTACATGCAATAAGAAGTAGGAACCATATAATATGGAGTTATGACTATATTTTAAGAATTTTATTGGTGTAGTGTTGTATTGAAATTGTGTTTGAAAAAAAATGAAATACAAAAACTAATAAAGGACCAACATGATCACTCTTTTTAAATACGAGGGCTGAAATGGACTTTTTCAAAATATGAGGATTAAAATAGACCAGAGTTACAAATAGAAAAATTTGAAAATATAAGGATTACAATGAACCACGTGGATACAAATAAAGTGGTCTCCAAGGTCTTTGAGAAAAAGAATTGGCACTTTCAATTAATGACAAGTGTCAGTGACGCCCTTTTTTTTCAAAAAAAAATTACTATACAGATTCGTTTCACTCTCGTCCACTCATTTCCATTCCAACCTCGTTAATTTCTAATCCAACGGCACTTTTTTCCCTTTTCCTTTGTAAGTTACGTCTTGAATTTTCTTTTCTTAATTGGTTTAAACATTTAAAAATGTCTGTTATGCTTGTTAAATTTATATTTATTTGTATTCTAAAATTTTTTAACGCAAGTTTTTAAAAATCTTTCTCAATATTGTTTTTTCCATTAATAATTTCTTATTTTTTAAAATATATAATTTATAAATAAAACGTTCTCAAAACTCTAACTAATTTTTTTTTTAAATTGAAAAAGTGTGTGAAATTAAGTATTAGTCTAATTTATTTTCCAATTAAGATATTTTTATAATGATTTCGGTGTAGATAAGGTACTAGTAGCAAATTCAAAGTTTTAGCCCTTCTTTGATAAAAAAAAAAGTGTATAAATTAGTTGAGATTACAATTAATTCATAAAAGAAACACAATAGATAGAATGTTTGGATTAAAAATTGAATAAAAATAAAATATTAAATTGAAGTTTAGGGAATGTTTTGATAGATTAAGAAATTATTAGTTAACCAGCTTAATTTTTAAATATTACAAAGAAATAGTCATGAAATCCTCTATTCTTGTCAATTGGATTGTCACTGACTTAATTTGATACACGAGTTTGAAATGTTAAATCTTCTTTCAAGTCACGGTCAATCTAATCATAATGTTTTTTGCAAAAAGAAAAAAAGAAAAAAAAAAGAAAAAAGAAATAGTCATGAAATTTCTAAAAAGTTAAAATTGATGTTTAAAATTTTAAAAATCAAAATAAAAAATAAACATAAACTTAACAACTGCAGCTGAATCTTGTTTTAAATTTAGAGAGTTATTTATCTATAGGTGTGGGGGAGGTTTTTCATTTTTTTTTTAGTTCAACAACATTTAGAAAGTTATTTACCTTTAAGTTTGTATGCTATAGAACATTCAAATTATCAACTTATAAGAAAAGTTATCGGTATGGAGTGAGGCCAGATAGGATAAAAAAGATATAATTGGTAAAAAAGAATGCGGCCTTTTTTTCTTTCTTTTTAATAATTTCAAATGGTAACGTTTAAATCATCTGGTCCTAATCAATTAAATTATTTTTATGTCGATTAAAAACAAAAGTGGCAATTTTCAAAAAATAAAAATAAAAGTGATGAGATTGTACTTGTTAATACTTCATAGAGTATTATAATGAAAGTAGAAATTTTAGACAAATACATGTATCACATTTGATCATATAGCTAATTTAAACATAGTTTAGCGGTCAAGACATCTTTATTTTTTTTCCAGAGATTATAAGTTTAAATTCTCACCCTATAATGTAATATTATTTTATTGCCATGAATTTTAACCAACAAATGGAGACGAATTGGAGAAATGGGGGGCTTTTCATAACTTATTACAAAAAAGGAGTTCAAACCCAAACTATTTACAAACTTTGACCAACTTTGACAAGACGACTTCGTTTATAATTTCAATCATTTTGATAAACACATTCACCAATCATTTTCTCAATTATTCTAAAAAAAAATTATTAATTTTTAAATACATTCACCAATCACTTTCTTAATTATGATCTAAAAAAAAGTATTTTTTAAAAATACATTTACCAATCAATTTTTATTATGTTTTTTTAAAAATATTTCTTTCTCCTTTTTTTTTTTTAAAAAAAATTTTTAGTTATTATTTTTTTCAAATACATTAATCAAACATTTCATTTTTATAGGCTACTTATTTTTTTTTCATTTCTTTGATTAGTTTTTTGAATTTTTATTTTAAAAAAATATTTCTAAACACTTCACTTTTATATGATATAAATTAGACATGCTTATAAACTACAATTGTGAAGTGATTTTTTTTTTGTTTTTTAAATCTTTAATCGAGATGAATAAATCTCAGTCTTTTTAATCTTTAAACCAATTGATCTCTTCTACTATCTAAAGTCTACGAAAAATTATCTACCCTTAATAAACGTAGTATATGGATTTGAAAATTTTCATGCTTCATAAGCTCCGTTTGGGATTGCGAAGCAAAAATCGATTAGTGAAGAGAATCTTAACCGATTAAGTTGTTTGGTAAATATGATTATTTTTTAATCTATCTAAAATCAATTTCAAAATAATTGCTGTCAATTTACTTTTAAGAAAAGCAGCTATCTTATGAAGCATATTAGTGTTTAATAAATTTCAATTTTAAATATAAAAAAGCATGTCAGAGTGTTTGGTAAATTTTCATGTTTCTCTTAGGTTCAAAATCACACTCATACTAGATTTTGAATCAAATAATTTAGGTTAAACAAAGTTACTTGCAATTTAAATTATATATTTTTTAAAATAATTATCTTATAATAAATTTGATATTAAATATCAATGTAAAATAATATGTCTACTTTGGTAATTATAGCTAAATCAAAACAATTTCATTTGAATTTATCAAACGCTGTGATCTGCTTTTCTATATTTAAAATTAAAATTTACCAAATACTAATTTGTTTCATATGACACCTGATTTTTTTAAAAACATAATTGTCAACAATTATTTTAGAAATTACAACAATTTCAAACTAAATCTTAATAACTTTTGAATACAAAATCAAAATATTTATGTAGTTTTTCTCTCTTGCATCAAAAGACTGCAGAACTGTCAGCTACTCTCGAAATCTACAGAGTAAAAGTTCCTCCTACTTAGGCATGGGACCAATTAACTATTAGACACATGTCTATTTATGTGTCTTTTGTTTTTATGAATATTTTTATAAAGTTATTTGTACAATATTTTGTTACCCACAGTGGCGGAGCCACGTAAGGCCCAGGGGGGGGCTGAGCCCCCCCCTGAACTTTCTAGAATTTTTAAATTAGTATTTAACGCCGCGATAAGGAAATGAGTTTGCTTCATGGTGTGCTGGCGCCAGCCCCCCTTGCCATTCTCTTATTCATGAGTTCGAACCTTAATGGCAGCAATCTGATGTGATTTTTTTTCTTTAATTTTTTGTTAAATTTTAACAGCGTGATTTTCAAGCAAGTGTACGTGATTTTCAAGCAAGTGTACGTGATTCACGGATTTTGGTGTTCAATTCTCTTAAACAGCATGTTTTGAAAATTATTTTCATCTTTAATATGTATAAACAAACAAGACACATAATTATTTAATTTATTTGAGAATATATAAAAACTCTTTAAAAAAATTAGACTTTTTTATTTTATTCTCTTTTTTTATTTTATTATCATTATTTTTTATTTTATTCAAACGTTAATTTTTTTAAATTATTTTTATTAATGCTTATATTGAGAAATATTTATTTCATAAGATAGAAAATGAAGTTATGATCGATTTCATAATGTAAAAATTCATAGAGGACAATTGCAATGTATAAAATTCATAAATTTAGCTTTATTTATGAATTTTTTGGATTGTTTACATATAATTTACTTTTACAAAATTTTAAGTGAAGCCCCCCCTAAACAAAAGTTCTGGATCCGCCACTGGTTACCCATGGACCATTTTATTAGTGAGTCTGACACCTTCACATGCATGAAATGACGCTACACTTTATTACTGATTTTGACGCCTTCAAATGCAGAAAGCGACGCTACACCTTCCTCACACTACTTTGTTGGAGGGAAATGAATTCAAAAAATCAAATAAATTCATGAATATACTTAATTTAAATAGAAGCAGTACTATTGTTTCCCTAAATTATATAAAATGTCAATGAAATATTGGATTGATTTCCATTATGCTTCTATTATTGTAAAATATTATACTTCACATGTTAAACTAAAAGAAAAAATTCTTACAAATTTTTAGTTTATCTTAAAAAACCTTCGTTAGCTTCTTTGTTATAACCCAAACAAAATTATGGCATGGTAGCGGAGCCAAAAAAAAAAAAAGTTGTACGAGCAACGAGTGACCTTTATTTTTTATTTTTTAACTTTCCCTCTCTCTCTATTAGACAAAAATTGGGACCTCTCTAGTCTCTTCCACAATCGAGGAACAAAAGCTAAGGTTGGGACTTCAAAAATGTCAAAGAATATATAGCAACAATTCATCCACGTATCATCAAGCAGAAGATAGTTTTGCATGAATGACAATGTCAATGATCTTAATAATGAACGAAGACTAATTTTTTTAGACAATTTAAAATTTTGAAGGTTGAAATAAAATTTTAAGCCAATGCCAAATTAGAATCCAAAGCTTTTCAAAAGAAGGGTTCTTTGGAATTCCCAAGAATTTAAGAAGAGCAGAGCACGTACCAAAGCCTTTTCTTTCTACAGTCCCTCCATGTTCGGTACTCTTTTTTTTTTTTTTAGAAGACAAGTATTTTTTTTTTTTTGCAAAAATCAATTTATATCCTTAAAGTTTGGAGGTTGAATCAATAAAAATCTTAGACTAATAATTGTATCAATTTAGATTTTTGAAGAATTCTACACACGTGTGAGAATTGATGCATTGACGATTTTCAAATTGAGAGCCTAAATTGTTTCACTTATGACAACTTAAGTGTTAATTAATTGATAAAATTATAAATTTGCACATATGTAAAATGAGAATTATAAGTTTGCCCACGTGTAAAGTGACATTTTTCAAACAAAATCTAATAAATGGTATAAATTGATACACTTATACAAGTTCAAGATTTAAATTGATATAAATTATTAGTTTAGGGTTTTTATTGATACAACTCCCAACATTTCGGAGTATAAATTGATTTTTGTCCTTTTTTTAATATTATTTTTTAATGATTCCATTTCAAGTACTTCATTTTTTAAATTAAGCCATCTGTAATCAAAATTTATTCATCTCTTGTTTACAAATAAAGAGCAATGCTTTTCAAAAATAAATAAAATAAAGAATAATGAAATTTTATCTTCTTCGTGAAGACTACTTCTTTTCTTTCAATATTTAAAAAAAAAAGAAAGAAAAAACATTAATATCGTCCAATTACTTGTGGAAAATGAATAATCGAATCATTATTGTAATTCATCAACTACAAGTAAGAACCCAAATCTATCGACAATTAAGAAATGAGTTTCAAAGACCAGGAAAAAGAAAAGTCTATTATCCACAATTATTGATAGGTTGCTTGCATTTGCGGGAAAGAAATGAGAGGTTACTAACTGTTTTACGTCGACTTTTGATCAATCAATTACACATTATTGACTAATTAATTTGATCTTTCAAATTGTTGTTTAAGTCTTTGAGATATAATCTTTTCAAATTGTTATTGATAGGTATTATATGATTTTTTTTTTTTTTTTTAAATTTCAACAATAACTTTTGGGGTATTACATGATCTTTATGACACCGATTGATTGAATATACTATAGCCTATAGGCTTACGTGGAAAATAATATGAGATTCTTGCAATGTTGAGTATGACCCTCTCCAAGGTGAGATTCTTGCAATTTTTTAGGGTTTGAGTAATATGAAAGGTTGTTGCCTCGTTTCATAACTATTTGGTTTTTGAAAATTGTGCTTATTTTTTTAATAATAATTTTCATCTTTTTATGGAAACATCTCAATTCTTAGCTAAATTCTAAAAACAAAAACAACTATGTTTAGCTTTCAGAACTTGGCTTGAAAGATCCAAGATTAGTCAGAGAATCCAGAGAATTCGGAAGATCAAAGATTCAGAATTTAGAATATTCAACGATTGGAAGGCTTCAACAAATTGATCGTCTCTTCACCCACTACAGATTGAAGATTCAATGTCCCTCCCTCTGAGAACAAGCTCGCCAACCCTCAGATCAAAGTCTACATTCCGAGAGAAAACATCATAGGATTATATATTAGAGACTGTCAAAAATCAATAAAATCAAGTTCATTCCATGAATCAAATTTCTCTGGAAATCTCGTACTCGTGCGAACAGTTATCAAACAGAGCCTTAGTTTCCTATTTTTAGTTTTTTAGAATCAAAATATTTGGTAACTTTTCCTATTTATTGTTCTCAATTTAAAGAAAAAATGTTTACAAAATTATAAATTGTATACAAATTTTAAAAATAACAATATCAAAATTTATGTTTATTTGTTCAGTTTTTTCAAAAACAAAAATCATTTTTCTTACAAAATGCATAATAAACATAAGATAAAAAAAATTTAATTTAAAAAAAATTATTCTAAAATTTTTAGAGAAGAAGAAACCACAAATAAATACCAAAAAATAATTTAGTTTTTATTTATCAAAAAATGAAATGTGAACTTTTTTTCTTTTTTTTAGTTCAACAATTACGGGAGTTTGAAGATCAAACTGTTGACCTTTAAGATGATAATTGATATTTATCCACTAAACTATGTTTGAATTGGCAATAAATGAGAACATAATCAAATACTAAATAGGCTAAAAAAAACTTGGATTTCAATTATTCTGCCTTAGAATCTGATTCCATGTTGCTGTGAATTTTCTGTAGGTAGATGAACCATCGCTGGCAGTAGAAGGTGTGCGTTTTGATCCATCATGATGTTTTGGCCATTGCAAGTCCTCACAAATGTTTCAATTTTGAACATATTATTAAAAGAGGGATTTTAATGTTGTAGCCCACAAGTTTGCTTGTTATGCCTTGAAATTGTTTGCTTCTTACATTTCCAATTGGTTGCTTTTGGGTTTCTTCTTCTTTTTTTGAGAGAGACATTCCCAATTGGTTGTTTTTTTTAACCAAGTTGGATTTTTGTGTGATGTGATGTAGGCCAAGTTGGCATTTTGCAGGCTTTTTATGTTTGTTTGTTTTTTTTTAGTGTTCAATGACACACATTTTTCAAATATATAGATATTGTTGTGTTAGTGCTTGTACCCTGCAAAGAAGCGATGTTCGAGATAGCAATGGGGTGAGGTGAGGTTGGGTATGCACTCTCCATCTTTGTTCTTGTGGGGATTTTTCATCTCGTTTCTTTTTCATTCTCTATTTTGGAAAATCAAGGTCGGGGTTGGATAGTCATTGTTCGGAGATCGGGTCCCATGAAAAAAATATCATGTTTTTCATTTTATTTTTAATTATTTTCAAAAAAAATAATTAAAAAACTATTAATATGTTAAAATTATATATTTTTTCATGTTAAAGCTAGTATTATTATTGTTTTATTTATTTAAATAATTTTTTTTTAAATATGTAATACTTTTATTATAAATTTAATATAAAAAGTTATTATATTATGAAATTAAATATAATAAACACATACAAACTAATGAAGTTAAATTTTAAAAAATATATATAAACTAATAAACACATACAAATTAATGAAATTAAATTAAAAAAAACTAATAAACACATACAAAGCACTATAAATAGTTTAAGGCTTTAAAAATATATATATATAATGTTATTAAAAATATTGATAAAAAATTATTCTGGTGGGTTCAAGGTTTGCGGATGGGGCAGGGATACCGTAGACCCAAAAAGGATCTTCGATTTGACCCCATACACGGTCCACAGATCGAGGACCCAACCCGCAAGTACTTTTGTCACTCCTAGATGCTGATGCGAAGTGTAAGAATTTAACATGCTACATGTTCAAGAAACCAGAGAGAATGACAAGAAAGAAAAAAGAAGACAAGATTTATAGTTGTTCAACCTAAGTTGGCCTACATCCACTTTTGAAGGGCCACTATTATTGAAATTGGAAAAATGAGAATTGCTCTAAGTCTAAAAATGAGAATTGCTCTAAGTCCAACAAATAGGACACCACACTCTCACACTGACTATGAGTCTATCTTTCATCTTTGTATCCACCCTTTGGTTCTATACTACACTCTTTTTTTCTCTCTTTTTGTCTGCTTTCAGCTTTACAAACGTTGTATATTTAGACATAAATACAATCGATTTAACACAATTACATTATCGATTCTATTTTTTACCGTTGATTTCAACCATTTTTTATTTCAACCAACAAATATTAAAATTTTAATTTTGATTGTTGAGTTAGAACACCAAAATAATTTAACTCATAGAGTTGAAAGCTCAAAGAAATGATCTTATATTAGAAGAACAAGCCCTTTTAAATGATGACAAAGTTTGAAATGAGTTGATAGAGGATATTGTGGTTGGTTAATTTAGATTTTATGTTGAAGCTCATTTAAATCAAACCAAATGACTAAATTATCTGTAATATATATCCTACTTCAACTACATTTTCGTTTCCCAATAAATATACAAATGAATAGGAAGATTCAAAGCTAAACCGTAAAGTAATGCAAACAAGTTACTCATGACAGCTAATAGATGTTTGTAAAATCTTTGAATTAGAGGAAAGAATAAATTATAAAATTCTGAATTCGTGTAACTTATATTTGGTTTGTAATTACACAATTTATAAATGGAGAATCGAACCATCGACCTTTGAGATGGTAATCAGTGTCTTATCCCCAGAGCTATGTTCGAATTGGCTACAATTTGTAAATGTTAGTATATTGTATAAATGATGAATTTCATAAACCCATGTTTATATAACATGAGTTTATGTAGTCAATGAAATTAACAAATCGTTAGGCTTAGGATAAGCAAATCTACATGCCAAACATAATCATGATTTCTTAGTCTCATATTTCACGTGTCTGACTTGTGAATTTAAAACCCTTGAGTAATTAAAAATAATATAAAAAAAACACTTTTTTAAAAATATCTCAATGACAAGTAGTGTGAGAGCATATTATGAAACTTTACATTATATTGAAAGGGGTTGAAAACTACAAAGGGTTAATAATTGAGAGGAAACGAGAATAAAGGTTGGAGAGAATGTGTGACATTCATCTCACAAGATTGAGGCCATGACATTTCATTAAATAGAGAAATAGTGTGCCAAGTGTAACAATGCTAGTGGAAGACACAATAATAGAAAGCTGAAAAATTAAGAGAAAAATTAACCACAATTAATAAACACAAAATACAGTAAAATATAGATTAAGACTAATAAATCATATAGTCTAACAATAATGAATGTTCAAGCCAGTGATGATCCATATTGAAAGAATTGTTTGAGGTTGTAAGGCTTAATGACTTGGGCATCTCCACTCCACATCAGCTCTGCAAACTGCTCATAAGCTTTTTCATTGGGATGATAAGAATCAAAGAACAAATATTCATTGGGATTTTCACATAACTCAAATTCTTTTTGTCCTCTCATTCCTCCACAGCTATATATTCCTCTGAACTCTCCACTTCCACAGCATGCTCTTATTCCATCCTTGAAACCTTCAACCACACACATCATAACTTTTTCCATTATAACCCTCCATAATAATCTGAAAATAATTCACTTTACTCTAATAATCCATCTGCCTAAATTTTTAAGTCTAATGATTCACAATGTGTTTAGGTGTGGTTTTGGAATAAGTAAAAGCTACTTTGATTATTGTAAGTTTATTAGTAAAACGTATTTAATGATAATTCATTTCAATGTTGGTTTTACATTCTTAAAACTACTTAAGTACTCCATATATCTTTTTCTTAAAGTACTTAAATGCATATGACTTATTTAAAAAATACTTTTAAATTACACTGAAATATGATGATTTTGAATGAAAAGTACTTTTAAGTCATTGACAAAAGTGGTTTCGAAACACGCCAAAAACACATAGTTTTCATCTAAGAAAGTTATGAATTGTGTATATGTGACTCAAATTCTTGGACCGGACCCAAAGCCTACACCATATGAGAAAATTTGGGGGTTTTCTTTTTTCCTTCTATTTAATTTTTCACAAGCCATCATATACGTCAACCAATATTTTTATCTTAATAAATTGTTCTGGCCATAAACTTTCCGATAAGATTTTTCATAAAAAAAAATGTTTTGTTCTTTAGATCTTTCTCCTACCTCTCTTTGTTTGTCACATTTTATGTTTACTTTTCAATTTTCAAAGCTAAGTACAAATATATGTGATGTCACTTTCTCCTTTACACACTAGACTGTAACCTACATCCAACGTCAATTTAAACACATCTCAATTAGTTAAGACATATACCCTTGATCAAGAGGGCGGATGTTTGAACTCCCTACCCCCACATGTTATTGAAGTCAGGAAAAAAAAATTCAACCCAAAATATTAGATCTAGATTTCCCTTACCCTAAACAATATTTAGACAAATCTTAGGATATAGAGATAATTTAACAAATATGGAAGGAATAGGATTAATTAAGGAGGAAAAGAATTGGTTAGTTACCATATTTAGAAGGGTTGTCTATTCTGTTTTGAAGCATATTGTAGGTATCGGCTAGGGTGTATTTGAATCCTTGGAGTTTGTGGGCAAGTTTCTGGAGAGCCGCAGGAAGCACTTTGTTGTGAAGTCTTGCAAGCGCTGAAGCCTCATCCCAACAGCTTCCATGGCCGCCCACTTTCATCAATCTCGTGTGCGGCAAACAACCTAAAGGAGGCACTGCCACAAACGCAAATTTCCTTCCTCCTTTCTTGTATATTTCCTATCTCATCAAACAATTACATTACTATAATCAAACTGCATTCTCTTACGAAGTAATTTCAAATTTCAGATCCCTTGAATTACAAATTTGATTTTTATGATTTAGACAGTTTCAATTTAGTTCCTATGATTTAAAAACTTACAATAACTTCCACCTATGAGTTTCTTTATTTTTGTCATTCACTTTTTACAAATATTTTCAAAGTCCAAGTCAAGTTTTGAAAACTAAAAGAAATATATCTCATTTGATAACTATTTGATTTTTGAAAATTAAATTTATTATAAACACTACTTGAATCTATATATTTCTTTGTTTTGTTATCTATTTTTTATATGTGTTTTCAAAATCCAAGTCAAATTTTGAAAAGTAAAAAAAAGTATTTTTTAAAAATTTGTTCTTATTTTTGGAATTTGACTAAGAATTAATATGTTTTCTTAAGAAAAATGAAAACCATCGTAAAGAAATTGTGAGAAAACAAACACAATTTTAAAAAATAAATAGTTATCAAATGAGGCATTAGTTTTAGGATAAGATAATAACAATGACAATTTGTGAAATTTAACTAAACTATAAAAACTAAATTGAAACTTTTGAAACTATAAGAACTAAATTGAAATTAAATCCAAATTATAAAGACCAAATTGAAATTAAATCAATATTATTGAGAACTAAATTAAAATTGTACCAATACTATAGAAACTAAATCAAACTTTTAATAACATAGACTAAATTAAAACCATATAAATTAATTCGATACCTTTAAAACTATAGGTACGAAAATGAAGGTATGGCCAATAGCAACCACATTTGTAATTTAAAAGTCAAAACTTACTTCGAGCACAGCCGTCGCGTTTCCGATCACCATGTTCACGTACTCAGTTTCAGTGTACTTTTCAAGAACCGGAGAGCCTTCAAAAGCGACGATGTAATCGTTTCCTCCGATACTGAACATATAAACAGAGTCCGAGAGCAAGCTACTGGCTCTGGCTTCGCCGAGATTCTTCCTCAACGATCTCTCCACCTTCTTGAAATACCGAAGTTGAGTTTCGATGTCTATGGCCTGAAAATCAAATCGATGCAGTCAATTTTCGGCCCACGCGTTCAGTTCAGCAGAGAAAAAGAAAAATCGCGAAAAGGAAAGTCAATGCGGTTTGATTGATTCGTACGAATCCTTGGTGAGTTTCGACTAAAGCGCCGCCTCCACCGGATGCAAAATTGACGCCATGGATGTAGAGATCGTTGTGAGGATCTAAATACGCCGGAATCAGAGGCAGATTCGCATACTCCGCTGAAAGAAAAGAATCCTTTAAGAACGAAATTGAAACGAGTACGGGTTTTAGTTCAGTCTCCCGTTTTGAGAATTACCGATGAAATCTGGCATGAGACGGCCATCGGAGAATCTGCCGGTTGGAGATTTGAAGAAAGTTTCGCCGTAGGGCGTGAAATTGGCGCGGAAAGCCTCGGTGGTGTTGATGAAATTGTTGTTTCCAGGATCGAAAAAGGAATCGCCGAATACGAAAAAGGCGACGCGTCCCTTCGATGAAGGAACATCGTCGATTTGAGAGCCTTGTGCGATGAAGAAAATTGCGACGAAGATTAAGAAAAAGAAGTGGAAATTTGAAATCTTCATCTCTTCAGAAACTGATCGATGGATGGAGAGGCATTATTCTTCTCATGTTCTTATAAATATATAATAGAACTGATCAATAGAATAGAGTGGACTCAAAGACATTATTTAAGAAAATGAATACTTTGGAGTTTCAAAGAAGTTTTATTATCTATGCAATGTAGGCCCTCGTTTCATAAATATTTAGTTTTTTTTATTTTTAAAAGTTATATTTATTTTTTCATCCATTTTTTACAACTACTTTTTTTTTTGGTTTAGTGCTTTCATTTTCAAAAATCAAAAACCAAAAATCACATGGTTATCAAACGGGACCATAACAATTAGATTTCAATACATTAAAATCAAGGTTAACATTTGGTACTCAAACAGAAAAAAGTCAGATGTTAACATTTGACAATCCGAGCATAGTTGAATGACTAAGCCAATAATTTTCATTTCAAATGTCGATAATTCAATCTTTCACTCTGCAATTGTTGAACTCAAAATATTTTTAAAAAAAGAGTCAATGTTTACATTTTTTCTAAAAATCGATCTCCAACTTTTTAGAATTTTGTCTAATAAGTTATAAACTTTAAAACATATGTAATAGTCTTTAAAATTTCAACATAGAGGACCTTATTAGATATGTTTTAAGTGTAGGAACATATTTGACACAACTTTCAAAGTTTAGGAACCAAATGTATAATTTTACCAAAAATATATTTTATAAAATAATAATCTCAAGTACTTAAAGAAAATTTTCTTTTTATGAAATTTTTAGTTTTTTTTTTTTTTTTTAGTTCAACAATATGTGGGAATGAGATTTGAATCTCTTCCACTTTAATCGATTGATTTATGCTCGAGATGACTTTTAAGATAAATAGAGTTGCCAACCTAGTGAGTGGATTGTTAAAATAATGGCCCAAGAAAATACTATTGACGCTTTGACTCTTGAGGTATCTTACACAAACTTGAATTTCGGTAATTCATAAGATAAATTCAAACCTTTCAACTCAACTTTTTTTTTTCCTAATTGGAACACAATACGCTTTATAAAATAATATTTAAACATTTAAATAGACCAGGGCATCAAAATTGACCCGTCTTTATGGATTATAGCGGAAAATTGTATATTTGTTTCCCACATGTTTTGTGAATGAAACTGAATATGTAGTGGATAAAATTTGAAGGACTTGTGATGGAGGACAGATCTTAAGATATTTGTTTCTTTTTTTGGAAATCTAAAAATATTGATTAAAAAGAATGAGATGCCTTTTTTTAGTTTATTTTTCTTTGGGAATCCCCCAAATTTTCATATTTCATAAAGTATTATAATAATTAATGAGGAAAATTCAGACAAATAATGGATGCACCAACCCCGACCCCATTCACTTTGTCTCCAACAATTTTTTTTTTGATATCAGTGAGTGTCCACCCTACTACATTTTACATTTGGTTGACAAGGAAACACGTAGGATATTTAATCCTAGGTAGGTGGCCACCATGGATTGAACCCATTCCCTCTTAGTTCCCCAAGGCCCTTTGACCACTAGGCCAACCCATGATGGTTCACTTTGTCTCCGACAATAATTATCATTTGTTTATCTTTTCCTTCTCATGAGTTTTGACCCCAAAAAAAATGATAGAGAGAGGAAGGGATATGCTTTTTTTTAATCTGCATTTCCCTTTTTTGTGTTAAATTATATGGTTTTTTCATGATTCCATGTTCCATTTTGTTAATCAGACAAATTAGGAGGAAATAATTTAGGTTTTGTCCCATTCTTAGGTCAGTTGCGATGATGATAAAATAATTAGCGTGGATGAGATTATAATCGACAATGAAAGCTAATCATTTCTAATAAAATTAATGATAAAATATAATTTTAATTTCTATATCTCTATGTCATGTCTATTTAGTCATTAAAGTTTGTAAAATTTTAATTACATTTCAGAATTTTTTTTAGTTCTACAACATGTGAAGGTGGGATTTTGAACCTCTGACCTTTCGATTGATAATATTAACCAATTGAGTTATGTTTAAATTGATCTAAAATTTTGAATTATATTTTTTTTTAGTTCACGTTGTTGACCACATCAAGAAAATGTTTATATGACATGCCCACTAAATAAATTCTAGTGATGTGACAAACATTTTGGAAGATGTCTGGCATTTTATTAATAGTACTATTGCTAACGACTGTGACAAAATAGATGCATTATTACTCGTTGGCGTGATTGAAAAAAATTTAAATACCAACTAAACATAAAGTTCAAAGTATAGGTACTAATTATATAAATTCACTATAAAATTCTGAATAGTTTATAATATTATCAATTGAATATGAAATGAAGTGAATCAAAAAATCCTCTATTCTTATCAATTGGAGTGTCAATGACTTAATTTGATACACGAGTTTGAAATGTTAAATCTTCTTTCAAGTCACGATCAATCTAATCATAATGGTCGACTTCTCTACATATGAATTTGAAGAAAAAATTATGAAAGCATGGAGATTCTCCCATAAAAGAAAACCCCGTAATTAAGTCATAAAGGAAGTTAAATAAAAACAAACACACCCAAAAGAGATTAAATAAATCACTTAACCATTAATTACTTATTAGTGAGTTTATCACCTTCATAAGTAAAAAGCGACGCCACAGTTTGTGGACATTGTCTTGGAGTTGGAAGGAAATGAATCCTGAAAAGTTACAGAAATGAACTTTTACTTCATTACAAAATCGTAATAGTAATACTGTAAATAATTGCATGATTTAATAACCTTTTGTTCCTTAAAAGGAATTTATGGACATGCTAGACTAAAATTTCAGCCAACAAGAGCATAGTTTAACTGACATAAAATATGATTTATGTTCAAAATATATCTACCCCTAATAACTATTTGATGCAAATTCGAAATTTTTACATTCTCTCGTGCATCAAATGGTGTAAAATTATCGGTTACATTGTAGCAACATCCACGAATAATTTCTCATGAATTATAGGAGTTGTTATAACTTAAATCACACCTCAAGTTTTTAATTTGATCAATCACCCTCCTAAATCTAAATATTGCAATATGCATAAGACACTCAAACAATAGGATTGTTACAATCATACTCAAATTCTTTAGAGTTGATTTCTGCATTTTGCTATATTCAAAGGCTTAATTGTAAAATTTCATAAATTTAGAGGGTGATTATTCAAATTGAACGGTCTAGTGTGAAATAATTCAGGTTGGTTTTTGCAATTTGCTATATGAAGAAAGCAGAGCACATACCAAAGCTTTTTCTACAGTCCCTCCATTGGCAAGTAGTTCATCTCTGAACTTGAGCCCTCTGTAATCAACATCCACATTGCAATTGAGAGCAACCTACAGAAAAATCCTCAACAATTCAAACTTAACCAATAAAATACCATCATTTTGCAATTCAAACTTCTTCTTCTTCTTCTTCTTCTTCATTCCGCAAAGTATTACTTACAGACAAATTCTTCAAAACGAACACTGTAAACTCTTCAATGGAGGCTGCAGAGATAAATGCATACATCAAAATATCAAATTAACCTACCTTCATCTTTATCACAGCCATATGAAGAACAAACAGCTCTACACCAACATCGCCGATAATTTTCATCTCAGCAAACTCTCGCGTCGTATCGAACAAATCGACATTGAATCGATGCAACAACAGACGAGTTCGAACACTCCGATCGCCGCTGCGAGCGGGCTGGAACACTTCAGGTGCTCGAATCGTTCCGATCACAGCGTTTCCATCGTAGATCACGAGAAGCCTCGACGGACTGTACTTGATGCCGATTTTGTTAGGGTTTTGAGAATTGAGAGTCAGAGTGAAAACCGAAGACAGAAATGGAGAGCCAGATTTGACGCTAATGTTGTACCAATCCAATCGCAAAGACTGGAGAGTAAAAATCGGCTCTCGAGGCTTCAACAGGAAAATTACAGGCAACGCGGCGATCGCAACTGCGATGATCGAAAAGAGAGCGAGACAGAGAAGGAAAAGGCAGAATCGTTTCAGAGTATAAAGCGTACAGATCTGTTGGCAGCAAAAGCGATTGGAAAATCGAGTTCCAGATGCAAGAACATCCATTGAAGGCCATTTTGTGGACACAATGAACAAAGATTAAATCAAGAATAGCAGCTTCTAAATGGCGAATTTCGAATTTGATGTCTTACTTAAGATTCTAAAACTCTCTATTATTCTTTGTATGGTTTGCAACTTGAAGGAAAAGTAACGAATTTTCCTTCTGGGTATGCTATAAAATCATAGTATTCTTAATAACAAAATTAAGAATCTGGATTTTTAATATATTAATCGAGTAAATTACAAGGAAGTGTTCTTAACCATGAGGTGATCAGATTTTATTTTTCTGATGGTACATATGGAATAATTGCCTATAATGGCGTAATTACAAAAACGATCTTTCAAAAGAAAAATCATTAAACGAACTCAATCATGCAAGATAAGAATATTAAAGTTGATATAAAAGAAGAGGGGGTAGTAAAAGAATAAGGATTTTGGTGTTTTTTCATAAAGAGCAATTTCTTTTTCTTGTTCATTTGGAATTTCAAATGGATAAAGACAAATTATCTCAAAAGGACGAGTCATCCTCATCCCACCAAATTAACTCGTTCCAGATCCAACTTTAGGGATTTCTTTATTAATTTAATATATTTCAATAATGTTCTAAAAGATAAAACGATTTTAAAAATATTTAGAGAATATCGGATGAGATGTCCTTGTCCTCTCATCTCTAAAAGAAACATTTTTTTTTTATCTAAAATCCTAAATAATAAAAAAGCTAAATTATATATAGTCTAGCACCTCTGAAACTAGTACAATCCCCCGATGTGATATGGTTCCGAATGATGAATTGGATATGGATAGTTCCAATAAGATTTCATTCTTGAACAAAAATCCATTTATTTAATCTATTCCATGACCGAAATAGGAGGAGATACACGTTACACCACGATTTTGAATCAGAAAAGAGATTTCAAGAAATGGCAAATCTATTCACTCTATTGATAATCGAGTCGGATCTGGTGTATCGTAAGGCATATATATATCTCGAAGCTTAGCTAATGTTAAAAAAATACCCCAAAGCTTAGCTAATGTTAAAAAAATACCCATATTTTTTCAAAAATTACATTATTACCCTTAACCTTTCAAAAAAGTTTTAAAACTACTAAAAATTGGCATGACAATATCTTGAAATGACGTGATAGTGTCTGAGATGCTTGCCTAAATTAAGTCTGAAGGAACGTTGATACCGTCACATTGACTTTCTATTCAACATTCTAATGGATTAATACTTTAAGGATAGTTTTGAAACATTTATGAAAGGTGAAGGACAATATTAAAACTTTTGTAGACAAATGGCAAAATCCAAGAGTAATTTTTTATAAATTAACCTAATAAAAACTAACATAATTATCAAAGTATTTTTAAAAATAAGGTATTTTTCGAGAATAATGATAACAAAATATTCACAGAGGATACCTTAATTACAGTATCAGGTGTGAACTGGACCACTGGGTTGGGTTTGGTTTAGAAATGGAGGTCAGCAGTTGAAATCTTTTCAAAAAGGTCGAATCAAATCACATGCAACAACAAACAAACAGCTTAAAATAGGAACTTGCTCTGCTGCTTACAGAAAACACGTGGGTGGGAGAGTTGAGCCAAACAAAACGAGGATGGGATGCCGAAGATGGCACATCACTGACTTTGTGTTTGTACTAACCACAGCCACTGATTTTCCACTGCCTTTCCTCTGAATTCCCCCATGCTCTTCTCCACAAATCTAACAGGCTTTTAAAGCTGCACCTCATTTATAAAAACACTCTCCATTACTGACAGTAAACATCTTCACAATCCCATCATCTTTCAGAGATGCATTTTCAAACAAACACAAATAAACAGATAAATCAATGGAAATGATCTAAATTCTAGCTCAAGACTTCACATAAACAGGCAAACTTCCTGGGATCAGAGAAGTTTCGTTCTGCAACTTGCGCACCAAACAAACATTTTCATTGCATATTTGCTTAGTACAAAACAATAATCGAACCTTTCGGTTTCGGTTTATGAATTATAAAATATGGAAAAGAAAGGAATGGCACAACCATCCATCATTCATACAAACACAAAAGGCAGAATTGAGATTCAACAAGTTTCAACATCCATAGCAAACCAACCATACATAATTTATCAGTACAAGCATATATTAGTTTTGAGTTTCCCATATTATGGACTCGAAACATGAAATGGAGCCTACCAAGTAGTACACTATGTGCCCTCACATTCAACATACACACCAATAGCTATGTTCGTTAGGCCATTGCTTATGCAGGCAGATCTCTCTCACGTCCAATTCCCATAACAGATGACAGACAAATGTTCCTGCAACAAGTTTATATGTGAGATACATCCTGAAGGAAGATACATCCTGAAGGAAGGAGTATACATTTTTAAAAAATCGGGAAAACTTTAGGGAGAAACTGATAAAGATGCCAAACTCACTAATATGTAGCTTTTATTTACATAACCTAGCAAGCTGGACAAGATGTGCTTAGAAGACACTGCCGATCATTGCTGTAAGATCATCAAAGGTCCAAAGGTCGACTGAGTTTTCGCCATCCTGGTTCCCCGTCTCCCCGACAAGGAAGGCATCCATGGATGCATCCCAGCTGCCGTCAAGATATGGCACCTGGAAAAATTTCATCTCAGACTCAAAAGAAGACAACTCCTCAGATAGGGTCTTTTCAGAGCCTTGAGGAGCTACCATATTCTCTGAGCTATACTTGACTTTCTTCCTTGGAGAAACATCCTCCACAAAGTGAGAATCTTCATTTTCCATGGTAGCTGAAAGAAAAGACGAGATTTCAGGAGTCTTTGCACCCTGCTCTCCCCATCCAAAGTCAGAGTAATCAAAGGAGTTGCTCCCTTGATCTGAATTAAAGCACATGGGTGCAACATCAGAAGAAGGTGGGCTGGTTTTTATTGCACCATCTCCATTGCTAGGGAATGAATTCATGTTGACAAGTTGATTTGTAAGTGGTTTTTCCTCCAGGAATCCCATGGTACTATAGTATTCTTCATCAGAGCTATTCACAAAATCATTGTTCTGGATTAGATTTGGTTGGGTCTTTGCCAAGCTAGTTTTGGCAAGTGGTTCCTCAAGGTTTGCCTTTGCCGAACGCTTTCCACTAGTTCGTGGAGCTTCGTTGGGGAAATTGACTTTAGCTTTCTTTCCACGAATTCGTCGTGCTTCAGCATCATATGCTCGAGCAGCTTCTTCAGCAGTATTAAAAGTTCCAAGCCACACACGGACTCCTTTCCGTGGGTCACGAATTTCTGCTGCCCATTTACCCCATGGTCGCTGTCGGATTCCCCTGTACTGATTCTTTCGCTTTCTTTTGGCAGATTTTTCAGCTTGTCCAGAGAATTCTACAGATTTTGAGGCTGCAGAGTATATATATCTTATTAAAGCGACAAATAAGAAAGAATACACAGATCGGGAGTAGAGAAAAACATAGTATCAAAATTGAATCAACCCCTATCAACGAAATAAAAGGATTTACAGGATCTAGAAACTACAAACGACAGATATGTTGAAGATGTTTGGAGAAGTTGACTGATGATTCACTTTTTTCAAAATACTCCTTAGCTACAATAAGATGAATAATTGGAAGGACCACCAAAAAAAAAAAAAACGAAAGAAAAAGGAAGAAGAAAGCGAGAGACCAAAAATTAGGTTTTAAAGCATTTTATGAATGACCAACCAAATAAGATGAATACAACTAAGCCACGACTTGTCTGGCAATTACGTTAGACGATCCAAAAATATTGACAACTCAAAAGAACTTTCATTTATATAGAAAAATAAAGGAAAGAAAGTGTTCGAAAAGAAGCAAACATCATATAACATATTCAATTGTGTGTTAATTTCATCAATTATTTGGTACTATTGAGAAAAATCTAAAAATTGGAGCGATAGAAGCTTGATTATAATCAAATAAAAATGTAAACCCACAGCTATTGGTTGGATCTGGCACCCCGTCCTTTTTTTTTTTCTTTCTAAATCAGTAAAAAGGTTCTCAGTTTATTCCTCAAAAGAATTCGTTTCTGCAGTTTGAGACCTAATGATCAAAAAGTGAATTTTTCTCATATAAGACCATATTATCCTAAACATCCACCAAAATCCAGAAGCCAAAACGGATCTACCACGAAGCAGCAGAATGTTGAAACAGAAAGAGAACAAACGAAGGCCATGCATCAAAATCCACCATTCACTCAACAGAAACCAGATAAACGATCAACTTCAAAGAAGTAGTAAGGCACAAAATCAACATCAGAACAACGATCAAAGAAAGCGTAAAATCAAACGAATTAGAAAAAGAGAGTTACCACGAGCAGAAGGAACGGCAGGGCTTCCACCAGCAGAGAAGGCAAAGGGTTTGACATCGACGTGCTCTTCCTCATCCAATTCCAAATCGGAGTCGTCCTTGAAGTGCTGGAAATCCGTCTCGAAATCATCATCAATGTCAACGATGTCGGACTTCACCGGCTTCGACAATTGATTTCCGAAGCCAGGTTTCTTCAAATTGGGCCAAAGGTGTTCACCGGTGACTCGCCGGGAGCGAGTCGTCGGAATGAAGCCGGAGATTATAGCACCTCCACACATTGTTCAAGAAGAAAAACAGTTAAGTGAAAAGATTTTGACAGAGAAAAGGGTGGGAAAGTTGAGGGTTTTTCGATTTCTGAGAGAAAATTGAAGGGCTTTGAAATGAAATGGAAGATTAGTTGTTGGGAAGTGTATTAATTTTAAGGGGACGGGGAACTTTTTTTAGGGTTTTAATCAAAGGTTAGGTGAGTTTTTCTTGTAAGAAAGTGGAAGGCTAGTGGGGTCCATCTAATTATAAAATCCCCATTTTGCCCCTCTGCCCACGACAAAACAGCATTTTCTTTTTCTTTTTTTTTCTCCATTTTTTCTTTTTTCGTCTACGAAATTATTGAACGAGGCAGCGTCACGTTTTTTCTTTTTGAGTATAACAACAGCCAGCGTTACGTTGTACCTTATTTTAGAGGAAAATACATTTTGTGTATTCCAAATTAATTTTGACTCGTCCGTGAACTCGGCATGTTTTATTTTAGTTATTAAATTTTTAAAAAATTTCTTTTAATCTCTAAAATTTATGTACGACATTATTTTAATATATCTCATTAATTTGTTAATTAATTATTTAATAAGAGTTTTGTATAAAATACATATTTTGTTCATTTAAATGATTAATAGATGAAAACGTAGGCTACATGAAAGGAATAAACTATAATTTATTAATTTTAGGCCCCGTATGATAATCATTTAATTTTAGTTTTTGGTTTTCAAAATTAAACTTGTTTTCTCTCAATTTCTCTATAATGATTTTCATCTCCCTTAAGGAAGCATTTGAATTCTTAGCCAAATTCTAAAAACAAAAACTACTTTTTAAAAACTACTTTTTTTAGTTTTCAAAACATGGCTTGGTTTTTGAAAACATAGGTAAAAGGTAGATAACAAAATAAGTAAATCCATGGATGGGAGTAATATTTATAGGCTTAATTTTCAAAAACTAAAAACTAAGGTCCCGTTTGATAACCATTTGGTTTTTTGTTTTTGGTTTTTGAAAGTTAAGCTTGTTTTCTCTCAATTTCTCTATAATGGTTTTCATCTCCTTAATGAATCATTTGAATTATTAGCCAAATTCTAAAAACGAAAACAAGTTTTTGAAAACTATTTTTTTTAGTTTTCAAAACATGGCTTGATTTTTTAAAACATAGATAAAAAGTAGATGACAAAACAAGTAAAACCATAGGTGGGAGTAGTATTTATAGGCTTAATTTTAAAAAATCAAAAATCAAAAATCAAAAACCAAATAGTTATCAAACGGGGCCTAAATGGTTATCAAACGGGGCCTTAGTCTTATAGTTTCTTTTTCCAATTCCAACTACCTTGATGAACAGAAAATATTCCTACCCAAACTACTTTGAGAAATTAAAATTACTTATAATTAATGAATGCTTCAAAATCAAATTTATAATTACGTTTTAAAAAAAATCAAAACTAAAATTGTGGTGTTCAATTTCTAGAGTAATATCTACATGTCTTTGAATCAAAGTCTCCTTTTAAAAAAATAGTTTTTTAGTATAACAAATGTGGAATATAAAAATTTGAACATTCGAACTTAAAAGAACGAGTACATGTCAAAGTTTCTAATAAATTATGAACTTTAAGAGTTTGCGTATATTTAGTTTCTAGATTTTAAAAGATTCTATTGGAGCTCTAGAATTTTTCATTTTGTGTCTATAAATCGTAGTCACTAACTCCACCAATTTAATGTTTATACCATAAAATGCTTCAAAATCATAAGGGCTAGCGATAGAAAACTATTAAACACATAATTAAAAATTCATAACCTATTAAGTAAATGCAATTTTGAATTTCAAGACGGTAACTCGCCTTTTTTTTTTTCACCAACTTGAGTATAGCTTAATTAATTAAAGAATATATCATCAACCAAAATATTAGAAGTTCAAATCCATGCCCACATGTTTTGAACTTTAAAAAAATCTCTTTTTTTAAAAAAAAAATTCTAAACCATTTCCAAACACTATGGTGGGGGTAAAAAGGGTATATTTCATAATATCTATCTCTTTCTATTTCTCTCTCTTTGAGGCATTTACATGTGACACTCTTCATGGGTTGTGGCATTCAAAGGAGTAGGCTTGTCTGCCTAATTTTATGCCCTTATAGTCATGTTTATTGTTTATCATTTAAGAAAAAATAGTAGTTTACCAGATTTGACTGCACCAAAAGAGTGAGTGTTTGAAAATTCCCCTTACTTTTTCTACATTTCTCACAATCCCATAAAATCAAAACTCCTACCTTTAAAACCAAGCCCTTCTCTCTTTGTCCCCCAACAACTTTGATCTACCTGTCAAATTAAATTAAACTACCCCAAAGTTGAACTTTTTTTTTTTTACTTTGAATTTTTTTTTTTTATTACTCTTCATGTTGGTCAAGAAACATGTTTTTTATTTTTCTTGTTTGAATCTCATTCTTTGCATGCATGACTTAGTTGGGATGCTTGAGTTGATTCTTTCTAAATTTTCAACATTTAAAAAAAAAAGAAATAGTTTTTCAAAAATAATAACTAGAGAAATGTTCAATATTACCTGTGTCTAGTCAAAGTGTCAAACCAGTAAAAAATTTGCTATATATTATGAAATTATCACCTTTATATATAATTAATATCAAATAAATATTCAACTCAACCAAAGAAAACAAATATATATTAACATATATAGTTATTTTGACTTTTTTTTACTTCAACAATGTATAATTAATTTGATTTTATAGACTATAAAATGCTCGACACATTGATCGTAAAAATAAGAGAGAGAAGAGCATAGATGTTAGGTTTTTTTTTTTAATAGTTGAGGTTAGATTTGTTTGATATGAATCGAATTTTTTGAACTATTTTAAAAGCTAGTGTTAAGAAAAAGTTTATGTCCAGTGTATATATATTTTTAATAATTTTCAGAAAGTGATATATTTTTAATAATGTTTAGGTATTGGTATCCTTCGAATTGAAGGACTGTTTCAATAACTATTCTAGAACAGTGCACATATAAAATCATTTTTTTTTTTTAAGTATTGATTAAGAATAAGTTGATGGTGGCAACCAAACAGTAATAAATGGTTGCCGTAATGAAGTTTTCTTTGTGATGTATATTATGAGTTAAATAAAATATCTCACAAAAATTGTTTAAGAAAATATCTATAAAAAAAAAAGAAAAAAAGAAAAAAAAAAGGTAGATCTCTAGGAAAACCCTTAACATATATTTTTAAAAATTCTAAATAAAATTTCCAAATTCTAGAACAAAGTATTTCTACGATGACTTTATTTTAAAGAGGGAGAGAAACCATACAACATGTTCATTTATTCATCGAACAGAAATATTTTATCTTATCTTACTATCTTAAAAAGTGGCTTAGGAGGTGAATCATTTTTAGACTATTTTACCCCTTGACCAAATCTTAAATTTACAAATCATGCCACTAATAATTATAAAGTTTATATATTTAATTTAATTCATAAGATATCATTTAAAAAGCTAGAATAAGAAAAATATTCTTTTTAATTATATATTTACTAATTTTAATTATAATTATTTAAAAGAATAAAGATATTAAAAGTAAAGTTATAAAAGCTAAAATACGAAAAGTTTTCTTTTAATCTATTTACTCATCTGCATTTAATTATTTTTTCTCAATTTTATCATGAAAAGCTAGAATATGAACGGTATTTAATTATTTAATCATTTTTAGACTATTTTATCCCTTGGCCAAATCTTAAATTTACAAACCATGTCATTAATAATTATAAAATTTATATATTTAATTTAACTTAACTCATAAAATATCATTTAAAAAGCTAGAATATGAAAATTTTTATTTTTATTTATATAATTACTAATTATTTTAAATAACAAAATACTGAGAGGATTAGAAAAACTAGAATATGAAAAGTTTTCTTTTAATCTATTTAATCATTTGTATTTATCTATCTTTTTTTCAATTTTATCATGAAAAATTGTTTTTATCTTTTATTTTAAAAAAAAATAAACGTGGCCATTTGTTAATTATTACACTATTTGGCCATTTGACATTTTTTTTTCTTTTCAGTTTTGGTTTCAAACTCCTAAATTATAATTAATAATTAATAATTAAAGACTTCTTTTTGGCCATTAATTAAAGTAAATGCATGAAAGATAAATTATTTTGTTTGGTGAAGGAATATATCTTTATGTCCTCAATGTATGTTTTTAGAAGCTGAAATGTTTTATGTCCATTCATGGTTAATCCATGAAAAAGAATTAATGTATTATTAAGAGTGAATTTGAACATAGCAATAAATAGCAATCCTTTCAAATTCCACAACAAACAAATTGAATGATCCTTTATAATAGATATTGTGCATTCTCTATATATAGTTCCATGCATTTGTGTTTAGAGTCATTGCGAAACAAAGAATAACTATTTTTCATTATGCCAAATCGGATCGATTCAAGGTATATATCTCAATCTTATGTTTTATTCACATTTATTTTATTTTTAATTTCTAATCATTGTTGCACTGTATTGCATTATCTGCTAAGTCGTGTTAACAAGATGTAATTACGTTAGTGTGGGCTTTTTTTTGGTCCAATAGATTGAAAGCCTCTCTTAATCTTATGACCTTTTGTTTTTGTGTCAAATTGTTTTTATTTGTAAAAAAAAAAAAACATGGCAAGCATACAATGATTATATTTCTTTTATACCAAAATTGATGCAAAAGATTTTTTTTTTCCATTTGAGACTATAGTTTAGAATTGTAACAGTTTATTTTACATTTTCAATCAAAATCAGACTCACATATTGCTAAAAAATAAACATGTTTTTCAAAGAAATTATATTTCATAATTGTATTCTTTCGTTGTAAACTTGTACGTGGAGTATTATATATTAATATGAGATCTTGAAATTTTAATTAAAAAATTTAAATGAAAAAAAAAGTTTTTAAACCTCACGTATTTATTTTTTAGGTTAACAAATATTTCAAAAAATAACTTTTAGAACGAAGTATAAAATCGTTGTCATAAAATTTTAAAAAATTATATTTTAAAATTTTAAAATTAAAAAAAAATGTTAAAATCTGTTAAACGTGCATGCCTTAAGTTTTATAGTTAAATCAAGTGGATGCTATTTACTTGTGCTTTGGGTATTATTTAGTTTAATTTAAACAATTAAAAAATACATTATAGAAATTGCTTTTAAAATTTGAATAATTCTGTTGAATTGGCGTCGCTGAAATTACAGAAGAAAGAGAAACGACGCGTTGTTGACTTGTAAATTGTAATAAACGAATATTCTAATTTTTGTCTGTTTATAATTTAATTACCGACAGTCATATACGGCAAAAATGCGAACGCCGACGTCAAAAATAATAATCTATAATTTATGATCTATAATATATTAAAAAGTAAGAGTTTCTAAAAAACATATTTAGACTAAAATATCATTTTAAATTTTAGTTAATTACATTAATCAGATCATCCTAATTTGATAATTTAACTTAAAATGAATATCTTATTTAATTTCAAATTGATGAATTTGAATCAATAATATTAATTTGATAAGCAATTTGATTCAAAATCAAATCAAATTTGATTTTGAATCAAATTGCTTCTATAAATTGCATCAAGTTATCATATATTTAATTCTTATAAATACACAATTCTTATATCCAATTTTTGAGGTATTTTTTTTCATATAGTTCTTATACACACAATTATAATTCTTCAAACATGTTTTTTTTTTTATATTTATATTTAGTTCTTGCCATTGCATCCAATTATTTTTTTCAAGTCTTAAACTAGCTATTTACAATTTTTCATCAGGTATCTTTTTTTTTTTTTTTTCATTTTGTTTCCAACTTTTTTGCTTTTTTTTTTTGTTGCAATTTTCTTTGTCGATACTCTCTCTTTTTCAAATTAAGTTTTTGGCCTGACTTTTGTATATTATATTGCTATTTTTTCCAACTTTTTTCGATTTTTTTTTACAGAATTCTATCTTTTGAAATTTTTTTTTTTTGGAAATTTCGTTAGCCCACGTTTTTTTTTTCTTTTTCTTTCACGGTTTTTTTTACACCTAAGCATGTTAGTTGATGCCACTCAATTTTAATAATTAATTCCACAATGTTGTATTGTTGCTGGTGCTTCTTTTTTTTCTAGATCTAAAATAGTCATCTCCTCAGTATCTCTCTTTCTTTTTTTAGAAATTTTGTCAGCCCATGTTTTTCCTTTTTCTTTCTATTTAGGATTTTTTTTTTTTTTTTTTAGGAAATCTATGGTTTAGTTGGTTGAATACTATAATTTAAACAACTATAATATAACGAGATAATTTGATTCAAAATGAGTTTGAATAAAAATTCTTAATTTGATACACATGATCTGATTTGATTTAAAATAAGATCAAATTATAATTTGAATCTAAAATCATCTCATTTATTAGTTAAATATTTAAGGCAAAATTAAGATAAAAATAAAATATATGGTTATGGTTATCTATAATCTATAATCTATATCTATATCTATAATATATTAAAAAGCAAGAGTTTCTGAAAAACATTTTTAGACTAAAATACCATTTTAAATTTTAGTTAATTACATTAATCAGATCATCCTAACCCGATTTGATAATTTAACTTAAAATGAATATCTTATTTAATTTCAAATTGATAAATTTGAATCAATAATCTTAATTTGATAAGCAATTTGATTCAAAATAAAATCAAATTTGATTTTGAATCAAATTGCTTCTATAAATTGCATCCAGCTATCGTACATTTAATTCTTATAAATACACGATTCTTATATCCAATTCTCGAGGTACTTTTTTTCATATAGTTCTTATACACACAATTCTAATTCTTCAAGCATGTTTTTTTTTTAAATATATTTAGTTCTTGCCATTGCATCCCATTATTTTTTTCAAGTCTTAAACTAGTTATCTACAATTTTTCATCAGGTATCTCTTTTTTTTTTTTTTCATTTTGTTTCCAACTTTTTTGCTTTTTTTTTTGTTGCAAATTTATTTGTCGATACTCTCTCTTTTTCAAATTAAGTTTTTGGGTTGACTTTTGTATATTATATTGCTTTTTTTTTTCTCTTTATTTTTTCCAACCTTTTCGATTTTTTTTTTTACCAAATTCTATCTATTGGAATTTTTTTTTTGGAAATTTCATTAGCCCACGTTTTTTTTCTTTTTCTTTCACTATTTTTTTTACACCTAAGCATGTTAGTTGATGCCACTCAATTTTAATAATTAATTCCACAATGTTGTATTGTTGCTAGTGCTTCTTTTTTTTCTAGATCTAAAATAGTCATCTCCTCAGGTATCTCTCTTTCGTTTTTTAGAAATTTTGTCAGCCCACGTTTTTCCTTTTTCTTTTTATTTAGGATTTTTTTTTATTTTTAGGAAATCTACGGTTTAGTTGGTTGAATACTATAATTTAAACAACTATAATATAACGAGATAATTTGATTCAAAATGAGTTTGAATCAAAATTCTTAATTTGATACACATGATCTGATTTGATTTAAAGTAAGATCAAATTATAATTTGAATCTAAAATCATCTCATTTATTAGTTAAATATTTAAGGCAAAATTAAGATAAAAATAAAATATATGGTTACTTTTATCTTTAAAAGTGGAATAACAAAACTAAAAGTTGAAGGAACAAAATAATAATAACGGTGGTAGTTCTTTAATGTAATGCATAACTTTGAAAATCTAATATGCAAATCTGATGGACGTATACGATCTATGGATGGGAGGAAGCAGAATTATAGTCCAATAATTTAAATTTTGATTAATTACAAATTTATTTTGAATATTCCACAATGTAATTGTGTTGTTGGTGGTGGTGCTTCTGCTATTATAGAAAATATTTTTTAGACTAAAATATAATTAAGTATAATCGTTTTTTAGGTTAAATACCCCTTATTATAGACAATATTTTTAGACTAAAATACTCTTTATTTAAATTAATTACATCAATCAAAACTCATATACTCGATCATAATCTAATTAATTTTGAATTCAAAATTGATTTCATATATATTTTTTTCAATTGAAGATATGATTTGATTCAAAATCAACTCAAATTAGGATTTGAATCTAAATTCTCCAATTAAATTACACTCCTTTTTTTTTTTTTTTTTGCAATAGACATCTATAATTTTCTATTTATTTCAAATATCTTCTCTTTTTTTGTTTAAATACTATATATATGTGTATATGTATGTATTTTTTTGCTTTTTTTTAAAACTTACATTCCCTTTTTTTTTTTTTTTTTTCAATCTATACATCAAACTATGTTCTTTAAATGACCACTTCTTCATCTAATCTTTTAACTTAATCTTATAATAAATGATTGAGATTTATAACTAACTCATTTAGAGTAATTTTCAAATTCGACAGTTTCTAAAAGTTATGTTACAAAATTAAATAGAAGTAAATAGTATTAACATTTTCAAAATCACTTAAAAAAAACTTATGAGAAAACGATTTACTAAATAAATTCATTTGAATGTTTAGCTATTTCAAAATTAAATTGATTTATTAATTAATTCATCAATCATTATTTTATAATTTTATAATACTTTAAAATGTCAATCCAATTTTTAAAAATAAAAAATGTCGTCAAAATCATAACCAATATTTAATTATCTCTTCATCCTTTAAATTATTTTCAATAGAATTTGTATCAATCAAACTAAAAATTAATTCAAAACAAATTCAAAAGAAGAGAATCATTTCCACAAAGGGCAATTGATCAAATTAACCCCAATAAAATTGAATATGATAAGTCGTTTTTCAATAAATTATATTTCACTTTTCACATTAATCAAATCATAATCTCTCATAATCAAGAGTATATTTCTCAAATTCGTTATTTGAAATACAAAAAAATTTCCTTTAAATTATTAGATAAAATTATAATTCCAATGTTCTTCTATATAAAGGAAAATTATGAAAATTTCTACTTCCAACCATTTTCATTTTTTTAATCTACAATGCACTTAGATAATTTTTAAAAAAATAAAACTTCAAAAAATGAAAAACTATATTGTGTGTCATAAAATATATATTTTATATACAATAATAAAGAAATACAAATAAAATTTTAAAAACTTCAAAAGAAAAATAGAAAATTATATTATATTTAAATTATGTTATGTTAGATTAAAAAAACTTATATTATAATAAAAAACAATGTTATTATATTAAAAATAGCAACAACACTAAATCATAATATGAATAGGAAAAAAAATTATTGAAGTTAATTAATTATAAAAGAATCATAATACAAATATAAATAATAATTGTATTCCATAACATTGAACTTAAATTATTTTAATCTTCAAAAATTAAATATATATATTGGTTAGATTGCAAATTTGGTCCCTATGGTTTGAAAAAGCTAAAATTTAGTTCCTATGGTTTTAAAAGTTAAAATTTAATCCTTATGGTTTGCTAAAATACCATAAATAGTCCCTATGGTTTGATAAAATTCTCATAAATAGTCCATGCGGTAGGGATTATTTTGTATGGTTTTATCAAACTATAACGACTAATTCTAACATTTAAAATCATAGGGATTAAATTCTAACTTTCTCACAATCATATAGACTAAAATTGTAATTTAATCTATATATATACACACACGTGCATGGCACGAGGTAATAAACTAGTAATAAAAAGGAACACGCTTTTTTGTTACTTATGGTTTGCTAAAATACCATAAATAGTCCCTGTAGTTTGATAAAATTCTCATAAATAGTCCCTGCGGTAGGGATTATTTTTTATGATTTTATCAAACTATAACGACTAATTCTAACATTTAAAATCATAGGGATTAAATTTTAACTTTTTCACAATCATATAGACTAAAATTGTAATTTAATCTATATATATACACACAGGTAATAAACTAGTAATAAAAAGGAACACGCTTTTTTGTTACTTATTCATATTTTGGATATTTTAGAAAAACAATTACCATTTGGATAATATTTAATTTATTAAGCAGTAGTGGAGGGTTAAAAAGTAAAGGACAATTTATTCTTTTTTAAATAATAATAATAATAAAAAAAAAGTTTCCAGTTGCCGGCTGGAAAATTCGTATCGCCTCCTAGCCACCAAATTTGACAATGCCGTCCGAACTTTTTTTTTTTTTTTTTTTTTGAAAGAACAATGCCGTCCGAACTTTTTGGCACAGTTTGCCCTTTTAAAATCACATAGATTATTTTTATTTTTTTATTATTATTATTTATCATGATAAAAATCAATTTATACTCATAAATTTTGAGTTGATAAATAAAAACTATAAACTAATAATTTTATTTATTTAGATCTTAAACTTTTTTAAGTTTATCAATTTATACCGACAATCAAATTTTGTTTGAAAAAAAGTTAGTATGCACGTGTGCAAATTTATAATTCTATCGATTAAACTTCTAAACTGTCATAACTGAATCGATTTAGACTCTTAGTTTGAAAATCGTTCATACATCAATTCTTACACGTACGTAGACTTCTTAAAAAATCTAGACCCTTCATTTAAAAATTGTAATTATTTGAAACGGAACATCTAAATTGATTCACTCATGAAAGTTCAAGATTTTAATTTATATAATTATAAGTTTGCACACGTATAAACTAATGTTTTTCAAACAAAATCTAACAGCTAGTGTAAATTGATACATTTACGAAAGTTCAGGATATAAATTGATACAATTATTAATTTAGGGTTTTCTATTGATACAATTATTAATTTAGGGTTTTCTATTGATACAACTCCAAAGTCTATGGATATAAATTAATTTTTGTCTATTTATTATTATTATTTTACAAGATAGACCACGCCAATGTTGAATTTTATAAAAGGAAGTAAATTATTAACAGGTTCATGCACTCTACCCCACGAATATATGCCCTTATTTCACAATATTTCCAATCACAATTTTATATTATTATATTCTAACCCCCTACACAAGTCAAGACAATTTGTAATTTTCATAGACGGATATATTCATGGGCCAATGTGAATTCAACAACGAACCATGGTGAATTGGTTTCACTTATTATTTCAAATATTACTTTCTTTCTAACCTTTGTTAACTTATCCTATTAAAATCAAATACAAATTATGATATGAAAGTTGAGATGTAGCTCAAGTATTTAGGATTCAAGAGGAAAATAATAGTGGACCAATGTTTTTCTTCCACTCCTGCCAATTTTAGCATATATCAACTAATTAAGACATTATATCCTCAATAAAATAAAAGTCAAATATTTGAATCTCTATATCCACATGTTGTTATAATAAAAAAAGAAAAAAAATATTCTCTCAAGTTTAAGGATAACTATTAGATTATGAGTTAAGAAAATATCAAAGAATAATAGCAACTCATTTTGAATATATCCGAGAAGAAGTCGATTGTGCTATTGTGAATAAATGTCAGAATCAACGACTTCATGAATAAACGAAGGATATTGTTCGAGGTATAGTTTGACCTATATTTATATTCAAATATCTTTCGTGTTATTACATTCTAACGCACAACACAAGCCAAGTTGCAGTTTTCGAATATAAATATTTTCATGGGCCCACCCGGGCCTTTGTGGGCCCAACATCGTCACATGGTGGATTGGATCAACATCGCTTCTGGCCCAATTAACTCTGCAGTTTTTTCAAAATTTTTTATTAAAAAATAAATACATTATATCTATTTTGTCTGTAGTGGCAACTTGCTTCGTGGACTCACTTGATAAAAAAGTAAACAGCTCAATGTACGTTTGTCAGTGCAAGCCAAATGACGCTAGTGAATTTGTCAAAATGTCGTCTCATTCGAAATGATCGACAACTTTTGAGAAATTGTCCACTTTGCCCCTGGGAATTGGGACCATACACCCTAGTGAATTTCTTTTATTTTTCAGATATTGTAATTTTCAAGTTTGGTACAAATTCATTTACTTTCCAACTTTTTTTTTGAGTTAATTTACTTTCAACATAATCATATAATAATGTTGGTATGGGTCAATTAAACACGTGATTTCACTTACCCCAAGAAGATAAAATGTTAATTTTTCACTTCGAAAATCCCTATTGAATTATGATAAATTTAATGCCACTTGATTTTTTTTATTAAATAGGGATGAATAGACTTAAATTGGTCATAGTACATGTTATATGAATTCATCATTCACGTGTTACTAAATATAGTTTTGAATTTGAAATATATTAAATTTATAATTCAAGTTGGTTTGGATTATGTTGTTTGTTTATTATTTAATAAAAAATTTGTTAAAAAAAATTGAACTTGGTTTATTTTCATTACTTTGTTTTCTCGAAATTAATAATTTAGAGAGATAGTTTTTAGAACCTTTAGAAGACATATACATGCGCATAATAGCTTAATTTCTAGGCATAATAAAGAGAGATAGAAAGAGGAATGAATCCATATTAATTTATTTAAAACTCAAATTAATTTTAGGAAATGACACAAATAAGCTCGTGATTTTGAAGTAGGTTGTTTGAGTTCTAGATTTGTAAAAATGTTTAAATATTCCTTGCAACAATTTTGCTCAAATGTAAAACAAACAGTGAAGATAAGGAAATTTATTGTTGACTCAATTTATAGTGCTATTCATATCCATATCCTACTCACTGATATTAAAGAGATCAATAATACATATATAATTGTCTCTAACTTGATTGTACAAATCGAAAATATATATTCAAAATACTCAATGTTCTAGTAAAACGTTAAGAGTGCTTCGTTTTAATTTTTTTTTCCCATTCAGTAGCCTATCGGGAAATTTATAGTTAAGAAATAGATTAAATTACGAATTTAGTC
This sequence comes from Trichosanthes truncata, assembly GCA_033996785.1. Classification (NCBI taxonomy): domain Eukaryota; kingdom Viridiplantae; phylum Streptophyta; class Magnoliopsida; order Cucurbitales; family Cucurbitaceae; genus Trichosanthes; species Trichosanthes truncata. Next base: position 58,636,489 of record MU867259.1, read on the forward strand.
CTTGAACTTTCAAAATTACAAATTTAATCCTTGAACTTTCGAATTTTTTAAAATTTACAGATTTACGAGGACATAAAATTAAAATTTTAAAGTCTCATTAGACATAAAATTCAAATTTATATCTAATAAATCAATTAATTTTTAAAATTTTTGAATTTGTCAGGGCCAGTTAAATATAAAATTGAAAATTTAGGTATTTATTACACTTTTAAAAGTTAAGAGATCAAATATACACAAACTTCCAAGTTTAGTCCATAAACTTGTAATTTAACCTAAAAAATACGTTAAATTTTTATTAAAAAATAAAGAAAAACGTTAAAATTGGGGGGAAATTACAAATTAGTGATGTTGACTAAATGGACGGCCACGATGAAGGAACCGAGTAATCAGGTCGGCTGGTTGAATCATCTGACGTGGAGAGGGGACCACAGGAGTTAGTACACGCCCTCTGGCCAACTCCTTTGGCTTTGGCTTTTCAAAACTATAATCTTTCATGATAGAGTGACAGCGACAGTGCCACTCCTTTGGTCACCATCCAATAACATCACGTCACGTCATGTATTGATTGAAAAGCTCCGTCCGCGTCCAAAACATCACAGCTCTTTTGTCGAAAAAACATCGCAAGTCTCTTGTTCGTCACTGTTCTTAACTTTACCGAAAAAGGCCAACCCACTCGTTTCGTCGGGCCTCAGTGGTCCATTTGATTAAACTAAGGAAAGGAAAAAGAAGTAGGGCTTCGGCCCAATACATTTGCTAGTTATATTCAAGATAACGCAAGAAAATTATTATTATCTTATTTTATATAAATACAAAAAAAATTAAACAAGTGTTTGTGATAAAATAAATACTTTGGATTATGATTTCAAATTTAATTGACTCTTAAAAATGATGCTACTGTTAATATTTGCGTTTATAGTACGAGATTAAGATGTGACTATATTGTGGAAAAAGATAGTTCTTACAATTCTTTCTGTAATCTCTTCTTCTTGGAGCCCAATTATATACCCAGAGCCCAATCTAATTATTCTAGAATGCTGTCATCGGTTATTTAAAAAATTAAAAAAAAAAACTTTGAAATAATGAAAGAGTAAGAGAGTTTATTTTAAAAACTAGGGTTTATATCCAATGTTGTCCTTCAAACTTTATAGGATTTTCTAGATTGGTTTTTCAACTTTTAAGATTTATTTTAGTTTAATTCCTAATCTTTCGGAGCGCTGAGTGAGATATAATAGTTTGTGGAGTTATATAGTCTGGATTATAATAGTCTATATTTGAGGTGCATAGTACTCCATCGACTATTATAACCCACACCTCAAACAACCCATTAAGTTTATTTCATTTTTTCTCTTAATAATTTTCAAAATGCTTGTTTTAGTTTTTAGACTAAAAAGGATAACATTTTAGTCTTTAGTTTTATTTTGCTTTTAGCAAACAAATGACATGGCTTCAAGTAAATATATGAACGTACTGACATAGGCATGAAGTACAAAAGCTCACACACAAAAAGGAAATTGAAGCTAGCTCAGTATATGTTGCATAGAAAAATACTTGCCTACACACTTATCAGTAGGAGTTCTTATTGACTTTCTGATTTGGCTTATACTTAGTAGTTCAAAAATACTAATGAAACCCACTTATCTATTTTAGTTTTTAGTTCAACAAAGTGTGGAGTGAAGAAATTCAAATCTCTAATATTTTAGTCGAAAGTATATACCTTAACTAAGTCAGCTATGTTTTAGGTTTGCATCCATTTATCTATTCAATACAATAAAAAGAATAGGTTGTATTTAAAACGTGGTAGGTATTAGATGAACATGAGATTCAATCTCAAAATCAATTGGTAATAAGATGAGTAATTCATGTATCTTATAAAGATTATGAAGTCTCTTCATCTTTCTTATGTGGGATCCTCAACATGTCATCTCAAGATGAGGCCTCTTTGTGTTCACCATTATTGAGTCGAATTTCAATTTTTAGATCGAATACACATTTTGGCTTCATAATTCTAATACCATATTATGAACATAAGGTTCTATCTCAAAACTAATTGATAATGAGAGAAGTAACTCGTATCTTATATGAGATATCTTTATATTTTCAATGTAGAATCTTCAACAATAGAAGTGTAGGCAAATACTTGCGGATTATTGTGCAAGGTGATGGGTAGAGGATGGGGGAAAGGAAGAGGATGAGATTGTTGGAAATAAGAAGACATTGAGAAAAAAGAAAGGAAAAAAAAAAAAAAAAGAAGCGGCAAATTAAAGGGGTTGGCTTGCGGTGCGCCATATTATGTGGCAGTGATAGAGGAAGAGGACCATCTGGGATTCGCGAACCTTCATCTTTCCTATGTGTGATTTTACAATTACGACTTACAATACAAAATACATCCTTTCCAATTTCATCATTTGGTCCTCGAATAATGTCTAGTATGTTTGCGAAAATTCAATATTTTGTTTAATAGGTCTTATAATTTTAAAAATAATGGCTTTAGTTTCGTGTCTAATAATAGCAAATTCAACTTTAAAAATTGTGTTTTAAAGTATAAATTTATTAGATACAAAATTGAAATTTCAGAAACTTATTAGACATAAAATGAAAATTTTGTTGTTAGACAATTTTTTGAAATTCATATATCTATTAGACTTGAAAGTTTAGTGACATGTTAGATATTTTTTAAAGGTTGGGGAACCTATCATAGATATAAATTTAAATGTTTCGAGCCCATACTTGTAATTTAACAAAAGAAAAGAAAAACTAAAAAAGTGTTGGTTCAACTACAAAATTTATTGCCTACATTAAACATTGTATCTACTAAATCTTTAAATTTTAAATAGAATATCATGTTAATGTTCATTTCATACAAAAAAGGTACTTATCTATGCATTAAATAGTAACCATTCTTACTCATGCTTTTTATTGGACTTATTTTTAGTGGTATAAAATATTAATAGGATTGATTTATATAACAAATGCAATAAAACCAAATCACTGAAAACAAGTTTTTTTTTAGTTCAATAACTACGAGATGGAGATTGAACTAAAAACAAATTAGATGAGAAAGTTAGTATTACTAATGTCTAATGTATAAGACAAGTACTGTTTCAAGTCAGCTAGATATAATTGAAACTCTCTTTCAAATATATTGACAAAATCTATAATTTAATAAAAGAAAAGAATTAGGATTTGCATATATAAAAAATTGTCTTATCGAGAGAGGTGCCCATGTGACAACTTTAGAGGCAAATTGTCTTCTCGTAACTTTTAGAAGAAAGAGACAATTTTATGGAATTGTGCTACATGTTACTTTTCCAATCTATTTATTGGGCCAGGCCGACGTAGCACTGAATCCATTTAGTGGGCTCCATATGGGACCGCAAAGCCCATTTCTCGTAGTCATTATTGGGCCGGCCCAACTCAGGCCGTGGAATTGGTTGCTTTCGTCCAAAACAAAATTGCCAAAGCCGTTCATATGGGAAAAGAAATGGAGGGAAAAATCTCGCTCGGTTGAAAGAATAGTTCCGAATTTTCAGATTGAAGACTGCAGAAGAGGTAATGTTTCCTTCTTGTTTTCGACGAGTGAACTTTTTGTTTCGTAGAATTCGAAGAATCGGACACACATCATCATGAAAACGCGTTTGTTATGGTCACGGGTATAAAGCGAAGCTATGGATTGGTGGCTGTTTCCTAATTTGCTTTCATAATTTCAATTCACAGTGAAAATTCACTTCGTAAAAGTGAAACGACAACTGATCATGCCGATCGAGGATTCAATTCCAACAAATAGCTGGAAAGGTAATATGATTTTCTTCTCCTAATTATTGGTCCCTCATTTTCCATTTTCTCCGATTGTATTCAAATCTGTATATGGCGGTAGCTTATGTTTTTACTTTCTCTTCCAGCTCAAACTGCTGAGATGCGGCCTTGTACACCGATGATTGACAGTGGACCATCGCCAGGTATTTTTCTTCTCTCGCAATCTGAACTTACTAATGGGAATTTAATCAAACAGTTTGTGCTCCTCTGTTTCTCTCCGCGTACTTTATTACTTGAGACAAGGTTTGACTGATGAAAAGTTGTGTGTACTACACTACACTTCACCATAGTCAAGCTCATATTGTGTTCATTATTATAGAAACAGACTCTGGATCCATGTGAAAAGAAATGATATCCCAGATTCCCAAATTCTATATTACTGCCTGTCATACATAGATAAATTCTTGTGTTTGGCTGGATTAGGAAAGGGAAAGCCGAAAGGCAAGGGGAGCAGCAACTCCAAGCTTACAAATAGACAATAAACAATGGGGTTACTGGGATGGGCGTAGGCCATTTACCTTTACAAGGAACCCCACTTGTGTTTCTGTCTTGATGACTGTCCCCATTGTGGCAGCTTCAAGCTGTTAATGCTTTCAGCATACGTGTGCCTATGTTCTTTTGACTAAAAAATTGGATTACCAAAAGCATTATTACTGTTTAAAGCAGTTTTTAGATGGAATCGAGATTCAACCCACAAAATGATTCCGGAGAAAAGACCTTTCGCATTCATCTCTGATCTATTCTTCTAAACACACTATTTTACAAACATTCTCCATAGTCTTACAACCAAAGATACTCATCATCCTTAATCGTGTGTCACAAACCAAACCACCACCAGTTTTCTGATATTGAAAACTTGCAAAAATATTAAAAGAAAAGAAAAGAGGAAAAGCATTTCCTTTATACATACAGGGAAGAAAACTAGGTAGTTGGGAAGAGCAAAATTATGGGATCCTACTGCAGAGGTTGCTGCATGGTGACAACCAAAGGACTCGTGACTACGTGCTTTCCATCAGTCCAAACTATAGAACCACTCTTCATGCTAGAGCTTCCAGAGGAAAGTCTAACAGCCATTGCTTGGACCCTAACCAAAAAGCTCAATTTTTGCCCAACCCTTCTAAACGCCAGCCTTTCTGGCTCCACTGTCACTGAAATTCCACTTGGTGGCTTTATTGTTACCTTATAGATTGAATTGGCGTCCCCAACGTTGGTCACAGTTCTTATGAAATGCGTAGACATCTTATGCTTACCATATTGTTGAAACACCACAGACAATGAAGGGTAATTCAAGTTCCCAGTATGGCCAGCCCTTTTTGCCCCACTGCAATCTGCAATCTTCCCCGTAATTACTTGGATATTCTTGGTGGTGTAGTTGGAATTACACAAGAAATCAACATAATCATATGTATTAAGGTCATAGATTAAACCAGGGTCCATCGCCTTTTCGGGGTGAACATGACCAGCTCCAAAATCCAAGACCGTGGAAGTATTGCCTGAAGATTCATCTAACATCGTCTTACCCCGGTTGTCCAAAGTATAAGCTGTGGTCATTAGGGCTGATTTTATAGCTGCTGGACTCCATCCAGGGTGTGCTGCCTTAAGCAGGGCAGCCAAGCCAGAGACATGAGGACAGGCCATGGACGTGCCGGAAAGTATGTTGAACTCTGTGGTACGCTTGTCGGTAGGAATTCCAGAAGGCCCAATTTTATCAGGCCAAGCGGCAAGAATGTTCAAACCAGGCGCAATCACATCAGGCTTCACGATTTCAGGGGACTCTGGATTAGGACCTCGAGCTGAAAATGAAGCAACAACCGGTGCTGGCCTGACCCCAAGCCGAGTTCCCTTGAACAAAATTGTTGCCGTTGGCGATGACTGAGACTTCGCTGCTTCTGCAATATATTTACGAATCTCGTCGCCGCCGGTTGCACCGACGGCGGTGGCAGGTAGTACATGGCAGTCAGCTACTAAACCCTCACCGTCAAAGACCCCGTTAGCTAAAATCATTCCCAATCCTCCAGCCTTCTTCACAACCTCACCTTTAGCAGCTCTTGAATTGATGCCCCTATCACATAGTACAATCTTCCCTTTCACTAAATTGGGGTTCAATGAACCTTCTAAGCATAGAGACGAAGAATACCCATCGCCGCCTTCGGTTCCTGCATAAATAAGAGGATACAAACGACCCGGAGCCAGAGCCGGTCCGCCATAGACACTTGTTCCAAGTATAACCCTACCATTTCCCAGCTTAACGTCAGCAGGGAAATCTCTATCCATGGTTCCAGCTCCTACTGTTGTAACCCACGGTGCTACGTTAGTCACAGTAAGCCCCCCTGGGCCACCGTTACCGGCTGATGCCGAGACAAAAACGCCGGATGCCACCGCTCTAAAAGCCCCTATAGCGATGGCATCGAGATAGTACGGCACAACCACACCGCCAACGCTGAGTGATACAACATCGACACTGTCGGAAACGGCAGCATCAAAAGCAGCAAGAATGTCAGAGTCGTAGCAGCCGGCGTTCCAGCAGACTTTATAGGCGGCAAGACGGGCCTTAGGAGCCATTCCAGCCGCTTTACCACGAGCATAGCCTAAAGTTGAAGCTGGGAACACATAACGACCTGCAGCAATGGAAGCTGTGTGAGTACCATGGCCATCGGAATCTCGCGGTGAGCGGAACTCGGTGGTCTCGTTCATCTTTCCATTGGTCGCCTCATACCCACTGCAGAAGAATCTAGCCCCAATAAGTTTACGGTTGCAAGAGGTGGCTGGAAAGTCCTTAGCCACAACACACTGGCCTTTCCATTTGGAAGGAATAGGACCCAGATCGCGGTCGTTGAAACTCTGCCTCTCCGGCCAAATACCCGTGTCGATGACTCCGATTACGAGGTCAGATCCAAAGTCGGACTCTTTGAGCAAGCCAGCACTGTCGGTGGTCTTAAGGCCAAGGAACTCAGGGGAACGAGTTGTGTGAGGATGACGAACCTGCTCGGGGATGATGGAGGCGATGTGGGGGAGGGTTTGAAGCTTCTCAACTTCAAAAGGTGAGAGCTTTGCAGAGAAGCCATGGAAGACATTTTCATAAGTGTGAATGATGGGTCCATCGGAAGAAGATGGAGTTGCATCTGTTGCCTTGTTGGAAGAGATGGAGGCTAGAGATGACTCGTACCAGTGCTTGTGGGTTGGGAAAATGGAAGGCTTGGAATCTCTGTGAACCTGCACAATGAAGGTTTTCTTTGAAGCATCGATTGAAGAAGAAGAAGAAGAAGAAAGTGTGAGAAGGAGAGAGAAGAGGAAGAGAGCTCGAAGAAGAGCAGCCATGGGAGAGAACAGAGAGAAAGAGGAGTGTGAAGTGAAGAGGGGTTTGGTAATGGAGGAGGAAGGGAGGAGGTGATGGTGGCCTGGCAATGAGCCGATGCTCTGTCACTCACTGCCACTGAAAGAAAACTTTAAAAAGGAAAGTGCGTGTAGAGATGCGTGAGGATGTGGAGTGTAGTGGGAGTGGGAGTGAGTGAGACAACAATTGTAGTAATAAAACGCGTATGATGCAGTAAGTTTGAAGAGACTCTCCAGATTTTAGACAACTTTTGGTAAAAATTTAATTTTCAAATGGGAGTACTCTACGACCCTATTCCTTGGAATTTAGTGGAAATTAGTTGGCAAAAAAAGGGTCAAAAAGAAGAAACTCCATTCCATCGCCATACCCTATGTTTCAGTTAGAATTTTGAATTCAAGGCTCTAGAGATAGAGGTATCTGATTTTCTTCACTTAGCTAGCCCAGCTCTTTTCTTTCACTTTTTAAACATACTTTTTTTTTTCGGGTCAAATTTCAAAATATTTAAATAAAAATTAAAAAACTACCTTTTATAGTCGAGTTTGGTAGGTGATGGATTGATGGTGATTTTGTTTTTAACATTTAAGCTTGTTTGCTAAAAATATTTTGGGTTTCTTAATCAATTTTTTTTTTTTAAAAATAAAACCAGATTTTTAAGAACTTTTTTTTTTTTTAAATATGAAAGTAGGCTACATAAAATAAATGTGTGAACTAAAAATAGATGGATGATTATTATTATTTTTTGAGTTAAAAAATTAGAATGATTTTTAAACACAAACTTTAGCTTTTAGTTTTCTATTTTTAAAAGATAAACTGATTTATTTAAAATTTATTTGTTTGTGTGTATTGTGTGTAAATCTATTTTTCAAAACATGTAACTTTTGATAATATTTTTTGTTTTTTAAAATTGTTTAAAGTTTCAAAAGCGTCTTTAAAAAAGTTGAAATAAAACTAATAATTAAACAAGTTTATTATTATTATTATTATTTAATTTTTTTAAAGTGTTAAATTTTAAAAGGCTAAAATGTTTTACTCTGGTAAGACCTGAATCCATTCAATTTCTATAAAGAATTATTAATCCTTAACTTTTCGAAGAATTCTTCATCAGTGGTTGTGAATGACTGATTTTTCTCAATCTTTTCGACCTTAGTTTCGTAGGAGCAAGTCAGAAAGATTGAGAAATAGAACCATATGATTTGATTCGATTATGTTTTAAAAATTTTCAATTATACCCTCATTTATTAGTGAAAGTTAAATTAACCGATAATAAACATACTTGGAGTTATGTTGAGTTAATAGAAATTTAGAAGAATAATTAGAACAGTTAAAAAAAAGTTTCTAATTCCTCTTTCAAATGCCTAAGAAGTTGGAGTACTTTTAGTTTCATTTTATTTTAGTCCATATACTTTTAAATATTTAAATTTAGTCATTGTGCTTTGAATAAAGCTTAACATTGGTCTCTATTGTTAACTTTTCTAAAAAAAAAAAAAAAGTTTCTATTAGTCTTTACTCTATAAATTTTGAAAATATCTTTACATTGCGTCTTTCCTAATCTTTGCATAAAAATTATTATTATTATTATTTAACCAATTTTGATCAAAAAAATAACTTCAAATGAACAATATAAACTAATTTTAAGATTTATTGAGAGTACATGGACTAAATTTGGACATTTGAAAGTACAAGAAACTAAAATAGAATAAAGTTCAAAGTATATAAATCAAAACGGTATTTTAACCTTGACAAAAAAATTTGTTTTTTCTTCTGATCTTAAATGACCTAATTTCTCTTATAAATTTTTATTGACTCAATACAACACAATACATGTTTATTATTAGTTAATTTTAACATTTATTGATACTAATGGTATAATTATAAAATGTAAAAGTATAAGGGATTAAATTAAAACTTTTTAACAATAAAGTAAAGTTAAAACAAATAATCAAATGTTGTGGACAAAAGGTATATCTAGCCTTTGTAAACTTTGCCTAACGTTTTAAAAATATTTTGAAAAGTATATGATTAAGTAGAGGAACGTATTAATAAAAAAAACATATATATTTTTTAAAGAAATAAAAAAGCAAAATTCTTATCGATCCAACAAAATATTGTGTTTTGTTTTCCCCTCAGTGCTTCTAGGGTAGGTTCATCCCAATTGCATCGTCATAGGTGAAAGTAAAATAGTGAGGAATAAAAATTGTGGTGTCGTTTTAACCAAACGGACAAACACAGCACTCCTACCAAGATGCCTGAGCACATTTTTGATTTACATTCACAACAGAAAGTCCCATGAAAGAATCTGCTTTCTTTTTATTTAAATAAAAAAAAAAACTGCTTTCTTTTGAAACAAAATTAAAATATTAGATTATGTGGAGATTTTGAATCCTATGAACTTTTAACCTATGGGTCGTGTTTTAACTAATTAATCTATGTTTAAGTTGACCAATAGATTAATAGTTTGGTGGTGTCGTGTGACTTTTCAAACAACAAACATTGAGATACAAAACAAATATTGGAGAAGCAAATTGGTTGGCTAAGACTGGAGAGAACTTGTGGATGAAATTCAATGTTGTTAATGCACACAAGAATAAAGACTGCCCCACAAATCTTTAGTTGTCTGAGACAACCAACATGTACGTAATATTAAATATCTTATTAAAAGCCCCATTAACTTGTCTTCAATAAGTGAATTGGTAGAGGAAGTGTGATTATTATGAATACATTTGAAAAGTTAGATTTTAGTTTAGAGACCACGACAAAGATCTATTATATTGGAGGCCATATGGCCGTAAAATATATTAATTAAATTCTTCTCCACATCATAATTGATATTTGATAGGCGAAAGTTTAATTTGTTTTTGTGTATCACTTAGGACCACAATTGGAGGTATATTCAGACTCTACTTTATTTAGACTAAGTTCTTTTGAAGCATTATTTACAAATTTGTTGAATAAATTCAATAAATGTGACGAAACTTCTCAAAAAATCCAACCCATGTTCAAGTGATAATGCCTTTTCATTAATTCTCCTCTTTAGAAAAACTCTCCTAGTAGGCACGACCTTGTAGGATTTGAACATAATGATAATTTAATCTTTAGATATCAATTGATGTAGGACAAGTAACCAATTCATCTAAAACTCGCACATGAGAAAGAGTGCACTCTATTCCAATGTATCATTCAGAACCAAACCTAGACCGCATTCTCAAAGCCTACTCCCTTTTAGCTCCCATCTTCAGATGCATCACTTACTGATTTGTTTGGGCGCACTCAATGAGGGGAAGAAAGATTCCAAAACCTTCATGTTTAAATGGATGAACTATATTAAAACAACTATAAAATGTCTTTTTCTAGTTAAACAACAAGAACTTCTGACCTCTTAATTCAAGACATATGCCTCAACTAATTGAACTATGTTTATTTATTATAAAACACATTTATTCAATCAAAATATACTTGAATACCATGCGTTTGAAGTTTGAACATGGGGTATGATTCTTTCTTCCCTAAGCGTGAGTCCCAGTACTGTTCCAATCTTCTGGAATAACATTTTACAATGGGGGGATAATATTTATACGATTGATTATATGGATATAAATTAGCTAGTATGGAAGCAGATTTGATTTATAGTGGGGGCAAGAAATATTTGCTGTTAGTGAAAAATTTTGTTTTATATGCAAAATTATGATATGAATAATAGTACTTGGTTGAAAACCTGCTCTAATTTGGCCAGATTTTGTGAGGTGGAGCCCAATGTAAGGTGAAAAAATTGCGCATGGTAGGACAGTTTGGTTCATCATAATGGAGGTGTGGGCCATATTGATTGTCATCAGAAACAAAAACTGGTCCCAAAACCATCATTCTTCTCCTTTGAATCTTTGCTTATGATGTCTCTCCTCCCTCCTTAGCTTCCAATATTTGAACATCTCAAATCAAACCATCTGAATTTGGTGGTGGGGACTGTCTGCAACTCAACCAGTACAAACTTTAAACTCTCTCTCTCTCTCTCTCTCTCTCTGTGAATTTAGCTTGAAGCAGGCCCATGAAAAGCTCTGTTCTGTTCTGTTCATATTTTAAACCAAGTAATTGCATTTCAGTAGAAAGAAAGAAAGGACAGACAAGTAAAGATTAAATTAGGATTTAACAAGTAAAGATTTGGTTAGTTGGATGAAAGTCAAAGGAAGAGATTAATGAGTAACACACCAATAAAGCCAGACAGACAAGGTCACAACTCACAAGGCAACTGCTTTGAGGTGGACAATTCAATCCTCAACGTCCGTCGGTGATTCAAAGTTACAATCTTTTTGAAATTTAGATTTCAAACCTCCAGAATTACTTTCTTTTAGATATTCACACATCCCTTGCTAAACCTGTCCCATCTTAATGCTTTGATTTGACCATACACTTTCATATAATTCTATTTTGGTCAAATTATAAATTTTGTCTCTACTTTCAAATTCATGTCTATTTAATTTTTTAACTTTAGAAAACATATGATAAGTTTATGAACTTTTAATTTTATGTCAATCAGTCTATGAATTCAAAAACCTACTGAACACAAAGTTTAAAGTTTAAAGACCTATTAGAAATTTTTTAAGGTTCAAGAGACTAAATAGATACAAATCTAAAAGTTCATAGACTTATTAAACACTTTTTAAAGTTCAAAAACTACACTTGTAATTTAATCGATTCTATTTATCTCTAAAAAAATTTACACAACTTTATTCTTAATTATCGTGACAAAAATTTGTACCTCTTTCAAAATTTTACCCTAGTCTTATTATGGGTAGTCTACTCATTAGATAAATGAATAAATACTAAATGATTTATGAAAAATTAACAAAATTAAAATATTTTTTTTATGGAGGCTAGATTAAAACGTTGGTGAATGTAGAGACCAAATTTAGATAAGTATGACAATTCAAAGATGAAAACAAGATTGGAACCTCAAAATTGATGTTAGTTGAACATCCACCACCATGGCAGTTCACTCAGAGAGGATAGAGAGGATAAGGTGAAGTACTAATTTAAAATAGTTTAAATCTAATTAAAGATAATATTATTAGATAGTAGTTTAGCAAAAATAAATATTAGTTAATCATTTATCTGAAATTGATCAATTAAAATATACGAGGATAAATCAACTATTTACTGTGGCAAATAATTGATTTACTCAAACTAGATACTTGATTAACTACTCAATTATTTTATTTTGCAAAAATAAAACTCTTTTCGGTTGTTTTTGTAAAATTTACTTATTGAATGGTCAGTCTTATCTTATCTCCATATATCCCTAATTTTCGACACTAACACCCCCCCCCCCCCCCCCCCCCCCCCCCCCCCCCTCCCCCCCCCCCCCCTCCTCTTTTTTAATTAACTCAAAATCCCCAAGTCAAGACAAAATGTTTCTTAAGTTTTATGGACAATCGCCAAATCGCATCTTGTCACCGGAGATCCAGGGCAAATATTGTTTTTATCTCTAAATTTCGAATCAAGCCCTAAATTTTTAATAGATTTAATTTTTTACTTTGACATTTGACTACATTACTACACCTTTTATTTATTTAACTTTTTAAACCTGATTTTAAAAAGAGAAATTTTACTGGATAGCATAAATTTAATCTGTATTTTTAAAAATGTTAATAACTTTTCATTGTTTTTATAAACATAGCATAAATTTAACTCTTTTTTTTTAGTTCAACACTATTTGGAGATAGGAGGATTCAAATCTCTAACTTCTTGATCAATGATACATGTCAATTACAGCTGAACTAAGCTCACTTTGGCACATAAATTTAATTTTTATTATTTTTCTTTGGAGTATATTTGAATTTGAGTTGGATTTTGATTAGGATATTTTTGTAAAAATTTGAATTTCTTGCCATATTTGAAAATATATATTTATATGATACTATTTATGTTAATGTTTTTTTAAAAAAAATTTAATGATATATAGATTAAGTTTTTTTTATCAACAAAAAGATGATGGCTTGAAAATAATTATTAAAAAAAAATAGACTAAAATAGAATTTCATTGACAGCCATGACTAAAATAATATTTTCACCAACTATTTAAAATAAAATCATATTGCTTAGGGGGAAAAAAGGAAAAGAAAGGGCAAGTCTGTCCAGTTTAGCATGCAATTATTGGCATTGTAATAATTAGTCTTGGTAATAAAGTGTTAAAAGAAGGGAGGGAAGGGAGGGGATGGGGCCTTTTGACTCTTTGAGGTGTGGATTTTAAATGGGGTACTGCTTTTTGATCATATTTCAAAAACCTTTTCCCCATTAACAGAGCAAATTACAAAAAGAAAGAAAAGCTTTTCCTTTTGCTTCATCACTCTTATCCCCTGTGAAATGGAAGGAATATTTTAGCTCAGTGCTTCCAGAAGATGGAAAGGTCTCTTCCCCTCTCCCTTCAATTATTGTCTCCTAAACTTTTAGATTTATTCAATTCAATTCAACTAAAAGAACTTTCTATTCTTAAACAACAACTCAAATAAACCACTAATGTAACACAACTGGAAACCCACATTTTAGTTTACAAATAATTTGAGGTTTGCCCAAAAAGAGCGATAGCATTTAATGCATCCATCAAGGCTGCAGCAGTATCAAGAAGTGGACCTGTTGTTTGCTGGGATCAAGTTGCTCTTTCTGTTCCTCTTGTTCTTGCCTCGTGTGTGGGACATCTCTATTCATGGTGCTAATTTATAGGTCATTTGTTTTAAAATTCTGTTCTTTGATCATCTTTTGGTTTATTTTACTCTTCGAAAATATACATATTTTTGCTTGCCCCACTTGATTTTGGAACCCATTTGAAAATCAGGCTTTGGTGCATATTGATTTGCTTATTCCAGAAGATTTCACCAACACCAGGTTTAATAACTTCATGGCCAACCGATGCAATCTATTTTAGTCCCTAGTTATATTTTATATTTTATTTTTTAATTAAAAAACATTTGAAGTTAGAGAGATTCGAACCTCTAACCTAATAATCGAGGTACATGCCAATTACCACTGAACTATGCTCGTTTTGGCATATCTCTACCTCATTTACAAAGTCATAGATCTGAATTTCGAATGCAATATTCTCAGAAGTTCGAATGCAATATTCTCAGAAGTAAATAAACTAAGTGCTGTCATTCAAATGCATTTGATTTATCATAAAACCTTTACCTTGTAGGCATACATGTGAATGTTAAAAGGGGAAAAAAAACATTTGCCTTGTGAGCTTACATGTAATAAGTTCAAGTGGATCGTCCAATTCATCAGCTTCTACATAAAATCTAAGTTAGCCATCAACTAGGTTGGAGAACTGTAGTATTCATTCCCCTTCTATCTCCTAAGACATTACCTAAGTATTACTCAACCCCCCTACCATACAAAAAAATCAATAGTTTTCTACTTGACTTTTCTCTGTTTTCCTGGATGCATTATATATATATATATATATATACTTGTAGATTTAGGTTAATAGCACAGTGATACACGTAGTTAAGGAAATTGGGCTTTATATATACGGCCGCAACTGTTTGGTTCTCTTTTAGGTTGGCAGAGACAAGTTTGACCTCAAAATCAAATCATCTTCATATTGGTCTTGAGGATAAGCCTGGAGACAACCCGTTTGCAACTTTCTTCTTCTTATAATTAGCAAGACTACAGTGTGGACATATGTATTCTAATCCATCAGTTTTTGCATAATCCTGCAAAATCATGCACAATGCATCATTATGATTCAAGTAAACACTCAACTCTCATCCCATATTTTCCTACCTTGTAGAAATAACAAAGCGATCTTAAGTTTGCATGTACGATGGAATTTTGCCTTTTTTCCTAATTCTTTTCACACAGTTTGTGCTTAGAAGTCTGTGTTACTGAGATGATGTAGTAGGATGGGGAAGATACCTTAAATGCGCCGAGACCCTGCCTTCTGTCACAACCAAAGTGAGCCCACTCGCCACAAACGCCACAGTTCACCCAGTCCCCTGCTGCACTACTGTTAAATCAATCCAACACTTCAGTGTAAGTGAACATATGAAGTCTATCTAGTTTAACATTAGGGAAGTGAGAAAGATGGCTTATAAGCTAGTGCAGAATGTTGCCTCCTAAGCCAAGTATTCCAATGCAATCAAGCGAATATTTGTTTCTTTTCAAAAATGGAAAAAAGAAATATTTGAGAAGAGAATGGAATGGAAGTGACAGACCTGTGACACAACAGACAACATTCACCATCTACATCCTCATGTGCCCATTCATACTCAAGAAGATAAGTCTCGTAATGTCTTTTAAGCGTGTTTCCAACACCCTGCAGGAGAATTAGTTTTTATCTTCTATCACCACAGACATCTTCTTTAACTCTTCTTATGAGCATCAAGAAACAAGATTCCCGTTATTTGTTATGCATATAAAACATTGTAGATATTCAAGAATAAACAGTTACACCAAACTAAATGATCATCAGGAGAACAATTGTGTCGTTAGACATGGAAGCCATACAGTCATTCTATTGGTCATGGTGTAATTGCGCATCTTTGAGAAGATCTGTCCTTTCCAGTTAATGCCATTTCCAACACGAAAGCCACCTCTTGAAACCACCTGACCAGTAGCATCCATTCAGGAATAGTCCAATTAGAGTCCAGTACAATCTATATCCATGATTCTAACTGAGAGAAAGGAGCTTACCTCCTTGTACAGGTTGTAAAGGTCAAGGCGCTTTCCATTGAGTATTGCATCTGGAAACTCAGCAAGTCCACCTGGAGGAATAAGTCGATTATGACCTCGATGGGCTAGAAACTGCAGCAAATCCTTCAAAAATTCCTCCTACATGAGAATAAGATTAAAAAAAAAAAATTAGTTCAAGACACTAAATATGAAGTATATTGTCTAAACTTTGGATTTAAGAAAATTAGCACATGCGGCAGCTATAAAATTATGTGGAAATCAATCTAAATTTTCAGGTCGACCTAAGGATTAGCAATTGGATGAAATGAAACTAATCTATAGTTTTGACTTCCTGAACATTCTTTAAGCACAAGACTAAAACTTCTCAACATTCTTTAAGCACATATTTTCTAGGAGCAGTACTTCCAAAGAGATGTAATTACCTCAAAGCAAACCTGTATAGGGCTTCTGCCACAACCATGCTTCTTCAAAGATAGTGGATTCATGGGAATAATTTGTTTATATTGAGATGCACTTGGAAACATTTTTTGTTGCGAAACTGAAGCTGAACCTACAGTAACATGCTTTGTGGGATTACTAGAAGGAACACTAGCTTTAACCAGGCCTCCATTGTGTCCACCTGTCTCAGCTATTCCACGAAAAGATATCATTTTATGGCGATTAACATGAGGAATGGGCCTCATTGCAGCAATTTTCATTCCTCTCCTTCTTGGGAATGGAAACATGGGAGTGCTAAAACCATTCCTTGATCCTATTTCCATGTTCTCACCATCTACTCTGCTACCAGACGAAACCTTCAGATGTTCAATAACATCATGAGAACCAAGGCTTGCTTCTTTCATATTTTTCGATCTCTTTCTAGGAGCAGGCGGTTTCAACCAGCTAGGCAGTGTGCTATCAGTTAAATTGCTCAGAAATAAATCTTTTTCATTCCTTGAACAGAAGAAAAGGAGGCGTTCAGCATCATCCTTTTCAAAAGAAGCAACAGACAAACCCTGAATGCTGGCAATGCCCAATCCCACTAAACTTCTATAAGAAACATCAGGGGCTAACTGCCTCAAAATCTGCAAAACAGCCATGGACAAGCACCAACTAATCAGATTTTAAATAAAGTTCAACATAAGAACTAGAGCACAATCATCACTAAATGATTGCTTCATAGATCTTCAGTTCTAATTCCCTAACACTGGAAACAGATAGATATCAGTAAACAGTAATTTCTTTATATTCTGTAAGCGAGCTCCAAACCAGGAGAAACAAATTCAGAGAAATCAGTACACTGCATTTACAGCTAGATAGAAGATAGGCCGTTCTTCCTTCTCAGGTGAAATAATACATTCCCTATTCAAGAATATACGGATGCTAAACCAGAATATACAATTAGAATCCCAAGGATACAGTCTCATAAAAAGAGGATGAAGAGAAGTGATTGGACAACCTGAGATGCCCATGACGGGACCTTCATGCTAACTTCAAAAACTGTGGCCCCACAAGCAATTGAAACAGATTTCCGTGGCTCAGATGGGTGTTTGCTTGCTTCATCATCTATTAGTGTCTGCACTAGTTCGCCTCTTTCTATAATCTCATTCTTTATATAATTTTCAAATAGCTGAATACAAACCAGTTAGAAGTTACATAAGATCTGACAGCTGCAAAAAAAGATGAGAACCTAACCAGAGAGCTTCTGCATTACCTGATCATCAAAACAAGCTTGTGCACTGCCTGACACCAATAGTGAGATGTGGGCAAAACTGCACGTCGATATATCGCAGCGCATGGTCACAACACCATTAGAAAGTGTTCCTGCCTGAAGAGGTGGAGGAGGGGCACTGTCCACATCAGATGAATTAATACAATTGACAGCCAATTTAAAATGTGGAGTTTACAACTCCATTCAGAGTTCAGAAGATTTTTGCAGTGGCTAAATTCATAAGAACACCAGCAACATAAAAATTTAGCCCTCAAATACAGTTGATATCTCGAATCAACCATTTGGCAGGTGATGAAATCAATTTTAGTTTACAAAACCAAATTAAAATATTACTAGCTCACATAAAGTAAATTGGAAATAAATATCAGGACAATAATTTAAAAAACCACCAAACCTGAACTTGCCGTGAAGTTTGCTCCCCCGAATCTAAAACACAGAAATAGAAAAAGATATGTAAGAAGAAAACTCTTGCTCCTATTGTTTAGAATCTAAAACAAGCCTTGAAGAGAACTCTTGCAAGCATAAGTATTGCCTTGAGAGCACAATCTTATTTGTTTATTTGCTTGGCTTGCTTAAACTCAAGTAACAGGACACAAACAAATCAAGAAGCAAGATTGTCTATTAAAAAAATAAGTCCTAGCAACAAATGCATCTTCCCTACTTACTTCAATGTCCAAGAGGGCGTTAAGACCATCCTCCAAAGCTCCTAGTACATAAGCATCCTAAAAAGAGAAAAACAAATCTACATGTCATTCCATATAGGACACTAGAAGGGTAATAGTCGGCACATTCGTGCATTTAACTGAGTTGAATTTAGTATAGAAAATTAAAAGTAAACCTTGTTCCTGCTTACCAATGAGCCTGGTTTTCCACATACGAGAAATCTCATTTCAACATCATTATCAAGTACGCTCACAAAAGGAATTTCCGATGAACTTTCTTCATCATCATCTGCCTCTTTCTCAACGGATTCAACATTTATTTTCAAACGTTCCCCTAGAAGATGTGGTCCCTGATCTTCACTAACTTCTTCATGACTACTCTTAGGAAGAACAAGGCTGCTTCCTGAGCAATACATCCTAAATGAAGCATATGCAAGTTGAAATGCATCCCATGTATGAGCAGATGAACTGCAATTTACATAGAAAAATAGTTATCGTTCAATTATCCTTTACTTTCCACCTAAACATAGCCTCCATTGGATTAACTGATTAATATGCATTGACATACTAATGGAGTACCTTTGAAGAACCGAAAGGAATGCATTACGGAAATGACATGCTGCATAACAAGAAAATGTGCTTCTCCAATATATGACATAAGGAATACCCTGAAAATGAATAAGCAGCCAGTTAACCTAAGAATCTTCTTCTATTCTCTTTGTTTATGAAAATAGCTCATACTGCATACAAGCACATCAGAAATGCTAGTCTGCAGCATTCAAAATAAGCGCTGTAGTCTTAGCACCTCAAATCCTAAAAGTTGTCAATGGCAGTAAACACCGAAGGTAGACAGGGGAACTAAATAAAATTCACCTTGGAGTGAAGTGCATCAGCTACTTCATCTCCATTTGCTATTTCCAAATATACCTGGAGATTCACGTGCCAAACTCATTAGTAAAAATTGGGGTGAAACGTTAAGGACATAAGAAGTTATGGTTATCAGAACCAGGCTCGTTTCAACCAAAACCATGAAAATTATTAATGAGCTACATGGAATTTCACAAACTCCACACTGAATTCACCGTCCAAAATTTATGTAAGCTGATAGGATAACTCAACTGCCTACGTTTTTCCAGTGTCCAATTAAAACAAAATTAGTTCACTGACATCATACCATATAGTGCAAAACACAGTCTATGGTTACAAAAGGGTGAAAACAAACATGGAACTAAAAAAATCAAAATAGTAAAAAGTTATTATTTGTTTATGTTTACTCTTTCGTTTTGTGGGGGTTAGGATTACAAAAGGGTGCAAGAAAATATGAAACTGAAAATTCAAAAAGGATGTAGAACATACCGTTGTGGGCAATGGAGAACTAAAGAGCCCACTTATTGCTTCTACGGTGGACAGATCAACACCTCCCCATACTAAAGAACCAACTACATCATTCTCAAGTCGTTCCCCTTGTAAGTAAACAATATTTGGTTTATACGATTCAATAATGCTACAAAATTCATCTTTACTAGGATTTGGCAAAACCTGGACCTGCAAATATATGTGGCAAAGGATAATTACAAGTAACAACACAGCAGAGTATTAACAGGGTAGTTGCAAGAACATACAGGCTAACATTCATTATAGAGAAACAATAATAAGATAAAAATTCGAACCTCCAATCGCCCAGAAGAAGTTAATTGTGGAAAGGGATATCTCTGCTGATCCTCTGGATTATTCCTCTTACTTTTATCTTCAGGAACACTCCCACAGGGGATGGCAAGAAGCCTACATGTATATCTAGCAGGAACTTGAGAATGAAACACCATTGGAGTTATATAAGAACAATGGACCCTCACTAGCAATGTATTCTCTCCAGCTTCTTACGGGAGAGTTGAAATCCAAAACTTCCAGTGAGTTTAAAATCCTTGCCTCTAGCATCAACTCATAATTTAAAAGCCACTGTCTCCCAAAGAGTTAACTGAAACCGAATGAACTTTGAGAGATACGAAGGAATGCTAGCTTCCCATTAGCTATATAGGCTTAGAAACTTCTAACCAGGAAAAACACACTCCTTTCACAAATATGAAGACACAATCGGTTCACAATTCCAATAGAGACCCAGAGAGAACTTAGCCGTTTTGAAAGGAAAGAAGAATGGATTACAAAAAAAACACCAGTCTTCTTCTGCCGATGGGCTCCGAATGCGAAAAGAGCCCTCGGAATTTCAACCTTCAAAGAGTTCAAATTGAGGAGAGAACATGAAAATCTGAGAAAATAACTAATGGCAAAAAAAATTAACGAAGGAACGTAAACAACCCAGAAGATGAAATTAGGCGAACTCACCGACTCGAGGAAGAAAGATCGAGCTTCGAATGGAAAAAATCAGGAAAATCGAAAACCCTAAGTAGTCCGTAGCTTAAAAGATCAACATTCGAGTCCACCAACGAGGAGAATCCTTTACGCCCTTAAATTCATATCTTTAAAATTAAAAATCCAAAAATAATTAGAAACTAAAAGGTGTATATTGTGTATCTCGCTAGTTCTCTCTCTATATTTCACGGAAAACAGAAATTGAAAACGCTCACAGTCACCAGAATTATTAAAAAAATAATTCCCATCTATTGATAAGTGGGTGTCAGATAAATACATCCAATTCCGGCATTTCCAAGTTGAGGTCAAACACAGCAAAAAAACGCGAAATTTTGAGGGGAAAAAAACACCCAACATGAGGGATTAATTAAAGGCCCTTTGATGAACTGATTGATAAAGTAAGAAAGCTAATTCCAAAACCCCAAAAAGAAAAAATAAATAAAGGAAAAGACCGTAGTGTGTATTTGAAAAGTACCTTACGTTGATTAAAACAAGTAACTGATTTCTTTACTTTCCTTAAAGAATTTTGAACAAGCCAATGGTACGGTCTAACCCACGAGGGCTAGAATTTCGACTGCCCACAAGATTCGAATTCAATTTACGAACGCCGCACTATTTTCTTGCTCCAAGATACTCAATAGAAGGATGAAGATCCAAAAAAAAAAAAAAAGCTTCGTTCTTTCTAATATGTATTTTATTTGGGTTTTCTCTTCCGTGATGTTGCTGCTTTGTTTCAGGTAGTTGTTTCAGTAAGTTTCTTGAAGAAAATAGTGCACAAGCATCTTCGTTCGTTCTGCTTTCAAGGTACAGAAACAGAAGAAGGCAGTGGTTCCTCTTGGGACTTAGCTGAATGCTTCTTCTTTTGTCCTGTTTCAAAGGGCTAGTACTCAAAAATTCTTTTTCTTCAAATCCCATCTCAATTTATACCATTCATAGTTAATAAGATCATGCATGGATTGCTTCATATACGCCAAGATTTCTGCAAATCAGTGCATATGTATGGAACACTTTGCAAAAGGTGGTTGGTCTGTCACA
Source organism: Trichosanthes truncata (assembly GCA_033996785.1). Lineage (NCBI taxonomy): Eukaryota > Viridiplantae > Streptophyta > Magnoliopsida > Cucurbitales > Cucurbitaceae > Trichosanthes > Trichosanthes truncata. The sequence continues at coordinate 58,658,090 of MU867259.1, forward strand.
TTCCGAGTTCGCAGAAAAGTTGCAGGCTAAGGTACACTTCTATCCCAATGGTTACTTGACCATACTCAATATATTTACATTTGCACATAAATACACACGGAATGACATGACAATACCAACATGAGCATAGTTTATTGGTAATTGATGTATACTACTTCCTTTAAGATTGGATGTTTAAATCTTCATACCCCACATCCATTGTACCAAACAAAAGAAGAAAACGCGATGACACAACATATGAACCACTTCTGAGAGAAAGAAGTTTCTGTAGAATAATGACTTCAAAATCTGAGGTTGAGGTTTAACAATTCAACCGCTGAGGAACCAGGTGAAATTGCCCAAGTTACTCTAGAGGAAATCCAGACGAGGTTATTGAAGGCTTAAAAGTTTGAATTATAATCATCCAAGAAGCTTTAAGCATATGTTGAGATCAACTTCTCCTATCATACATTCAAAAACATTTGCCATTGTTTATCTCATCTATTGTAGCAACCCTTCATAGCTTATCTCTTCCATAACTAATTTCAAAATATCATGATGGTTGTCATGTTAAACAGTTTATACTCGAACAGTTTCACCTGAAAGTCCAAAAATTCATAAGATTATTTTTCATATTTAACCTTTTTGAAGTAACCCACACTGGAAAGCGACTCTCGCACCACTCTTACTTCTAATAACTTATGGAATCCTTGAGTTGCACTCTTTGATGTAACTAACATCTTTTAACACTCCAGATCAAACCAGGGAGCAGAGTTGTGATATCCAGTTTAGTTTTTACAATTCAATTTTAATGACAGTATTTTTTTGTCTTGGATCTTGGCAGGAACATGGTGGGAAAGTTATCAGAGAAGCTTCTGAATGAGCAATTATTTCTCTCTAATTGGCGTACACTGTCAGTGAAAAATACCCGTATCTACATCCCAACTACTCAATAAGGCACCACCAAATATTTTGGGGATAAGGATAACGTTAGTACATTATCGATAACGTGTTTTTTCAGCCTTACATCACTATCAGTTTATCACACACAAAAATTAAAGGGAGTAAAGCTCAAAAAGCTTCAAAATTTACAGCTTTTTCCTTTTCCCGATACAACATCGATCTGGACATGAATATAGAGACAACGAAGATCCATCCAGCTTTTTTTTCTTTTATTGCTAAATGCTAATAACCATTTTAATTTACATTTTCTGCAATATGAAGCAGGTGGAAAAGAGAGAATAAAGACTATGAAACAACTGGTCGAATTCTCGGATGGGGAAGCCGGTTATGTTGCCGCCGGAGATCCTCTAAGAGGAGGCGAGTTTCAGTTGTTTCATTTTTATGACATTGTCTGAAAGATGCAAGTATTTTCCTTGTGGAAGCTTCTAATTCTCTCTTTTCATCAATATCAATCTGCAGGTTCCGACACTTTATGCTGCAATAACCTTGATCACCCCTGTTAACAGGACCAAATATCATCAACAAACTGAACTAGAATTGAGAAAAGGCACTTCAAATAATGCTTCAATGCAACAGCTAGCTCTCAAACGAAGGAGCATAGGGAAGAGAAAATCAAAAAAGGTAAATTCTTCTACAAAATATCCATGATCTAACCACTGAACAAAAGAACTGCTTATTGACTCAGAAATGACATATTTCCTTGGAAAAATCTTAAGAATTACTAAATCAAGCTAGGCTTTAGATCAAGATCCTGCTGATTAGGAAAAAGTTTAGTACCTGTACATGTAAATATCTTCCTGGGGGTCCAGATTCTTGTTGCATAGAAAACATGTTTTCAGAAAACATGGGTTATTAGAATTGGTTCGAGTGGAAGAACCAAGTGAAGGAGCAAGTTTTCTGGATTGTTTAACCACTAGATTTCGTTCTGGTGATCGATGTACGAGGATTCCTAACCCAACAGCCTTCAAATTGCTGGAATAATTATCATTTTCTCTCAGCTTACCATTTCTTTCTTTCATTCTGAAGGGACTCTCCAATTTGGGAAGCATTTCAAAGGCTAGAATTGCAGAAAGACAGAAATTCAGAGATGGAGAAAGAGAGAGAGAAACAAGGAAGATGATGAGAGTCTGAAGGAATTGGATATGGCAGATATATAGAAAACTAATATCCACACACACACACACACAAAAAAAGTAAAGGGTAGCGAGTGAAGCAGAAAACAATAATAAATATAAAACGACATGGTTTCACTACCCGACATCTGGTTTTCCACCATGATGATTTTTGCTACAGAACAGAACAAAAAGCTTGTTAAAAAAATGAAAACGTGGAAAATGAGAAAGGGACACTTATTATTGTGGTTAAAAATTATTTTATTTTTCTTTTGGACTGACATTTCTTTTTATGATATGGAAATATAACTAATATTTGGATAGAAACTTTAATGTTCATCATGTGTTCTCCGTTACAATCTTCTAACTTTTCTTCCTCTGCTGTATGCAGTATATACACTTTGTCTTGCCTGAACTGCGAATTGTATTTTGAATATAGTATTTTGTATGTTTTTATTTTGTGAGTTCAACCATGTAGAGGTAAAAATGTGAAAAATTGACCTTTAAAAAGATGTATAATACTTTAATTGATTTAATTGATTAAGTTATGCTCAAGTTAGTAAAAAATATTATTATGTTAGATGAATTTTTGTCTAAAATTTAAAATTTAGGTTAAATTACACATTTAGTCCATAAACTTTGAAGTTTGTATTTATTTATTCCCTAAACTTTCAAAATTACAAATTTAGTCCTTGGACTTTCGAATTTTTTAAAATTCACGAGTCTAATAGACACAAAATCGAAATTTTAGGGTTCCATTAGATATAAAATTTAACTTTATATTTGATAGATAAATTAATTTTAAAAATTTTCGAATTTGATAGAGACCTATTAGATACAAAATTGAAAGTTCAAAAACCTATATTAGACACAAAATTGAAAGTTTAGAGACCTATTAGACACTTTTGAAAGTTTAGAGACTAAATAGACACAAACCTAAAAGTTCAAGGACTAAACTTATAATTGAACCTAAATTTTAAAATACGAAAATTGTAATGGGTAGCAACAAATATTAGGATATTTGCAAATCTAGCCATGGTTTTTGAGATTTGCAAATATAGCAAAAAAATTTAAAATCTAATTTCTATTTTTTTTATTATTCCAATTTTACACTCATTGGTGTATCAACATGTATATCTGATATACTTTATATTTGATATATCAGTCAACTAATATATACCTAAAGCGAAGTATATCAGTAGTATATTACTGATATACTACTGATACACTTCTTTTTAGGTATATCAGTTGAATGATATATTCTATATATATCCGTAGTATATCATAGATATTTTATATATTTGGTATATTACTGATATACTTTATTTTAGATATGTTCATTTCACTGATATACCTAACATTGAGTATCAGTAGTATATTAGTGATATACTTTATTTTAGGTATATCTGATATACTAAATATGAATTTCTTATATACTACTAGTCAAGTGTATGGATTAAACAAGTCTATTGACTAAAAACTAGTGTATCAACAAAAAAAAAAAAAAAAACTAGTGAATATAAACCATTAATAAAGTAAAGAACTAAAATAAAGTATATCAATGATATACTCTATATTATGTATGTATCATATGTGAATTACTGATACACTCTTGATAAATTTAATGTAAGTATATTAGCAGTATATCAATTATGTACTTTGTATTGAGTATATCATTAGTATATCAGCAGTAAAACATTGATAGACTACTAACAAACTTTGCATATTGAAAAATGTGTGTCGTAAAAATAAAGTATATCAGTGATGTATTAGTAATATACTCTATATTATGTAAATATCATAGGTGAATTATTGATATACTCTTGGTAAACTTCATATAAGTATATCCGTAGTATATTCGTGATATCCTTTATATTAGGTATATCATTATTATATCAATGATATATCACTGATAGACTACTAACAAACTTCATATTGAAAAACATGCAGAAAATAAAGTATATCAGTAGTGTATCGATGATATACTCTATATTATGTATATATCATATGTGACATACTCATATACACTTGATAAACTTCATATAAGTATATCAGTAGTTTATCAGTGATATATTTTATATTGAAAAATGCATATGAAAAATATTGGAGTATTTTTTACTTTTCGCATGGTCCATTTGAGCTAGGCCATTTTTTTTTTACTATTTTTGCAAATTGAATAAGTAGTATACATGATTGCAATTTAAGTAAAAAAAATTTCCTATTCATGCAAGTGGCCCTTTAAAATAATATATTTTTTGTTCCTCAACTTTGCTTAAAATATATTTTTATTGTTGTACTTTTTCAAAAGAAATTTTAAATTACTTAATACATGGATTATAAACTCAAATTAAAAACATGTGATTTTTTAAAACGAAATACATGTGATATCCTATAATTTTAGTTTTTTATAATTCAATTTTTTATGCAATTTAGACACAAACGGCATAAAGTTAATATTAGATAAGACATTTATTATCCTCTCTAAAATTAAAAATTATTACATTCGGTGAATTCAAAAGAAAATGCTTTTAAACTTTATGTCAGGTAAATCTAACTTATTGTATTTTAAAAAATTTCTAAAATTAAATGCCTCTTAAGGTTATTACAAAAAAAAAAGTCTTAAAATTAAAAACAAAAAAGTCAAAGTGAGCATAGAATTGACATGTACTTTCGACCAAAAGATCGGAAGTTCGAATTCCTACATCTTCAAATGTTGTCGAATTAAAAAAATAAGATTTAAAAAAAAAAAAAAAAGAAAAAAAAAAGAGGGAACGTTGAGCGGGTCCATATTAAAAAAATAAATAAAGCGTAAAGTATCATAGAAAGACCCACCTGCCCGCCCGCCTGCCCACCCACTCACTCACTGTATAAACAAAATTAATGAATTTACTAACAACCAATGCTAAGTAAACGTGTTTATTAATCATTAAATACCTCTAATTTATTTCTTTTCCTTCCATCCATCCCTTTTTACAACAACGGGTCAATTTAGTAACACTAGTTTATTCTTGTTGTTTGCCCCGTGTTTTTTCATATACCTTTTCCTTTTTTTTTCTTTGTTTCTCCTAAAAAAGAAAATAGAATGAGTTTAGAAATCTGTTTTTTTTTTTAATTTCTTTTTAACTAAAACATCAGAATACAGTCTAAAGTTTCTTTCTTCTTTTTCCTTTATAATTACAAGAAGCTAACTTTTAAAAAATGTATTAGCGAGCTACACCTTTCCTTTAATTAATGTCATGTTTAAATAAATTTCAAAACTTAGGAAAACTTTCAAACTATTAACTTAAAGTATAATTCAACTGTTTGACAGTCTCCCGTAATCAATAAAATTCAAATTCTCACCTCTATATTTATAATATTATATTCTTAAAAAGAAAAACTATTGAACAAGAACAATCTTTCATAATTTTGATTTTTATATTCATAATTTTGAATGTCTTTAAATTAAGCCTTTAGGTACAAATTTATAATTACAATTTATTTATATTCAGCGGGTTCAGAACACCCACGCTTTAGCATCTCTTTTGACATAGGCTGCGAAGATTCAGTAGAGGCAAAATTTGCTTTGTTAGGTTTGGTAAGACTAGGAACTGAGAACCTTTGCCAATTAACCTATAATTAGCTTCTGAGTTCCCCCTTAAAATTTTTTCTTCAAAATGAAGTATTCAAAAGTTTTATGTTGGTTGGATTCTTTTTTGTATTCTACATACAAATTATGAGGGGGGAGAAAGGGATAAAAGTGACAATTTTATTAATTTTTTGATTGAAAAAAAAATCAATTTATACCGCTAAACTTTGAGCATTGTATCTGATTTCGCACGTAGGAGATCGAGACACTGCCCCAAGGCTATGGACAAAGATGTAGATCGATCGCCCTATCTCGATAACTACATAGAGGGTCTCTAGTTGTATATATATACTTGGATTTCGTTTCCCTCGTAAGATCAATATCACAACCAATATTCTAAGAAAGGATATATTTAGATATCGACATTTGTCCGGTTGTACCCAAATAGTAAGATTCCAGAGGAAAATGCACCTAAGATCAAATATTTAGAGCTGGCTTCCGTGGAAAATTCAGACTTTCTTTTTTATGCAACCCTAAACTAATAATTGTATCGATTAAAACCCTAAACTTTCATAGGTGAATCAATTTAGACCATTCGTTAGAATTCTGTTTTAAAATCGTTAATGCATAACTTTCGCACATGCATAAGACTTCTTTAAATGCAGAGATTAACGTAAATTAGAGAAAAATGTTGGAACCAAATAGATATAGTAGCGGATTTTCATTCATATGAGTGATTTTTCATCTTCTCGCCTTCCTCTATTTCTCTCTACTTATGTAGAAAGAATTATGTGATCATTTTTCTTGCTACTTTAATAGGACTTTGGGAGAAGAATAATTTTGTTGAGGTGATTTTAAGCTGATTTTTAATGAAATAAGATGAAAATGGCTATAAATCACTATTGGAGGATCTAAATTGAGATTCACTTATTAGTTTGGGATTTTAATTGATACAACTCTCAAAGTTTAGGGATATAAATTGATTTTTGCTCTTTTTTGGAATAATTGAAAATAAGAAAAAGGAAACCATTAAATTTTTTTTTTCCTAATAGCATACTCGAGAATTAGAAACGTGATATGAGAACAAAAACTTTAGGGCTCGTTTGATAACGTTCATGTTTCCTGTTTCTTGTTCATGTTTCTCATTTTTCAAGAAACATACATGTTTGATAAACCATCTTATTTCTTGTTTCTAAATTTTTTAGAAACGTTTCTAAAAAAATGGCAGATTTTGAGAAACTTCAAAAAGTAGTTTCTCAAATTCTGTTTCTGTTTTTTTTTTCAGGTTTCATGCATGTATTCCTATTTCTCTTTTTACCCATCTCTCATCTCTCTCTTCTTTCTTTCTCCTCCATTCTATTTTTTTTCTTTTAATACTTTTTAATCTTTTTGTTTTTTCTTCTTTTTTATTTTTATTTTTTGATTTATTTCTTTCTATTCGTTCTCTTCTTTCATCATAATTTTTTTTCTTTTAATAGTTCATTATCTTTTTTTTTTCTTTTTTCCTTTTTACTTTTCTCTTTTCGTTTATGTTTTTCTCTTCTATCTTATTTTCTTATTTTCTTTAACTTTACATTAACGAGCTTATAGTTATTATTTTCTATTTAATTCTCTATTATTTTTCCTTTTGGTACGATTTTATTTTTTTATTAAATAAATAAACTAATAATGTATTTCATGTTTACCATTAAATGTAAAAAAATATATACATTCTCTCTCTTTTTCTGATTTTACTTGCGTGTATTATTGTCTAATGCATTTTTTAAAAAAATAAAAATAAAGTTTATTATTAAATTAAAGAAATGTGAGTATGTTCGATTGTCTGACCTTAGACAATTTACAAATTCGTCTAATTGAACTAACTTTTGTAAGTCAAAATCGTTCAAGGTGAATTGATTGAAGTGAGAAATAACATTGCAAATCAAATTTGAACAACATTTGAAGGAAAAAATTTATTATTATTATTATTAATTAGGTGTTGGGACTTAATAAAATACTATAACCTTTTTATAATTGTTTTATATTTATTTTAATGCATGTTATTGTTGGGTTTTGTGTCCTAAAACTCGTGGTTTTGTAAACTGAATGTATATTCTATTTTACTATAAATATGTTATTGAGGTTTATTCAGTAAATGTGTTATTGAATAAAGTGAATTGTATATTCTAAAACCCAAATCCAATGAACTAAGAACCCTTGGCTATATTATGTATACTTGAACTTTATGTGTGACATAAAAGTGGATCAAGTTCGAGTAATAGCCAAAATGGTCTATAGTATAAGAATAAGGCTGGGTACCTTATTCTGGGGACACTATGGACGCGGCCCACTTTGTATAGTACTAACGAAGTGATCCTGAATCGTTCATGTGGAGACATGCGAGTGGGGGCGTCCTATGCAATGAGTTTGCATAAGACCGGACCGCGAAATAGTCACTTAGACTTTATAACTCCGTTTACTGTTTTAACTGACTATATTCATACGATGACCTAGGTAACTCGATCTTAATTCTGAGCGTACTATGAACTCCTGTTTATTCGGCATTATCTTTAGATTTGCATGGGTGAGAGTGGCCCGAGATTGCCGACTCAATAAGCCTCCCATTTTGGGGATAAGACCGGATAGATAGTTGGGAACATAGTCATGCAAGATGGAATTCACTCCTACCTGCTTTAAGGATTAGTAGAGAGGTTGTTCCCTTAAGTGCTGACTCCGGGTCTTGAACAATGGGCCCACCCTCTCATTGGCCCGAGAGGGATTCGGTTTGTTGGTTGGACCACAAACCAATTGTTCATTAGAGGATCAGTGGGACTTAAGGAACAAGAAGTAATTACAGGGGTAAAACGGTTTATTTGACCCAGCTGTAATTACGAACGACCTGTGAAGGATCGACTTACTAATCATGGTTATATCGAGTGGACAGAAATATATCTACAGTGAGGAGAGTGCAGCCACTGGGCTTTAGTGGAGTGTCCCGGTGGTTAACGAATGTTGATTAGCTAGGCTAAAGAGTTTGGCCGGTTAATCTCGTATCGTTGGAGCTCATGATCTGTAGGTCCATTAGGTCCCCTTACTAGCTCAGACTAAGCCTTGGAATAATTTGAGAGAAAAGAATTTGAATTGTTCAAATTCGGTTTTGGGAGTAAACGTTAATTATATGCGATATACTTAACGTACTATAATTTAATTATGAATTAAAATCACAAGGAAGAGAGAGGAACATATTTAAATGTGATTTAAATATTTGATCGGTTTAATACGTGAATAGGGATTCATGTACAAACGATTGGTCATAAAAGAGAGGGATTGGTCTAATTATTTAATTAATATTTGATATTAAATTAAATAATTAAATTAATTAATTAAATGGTTTAATTAATTAATCAAGTTTTTAATTTAATTTTGATTTAAATGAAACTTGACTAATCCTATATATCCAACCTAGTGTTGTCTTCCATGGGAAGACAAGTGTTGTCTTCCATGGGAAGACAATTGTTGTCTTCCATGGGAAGACAATTGTTGTCTTCCATGGGAAGACAAATGTTGTCTTCCATGGGAAGCCTAATGAGGTTTCATTAGTTTCTATAAATAGAGAAGCAACACAATGGAGATTAGAGATTAGAAAAACAAGAGATTTTTGTAGAAAACTCTCTAGTTTTTTATTGAGATCTTTACTCATTCTTCTCCCAATTTCTCTCAATCAAAGATCCCACAATCCATTCCAAGGGCTGAGAATAGTAGGGAAGACTCTAGTGGTGGTCCAAGTATTGTTGGTGATCCAAGATTTACAAAGAATTTGGAGAATTTGAGCAACAAAGGTATGTGTTCATACTTTCTGGTTTTTTCCAGTTTTGAGCATGTTTTTTGTTTGGTTAAATTGATGTACTTTGAGTGCTCAAGATCCGAAATTGCTTCCGCTTTCTTAATATTAACTCCATCAATTGGTATCAGAGCAATTTTGAGCACTCAATTTGCATCGGTTTAAGCTCGGTGGGTATCATTTAGAAATTCAATTTTCTGGGCGTCTAAAGTGGTACTTTCGGTTTTGGCATTTTTTTTGAGCTTTAATTTGTAGTCCGTTTTGTAATTGCTCAAGAGTGTTTGAGCTTTAATGTGTGAAGAAGAGTCTGTAAAATTTTCGAGTCGATCGGAGTCCGGGAAGGCCTTCAATTTGAAGAAACAAGCTCGAAAGGTCAAGCTGGAAAACAGAGCAGAAGCTGCTGTTTTTTTTCAGCAAAATCCGGTTCTGCTGTATTGAAGCTCGGTTCAAGTTTTTCAAGCTGGTTCGGGGCGTTTCGAAGTGTTCGGAAGCGTCTCAACCTAGTTATTAAATTATTCTTGTAATAATTTAGTTGTATGCTTGTTTATGATGCCAAAACCGGTCCACTTTAGTGTGTTTAATTATTTATGCATTATGAATGTATGTTTTAATTAAATCCATATTTGTATGTGCATAAAGTATGCCATATAGATTTAAAATCCCACCATAGGAAGCATGCTCCATGCATTGAAAGTATGTTATAAGTGTTATAATGTATAGTATGCATGTTTAGCATTTCATAAGTATTAATATAAGAGTTGTATTAATTTTATGAAATAGATGTTGTATGTTTTAAGTATAATTAATATAAATGTTATATTAATTAAAAATAAAGCATACAACATATAGTTGCCTTAGTATAATATAATTGTTATATTAAATACATCAAAGCATTTCCATGCATAATTCATGTGATGAATTTTTACTCTATGTTTTGCTTGTATGTTTTTTCATGTGATGAATGATCAAGCACTCAAAAACATAGAAATGCATGAAAACCTAAGGTTAACTAACTAGTTTTAAAATTGGTTTTACAATTGGTTTTATATAGACCTTAGGTTTCTAGTTCTAATAAGATTAGAATTAGGCAATCCAAATAATTTATAAACTATGATTAAAGAGGGACTCTGTCTAAGGAAGGTTCTGGCTAGGCTGGGGTATTTAAGATGACGGAAACGGAACACCCCTACCTGGGAACCAACCTGGGAGTGAATTTAATCTAGATGTTTATAAATTATTCCTCGTGAGCGACGTTAATTAAAAAGTTTAATTAAACTCGTAGACCTAAGTTTGTTAAAGGGTTAATAGACTTAGGTAATATCAATATAATCGTTATATTGGTAGACTTAGGCGATATTAACTTAGCCGGAATATGCCTAAGTAAAATTATACCTATTCCGTCTAAAATACTTAGTGGGAGAGAAAAGGTATATATGATATATCCATTTCTTCTTACGCTCTCTGCGAAGTTCACACCGTGAGATTTATGCTCGGCCTCGTGATGTCAATAGGGCATCCCCATACGGGTGGTATTTGCATAAATCAAGAGCAAGGTGAATGGAGAAAGTATTTATAGTAAGTGGGAGAAGGAAGTGTGTCAACACATCCTACGGTCTCCTCCATTAGTTTGGACCGTGAGATTCCCATGTTGCGCCTGCAGGTTGCCCGTAGTAGCACCATCCAAACGGAGGGTCGTAACATGAGATTCGGAACAACTCGAACTCCAGAAATGGATAGGGTCTCCTAGGTCCATTCCCAACTTTGACTTTCCAACACGGTAGCATTGTTGGGGCCGATCTCTGAGGTCCGAAAATGGCGGGTCACACTTACAAGAATTACTAAGTGTTAGTGAATTCTTGACCAAAGTAGCGATAACTAGAATGCTATAGGAATAAGAGTTATTCTGGTATTAGCATTTAGTCAAGAATGTCTTGGTTCGGTTAAGGAGTGATTGACTGCCCCACGGTAGCAGTTGCTTTGACTCACTGAAGTATCGTTGCAAATTAATAATGAGATTATGGGTACATTATTACTTTTGCTAAATTCTTGATTGGATGCATGAAAAGGGTTAGAAGCAATTCACTAATGGAATATGTTCTGTTTTTCAGCATGACAAGCTCTTTATTTCAAAAACTCACCTTCGATAAATTAAACGGCGATAACTACGCGACCTGGAAATCGAACCTGAATACGATTCTTGTTCTTGATGATCTAAGGTTTGTCTTAACAGAGGAATGTCCTCCCCCTCCCAGCTTGTCTGCAAACCAAATTGTTTGGGATGCATATGAAAAATGGACTAGGGCAAATAATAAAACCCGAGTCTATATCTTTGCCAGCATATCTGATATGTTAGCAAAGAAACATGAGGGTATGATCACCGCTATGGAGATCATGGAATCATTACAGGCGATGTTTGGGCAACTGTCCTCATCGGTCTGTCATGATACCCTCAAGTATGCTTATAACTCCCATATGATGGAGAGTAAAGCTAAGAAGACAAAACAAGGTAAATATGATTTACTGGTTGTTGAAACATGTTTAGTGGAGAATGCTGATTCAGCCTGGATACTTGATTCAGGAGCCACTAACCATGTGTGTTCTTCAAGTCAGGAAATTAGTTCCTGGCAACAGCTTGCTAAAGGCGAGATAACTCTCAGAGTTGGAACAGGAGAGATTGTCTCGGCTAAAGCAGTGGGAGCGGTGAAGTTGTTGTTTAGAGATAGATTCATTTTACTAGAAAATGTACTTTTGGTTCCTGGAATCAAAAGGAATCTTATATCTATCTCTTGTTTACTTGAACATCAGTATAAAGTATCTTTTGATGTTAATGAAGTGTTCATTAGCAAAAGAGGTGTACGAATATGTTCTGCAAAACTAGAAAACAACTTATATGTGTTAAGACCAACAGAGGTAAAAGCTATTTTGAACACTGAGATGTTTAAAACAGCTGAAACTCAAAACAAAAGGCAGAAACTTTCTCCAAGTACCTATCTTTGGCACTTGAGACTAGGTCACATTAATCTCAATAGGATTGGGAGATTGGTTAAGAGTGGTATCCTAAGTCAGTTAAAGGACAACTCCTTACCACCATGTGAGTCCTGTCTTGAGGGAAAGATGACCAAACGACCTTTTTCTGAAAAAGGTTATAGGGCGAAAGAACCCTTGGAACTCGTGCATTCGGATCTCTGTGGTCCTATGAATGTCAAGGCACGAGGTGGTTATGAATATTTCATCGGTTTCATCGATGATTATTCTAGGTACGGCTATCTTTACCTAATGCATCATAAGTCCGAAGCCCTTGAAAAGTTCAAGGAGTATAAGGCAGAGGTTGAGAACACATTAGGTAAGACGATTAAAACACTTCGATCAGATCGAGGTGGAGAGTATATGGATTTGAGATTCCAGGACTATATGATAGAACATGGAATCATATCCCAACTCTCAGCGCCCGGTACACCTCAGCAGAACGGTGTGTCCGAGAGGAGAAATAGAACCCTGTTAGACATGGTTCGATCTATGATGAGCTATGCTCAACTGCCTAGTTCGTTTTGGGGATATGCAGTAGAGGCTGCTGCATATATTTTGAATGTAGTTCCCTCTAAGAGTGTTTCTGTAACACCCTATGAGTTATGGAAAGGGCGTAAAGTGAGTTTACGTCACTTCCGTATTTGGGGATGTCCGGCACATGTGCTGGTGTCAAATCCAAAGAAACTGGAACGCCGTTCAAAATTATGCCTATTCGTAGGATACCCCAAGGAAACGAAAGGTGGTCTGTTTTATGATCCTCTAGAGGACAAGGTGCTTGTATCGACAAACGCCACGTTCTTAGAGGAAGACCACATGAGAGATCATCAACCTCGCAGCAAAATTGTTTTGAGCGAACTTTCCAGGGAAGCTACAGATGATTCAACAAGAGTTGTTGATCAAGCTGGTCCTTCAACAAGAGTTGTTGATAGAGCAGGCACTTCGGTGCAGCAGTCACGTCCTTCTCAAGAGTTGAGAATGCCTCGACGTAGTGGGAGGAATGTTAGACATCCTGACCGTTACATGGGTTTAACTGAAACCCAAGTCGTCATACCTGATGATGGCTTAGAGGATCCATTGACCTATAAACAGGCAATGAATGACGAAGATAAGGACCAATGGATTAAAGCCATGGACCTCGAAATGGAGTCTATGTACTTCAATTCTGTCTGGGAACTTGTAGACCAACCTGATGGTGAAAGACCCATCGGTTGCAAGTGGATCTACAAGAGGAAACGAGACCAAGCCGGTAAGGTGCAAACCTTTAAGGCTCGACTAGTGGCAAAAGGTTATACCCAAAGGGAAGGGGTGGACTATGAAGAAACCTTTTCTCCTGTTGCCATGCTAAAGTCGATTAGAATACTCTTGTCCATTGCTGCGTTTTATGATTATGAAATTTGGCAAATGGATGTCAAGACAGCCTTTCTGAATGGCAATCTTGAAGAGAGTATCTATATGGCTCAACCAGAGGGGTTCATAATTCAGGGTCAAGAGCAAAAGGTTTGCAAGCTTAATCGATCCATCTATGGGTTGAAGCAAGCATCTAGATCCTGGAATATAAGGTTTGATACAGCGATCAAATCTTATGGCTTTGAACAGAATTTTGACGAACCTTGTGTCTACAAGAAGATAGTCAATAGTACTGTAGCTTTCTTAGTCTTATACGTAGACGATATCCTACTCATTGGGAATGATGTAGGATTCCTGACTGACGTTAAGCAATGGCTAGCGACCCAATTCCAAATGAAAGATTTGGGAGAGGCTCAGTTTGTCCTTGGAATCCAAATTGTTCGGAATCGCAAGAACAAATCGCTAGCTATGTCTCAGGCATCTTATATTGACAAAATGTTGATCAGATATAAGATGCAGGATTCCAAGAAGGGTTTGTTACCTTTCAGGCATGGAATTCATCTGTCTAAGGAATAGTCTCCTAAGACACCTCAAGAAGTTGAGGATATGAGACGTATTCCCTATGCATCAGCTGTCGGTAGTCTGATGTATGCTATGCTGTGTACTCGACCCGACATATGCTATGCAGTGGGAATTGTCAGTAGGTTTCAGTCCAATCCTGGATATGATCATTGGACTGCCGTTAAAAACATCCTCAAGTATCTTAGGAGAACGAGGGACTATATGCTTGTGTATGGTGCCAAGGATCTGATCCTTGCAGGATACACTGACTCTGATTTTCAGACCAATGTAGATTCTAGAAAATCCACATCGGGATCAGTGTTCACTCTTAACGGAGGAGCAATAGTATGGAGGAGTATTAAGCAAGGTTGCATTGCTGACTCCACCATGGAGGCTGAGTATGTCGCAGCTTGTGAAGCAGCGAAAGAGGCAGTATGGCTTAGGAAGTTCTTATTGGATTTGGAAGTTGTTCCAAATATGAATTTGCCTATCACCCTTTATTGTGATAATAGTGGTGCAGTGGCAAATTCTAAAGAACCTAGAAGCCATAAGCGCGGAAAGCATATTGAGCGCAAGTATCATCTCATCAGGGAGATTGTGCAACGAGGAGACGTGATTGTCACTCAGATCGCTTCGGAGCACAACATTGCTGATCCGTTTACAAAGCCCCTCACGGCTAAAGTGTTTGAGGGACACCTAGAGAGTCTAGGACTACGGGTTGTATAGTAGGGCAGTTATTAACCTCAACATGTTTGACTCCACTGACGTTTTAGTCCAAGTGGGAGTTTGTTGGGTTTTGTGTCCTAAAACTCGTGGTTTTGTAAACTGAATGTATATTCTATTTTACTATAAATATGTTATTGAGGTTTATTCAGTAAATGTGTTATTGAATAAAGTGAATTGTATATTCTAAAACCCAAATCCAATGAACTAAGAACCCTTGGCTATATTATGTATACTTGAACTTTATGTGTGACATAAAAGTGGATCAAGTTCGAGTAATAGCCAAAATGGTCTATAGTATAAGAATAAGGCTGGGTACCTTATTCTGGGGACACTATGGACGCGGCCCACTTTGTATAGTACTAACGAAGTGATCCTGAATCGTTCATGTGGAGACATGCGAGTGGGGGCGTCCTATGCAATGAGTTTGCATAAGACCGGACCGCGAAATAGTCACTTAGACTTTATAACTCCGTTTACTGTTTTAACTGACTATATTCATACGATGACCTAGGTAACTCGATCTTAATTCTGAGCGTACTATGAACTCCTGTTTATTCGGCATTATCTTTAGATTTGCATGGGTGAGAGTGGCCCGAGATTGCCGACTCAATAAGCCTCCCATTTTGGGGATAAGACCGGATAGATAGTTGGGAACATAGTCATGCAAGATGGAATTCACTCCTACCTGCTTTAAGGATTAGTAGAGAGGTTGTTCCCTTAAGTGCTGACTCCGGGTCTTGAACAATGGGCCCACCCTCTCATTGGCCCGAGAGGGATTCGGTTTGTTGGTTGGACCACAAACCAATTGTTCATTAGAGGATCAGTGGGACTTAAGGAACAAGAAGTAATTACAGGGGTAAAACGGTTTATTTGACCCAGCTGTAATTACGAACGACCTGTGAAGGATCGACTTACTAATCATGGTTATATCGAGTGGACAGAAATATATCTACAGTGAGGAGAGTGCAGCCACTGGGCTTTAGTGGAGTGTCCCGGTGGTTAACGAATGTTGATTAGCTAGGCTAAAGAGTTTGGCCGGTTAATCTCGTATCGTTGGAGCTCATGATCTGTAGGTCCATTAGGTCCCCTTACTAGCTCAGACTAAGCCTTGGAATAATTTGAGAGAAAAGAATTTGAATTGTTCAAATTCGGTTTTGGGAGTAAACGTTAATTATATGCGATATACTTAACGTACTATAATTTAATTATGAATTAAAATCACAAGGAAGAGAGAGGAACATATTTAAATGTGATTTAAATATTTGATCGGTTTAATACGTGAATAGGGATTCATGTACAAACGATTGGTCATAAAAGAGAGGGATTGGTCTAATTATTTAATTAATATTTGATATTAAATTAAATAATTAAATTAATTAATTAAATGGTTTAATTAATTAATCAAGTTTTTAATTTAATTTTGATTTAAATGAAACTTGACTAATCCTATATATCCAACCTAGTGTTGTCTTCCATGGGAAGACAAGTGTTGTCTTCCATGGGAAGACAATTGTTGTCTTCCATGGGAAGACAATTGTTGTCTTCCATGGGAAGACAAATGTTGTCTTCCATGGGAAGCCTAATGAGGTTTCATTAGTTTCTATAAATAGAGAAGCAACACAATGGAGATTAGAGATTAGAAAAACAAGAGATTTTTGTAGAAAACTCTCTAGTTTTTTATTGAGATCTTTACTCATTCTTCTCCCAATTTCTCTCAATCAAAGATCCCACAATCCATTCCAAGGGCTGAGAATAGTAGGGAAGACTCTAGTGGTGGTCCAAGTATTGTTGGTGATCCAAGATTTACAAAGAATTTGGAGAATTTGAGCAACAAAGGTATGTGTTCATACTTTCTGGTTTTTTCCAGTTTTGAGCATGTTTTTTGTTTGGTTAAATTGATGTACTTTGAGTGCTCAAGATCCGAAATTGCTTCCGCTTTCTTAATATTAACTCCATCAGTTATATGTTTTATTATAGTATATGTACTAAATTTTATTTTTACCAAAAAACAAGAAACAAGAAACAGAATAGTTATCAAACATGTTTTTGTTTTTAGTTTTTAAGAAATAGAAACAATAAACGAGAAATGAGAACGTTATCAAACGGGGCCTTTATCGAACACGTCCCAAACCTTCCACAAGCAATTTGGCCAACAATGGAACCACTTGTTATTTAACCACTTATGATACCTTATTCCTCTCTCACCAATGTCAGTATCAATGAATATCTTAACAAATAAGAACAAAACTCCATGTTCACTACAGAGATGAAGAATCAAATTATTATTCTCCAAAACGTATGGAGGGTCGGTTTGGAATACCTTCCCCTTTAAACACTTTTGAAAAAAGTATTTTCTACAAAAAATATTATTATATCTAACATTTTTTCAAAAGTATTTTACAGAACAAATATGTTTGGTTGTACTATATAAAAGTGATTCTATTAATTATAAATTTATTTATATTTTTTTAGAACATATTTTGAGGATTTTCAGTTAATCACTTTAAAGTTATTTATGGATAATCTATCAATTGTTTCTTAAAAAAAAACAAAGATTTTTAAATTAATCTAATTTTTAAGCACTTTTTATTTATTAAAATTTTTTAAAAACCACTTTTGATATGCTAAACACACTTTAAATTATTAATTTTTCTAAAGATACTAATAGAAAAATCTATTTAGATCAAAAAGCATTTTTTTCACAAGTTATTCCAAACACACCATGAAAATAATTAAACTTCATGGATGGTTTAGAGCATATAATCCATTTTAGAATCTTTGGGGGTGTTTGGAGCACCGTTTGGAGTCAAAATCCTTGGAATCAGAACTCTGGAGGGTTTGTTTTGGGGGGTTTGAAACCCTAGAAATCAGAAAACAGTATTTGGGTGCAGTGTTTTGAAGCCTAAGAATCAAAAAACAATGTTTGGAGTGCATTGTTCAAAACCATGAGGTTGTATTTCAAATCCATTGGATTTTGAACACAATGACCCAAACAACGTTTTGAGTTTGGATTCCAAGACCATCCAAATCCAAAACGGTGCTCTAAACGCCTCCTTTAAATTTTGAAGTGCTTTGTGCATTTGATTCTTCTCAATAGAGACCAGACGAGATGAGATGGAATATGAAAAATGGCCATCAAAGAATTGGAACCGAAATTGTTGGGAAATGGAAAAAGAGAAAAAAGATGCCTTGCGACTGTTAATTTCATCTTTTGACAATTCAAAACTATCTTCTAATATTTATTTTTTAGTTCAACAATTTTAAAAGGAAGGAATTCCAACATTTTTCTTTTAAAAAAGATGTATATATAAACGTTAAGTTATGTTGGCATAAAACAATTGTTGCTGTAAATACATATAACTTTGGCTATTTCAAGGCATAAACCAACTATTTCACTAATAATTCCTATCAAAATTAATTTGTCAATTCTGACTTTCAAATGTATATTTCAATTAATATCAATATAGTTAGACTCCTTGATATTGAAATTGTTCATTTTATATAAAATAAATGTAAAACTAAACGAATAAAGTTCAACCAAATTGTCACCTTTTCGTGCTCTTATAATTCACCTAAATTAAGAATATATAAAGACGACATATTAATGTGAGTATGATGAGCACATTATGCTTTTTTTCTAATCATAAGATTTT
Organism: Trichosanthes truncata; assembly: GCA_033996785.1. Taxonomy (NCBI): domain Eukaryota; kingdom Viridiplantae; phylum Streptophyta; class Magnoliopsida; order Cucurbitales; family Cucurbitaceae; genus Trichosanthes; species Trichosanthes truncata. The sequence goes on from MU867259.1 coordinate 58,676,846, forward strand.
ATTATTATTTTTTTGGGTGCATTCTAATCATAAGAATTAGTTTACTACTTTTCAACCAAAAAAAAAAAAAGGAATTAGTTCACTAATTGGCAATGTTTAAACATAAAGCATCGAGAACCAGCGGCATGCTTTGCACTCCAATTTCACCTTCTTTTTTTTTTTTTTGAAAACACATTCCAATTTCACCTTTTGTCTTTCGGTTTGAGATTTTGAGAGAATATTGAACATATCTATTCCAATTCCCTACTAAAATATTCTCTCTCTCATTCTTTGAGTTCCACTCGATCTTGTTTTAAAACCCCAAAGAATGGGTTTGTTTTTAATTAATCGAAATGGCTACAATTTTATTAGTTTTATTTATTTATTTTATTCATTAATTTAGAAGGATATTGGAATGTTCAAATATATTTATTTGCTACCTCAAAGAAAGAAAAAAGAAAAATAACACTTGTGTGCAATATTGTCTTTTTCAAACTGAAATTCAACAATGAAACAATCCTTTATTGTTAATGAAATGCTCTTTCGCCATTTATTTAATTAAGCTTAAAATGGATTTTAGGAGTCATTAGAGAAGAATTGTGGTCAGCAAAGTCCATAGAATCATATATATATCTTTTCAATTTTAATTTAAAGTTGAAGCTCTAATTTAAGTTATTGGAAGACAAGACAATGCATGTATTCCCCAAAATGAAAAACACATTTCCAAAATTCTATTCTAAGCAAAGTACATTAAACTAATACAATCACAAAACTAATAGTGGGGCTTCTGTTCATAATAAAATTCCAATTTGCAACATAGTATTTATCCTTCCAAAGCAATAGAGAGATTCTAATATTCTCATCTATCATATTAACTTATTCAAATTAAAAATGCACTCCCCTTCAAACACTTCAACTTCTCTCTCTCCCTTCCAAATTAATATATATATATATATATATATATATATATATATAGGTGTCAACTTTCCATTCAATACCAGATATATAAAACTTCCTTTTTCTCTCTCTACATTCTTGAATTCTTCTTCTTAAGACATGGCTAAGGCTACTGGAAATGGTCTTTACTTTATAAGGTGTCTTCTCAATGCTGGTTTATATATTTCTTTCTTTCTACCCTTCTTCTTCATGTAAGTTTATTTCATGTTCTTGTCTAATTTAGCAATGCAATAGCAGGCAACTGAGCTCTTCGGTTGCATCTGAGCAACTTAAAGCACAAACAACAGTGTCAATGGTGGTGAGAAAGGTGAAGGCAGCTGCGGAAACAAGCGGTCGGGATGATATTAAGACAGTTGAACAGAAGGAGACATTTTGGATGAAAGATCCCAAGAGCGGAAACTGGATTCCTGAGAACCACTTTGAAGAGATTGATGTAGCTGAATTGAGGGAGAAACTGCTGCCTAAAACTAAGAAGCTGATCTAAAACAAGTGAAAGCTTTCAGCTTTGTTAAGTGCATGAATATTAAAAGGATTTTCCATGCTACTAAATATCACCTGCTGCAAAAACTATTGAGCAAAACTTTCTCTTTCTCTCTCTCTCTCTCTGTCTCTGATCTGTCATTATTGTAAGTTCCAAGTCTCAGATGAATCCTCTCTAATTTTAATGAGGATGATTTTGACGGATGAAGGAAGGGAATCCGAATCTCATCAAAGTTAATCAATGCAAGCAAACCGCAGATCGGTAGTTGCACAAGTCAAGTCTGATGAGTTGGAATATGGAAATTAGTAAATATGTACAATTATCAACTATAATATGGATAAACATCTCAATGGATATTTATCCCAATGATTATTTATTTATTTATTTTTATTATTATTATTTAGAAGGGACCGTCCTAATGACATTCCTATCACTCTAGTTCCTTCTAATGAGGGACAGAGAGAGGGAAAGAGATAGCACTCTCTTTTTTGAGAAGGGGGCCATCCTACTTTGCTAAAAGGAAAAATGGGGGACCATTGATATCATCGGTCCAATTCCTTCCATTGAGAGAGAGAAACTTGACATATACATATGTGATCCGTACATCTATACGCACACATGTATAAACAATATTTGCGGAGATAAGAAACTCTTATGAATGGTTATTGAGAAGCTAGACTATAACTACATTACAGCAAAACAACCTGAGCATCGCTCAACTGGTTAAGATATATATCATTGACCAAGAGGTTAAAGGTTTGAATCCCTCCACTCTTACATATTGTTGAACTAAAAAAACCTACGTTACAGCGGAACATAACTTTGCACTGTTTTTTAGAAAGCATATGTTCACTTCTCATGTATGAGCAGACGTGCAGAAAGTTCACATACCAAAAACTAGACTACATTTGGAGCAATGAATACAAACAAAAAAAATTTCTAGAGTTAAAGGTCGTTATAAGCAAAACGGAGGATTGTTTTGAAATTGTTACTATATGGTGGAAATTATCAAACACTACACGTTTGAGTTTGACTATAAATATAGTTGGATGAGCTCGTCACTCACCACAGATGGAGAGAGAACGCCCAAATCTGTAAAGAGAAGAGTAAGGTATTGAGGAGGAGTATAGTCTCGAGCAGATTTTTCAACTTCAACCTTGGATGGGATAGGAACCCCAAAATCAATGGGACGCAGAGCAGGGGCCATGTCTTTCTGATCCAATGGGTAGAGTCGAGCAAACTGTAAAAATAATTGCAGGTCAGTTTTTTTTTCCAGCAACTATAATCATAAAGTGGTAAGAAGGTATTTACTAATCCCAATACTATAAATGATCTATTGAAGGCAAACCTTATAACTCTCAGCAGCCACATACACCGGTTTGTTCATGCTATGTGCCACTAATGCAATTTGATAGGTGCCCATCATGTTGATTATACCTCCACTTTCAACTACTCCATCAGCCCCAACTAGCACCATATCAACCTCATCCATCGTATATGCTACTGCTGAGTCAATTAGGAGCTTTACAGGAACATCAAGTTTAGCTAGCTCGTTGGATAGACGCAACCCTGTCCTGTCTGGTCTTCCTTCTGCATATTTTACCATTGAATTTCAACAAATATGAAAGCTAATAAAAACCGCATAAATATAATGGAAGAACTAGACAGGATCGGAAAAATATTGGTTTTCCTGTTGCACCAAAATTCATCATACTGTTGGGGCAGTGTATTAGAGAGAGGGTAAAAGGAAGAATACCTTCTCTTTAGTTAGTTAGCTAGACAAAGTACTTTATATAGCAAGTAATAAGTTAGTTTTGTCATTCATGTATTTTCTGTGAGTGAGGTAGTGGTAAGCCCTCTTGAACTAACTTGGCGGCTGATTTGTACTGGGGCATATAAGCGCCCGTGTATCGTCATCCCCAGATTCAAAAAACAAGGATAGAAAGGTTGGTACATGAAACATTAGCTACAGGCATAATTCACCCAAGTGCTAGCCCTTTTCCTTATCTAGCTTCTCTTAGTGTTCGCAAATGGCACTTTGCCAGACTCAATGTTGTTCACATCTTGGATGAGGATCTGATAGTGTGTCTTCACCTCCTCAGCCGCTTTTCCCCCACCCACAGCTTTAGCAATGTTGTGCCAATGCGCAGGAGTGTCCTTGTCATATAAAGCCAACGCCTTCTTGAACCCTTTCTTTCGATTTCTTGTCCAAGATAGGAAGACACTGAGCATGACTTCCGCAAAGAATTGAGAGAGTTCAGGCCATTCTACTAATCCATTCTTCTTAGTTAAAAAGAAAAACTGATGCTGATTTGGAGTCTCATAAGACTCATCTGGCCTAAGTTATATGCCATACTCAAAAAGAGTCAATTTGCTGATAGCCGATTGGATATCCTCAGAAGGGGCAGAGGCAAATTATAGTAAGACGAAACCACATTGCAATGGTGAATTCCAACGACAGTAAAGGAATTACAGGGTTTCCTAGACCTCTTCAATTATTATTATTTTTAGATAAGAAACCAAGCTTTCATTAAGAAATGTGAAAGAATATACAAGGGCAAACAAAAACAGCCCAACAAAAAAAAATCCAAATAATTACAAAAATAGGCTCCAATCCTAAAGGATGAGACCTAATCGGTAATTACAAAAGACCTTAGCCACCAAGGCCCAATCCAAGGTATTAAACCTAATAACTTCCCACACCTCCACTACAGATATCTCACCCCCTTTAAAAACTCTATTATTTCTCTTGAGCCAAATCCTCCAAACAACCGTGAAGAAGCAAGTTAGCCACAAAAATTTGTCCTTCTCCTTGAAAGAGGGAACAAGCAAAAACTCCTCCATCATACCCTTGCAGTTGTTATTCCATGCAAAAGAAACTCCAAAAGCCCCCCAAAAAGGGGCCAAATCGAAAGTGCAAACTGCCAATCACTTCTATCAGTTATGGCAAACTATGGTGCCCTTTCCTCTTTGTTAACACAACTAAAGAAGGATGCTTGATTGAAATCCAAAGGCAAACCGGGCATTTAAACAGGCTACGACACCCCCTCTCAATATTGACCTCATTGGATTTTGCTTTACAATTGACCAATAAATAGATGTTTCCAATAAGGCTCCCGATGCCTCATCATGTTGCCTTATAGGGGGTTACTCTATCAGCTATGCCAGTACCATCAATAATGGACGCACACGCTATCATTCCCAAGCAGGTTGATAAAGATCCATATCCTGCCAAGATCAGAACAAGATTCTTGGCGGACCCTAATTCCTGGCCTAAATGTTTATGGCAAACTCTTGTTGTTTAAAGGCAGGTTGGTGATTCCTCGCTCCTCCCCTTTCATACAGACCTACTACACACTCTGGCAAAACAACTGCAGGGCATTCTATTATCCTTGCAGAGGAGATTGTACTGGTACAGAATGGAAGAAGAAGTCAAAATATACTTATTAGAATGTGAGGTTTGCCAACAGAACAAGAAAATAGACCTATCCTCATCAAGCCTTCGGAATCTTCCAAATCAAGTATGTGATGACATTGATAGATTTCATGGAAGGGAAATCTAATGATCTTGATACCATTTCCGTCATCATGGACTGTTTCCGCATGTATGTCTGTTTCATTCCCCATCACCCTTTTAAAGCCAAAACAAAATAAGCAACATTCATGAACGAGGTGGTAGGGTTTTTCACGGGTTTCCACGATCTCCTATCTCCAATCATGATAACAGTTTTTTCGGTTGCAATTTGCAAAGCACTCAAATCTGTCAAAGTTTCACATACCACACAGACACAGACAGCATGCAGAACTCGTCAAATAAGTGCTTGGAAACATATCTAAAGTGTTTTTTTAAGGGAAAACCCAAAAAATTCAACGGTGATTATCATGGCCAAAATGTTATAACATGATATTCCACTCCTCAATTGGTACAACTCCATTTAAATTATTCTACAGTTAAACCTCTTCCCCACTTATCCATTGCAATCATCAAAGACTCCCAATTCTGCCCTTGAGCAGCAACTGCAAGAACGTGATCAAACCTTGGCAGACCTCCAATCTCCATCTCGCCAGTGCTCAAGGTAAAATGAAAAGGTGACCAACCAACACCATAAAGATGTTGAATATGTAGTTGGTGATGGGATATATTAAAAAACTCAACCCTAGCATCTACACTCTTTGCTCAAAAAATGGACGAAAATCTCTCTACCCAGTAGCAGTACCCACTACTTTGGCCCCTATCATATACTACAAGTAGTTAGTGACATTGCACACTAGATTGGATCTCCGACCTGCTGCTTCCATGCGCCTAGTCTTTCATGTCCCACAACTTCAAACAGCTATAAGCATTGGTGTTGTAGACAATCTCTCTTCCTCATTTGAGGGCTGATTCGGAACTGATTATGGAACCTAAGAAAGTACTGGGAATTCAGAAAACACAAATAACAATTCCTGGGAGCTACTTATTCAATGAAAGGATCTTTGTCCCTTTGAGCCATCCTAGGAACCTCTGGAAACCATTCAGCAACAATCTCCTAAATTTCACCTTGGGGACAAGGTGGTAATGTTAGGTCACCAATTATAGATGTCTATGAGACGAAGGGTTAAAAAAGGGAATACCTCCACCCAAGGAGCAAGTTGGCTAGGTTCAGTACGTACTTAATAATTAAAGTTAGTTCTGTTCTGTCATTCAATTACTAAGTAAGTCAAGCCACCTTAACCTGACTAACTTAATAATTAATGTGTGTTGGGGTTCTTTTGTAAATGTTTCTCTTGTTAATACACAGATCAATACCTATCACATACCAAAGAGCTAATTTTAATCCAATTCATAAGAAAAGAATAATAATAAATCGGTCCCTTATCCAGTACATCAAAGGGAGAGGTCCATATCCTTTTTTAAAAAACAAAAAATTTTAGAGTTTGACTTAGTAATACAGATTTTCATGACAACACAATTTGCAAGGTGGTTAGAGACTTAAAAGAATAGAACCTGTGCAAAACACTCTAAAGAGCTTCTTATTCTGTGCAGCCAACCTCAGAACTTCCATAACAACTCTAGAGAAACCATGGACCAAAATTGTACAACCATCAAAAATGAAATCCTGACTAAGCATTGCAATAATCCTCCGTGCCTGCAATGCAGTACCAGTTTTAGTACTAAAATTCCTTGTCAAATTACAAGGTGTTCGACTGTTACAAAAGATTATCATGATAAGCTCTACCTTACAAGATATCTCCCCAAACTTTTCTGCACGTTCAATCAGGCGAGACTTTGCAGACTTGAAGTCCTCATATTCTAAAGCCGATGTTCGAGTTACATACCGCATGAACAAATCACAGCCAGCTGTTAATGATATCGAAGTTGTGTCCCACGACTGGAAGAGATAAACAGAGATTAAATCAATTAGAAGTAATTTGTATAAGCCCGTCAAACAGAAAGCATGCAAAGACCATTCTTTGCATGAACTATATTCTATACAAAAATTGAGCTTTCATGGCACCATCATTTCTATAGACGCAACAAACAGTTTCTCCGATTACAACAACGTTGCCCACTTTACTAAAATATATATTATTTGAGATAATGCGCATGCTAAAATGCATTCATCTACTTAGTTAAAGTAGCCTCGTGGTCGTGCATCCACTTAGACACAACTTCTAGACCAAGTAAGGCATAGAAGATGATCCAAACGAATTACTAGCACATAAATGTTAAAAAAAATAAAAAATAAACTCCATGTCCAACAGAAATGACTTCCCAATTATGCCTCTAAAACCTCAAAATACAGTACAATAAACATGGAAGTTAAGAATAACTCACTTTTAGAGAGTCCGAGGCCTTTTTCAGCTCAATTTCGAGCTCCATCATGGTCGTGGCCTGACTGGACCGTATTACAGCCGCCAAAGCCCGAATAGCTGCAACGGCCTCGGCCAAATCCGGCTGTTTCCTCCAGTTATTAAACTCGTCGATCACACTGAACGACTTGCCGGATTCAGAGTCCCTGACATCAGTTTCCGACAAGAATTGTTCGTCGGTTTGGAATCCGACAGCGGCCTGCGCCTGGGCGAGCCAGTCACTGGTGACGACGGCGGTGTGGGCAGCCCTACTTTGGTAATAGGCCGAGATTTTAGGGTTAGGGTTCTGGAAAGTGTCCGCCATAGAAGATTGAGCGGGCGGGGAGATAGAAAGGGTTTCGGGGGGCTTTGAAACGCCTTCAGTTTGCTGCTTGTCGAGGATGAAAGAGGCCGATCTCCACCACATTTACGTTCGAGAATTGTTCGTACAAGACGGTGAAGAATCTAATTTTTCGGCTTTTAAGAGGGAAAGTGATAGACGGTGGCGCTCCGATTCGGAGATTCCGGCGACTTGGGTCTCTCTCGGCCACTGATGTTGGGCGAAATCAGTCTTAATTAGGGACGCTATGATTTGGATAAATTAGAAATCTGACAAAAATAATGTCCATATGACTAGAAATGTCCCGTTTAATTTTTTTTTTTTAATCTTAATTGAATAAAATAATTTTTTTGATAAATTTTTAAATAGTTAACTTTTTAAGAAAAATATCAATTATTTTTCAATTAGATTATTAATTATTAACAAAAAAAAAATTTTAATAGTTAATTTTCTATTAAAAAAATCTCTACTTAGAGATAAAATTTTTAAACTTTCTAATAAAAATAAAATAATATTTCATATCAAATTATCTAATTAATTCATAAACATAATTGAAATGTTTAACTATAAATTCAAACATATTAAATTATCTAACTCATTGACAACAAAATTTTAAATGTCATATATATATATATATATACATACATACATACATACATATTAAAAATAAAATAAAAATAAAAAAAATTAAACAGGATAGGGAACGGAGAGAATACATTCCCCGTCTCCATCCCTATTTAGCTCGCGGGAAATTTTTTTTCCTATTCCCTACTCCCTCCCCCATTCCCCACCTAAACGAGAATTTTCGCCCCGTTAAGGTGGGTCCTCGCGAAAAAAATGGGCATCTCTACAAATGGTTAATTATTTTTCTAAATAATAGTCGAATGCCCCACTCACGTGTAGTGGAACTAAAAAAAATTCTTTAATTAATTAAAATAGAATAACATTGAAATTTCTACCTCAATGAATAGGGTGGATAGTTCGATCTCTCACCCTCTTTAGTATAGGACGCATTTCTTCTAGGATATCTCTTTAATTTCTAGATTATTATTAGAGATCATAATGGCCATATAATGCATGTTGCATAACGCTTTCAATGATTGAAAATATGCATAAATTGACATACAATAAATTTCTATCCAATTTAAGTATAGTTTTATAGCTTATTAACTTTCTCATGATTGAAAGTTCGATTTTCTCATGCTACATGTGTTGAACTAATAAAAATATCATTTCTAATACTATTTTGTACTTCCTTCACTTTTAATATTTGCAAAAGTACTAATTCATCGTTTTTTATGAGTTATGAAAATTTTCTTATTTGATGGAGGTGGGGCAAGAAAAAGTGTTAAGCAAAAACAATTATGTGATGATGAAAGAGAGTGGTGCTTTAGTAGGTTGTAACTAGACGTAGAGAATAACGGCATGGAAAGACTAAAAATCATGTCCTAGGCGAGGATGCTATGACATGACAAAAAGTGGAATATAGAGATCATTCGAACAAATTATTTAATTAGATGGTAGAAATGTACTACTATTATATCTCAAGTTGAAATAACATAAATGTAACTAAGTAACAGTATGTCTCAACTCTCCCATCTAGCTCGATTCGACCTACATCAAGTAAATGTGAGTAATTCATAGCACTAGTGTTTAAATGTGATTCTAATTCGATCATAAGTTGTCGTGTTAAACAACTCGACTAGAAAGTTGTCCAGGCAAACTCTCATGAAAAATGTTTAAATTAAATAGGTAACTTTTTTCCACTCCTATAAGAAACTTATTTTAAAAAAAAGATTTCTACATTGCTTCACAACACTTTTGAATTGTGAAAGTAGAGTATCAATTTTTCTTCTACCTGCTTCTATAAACATGATTGACACTGTGTGACTAATAAGTTATAAGTTTTATATATAAATTGGTAAGAACTGGGAATCAATTGAGTTCAAATAATTTGAACTTATTTATATCTCATCGAAATTATCTAAGAATGATCGATTGTTTTGAAGAATGACATTTTTTTTCTTTTTTCTTTTTTTAAGAAAACGTCAATCAACAATCAAAATAATGCCCAAGTGTTGTTGCCAAAATCTGGCTAGAAAAATCTCACTTGACCTTCACGTGACAGCAACTGTAACTTTGTAATAATGAGGGGAAGAGGTGACCTGCAAAAGAGAAAAAGCTGAGGACTAGGGTAGTGCTTGCCACACAAGCTCCGATGCTTAAGTCAAAGACGAAGAAAAGTGTAGTAAGCTATAATTTAGAGAATGTAGGTTAAGTTGAACTCCTTTTTTTTGAGTCATAATGACGTATTTATAGAATCATTAACCTAAGTTTAAAAAGGAATATAAGGGTTTCCTCTTCTATTTAGGAAAAGGTTAATATGTGAGCCTGTAGAATTCCTTTGTGCCTATTGGGCTTTTATCATCTTGATTTTTATCTTGTCTTGGCCTTATTTCATTAGGTCCGAATTTACCCATAACATTAAGCCCCCACACCCATGTTGGGATTTGTGGTTCAACTCTTTCTTTGGGTTGGACACTCAAAGCTCAATTATTGATTTGTAAATTTATCACTCAAGTACAAGGTGTTCCCTGTATTTTCTTGAGTTTTAGTTTTTGAATGACCTATCAAGCCTTTGGGCCGATTTTCTAGTTTTCCAATATTTATAAGAAAAATATTTGGGGTTGGCCCCAAGTCTGATTGTGAATGACCAATTAAGCTAGCTGATTTTCTGGTTTTCCAATGTTTATAAGAAAAAAGATTTGGGGTTGGCCCCAAGTCTGATTTTGGAATAACCTATCAACCGATTTTTTGGTTTTCCAATATTTTTAATAAAAAGATTTGGAGTTGGCCCCAAATTTTATTTTGAAATGACCCATCAAGCCCATTAGGCTGATTTTTTCGCTTTCCAATATTTATAAAAAGTTCTAGGTTGACCACATATTTAATTATGACTCATATTTATCTTTAATTTCAAGTCATGCTTGGGTCAATTAACCAAGCCCCTTTTGAGGACCCAATTAACCACCTCCAAGATTTGCATCCTCCACATTTAAGGGGAGTTTTGCACAATCGAACCCATCATGAGACGTACCTCAGATTTTTGGGCTGCCAAAGTAGTTAACCAACCCCTTTTGGGATCAATCAACTCTTAGGGTCGCTTCCTCTGTGAGTTTTGCGTATTTTATGTTTTAATTGCACGACATAATTGGTCATATCTTGGAGTTAAACTCTTAGATTTTGGCTCAGAATTTACCATATCTAGAATTAATTCCAGATTTTGGTATTTCTCGGGGAATAAGAGTCTCCTCTGTATTTGCTAACTATGATGCTTTCCATCTTGTGACAATTTGCAACTTCTTACTTGCATAAGTGCATTTTTGGATAGGCGGAATCAAAATGCTTCATCGATTATTCTACATTCAAAATATATTTTTCATAAATATGATATTTTCTCACATAGTTCAAGAGTTAGGAAATTCAATGCAGATGAAATACTGATTTAGCTTAATGAAATATATTCAATCACTTATGGAATTTTATGAGGTGTTTTGCTTTTTGAATAACTTGTTATATCATGCAAGCAATTTCAAGACCTTTAGGATTCCATGTAATAAATTTCTTTATAGATACTTCATGGTATTTTTAATAACTCATGATGTTAAATTTTATTTTCATCATATGATCAAGCCATACAAAGTTTCAATTTCAGTAGTCTCAAGGAACAAACATTATAGAGCACAAGGATTTCTTATTTTTTATGCTAATGAGTATTAGTAAATTCTAAAATGTAGAACACAAAGATATGTTATTTTATATAAAAGATAAGCTATAACAAAATAACCGGCATGCATCATTTAGCTATTAATTAATAACAAGAGATCTAGTCAAATTGGCTATTGAATTTAAATGTTGCATTATAAAGTTTTAAGTTTGAAGTAAACTTATATATGATTTTGCAACTTTGCAGAAACCTTCAAAGTTGATGCTTCCAAGTTTGCTTCATAGTCTTGTTTCTCATATTTGTTTAAACTTTCAATTTCCATATTTTGAAATCTTGAGGAGTTCCTGCTTTACAATTCCTTTGTTGATCAATCTTCTTTCATATTGAGCTTCTAAAATTGGCCATCTAGATTGAATTAATTAAGGGGTGTGGATAATCTTGGCCTTGACCTTTCTCCAGTTTGTATGCTTTAATTTGCTCAAATCAAGTTGAACTAAGGGTTGTTGATAGCTTTGACTCGATCTTAGCCTTTTTGCTTTGGTGAGCCCCCAATTTCTTTACTTTCTTTATTTTGTCTTTTGCTTTTTGTTTAATAGGGAGGCATATCCCCTTTTTTAATCCCCTAATCAATGAAAACTTTTCTTGCAAAGAAAAATTGCATGATTATGCATTTAAAATTTTATGACATTCCTCTTTCCATATAGCAAATTTTTCTTCAAATATTTCACGGCATTCCTAGTTATTCATGATGTTCAATTATACCACTAAGTCACATAAAACTTTATTTTCAACAGTATCAAAGGTTAGAATTTGTATAGCATGATGATTGGAATTTTAATGCTAACTAGAATTAGTGAATTGTAGAACACAAAATATAAGGAGATGTCATTTTATAAAGAAGACAATAGATAACCTATTTTTGATGAATTTAACATCTATCCCTTGAATTTTGATGTAGTATTAGAAAATTTCAAGTTTGAAATAAACTTGTCTGGAATTTTATGATTTGGTAGAGATCTTTGATACATCGAAACTTGCTTGACAATGTTGTATCATACTCAACAACATTCTGCCAAAGGTATGTATTGATTGATTTGCCTTAGCTTCTTCAACTAACGCAATCTTTGCAAAATCCATCCATGCCAACATGATTGTCACTAAAATCCAACAGGTCTTTAAAAATATTGAACCCGATGATGACCGTTCGATGGATTATCATTGCTAAGTTGAACAAACTCAACCTTCCACCGTCGTGTTCCCCATAATCGTAGACTTTATCAGCCGCAGTTTCAATCTAATCCTTCATTCAACATTTTCAATCCAATTCTTCACCTAGCCAATGTGGTTTTGTGTTATCGTGCAAGGAGTTATCGTCAGTGGGTTGTGCACGAGTGCTCCCCGTTGTAGCAGACAAGTGGCACCACCGTGGGTATGCGTTGGGCCATCATTGCTTATGGGTGAACATGTGCAAAATTGGATATCGTCCCTCAAGGCACCGGAGGTTTGAAGTCGTTTGCTACTGCCTTAGTCATTGACCGTAGATTTGGGTAGCTCAATCTGAGGGTCACTAGCATAGATCTTGCCAAGAAATGCATCGTTGCTATTCTTGGTCACCGTCATGTGCAGCAAATCGTGGGTATGTCGATGTATTGGTCGCCGGAGAACGAAGCATGTGTAGCTTCGCCCTTTGAAGTATGTGCTTGCGAGATTTTAGTTGCTATTGGAAGTCCAGTCACTGCAGGAAGTAGATATTGGCGTCGCGATTCTGGTGCTCGTCGGAGAAGAAGGTGATGCATCGTCGGATAAGATGCCGTTGCCAGCTGGAAGATGAAAACCCAAAAATCATGATGTGCAGCTGCCCTTCACACGTGAAAAAGGAGAGAGATACTAAATTTAGGGTTTTGTTTTTAATTCAATCTAAGCCCCCATATCAACATAACTTTGATTTTCTCAATTTAGGTATGTAAGGTAGAACACTCTTGTTTGCTAAAATCTGGTCAGGAAAAGTCTCACTTGACCTTTACGTGACAGTAACTGTAAAATTTTAATTATGAGGAAAAAAAGTGACAATAGATTATTTTAAATATAACGTCACATAATAAAAATTTGAACATACAACCTTTAAAGTAAGTATGAAGAACTTATGATGTGTGATAAAAATTTGAACCCAAGGAATTTTAGTTAAAAAACACAATTATATCCCCAAAAGTGTATAATACTTATAAAAAATAAAAAATAATAGTGGTTACCAACTAAATATTTAGTTGATGAATCTCAAATATTATTAATAAATTTATTAGCATATTTTATTTTATAAATTTTATATAATTATTATTTTGTAATATTACATAATTTGTGTTATATTATGTTGTAATTTTTTTTATAAAAAAAAAGGGTGAAATGATTTATAGCATGAAATAATATATTTTTTAGGAAAGCTTTTATCTTTTTTTAGTACTGTATTTTAAATTTTAAAATTTAAAATCTAGAAACACTGAAAATGTAAAAATAAAAATAAAAAATTGTTTTCAAAATTTTAATCACTAAATTCAAAAAAATATTTTAAAAAGTAATGTCTACATAATAGGTATTTAATGAATCAACGATTCTGTAAATCTAAAAAACAAAATAGTATCATATGAAACAAAGTCTTTAATCATTGAAATTCATATTGAAAATGTCAAAGTAAGCATAGATTAGCAATAATTGACTATCCTCATTTTTTTAAAACAGAAAAATAAATAAATAAAATAGTCTATATTTTTTTTAAAGCTATAAATAAATTTTTTTAGTGTAACAAATGTGAGAGTGAAAATTAGAACCTCTAAAATCAAGATAAAATATATACCAATTACCATTAAACTAAACTCTCTTAGTAAATATAAAACTTTTGATATGTAAAATTTGCCATTGCTTTGATTATTATTAATATTTATATAAGTGCGTGGAATTGAGAAATTTATATAATGGAATCTTATTCACGACATTCGAAAAATCACTCTCACCAAGGAAGCTTGCGATCTGGTCCTTTGAGTAAGTAAACAACAAACAAAGAATCATTTTCCCAACCAAATATGATTCCTACTCAACTTTCCCTTGGTGTAATAAATACTGTTTTTGTTTTTTTGAAAACATAATAAATACTAGGATGTTGTAAAATTGAGAGGCGAAATCGGGCACCAAAACTTTACCAAACCATATAATAATAATAATAATATATAATAATAATAATAATATATAATAATAATAATAATGCAATTAAAGGAATATAAAAGGAGTATATATAAATATAATATAAACAAGGAAAGTAGAAATTTATGAAAAATTAAAAACACAAGAAATTAGAGAAAATTGTTATTATTTCTTTACCAAAATGTATCTATTTATAGGCATAAGGGAGAGCATGAAGTGGAACAATTGGACACCAATCAATGGTCTTTGTTGGACACATGGAAGACACTATGGCTATGGATAAAAAGCCACTTGGTATGGAAATAAGGTGGGCATGTGGAAATGGGCATTTATATTTACAATACTCCCCCTTAAATGCCCATTTATATAAAATATGCCTCGTTAAAACCTTACTAGGGAAAAACCCAATGGGAAGAAAAACCCTAGTGAAGGAAAAAGAGCACATATTTTATATAGTTTACTATAATACATTCACTCCCCCTCATGGAGACATCACTTAAAGTCTTTGAGTCGCCGCATTCCAATGCTATATACTAATTTATCGAAGGTTGCAGTTGGTAATGCCTTCGTAAATAAGTCAGCCAGGTTATCTTTCGAACAAATTTGTTGTACAGTGATATCGCCATTTTCTTCAAGATCATGAGTATAGAAGAGCTTTGGTGAGATATGCTTTGTTCTATCTCCTTTGATATATCCTCCCTTGATTTGAGCTATACATGCTGTGTTGTCTTCGTATAACATCGTTGGAAGAGGTTTACTTGAAGACAAGCCACATGTCTCATGAATGTGTTGTGTCATCGATCTTAGCCATACACATTCTCGACTTGCTTCATGAATAGCGAGGATTTCAGCATGATTTGAAGAAGTGGCCGTTATAGTCTGTTTCACTGATCGCCACGATATAGCAGTTCCTCCACATGTGAATAGATAACCTGTCTGAGATCTAGCTTTGTGTGGATCAGATAGATAACCAGAATCTGCATAACCAACTAGATCATACTTTGATTTGTTAGAATAAAATAAACCCATATCAATTGTCCCTCGAAGATATCGGAGTATATGCTTAACTCCGTTCCAATGTCTTTTTGTAGGACATGAACTATATCTAGCTAATAAATTTACTGAAAATGCAATATCTGGTCTTGTGTTATTAGCCAAATACATAAGTGCACCAATTGCACTAAGATATGGTACTTCAGGATCAAGTAGTTCTTCACTGTCATCTCGAGGTCGAAATATATCTTTCTTTATATCCAGTGAACGAACTTCCATTGGAATGTTCAATGGATGTGCTTTATCCATATAGAATCTTTTTAAGATTTTCTCTGTATAAGTTGATTGATGAACAAATATCCCATCTGCTAAATGTTCAATTTGCAAACCAAGGCAAAATTTTGTTTTTCCAAGATCTTTCATCTCGAATTCTTTCTTAAGATATTCTATTGCCTTGGATAACTCTTCAGGAGTTCCAATTATATTTAAGTCATCAACATATACAGTTATAATAGCAAATCTTGACTGAGATTTCTTTATAAAAACGCACGGACATATTGGATTATTTTGGTATCCTTCTTTCAATAGATATTCACTCAGGCGATTATACCACATTCGTCCTGATTGTTTTAATCCATATAATGATCTCTGTAACTTTATTGAATACAATTCCCGAGAACTTGATTCATATGTTTCTGGTATTTTAAATCCTTCCGGGATTTTCATATAAATGTCATTATCGAGAGATCCATATAAATACGCCGTGACTACATCCATTAGATGCATATCAAGCTTTTCATATACAGTCAGACCAATCAAATATCTTAGCGTTATTGCATCCACCACAGGAGAATATGTCTCCTCATAATCAATACCAGGCCTTTGCGAGAATCCTTGTGCAACAAGTCTCGCTTTATATCTTGTGACTTCATTCTTTTCATTTCTTTTCCTTACAAATACCCATTTATATCCCACAGGTTTGACGTTTTCCGGTGTTGGGACTACTGGTCCAAAAACCTCACGTTTTGAAAGTGAGTTCAACTCTGCTTGGATTGCTTCTTTCCACTTCGGCCAATCCTTTCTACGTTGACATTCTTTGATAGATTTTGGGTCAAAATCGTCACTTTCATGAATAATATCGTGAGCAACATTATAAGAAAAAATGTTGTCAATAATGATATCATTTCGGTTCCATCTCTTTCCTGTTGTAACATAGTTTATAGAAATTTCATTATTATCCTCAAGCGTTTGATTTTCACCAATACTCTTTTGAGTAGTTGTATTCTGGATTTCTTCTGGAACATCCATACCTTTTATTGAATCATTTTGATTCTCAACTACTTTTCTTTTTCGAGGATTTTTATCTTTAGAACCTATTGGTCTACCACGCTTCTGGCGTGCTCCAGACTCATTATTGACAACTTGTTCCTTTGGGATATCAACTTTTGATGGAGCATTTGCAGCTGGTATATATGATTTAGTCACACTTTTAGTATCTGTGAATGCATCTGGTAGTTGATTTGCTATATTTTGCAAATGAATTATCTTTTGAACTTCAAGTTCACATTGATTTCTACGAGAATCAAAATGAGATAATAACGATGCATTCCATGTAATTTCTTTTTCCAACTTCTTAATTCCTCCCCCTAATGTTGGAAAATTTGTCTCATTAAAATGACAATCAGCAAATCGTGCAGTAAATACATCACCCGTCAGGGGTTCAAGATATTTAATAATTGATGGGGAATCAAAACCAACATATATTCCTAACCTCCTTTGAGGACCCATCTTAGTACGTTGTGGTGGAGCAATCGGTACATATACTGCACATCCAAAAATTCTTAGATGGGAAATATTTGGTTGCTGGCCATAAGCTAATTGCATTGGGGAGTATTTATTATAAGCTACTGGCCTAATACGTGCCAGTGATGCAGCATGCAAAATAGCATGACCCCATACCGATGTAGGAAGTTTAGCTCTCATAAGCAATGGTCTTGCAATTAGTTGCAGACGTTTTATAAATGATTCTGCTAGACCATTTTGTGTATGAACGTGAGCTACAGGATGTTCAACACTTATCCCAATTGACATACAATAATTATTAAAAGTTTGGGATGTAAATTCACCAGCATTATCAAGTCGAATGGTCTTAATTGTATTATCAGGAAATTGTGCTTTTAACTTAATTATTTGAGCAAGTAATCTTGCAAATGCAAGATTTCGACTTGATAATAAGCATACATGTGACCATCTGCTGGATGCGTCAATTAATACCATAAAATATCTAAATGGACCACTTGGTGGGTTAATAGGTCCACAAATATCACCTTGAATTCGCTCTAAAAATGCAGGTGATTCAATCCCCACTTTAGCTGGTGATGGTCTAATAATTAATTTCCCTTGAGAACAAGCATCACATGACAACTCATTGGATTGAAGAATCTTCTGGCTCTTTAAAGGATGTCCAAGTGAATTCTCAATAATTTTTCTCATCATTATTGACCCTGGATGACCCAATCGATCATGCCAAACACTGAATATTTCTGGATTCATGAACTTCGGGTTCATTATTGCATAACTTTCGATTACTCGTATATGAGTATAGTATAATCCAGAAGAAAAAGCAGGCAGTGTTTCTAATATACGTTTTTCATGTGAAACAATATATGTTATATAGAGACACTCTATATTATTTTTACAATCAGTTTCAACATGATAATTATTTTCACGTATATCTTTAAAACTTAATAAGTTTCTTTTCGATTTGCTAGAGAACAGAGCATTATTAATTGTAAATCTTGTTCCTCTAGGCAAAATAAAGTTTGCTTTTCCAAAACCTTCAATCAGATTTGCAGAACCTGATATAGTATTGACTTTTGCTTCCAGCATTGTCAATCTAGTAAAATATTTTCTATTTATGAGTATCGTGTGCGTAGTTGCGCAGTCTGCCAGACATAAATCCTCATTGCTCATTTTCGAGTTACTCAACATATTGAAATTGTTCATATTTCTTCATTGAAAAGAAAAGAAAAACGATTACAAAGAGTCTTAAATATATATTCAAACAAAACAACAACAAAAACATACTAAACAGTACTTAATTATATATTTTCATACAAATCATCCTCTACTTGTTTGATTGCATCAATTCTCTCTCCAGGAGATTCAAAATAATCAGCTACATCAAGATGCATCATATTGGAGGGGTCAAACACATCATCTTCTTGAATGGCAAGATTTACCTCCACATTCTTTCCTTTTCCTTTTTCCTTCAGGGAAGCTTGATAGAGATCAACAAGGTGTTTTGACGTACGACAGGTACGTGACCAGTGCCCAGTCATTCCGCACCGGAAACATTTATGTTCATCACCTTTCGAACTTCTATCTTGTGGAGCCTTTCCTTTATGATCATCACTTCGTGTGGGTTTCTTAAAATTATAATGCCCACCACGAAAATAGGTATTTCTTCCTCTACCGCGGTCCCGACCTCGACCACGACCACGACCTCGACCACGGTTATTAAAATTCACAGCATTCACTTCAGGGAATGGCGTTGCTCCAGTTGGTCGGGATTCGTGATTTTTCATCAATAACTCGTTATTTTGTTCAGCAACCAGAAGACATGAGATAAGTTCAGAATATTTTGCAAAACCCTTCTCTCGATATTGCTGCTGCAGGAGCATATTCGAGACATGAAAAGTGGAAAATGTCTTCTCTAACATATCAACATCAGTAATCTTTTCTCCGCATAATTTTAATTTTGAACTAATTCTGAAGAGTGCGGAATTATATTCACTTACTGATTTTAAGTCCTGCAACCTCAGGTGCATCCAATCATAACGAGCTTTTGGAAGAATAACTGTTTTTTGATGATCGTACCTTTCTTTCAAACCTTGCCATAGAACGTAGGGATTTTTTATTGTAAGATACTCCATTTTCAATCCCTCGTGAAGATGATGGCGAAGGAAGATCAGGGCTTTTTCTTTTTCTTGATTTGATGCATCATTTCCTTCTTTAATTGTTTCTCCAAGATTCATAGAATCTAAATGGATCTCAGCGTCAAGGACCCATGACAAGTAGTTATTTCCATTAATATCCAGGGCCGCAAATTCTAGCTTTGTAAGGTTTGCCATAATAACACTATCAAAAATAATAATATATTTATATTAGAAATTTAACATAAACCAAATGCGTAAAAATGGTTTACCTATAAGACTTACCTTTAACGGGAAAAATGGCAGAGTCTCGTGCTGATAACGTGTTGTAAAATTGAGAGGCGAAACCGGGCACCAAAACTTTACCAAACCATATAATAATAATAATAATATATAATAATAATAATAATATATAATAATAATAATAATGCAATTAAAGGAATATAAAAGGAGTATATATAAATATAATATAAACAAGGAAAGTGGAAATTTATGGAAAATTAAAAACACAAGAAATTAGAGAAAATTGTTATTATTTCTTTACCAAAATGTATCTATTTATAGGCATAAGGGAGAGCATGAAGTGGAACAATTGGACACCAATCAATGGTCTTTGTTGGACACATGGAAGACACTATGGCTATGGATAAAAAGCCACTTGGTATGGAAATAAGGTGGGCATGTGGAAATGGGCATTTATATTTACAATATAGGATAAATATTCATTTTTATCTGTAAGTTGGCAAATTATATAATTTTTACTTTAAAATTTCAATTTCATCCAATTACACCTTAAACTTTAATAAATATTACAATATTTACCTTAAATTAAAATAAGTGTTGCAATTTATAATACTTTCATTTGAAAAATCATTAATGAATGTATTATCATATGCATTTAATAAATATAAAATACATATTTAGTACAAAATTAACAAAACTTTTTAAAAAATTGACACTGTTTGTTGAGTTTTTCTTGGTTGAAAATTTTAAATTTTGAAAATGCTATTTAATAATCGATTTTATGCAGTAATTGACTTAATGTTGTGCAATACTTAATTTTTGTGAAAATTAGTGATTTTGAGAGATTTTAATTTTAATTTTTTTTTTTGAAATTCAAGTGCAAATTTAGTGGAAATTAAACAAATGGTAAAAATTACAACATATGTTAAGTTTATGGTTCAATTGGATAAAATTAAAAGTTTAAAGTGAAAATTGATACGACTTGTCTAATTCAAAAACATAAAAATGGATTTTTTCTCAAAAATATTATATTATAGTTATTTATTATCTATATACACACGCAATGGTACTACTTTTCTGTCGCGAATTTGTACAAATGGCCAAAGAATTATTAATAATAATCCATTTTATACTTATCAAAATATATATATGTGTTTTTTTTATTGAAAAGTCAACTTATGTTGTTTTTAGTTGTTCATAATATTAAAAAATGTTAATAAACAGATCTTTATCATTTGAAAATATTAGAATTTTTTTTTAAAGCGTGAAATTCGAATGTACTATGCTACACCAAAACTTATTTTGAAAAAAAAAAATATTATAAATCTGACTTAGCTAATTTGGTCTAGACATTAATATAAAGATGCCTAGAAACATGAACATTGTTATAAACTTATAAAATTAAAATTTCATAATGGGGAGACAGAATTAGAAGTTTGCATTATGATATATGATGATTAAATATAATGTTGAGTTGGGGCCATAATTGCATAATATATATTATAATATAACAAAATCAAAGTTTTGCTTTTTCTCAAAAATAAAAAAATAAAAATTAAAGTTTTGCTTATTGTTGAAGACAGCAAGCTCGGCTGGCATCCGCAAATTTATTTTTGGGCATTTGCATCTTACAGCTTATATTATAACTGTCGTTGTCATATTTATTTTCTTCAAGTCTTCATACGCGCTTTTTAAAATAATTTTTATTTTTCAAATTTTAAATATTGTGTCCATTAGTCCGTTAATTAAAAAAAAAAAAAAAAGAAATTGTATTGTCAAGGTTCTATTTATAACCTTTTGGTTTTTAATTTTTAAAACTTAAACTTATCAACTCTATTTTCAGTTATGAATTTTTATTTTATTTTATTACATATCTTTTAAAAATATTTTTTTCAAAATCCAAGCAAGTTTTGATTTTTTTTTTATTTTTTATTTTATAAATAGTGTTTAAAAACTTGTTTTGTTTTTTGAATTTGAGTAAGAATTCAAATGTTTTTTTTTAATAAATATGAAAACTATAGTAAATAAATTGTGAGAAAATAAAAATAATTTTAAAAAACTAAATGGTTATCAAACGAAATCTAAATTTTTAATCATCTTTCTATCGAATCGATCTCTGTTGTTAATGTCTTGATTGTAGAATATAATCGTTTAAAGAGATTGATGTCTGAACATGCAATTTTTAAGAGAGAATAATAATGTCTTTAACCTATTGAATTAAATAAAACATACTTTAAAGTTCAATGACATAATTGTTTTTCTAATTATATATTAAGTAGGCTTTATGCTTAAAGTTGAGGGATTAAGTTCCCAATATAATCTATTACATTTCTTCTATCTTTTATTTGTTGATGAATAACTTTATTGTGACGTAATTAGAAACTAGATCCTACCTACTTAAGCTAGTGATCAAGTTGACACTCGATTTTAGGAACTAATCAAAGAAATAAAATAAATCGACATCACTATTGAAATCTTGTGATTGGATTTGTCAAGTTAAAATTTTTTTTTGGAGTTCATTTGTCAAGTTATAATTAATCAGATATACATTCTGAAAAATTTAATAGGACACGTTATTGTAATTAAACTTTGAATAAGGTGGAGATAGACAAATCAAACAAGCAAAAAAAAAATGTTTTTTACACAACTGATCGTCAAAACGTCCAACTAATTGCTTTAAAAAATGAATTAAAAAATGCTTAAAATAATATATATTTTAATCAGGGCATATTATTTTTGTCATCACGTTAGTTTGAAAACTATAAGCATCACTGTTCTCTAGATTTCTTTACCCAAAAAATATGTATTACTCGTGTCATTGAAGAAAAAAACAATTAAACTAAAATAAATATTTTTCTGTTCCCCCATTACACTTTTTGCCTACCGTAATAAATATTACACTCAAAACAATAATTATGATTTGAGATAGCGATATATTATTATTATTATTTTTTTTTAGTTAAGCGATATATATAATTCACCTCCTTTTTTCTTTTTTTTTTTTTTTTTTTGAAGAATATAATTCACCTCCTTTTAATATAATTTATGCATAAACAAATACAAAATTTTAAAGTATTTATATCTTGATTTCTTTTAATAATCTGAGGATAGTTTATCAACATGTTTATTTAATAATGATGTTCCTATAACTTTAGCTAGTCGCAATTAATATTTACATTTAATACATTTCAAAAATGAATTCCCAAATTAAAAATAAAATTGAAATAGGCAAAAAACGTGCTAAGGGGTAAATTACAATCTTATCCACAATCTCATCGAACCATAATTTCAGAAGAAAACCATCAATTTAATCCAAGACGTTTACACATTTGTAAAATAACTTTTCAAAAAACGTCTAAATTTTAAATTACTTGAAAATGTTTGACAAATAAAGAAAATCCCATAAATACTTAAAAATGCCTACTTTCAAAGCTATTATCCAATCCTTAGACGTAACTATTCATATTATGATATTCTTTAAATAAATTTTAAAAAAAAAAGTGATTAGTTTACAGCAATATCACGAAAAATTATTCGAATCTCCATCTCTTTCATTTTTTTTGGGGGGTGCTCTCAATGATTTTTGAAAAAAAATAATCAAAATTATGCAGAAAGCCGCATAATTGACTAGGTAAGAACTGAAAAAAAAATTAAATTAGCCGAAGAATTTGCAGAGGTGCTCAATTGATCAGGATGGATTAGATGAATGCAAAGTTTTGATTTCTGTGGTGGCGATGATCGGTGAATATTGTGTTGATTGGTTTTGGGAATCTGCGAGAAATCTCTCTCTTCATCTTGACTCTCTTCACCAACCTTTCTTTCACACTGTCTGAACTTTTCTTGGTAGTGAATCACGGTTTCTTTCTCTTCAAAGCCCAACTCTGAGTTGTGCTGGCTTCTTCCTTTCCGCTCAGGAGGATTGGGGGTGGTCAAATTCAGTTCAAGTTGAGGCCAATCGGAATTCGACACCGTATGTATTTCGTCTAGCTTTCAAGTGTTTGATGGTGAACTTTGAGAGGATGAAGATATTCTGTTGAATATACTGTGGTGTTTTTAGCTTTGTTGTTTGTATCATCTGTTTGTTTTCTACAGAGGAATTGAAGGGCTGTTCGTGGAAGTGATCGGAGCTAGAAGTAATTGAATTTGGTCGGTTCGGAGGAGCTTGATTGAACTCATTTAAGGTGGTTGAGAAGATTCTTGATCTTGCTGCTGTTCTTATTCGATTTAATTAGTTCACGCTTTCTTTACTTTCGAGTTCATTTATGTCTGAGATTGGGCCCTGGTTCTTTAATGGCGAACTACTTCATCTTTCGTTGTTGGAGGATTAATGTTGATGCGAAGTGTGGAAGTAGGTCTGATAGGCGAATTCGAAAGTGAATTTCATTTCTCCAACAACGAAGATCCCATTTCGCTGTTTTTTTCTTTTGGTTGTTCTTCCTTTGCGTTAAGGTGGAATTAGTTTGATCGAGGGCGCTGATTTGAATCTCCAGAAGTTTATCTCCTTCTTTGGGTGATCGATTCTTCTTTTTTTCAGGTTGAATTTGTTTGGTCTACTATCAAATGAGCATATCATAATGAACGGAATCGTGGGCTTGTTGGTCAATGGATTCTCCAGACAAGACATTAACTGATATACTTGGTAATTGGAAGTCGTGGATCCCTTGGCGATCTGAATCAGCTAATGTATCGAGGGCTTTTTGGATGCCTGATCAGAGCTGCCGGGTATGCTACGATTGTGACGCACAATTTACCCTTATCAACCGTAGACACCATTGCCGGCTTTGTGGACGAGTATTCTGTGCCAAGTGTACAGCAAACTCAATACTTGCTCCATCAGGTGATCCAAGGACTCCTCGTGAAGACCGGGAGAGAATTCGTGTTTGTAACTATTGCTTCAAGCAATGGAATCAGGGCATAGCTGCTCCAGATCATGAGATCAGGGTGCTCAACCAGGATATCTGCAGTTCACCATCAGCAGCAAGTTTGTCCAGTACTAGATCTAGTGGCACTGCTGACAGCAGTTGCATTACTCTTGCTTCTGTGCCTTACTCCTTTGAGGCCAACCAACAAGCTCAAGAGCATTCTGGTCTCAGCCCACAACATTCACCTGTTATCTTAACAGGCAGAGATCAACTGGGTGAATCGACATCAGGAAGGAGCACTGACATTCTTTCTAGCGTAGATATACCACAAAATTATTCCATGAACAGGTTTTACCTCTAATGTTTGCATTTAGTTTGGTTCTTACTTGACCTCTGCAATCCCTCTGTTATTTTGATTTTCCAACCACCTATAGGGCATCCGCTATTTGTTACAAATTGATATTGATTTAACCTCAAGGGTTGAGCTTAATGGTAGAAGACCCTTGGAGTTGATCAACTGGCCATAGTTCTGAAAAAAAAAGAAGAGCCACACATTTCCAAGTCGTATAGGATCAGAGAGTAGTTTATTGTTCCGGATTTAATTTTGAAATTTCAATATGATTTTACCTGTGTAGTTATTGTAATTAGTTGGAGCTTCCTGACAAGAAGGAATAGAGTGAAACATTTTTTGTTGTTAGTTTACTTATGTGACTCGTGGTTTCTTTGTTATCAGGAGTGCTGGCAAGGATGATTATGATGGCATATACAAGTCAGATACTGAAGCAAGCCATTCTCCTCAAGTCACAAGTTACTTTGGTCAAGCTGAATCTGACGAGATTGGCAATGAGCATGGACCACATAATGAGCAGCTTGATGGAGAAAACAACAACGTCAGAAGTTTAAGTAGCTCTCCCTTGCAGGAAAGTTTTTATTCACATGGTCTAGAAGGAATTCCAGATCTTGACCAAAAGGAAGACACAAATTTTATTTATGCAGAAGATCAAGAGCATTCCTCTTTAGACTTTACGGATGATGTCCAGTCTGAACCTGTTGATTTTGAGAACAATGGACTTCTCTGGATCCCACCTGAACCCGAAGATGAAGAAGATGAGAGGGAAACTTTCTATGATGATGATGATGAGGGACATGTTGCAGGTGAATGGGGATATTTGCGAGACTCTAGCAGTTTTGGGAGTGGGGAATATCGTAGTAAGGATAGGTCTAGTGAGGAGCACAAGAATGCCATGAAGAATGTTGTTGATGGACATTTTAGGGCTTTAGTAGCTCAACTGATGCAGGTTGAGGACCTTCCTTTGGGTGAGATCAGTGATAAAGAGAGTTGGTTGGAGATAATTACTTCCCTTTCTTGGGAGGCTGCCTCACTACTAAAGCCAGATATGAGTAGAGGTGGTGAGATGGACCCAGGTGGATATGTGAAAGTCAAATGTATAGCTTCGGGAATTCGCTGCAGTAGGTAACTGTTATGGTGTACATATAGCTTTTCATCTGTCAGAAATCTGTCTTATTTCACTCATGACACCTAACTCTGTGTGTGTGGCTTCCGAACAAAAACTACTGTTCTATTTTATGTTGTGACGCTTAATTGCACAATTCTTTCTATCTTGGCCGCTTTTTCTCGATTGATGAAACTATATTCTTCTCATGCCATCATGAAATTATCTTTTCTTCGTTACCAGTTCTGCTAGTTTTCTTTGTGAGAAGATTCTGCATCTTTCTAATATAGCCCATGACGTTATTTATAATCATTTTCCTGTGTTAAAGGGAGAGCCTATTGTAAAAATGGTTCATGGATCTCCGGATTACGTTTCCCTTAAGAGAGCCAAAAAAAAATGAGTAATATGCAAATTGACTTCTCTGTACTCCCTCTTCTAGTTCTTAAACCGAACCTACCATTACTTTTCCTCATAAGTTTGACTTTGTTCAGAATTGCACTTTAAAATTTCTCTCTGACTTTATTGAAATAGCATGTTGTCCCTTAATTATGGCTGCAATATGTTTTCCCATGTATATTCACATCCTAACGTTGTTAAAAAAAATTTGGCTAAATTATTTGAAATAGCTCCAAACTTTGAGGTTAGTTTCAATTATACTCCTATCATTTAAGAAGTTTCACTTCTACATGTGACCTTTAAAATTGATTCAAATATGCCTTTGAACAATTTTACACCTAAAATAAGTGACAAAAATTGACATAGTTGCTGAGTTGTAAACTGAATGGTGACATATGTGGCTACTAAAAAATGAATGGCAAGGTGACAAGTATCAATACCCACTAGGCAATCACCTTTCAAGATACCTTTGCCATTCATTTTTTAACCTACCCCATATTAGTGATTGTCTAGTAGTTATTAGTACTTGTCATGTTTGTTGTTTATTTCTTTAAAAGCCACATCTGCCACTACTTCGTTTACAACTGAACAACCATGTTAATTCTTGTCCCATGTTTTAATGGTAAAAGTGTACAAGGACTTATTTGAATCAATTTTAAATGTCAAGGATAGAAATAAAACTTCTTAAATGATAAGGGTATAATTGAAATTAACATCAAAGTTCTGGAAAATTTTGAATGAGTTAGCCAATTATTTTAAACAACTTGTTTTTTCCAATATCTCAAATGCTAGTTCTTTGTTTTTAAGCTTTTATATTTTTATTTCTTTTATTATTATTTTTAAAAAATAGTTTGATACGATCCATACTTGTATTGAATGCTATACAACCTTAGTCACAATAACTCTTTCACATTTATTCTATAGTTACGTATACTTTTGGTTTCAAAATAAGTTAATACTTCTAGCTCTTCAAACCTTCTTACAAGGAGTTCGTTTACTTTTCTTTTAGTACGGTGGTTAAAGGGGTGGTTTGCAAGAAAAATGTGGCTCATCGGAGAATGACCTCAAAGATAGAGAAATCTCGCTTGCTGATTCTTGGAGGTGCACTTGAATACCAAAGGGTTTCCAATCACTTATCAAGTTTCGATACGCTTTTGCAGCAGGTTGTAACTTTTTAGTTCAGTCTATAGTTATTAATGACAAATTGCCAGTGCTTGTATATAATCTGTACTGCACATTCATTCATTTGTTTCTTTTTCTCCCAATGTCTTGTTCTAATTTGATTTAAACCTTTATAGGAAATTGACCATTTGAAGATGGCAGTTGCAAAAATAGACGCACAGTGCCCTGATGTTCTTTTAGTTGAAAAATCAGTATCCAGATATGCACAAGAGTACCTACTTGCAAAAGATATATCACTTGTTCTCAATATCAAGAGACCACTTTTGGAGCGTATAGCCCGCTGCACAGGTGCACAGATAGTTCCTTCGATTGATCAACTGTCATCACCAAAGCTGGGATATTGTGAGTCATTCCATGTAGAAAGGTTCACGGAAGATCTGAGCACTTCTGAACAGGGAGGGAAAAGATCAGTGAAGACATTGATGTTTTTTGAAGGCTGCCCAAAGCCATTGGGTTGTACTGTAAGTTCTTGATATATCTATCACCAAATTTGTGCATATTTATCTTTTCTGTTGAGAATAATGTGTAAAAGCATGTGCGTCTGTGTGGGCATGAAAAGTAATGCACCAAGAATTTCTAGAAATATGAGGGTGGAAAAAAAGCTTGGGCATGGCAGAACTTTGCTTCTGTATGAATATTGCACCTGTTGATTTCCATCCTTAGGAATCTTCTGCTGGGAAAATGGATTGGAGGTTTCAGAATACTTTCCTTGCACACCTTTTTTTTGGCAGGACTGAGGAAATAATTTTCTTGACAGTATTCAGATCTAAAATTGTTTCATTTTTTCAGTGGTCCAGTGGATGAGTTTCTTGATGTGATCGTTGTTGGTCTGCCTTACTTCCAGAATAGATGTGTGATTACAGACCGTTGGTTTAAGTAGTTCTAACTTTTGGATGTCTATTTCTTTTAGATTTTGCTTAGAGGTGCTGACAAGGATGAGTTGAAGAAGGCAAAGCGAGTTGTTCAGTATGGAGTTTTCGCTGCTTATCATTTGGCCCTGGAAACATCTTTTCTTGCTGATGAAAGAGCCTCTCTACCAGAACTTCCCTTGAACTCTCCAATTACTGTTGCAATTCCTGTGAAATCGTCTGTTGTTGAGAGATCCATATCAATGGTGCCTGATTTCAGTCTTCCTGCCTATCAGGGACAGCAACCTAGCTTACCTATTGATGAGCCACAAATATCTAAGAGTTTAACAACCTCAGATCTAATATTATCAAGCAACAGCACTGTACCTATTGTAGAAAACGGCCCTAGTTCTCAACCCTCACAACCAACTTCATCTGCAGCAAATTCAGCTGCAGTTTTTTCTTCTGATACCATGTCATGGACTATTGGTTCAGAGTCTTATGGTAATGAGACTTCTCCATACCAAACTCTTAAGGAGAGAAATGCAGTGGGTACCAGGAGAGAAATGGAAGAGCCTTCTAATAATGGTTATCAAAAACATCAGGAACTAGGATCTGTTGAGTTGTTGGGGAATGGCAAATTTTCTATTGATACTGAAGATGATCATAACTCAGTGGCATCTAGCGAACCAATAGGCTCAGAGCCATTAAATGTGCAACAGAATAATCAAAATCATCAAGACCTTGGAACTTCTAAAGAGGAGCTGGGAACAGGGAAAGATAACTTCCCTACAGCATCTTCTGCCCATCAGAGTATTCTGGTCTCGTTATCATCAAGGTGCATATTGAAAGGAAGTGTCTGTGTGAGGTCGCATCTCTTTAGAATCAAGTACTATGGGACTTTCGATAAACCTTTAGGCCGATTCTTAAGGGACTATTTATTTAATCAGGTTAGCTGTCTTATTTTAATGTACATCACATTTCTCTCTATTGAAAACTTGGAAATACATAATGAAAATGTCAAGTCCTTGTGCCATTTCAGACTTACCGATGTGATTCTTGCGACATGCCAGCAGAAGCACATGTGCATTGTTATACTCATAGACAGGGCACCCTCACAATATCTGTTAAAAAGTTACCAGAAATTCTCTTGCCAGGTGAAAAGGAAGGGAAGATTTGGATGTGGCATAGATGCCTCTGTTGCCCACGAAACAATGGTTTTCCCCCAGCTACTCGAAGAGTAGTGATGTCAGATGCTGCATGGGGACTCTCATTTGGAAAGTTCTTAGAGCTCAGTTTTTCAAACCACGTTGCTGCTAGCAGAGTGGCAAGCTGTGGCCACTCCTTACATAGAGACTGCCTTCGTTTTTATGGGTAATTATTTGGCATATCAGCAAGTATTTGAATTTTAAAAAATTTACAAAATCAGTCAATATTCATATACAATAAACACCTGGCAATACAAAATTTTACTAATCTGTCTCTCAATTTCATGCACTGCTCCTCCATGAGTTTATTAAAAAGAGAGAAACCATATTCTTCATAGACATATCAAAGTATAGTACTTCTGGAATGAAAATGATCATTTTCATATTATTTATTTATTTATTTATTTTTAACAAGATCATCTTCATATTAATTCTAGTCAGTTTGTTATTCTATAATTAAAATCCATAAATAGTTTTATGTAGGACATTTTTTAATAATTTATGTAATTTTATATATTGGTTTTCAGTTTCTTATGCTGATTAATTTTTTACCATGCAATTTGAGTGGAGAAGTTAGTTCCTTTATTCCTCTTGATGTTAGTTGTGCCCTTCTTTTTTGTACTTGATTCAGAAATTTTTTTTCTATACATTATAGGGTCCACAAATCATTGGAATGGAATGGTTTTTTTTTTTTATTATTTTTATTTTATAGGAAACAGAAAGATATTCATTAAAAGAGGACAAACAAAACAACCTAAAGGCCATGGGACAAGGTGTTTTCATTGCTCAGGAGAGGATCAAACAATAGGCCTCCAATCCAATTTGAGGCTGTAAACCGTAAAAGATCACAAAAATATTCAAAATTTATACTCATAATTTTTACTTGACTGGCTGGAGGATGTAGCTACTCCACTTTTTTCACCTCATTTTGATAAGTTAAGTTAAGATAATTGCATCTTCTGGAAGCTGAGGTGCCAGGTTAATTGCTGCTACTTATTGCATTTTCGTGTGAGGAGTTCTCTTTCTTTTCTTCTTTTTTCAACTTATGTGGGATATCAAACTAGCCAAAGCGGAAAACATACCTTCTCTCATTTCACTTCTGCGTCTTCTTTTTTCAACCTATGGCCAAAGTTGAAAACACACCTTCTCTTATTGCTTCACTTGTGCAGATATGGGAGAATGATTGCTTGTTTTCGCTATGCTTCAACCAATGTGCATTCTGTATACCTTCCACCATCAAAACTGGATTTCAACTATGAGAATCAGGAGTGGATACAAAAAGAAAGGGATGAGGTGGAATAACTTTTGGATTTGAGATGATCATGATACAATTTTCATTGCACATGAATGATTTAATTATCTGATTATAGCAGGTGGTGAACCAGGCTGAGCTTTTATTTTCCGAAGTGTTGAATACTCTTCGTCAAATTGCAGAAAAGTTATCTGGTGCAGGGACCATTAGTAGCATGAGAAAAATGGAATTAAGGCGCCAGATTGCTGGGTTGGAGGCAATGTTACAGAAAGAGAAGGCCAAATTTGAGGTGAGCCTCCAAGGATAATGGTGAATGTCAAAGTTAGATTGCTCTTTGACATCTAACCATCCTTCCTAAACTTGTATGGAAATTCAATTTGGTTAGACCGTAATTTTCAGTTGAATCTCTTCAGTGGATGGATTTGTCGGAGCTCATCTTTTTATACTTAAATCAACAAAAAAAATTCTTTCAACTCCCCAATCTGTTTAGTAATTGGGAATAAGGATGAACCAAAGTGGTTGAACTCGTCTTATACTATTTTATTGTATGGTGCATATGCCTTTTTGACCATTTTGATGGCTCATTTGCATTGTCAGCTTGTATCTTAGGAGTTAGGAATTAGGATGGACCAAACTGGTTGGGCTCTTCTTGTGCCGTTTTATTGTGTGGTGCCTATGACATATGCCTTACAAAATTTTACGTATCCTCTGATTACATTAAAAAAATAATAATAATAAATAAAAACTTAGAAGTAAATATCTTCTCAGTGATATTTTTTTTGAAATTTTATGCATACAAGTATTCTTCTCAGTAATATTACCAAACTGATGTGTTCATAAAGAATTTTTCTTGTCTCTTAAACACCACAATTGATTCTTATATTTAAAAATATAAGGCAACTTCTTTTTATTACAAAAAGAGTTCATGTTTACAATGTCTAATTTCTTGATAATTTTGTTGGTTCTGATGCTTGTGGTTAAGGAATCACTCCATAAGACTATGAATGGGGAAGGAAAACAAGGCAAGGTTACCGTAGACATTCTTGAGATCAACTATCTGCGTAGGAAGTTACTCATCCAAGCTTATGTATGGGACCAGCACTTGATCCATGCTGCCAGTTTAGATAACGGAAACTCTGCTGGCAGCTTTTTTGCAGAATCCGAAGAGAGACTTGTGGTTGATAGTGAGAAGCTTTCTGAAATTAGCACTACTGGAAAATCGGTTGAAGACCTTAAATCTTCTCGTCTTGTCTATCAACAGGGTAATGAAGGCCAAAGTAATGGAAAGGAATTTGTTACCATCCCAGCTCAACCTGACATTCAAATCGAAGAAGTTGGAGATTCAGATTCAGATAAAGGAGAAGAAGATTTATGCAGCACAAGCATTAATGCTCCATCTGAACCCCTAGAATCAAAGGCTGATGGGCAGTTTTCTAGGATGGTAAATTTATCAGATACACTCGAGGCTGCATGGACGGGTGAAAATGGTTCAGTAGCTGGAATAACAAAAGATAACTCCCATATTTTATCCAATTCAACTGTGTCAGATTCATCAGGCATCGATGGTACCGTATGGAATGATCGTTCTGAAGTGAATGTGGACAGGTTTGCCCATACTGTTTCTCAGTCGCATCCTTCAAAGGCACTTGATGAGACAGAGGACTTTGCAAGCCAGTTAGAGACAGCAACCTCGAACTTCTATTATTTATTTAATGAAAAATTTCTAGCTACTGGTCAGAAACTTGAAGCACTAGCAAAACACAATCCTGTCTTTCTGTCTTCATTCTGGGAGCTAGAGTTTCAAGGTGGAGCTAAGCTGTTCTTGCCTCTTGGTGTAAATGAAATTGTCGTTCCAGTCTATGATGATGAACCCTCAAGTATCATAGCTTACGCTCTAATGTCACCAGAGTATCATTCCCATCTCATTGATGAGCCGGAAAAACTAAGAGATTGTGGTGATTCGTTGCCTTCCTTATCTTTCACAGAATCATTTTTGCAGCCCTCTGATGACTTCTCCTTTGATACTTCTAAAAGTGTGGGGCTTTCAGATGATAATGTTTCAACCATCTCTGGATCTCGTACCTCACTTGGTTTGGATCCACTCTTATACCCAAAGTCCCTTAATCCCAGAATCTTTTTCGAAGAATATAGCCCACATGGTGGAGTAAAATATTCTGTTACCTGTTACTATGCAAAACGTTTTGAAGCTTTGAGGAGGATTTGTTGTTCAGAACTCAACTTCGTAAAGTCTCTTAGTCGTTGTAAGAAGTGGGGAGCCCAAGGTGGGAAGAGTAATGTTTTCTTTGCCAAAACTTTGGATGATCGGTTTATTATTAAGCAAGTCACCAAGACAGAACTGGAGTCATTTTTCAAATTTGCACCTGAATATTTTAAGTATTTATCTGAATCAATTGGTATGAGAAGTCCTACATGCCTAGCAAAGAT
Source organism: Trichosanthes truncata (assembly GCA_033996785.1). Taxonomy (NCBI): domain Eukaryota; kingdom Viridiplantae; phylum Streptophyta; class Magnoliopsida; order Cucurbitales; family Cucurbitaceae; genus Trichosanthes; species Trichosanthes truncata. The sequence continues at coordinate 58,710,172 of MU867259.1, forward strand.
TCTTGGAATTTATCAGGTACTTCTAATCCTTGAGCTTTAAGATATCATCGGGGTATAAAATTGTAACTATGTTTAGATAGTTTTCCAGTACTTGAGAAAAATGCGCTCTTCAAAGATAGATTAATATTAGTTTGTTATAAATGGCTAATTCATCGCTGGAAAGCTACATGGAGGAGATGATAAAATGCAAATTTTTAACTCTTTCCCGTTTGTGGAATACAAAATTTGTTTCTTACTGGATTATAGTTATTTATCTTTTAAAAAAAATCGTTATCACTGGTAAAAATAGAAATGAAGACATAAGAACTTTATACGAATGTTTGAAACCATTTCAATTACCCAACAGGCTACAATGATTATAATATTGTGGTTTACTTTTGATAATTGAGAGATTATCTTCGCTGAAATTCACTATTTGTTGTTGGTTTCATGGTGGAAGGTTACGGCAAAGCATCTTAAAGGAGGGAAAGAATCAAAGATGGACGTTCTGGTTATGGAGAATCTTCTGTTTAGAAGGAATGTTACGCGACTTTATGATCTCAAAGGATCTTCAAGATCACGCTATAATGCTGATTCAACTGGGAATAACAAGGTTCTGTTGGACCAAAACTTGATTGAAGCAATGCGAACTTCTCCGATTTTCGTTGGAAACAAAGCAAAGCGATTGTTGGAGAGAGCTGTCTGGAATGATACTTCGTTTCTTGCCGTAAGTTCACAAATATGTGTATTTGCTTGATTTTCAGTAAACAATCTTCTAACACATTCTCACACATTGTTTAACCTGTGGTGTGGCAGTCAATTGGTGTCATGGACTACTCGTTGCTGGTTGGGGTGGATGAGGAGAAACATGAACTGGTTATCGGGATCATCGATTTCATGAGACAGTATACATGGGACAAGCACCTTGAGACTTGGGTGAAGGCTACAGGCATTCTTGGTGGGGCAAACTCGTCTCCAACTGTGATCTCCCCCAAGGAATACAAGAAGAGGTTTAGGAAAGCAATGACAACATACTTCCTGATGGTCCCAGACCAGTGGTTTCCGCAGTCTATTGTTCCAAGCCAGTCTCAATCTGATTTAGGCGATGAGAACACGCAGGATGGAAAATCCGATGCTGCGTCTGTTACCTTGTAGATAGATGTGAGTGAATTTCAGAGTACAACCTCTAACTTTTTGTTCATTATCTTGGGTAAAATCGATTCTTTTTTCCCTTTTTTTTTTGTCTAAATATCATTGTTAAAGAGCAAGAGGAGGTGATGATAATTCGTTAGGATGTGTGAAAGAAGGCTGCTAAAGCCATTAAGGAAGGAGGTATAATATTAGTTCACCTCTTGATTAAGATCTTTGTATAAAATAGGTAGTGTTGTAGTTAGATTTACAGTGTAAAGCTTCTGTTCCCTGTATCGATGTCGTATGCTTTCACAAAATACATTACCTCCATATGTTGTACTTTACAAGATAAGTTACCTCAGTTCCAACTTCAATGAAACTAAATTTTCAATCATACATTTTAATGTCTGCATTGTTTCTTTCTGCTGCTAAGTTAGAACAGAGAATAACCAACCAAATATCTTCAGCTATCACAAAACTTCAACTTAAATGTGTATTGAAATATGAAAGAACTACCCATCGATCAAGAAGTTTAAGAATTTGAGGGTGTAAGCTATATGCAATTTTGAGTTTGAATTTCACAACCATGAGGGAATTAATGCAAGAAAAACTATGAAATTTTGAGCAGTGAATTTGATAAACAATATGTCTGTATACATTTGACATACGAAGTACATACATTCGACATTCAAGTATGACCCGAAAGAGTTAGACTATATTTGGATTAGTAGAACGAGTTGAAGCCGTTAACGTTCAAGTTTTTTTTAACAGCTACACCCTTTTCAGCATGCCTGAGCTCTCCACCACCACCTTTTCCTAGATGAATCCAACTTTGTTTCAGTAGGAGATCAATAATCTCTGTCTCTCTAATTGTGGCCAAAAGATGAAACAAAAAAAAAACATATATCAATCCAGCAGCTCCCAGAAAATTTCTTTTCAGAACTTTGGGTAGGTTTAGAATAGTGATTCATTTACCTTTGATGGTTGCCTTTTTCGGAAAGGTTTTGGTGAAAGCGAGGACCCTCATCGTATCCTTCGCAGATGATCTCCCCATTCTCGTCTGAGTAGCAAATCACTCCCTCCGATTGATCTTCGAAAACCTGTTTGTTTTTCATTAAAATTGATAATCAGATACTGAGCACTAGCATTCTAGGATTGAATAATTCATAAAAGCGGAATCATCCTATCAACTATCCACATTGATTCGTTAATAATAAAGATAATAACAAATAGAACAAAATTAATGACTTGGATCGTGTATCAACCATCAATCTCTGGTAGAGGTAGAGGATAAGATTCCCTCAGAACATTTATTTACTTCTATAAAGTTGTTTGTTGTAAAATAAATTGATGCAGTTGCAGACAGAAGATGATCAAGAACGAAAAAGGAATATGAAAGAAGAAGAATGTGAGAAAAGCAAAGAGAGAGAGAGAGAAGATGATCAAGAAACATAACAGAAAATGAAAGGAGAATATGTGAGAGAAGAAGTTGACCTTGTTCTTAATGGAAGATCTGATCTGCAGTGGGAGGAGAGACTTGTTGAGAGGAAACTTTGAAGGTTTGAGCATCCAAATTCTGCTTAAAGGCTTAACTGAAACTGAAAGACCAGATTTCAGAAGAGAGAATTTGAGAGAAGAAGAAGAAGAAGAAGAAGTCAGTGCCATCAGTGTGAGACTGCAATAATAAGAAGAAGATGGAATGAACAAGAACTTGCAGCAGTTTCTTGGTGGGGTCTCTTTCCCATTTGTTTTCTGCAATTTTCCCTTTATAAGTTTCATATTTAATGTTTTTAAAGTATAGTGTAATTTTCCAAATTTTTATGTATAATAAAGTATAGATTAAAAATATTCCAATTATTGAAGATTGGTCATGTCTCATCATGGTGCATTATTATATTATAAATATATATATATACATGTAATATAGTAATGTGAGGGCCCATCTGATGTGGCTTATCCTCAATCTGTTGCTGCCGGTGAATCCAATGTCTCCCATTGCATTTCACCATTTCTTTTCTTTATACAAATTTCTCTCTTTCTGGTAATTGGCTGGTGGGTCTTTTCGAAGTTAGGTGGAAACCCGAGTCTGATTTTCTTTGTCCCCTTGATATTTAAATATTAGATTACTTTATTTTTAATAATAAATTATGGTATTAAGAAGGAAATTTTGTAATGCATTAACACTGTCATACCATAATGAATGCAATTGAAATGATACCCTGTTTCTTTAAAACATTAACATGTTCCATCATTGGCTGTTTTTTTTTTTATTAAAGAATATGGTTTCTGTTTTTTAGTGCTTTTGATATTAAATGGAATTCGAATGCATTTCTCATTCCATTTGTCAATTGATAGTATATTATATATTTGTAAACGTCCCATTGGATACTCGAGAAGTTCATTGAATATGATTCAACTTTCTTTCTTTTCATAATCGTCATTTCACGTCCTGATTTTTCTTAGTATCGACTTGGAACACTTTAATAATAGTTGTCAGATTTGCACAACTCAGCTTTCTTCTTCAATCTTATCCTTACTTCCCAATTCCAGTGACCATTTCAACAGTTTCCTAATCACTATTTGAAATGACACCACCAGTTGAGAAATTAGATTTGACTTCTCCTAGATGCTTCAAATCTAATCTCAAGTGGGAAAATAAATAAATAATACGAAAAACATAACACATGAATTAATTAAGACTTCGTTTGATAGTCATTTAATTTTTAAAATTTGTTTTTTGAAAAGTGTTTGTTTTCTCACCATTTCATCCTTCTCAAGGAAACATTTGGATTCTTAGCCAAATTACAAAAACAAAAATAAGTTTTTAAAAACTAAGGCCCCGTTTGATAACCATTTGATTTTTGGTTTTTGGTTTTTAAAAATTAAGCCTATAAATACTACTCCAATATATGGATTTACTTGTTTTGTTATCTACCTTTTACCTATGTTTTCAAAAATCAAGCTATATTTTACAAACTAAAAAAAATAGTTTTCAAAAACTTGTTTTTGTTTTTAGAATTTGGCTAAGAATTCAAATGCTTTCTTAAGGGAGATGAAAACCATGGTTAGAGAAATTGGGAGAAAACAAGCTTAATTTTCAAAAACCAAAAACCAAAAATCAAATGGTTATCAAACGGGACTAATTCTTTTAGTTTTAAATAACCCCAATCTTTTTTTAAAAAATTCCTGAATGTAAAGTGATTAGCAGCAAGCGAGCACACTGCTCATTGATGATGATACTGTGGAATATTCTGATATTCTGTCTCCCCCAAAAGAAACAATTCCTTTGAAAAAGATTGAAGAAAATGGCATATTTTGGAATAGTTGGGTAATAAGGAGCCCACATAACTCCTAAATATGTTTTTCATCCATCAAGTGGACCAAGTTCTATTCAATGTCAGTTTGCCTGTTAGACAATGGCCCAGTGAGTTCAATTTAATAGTGGCCCTTCTATCTAACCCTTGTGTAGAGCAATCTCATTGGATTGTCCATTCTGTTTCTAAATTTTATTGTCCACCTAAAAAATGCAAAAAAGGTTCTAACTAGGGGTTTCCAACAAACACAAGCATAACTTAGTGGTTAAAGTACCTATTTTTCCCTTTGAAGTTCAAAGTTCAAATCTCCACCCCGCATTTGCTGTACCCATTCAAAAGAAGAAGAAGCAGAGAGAGAATTAAAAGAACTCGGTGATTTTCAGGGATCATCTCAAAATAGGAATGAAAAAACCCAGTTATCTCTGATTGCTTGCCTCACAATTAGACAGGCTGTAACTGCTTTTGTTATTTCTATTTTCTATTTAAAGATGAGATTCTTTGTTGAACAATCAAAATTTTCAAGGGGCACAGAAAGACCCTGTGCCATGGTAAATTGTTCAGGTAATCAACCCCACATTATTCATTAACCCAAAAAAACCATCACACGGTTTCATCTCATTATCCAAGACGTAAGGGGAATTGGCTGGCACCTTGATACACAGGAGTCCCTAGTGCTTCAGACAGTCTGAAACTTAGTCGCGATATTCATTCATGAATGCTTTATGGAAGTCAGTCAGGCGAGAGACGACGGCTGGGATCTTGTCCTCTGGTGGTAGTATTGTACACCTGAAGTGCCATGTACCGGGCACCTGTGTCAAAACATAAACAAATGCAGAATGGATGGGTGATTTAGTTGTGAAGTATAAATGGTTGAAAATTCAAATACGGCGGATGATGGTTTGGAAATAGATTGAGAGGTTAAGCCAATGGCACAAACCTGCCCAAAGCCAGAACCAGGGACGACAACTATTCCAGTGGCATTGAGAAGTCGATGGCAATAGAATGCATCAGGGGCCGTGTTTGCTGCTTCTGCTGCTTTGATTGCCTTTTCAGGCAGCTTAATACGAGGGAATAGGTACATTGCGCCTTCTGCTTTATTGCATGTTACATTTTCTAAACTGTTGAATGCAGCTTCTAATGTCTGCAGTACAATAATTTGTAGTGGAATATAATCCTTAAGATTGTGCAAGCCAGATAAACTTGATAGATAGATACAAAGATATGAATATGAACTGATTGGTGACAAGAAGTTCGAAGATTAGTTGAATCAAGAATTCGGTAATTCCTACGTAAAAAAATACTTCTTTCTTTTTCTTCTTCACGACATGCAGATTTTTACAGAACAAAAACAAAAAGAGTATACTCATTCCACAAACCTTTGCACGCCTTTTCAGAGATGAGAGGATTCCATCTCTCTCTGCACAATACGATTCATAGATTTGATCCCCAACCTGCACAAATCATCAACAGTCTTCAACAAACGAGGAAAAATAAATTGATACAAAGTTGGGCACTGCACTTGAGCTCTTTCTTGCAGACTTTTTTTCCTTATAAAGAGTCGAATAGGGATGAATTTAGTTACGCTTAGAAATCAGAAGATCCTAACCTTTGGTGGATTCATTACAAGGCTAGCAAGAATCTGGCCGGAAATATTAGAACAAAGATTGACGGATGCCACTTTGTATATTTGTTCCCTTACATCAAAACTAAACCCAGTAATCTCCATGTAGCCTCCCCGTTTTCCACACTCACCATTGTATCCTAATACCAGGGAAAAAAAAAGTAACGCATTAAGTCAGACCAGTTGGCTGCATAGAATTCTCCTCGCCCACGCCTAAGACAGATATGAGCGAAGGCAACAAACCTTTAGAAACAGACTGGAATGATACTAAGGAGATGTCCTTTTCACCATAACCCATGGTGCGTGAAATCTTCTTAAAAGAGTGGAACTTCTTGTCTGGAACATAAATATTTTCTTGATATACCTGCAACATTTATCAGGCCTTAAATGAAGCCACAGTGATGGCTATCTTAACATTAGTCAACTAACTTCGAAAATTTTGGTATTGATCCAAGGAACTCAAGTCTAATTAATACATCCAGTAAAGTTATGTTGCAGTCTTCCATTGATGTTCTAGATGTACCTCATCTGCCAGAAGAACGAGGCCCTCTTGCTTGCAGAACTTCACTATTTGCTCTTGGTTTTCCTTTGTGAGAACCTACAGTCATACAGATACTACGATAAAGTAAAGATATCCAAAGAAGTAAGAACCAGCATATGGAAAGCAGCAAGAAACCCATCTAACAGTCTGAAAATAATTTCATCCTAAGATTTACATTCAAAACCCAACCAATAACATACCTGCCCAGTAGGATTGCCGGGATTTATAACCACCAATGCCCTAACAGAAATACCCTTTGACTTGGCAGACTCCAATTGCTTCTTCAGCTCAGAAATTTCCAATCCCCATCCTGATGCTTCATCAAGATAGTAAGGAACCTGCAAACCACCAATAAATTTCAACTGCTCGATGTCTACGCAACAAAAGAATTGGAAGCACACAAAAAACTTATAAAACTCGTTCAGAACAAACCAAAGTCAACACATTAAACCAAAAGAATCAAATCAAACGATAGATATTTTCTGAAATAATACAAAACGTACAAGAGTACCGCCATGAAGAGCTATAGAAGCAGAGTACAGAGGGTACTGAGGAATGGGGCAGAGTATTCCATCTTTCTCTGAACTTATCAGCAATTGCATCATCATATGGACCTGATACCAAACAGATAGAAGAGCCTCTTTGTTATGCTATTACTCTGAGATTTATGTCTTGTGTCAACACTTTTAAATATAAAGACTCAAGTCTCAGATATTAAAACTTACTGCTGGGCTTGCACCATCTGTTAGAAATATATCATTAGGATCTGCAGGAAAACCATCACGAGCTTTAATTCCATCAGCAATCGCATCACGCAGCCCCTTGATACCCTGACGTGACAAATAGATCAAATGTCAGATGACCTGAATTCTATGTTACCTAAAACTCCATTTTTTTTTTCTGAAAACAACCTGACTATGGCTGTAAGCACCAGTTGCTTTCCCAGGAATTTGTTTCAGAATTTGTGAAGCTCGCTTAATGGCATCTTCACTGCAACAAGTTAGAAAAAAAATCATGTAGGAAACGGGACAAACGTTATCACTAAAAATTTGAGTATTGAGAACAAAGGAAGATGTCTACTTTGAGCAAAACCAAATTTGATCTAAAGCTAATGTATTTTGATAAAAATAAGCTGCAAATAATTATCCATGAAGTTTGTATAACCCTTCTTGAAAACAACGTGAACGTACAAACATAAAATTCTTTTCATGATTTACTAGTTTCCAAGTCAGGCACGGGTTTCTAAAAAACATGAAGTGGATAATTTAGTAGCTTTCTAAATTGCAGTACCTGAACAAACCCTGTATTTCATTTCTGCCCAGAATAGATGGATGGTCACACAATGCAAGAACCTGAGTAAACAAAGATTATCAGGAATTAAATTGTTCAAGGCATAATGGAAAGTGCAAACTGCAGGCAGTACTCTGACAAACCTCACGGAAAAATGTTATTGGCTGCTGACCAAGGGACTGAGGATTTCCTATATTGCAGTACAGAATCTGCATAACAAAGTGATGTAATAATGGTAACTGGGTAGTAACAAACCTTATAGCACCAGCAAGATATGTGTTGTTAAACACAAAAAGCCTTTCACTATATTTAAAATGAATATAGTTTGGATAGCGTCAACAGATAATTTCCCATGCTTGCCTTAATTGGGAGCATGAGAACGTATAAATGAATGTGGTATGATGCTAATATCAAATAAGTGGAGAAAAGTAATCATACCTCATCATAAGGACGTGAGCCTGGTTTAGTCAGTAGCTCTTCTTGCAGTTTCTGTTAAAGAGGATAAAAGATAGTAATCAGAAGGATGGTACTATCAATAATTAAGCAATTTAGATCATATTTGAAGCTAATTAAACAAACCCAAACCAGCTCTCAGATCTCAAATTTATTGGTAATAAAGTAATGCTTTAAACCCTTCAACCCAATGCCATAGTTTCGCTAAGCTTTCCTGATTAACCTTGCAAGTTTTTAAGTACTAATTTTAACCCTTCAAATTAGCACGTAAAGATTAAAATCAGCAAAGGCACTTGCGCGCAAAGTTACCTGAGCAAGGGCGACAATCTCACCTCGGACCGCATACTCACATTTCAGAACCTATTGAAGAAAACAAAAATTAGGCATTTGGAACAGTGGAAAAACAGTACGGTGAAACAAGCAAGCGTGAAAGGAAATATTGTTCAACGGATTGTAAACCAGAAAATGCACGAATCGCGTCTCAAAACATCCAGGAGTTGTCAATTTCCATCAAATGCTGCACTCACTTTCACGGCCAGAGAAGAGTGCACATGCAAACCCATGGCAATGATCAACCACAACCATAAGATAAATGCTTTGGATACCGTACATAATTGCCATCTAAACTCCCATGTAACAAAATGGGTTCACCCTCATCGAAAACAACAAGAAACATAGCGATTCACAAAAAGGAAGAAAAAAGAAAAAGTCCAGAACAGAAAGCGCAAACACAAAATGAGTACGGAACAGAATAGATCGTGATGATCGACAATAACCAGGACAGTAACAATGATAACAGAGAACACGATGACGATTTAGCTGTAAATAGAAAATTCAATCCGACAGGCAAATCGTCGAACTGTACAAGAAATCAATATGCAAACTATACCTTGGGGTTGATGTTCTGAACGGAAACCGGAAGGGAATCTTTGGAAAGGGAGGCCATGGAAAAGGATGAAGAACCGGATGTGCTGCTGCTGTGGGTGACGGTTTAGTTGAAAAGAGGGGACAAAAATGGTTGAGAGTTGCAGGCCTCGAGGTTCCGCGTCGAAATTTATTGGGGGCGGAAGAAGAGGAAGGTTCGTCCATTGGTACACGCACCTGCGTTTGTCGCTGTCGAGCTGACCAAGTCGTCTGGTCTGCGAAGGCGCACATGGATTGCGACATTGATATGCAGTTTGAATCTAATTCCCATACGAACAGCAACGCAGCTGCTCAACTCCCTTCTTCTTCTCATTTCGCCTTTCCACCATGGAAGCCCATTCCAGTTTGTTCGATGCCAGAGCATCGCGCTGATTTTAGAATCTCAATTCTTGTTATGGCGGTTTCTTTTTCTCCAAGCGAGGCGCGAAGGGTTTTCTTTTTTCATTTTTCTTTTTTTTTAAGAAAATGTAGTTTTTTTTCAAGTTCAAAGTTCAAACAATTATACCGTCAGAATCTAACCACAACTTTAAACTTAGTAATTAGTGTCTTCCACTTACAAGAAAAAATCAATTTCTACTCTAAATTTGGCATGGATTAATAGAATGTTTTAATTTTTACCATTCACTCCATTTACATACTAATTCCCATGAAGTTTTTTGATAATAAAGGTTCAGCGTAAAAATTCATACACCTTCTCAAGTTTATAATTTATTAAGCGCACATCAAAATATGCATTTTGTCAATTTTTAAAATGAAATGAGTTTAGAGATAAATATTGCACCACTTTTGGGTAGTTTTTTTTAGTATACTTTTGGGCAGTTTTATGATGGTGAAAGTTTAAGATTTTTTTTTCTTCTTTTTTTTCCAGTTAAAGTGTCATTTTGGCCCATTAGTTTTAATTTGGGTTAAAAATATTTTGTCTCTAAACTTCCATAAAAATAACAATTTAGTCTTTGTAATTTAAAATTGTAACAATTTAATTAATCCCATGAAAAATCTCATCAAAATTAATTGTTAATTTTTATTATGTAATGCTTAATCTTTGTAGTTTATAAACATAATCATCAATCTATATATGTAAGAAATCTCATTAATTTTTGATAATATTTTTATGATATGGTCTAAATTACTATATTTTAAAGTACATGGACTAAGATGTTACATACTAAAATACATGGAATAAATAGTTGCGCACTAAAGTTCACGGACTCAATTGCTACTTTCATGAAAGTTCAAACTCAAAGACTAGTCCTTGAAAGTGTTTTTAACTTTTAATTTAAGACTGGTTTTATTTTAGTATTCCAACTATATTTAGTTTGGTAAAAATATTCTATCCCTTTAATTTGAAGAGGTTAATTTATAGTTGACTTAATTGAATAATATAGTAATCCCCATTAAAAAAAAATGGTAATTTCCAAACGTATAGAGGGGAGGTTTATAAAGGATTACTCTCTTTCTTTTTCTTTTTTTCTTTGGTTGAAGTTAACATCAAACTGACGATTGAGAATATTATCAACCATTTTTTTAGAAGCAGACTATATATTTTAAAGGCAGACTATTATCAATATTTATTGAAAGTACAGTGGGCTATTGAATATTTAAAAAGTAGCTGAAATAAACGAAGTTGCAAAGTAAACAACCAAAAAAGTATTTAATTTTGATTATTCTTTGCCCTCTCAATATTTTCAATTTACATGGTTGAATTTTCAATGTTTTGTTATTCTTGACAAAATCTTGTTTTTCAGTTTTATCTAAAATATCTAAAACGGTTTTTAAAAATAGTAAAGACAGAAGTAAAAGATTGTATCAATAATATTTACTTTGGAAAACGATAAATTAATTTTTTTAAGGCTAAATTATACTAAATACTCTTGAACTTTGCCTATTGTTTAAAAAATACTCATATTCTTTTAAAAGTTGTAATGTTTCCCTTGACCTTTCATAAATTTTTAAAAATACCCTTAGAGTAGAAATCATCAACGTGGCAGTAACGTGGAACGATATGACGGTGACTTGGACGCTTGTCTAGATTAAGTCTGAAAAAACAGCATTCAGCACAATACCTTTTGTCCAATATTCTAACGATTTTTCTACATCAATGGTAGTTTTGAAATATTTATGAAAACGTCAAAGGTAATATTGTAACTTTTGAAAGAATAAGGAAAATTTTAAAACTAAGGACAAACTTCATAATTATTTTTTTTTAGTTCAGCCTTTTTTAATTGATTTGATCCACATTTTTTTTTTAATTCAATAATAACTGAGGTGAGGGGACTCGCCAATTGAGTTATACTTAATTTGACATGATTTGATCCACTTAGCCCTTAGGTGAAGCACGATGCCAGGTGTTACAAAATTTTATTTGACTGCAAAACGCATTAACATTGAAAGAAACTCTAAAAAAATAATAATAATTAGATTTAATAATTATTTGTTTGCCTGTTTGAGAATAGTAAGGTTTTTTTAGCAGGAGAATGGTAAGAAATTAAAGATGAACGAACGAAGGTCTCCATTATTTAAACTATTACAATTTTACAATTAAAAGGGATTTGAACATACCAAAATTTAAGTGAGACATTTTATAAATCAATTGGTTGAGTTTTATTTTGATAGGTACATTCTTATCATATTTGAAGGCAATAAAAATAAAAAATAAAAATATAGTCTAAAGTGAATATAGTTCAGCGATAATTGACATGTACACTCGATTAAGAGGTCTAAAGTTCAAATCTTTATGGCCTTCAAATATTGTCCAACTCAGAAAAAAACAACAACAATAATAAAATAAACATGGGCAAAATGGATATTTGATGCTGGCTATTTTATTTTAGGTCCATGGCTTGGGCAACAAGCACATTGCAGTGGGAAAATTCCATGCCAAATTTAAACACGTCATTGTTGTCCCAAAAAAACTAAATAAATAAATAAACACGTCAACCTCAAAATTTCTAATAAATATCTATACGAACGAAATTTTTTTTAAAAATTAATTAATTTTGACTCCAAAACTTTTCAAGTTGTATCAATTTTAACCCTAAATTTTCAATTTCACCAAATTGCACCTCAAACTTATATAAGTATTACAATTCAAATTTAGATAAGTGTTGCAATTTTAACTCTCTAATAAATTTTCGCTCCAAATATCATAAAAGAAAGTTTTCTCTTATGCATTCAATGAGTTATAAAACATATGTACAATATGAAATTAATAACATTTTAGAAAAAAACGACATTAAAGCTAAATTCTTTTGTTGAAATTTATGAATTTTGGCAAAATTATTTAATGGTTAATTTGTGTCTTGGTCAAACATGTTTTTGTGCAAAACTTTATTCTATTGAAATTAATGAGTTTATGACAATTTTTATACTTTTTTTTGTTAAAATTAGGGGATGAATTAGCAAAAATTGAATGGGATAAAAATTACAATATTTTTTTAAATTTAAGATTTGATTTGATGAAATTGAAAGTTTAGGATCCAAAGTGATACAATATGATAAGTTCATAGTCAAATTTGATTGTTTTTCCTGGAAAAAATATCATCCAATTAAAGGAGCCACCTGTTTCCGAACGTCGCTTTCTCCACCCATTTTTTGGTTGAGGGATATTTTTATTTAATCATAAAATGTCTTTTTTCACATAATATAATTTGATGCAATAATGATAAAAGAATAATAGTCTTTTGAATTCTTAATTGATATAAAAAATGCATAGTTTGTAAATACCTTTTTATCCTCTTTTGAGTCAAATTTGGATTTGCTTTTGAATTTTTAAGGGCGTGTTTGATAATTATTTATGTCTTATTTGATAACTATTTGATTTTTTAAAATTGTGGTTATTTTCTCATTAATTCTCTACAATAAATTTTATTTTTCTTAAGAAAACATTTGAATTTTTATCCAAATTCCAAAAACAAAAATAAATAACCGATTTTTGGTTTTTGGTTTTTGAAAATTAAGCCTATAAATACTACTTCCACCCATAGTTTTCCTTATTTATTATCTATTTTTTACATATGTTTTTAAAAATCAAGCCAAGTTTTGAAAACTACAAAAAGTAGTTTTCAAAAACTTAATTGTGTTTTTGGTATTTAGCTAAAAATTCAAATGTTTTCTTAAGAAATATAAAACTTATGGTAGAGAAATGATGAGAAAACAAGTACGGTTTTCAAAAACAAAAAATCATATGGTTATCAAACAGAGCCTTAGTTTTTTGTTTTTGATTTAAAAAAACTATGCTTGTTTTCTCATTATTTCTCTAAACATTTGAATTCTTAGTTGATACACTTTTTGTGTATGATAATGTTTCTAACTTTTATTAGCTACTTTTACTCAAAAGATACCAAGACGTTTGTTTGTTGACAAATCTAGAACAAAATAAATTACAAATCTAGTAGGAAAAAAAAAAAAAAAAAAGGAAGCACAATGAAGAGATCGAGCTAGGCATATTGAAAGTGGTGGGAGGGTTGGCTCGGGTGGGTCTCTCTCTCCATCCAAATTGCCCACATCCCACCTGCGATTTGTACGTTTTCAGATCTAAAAGTATTTTAGATCTGTTAGGAGAAAGGGGAACACGACAAAGTGAGGGTATGTTGAAGGGATGGAATATGACTTAGAAACTGTGAAAATATAACTCAAATCATAATAATAACCAAAATAATATTCATCCCTCAATTAGTAGTTATGATATATAGAAAGCTATTACAAAGTTTGTTCCTTTTATTTTCTTTCAATGTTATATCACGCTAAAGGCAAAGATTCGACCTTATTAAAAGAAGTAGAAATACTTAAGTTTAACCACTAAATTATGAAAAAATTTGGCCACTTTCTTCAAAAAAGAAATATCAAACTGGAAAGCCAACATCGGTGGGCCCAATGGAGCCTACGTAAAAGCAAAACCCCAATCAAATATTTTGGCCCAATGGGCTCGGTGAAGGGTCTGTAATATTAGTCGGTGATTATAATAAACTGAACTATTTCAAGTTTGATCAAATAAATATCTATCATATAAATAATAACAATATATTTTATATTAGGTTAAAATACCATTTTGGTCCGTGTACTTTGAGTTTTATTTCATTTTGGTCCTTGTCCTTTCAAATGTCTAATTTTAGTCCATGTACTTTCAATAAAACTTAAAATTGGTCCCTATGACAAGTTTGAAGTTAATTTTTATCGAAATTAGTTAAATAATAATAATAATTTTAATACAAGAAAATACATCATGTGAACATACTTCCAAAATTTATAGAGAAAAAACTAATAGAGACTAACTTTTTTTAAGAAAAAATAATCATAAACTAATAGTAGAGACCAATTTTAAGCTTTATTGAAAGTATAGGGACTAAAATTGGATATTTGAAAATACATGAACCAAAATGGAACAAAGTTCAAAGTACAATGACCAAAATGGTATTTTAACCTTTATATTATTAGTTTATGAATAAATAACGAGTAAATTGAAGGGGCACTTGTGATTGATAGACACAGGGAAAAAAGTAATATTAAAACAGTATTTTGCTACAGGGATAATATTAATTAACATAAGGGCCACCGACTATGTTGGTGGTTCTAATTAGAAGTAATAATCTCGACGGAAGAAAAAAAAAAGTCTAATTAAATGAAAAAGTATGGCATTTTGCTGACTTTAATCCATAAATTAATTCAATGCATGTAAATGTACACCTGTCGTTTTTAGACCGAACTCTCCTATTAGATAAATGAATGGGTCCCACATTTTCCAAAAAGGAGCCTACAACCTACTTTTACCATAACATCGCCGTACTTTGTCTTTTACGTTCCAGCTGTCTTTTACTCTTTTTGTTTCATATTAGTTAAATTATTAGTTAAGTACTGGACTTTTATGTTCGTATTTATTTCGTACTTGAATTTTAAAAATTATTTAATAAATTTTTAATTTTATATTTAATAGATCATCGAACCTTAAAACGTATTTAATAGATCTTTAAATTTTTAATTTTGTGTTCAATAAATTCATAAATTTTTAATTTTGTGTTAATAAGTTCTTTATCTATTCAATATTTTTTTTAAATCCGAACACCTGTTAGAAACAAGATTAAAAGTTTAGGGTTATATTAAACATATAATTCAACTGTATACTTAGTAGATTAGTTAATTTTTAAAAAAAAATCGAATAGGTTAGGGACCTATTATACATGAAATTGAGAGTTCATGGACCTATTAGACATCTTTAAAATTTAGGAACCTACTAGACACAAATTAAAAGTTAAATGACGTATTAAACATTTTTTAAAGTTCATTGACCAAATATATACAAACTTAAAAATTTAAATTCTAAACTTGTATTTATAATGTTGCATTATTGAGGACATACGGATTGAAATTGAGCACAGCACTAAGAGGCCATTTCGGCAAAATTATTTTTCATATGACAGATCTAGACCATATAATGTAATGTACGAGATAGAAATGTACATTTACAAGTCAAATAAAGGAGACAGCTCTCTTAAATAATTTTTAGTTTGTTTGGCTCTAGACACTTTTTACCAACTATGTTTGAGCGTATTTTTATCATAGCCAACACTTTCTTTTTTCAGTAAAAATATTTCTCACTCAAAATTATCATTTTTTTAAATATGTCTCACTCAAAATTATCCTTTTTTAAATTAACATAAAAATGCATTAGAAAAAAAATTAAGTGTTTTACTCTTTTGTTAATTTAAACATAATTCAACTAGTTAAAATATTGTGTCAACATGAGTATAACTCAGCTAACATAAATCATGTACTTTTGGCTAAGAGATTAGAGATTCACCATGCATATTGTTGGAACTAAAAAAAAAAGTTAGTTAAAAAATTATAATCTTCGCCAAAATGTTAGAGCTTCAAATATTTACTTCCATATATTGTTGAAAAACATAGTGGGTGTTTTATGAGAGTATTTATAGATGGTCTTTTATGGACTAATACTTCAAAAGCATCATAAGAGTGTCCAAAATGTATTATTAAACATTTTTTAGGTAGAATTATCAATTTAGTTTCTAAGGCCCGGTTTGATAGCCATTTAATTTTTTAAAATTAAGCCTATATAAATACTACTTTCACCTATAAGTTTTCATTTTTGTTATCTACTTTTTACACGTGTATTTCAAAAACCAATCAAAGTTTTGAAAACTAAAAAATATATAGTTTTCAAAAACTTATTTGGCTAAGAATTTAAATGTTTTCTCATAAAAGATGAAACCTATGGTAGAAAAATGATGAGAAAACAAGCACAATTTTCAATAATCAAATAGTTATCACACGATGCCTAAATTTTTAGATTTGTGTCTAATAATTTCCTAGACTATTTAAGGCATATAACAAATTTATAGAGCCCCGCTTGATAACCATTTGGTTTTTCAAAATTAAGCTTATAAACACTAATTTTACTTATAAGATTATTTGTTTTGTTATCTACTTTCTACCAATGTTTTCAAAAACAAAGCCAAGTTTTGAAAACTAAAAAAATAGATTTTAAAAACTTGTGTGTGTTGTTTTGGAATTTGAGAAAGAATTCAAATGTTTCTTTAAAAAATGTGAAAATCACGATAAAGAAATTGTAGGCAAACAAGTATAAATTTCAAAAATCAATAGTTATCAAATGGGGTCTAAGCTTTCAATTTTTACATCTAACGAACCTATGACTTTTCTAAAGTCTACTACGTTCATTAATCTTTTAAAAAATGCCAGAAGACCTATTAAGCACAAAATTAAAATTTAAAAAATGTAATAGATCTCTAAACTTAAAAGAAATTATTAATAAATTCATAAGCTTTCAACTTTTAAATTTAATATGTTTTTGAATTTTCAATTTTTGCTTAATAAGTTTGTATATTTAAAAAAATATTTAATTACCTATTAGACATGCTTGAAAGTTAGTGGAAAAAAAAAATTAACACTAAATTATTAGTCATTAAAGTAATTTAGCTAAAATCACTTCCAAATTCAAACATGACCTCTATCAACAATTTTCTTATATTGTCAATCTAGGATAAAAATCTTATGATCTCCTGTAAATTTGAAAATTCATCTACACCCACATGTTTGTTTTAAAAAAAAATCTCATATTTGAATTTTGAACATAGGTTCCTCATTATTATTTCTTTTACCAAACTTACTCTCAACCAATAATTGGTAATTCGACATTACACATTTAATAGGAAAAAAAAAAGAGAAAAATAATTACGACAATTAATACCCAATCATAAAAATCAAATTACCAGCATATCATAGCCCTAGAGAGAAAGGAAAACCAGTAGCTCGCAACCAACTACCACCGCCAATAAATTTACCAGCGGTAAAACCTTCAGCCTCCGTGGCACTCCGAATTACCCTAAATCCCTTCCACGTCACCCTTCCCCCGGTCGAAGCCCCCGGTCCAGTATTCTGATACTCACCGTAAAACAAGGTGTTCAGAGCAAAATTACCGCTCCACTCATGCCACCCCTTCGGGTCAATGACGTCACTTATCGACGACTGCATAATCACGGTTCTAGAATATTGCTTCCACGGCCTTCCAAGGAACGTCGGAAAGTTCTTCTGGACCGGGCGGAGATCCGAGGTGGCTCCGATCCGGGATTTCTGGATCACGATTCCGGTGTTTTGGTTCGGGTCGGACCGGCCCTGGGCCGTGACCATGTTTTTCTGACCCGAGTTTGGTTTACGCGCGTGGATGTCACAGTCTTGGAAAATCGCCGCCGCGTTGCCGAAGATGAAATCGACGGTGCCGGAGATGAGACAGTTGATGTAGAATTGACGGTTGGAATGGACGTAGAGAGTGTCTTGATAGGCTAACATGTCGCATTGGTAGAAGGCGGAGAGATCTGCTCCGACGCGGAGAGCCACCGCTTGGTGCTTTGAAGGACCGGCTGTGTTTTGGAACGTGATATCACGCGCTAGAAATCCTTCTCCCACCGCAGCTGTCAATATCATAGCACAGATTTTTTATTATTTTTTGGATTTATCAAAACTATTGTCAGACAGAAGGCTTTTCCACGAGTACTGGGGTCCAGCTCCAGATCAAATGATATTATTCTCTTTTTGTAAAATTAATTTCCCTTTTCGGATATTATAATAGAAAATAGAGAAGAGAAAGTTCGATTTTTTGGGAGGGTAAAAATGTAAAATACAATTTTTTGTCTTTAAAATTTGAAATTACCTTCTATTTAGTTTTTGAGTGGTAAAAGTTAACACTTATAATTATTGACATTTGAACTTGGCTTTTTTTCAAAAGTGACATATTTGTTTTCTAAAATCTAAATTCTAATTGGTCTCTAAAGTTTGAGATTGGTTTATGCTTGGTCCCTAAGTATAGAAAAAAAATCTAACTCATTTAAAATCTAATTAAAAATATAATTCAAACGACGAGGATCAAATATGTCACTTTAGAAATCTAAAAAAACTAAATAGAAATGAAATTCTAATTTGACCAAAAGTATTTATGTTGAAAATTCATGAAACCAAAACAAAAATTAAGTTCAAATTTGAGAAACCAAGGCCCAAGGTGTGTTTTATCATTTATTTAGATATTATCGTGAAAAGTAAAGAAGAAAATGAAGGAACACATATTTTGAATTGACTGTTGGATTGAAAGTTATAAGCCTTGAGATTCTGATTCGGTGCCTGGTTGTTTTTTTTTTTTTTTTTTTTTTTTTTTTAAACGAAGGTAAAAGACTGTTTTTTGTGGGTTTGATATTTTTGTCCATTGGTAACTTTGGGCCATGTGCGCTCCACCATACGGTGGCTGGCAGGGAAATGATGAGACATAAAAGATTCTCGATGATAGGGATAGGGCCAAACTTTTTTTTTCGTTTTTTTTTTAGAATCACAGAAAGTGTTAAAGTTTTATGTTCTAAGTGATCGATTAAAGAGAAAATTTCAACATCTAGATTTTATTTTATTTTATTTTTTCAAATCCATAACGAATTAGGGAGGAATTACTCCCTGTTCCTTTTTGTTTGCTCCTCAACTAAGAAGGAAAAAGAGCAATTGTTTTCCTCTTGATTTGTCTTATTTAAATAATTTATATTAGAATTTTAAAATTTTAAAGTTGGATCTTAATTAGTTATTTTGCTACTGCTTTGGAAAATTTTTAGCTTTGAATTTATAGATAGAAAGTAAGTTTAGCAATTATGATGATGGAAAGAGAAAGTGGTAAAAGGACAATAATTTCGAGAAATTATTAATTCAAAGGTTAAAATCATATATCTTCTTGCATATAAAAAATTAAAAATTATAGTCTGACGGTGCATCTTAGGGACCAAAACTAAATGTACGTTTGAAAACATTTTAAAATACTAATAGATAATAAAATGTATTTTTTTTGAAAAAAATAATAGTGCTTGGCCAAAATTCTAAAAAGCTGGTAAAAAGTACAGTTGACTCATTAAAAATACTTTTTCATAATTTCATCTAGAAATCTTTAAAATAGATAAAAATAAATATCAGTATTATAAATGAACCATAAATGATTTAACTATTTTTCAAAAAACATTTATTTAATAAGTATTTTGTTTTTTTCAAAAATATGCCAAACACAAACAAAATCACGTGACTGTGGTGGCCAATTATTGAGGATCTCACGTTGAAAAGATGAAAATACCTCATATTCTTAAGAAGATGTATGAATGTCACTGTTAATTAATTTTGAAACAGAACTCCATCTTTATCTAATACCAACGAAAATTTTCATAATTTTTGTCCTAAAAGATGGTCAAGAAAAGTTTTTTTAATGAAAAAATTATTAACACTAGCAGCAATTAAAATAATCTTACCGACGGTTGCAGAGTTAAAAGTGGTGCTGCCGTCGACCACATTCCGGCTACCGGTAATTATAGTATTACTCCTTCCATCTCCCATAAACATTATATTTGTTTTCTTCTTCGGCACTTCCACATTCTCCCTATAAACCCCAGCTTTAATTCTTATCACATATCTCTTGCTACTTTTCACCGGCGCGGCGGCCACGGCTGCCGCCACCGTCTTGAAGTTCCCACTGCCGTCCGCCGCCACGACCACGTCCGGCGTCACTGAGGAGGACTGCAGCAGCCGCCGGTCTCCAGCCGACAGCCACTCCGGCCACTGGATGCCGTCGTCGTCGTTCTCCTCCTTGAGCTTTCTGTTGGCTGTTCCCATTTTGGCCTCGTAGTTGGCTATGTCTGTGTCTGTCATGTTCTTAATCATGGCTAGTGCATTGCTGCACATGTGCTCCACTTGTGTTTGGCCCTCTTTCAATTTGTCCCGCAGGCTTTTGTCTGCCTCGTCGTGCGAAAACCCGTCGAGGCAGGTCTCCTACGGGTGAGAATGTGAATAAAAGATTAAATTTATTGTAATCTATTCGTTTGAACTTTCAAATCTGGTAGTGATTTAGAAAAATTATTCTACCGCTACAATGTAGTAGCTTCCTAATAATAATAGAATATGAATTTAAAAATCTCCACGCCCATTAATAACTATCTCTTACATTCGATGGTGCAAAATTACTAGTCGCTCTTCAAATAATTTTTTTTGGTGATTTGACTTGAATTGCAGATTTAAACTTTTTTTTCTTTTAAAAAGTGGATTTAAACTTTTATTATATCATTTTCTTTCAAATTATGCAACTCGATAATTAAGGAATGTGTACTTTTTCTCAATCTCTGGCCCCATGCTTGTGTTAAGTTAAAAAAGGAAAATTCATAATGGTGGCTTATTTGTTGGGTTAATTTTGGAGCCAAGAGAAATGAACCAATACAAATACAAATAAAAAATATTGAATTAAAGTTCAAATCTCATTTTCATTTTGTTCTTGAAATTTCAAAATGGTCATTTTCGTTCTTAAATACTTAAAACAAACCAACCATTTATGTCCTCTTATTTTTAAGATTATTTTATATTATGACTACTGAATTTTCAAAATATTTATTTTAGTTTTTTTTAATATATATAATCATTATGATTCTTACACATAAATCTAGTAGCTAGGTGTATTTTTTTTTATCCATCTTGTATTTGTACTAATACTTACAGATTAACAATGTGTATCAATTTTTTTTTTAGAATGTGTATCAAATCACATAGATTAATAACGAGTATTAAGTAAATAGATATTATCTCATAAAATAATATAAGCTAAAACAAAATAAATAGTTTTCAACAAAACAGGAAATAATTTACTAATAAAAAAAAAAAAAAAAAGAAGACAGGAAATTTTTTATCAAGATGCCAAAATAGACATTAAAATTATTAAAAAATAAAAAATAGCTAATTACCTGATTAGTAATGGCGGAACTAAGCAAGGTCTTAAGGTCATCAGCGTGCTGGGCTAAAGACTTCTTATTGGGGTATTCATGGAGATCTACAATGGCCTTATGAAGCTCATCAAGAGTTTCATCAATGGTCTCAAGGCAATCGTGAAGGGCAATTTTCTCCCTGTGGGTAATGTTCTTCAGCGCCGCCAATTTCTGGACTCTAAAGTAATTCTCTTCCACAGCTTTCACAGTAATGTTAATCGAAAGCTCGATAACGTCCTTTTGATTTGTGACTTTCTTCAACGCTCCGTCGTTTTCAGAAATGGTCGAAAAACAGAGATCCGGATACAGCGTGCTGCTGCACGTGCTCTTCAGAATGGCGTGGGCTTTGGACCTGTCGCCGGAGGTTTTCGAATTCGAAACTCCGGCCACAATGCCGACGACTGCGCCGACGAGGAGGAGGGTGGAAGACAGGGCTAGAATTATGAGCTTTTTGTTTTTGTTGGGTTTTTTGGGGGTTTGGTCGCCGGAATTTGAGATTCCAGCGGCGATGGGTTTTTCCATATTATCGGTCTCTTTCATTATATGGAATTAGACAGAGAGAGATGTGTGGAAGGAAGAAGGTGTGAGATGGTGGTAAAGGGAGTGAGGTCTTAATAAAGACAGCCAAAGGGATAGGGACTAGGAGAAGACTACTCGGATCATTTTTAAATTTTAAATTATTATTATTATTAGTTTTTTCTGTGAAACGAGCTACCCGACTTTTTTTGGCCCCGTTCGATTTTGGCTTTTAGTTTTTTAAAATTAAGATTTTAAATACTGTTTTTATGTATGAGTTTCCATGCTTTTTTTTTTTTTATCATTTTTTCACCTGTGTTTTAAAAAATTAAGTTAGATTTTGAAAACTAAAAAAAAAAATATATATATATATATATAATAATTTTCAAAAACTTATTTTTTTTTTTTTTGGAATTTGACTATAAACTCAAATGTGTTTCTTAAGAAATATAGAAATCATTGCAGAAAAATTGTGAGAAAACAAACAAAATGATTATCAAACGGGGCCTTTGTCATTCAAGTTTTCAATAATTGAGTGTTTTTTTTTGTTAGTAAATGGATAAAAATGTGCAATATGAAGCTGAAAAAAAAAGTTAAAATATTAATCTAATCCTAACTAAAGTTTTATTACAATTGAAACCCATTTTCATTACAGAAAAGTAAACATGGCCTTAATTTTTATTTGGTTTTTTAATTTTCAAAATTAACACTCATGATTATTGAGATTTAAATATAGTTTGTTTATATTTAGTTCAGAGATTTCAAAAGTGATATGTTTGGTCTCCATGGTTTAAATTCGATTTTTAATTGATTCTTAAAATTTGTTTTTAATTAGTCTCTTGAGTATGAAAAAGATTAAAAAAAATGAAATTCAACTCATTTAAAAGATACATATCATTAAAGTCTAATTAACACGTGTCAATTGACACATCATTATTCATTAGGTCAACTAACGGTTAACTCTACTCGGGGACTATTTATACAACCAATTTCAAACTTAAGTATCAATTTGAAATATAATTAAATTTACAAGGACCAAACACATCAATTTTTAAACTTTAAGTACCAAATAGAAGTTAAATTCAAATCTCAAGTACCGACAGTATTGATTTTGAAAACTTATGGACTATATAGAAACCAAGTTCAAATCGCAATGACTAAGAGTGTATTTTACCTTTAGTTTTAATTTAGTCCTTGTGATTTTAATTTAGTTAAGTTTGTTCCTATAAGTTTTAATTTAGTCTATGCAGTTTAGTTAGACTTTACAAATTGTTTTTCAACCATTTTTTGTCCATTTGAAAGTCTACTTATTTTTTTTAATTTTTACTTATAATAAACTCATGGCCAACAAGAGCATAGCTCAACTGATATAAAGTATGCGCTTATGATCAAGAGGTCATAGCCAACAAAAGCATAGTTCAACTGACATAAAGTACGTGCTTATGATCAAAATGTCATAGGTTTGAATCCTCATACTCCCAACTATTGTTGAACTAAAAAAAAAAAAAAGTCAAATAGAAAACACCAACTTGTTATCATGTAAAATAGATAATGATGAAATGATTTATGAAATTCGACCGAGTCCTAAATTTTAAATTAAAACTTTTAAAATCTTAAGAAACTAGAGAATAAAACTAAGCTCGAATTATATGAATCAAATTCAACACTTTTAAAGCTACGTGGATTGAACCACATTTGAAATTTCAAAAAATAAAAGTATATAATTAATATCGTGCAATGGCATTGTGGCAATGCCAGTGCATGACATGGAGCGCCAAGGTAAGATTTTAAAATTGGCTCATTGTTTCATGTGACTTTTATAATTATAAAATAAAAATAAAAACTCCACTACTAGAAAAATAGATAATTGGCTCATTGTTTTATGTGACTTCTATAATTATAAAATATAAATTAAAACTTCACTACTAGAAAAATAGATAAAATGTCAAATTTTTGAATAATGTTGGATCCAGGTGACTGTTGAGTAACTGAAGGTTCATTGAATAATGTTTTTTTTTTTTTTTTTTTTTTATGATATTGGTTTAGTAACAAATTTATTTGCCAAGTAATATAGCTTTGGGCCAATTTGTATAAAAATCTTAAACTAATTTTAAAAGCTAAGAATATTAGCTTTCGAATTTTTAAATATATATTTTTAAAAATATAAAGATTAAAGGATAAATAGTGGGAAAAGTAGCTTTAGAAGAAAAATTCTCGACAGCCTGGAAAAAGTACCATTATTTTGTAATAAAGTAAATGTATCATTTTTTTATCATTAAAAAAGACGTATCATTGCTTGCTTTACTTTCTCTTTTTCTTATTCCTCCATCTTCCTTCTTTATTAATAGATTAAAAATCATTTTTAGTTTTAAATTTAAATAAAAGTAACAATATAGGTCTTGAACTTTAGTTTACAGTGATTAAATCATTGTACTTTTAAATTTATAACAATTTAATCTCTGAACTTTAATATGTAACAATTTAGTTCTTGTACTTTTAAATTTATAACAATTTAATTATCATCAGAATTAAATGTCAATTTTTAATATTTAATGATTTATACTTTGTAGCATATTAACATATTAAATCCATAATTAGTTTATTAATCTACCTATGTAAAATATTCCATTAAATCTTAACAATAATTTTCACGATAGGAACTAAATCATTACAAATTTTAAAATATAGAGACTAAATTGTTACAAAATTGAAAGTACACGGATTAAATCGTTACAAGCCAAAGTTCATAGACTAAATTGTTAATTTCATGAAAGTTTAAAGACTAAATGTGATTGGTAACCTTATTTATCCACATTTCCTTTCTACATAATTAAATAGATTTAAAATATAGTGATTTCTGTAAGAATTATTCCAAATAAAAAATATATATTATTATAGTTTTTTATTTAACTTGTTTTATCCATAAAAAAATATATATATATCACACAATAATACACCAATGCGTGAGTGAAAAGATATCCGTTGAAACTTTACATCCTTTTTTCAAAAAAAAAAAACGAACGTAAGTGCTGATTGGCTGGTAGGAACTCAAAAAAAAACAAAAAACAAAAAGGCTGGTCTGTCCACAGTAATTTATTATTAACTTCCCCCCCTTTTTTTACAATGAATCTCTTAACCAGCCAACCGTATCAGTTATTGCCTTTAAAGATAAGAAAATCAATTTTAAATATTCCACTGACCTAGCTCAGCCGTCGGATATGGACAACGGTCAAAACTGGGTTCTTTAAAACGACGTTGTTTAATAATTAACAATGAGCCTAAGCCCTGCCCCACCAGAAGCCTGGAAAGATGCGCTGTATTGCTGCTTGCTATAAATGTACGATTTTCCTATTTCTACTGCAGAGTTTAGGGAGGCTGAAAAAATAATATATATATAAAAAAGGACTGTAAGTCTGTATATTAGTGTGCAGAAATCTTTTGAGTTGTTTGGGACATTGAATGAGTTATAATAATATAGGTTATAATAGTTTGTAGAATTATATAATATTGTTTAAAATGCAGAGTTGTTTAGTCTGAAATTATAATAGTCTGTATTTGTGGTGTAAAGTATTCCACAAGTTATTATAACTCACGTCCCAAACAATCATTTTCTATCTATCACTATTAAATTGTTGACAAAAGAAAGAGAAAATATTTTTTACATTTCTCTCTTTTAACTGTACTTTATATCTTTTTGATATCAACAATTTAACAGTGGTATGCATGAAGATTCTTGCACATCGCATGGAGGCAAGTGTCGTTATATATAAAAATATATTACTGCAGAGTTTACAACGGTCCACTGTTAGTCAATGAACATTATTAAATTTAATTATCTCGCATGATAACAATGTTAGTATTATTTTTATTATTCTGTCTTCTTCCATACCTAACACGTTAGTTTGTCTCAAATTGGGATGTTTTTGTAATTATTTAATATTTTTTTAAAAAAACCAAAGGTCCAAATGCATAAGATAATGAGAGAGAGAAAAAACAAAAGAAGTTGTACAGTTGATACTTCTTTTTTAGGCTAACATATAAAAGATAATCCTAAACTTTACATTTTATTTAAAAAATATTCATATTCTTTTAAATCTTACAATATTATCTTACTTTTCATAAACATTTCAAAACTACAATTGGAATAAAAAATTATTAGAATATTGGAAGAAAAATTGACATGGTAATAACCTAAACGACGTAGCAATGACTAAGATATTTGTCTGAATTAACAACATTCAGACACATCGACTCTTCGTTCAACATTCTAATAATTTTTCTACTCTAAAAGTAGTTTTGAAACATCTATAAAAGATCAGAGGTAATATTGCATCTTTTGAAAAAATATGGATATCTTTAAAACGAGGGGCAAAGTTGAAAGGTGTTTTTTTGTACAATTCAGCTCTTTTTTTTTTTTTTTTCAAATTATGTTATATCATGACCTTTGGTTTGAGATACACTTTCACATGGATTGAATGTATCTGTTAATTTTATTTTTGTTAAATTATAAATTTTATCTCTAAACTTTTATAATTGTACCTAATGTATGGTTCAACTTTTAATACTATCTAATGAGTCTCTAAACTTTTAACTTCATTGACAAATTATGTATTTTTTTAATTCAAAAATATATTAGATACAAATATGAAAAAGAATTTTAAATTCTTTTAATAGATAAAAATCTATTAAACACAAAATTAAAAATTTAAGCCTCGTATGATAACCATTTGGTTGTTGGTTTTTGAAATTTGGGCTTGTTTTTTTTCGAATTTCTTTACAATATTTTCCATATTTTATAATGAATAATTTGAATTCTTAATCAAATTCCAAAAACACATTTTAAAATTTGTCAAGTTAAAAGGTAAGAATTCTAACATGTATTATATATATATATATATATATATATACACACACACACTTACTCACCTACTATGGAAAAACCATTACAACTTAAAAAAAAAAAAAAAAAATTAAAAACTACTACAATTTGTACTTGGTACTTTTGCAATTTTTTTGAAACGTGCCTTTTGCTTCTTTATTATTTTTTTTTAATTTTGGAAAGGTAACTATTGCAATTTGACCTATTAAAAGGGAAAAAATTTCAATACTGATCAAAGTCTAAGCTAATAAAAGTTAGGGGTAAATTTTGATTTGTTTTTTTAATCAATGGTTATCAAACAAGACCTTAAAGATTCATGAGGCACCTTTTGTAATTTAATATTTATTTTTTTTAAGGTCAAATATTCAAAATGGTTATGAACTTTAAAGTTAGTTTTGATTATGAAGATGGTTTATATTAAATAGAAATGGATAAAGGTTTAGTTTTTTTTCTTTTTAGTTCAACAATGGCAGTGGAGGAAGATCCAACTATTATAAATTTTTGAATGGTAATTGGTATTTTATCTTGCGCACATTGATAAAACGACTATAAGTTTAGTTGCAAGTATTGTGAAATTCTGAGCAAATAAACAATAAACACGCTTTAATTGAGAATACAGAACATTGTCGAGAGAAAAAGGTAAACAAAAACAAAAAAACATATATATGTAAATTGTAAACAAATCTAAATGTAGATGTTTGGTGACCCATCACATTTTATTTAATTTCATTTCCGCAATTAATATGATTTCGTGTAAATAAAAACAAATGACGACCGGGTGATTAAAAAAAAAAAAAGAGAAAAGAAAAAAGGAAGCCATATTATATTTAGCATAGCTATATAAGTAAATATATTATGGGACCGATTTTCTTTTCTCGACTGAAAGATTTCTCAATATGCACTTGAAGGAACGGAGGTCGGTTTCGAGCCAGCGTGAATTAGCTCCTCGCCTTAGTTTGGCTGAGCGTCGTTGGTCGCCCCCGAAGTAGGGTTTTGGAAGCTGAACGTGGACGCTGCCTGGTCTGATTGTCTCTTAAAAGGTGGCACGGGGTGGATAGTTAGAGATGATAGTAGTCGTCCTATCATCGGCGGGATGAGTTTTGTCTCCCGTAAGTGGTCAGTTAAATTGATTGAGGCCAAAGTTGTGGTGGATGGGCTTAAGCAGGTTGTGTCTCATTGGAAGGGGCAGAATCCCCCTCTAATTGTGGAGTCGGACTCCCTGGAAGTGATAAACCTCTTGAAGCGCACTAACTCGGATTTGTCGGAGGTCAGTGTTTTTATTGACGAAGCTCTTCATCTAGCTCCGTCTGCAAAAGTTTGTAATTTTTGTTATATTCCTAGAGAGGAAAACAAAGCCGCCCACAACCTTGCAGCTTTGTCTTCTTCTACAGGAACTTCTTTGGTCTGGAAAGAGTCTTTTCCAGCGGACTTGTCTTCCCTCATTCTTGAGAGGGTTTGATTGGTTTGTGGTTTGCCTGGTTCTGTTATGAATTTCTGTTTCAAAAAAAAAAACAAATAAATAAATATATTATGGGACCCATTATATTTGTTTTATTTGATTTTTGCAACCAATGTGACTTTATAAAGTAATCCAAATATTTTTCACAATTATTGTTTCAAAGCTTTTACTTGGATCGTCCAGCAAACCATGCAACACAAATCTCGCCTAATTGTTTGCTTTCTTCGCCCAACCACCGCCCATAAATATTTCAAACAATAATGTAAATGTGTAAGTTGTAGCACTGTTACGATCTTAAAGGATCCCCAAAAAATTGACAAATCCATTTTAATTTTCAAGAATGTATTTTTTTTTCTTCAACATTTTTTTATAGTGTTTGGTTGGACGATAATGTTCTCTGGAATATCTTTGAAAATTTTTGAATTACTTTTTTAATATACAATTTTAAGTGTACGTGAGAAAAAACAAATCAAATTTATAAATTTGAAATCTTTTAATTTTTTTTTATTACAGATCTTTTAATTATCTTTACTAAAAAATTTATCAAATTCAGTGTTGATATTATTTGCCATGATTGATCTTGGGCCAATTTTAGAATAAAATTAAACTGTGCATATACCCCATGTAATAGTTTTCAATAATTGTCGAATTATTATACATGCCAAATAGTTAATATATTGACCTTGTTTTTTTTAGTACTCGCCCATTGCATTTATAGGATTCTATCACCATGTGATTGTGATTATTCATGTAAAGAGAATATTAATTTGATCCATCTCATATTTTATTTGTAATTAAATGCTTTTTTTAAGGACATGTAATTAAATGCTATTTGATATCATTCAATATTCGATATTTATTAAAGTACAACTCAATAATTTACTTTTGTAGAAAAAAATCAATAAAGTATTAGGTACTCTACCATGCTTATTAAATATCGTGTTTGTAAATAAAATAGAAAAGCAAAATAAAAATTTCCCCCTAGAGTTGAAAAGATGTGTTAGCTTGACCTTGATATGCATTGGAATTTTTACCTTTGAATATGTCAAATTACAAAAGGTATAAATTGCAATAGTTTTTCATCCATAAACATAAATATATACACACACATATACATGGTGTGTGTAGGTAAGTATATTGTGACAGATTGTAGAATACATAAATTGTGACAGATTATCAGTAGGTAGGCAAGTATATTGAGTTCAATAATAAGTAAGGTGAAGAAATTTGAACCTATAATCTATTGGTCAATAATATATGTCTTAACCAGTTAAACTATGTTCATATTGACAATTTAATAGATCAAGACATAAATTATCGACCAAGAAGTTAGAGTTTTGAATGTTCCTCTTCACATAATGTTGAAGTTAACATTTATAGATAAATGAAAGATGATTTTAAAAAGATATAAATTATAGATGCATCAACCATTGTTATGGAGAAGCCAACCACTTATAATAATTTTTGTCTTCGAATCAAATCTAAAAGTATTTTCATAGGTGTCTTTTGATTCCTGTTCATAATTATGATTAACCTTTTATGCTTTCTTAAAAATATGAAGCAAACTTCACTCATAAAAACACAACACTTTAATCTCAGTTTTTTAATAAAAAGGTAAAAGAGCCTATTTTAATCATAAAAAAATATATATATATATAAGTATTGTAAATATGACAAGTAAATGCCCATTCCACATGCCCATTTATATCCATGCCAAGTGGCTTTTTCTCCATAGCCAAAGTGTCCTCCATGTGTCCAACAAAGGCCATAGATTGGTGTCCAAATGGACCACATCATGCTCTCCAAATTGCCTATAAATAGTGGTTCATTTTGGATAAATGAGATATGCATTTTTGGTAAAAAAAAAACTCTCCAATTCTCTCTTTTCTCTTCCACTTTCTCTAATTTATTTGTTTATTTAATTTGCCATAAATCTCCATTTTCTTTTATTTATATTATCTATATATAATCCATTTATATTTTAACACTTGTATTATTATTATTATTATTATTATTATATATTTTGGTAAAGTTTTGGTGCCCGGTTTCGCCTCTCATTTTACAACACGTTATCAGCACGAGACTCTATCATTTTTCCCGCTAAAGGTAAGTCTTATGGGTAAGTTTTTTTTTACACATTTGGTTTATGTTAGATTTCTAATATAAATATATATTATTATTTTGATAGTGTTATTGTGGCAAACCTTACAAAGCTAGAATTTGCGGCCCTGGATATTAATGGAAATAACTACTTGTCATGGGTCCTTGACGCTGAGATCCATTTAGATTCTATGAATCTTGGAGAAACAATTAAAGAAGGAAATGATGCATCAAATCAAGAAAAAGCAAAAGCCCTGATCTTCCTTCGCCATCATCTTCACGAGGGATTGAAAATGGAGTATCTTACAATAAAAAATCCCTACGTTCTATGGCAAGGTTTGAAAGAAAGGTACGATCATCAAAAAACAGTTATTCTTCCAAAAGCTCGTTATGATTGGATGCACCTGAGGTTGCAGGACTTTAAATCAGTAAGTGAGTATAATTCCGCACTCTTCAGAATTAGTTCAAAATTAAAATTATGCGAAGAAAAGATTACTGATGTTGATATGTTAGAGAAGACATTTTCCACTTTTCATGTCTCGAATATGCTCCTGCAGCAGCAATATCGAGAGAAGGGTTTTGCAAAATATTCTGAACTTATCTCATGTCTTCTCGTTGCTGAACAAAATAACGAGTTATTGATGAAAAATCACGAATCCCGACCAATTGGAGCAACACCATTCCCTGAAGTGAATGCTGTGAATTTTAATAACCGTGGTCGTGGTCGAGGTCGGGATCGCGGTAGAGGAAGAAATACCTATTTTCGTGGTGGACATTATAATTTTAAGAAACCCACACGAAGTGATGATCATAAAGGAAAGGCTCCACAAGATAGAAGTTCGAAAGGTGATGAACATAAATGTTTCCGGTGCGGAATGACTGGGCACTGGTCACGTACCTGTCGTACATCAAAACACCTTGTTGATCTCTATCAAGCTTCCTTGAAGGAAAAAGGAAAAGGAAATAATGTGGAGGTAAATCTTGCCATTCAAGAAGATGATGTGTTTGACCCCTCCAATATGATGCATCTTGATGTAGCTGATTATTTTGAATCTCCTGGAGAGAGAATTGATGCAATCAAACAAGTAGAGGATGATTTGTATGAAAATATATAATTAAGTACTGTTTAGTATGTTTTTGTTGTTGTTTTGTTTGTATATATATTTAAGACTCTTTGTAATCGTTTTTCTTTTCTTTTCAATGAAGAAATATGAACAATTTCAATATGTTGAGTAACTCGAAAATGAGCAATGAGGATTTATGTCTGGCAGACTGCGCAACTACGCACACGATACTCATAAATAGAAAATATTTTACTAGATTGACAATGCTGGAAGCAAAAGTCAATACTATTGAAGGAGTCTATATCAGATTAGCGGAAGCGATTTATGGATCTAAGCACTCTAATTAGATTAATTTTGCAAAATAAAACACATGCTCAAGCAGAAAACAGAGGATAGAAAAACAACCTTTGTAGCTCGAAATTCTCCTCAACCGTGGGCAAATTCTGATCACGAACACTTCGTGGACCACCATAAGTGTCTTCCCTACTATCCTCAGGCCTTGGAACAGGTTGTGGGACCTTTCCTTGAGAGAAATTGGAAGAAATGTGAGAATGGTTCAAAACCGAGAAACAGAAACTTTTTCTGAAAAAAAATTCCTTCTCTTTTGATCTTTCTCCTCTATCTAAAATAGATCATTTTGCTTCTCAAGCAAGTAGAGTTATGACATCAAAGAGATGAGAATGAATTGAATGTAGGAGGTGAGTCATAGAGTGAAGGAGAAGCTCAACACTCTTATTGGACCAACATGAAAGTAAGAGGAAGTGGATAGAACTTCCCATTATCACTCTCTAATTTTTAATTCATAATTAAAATTTAATTTAATTTAATTTAATTAATTAAACAATTTAATTAATTAATTAATTATTTAATTTAATATCAAGTATCAAATTAAATAATTTGGTCCAATTGCGATTTCTCAAATCGTATGTTCGAATATGAATCCCTATTCATATTCCAAACTGAAACAATATTTAAATCATATTTAAATATGTCCTCCATTAATTTATCATAATTTAATTCATAATTAAACTATGAAACGTTAAGTATATCACATATAATTAATGTTATCTCCCAAATCCGGAATTTGAACAATTCAAATTCTTTTCTCTCAAATTGTTACAAGGCTAAGTCCGAGCTAGTAAGGGGACCTTATGGACCTACAGATCATGAGCTCCAACGATTCAAGATTAACTAGCCAAACTCTTTAGCCGAGCTAATCAACATTCGTTAACCACCGGGTCACTCCACTATAGCCCAGTGGCTGCACTCTCCTCACTGTAGATATATTTCTGTCCACTCAATATAACCATGATTAGTAAGTCGATCCTTCACAGGTCGTTCGTAATTACAGCTGGGTCAAAAGAACCGTTTTACCCCTGTAATTACATATTTGTTCCTTAAGTCCCACTGATCCTCTAATGAACAATTGGTTTGTGGTCTAACCAGCAAACCGAATCCCTCTCAGGCCAATGAGAGGGTGGGCCCATTGTTCAAGACCTGGAGTCAGCACTTAAGGGAACAACCTCTCTACTAATCCCTAAAATGGGTAGGAGTGAATTCCATCTTGCCGGACTATGTCCCCAGCTATCTACCCGGTCTTATCCCTGAAATGGGAGGCATATTGAGTCGGCAAACTTGGGCCACTCTCACCCATGCAAATCTAAGGATAATCCCAAATAAACAGGAGTTCATAGCGCGCTCAGGATTAAGATCGAGTTACCTAGGTCATTGTATGAAAATAGTCAGTTAAGACAGTAAACGGTGTTAACAAGTCTAAGTGACTATCTCGCGGTCCGGTCTTATGCAAACTCATTGCATAGGACGCCCCCACTCACATGTCTGCACATGAACGATTCAGGATCACATCGTTAGTACTATACTAAGTGGGCCGCGTCCATAGTGTCCCCAGGATAAGGTACCCAGCCCTATCCCTATACTATAAACCATTCTGGCTATAACTTGAACTTGATCCACTTTTATGTCACACATATAGTTCAAGTATACATCCTATAGCCAAGGGTTCTTCGTTTATTGGATTAGGGTTATGACATGAGCAATTCACTTTATTCAATAACAACTTTACTGAATAAACCTCAATTACAACTTTATTGCAAAATAGAATATATATTCAGTTTACAAAACACGAGTTTTAGGACATTAAACCCAACAACTATATCAGGTTCTGCAAATCTGATTGAAGGTTTTGGAAAAGCAAACTTTATTTTGCCTAGAGGAACAAGATTTACAATTAATAATGCTCTGTTCTCTAGCAAATCGAAAAGAAACTTATTAAGTTTTAAAGATATACGTGAAAATAATTATCATGTTGAAACTGATTGTAAAAATAATATAGAGTGTCTCTATATAACATCTATTGTTTCACATGAAAAACGTATATTAGAAACACTGCCTGCTTTTTCTTCTGGATTATACTATACTCATATACGAGTAATCGAAAGTTATGCAATAATGAACCCGAAGTTCATGAATCCAGAAATATTCAGTGTTTGGCATGATCGATTGGGTCATCCAGGGTCGATAATGATGAGGAAAATTATTGAGAATTCACATGGACATCCTTTAAAGAGCCAGAAGATTCTTCAATCCAATGAGTTGTCATGTGATGCTTGTTCTCAAGGAAAATTAATTATTAGACCATCACCAGCTAAAGTGGGGATTGAATCACCTGCATTTTTAGAGCGAATTCAAGGTGATATTTGTAGACCTATTAACCCACCAAGTGGTCCATTTAGATATTTTATGGTATTAATTGACGCATCCAGCAGATGGTCACATGTATGCTTATTATCAAGTCGAAATCTTGCATTTGCAAGATTACTTGCTCAAATAATTAAGTTAAAAGCACAATTTCCTGATAATACAATTAAGACCATTCGACTTGATAATGCTGGTGAATTTACATCCCAAACTTTTAATAATTATTGTATGTCAATTGGGATAAGTGTTGAACATCCTGTAGCTCACGTTCATACACAAAATGGTCTAGCAGAATCATTTATAAAACGTCTGCAACTAATTGCAATACCATTGCTTATGAGAGCTAAACTTCCTACATCAGTATGGGGTCATGCTATTTTGCATGCTGCATCACTGGCACGTATTAGGCCAGTAGCTTATAATAAATACTCCCCAATGCAATTAGCTTATGGCCAGAAGCCAAATATTTCCCATCTAAGAATTTTTGGATGTGCAGTATATGTACCAATTGCTCCACCACAACGTACTAAGATGGGTCCTCAAAGGAGGTTAGGAATATATGTTGGTTTTGATTCCCCATCAATTATTAAATATCTTGAACCCCTGACGGGTGATGTATTTACTGCACGATTTGCTGATTGTCATTTTAATGAGACAAATTTTCCAACATTAGGGGGAGGAATTAAGAAGTTGGAAAAAGAAATTACATGGAATGCATCGTTATTATCTCATTTAGATTCTCGTAGAGATCAATGTGAACTTGAAGTTCAAAAGATAATTCATTTGCAAAATATAGCAAATCAACTACCAGATGCATTCACAGATACTAAAAGTGTGACTAAATCATATATACCAGCTGCAAATGCTCCATCAAAAATTGATATCCCAAAGGAACAAGTTGTCAATAATGAGTCTGGAGCACGCCAGCAGCGTGGTAGACCAATAGGTTCTAAAGATAAAAATCCTCGGAAAAGAAAAGTAGTTGAGAATCAAAATGATTCAATAAAAGGTATGGATGTTCCAGAAGAAATCCAGAATACAACTACTCAAAAGAGTATTGGTGAAAATCAAACGCTTGAGGATAATAATGAAATTTCTATAAACTATGTTACAACAGGAAAGAGATGGAATCGAAATGATATCATTATTGACAACATTTTTTCTTATAATGTTGCTCACGATATTATTCATGAAAGTGATGATTTTGACCCAAAATCTATCAAAGAATGTCAACGTAGAAAAATTGGCCGAAATGGAAAGAAGCAATCCAAGCAGAGTTGAACTCACTTTCAAAACGTGAGATTTTTGGACCAGTAGTCCCAACACCGGAAAACGTCAAACCTGTGGGATATAAATGGGTATTTGTAAGGAAAAGAAATGAAAAGAATGAAGTCACAAGATATAAAGCGAGACTTGTTGCACAAGGATTCTCGCAAAGGCCTGGTATTGATTATAAGGAGACATATTCTCCTGTGGTGGATGCAATAACGCTAAGATATTTGATTGGTCTGACTGTATATGAAAAGCTTGATATGCATCTAATGGATGTAGTCACAGCGTATTTATATGGATCTCTGGATAATGACATTTATATGAAAATCCCGGAATGATTTAAAATACCAGAAACATATGAATCAAGTTCTCGGGGAATTGTATTCAATAAAGTTAAAGAGATCATTATAGGGATTAAAACAATCAGGACGAATGTGGTATAATCGCCTGAGTGAATATTTGTTGAAAGAAGGATACCAAAATAATCCAATATGTCCGTGCGTTTTTATAAAGAAATCTCAGTCAGGATTTGCTATTATAACTGTATATGTTGATGACTTAAATATAATCGGAACTCCTGAAGAGTTATCCAAGGCAATAGAATATCTTAAGAAAGAATTCGAGATGAAAGATCTTGGAAAAACAAAATTTTGCCTTGGTTTGCAAATTGAACATTTAGCAGATGGGATATTTGTTCATCAATCAACTTATACAGAGAAAATTTTAAAAAGATTCTATATGGATAAAGCACATCCATTGAACATTCCAATGGAAGTTCGTTCACTGGATGTAAAGAAAGATATATTTCGACCTCGAGATGACAGTGAAGAACTACTTGGTCCTGAAGTACCATATCTTAGTGCAATTGGTGCACTTATGTATTTGGCTAATAACACAAGACCAGATATTGCATTTTGCAGTAAATTTATTAGCTAGATATAGTTCATATCCTACAAAAAGACATTGGAACGGAGTTAAGCATGTACTCCGATATCTTCGAGGGACAATTGATATGGGTTTATTTTATTCTAACAAATCAAAATATGATCTAGTTGGTTATGCAGATTCTGGTTATCTATCTGATCCACACAAAGCTAGATCTCAGACAGGTTATCTATTCACATGTGGAGGAACTGCTATATCGTGGCGATCAGTGAAACAGACTATAACGGCCACTTCTTCAAATCATGCTGAAATCCTCGCTATTCATGAAGCAAGTCGAGAATGTGTATGACTAAGATCGATGACACAACACATTCATGAGACATGTGGCTTATCTTCAAGTAAACCTCTTCCAACGATGTTATACGAAGATAACACAGCATGTATAGCTCAAATCAAGGGAGGATATATCAAAGGAGATAGAACAAAGCATATCTCACCAAAACTCTTCTATACTCATGATCTTGAAGAAAATGACGATATCATTGTACAACAAATTTGTTCGAAAGATAACTTGGCTGACTTATTTACGAAGGCATTACCAACTGCAACCTTCGATAAATTAGTATATAGCATTGGAATGCGGCGATTCAAAGACTTTAAGTGATGTCTCCATGAGGGGGAGTGAATGTATTATAGTAAACTATATAAAATATGTACTATTTTTCCTTCACTAGGGTTTTTCTTCCCATTGGGTTTTTCCCTAGTAAGGTTTTAACGAGGCATATTTTATATAAATGGGCATTTAAGGGGGAGTATTGTAAATATGACAAGTAAATGCCCATTCCACATGCCCATTTATATCCATGCCAAGTGGCTTTTTCTCTATAGCCAAAGTGTCCTCCATGTGTCCAACAAAGGCCATAGATTGGTGTCCAAATGGACCACATCATGCTCTCCAAATTGCCTATAAATAGTGGTTCATTTTGGATAAATGAGATATGCATTTTTGGTAAAAAAAAAACTCTCCAATTCTCTCTTTTCTCTTCCACTTTCTCTAATTTATTTGTTTATTTAATTTGCCATAAATCTCCATTTTCTTTTATTTATATTATCTATATATAATCCATTTATATTTTAACACTTGTATTATTATTATTATTATTATTATTATTATTATATATTTTGGTAAAGTTTTGGTGCCCGGTTTCGCCTCTCATTTTACAACAATAAGACAATAATACAAATTTTCCTACTAAAGTCATCAACATCACAGGTTCCTCCTTTCTTTTGCCAAGAAAAATAATAAATAATATAAAAGTTTTTTCTTTTATCACCGAATATTGAAAAATTCCTCGTGGTTGTGAATTGTGATTGCAAACTGTAAAGAACTACCCGCTAATTTCGCTCTTCTGCTTCTTCCAGCGGGCAATCATAAATTCTAATCCCTACGTCATACTGTTTGGTTTTAAAATTTGTGTCATTTTTTCATTAGTTTTCTACAACAAATTTCATCATTTTTAATCAAATATTGAATTCTTAACTAAATTCAAAATACGAAAACAAACAAATTTTAGTTGAGTTTGCTTTTAAGATGTATTTTTTGGAAATAAAAAATTTAAAAGTTCAAAATATATTAAATACAGACCTAAAAATTTAAGAACTAAGCTGGTAGTTTAGCTAAATTATAAATAATAACAATGGTAGTGATCATAAAGCTGACAGCTTGAAACACCTTACCACATTAAAAAAAAAAATTGTTGTAGAGAAAAGGAGGCAATAGTTTTTTTTTTTTTTTGGAATTATCGTAATTAGTTTGTCTTCCTCTTTAAATATGATTTTTTTAGATAAATGAAGGCCATCATTTTTCAAGTATAATTTGATCCAAATATGTTATAGAAATCAATACGGAAAAGAAAAATAGAAACACAACAAGGGTATATGCCTGTCTCAGTAGTCCTTTTTTTGGAAAACCCTGTGTCGGTAGTCTTAAATAAACAAATAAATATAATGGATTAATAAAGTTAATTTTTTTTTTTTTTTTTAGTTAAGAAAGTTACCAATCTTAAATCTAAAATACTCAAACAATTAAGGCTCATTTTGATAATCATTTGGTTTTTTTAAATTAAGCCTATATACTACTTCCAAATATGGACATGTTTGGAAGTGATTTTAAAATGGTTAAAACCACTTTTGTCGTATTCAAAATCACCATGAAACATGCATTTAATTATTTAAAATTAATTTTTATGGTATGAAAATCGCTTTTAAAAGTGTAAAATCAAACATTAAGTTGATTTTGAATGATTAAAATATGTTTTGGACTAATTTTAAACATGACAAAAGTAATTTTAACCATTTCAAAATCACTCCCAAACATGCTATATGAATTTCTTTGTTTTATTATCCACTTTTTACATATGTTTTTAAAAATCAAGTCAAGATTTGAAAACTAAAAAAAGTAGTTTTCAAAAAGTAGTTTTTATTTTTTGAATTTGGTTAGGAATTTTAATGTTTTCTTAAGAAATATGAGATTTATTATAGAAAAATGATGAGAAAACAACCATAATTTTAAAACAAAAAATTAAGAACCAAATGGTTATCAAATGTAGCCAAAAAAACAAGTTTAATTACATGTGAACAGCCCCTAAATCCTTTGTGGTTAATGGCAAATTTGAAATTATAGATGACTACCTTTTAATTGATTGTTTGATTTATATTAATTATTCTCATAAAAAATAAGTCGGTTTAAATGTCAGTTTTATCTTTGAATACTTGAATTTATTTTATTATTTGAATTTTCATGATGTCTAGCCGTGGTTCTCAATTTCAAAAATTAACAATTTTAGTCAATGTCAATTATAGTCATTAAACTTGAAAAAAAAAATCATTTTGGTTTTTAATTTGTTATAATTCTACTTCTTAGCATTTCCCTGTCTAATAGTTGCCTCAACCAACCTACATAATTTGACACACGTTTTAAGTCACATTGTTCATATGCTTAACACACATTATTCACATTATTCATTATTTAATCTTTGACTACAACTTAGCCATCGATATCTTTCACTTGTACTAGACGTTACAATAATTTGGATGCATACAAGCTTGCTCGTCGTGCTACTTAATTGGCCTTAGACGCTTGCTAGAATCAAGAATCCTTGACTGATTTTTACTCTATTTTGTCATGTTAAGTTCTTTCATTATGTTGTTGCTCTTTAAAAAAATAATTAAAAACAATTTAATGAGAATGATCAAAATGATGACTTAAAAAAATAAGAATTAAAATAAATAATTTAAAATTTCATAAATCAAATTCGAATAAATATCGAAAGTTTATGAACTAAAATAATCATTTTAAAAATGTACAAACCAAAATAGATTTTGTTTTTCAAAACAAAATAATCTTTAAAACAAGGGGTTTGGTGAAAAATTAAACAATCTATTGGCTATTGAAATTAGTTTTTTTTTTTCTTAATCCAATTTTTTCCAATCCCATCGTTTTTGAACAAAAAACACAGAAGCATATTTTTTATATATACTTTAAGACTTTTAGTACCACACGTTTCTCACTCTCAAACGCCAGCCTCAGAACCATTTTGTCGGTCCCAACTTGAAATTCCTCCCTGTTATCCAATAAGACGCGATTACCTCCTTTTTCAAATAGAGGAGAGAATGTATACTGGAAAGAGATATTTTTGGAATAACGAATTTTCTTCAAAATGAGAATTTAACAATGGTTTGAAAATTCGTACGAAATAAATAAAAGAGGGAAAAAAAAACCCAAATAAATGAAGTCTTTGGGTGGAAGATGAAAAAGAAAGAGTGGAGAAGAACATGCTAGAATTCTTTTGAACGAAAAGTCAGGATACTTTTAGAAAATTAAAGGTTATTTAAAAGGGTAAAATAGGCTTTTGGTCTTGAAATTTGAACTTTGGCCGTGTTTACCTCCGGTAATCGTAGTCAACAAAAACTAATTTGTGGGTCCCACTTCATTTTTTTATGGTGTTGACCAAAATCAAAATCAAGAATACAAATAAAATGTGTGACCTACTTCAAAATCGGTCATTTCAAAGTTTAAATTTGATTTTTTATTGATCCCTGAAATTTGAAAATGGTTTCTAAATGATGTATAAGTAAAATTGATGTTAGTTGACCTAATAGAATGATGACATGACAGTTAATATATGTTTATTAGACTAAGTTATTTGGAGCACAAAGTCGAGTTATGAAGTTTGGGATTAATTTTTCTGTGGAGTTAATTTGTCTGTGAAGTTAATAAATCAGTGTTTGAAGTACATAGTTATTTAGTATGGGTTATTAAGTCTGTGTTTGGAGTGCAGAGTTATTTAACTTGAAGTTATTAAGTCAGTGATTTCTAGTGCATATTTTTTAAACCTGAAGTTCTGAAGTCAGATTTTCTGTTGGCTATTTTTGTTTTCTTGACTTTTTGTTCAGCCATTCAATTAGATATATATTCGTCCAAATTTTTAACATTCAATTGAGATGTCAACTTAAAAGTTTCACAAATATTTTACAATTTCTACACGTAACATTTGTACTTGAGGTAGACAAAATAGTTTTGTTTCATACCAACAACAAAATTACAACATGCATTTACATAAGTGGAACATGTAAGTGAAATATGCACAAAAAATAAGTAGGCCAACAAGGTCCTACATATATGGTTCACAAAAAAAATTTGAATGCCCGACAAAGGGCCACATCTATGTTCCATACAATATCCAAAAAAAAAAAAAAAAAGTTGATTCAAACAAAATGTTTGATAGATATTTTAGCCACAAGTGGTGGCTACATGAATAATTTTTTCTAAACTCAGTCAAACTCTTCTCCTCCTTTCTATATGCTTTTTTTTCCCTAATCAAACAATCTCAACACACAACAACAAGGTTTGATTGGTTGAACCTGTAAAAAAATGTTTTTCAAAAAAACATTTTATTTTATAAAAATAGTTTAAAATTGTAACACTCATATGTCTGGTTATATTTTCTCAGTGTTTTTATACAAAGTTTGTTTGGGTTGCTCCATACTCAAAATGCTTGTAATAATGTCAAATTACCATAAAGGATGACTCTTATTAAAACACTATAACCGACCAACCACAACCAAAAGGGTCACTGGAGTGCTGTTGGTCGTTGGAAATTGTTACCGACAGTAGTCGCTGGAAGTTTGGCAGTTGCCGACGATTGTTGTCACTCGTCGAAGAAGGCAGCCGTCGATTGCCAAATATGGCTGCTGTTCATCGATGAAGGTTGTAGCTAGTCGCCAAAGAAGTGAGTATGAGAGAGGAAACAAAAACGCATGAGAAAATAGGGTTACTATTCTCAACCCCATTGAGTTGGTAAATTAAAATGGTGATAAAATATGTTAACGGACCAAAGGTTGAGTTTGCTTAAAAACCTTACTCAACTCAACGGGCCAAACAACTCATTTATGATTTTTTTAAATGAGTTGACTATTTTTTTTGTTTATTTGTTATATTGAAAGACCAATTAAAAATCAAATTTAATTCTCAGAGACCAGAAATGTCAATTTTGAAATCTTAATAACTAAATATAAATTAAATTCAAATGTTGAGTACAACAAAATGTTAGTTTTGAAATTTCATAGATCAAATAGAACTAAAGTTCAAATCTTATAGGTAAAAGTGTATTTTACCCCCATAAAATAGCAGTGGATGAAGGTAAAAATTGGAAGATCAATAATTGACAAGGCGTCGGAGGTTCAAACAAATTACAGGGGCAAAAATGGGAACTATCGTAAAAAAGTAGGCCCATCATCGAATGGGTTAGAAAGAGAAAGGCCCAACAGAAAGCAACGGAAGGTCCACTAGAATGCCAAAACCCTAAGCCCATTTGTGATTTTTTAAAAGTTAATTTAAATTTATTTTTATGAAAGAAAAAGAAAAACTTTAAACCCTGAATTGAGGATTTTACGGCGACAATTTCCCGGCGACTCACTGAGCCAATTCTCTCGCCATCTTCTTCTTGCTTCCGCGCGATTTGGGTTTCTGTAAACAAGCTCTTTCGGTGTAAGTTTCTCCTTCTGCCTCTCCTAGTTTAGTTTGCTGGAAAATTTACTTTGTCTGTTCCCTTTCTAGATAGTTGCTGCAATCGTCCGAATGAAGGATGATAATTGATTTGTTTAGTTAGGATTGTGTTGGTCATGAGCTGATTGATTCGATTTTTTTATTTTTTGATTCACGCCGCTGGCCAAATTTTGATTAGTTTGCCGTCTCTGCCAAGTCGATGAAGTATGCATTTGATAGATATCGTGTTAGAGAATTAGTTTCTTTTCTGCACATCCGAAAATAGATAAAAACTATGCCGGTATTCGAAATATGGAGTTGTCCTATTTTATTGCAATTGCTGTGAATTACTAAATCTCCGAGTTCTACTTTTTATGAACTGATTTTCGCTCCACCACTAACAATTTAAATTGCTGTACAGTCGGAGCTCTTTTCTACGTGGTGGCTAGGTGGTTATGGTTTCTGTTGGTTCGAAAGCTCTAACATCGAGGCAACATAGAACCTTTATTTCAGTCGAAGACCACTTAATGGGTGAGGATAAATCAACGCGTAAAAGCGGGAGAAGGAAAAATGGCATGAGTAGGAAGGCTGAACGAGGAGGTCATGGTGGCTTTGATAGGAATGACACCCGCAAGAACGCGTCTGGGACGATGGATGGTGGAAGCCTAAACGCTGACAAAAAATTCTCGAAGAATAAAAGTACTTCCGCACCACAAACTTCATTCATTAGGTAGTGTGGCATCTTTTTCGGTAAAATAGTTTTTATTGGACATTCAATTAGCGCTACAGTAGAGTTTTTCTTCAACTTCGTGCATATGTAGCTACTTATTCTCTACTATACTCACGAGGGAAGTTATCTTATAGGAAGCAGGTTGATCCCGAAACAACAAAATACTTCACGGAGATTTCCAATTTATTTGGAAGTGATAAGGTTGACTTTGAAGAGCGTTCGGTTATATGTGGTAATGCTCTAGCGGAAGCTGAGGGGAAAGAGTTTGAACTTGCAACTGATTATATCATAAGTCACACTATGCAAAGCCTTCTTGAAGGCTGTAATGCTGACGACCTTTGTAATTTCCTCCACGGCTGTGCCAAGCAGTTTCCATTTATTGCAATGGATAGATCTGGCTCACATGTTGCCGAGACAGCTATCAAGTCATTAGCTATGCACCTACAGGACGAAGATGTTTATCCTCTGGTTGAAGATACTTTAACTGTGATATGTAAGGTGTGAAGTTTTAGTCACTCATTTTTTTCCTAGCTTT
Organism: Trichosanthes truncata; assembly: GCA_033996785.1. Taxonomy (NCBI): domain Eukaryota; kingdom Viridiplantae; phylum Streptophyta; class Magnoliopsida; order Cucurbitales; family Cucurbitaceae; genus Trichosanthes; species Trichosanthes truncata. The sequence goes on from MU867259.1 coordinate 58,753,919, forward strand.
TGAAGGATGAAGGTTCACTTTGTATTACTTTGTTTTTCATATGACATACAGAGCATTCGATCATTTCTTGCTTCAGGCAGTCATAATCATTAACTAGAGTAATTAGTAATATGCACATTGTCTCTGTGTGTGTGACTGTGTATTATATTATATGCACATACGTACATACTTGCACACAAGTAACCTTAATTATGATTGTTTTTCAGGAAATTGTAGCCAATCCTCTGGATGTGATGTGTAACTGTCATGGTTCTCATGTTCTCCGAAGTCTTCTCCATCTTTGTAAAGGAGTAATTCCAGAGTCTTCAGAGTTTCATACCAGAAAATCATCAACGGTGCTTGCAGAACGGTTGAATATCAAGGCACCTCGTTCTAATGGAGATAGTGGGTTCCATATAGGCTTCCCAGAATTACTGAAGTTGCTTGTCTTTGGGGTGCTAAAGGGTGCAAGAAAAGATGTCAGGATCCTGCAAGTTGATCAGTACGGCAGTTTGGTTATTCAGGTTTTGTTTTATGAAAATATACTATCATATTGTGGTTTCATAAATTATTTTTTATTTACGTTTATAAGAATTTCAAGTTAATCAAGTATAATTGGTAAGGCTCTATGATTAATATATATTAGGCCTCTAGATAGTTGACTTCTATGACTATTTACCAATGAATATTTTTTAACTGGCATCCTGCCTCGTTTGTTTTTCAGCTTGCCCGTTTATTATGCTGGAATAATTGATTTCTCACTATCTTACAGACTATTCTGAAGTTGTTGGTGGGGCAAGATGATGAGCTCAGTCATATAATTCCCATCCTCCTTGGCTGTAGCGACGAAGATGTTGAGGAAGGAAATTATATACAAATATCTGTTGTTCCAAATGTTGTAGATTTGATGAAAGAGACTGCCTTTAGCCATTTAATGGAGGTGAGATGGACAATCCTAGTTGGAGTTACTTTTGAACTTATGGGAGTAAACTAGCCTGCTATGGTACATGTATTTTAGTACTTATAGCTGATCAATTTGTTCGTTCGATCAGATTTCTCCAGTACCCCATATTTTCTGATATTTTCTTTATAGCAGTTTGTTCGCACGATCAGATTTCTCCAGTACCTAATAATCTCTGATATTTTCTTTATAGGTTTTTTTTGAGTGAGAGACAGGGAGAGGCAGAGACAGAATTATTTAATTAATAAATTAAATAACCACCAATGGTGGATTACAAGAATGAATTCCAAGTGTAAAGTAGAGAAGAGTCTTTGTTGCCTCTAAGGGAACTAAACAAATGAAAAATGGGACCAAATTACTAAATCCAATCTATTTTGTCAAAATTTGATTATTTCTTAATGCAATTTTCAGTTTTGTGTGATTGGAACGTTAAATAGACTTGAAGCAATTGAAAAATAGAAAGAAAGAAGGAAAAGAGGAGGCTTGAGAATGTGCAGAAGAATGCTTACTTATACTGCCAAGTTCCATCTGTTGCACTTGAATTATATTTACTCTGTAAAAATTAATTTGCTTTTCTGGTGCATTCATGAGATGGTTTTCCTCAACAATATTTTTGTCCATACTCCAATCTCATGAAAATAGATAGTATGTTCTTAGAATTAGATGTATTGATTCTGGTAGCGTGAATTTGCAGGTGATTTTGGAAGTGTCTCCAGAAAATCTATTTAATGAACTCTTCACAAAAGTTTTCAAGAATTCATTTCTCGAGCTATCATCTGATCCCTGTGGGAACTTCGCTGTCCAAGCACTAATTTCTCACATAAAATATAAAGATCAAGTATGTATTAGCATTTTTTTTACTTATTGAAAATGGCGTTGATATCTTATTTTACCTCCCTCCTCTCCCAGCCATTCTGACACATTAGGGCACACATGCAAATATGTGGCACGCAATATAATGCATCTTTAGCGGTTCTCTACTATTGCAATACATAGACTAGATATGAATGTGTTGCGTTAATACTTCCCAAGGAGTTGGTTTCTCATGCTCATGTTTTGTCACCCAGATGGAGTTGCTATGGTCAGAAATTGGAACAAAAGTTAGAGATCTTCTTGAAATGGGAAGGTCAGGAGTTGTCGCATCTCTAATTGCTGCAAGTCAGAGGCTTCAAACGCATGAACATAAGGTCTATAATTTAGTTTTTGTTGATGCTTCAAAGTGTTGACTTATTATAAACATGTATTTGAATGTTGATGTGAACTTTTTTGATTTGTCGTCCATTTTTCTAATTATGAATTTATGATCTTTGACAGTGTTGTGAGGCTCTTGTTCGTGCTATATGTTCAACTGATGAATCTCCAGGATGCATTGTTCCGCGAATATTATTTATTGACAGATATTTCTCTTGCGGAAATAAAGCCAAATGGGATTTTCCTAGTGGAGTTAAAGTTCATGTCATGGGCTCTCTAATCCTGCAGGCAGTTTTTCGTTATCCAAGTGTATGCTTTTTTTCCCTCCCAGATATTGTTCTTATTTGATTTTGGAAGGGCAAACAAAACATTCATATTGCAGTTCTGCAACATGGCAGTCCATCCCTACACTATGGACCTGGCGGCTCATTTTATCCACTTAGGTTTTATGTGGTTTGTGTTACTGTTGTTACTATTAGTGATTTGTTCTTTGTGATTCTGCATTGTTTAATGAACTTCTCTATCATTCATACAATTTTGTGGTTCCTTATCCAAATTTGGACAAGTTGTATAGTTCGCATTCAATTTCATTAATTTGTCTGATGTGGAAAATTTTTATCTACATCAAGGGTCCTTGTGTACAGGACGGGATCACTTATTTACTTTGTGGTGGATATTGTGGAACCATTACTGCTAATTGACTGTGAAACAGCACGAATTGCATTAGAGTTCCTGCTTAGATTTCATGAACTTTCTTGAACTCGCTTTTTATTTGCTTTTGTAATTTTTTTTTCGTGCATTACAAGTTTGATTTATTCAAGTCTGAAGGAACCTAGCATTTCTATGTTTCAGGAACTGATTCAACCTTACATTACAAGTATCACATCTATGGAAGCCGATCATGTCCTTGAAGTAGCAAAGGACTCCAGTGGAGCTCGTGTTATTGAAGCTTTTTTAAATTCTGACGCCCCTGCAAAACTGAAGCGCAGATTAGTTATGAAGTATGTCGTTGAACTATTTTGATGGCTTTTAATGTACAGAAAGTTTGCGTTGCTCGAGGTCTTTGATATATCTGCTTTCTAAATATTATCACGTTTTCTATAATTGTTGTCTTCCTTTTGAATTAAGAGCTCCAGTCGGCACATTTATTTTATTGCTGATGCATGATCTTTAAAGTTCAAATTACATAGAATGTGTATGATAATCTTGTTGGTTGGGAATAATCAATGAAGCCTTCAATCAGTTTGTTAGATATTTTTTATTTGTTTTTGCACTCAGTCAATGACAGCTTTTCTATTCTCAACTGAAAGGCTACGAGGACATTTTGGAGAGCTTTCAATGCAGTCATCAAGTTCCTTTACAGTTGAAAAGTGCTATAATTCCAGTAACTTGTCACTACGGGAGGCCATTGTTTCTGAGTTGGTAGTTTTACAAAGCGATCTCTCCAAAACGAAGCAAGGACCTCATCTCTTGAGGAAGTTGGATGTTGAAGGGTACACAATTGATGCTTTTCATTTTATGAATACGATCTAGATCTATTTCCTTTGTCATATCAGTCGGGGATGCATATTTTTTCGTAGTTATAATAAAATGCTGTAGCATGTTTCATTAGGATTTTGTTGAATGTTTTTTTTTACAAATTATGTTTCATGTCAGGTATGCATCCCGACCTGACCAATGGAGGTCAAAACAAGCATCGAGGGAATCAGCTTACAAAGAATTTCATGATACATTTGGGTCTGCCAAGTCCAAATCACTGAAGACTGAGGGCTTCCTGGCTGATAGTTCGAAGCATACATCGCATCCAAAAGACGTGAAGACAATTAGGCAAGAGATCGAGCATCACACAACTTCTGACATGCCTTTTCTATCAATGTCTGGCTTCAAGTGCAAGTCAGAAAAAGGTAAGCACGGTGGTAAAAAATATTCCAGAGCTTCCACAGATAACAATATCTCAGAAGGGAGAACGAAAAATTCCAAAAGGAAACGGAATAAGGATCAGTCCGAGAATGCTGCTGCAGGCAAAAGGAAACAGAAAGTGTAGCAAGGATCCTGAAACACAATCCTTGTACCCTGCAGCAGTCGCACAAAAGCATTGCCTGGCAAAAAGTCTTCAAAGATAAGCTATAGAAAGCACAGTAAGTTGTAGCTCTGTTTTCACCAGGAAAGTGGGAGCTTGATGATGATGTGGATTATCTATTTTTAGCCACAGTTTTTTGGAGTTGTAGCATAGGCTTTCAAGGAATATAGAGGAAATTTCCTTTCTTTTTTTGGTGGGGTGGGAGAAGATATTTTGATGCAACATATACCATACAAGATCTTGGAAGTGACCAGGCTAGTGATTGGAGGAATGTGAGAGGTCAGTAATCAAAATTTTCCCCAAGAAAATATCAATCTTCGTGTCGGAGAACACTGTGATCTTTATGTGCCGACCACACCTAAATTCACTGTCCAAGATTTTGCTGTCGGAAGTCTTGGATGTTTATGTCTTTGATTCACAACAGATGAGGACCTCGTCTATTATGTTCAAAGAAGAGATGGTCACGACTCATGATAGAAACAAGTAACATCTTGTCTTCCTCTGTTAATTTTATTTTCAGTTTCTTATTGCTTTGTTAATTATGCAACTTTTTCATCTTTAGACTGCTGTCTCCTGACCCAACGCACACTGCTCCACTATAAAATCTTCATTTCTTTGAGTGTTTGTAAGTTTCTAGAGATCTTCTGATGCCTCCTATTTGGTCTTCAAATGCATTCAAAACTTTTATATTTTTTCTTATGTAACTAGTCTTTGTCAATTTCGTGTAGAAAAGGAAATTTACTATGAAGTCTGAAGTCAAGGTTGGTTAATTCTGCATCTGTTTTCATGCCTTATTTATTATCTTACTAATGAAATTGTTGATAATGGTGAGGCAATTCTTATTGTCGTTATTTTATATTCTTTACGCATCATTATTGTTTTGATTTTTAGATTTACTTTTCTCTCTCTTGCTGTCTCCGTCTCTCTGTGTACGTATAAATATAGTTTATACGAATGACGATTTAATCCGGTCTTAAGCTTTCTAGAATTGATGCCAAATAAAGTATAGAGTCAAATCCTTCTAACATAAAGTATTAAACGAAATTAGTAGATATTATTAATTCCAATTAGACTGAGTTTGACGTTTTAAATGGTCGATATTCTCCTCTGTTGTATTCTGTTATTTAAGCGTTAGAGATGAAGAATTCAATCCTGCCAGCCGAAGACTATTTTGAATTTTCTTAACAAACCAACTTCAAAAGTCACAAACGCAAATAAAAGGTCTTTCATTTTTGGTGTTCAAACAAGGTGGCGGGGTAGAACTTTCAAGAGAGAATTGTAATACTCAACAGTGAAGACAAAACAATCAAACTTTAATATCAATAAAATTAATATTTGATTGATTTCATGATACATGTTACACAGAAGAAAAAAGAACACAAAACAATCAAACTTTAATATCAATAAAATTAATATTTGATTGATTTCACGATACATGTTACACAGAAGCAAAAAGAATGAACTTCATTCACTCGAAGAAGATGAGTTCTCTCCATCTTTTAAACAACAAAACTCCTAGAAAAACAAACCCAGTTTTTCTTTTTTCAATTACAAGCAATTTGAATTTCATTCAAATAATTGCACAAGTTTTTCAATGCCAACAGCCGGACTATGAAGGTCACAGTCTCTGGCTTGGAACTGAACAATTTTCTGAAAAAAAATAAAACCACATCTGAACAAAGAATGAATCTTAACCTCTTAAATTCTACTTGACCATTGGTTCTTCTAACTTTTATATGTGCAAAAGATTATAAAAAAACCATTGATTTTTTCTTTTTCTTTTTAACTCTGTGCTCTTCCTACCTGTTCAAGATCCAAGGAAGTGGTGGGATTGTTGCCAATTCTTCTCTCTCTGCTCAAAAGCCTTTTCAACGTCCTCAATCTGGTTGTCACCACCGATTTCATTTCTTCATCGGCGGAACAGCCGCCGGCGTCGGAGCCGGAGTGAGATGAAGAGGGCTCGTTTGGAATGTTAATAACCACCATTCCATCTGCCCTTATGTTTGCTGATGATGAAGAAGAAGAAGAAGAAGAAGAAGAAGAAGTTTGAGCTTCTTCCAAACAAACCCCTCTTGAACTTATCTGCATTTGATTCCCCCAAAACAGAATATTCGTAGGAAAAATTGGAGACTCCATTGAAGACCCAGATTCCAAATCCTCCCCTCGAGATTCCAAATCCTCTGCGGAATTCAATTCCGTGGGATTTGAGGATTTGGGCGCCACTGGGTTTCTGCAGAGAGGGCAAGTGGAATTGGATTTGAACCACATGTCAATACAATCCACATGGAAGCCATGGTTGCACCTTGGAAGCAACCGAGCTTTCTCACCCTGAACCAACTCCGACAAACACACGGCACATTCCAACCCCTCTTTGAAATCCTCCGGCGAGAACACCACCACCGGAATCGACCGGAGCACGGCGGCGTCGAGCCCTTTCCTCAATGTAGCAACAGCCGACTCCTGATCAGACCGCCGGAGCGCGGCGGAATCCGGCATGGATTCGCCAATGCGGGACAATAACCATCGGGAGTAAAGCTGCAGAATCAGAACAAACACAATGACCAAAAAGAGGATGAAAATGCCGGCCACCATTATCTTCCCCGTTATCTCCATCGCAAATGAGGGCTTACTGATCCTCGATGTGTGTTCTTCCATGGGCAAAATTTGGCAATGGGGACTGAAATTTAAGAATTGAGGAGTGGTTTGATTTGGGATTGAGATTATGAAATGGGAAATGGGAAATGGGAAGAAGAAGAGGGAGAGTTTTAAAGAAGGAAGGAGAGGGAAATTGGTTTAAATGAAGACTTTGGGGTGGACTTTTTTTGAAGAGGAAGTGGAAGAAAAGAAGAAGTGTAAGAGAGGTGGTTTGTTTGTTCAGTAGGACAGTTCAACGAACCAAAGTCTTAGCATAAAGCCATCACGTCGTCTCTTCCACTTCTTCACGAAATTCCCTCTTGACTCGGTCAGTCTTTTTTGCCTGCTTTTCGACCGAATTAACCTTCCTTTTTATATCTAAAGCATTTATAAATTTATATTTTCAATATTTCCTAAACTACGCATAGAATATATAAAATAACTCTTAAGAAATTTATAGGATAAATGACTTAGTGCCAGTCCACTGTTTACTTCTTTAGAGCACATATTTTATGTTCTTCAAAACCGCGTTACTTACATTTTTACTAAATGTTTCACCATCTTTTTGGTTTTTTTTCTTCGAAACAAATTCATGCAAGTTAGTTAATTATAGGAAAGGCGAAAGGTATAGTTTTAATTTTTTTTTAATGTAGTTCAATCAATGTGAGAATTAGGGTCGAGTCTTCAACCTTAAAAGAGGTAATAAGTAGATTATGTATTAAACTATTTTCAAATAGAAATACCTATCTACTCACATAGAAATTTTTTGCTGACGACCCTTAAATTTTTTACAAATAGAGAGAGAAATGCACAAAAGAAGAGAGAAAATAGGTTTTTTTTAAAAATTTTTTTTTAAAAAAAATAAATAGATGTCAAACTTTTAGCTTGTATTGGTGTGTATGCAAGTTTTTCCTTTTTAAACTAACAAAAAAAAAAAAATGATGTATCGTTTACCACGGCAAAATTGAACCAACACGGAGGAATGAAGGGAAAGAGAATGGCATAAAGGAAAGTAGGTTGCTTCAGGGTAATTATTTGTTGGGAAAAAACCTCCCACTACTACCGCAGGAATAAGCAGAAAAATAACTGAGAAATTAAAAAGAAAGCAACAAAATAAGAAACACAAGAATTAACGTGGAAAACTCCAAAACCGGAGAAAAAACCACGGACAGAAAGAAATACTCTACTATGTGAAAAATTATTACAATCACACAGAATTCTCTCTCCGACCCCAATTACAAAGAAACACTCTCTCAAAGCTTTATACCACTCACTTAACTAGAGTTAGTATACCAGGCTTAAAGTATTTCGAATTGGGATGATTTGAAACCAAAGCCATAGACTCCTTTTATAGTGCTTGGAGCCCATGACTTTCTTGTACATTTCCAATGTGGGACAATTTCTCTTCAAACATATTGCCAAAATTCCTACATTATTGTGTAGACTTTGTAAAGTAAAATTAAGACTAAAACTTATTTTCAAAAAAAAAAAAAAAAAGGCACCATTTATTTGTGTGGCTACCATATCATATTTGTGGCCCATTTACCCAGCACGCTCACATGGAACCAACCCCCTTCACCTACATTTCTTTTCTGTATTTTCACATTTATATTCTACCTTCAAATGTTATGAACATTTTGATTTTTTTTATTGGTCGTTATTAAAACTTGTTTTAGTCTTACTCCTATGAAGTGCGGACTTAAACATAATGTCTTAATCTGTTAAACGATTTTGTCAATTTGAGTATAACTTAGTGGATAAGATACTAATTACCATCTCAAAGATCGATAGTTGGATCTCTCACTCATGTAATTATTGAACTAAAATAAAAATTTGTTCAACTTTTTTGAGGTTAGTGTTTTATTGTTAACTTTTTATATTGTATTTAATAAAAATTTTGTTTAGCATTATGTTCTGATCATATTTTTTAAATCTACCACTTGGTCTTTTAAAAATGGATAATTTAGGATTTTTTTTTGCTAATTGAAGGGGTAACAAGAAGCAGAATAAATTCAGTTAGAAAGTTAAAAACACTCTAAATATTTGTGTGTAATAAAATCACATATCTTTAAAGAGATCTTGTCTATGTTTGCTCATCATTAATCATTATTAAAGAAATATGATTAAATAAAGCTGTTTATTTTGAATTATATATTCTGTTGTCTTCATTTTATCGATGCAAACCTTTTATGTTTGTTTTATTTGAATGATTCTAAGAAATTGTATCTCCTTTCATCATTCCCAGAGGAGCCGATTCTATTTACTCAACCGAAAGGTTTTAAAAAATCATATTATTCATTTCAAAAAGTAGATGGGAATTAGGATTGAATGATGAAAAACATTTAAATTCTCATTTTCACTCAATTGATCGATCCAAACATTTATAAAAAAGAAAATAATAAAATAAAAAAAAATTGGAATTTTAAAATTAATTTACCGAGTCTCATATTTATGTCTTTTCCATTTCCCCCCCTCTTTTTTTTTTTTGGTTGTGTTAGCATCATTAGCATTAGAAGGGATGAAAAGTAGTGATTGTAGTCCACTATCCACAATTAAATTGAATTAAAAAAAGAAAAAAAGAAAAAAGAAGGCAATAGAGACCAAAATACTTTCTCTTCCTCCTACTCCACCCACACACCTCAATTATGAGTCTATGACGAATAGTATTTATAGCCGTAGGTAAATGAAATGACTTGAAATATCATTACTTTTTTTTAATTAACTCAATTTTGAACTCAAAAGAAAAGAAAAGAAAACTCAATATATATATATATATATATTAACAATTCAAAAAAATACATGAAAATAACTAAATAGATATGTGAAAATGGTTGATGAAGTTAAAAAGAGAAATAAGAGTTGTTTTTTTTTTTTTTTGTTTTAAGTTTAATAACATGTGGAGAGGAGATCCAAATTTCTGATCTTTAAGTCGAGGATGCAATGCTTTAATAATTTAAAAACAGAAAAGAGAGCTTTGAAACAAAATGATAGAAGTTCAATTGTTATTATTATTTTTTCTATGTTTTATATAACAAAACTATTATCAATGCAATGCCATTGAGTGGCTATGCCTCATTTTTTTGGAAGTTTGTCTGTCTCTTTACCAAAACACAAGTGGGCCGCCTAAGGCCCCTAATGGGATAAAAGGGTTGGGCCCAACTGCCTGTCCGATAAGCCTGCATCGTTTGGTAAGCCCATTTAATGCCCATGTCCCATGCGGGAGGCCCCATGACCTTCTACACAGTCTAGTTGGGCTCAAGTTGGGCTGGGCTGAATTTAGGCCCAGATTTAGATTCTGACAGCCCCATTAAAGGCCCATGTCTTTCACTTGGGTCTTGATAATCCCTTAAATTAGACAAATTATTCAATAAGATCGTCACAATGTAGCTGTCTCATAATAACTGTTGGATGTAAATTCAATAATTTTTATATCCCTAATAACCACTGGATATAAATTTAGTAAATTTCTCTCTCTTCATTCAACTGTGAAAAACTGACAGCCATATTGTGCCGGCCTCACCGAATAATTTATCTTTAAATACCTGCAAGTTTTGCATATGGCTCGGGCTGGTTTTGAGTCCATTTGGATTAAAAAAGGCCAACAGTCTTCTTTCATAGCAACAACAACAAAGAAATATCCACCCAACCCTACTGATTTTTTAATACTTTTGAAAATTATTTATATTTTAAATGTCATCTTGATCCTTCAAACTTTTAAGTTTAATTCATATTGGTCCATCAATAATATTAAATCCTCATAGGTTTTGCATATTGGTCCATCAATAATATTAAATCCTCATAGGTTTTGCATAGAGCATTTGATGGATAGTAAAGACAAAAATTGTTATTTCAATGACTAAAATTGTTCTTTTTTAAAAGTTAAAAGATCAAAATGAACATTTTGAAAATTTATAGACCAAAATAGAAAAAAATATATTAGATAGTTTAAAAACCTAATCGAGATTTAAACCGTATGTTTATTAATATTAAAAGGTTGGAAGAAAATGGAACATGAAATATTTTAAGCTTTGCTTGAAATCTACTCTTTTTTTAGAAGGGTAAAAGCCTTGCTTTGGCACAAAGGAAGAGAAGAGTTGTGAGTGGTTGGGCTGGGCCCAATAAGCTTCCCATCAGATTGATACGCCGTCGTTTTCTCCACCGACGGAGTACTTAATGAACTTCTTCAGATCTTCTTTCCCCTGTATTTTAATTTCTAATTAACGGCTACTCAGTAACTTAAAACTGTCTCCCCTTTCCAGCTGTGTCTCACAGAAGCTTGTTTTTGGGCGTTAATGGAGAAGGCCGATTTGTCTTCCGATGAAGATGATGATCATCAGAATCTTATCCACCAGAATGAGATCAAGCATTCTCCTTCTCCTCACTCCGCCGCCTTCCGCGTCGACGATGGCCTCGATCTTCGCTCTGGCTTCCGCCGGCGTCGTTTCTCCATCTCGGACTTCAGTTTCTCGTTCAAAAAGAGGTATCTCTTTGCCATTTTTATTCCTCTCTTCCTTGTACTCGTCTATTTCTCCACCGACATTCGGAGTCTCTTCTCCGGCGAGCTCTCTTCGTCGTTTAGAGTTTTTGATTCTCTAGGTCATCGAATGAAGGAATCTGAATTGCACGCATTGTATTTGTTGAAGCAGCAGCGGTTAGGTCTTTTGTCTATTTGGAATCATTCTTTTAGTTCTCATCCCAATTCCTCGTTTAATGTCACTTCCGATAATTCGTTGAATTCGAGTTCTGCTTTGGGAGCACAGGACGATCGTTTTCAGATGGCGACCTCCCCGTTCCTTGAGGACCTCAAATTATCGTTACTTAGGCAGATTTCGCTGAATAAAGAGATCCAAAACGTTCTTTTATCTCCACATCAGTCTGGGAACTCGTCGAATGAAGTAGGCGATGACGACCTTGATTTTGTTGGTTCTGGTTTCGATAGGTGTAGAAAGGTGGACCAGGACTTGTCCCATAGACGGACAATCGAATGGAATCCGAAATCGAATAAATTTTTATTTGCGATTTGTGCTTCAGGACAAATGTCGAACCATTTGATTTGCTTGGAGAAGCACATGTTCTTTGCGGCCATTCTTAATCGAGTTTTGGTTATTCCTAGTTCCAAAGTGGATTATCAGTACAGTAGGGTATTGGATGTAGATCACGTCAATAAATGTTTGGATAGGAAGGTTGTCATTTCTTTTGAAGAATTTTCCGAGATTCAGAAGAAACGGTTGCAGATTGATAAGTTTTTCTGCTATTTTTCAAAACCTGATCACTGTTATTTGGACGAGGAGCATGTTAAGAAGTTAAACAATATAGGGGTTTTCACGGGTAAACTCGAGTCTCCTTGGGATGAGAATGTTCAGAAGCCGAATAAAAGAACAATTCAAGATATTGAGGCCAAGTTCTCTTCCGATGCTGATGTTATTGCCATTGGGGATGTTTTTTATGCTAATGTAGAGCACGACTGGTTTGTGCAACCGGGGGGTCCTATTGCCCACACATGCAAGACCCTGATTGAACCAAGCCATCTTATTATGGTCACTGCCCAGCGTTTCATTCAGACTTTCTTGGGGAGCGATTTTATAGCTATTCACTTTCGCCGACATGGATTTTTGAAGTTCTGGTATTTCATCCATCCCTCAAAACCAATTTATGCCAAGTTCATGTTGTGCGTTTCATTTTATCTCCTAGCTAAGAAATATTATGATCAAACATTCGACATTACTCAAATTTATCTGCCTATGTCTACTTGTCTAGTATATTATTGCTGTTTGCATTGTTCTTAAACTTCTTGATCTGTATTAAGTTTTTGTATTGGTGTCCATAACTGCAACTGTTTTTCAAGATAAGCACACATTATTATTACTTTTTTTCTTTGATGTGGCATGCATTATATGATTATGGAGACGTGGCTCCTTGATGTATGCAGTATGCTATACCTCTTCTTAGTGTTCTATTACGACATTCGTGCTTTCTGAGAGGACCTGATGTTGAGGTAACTCATAGTTTTTCTTGCTTGCTTATTTCCAGTAATTCAAAACGGCCAAGTTGCTTTTACCCTATTCCTCAAGCTGCAGACTGCATTGCAAGTGCAGTTGAACGGTCCAATTCACCTGTCATTTATCTCTCCACGGATGCTGCAGACAGTGAAACTGGATTGCTGCAATCCCTTGTTGTGGTGAATGGAAAGCCCATTCCACTAGTTAGACGGCCTCCTCGAAATTCAGCTGAAAAATGGGATGCTTTGCTGTACAGGCACGAGATTGAGGGAGATTCTCAGGTGACTTATCTTTAATAAATTAAATCTGAATGATCTAATGCAATTATGTAATATATTTTATGCATCCTCACCCAGTATTGATCATGTTACATAACTTCACTAGGCATTAGAGAATCTTCTCTGGATAAAAATGTTGATATGGACATTATAAATTGATATTTAATCTAGGAAATGGTTACTAATCACTGTTCATGGTTCCTGCTTATTCATTCTTTGGACATCAAAAAGTAGTTAGTTTTTTTCTTGTCCACTGTAATTTAGTCTCCCGTTGGGATAAAGGTTCGTATAGCCAAAGAAAAGCCTACTGGTTTCTTTTTGATACTCAAGACTGGGATTTATTGATGTATCCATCCTGCTGGGTTAGAAGTAGTTATCGGTGCCTTTGGATTGAGTCTCAAGTTTTCCTCTTAGTTCTTGAAAGAAGATGACAAATTAGTATTTATACACGAAATTATTCTAAAGTTGTATGCTGTTCATGTGTTCTTTCTTGCATTTGAATATTTTAGGTCCCATTTGATGATAACCATTCGGTTTTTTATTTTTGAAAATTAAGCTTATAAACACCACTTTCACCTACGAGTTTATTTGTTTTATTATGTACTTTTTACCAATGTTTTCAAAATCCAAACCAAACCAAGTTTTGAAAACTAAAAAAAAAGTAGTTTAAAAAAAATTGTTTTTATTTTTGGAATTTGGCTAATAATTCAAATGTTTGTGAGAAAACAATTACAATTTAAAAAAACCAAATGGTTATCAAACGAGACCTTTGTTGCTTTTGAATTTTGCCAACTAAAGAGCTTACTCAAGGAGGATAGATTTGTTTCTGATCTTAAAATGGTAAAATTTTTAGATCAACCTTGGCCACAACTTCTCAACTTAAGAAGTTTATTTTCAAAAGTTGAATTGGTAGACAGAGAGTATAAAATATTAATACATAAGCACTGACTTATTGGCATTTTTGTTTTGAAAATGTTGAAGGTGGAAGCCATGCTGGATAAGACCATCTGTGCTATGTCGAGAGTGTTTATTGGAACATCTGGTTCCACTTTTACAGAGGACATTTTGCGTTTGAGAAAGGACTGGGGGTCAACTTCTCTGTGTGATGAATATCTCTGTCATGATCAGCACCCAAACTTTATTGCAGAAAATGAATGACCAATTGAGATTTTTTTTACAACCGATTCTTTGATTTAATCCATTTTCATCCACTGGATTTTACTTTCACTTGAAATTAATCCGCATGTATCATAATGTAAGATCACTGTAGAATTGAGAGTGTGCAAAAAAGAATTGTTCTAGAAATTGAAGTGTTTTGTAATGTAACATATCCAGCTTCTTAGTGAATGAATGAAGAATGCAAATCTAGGACATTTCTCAGCCTGGTTTTCTAAACCAGGTAAGTATCCATTTCTAGTTACTTCTTACTTCCATCTGAAATTTCATGGTTGCTGCTATTTTGTTGACACAACTTTATTGGGTGATGGTGTTGTTCCTGACACTAAAATGTTCGGATGTATAATTTTATTGTTTTATATAAATAGCTATGATGATTTGAAAGTATAGGAACTATAATGGATATTTAACATGTAGCCAACTTGAGCATAGGTTAAGACATTATATCATCGACTAAAAGAAGGTCAAATCTCTACTTCCACATGTTGTTAAACTTTATGCATAGAGGGACTATAATAGTTACTTATAATTTTTTAAAAAACAAAACTAACATTATAATTTCACCATTGCAAATAACGTTTCTTAAGGCTTGTTATTGTATTTTAGTCCATGAAATATGAATTTTGGAAATTTTTTTTTTTAATTATTTTCATTAAACGTTTAATAAGTTATTCAGCAAAAAAATTAAAATAAACACATTTTGTCCATTCATCACATCAACCCATGTCTATCTAAACAACGATTGAAAATCATAGGCAATAAGTTGAGTAAGCTCAACTAGTTAAGAAAGACATTATATCTTTGATCACAAGGTTGGAGTTTGTTGAACTTAAAAAAAAAAAATGTTAGTTGTCCACTAAAAAATAATAAGATTATTGTCAAAGTAGTAAAAAAATTACTAATAACCAAAACAACTTGTCTGAGTGAGCATAAGTGGTAATTGACATATAGCCTCAAACAAGAGGTCAGAGGTTGAAATCTCCCACCTCCAAATGTTATTGAATAAAAAACAAAAAAACAAAACAACTTTTTATATAAAATTTAAAAGACTAAAAGTGAATAGAAAAGTAAAAAACCTAAAAGATGTACATAAAAAGAAAAAGAAGTTAAAAACTAAAAAGAGAGAATTTAAAACACTTTTGGGGTCAAAATGGAATGAAAATAAAAGTAGAAGGGCAAATTAGGATTTGAACCTTTCATTTATAATCAAACTGATGCGGCGGAATTTCTCTCCATCTGCGTTCTTGCATTACTCGGAACAGCACGTCTTTAAGTTTCATTTCGTTCAGTTCTCTCAATATTTTCCACATTCGGTTCAGAGAAAGCAGGTTCTTTCTAATTTGCTTAGGGATTAGGGTTTATGTGAGAGAGTGAATTCGTGTGCGAACGAAGAGCATTTTTCTCCATTGGAATTTTGGAACGATGAGAGCCAGATTGGTAGTGTTTCCAATCAGAGGAAGAAATTGGTGTTTCAGCAGATCCATCGACCCTGCCGCTTCGGATTCTGCTTCTACTCACACTCCTTCCACTTTGAAAGATCTCTGGACCAAAATCTCCTCGTCTTCTTCCTCCAAATCCGACGCTCTCTCCAGCAGTACTAGTAGTAGTCGCAATGCGGAAATTGTTACGGATTTCGTCTCTTTCAAGGTCCTCCTTGTTCTTTTCCGTTTCGTTTCGTTTCTTTCTCCTGGTATTCGTTTTGATCGACTCAAACATGGCGATGCCAATGACGTTCTGTTTATCAGATGAATAAAGCTTGGACTGCTCTGGAGAAGGCTCCTGATGGATCGTTTAAGAATAAACTTCACGGGTAAAATCTGGCCAGTGCGATTCCATTCGTTCATGGCACATTTCTAGTGAAATTAACTAGTACTCTCTTGATTTTCTTCATGTAGGATCGGATTGAAGCTTTTATCTCGAGTTAAGCCGTCTGAGATGTTCTTGAAGTCTATAACTAAAGACGTTACGAGCGTCGAAATAACATATCCATCGAGGTTTCATCTCTTTCGCTTTGTTATTTTTAAAAACGTTGATATAACAATTTCACGCTTTCGCTGCTTCTTCTTTTTCTTCTTGAAATCCATTTTCCGATGTACTTTTCAACACTTAATTTAGTTATTATAAAATTGATTCCAAAACAAGTAGGAAAAGTCGAGAAGGACTTTCTACTATTATTATTACAATTTGTATGTTATTTCACTGATTTCTTGCGACATTGCAGTTTGAATCCACGGCTCGTTCGCAGGAGGTTACGGCATATTGCCCTCAGGTGCATTTTCATTTTTCAATCTGCTAAGTTTAAGGCTAAATTGCGATACTCTCCTTTGCTTCTTTTTTCTTCTTCCTTTGAAGTAATGTATCAACATTACAGTTTGAATCCATGGATCGATGATTATTATGATCTCAAGTCATGAATCAAAATCATAATATAAGACCTTATCAGCTCAGCGTCCAATACTACTACTCTGTGGTTCCATGATAGAAAGCTTTTTATGATCTCAAGTCCTTTTTGTTTCCAGGAAGCTATTCTTGTTACAAAAGTTAGAACTATGCCCCTTACTGATGTGAACTTTCTGTATCTCATGACCAGGGGAACTGCCATCCACAAGAAATACTTCTATGGTTCAGTTTCGTTGCTTCCATTAGCAAGTGCATTTACTGTATGTTTGTGTTTATTTTGGTATATCAGCCATACTTTTTCCTGCATAGTTTGTTTTATTATGTTGATGTTATGTTATCCATGAGTTGTATGCTTTTGACACAACATGCATTGCTACATTTCGATTTCCTTTCTACTTAATGCATTAAGGACAACTATAAGATTTCTATTGACTTCTATCCTGTTTTGTCTTATCGTAGGTTTTACCTCTGCCAAACATTCCTTTCTTTTGGGTTTTGTTTCGCACATATTCTCATTGGCGAGCTCTGAAGGTACTTCTGTACTTGGATTTTGTTGGTGGCTTTTGGACATCAGTTTTTAGTAGTTGCTACTTGACCCTTGGGTTTTATTAAATAGTTGTATAAGAGTTTTATATGTATCTAATGTTTCTACATCCTTTTTTTTTTTTTTTTTTTTTTTTTTGGTCTCCTCTCTCTAATGTATACAAATATATATACTTTTAGGGAAGTGAAATACTCCTTCAGTTGGTCTCTGATAGACCTTATTCGTCCAACTCATCCACTGATGGTAATAAAACCCAGAACCAAGTCCAACAGTATCCAGCTTCAACCCGGGTAAGTTTAAAGTATTTTGTATGTTTGCAGGTATTAATAGATCCACACTCATATTCTTGATTGGAGTTGGAAAATGATCTACTTGAATTCCTCCTGTTCTCTTAAATGTCTTGGTAACTGGATAATTTTCCATATAACAAGTCTTTTTACTCAATCAGTGGTGTGCCTTTTGCATCGATAAATGTCTTTGTATTGTGCATTTAATTGACTATGCATACAACTGTAATCGGTCTTACTTGGATTACGTTAATTGTGTTTAGGATCTGCTGCCATCAGAGGAACTCGAGAAATTTCTAAGGCAGATGGAGGGATCTGGTGATATAACTGCAATTATTAAAGATATCTGCAAGATCTTTAATTTAAACATGAATAATGTTTTGAAGTACAAGGATACAATGTGATGAGCGAGATCATCCCACTTTCAGATGGGGGAAAAGAAGGTGCAACATTCAATTCAAACAAAGGAGATGGTCTTTGATATTCATTCATGGAAGGGAAGAAAATCATGAACCTGAGCCCACATACGCTACGCTTGGACTAAGTGGTGTGTTATGCTTTCTCAGAATTTACATTGTTCAAAATCAACCATTATATAAAAAGGGAGTGCGCATCGCCTGATGATTGATTCCCCTGTTGGGTGGGTGGTGGCTTTGATGTGTTTATCTTACCCATCCCCAGGAACAAGAATCGGATCCGTCTAAGAAATTCGAAACAACGAACTACACAAAGCTCTTGTTCTCTTCTTTATGCAACTCAATTGTGGTTGGCACCAGATCCCATACTCTGGTTAGTAGCTCATTTGATTTTAAAATATTAAACTATTTGATCTAACATTGAATGTTATAAATTAAGGTTCTTCTTATGAGCCTACTTGTCTTCCGAGCTCCCTTTTCTTTCTCTCATTTTACCCCCCACCACGCTACATATTCTCAATAATGCAATAATTTTCCATTTGGTAGCCATTTTGTTCTGTTCTTCGTTTTTGAGGAATAGAGTTGTCCTGATAATAACCCTTTCATTTTTTAAAATTTGAAAATTGCAAGTACACTTTAAAAAAATATATGTACAAAAGTAGTTTTAAAGTGTTTTTCTCAACACTAAAAGACTGTTTGAGACGTGGATTATAATAATATGAGTACTATATCAAATTACTACAGACTATTATAATCTACTCAGTGTCTTAAACAGTTTTTTAATCTCTTTTTGACAGTCCCCCCATCCCCCCTCACTCCCTTCTAGCATTCCTCTCTCTAGCATATTCCTTCCAATTCATCTCTCTATAAAAATTCCTCTAATAATCTCCTACATATACCTCTAAATTTTATCTCTATAAAACTTTTGTTTTGCTCTAACTTATCTTCCTTGTATATTACTAACCTCCTCTTCATAAAAATTCTCCGTAAAATCTCCATTTCCACTTTCATTTCCCTCCCTAAGGCCTCTATAACTTTTTATCTTTCTCTAACTTCTCTCCTTAAATTTTCTTTCTATCACTTTTCATTCCCTTTAAAATTTCTCTAAACTATTTTTTATAACTTTTCTTTTCTTAAATTAAAACTTCCCTATACTTTTATCATTTTTCTTCTATCTAATATCTCTCTATTTCCCCAATTTTCCCTTTTAACTCTTAAAAGAATGGGGTGTGTTATCAAACATGTTCAATTTCTATTTATAAAACTGGAAACCAAAAATCATTACCGAGTATTTGCCTTTTGTTTAAGGTTATCATCCTTCTAATTTAGTTAATTAAAAAAGAAATCTTGCAAACCATTTATTAAAAACAACCAAATTTGTCTATTTGATTCAATTTATAGTAAGAATAATATCATAATTAAGTAAATAATATTATAATTTGTATAGTAAATTGACAAAATATATATATATATATTTCTTTTTTTTTAAGGTGTTTTTTAAACGAGCACGTAGTTGGAGTTGGAGCTTTCATTCATCCTTTTTACGAAAAGTATTTTCAATTAAACGTGCGGTGGTAGGTAATCCCGAAACTCATTGAACTGACGTTGAAAAATTCTAACGTCTACCAAATATGACAAAAACCAAGACAAGACAATGAGGAAGCATAAGATTTAAATTAGAAAACAAAAAAAATAATAAATTGATGAAAGAGAAAGGAAAGAAATAAGAGTACAAATACAAGTGATGTTCACACAAGTAAATCTCCACCACACCAATTATTTCTTCGGAACAAATATTAGTTGAAAATGAAGCGGAGTGTTTCTATCAAATACTAAACCTATCATATCAAGTATGAACTTTTCCACAGGTGACCTAACATCAAACATGTAATATTAACAGACAATATTATATTATTATCGCCATTAGCAATTCCTGTTTTACGCCTCAGACAAATTCCAACTTTTCTATATGAAAAAAGAAAAATCATCAACAAGGTAAGATTTTGGTCTTCCATTTCCTTGATCTAACCAACAATAATTACCTTTGAAGCCTGTACT
Source organism: Trichosanthes truncata (assembly GCA_033996785.1). Lineage (NCBI taxonomy): Eukaryota > Viridiplantae > Streptophyta > Magnoliopsida > Cucurbitales > Cucurbitaceae > Trichosanthes > Trichosanthes truncata. Next base: position 58,773,922 of record MU867259.1, read on the forward strand.
GTTTGTTTATGGTGTGTCCTCCCCACCCATGTCTCCTCTGGGAGATGCTGCATTATCATTTCCAAATGTTCTCTTACTCATGTTAGCTCGCTGCACCAGACGAACCAATGCTTCGACCACCTCCGACATTGGAGGTCTAAACTCAGGTTCGGTCTGTCGTAAAAATATAGACAGAGCCATTCATCATCCAGAACTTTAAAGCAAGATTAGTTAGTAGGTCTTAATTCTTATGATTACAGAAATATATTATTATTATTATTATACCTGGACGCAAAGTGCAATGACATCTGCAAATCGGGAGAGAGATTTAACTGGATAAAGCCCTTTGAGTTCTGGATCAACCATCTTGGTCAAAGCATCAATGTCATGCAGCTGAGGTGTAGCCCATCGAACCAAAGATTGCTCGGTCCTCGGTCTTGAACTGTATGACATGACAACAATATCATAACAGAATTATGACAAAACGGACAAGATGTTTTTGTGTTCCCTTTAATTTAAACCACAAATAAAGATGAACGAAGACAAAAATGGCAAGTCAACTAACTCCCAAGAACAAACACATTTTTGAAGTGCATTAAAAATTCACCTATCGAATGGTTTGCGTCCAGTCAGCAGTTCCAACATGACTACTCCAAAACTGTAGACATCGCTGTTCAAAGTATATTGGCCAGACATGGTAACCTCGGGGGCAATGTATCCTGAACTTGCATTGTGATCCAGTGCCTACAAATAATAAGATCTGAGTTCATCACTGTTTCAGTCGTACTATGAAAAATGCCACAGAACCCACTCTAAAATTGTTCTGTTCCACAATTAATGATTCTTTATCTGTTTTAGGAGATATTTAAGAGGCATAAATTGTTTGATACAGATTCTGTTCTTGTAAGACATTGAAAACGATATTGCAACACTCACTGCTTTTACCTGGGTACCAGCGTTTGGTAGGAACGAGGGAAAAACAGAAAGTTGTATTTGTAGATTGAAGACTATAGCATTAGTGTGTATAAAAGAGGAAAGAATAAGGTGTGTATTTGTATTTGTATTTTTTTTTAAGGTAAACTATAGCATGCATTTGTAGATTGAAGTATGTATCAAAACATGACTTGGTCAAAGAAAGATTCATTAAGTTCAAGATTAACCTGATCTGCATTTGGTACAAAGCTTTCCAGTCCAGAATCAGAAAGGTGAGGGCTGAGTTCGGCATCCAGTAATATGTTAGCAGACTTGATGTTTCTATGAACAATTGATGGGGAGCAAACTTCATGAAGATACCTGAAAACTTCCTCGATAAGTACCATCATTGTATCTAACAAATGGGAAACATTCGTCTTAAAACATTGTCAATTCTTTTCCCACTAGACCTATATTTCTGTTCACGCTCAAACCCTATAGTTTTTTTAATTATCAGGAATCTAGAACTTGCCTAGTAAATAGAAATCAAATTAAAAAGATAAAATTATCTAATATCTATTGCAAGCACCATTAATGTTTGCAACCTAGTATAATTCAAGCAAGGCTCGGAGCCAACGTACTCTAATGCACGTGCTGTTCCCAAAGCAATCTTAACACGGGAATTCCATATCAGTGGCTTGTTGAATTCATCTGATAGATGCAAGAAGTCATAAAGCGAGCCATTTCTATGGAACTCGTACACAAGCAAATGCTGCCCATGCTCTGAGCAATAACCCACGAGCTCAGTTATATTGGGGTGGTGTAACTGGGAGACTTTTGAAACAATGTCAGTGAAATCTTCAGATAATTCCCTAGGTAGTGCAGACGAATTTATTTTTTTCACGGCAAGAATCTGCATTGCAAAACATCAGTAAAACTAATAGATGAGTTCTCAAAGCACCAGAAGCAGTTTGAAGGAAAAAAATTTAGACATAAAATCAACTGTCTTAATCTGTGCTAAGTCTAATGTGTGATGTTAGTATCCATGTGTGCTTTATAAATCAGCATACAGTGTGAGAGAGATCTATTATTAGATATTATATTTTTCCCATCTTAGTTTGATATGAAGAATTGAGTTAGGGAGTAACCTTCTCATCATCAAACTCAGCCCGATAAACACGTCCAAACGATCCCTCACCAAGAAGATTTTCAACATTGAAGCTGCCTGTAGCCATTTGCAGGTCTGCTATTGAATATGACTTTACATTAATAGAAGCTGCACTAGCTTTCTTGACAACGGCTCTTTTTGCAAAGTCGTCTTCATCAAATGATTTATGACGATCACTAGGTGGGGGTTTAAGATTAATTGCAGCAGAAGTGTCAAATGTTGGATAAAATGTGGAGGAAGTCTCTTCGGACTTCATTTCTGCATTACAATGTTTCAAAGCATTGGTTAATGTTAAAAGTACATCTTAATGGCACAAAATTCCAACTTTACACAATCATATGAAAACAGGCAACAAATAACATCGAATTTTGAGATCACGGGTCAATAGGGAACTGGAAAAAAAGACGTTGCCGTATGACACCCTAAAATTTAAAATCTTTAGTTTATTCTGTGCACCAAAAATCAGGCCAGATGGCTATGGAAACAGGGAACTTTACTGTAAACTGTAAGCTCAAATGTTCGTCTCTCATATTCTATCCAAATTATTTTGAACATGAAATGACGGAAACTATAGAAGGAAAAATTAAGGCATGAATATTTGTGTTGGATTTTCTAATAGTGGTAATAATTGATTGTAAATATTAGTTGTCAATATTGTCTTGATCTTTTTCTTATTTATAGTAGGGTTTTCTCCCATACAAAAAGACCTAGATTGCACATATTTGAATAAGATAGAATGTTTTTTTCTCTCTAAATTAAGAATTTGCAATGTTAGTACAAAATACCTTATAATCATTTTAACTCAGCAAGTGTTAAAGAAATAGAGAGAACATGAAAAATAATGACATATTGCAAATAATAAAATCATAATGTATAAGATGACCTTGTGCTGCAGTCATTTTAAGAGGTTGCAGGGGTTGATTGTCGAGCTTTTCAATGTCTGAAGATGATCTCTTGGATCTCCTCCTGACGAGGAAGAATGCTACTACAGCTCCAACGACAAGCACAGAGATGATAATTCCTGCAATGGCACCACCACTAATTCCTGATTTCTGACCTTCACCAGAACCACCATTTGATGGACTGCCACCAGAATTGCGATTTCGGTTCCTTCTGGTGGCTGGAGGAGTACCAGGTGGAGGAGGGGGTGCAGGACCTGAGTTCCAGGCGTTGCCATCTTTCCTGAAAAAATTGTCAATCATATAGAAGCCTTACGGAGTCATAATCTGAAATTGATTAAAAAAAATACCAGCCAATGGTAATGTAAGATATACTCACTGCAGATTGATGCTTTTCAGTTGCTCAGGGATCCAGCCAGAGAAACGGTTATTTTCAACATTCCTTAAAGAATAAAAACAGATACATTAAATAAGAGGGGGGACAGGATGCATCTCTTCCATGTTAACTTAAACGCTTTAAACTCACAGGTTATCAAGAGGAAGATTTGCAAGGACATTAATTGTGCCAGTGAACTGATTGTTTTGCAAATGCCTATTAAAAGTTAAATCAACGGAATCAGAAAAAAGGACAATTCTACTTAAGGTGTCAATACCATAGAAACTAATTTGGTGAAGACTTACATAGTGCTGATGCTAGAAAGAGAGCTAAAACTCTGAGGCAGTTCGCCTGACATAGCATTGAAAGACAGATCCCTGATTGAAATACAAAATTTCAATAAATAGTCAGGAGGGCTACGACAACTTCGAACATTTTCATACTTTGTCTTGAAAAATATTTTCCAGCAAGTGAGAAGACAATTCATGACAGGCATTATTGTAAATTTCTCATTGTAGAACAAAGTATTATGAATACTTTCAATTTGTCCAGACTATACATGAAAATCTCATTAAATAGAGTAGGCATAGAATTTAGCAGGGTGAAAGAAAAGTTTCAAATTTGTTTGGCCAAGTATAAAAATGTCCATACAAGAAATGTAAACAGGAGTTGAATATGGAGAGTGTTTAAAATAGTCTCGGCTTAAAAATCTTTGGTCAGCTCAAATCAGCAGCCATTTAAATTCTCATTATCTGAATCAAATAAGTAGGGGATGATAACTTACAATGTGGATAGGGAAGTAAGCTGACCAAACATATCAATCAATGGATTCTGAAGCTGATTATGACTGAGATTTCTACAATTTCAATGAATGAGGGAAAGAATTAATAAAAGCTAAAGTCTCTGGTAAAACAAACATACCAATTGATGGGAAAAAGAAAACTGCTTACAGGTATTGAAGAGTAGTCATCAAGGAAATGGAATAAGGGATTCCTTTATTGAAGTTGTTTCGAGCAAGATTTCTGCAGACAGAAGAACGGACATGAGAATATCATGTAAGTCGTAGTCATTGAACACAAATGCAATTATTGAACTCAAAGTATGCTTCATATTTTTCTACAAGACATTCAATCAATCCACAAGCTTAAGCTTCTGGGAGATGACTTCGTCATAAAAATTTGTTTCTGTATTCTTTTGGTTGAAGCCTCTCTGTCCTTAATTATTAATTTTCTGTTGTGTTCATACACCTCTCTATCTTATGTACATGATTTTGGACCTTCGGAACACAGGGTTAAGCTTATTTCCTAGTAAGTAGCGGAAGCTTTAGCTTGTGGACAATTCATAACTTTATGTAAAACATAGCAGAAACAAAAACAAAGTCCCGGAAGCGAAGTTGCATATGAAGCATACAGTCTCTTCACGTTTGGTGGAAGTTGGTAGACAATCTCGCCTCCAATATTGTTATTGCTCACATCACTGCAGCATCATAGAATTAACCACATCAATAAGTAGAGAAGAAACTATTTGAAGTCCACAATAAGGATATTGACCTTACAGGTTGGTTAACGATGTCAAACTTGCGAGCTGGTATCCGAGCGAGCCACTGAGCGCGAGGCCAGATAAGATTCTGAAAAAAAAGGAATGCAAGATTCATCAGCATCAAACGTCATATCGAATGGGAACATGTACGGCATATAAATCAGGGTTGGAAAATTACATTTCTGTAACCCGTGAGCCAGAGCAAGTAATCCCTTTCCATGATTGTCCACATGGATCATCGCCATTTGCGTTCCACTTGGTCAACTGAGACGGCGAGTTTAAGCTGGTGTACAAAACTCTTAAAGCAGAGGCTGTATAACAAAATTGCCAGAAGTAGACAGGCAATTCAGAAAGAGGAACAAAATTTTACACTGAATGAAGATTCATCCACAACCGTGCAGTGCGATAACGAATGCAATCAGGACTCAAACACCCACAAAGCTAAAGTCAATCAGTGTTTTGCAACTTGTGTTCGTCTCATAAATCTATTATAACATAAAAAACAACCATTTGTTTTCAAAGAAGTTCAAAAATCTCAGAAGAATCACTGTAATGTACTGCAAAAAATAAGTATGTGGCATGTGTGGAATGACGCACAAAACAGACGCAGGAATACAGCTACGGAAAGATATGCAATCTGCGAGAATCTAATCATGTGGAAGTAAAGAAGAAATGCACAGAAAACAAGAGCAGAAGCAAAGCCAAAAGTGAAAAGGAAGTTGGAGATAGCACAGGAAAGTAAATGGGAGAAGCAGCTAACCATCTGATGGATCTGTGGCTCCTTGAATGGAGCTAGGCTTCAACCCCAGAATGCAAAGAAAGAGGAGGGAAACCAGCTCCATCCACCTCCAATTCATCTTTTTCTCTCTCCTCCCTAATCCCATCCTCCTCCCTTCTGCCCAGAACAGGAATGAGAGCCTCAAATCAATCGGCCTCTTTTCTGAATCTCACTCGCACTCTCTCTCTCTCTCTCTCTCTCTCTCCTGTGAAACTTGGAAAAAAGTTATCTAATTTTTAATACTCTGTACAGCCACGCTCAAGTGAAGCTGGCAGGCACGATTAGCCACGAAGAATCAAAAAGCCACAGAAAGCTGTCTGTTTCTATCACAGTTTTCTTTTAGTTTATTAATATATTAAAAAAAAATTGTATATTTAAATTTTTTTTATATATAGTAGGTAAAAAGACAAAAGTAGCCTTGGTAGGTGCAAGTAATCTACGTTGGATCGCAAGAGTCGTAGATTAAATGGACACAAAACTTCAAGAAAAGAAAGTGAGAAACGGTCTCTTTCACAGCGATTTCTCTCTCTTTTTTTGTAATTTGAAATGTCTTCCAAAAGATTTCAAGCTTTTGATTATTTAACAATTGAAATTACAAAGTTACTACTCTTAAGAGCCTAAGCCTCCAAATCAATATAAATCACACCGAAAATTTTTGACGGTATTAACGTTAATTCAACATTTAATTTCAACCACCATATATAAATTTATATTATCATTTTGGTTGGAAAATAACAAGTAATAATTGCATTGATCAATCACATCACTGGTCTCCCATTAAGAAGATAGGTTCCAAATTTTAAATTTCGTCTTTTCTTTCATTTAATTTTTAAATTATTATTTAGTACCGATTTAATATTTTTACTAAATATTTTGAAAATCGCTGGCCAAAAAACTTTAAATACCTGGGAGCCCAAAAAACTCACCATATAGCCAAGAAAGTTTTTAATGACTGAAAATACAATTTAACCATTTTCCAAAAAAAAAAATAGGGGAGAGATTCATCAAACTTCTTTGATTTTCGTAGAACAAAGCGTACAAAAATTTTCCCCAAGTTAAAATGTTAGTTTTTACATGACTATATTCAGAATTGTAGTTGTTTAGTGTATTCATTAATAATTTTCAATAAGCCATTGATGTTGGATTTGAACTTTTTTTTTAGCAGAATTAGTAAGCAAAATGTCATTCTCTTAAACCCATTAGTAATGTATGGGTTTGGTGCAGTGTGAAGTGTGATAAATGTTTCTTTCATTGTTTGTTAGAACAGGACTTAAGTGGAAGGAAGGCAAGGTCATAGTCTAAAGCCAAGCAAAGGAGCTCAGATGCCATTTCGCAACGGCAAAGCATCAAGAACTTTGCTTAAATATATTCTCTATCTTCATACTTTTTTTATAATGATTTAGTGTTTGTAATTTTAGAAATGTAACATTGAATTCTTAATATTATAATTTTTATTGAAAATTTTGTTGTATTATCATTAAATTGAACCTGTTATGAAATGAATATCACTGAATTATATACATACATACTCTTACGATCCATAGAATTTTTCATGTTAGAAGAAGTCTTAATTGTTACATTTCTAAAAATTTAGAAATTAAATCATAACAAAGAATAAAACCCAAAATATTACCATGACCGGCTAAAAAGAAGAAACAAAAAACATATTCTGACTTTGGAAATTTCCATTGCTTGATCATCCTTTTTCGTTTCACTTTAACTCTTTGTTTCTCATGGGTCAATAGGTCAAATTAAAGGAATCTTGGGTTGACGTCATGTCAACTTGTATATTGACAGTAGTTCTGTTTTAGTACATTATGAATCAGTAAAAGGCTGTTTGGGACAAGAACACCACAAAAAATGATTGAAATGGCAAGCCTAAAGTTATCTTCCTCTCACCTCCTTCTGCTTTCACGTACCTGTTTAAAATGCCCCTAAATATCTGTCCTTTTTTAGATCTCTTTTCATTCATTGACAGTAAGTTTGATTCAACTCTAAGTTAAAGAAGATATGTTTAAAATGGCAAATGCATTTAAAATTGCATAGCCAAAAAGGTTTGATACCAACCAAGATTTTATACTTATGTACGCATGTTCTTTCCCACTCCAATTCTCCAACTAAAATCATTCTTCTTCATTGCACCTTTTAGGTGACATGACACTAGCTCAACTTGAATTTCTCTCTTTTGCATCTCTTGAGTGTCACAATTTGAATATAGATACCATAAATAGAGATATCTAGCAGCCTGGCATATCCTAGTGGGAGAATTAGAGAGCATTGGAGTTTAAAAGAATTATGGGCAATAGAGTAAATTTTTCTAAGCTTTGAGTTGAGAGAAAATAGAGAAGGAAAAATTCCTTTGAGACATTTCTACCATTTGTTGTAATCTCTATCACTGTTGTACTCAATTTCTACAAAAATGTTTATATATATTGAATTATAATCATCATTTCTATTCTATATATTTTAATGATGGGGAGCAATAATGCATCAATCTAAATATAACTCAACTAATTAAGACCATATTTGATAACCATTTGATTTTTTATTTTTGAAAACTGTGTTTGTTTTCTCACAATTTCTCTACAACAGTTTCCCTATTTCTTAAGGAAACATTTGAATTTCTAACCAAATTCCAAAAATCAAAAAAAAAATTTGAAAACTACTTTTTTTAGTTTTCAAAACATAGCTTGAGTTTTGAAAATATATGTAAAAAATAGATAAAAAAAAACATGGAAACTCATAGGTGGAAGTTATATTTATAGACTAAATTTTCAAAAACAAAAAATCAGAACCCAAGTGATTTTCAAATGGAGCCTAAGACATTGATAACTTTCTTTAAATATTACAAGTTTGAATCTTTGCTTCATGTTTAAATGTAATATTAAAAAAAAAAATCAAAAGCTAATGCAAGAAACTATTGTAGAGAAATGGAATACATGTACATTGAAAAAATGACAATGAAAGGTGTACATGATTAAAAATTGGTCTAATGATTGCAAGATATATTACTAAATCAAATACTTTAAACAAAGATGGATTCTAATTTTGGTAGTTACAAGTTCCTTTCACTCCAAAATGTCATAGAAAATAGAGGAAATGTTTTGGCATACCAACTACTGAAATAAAAAAAGAACACCAAGGATGCCATTTCCCATACAAACGATAGCAGAAAAATGGTCAATCAAGGCAATCGAACTACCATTGAATTATATAGGTGTTTATTTTCCCATATAAAAAATGCTGTTTCGGCTTTTATATTAAAACTGGAAGGAAGCGTGAAGAGGTCTACAATCTATCGAATTGATAAAAGGAGTAGATGACGATATATTGGAAAGGAGTCGGACAGTAAAATCCAAGGGGCAGGTTGCGACGCGTAAATCGCCATGCCGTGTCTCGCCGACATGTTTGTCCTTAATAGAATAGAATTGGCCAATGGCCAAGCCCCAAGAAGGCTATCCGAGTGGCAAATAAATGGTTCCATTGACTCCGCTGTCTCTTTATTTCTAATTCTAACTCCTCCAAGGACTTTCATAGCTGGTTATTCGCAAACGGATAGGCCACAAAAATAAAGCTGAGAAGTTTAAGACATTATCATGGTGGAAATTCAAATTCTCACTCCTATATTTGTGGTAAAAAAAGAGAATGAATTATAATTTTTTAAAACAAATATTATAAAAAACAGTAAAACTTTATTACAATTTAATTTTGAGGAACAAATTAATTTTTACCTCTAAACCTTGTCAAGGTATACATTTTACCCTAAGCCTTCAATTTCATAAAACTGGACCTTAGATTTTACTAAATGTTGCAATATTTAGCTTAATTTGAATAAGTAATACAATTTTTGCTCTCTGATAAACTTTTGTTTGAAAAATTGTAAAAATAGTATGCTCAATAAAATTAGACTTAAAAAAAGAATGGTTAGTTTTGAAAGATTTATTCAATTATTGATTTTGCGCATTGACCAAATATAATTTTGTGCAAGGTTAAGCTTTGATTGAAAATTAGTATGTTTTGGAAGATTTTATTTTATTTTTATTGTTTGTTAAAATTAGTTTGTGAATATAGTGTGTTAGGGATAATGAAACCCCACATATATCTATAATAGTATGATAGTCCACTTTGAGCATAAGCCTTCTTGACTTTATTTTTGGTTTTATCCAAAATATCTCATACCAATGAAAATATTGTCCCCTCACTTGCATACTTACAATCTTCTTTTTTCTAGCCATTGTAGGACTTTGTATGTATTTTCAACATAGTGTAATTTAAATAAAACAAAATTACAACATTTATTTAAACTAGGGTTTAATTCAATAAAATAAAAAATTTATGGTAAAAACTGATATACCTTGACCAGTTTGGTGGTAAAAAGTTAATACCCAAAAAAAATGCACAGGTATGTAATTTTAATACGAAGGAAATGTTTGGCCAAAGCTTTTTAAAAAGTTGAGATATGATTTAACTGATATACTTAAAAAGACGTGTATTGGTAGTATATCAGTAATCTATTACTAATATTATACTAAATATAAAGTATATCAAATATACTACTGATATACATGTTGATACACTAATGGGGCAAAATTGGAATAATAAAAAAATCAAAATCAAAATAATAAAAAAATTTGTTATATTTGTAAATTTCAAAAACCATGGCTAGATTTGAAAATATCCTTATATTCTTTGCTATCCATTACAATTCCCATTCAATCTAATTTATAATGTCAACATAAGATACAAGATCAAGAATGTAATTAGGAGTTAAATCTAAGTACAATAGAAAGTTGGAGTCAGGCAGGCGATAGGGTTTAGATCATATACTAGATAGAGATAGCTCGATCTCAGTATGTATGCACATTAGAGAATAGGAGTTAGAGGTGCGTTGGTAACTTGGTACTTCCATCAAAAGGCAGGATAGTATCCCATTATCCTGTCTTTGATTAGTAGGTACAGTTGCATGTGTCTAGTTTTTAAGTGAAGGGATTGCTTTGAAAATTCGTTCTTGGCAATCAACCATATACCCACTTTAAATCGTCAAATATGGATGGGAGATTCACTTAAGATTCTAAACTCCTGTCGGAGTAAAATAGAATAATAACAAAAAGAGAATGGTGAAGACGAGAAAGATTACACTAAGAATAGAAAGATTTAACTTGGTTACATCTTATGTTCCACTATAAGAATGAAGGCTCCAATAATAAAAGGGTGATATACGCTCGGAAAAATATGTCCCGCCTTCGTAAAAATGACTCGTTGAAGGAAATTTTCCTTCCAAATGCCCACGGATGCTGCACAAGGTTGCTAAAACCAAATTTGGACGCCTCCATTTATAGAAAAGGATCTAAACTCGCAACACGGTGCATAACCCCCTTGTGTTGCAGTGCAGAACAAGAATTCCGCTGCACCTTGCGCCACGGTGCATGTTCCTCCAACGTCTATGCTAAGTCCTTGGCGCCCCCACACTTTTGCATCCAGAGGAGGTGTACTTTCTTGTTGCACCTCTATTCCAACTTTTCATTAAATAATCTTTACTTGGGATTCTCCTAGGCTTCAATCTAGATTTCAATAAGTTTAGACTGAACTTATTTGAATATTAAACTCTGCAATTTTGATATAGGAAATCCATAACTTCGGATTCCTAAGGAAATCTTACGCACCAAACATATGTTCTTAACTTAACATATGCTTAATTCTTTAACCTATTAATTCCTATCTGCCTAATGTGCTAAACCTCTCCCAACGTCCATAAGAGAGCTGGAGAGAGGCAGATCAAGTGAGAGAGGTAGACGAGAAAGCGCAGGTCGAGTTCAGTATGGGGTCAAATCAATTCTTTGGTTTAATTTTTTTTCACCCCTAATGTAAAATTCCTAAATTATCAAAATTAGAAACATTTCACTTGAAGGAATCTTGTCTCCAATCAGAACTTTCCAACATAAATTTAAACCACTTCATAACCAAACAGTTTAAAAGTACGACATGTACCGTTAGTTAATTAGTTTTCAACTAATTTTCTAATCTGGTTGGTTGCCTGGAGTTTGATTAGTTAGCCATCAATCACTGAAACGTACAAGTTAATTGGCCTTATTAGTAAAGCCTAGGCATGCATACTTGGCAACTGTATGCAACAGACGCAAATATTTCTCATTTTTTTACTCTGTAGAGAACTTTCAAGTTTGAGTAGTGTAGTACGTATTCAAATTGGGTAGAGGAATAGATTCAAGAAGTATTTATATGATCTCCATTCAAGATGAAATTTAGAAACTAATATACCTATCTTATTTCAATTCATAAAATTTGTTAGCAAACCAAGCAATTTCACCTACTTAAGATTCAACTAAAAAACTAAGTCATAGCTTAAAATCGGTAATTCAACTGCCTCCTTGACGCCTAAAATCCTAAACATCACTTTGAAAGCTGAAACAATGAAATAAAAATAGGCAGCCTTTGACTTTCTCTAAAAAAGATCATAATAAAATAAATGAGAGAATAAACTGAAGTGTACTGGATATGGAAATTTCCAGAATATAATTCGCAAAAAATATATATAAATATATTTCCAGAATATATTACCTTTCAATGTTTCTAGAAAAAATACCTTTGTAGATGGACGTTTTGGGAGCGAGTCACGGCGCAAGATAAGCAAGATTTCCCTTCCCTCAACCGAGTCAACGCCAGCTTGAGCTGTTCTGTGGCCACGATCTTTTGACTCTGTTTTTATTAACTATCCTGTTTCCTGTGAAAAGTAAACTTTAGCCCAGACTTTGAACTAGACAAGGAAATCCATATTTACAGCCCAATACCCAAACCCATGGGATTCCCATTTTCCTTCAACTGGGAGAAGCTATATGATTTATTCTGGAATCTCCAAGCGCAAATTACGAAACAATAAATTTCCAAAATGTAGAGAAAAAAGCGCTCTCTCTCTCTCTCTCTCTCCCCCGGGCCCCAACTCAAAAAAATAAAGAGAGAGAAAGAAAGTTCCCACAATCTGAGTGATATGAATCTGTGATCAGCCAAGGATCACTTTATCAGATTAGTATGTACTGTGAAAGTTTAAAAATTGCGGATATACGCCTACATGTGACGAATGTAATTTCCCGTGCCAAATGTTTCTACGTTTAGCTTTCCTAAATAGTAGCTAACTTTGTTTTTATTATTGTTGTTGTTGTTGTTATAGTATGATGACGTAGCGTTTATATAAAGAGTTCAGAGTATACGATCTGATTAAGTCCATGATTCTTGGTCTCATTACACATTCATTACACAGATAGTTATAGAAGCTATCTGCATATAAATGCCATAACAAAATTCCATGGAAATATGTCATAGAAGATTGGGAAAAACGGTTAGATCAAGTGAACGGTACCTGACTGAATTATCCAGCCCCATATTTTCCATGGAAATATGGAAATATGTTATATCAACGTTTGAAGACACGACCGACGACCAGGGAGATTTTTCTTCATTATCGAGAAAGTCTTCAGTTAGCTGCCCAATCTTGCCCTCGTACCTTTCAAAGTACACGCTTCCCCCCTGTCCCTGTCAAGTTCCAAAAGCCAAAATTAGAAGGATATATAGAATTTAGGAATGTGAAGCAGGAAGTTTCTCCCTCTTATAGCTATCTAGACCACATGGTCGACACCAATGAGTGGAGCACTCGCTGCTTTAAATTTAATGATTTTCAGATGTATAAAGAACATGGAAGATGAAACTACATAATCAAGAAGTATGGACCGATCTCTGTCCAATGCCACTGGCGCAAGGAAAGCAAGCTAAATGCTTGCACAAACAGGAATTAAGGTAGGCAGATAAGTTACTGAAACAAATATCATAAGAGTCTCGTAGGAAGGTTGAGTACTGGCTGCTGAGTAGTCTGTTAACACACCAAAGATGTATGCAATCAATAGGTGATATGAAAAACCGATTCTCAATAACTATATTTTCAGCTCTCTCATTGTGGATATCACACATACAGCTTACTACCAACTGAACAATCACAGAAGCGCGGTAAAAGGGCTGCTTCATCTAAGATTTAACTGAACTTCAGAAATTGCAATGGTTCCTAGTGAGGTTAAAACAAGGGGCAAGTAGACATTTCCAGGGAATTTACTCACTCCAATGGTTAAGAGCAGGGATCTTAAAACCACTTTTATTTTTGGAATATATGTCACACTACTTGGAAGGGAGTTCTCATGTTCCTGACCTCGCACTAGCCCACGATGGTTAATTTAATCATTTAATGAGAAAACTATTGTGATTATCGAAATCACGAAAGGTGGGAAATCATATTTACATATCAATTTTAGGAGCGCATGAACAAACCTTAAAACACTCGAAATAGTAACAATGTTAGCAAACTAAGTTGAAACAGCAAACAAGAGCATAAAGATATATTTTGGTGAGACAGCAGAAAAATTTATAAAAAGCAAACTGTACAACGATACAAAACTGATCATTTTTTTAAAGGCTATTGAGATAATGAGACAGAAAATGCTGCAAATCCAAGTTGGACAGTTCCATTGGAAAATTAGATCATGAGTAGTAGATAGACAGAGAGCAGAATCGAGAAGGGAAGCGTACTTAACAAAATAAGAAATGTGCTTGACCACGAGCTAGGAGACAACAGAGACAAGTACACCGAATCTAGGTTCATTTAGACTTCACAAGTAGCAGTGTCAAAGCTAGCATTTGTCACAGCATCAATAGCTTTGACACTGCTACGCTACATAGGTGTTCTGCCTTGAAAGCAACTGCACTCACTAGACCACAGCCCTTTCCAACAATATGCTCTGCGTCGAGCGAAATTTCAATATTAGACTTGTGTTCCGAATATACTAACCTAATGATTAGATTTTGTGATGAGCAGTGACAAGATGCCTTTGTCTAAATCATTATCAACCTACTGACGACAAAATGTATTTTGTTTGAGACTACAACGAGCAAAAATTACCTTAGTGAAGATTTTAGCATCTATAATACATTAGTACATTCCTCTTTCAGGTTGTGATCTCAGACACCTAGTTACCACTTCAAAACATGCCTATTCAGTTCTTGTATCAAGAAAGTGGTTCAAATATATTTTCATTGAAAGATTGAAATTGGAGAAACAGCTTACTAGCGCAATTTTGGTGACGTTAGCAACCTAAGAATTTCGAACTCAGAAGAAGCCAGCACGAGTTCACAATTAACCATCAATCGACTTTTAAACAACCAATCGCAATATAGCAATCTCACGATCTAGATTCAAAATATACATTCAAAAGAATCACGAACACAAGCATCAAACGGAAATGCAGTTTCAATACCGTACCTCTCGCGAAAAAATCGACGGCAACAAGGCGTCAAGACTCATGTTGGAAAGCGCTAAGGAGAATCCATGCGCTCTTCTATCAGCATTCTCCAAACTGAAAAACGATCCCGATGACTATGTACGAATCCCGATTTCGCTCCCCGCAGGATACAAGAATCATTCGCCAAACATCGCCTCTCAAACTCTCTTTCATTTCCCGCCATCCCCTTCGACCCTCGCAATGGCGCGCATCGGAGCCTGAAGGAAAAGGCCAACGTCTTCCGTTATAATACTCATGGGCCGGGTTTGAGTTTGTAATGTTGAGCCTCGGCCCATAATATCATACTTGGATTTTTTTTTTCTTTCTTAGGCTTAAATTTAGTGATGATTTTGTTATGGTATCCGAACTTTTAAATTTATTTCATTTTGGTGCCTAAATTTGTGTTTGTTTCATTTTGATCTTTGAACTTTTAAATTTTCTATTTTTTTGTCTTTAATAATTTAAAAAACAATCATTTCAGCCTTTGCTACATTATTTTTTATACAACACCCACAGTCCAATACTCATCTCTAATCTATGTGGCTTAAAATCATGTTCATATTAACATGCTAGTACACATCACAACATTAATTTTTTAAAGACAACATAAAGGTAAATACCAAAATGATATTTTTATTTTAAAAAAATGCATTGAACGCAACCACCACAATTAGGTACAAAATGCTCCACGTGAAAGATGGAGGAGACCCATGGTGGAGAATTTCTCTCCCAAGCAGAGAAATTCTCCCCTATAACAAAAGAAGCAGGCTGATCTAAGGAGGATTCAACTAAAACAGTCGTTCTAGCAAGAACATGCACTACAAAATTACATCTTCTCGTACATTTCCTATAGGTAGCCATGTCTAAACTTCATGTGATATCTTCAATTTCCTCAATCAAAATTTTAATTTCATTAAGATCTTTTTCCTCTTTTCTCAGCAACTTGAGGACCTCTTTGGCATCTAATTCAGTAATAATGGCAATGTCTCCCGCTTTGATCTTGATGAGCATTTTAAGACCCTCCAACAGGGCATTTACTTCGAGAGATTTAACAGTTGAAGGGTTGAGAGTTCTTTGAATTCCAGCGCAAATTGGAGACCCTTTGAATTCACCAACCATCCTGTTGATGCCTCCTCTTCTTTTAGCTTCACACCACGAGGCATCGAAGTTAGAAGTGGGCTCCAACGCGATTGACTCGAGATACTCTTCAATCTCGCTGCCACCAGATCGATATTTTTGTCTTTCTCAACATCTTCGATAGCAACATTTATTTGTCTGTATAAATGGCTGAGATCTACTTTTACCCTTAAAGAGTTCATTATGTTCCTATGAGTAGGGGTGTACAAATAACTTGACAATCCTAACAACCCGGACTATCCAACCCAAAATATAAGGGTTGTGTTAAGTTATGTTTTTTTTCCTTTCCTATTTGGATTGAGTTAGAATTTTGGAGAATCAAAATTTCGAGTCGGTTCTCAGGTTGGCCTTTTTAGGCTGAGGTTGACCCAACCCAATTCGAATTTTATGTTTTTTTTTTTAATATGTATACTTATAAATGAAAGTAAAACAAAACCCTGCGGTCCCATTTGATAATCAATTCATTTTATGTTTTTAGTTTTTGGTTTTTAGTTTTTAAAAAACATGTATGTTTGATAACTTGTTCATTTCTTGATTTTTAGTTTTTTAAAAACGTTTTTAGAAATGTGAAGAAAAACTGAAAACGGAAAAAAATAGTTTTTGAAATCAATTTTTCGTTTGTGGAAAACGGACTGCCTCCCTGCCTCGTTTATAACCACATTGGAAACATGGAATTGCCTAGCAAAAGTGTCATATATTGCAATTTGCATGTATTATTATAATAAAAAAAT
This sequence comes from Trichosanthes truncata, assembly GCA_033996785.1. NCBI lineage: Eukaryota > Viridiplantae > Streptophyta > Magnoliopsida > Cucurbitales > Cucurbitaceae > Trichosanthes > Trichosanthes truncata. Next base: position 58,790,776 of record MU867259.1, read on the forward strand.
AATAATAATATTTATTATTATTACTACTTTTGCACAAAAAAGTATCTGTCTTTTTACGTTTTCAAAGTGAGTGGTTTTAAATTATTTTTTCCTTTTATTTTTTTTGTTCAAACTTATTATTTTATTATTTGAAGTTTATGCAAATAAATACTAATATTTAGTCTCTATCTTGTTCTATATATTTTTTTGAAAAAAAAAATTACCCCAAAAGTTTTCAACCAGTATTGTGACTTCAACTTTTAATTTCATTACAAATTTAGCTCTAATATGGTTTTTCTTTGAAATCTTTTTATACTATATATATGTTTTATAATTTGTTAAAGGCATATGAGAATATTTTTTTAAAACTAATTTTCAAATGAAAACTTATCAAAGATAAAAAAAATTGCAACAAATTTTCAAGTTTAAGGTTAATGAGATGCAATTGGATGAAATTGAGAGTCCATAGTAAAAAATGATACTACTTGACAAGTTTTGAAGGGGTTAATATTAAGAAAGCGGAAGCAATTTTGGATCTCGAGCACTCAAAGTACATCAATTTAACCAAATAAAAAACATGCTCAAAACTGGAAAAATCTGGAAAAAACCAGAAAGTATGAACACATACCTTTGTAGCTCAAATTCTCCAAATTCTTTGCAAATATTGGATCACCAACACAACTTGGACCACCACTAGAGTCTTCCCTACTATTCTCAGCCCTTGGAATGGATTGTGGGATCCTTTGTTAAGAGAATTTTTAGAGAGAAAGGAAGAGAGCTCAAGATAGTTTTAAAAAAACTATCAAAGAAAATTCCCACCATCCTTTTGTGTTTCATCCTATTTATAGGCACTAATGAAACCTCATTAGGCTTCCTATGGAAGACAACATTTGTCTTCCCATGGAAGACAACACTTGTCTTTCCATGGAAGACAACACTTGTCTTCCCATGGAAGACAACACTAGGTTGGATATATAGGATTAGTCAAGTTTCATTTAAATCAAAATTAATTTAAAAACTTGATTAATTAAACCATTTAATTAATTTAATTATTTAATTTAATATCAAATATTAATTAAATAATTAGACCAATCTCTCTATTTTATGACCAATCGTTTGTACATGAATCCCTATTCACGTATTAAACCGAACAAATATTTAAATCACATTTAAATATGTTCCTCTCTCTTTCTTGTGGTTTTAATTCATAATTAAATTATAGTACGTTAAGTATATCGCATATAATTAACGTTTACTCCCAAAACCAAATTTGAACAATTCAAATTCTTTTCTCTCAAATTATTCCAAGGCTTAGTCTGAGCTAGTAAGGGGACCTAATGGACCTACAGATCATGAGCTCCAACGATACGAGATTAACCGGCCAAACTCTTTAGCCTAGCTAATCAACATTCGTTAACCACCGGGACACTCCACTAAAGCCCAGTGGCTGCACTCTCCTCACTGTAGATATATTTCTGTCCACTCGATATAACCATGATTAGTAAGTCGATCCTTCACAGGTCGTTCGTAATTACAGCTGGGTCAAATAAACCGTTTTACCCCTGTAATTACTTCTTGTTCCTTAAGTCCCACTGATCCTCTAATGAACAATTAGTTTGTGGTCCAACCAACAAACCGAATCCCTCTCGGGCCAATGAGAGGGTGGGCCCATTGTTCAAGACCTGGAGTCAGCACTTAAGGGAACAACCTCTCTACTAATCCTTAAAGCAGGTAGGAGTGAATTCCATCTCGCATGACTATGTTCCCAACAATCTATCCGGTCTTATCCCCAAAATGGGAGGCTTATTGAGTCGGCGATCTCGGGCCACTCTCACCCATGCAAATCTAAGGATAATCCCAAATAAACAGGAGTTCATAGCACGCTCAGGATTAAGATCGAGTTACCTAGGTCATCGTATGAATATAGTCAGTTAAAACAGTAAACGGAGTTATAAAGTCTAAGTGACTATTTCGCGGTCCGGTCTTATGCAAACTCATTGCATAGGACGCCCCCACTCGCATGTCTCCACATGAACGATTCAGGATCACATCGTTAGTACTATACAAAGTGGGCCGCGTCCATAGTGTCCCCAGAATAAGGTACCCAGCCTTATCCTTATACTATAGACCATTTTGGCTATTACTCGAACTTGATCCACTTTTATGTCATACATAAAGTTCAAGTATACATACTATAGCCAAGGGTTCTTAGTTCATTGGATTTGGGTTATAGAATACACAATTCACTTTATTCAATAACACATTTACTGAATAAACCTCAATAACATCTTTATAGTAAAATAGAATATACATTCAGTTTACAAAACCACGAGTTTTAGGACACAAAACCCAACAAGTTTATGGATAAAATTGATTTTTTTTTCCTCTTATGTATATTAGATGAAAGAATATTGTAAAAATAGTTCAGCTTTATTTTTATAAAAAAATATAAAATTAAAAACAGTCATCAAATGTTCTTTTGATTTAAAAAAAACAAAAAAAAAATTATCAAACATGTTTTTGTTTTTTTTTTTTTAAAAAAGAAAACCAGAAACAATTATCAAACATGTTATTGGTTTTCTGTTTTTAAAAAATAGAAAACAAAAAACAGTTATCAAACATGTATGGTTTTTGTTTTTGAAAAACCAAAAACCAAAAACAGAAAACCAAAAACCAAAAACCAAAAATTAAAAATAAAAAGCTGAAATGGTTATCAAACGGGGCCTATATTATTTGTGAACTTCTAATGTTTTTCATCTAGAATTGTAATGAAGATTAAAATGCTATGAACTTTGAAGTTTGATATTTGAATTTTATGTGATTTTAGTTATTAATTCGAGCAAAAATTATTTTAAATAATTAAAAAAATATATAAAATAAAATAAAAATCAACTCGGGGACCCAACCCAACCCAACCCAACTCAAAAATATAGGGTTGGGTTGCCACCCTTGATCTGGTCATTCGAGTAGTCAACCCAACCAACTCGAAATTTTGAGTTGGTCCCAAAAAACTCCCGAACCCAACCCAACATGTGTACACCCCTACCTATGGGTCCAAATGCACCACGGGATAATATCAATCTTCCTTGCTTCCCTCTCCTTTGTATGATCCACCACCCAATTCTAGTAGGTGACCGAGTTCCAGCCTTCCCTGTAAATGTGATATTTATTTAAATTTCAAGGACTAAAATAGACATTTTAAAAATCAAGAAACCAAAATGGAACGATTCCAAAAGTTCAGGACCAAAATGAATATTTTGAAGCTCATAGCTCAAAATGAAACAAACTTGGAAGTTCAAGCTAGTAGGTTATAACATGCATACATTATATACCACTTTTCATATCTGTTCAATTTTAGTATGTGTTTGTCCCGTTATGGTCATCGATCTTTCAAAATATATGTTTTGGTTCCTGAATTTTTAAAATATAATCATTTTAGTCCTTATTATATTAATTTTCCATCTAATATTTAGTTCTCTAATGTTCGTTGCTAACATACTTAAAAATATTGTCTATCTCTAACTGATGGTTTGAAATCATGCTCATATTATTATATGCTAGTACATATATTCATGATATAAATTTGTTGAAAACAAAATAAATTAGCAAAGACCAAAATGATTTTTTTTAGTTCAAGGACTAAAATATAAATTTTAAAAGTTTATAGACTAAGTTAAAACAATCTAAAAGTTCATAGAACATAATGAATATTTTGAAAGTTTATAGAGACCAAAATAGAATAAATTGGAAATATGAAGGGCACAAATAAGATTTAAACTTTATTATTATTATTATTTTAAAAATTGACCACGTAAGTGAAGTGAAGCAACGTTATCCGAAGGAGATTGAGGTTGTCTGCGGTCTGTATTGACCAGCTAAGCCCCATTGCCATTATATTCCACAAGATATAGATTCTGATTACCAAATCTCACCATCAAGCCTTTAATTTAACTAATTTTTAACCTAAACCTATTTTTAATCATCCCTTTATTTTATGCTTGTGCAAGAGGAGTTTGGTTGAGCACATTGGGTCGTTGCCTTGTCTTGCCTCTTTTTTATGCTTTCTAATATTTGAAACTCAAAAAGCACGTGAAAAAGATTGTGTTTTTGCTTTTGAATGATGTGCTAAGATAATATTGTTTAAACCAAACTCATATCATCTAAATAAAATGGAGTGTAATCCGTCCAAATCTAAAATTCTAAAATTTATCTAATGAAATATTATGTGAATCAAGACTAAAGATCAACATAGTTAGACTTTAACTAAATCAATTCATAAACTAATATATATAATATTCAATGTATTTGATGATCATGTTTTATTGTCTTTAATTATATACATGCACACAGAAAACAAATCTAACTTGCCAACCTGACCATCATATAACTCAACTGGCTAAGACATTATATTTTTTACCATAAGATTGGAGGTCTTCACGTGTTGTTGAACAAAAAAAAAAAAAAAAAACTCTCACTCACTTATGGTTTTGAAAATTAAAACAAAACAACACAAGTTAAGAAATAAATGACATTGCATGGTTTGAATTCAAGGCGTTCTGTGATTTGATACAATGTCAAATAATGATCACTTATATAAATATTTTTTTTAGTTTAACATGTGGGGTAGGGTGAATTGAACCGTTGACATCTTGATCGACGATATAAGCCTAAACTAGTTGAATTATCCTCAAATTAACCTATATTAATAAACGTACTCAAGCTAAATAGATTTATGTGTGTATATACACACACACATACTTATGTAGAGATGAAAACAAAGAGAGAAACCCAGTCTAATTAAAATTACAATTCAAACAAATGGATGAATATTTAAACATATAATTTTAAGAAAAATTACTAATACCTTATTGTTATATGATAAGTGAGCATTACAAGATAGCTAGGGAGAGTCAATCATGATATATTTACCTACATTCGACGTTTGTTGTAATTTAAAGTCTCCATCATTAGATCACATTGTAAGATCCATTCGAAGTGATTTCCCTATGAAAGATATTTACCTAGCTATATTAATATCAAGTTGTATCTCCTTGAAAGAATAGAATAGAATCTGTAGCTTCGTGGAAAAAAGACAAAACGAAATAGTCGGATAGATATGAAGAGGCGTATGTAGTAGTAACATATATAACAATTAGTATACCAATAGCCAACAAGAGAATCACAAGGATCGATCAAGACAGTTGGCAAAAAAAAAATGATAGACTAAAACGCTGCGGTGGAAGAGCGAAAGAAAAGGAAAGGGAAAGGGGAAATTCCAAGGTAGAATAATCCAACCAAACCAACGTCTCTCCTCAGGATTGAGGTCACACTTTGCCGGTTCCCTGTTTGGGCCTTCCCAATAATACCAAATCTACAAATGCTTCCTCCTTATTCATACACTCTCTCCCCTTTTTCATGCTTCCCCTTGGCTTTCCCACTCCTTCAATCAACATTCATTTCTTTTTCTTTATTTAAACGTAAAACTCACTCTTTTTCCCCCCCACGTTCATTCCCCTTCTCCCCCCTTTGAAATTCTCAATTCCCAATTCCCAATTCCCCTCATGCCCCAAAATCCCTCTCTCTTTCCAAAGCCTCGCCATGTTCATTTTATCTCATCCCCAACTAGATCCTTTGAGATTCACACACCAATTCTCACCATTAATATTAAGTTAAATTATAATTTCAATCTCTAAACATTCAAATTTGCATCAAATGGAGTTCAAAACTTTTAAAAAGTGTGTGATAGGTCCTTGAAATTTAAAATCTAACTAATAAATCCGTAAACTTTCAATTTTGTATCTAATAAGTCTTTGAGTTTTCAATTTTGTGTCAATAAGTCATTGACTTATTTGACATTTTTTAAAATTCACTCAACTTGTTGAACACAAAATTAAAGGTTTAATGTCCTACTAGACACAAATTTTAATTTTAGGTTTAATAGGTTCATTAATTTTAACAAATGTTGAATACATCAAAGACGTATTATACACACAATATTGAAAGTTTAAAGACCCCATTTGACATTTTTGAAGTTCAAAGATTTATTAGATAAAATCGAAAGTTGAGTAATTAACCAAGATCAGGGATCTATAAGACCGAAATTTAAAAATTTAGAGATGAAAGTGGTAATTAACTTTAATATTATTATTTTATTTCCCGATCCATTTGCCTATAAATACGTGGGTGGATTCAGATTCTAGCTTCAGTGCTGCATAGCCACCTGCTTTGGCAGCTTGGAAATTGAAAGCCAAACGAAAAGGAACAACAGAAATCAGAGAGGTTTAAATGGGATCGGGGAAGACATCAAAAGGGCAGCGACATGGCGGATTTTCACGGCGATGCGCATCGTTGGTGAAGGAGCAGCGTGCGCGTATTTACATATTGCGCCGCTGCGCCACCATGCTTCTTTGTTGGTACATTCAGGGAGATGATTGATCTTGGATCTTTGTTCTTGTTAAACTGTGTTTTGGGACTGCGCTATGGTTTTTAAGGCCTTTGATTCCATTTTCCCTTCCTTTTAATTGGTTGCCTTTTCGTCTCTGCTTGGTTCTATGAGCGAACGCTCTCTGTGGCTGTTATCGACTTCAATCTTCTGGTTTTTGCTTCGCTTTTTTTAACCCAACGTAACTTTGATGTGTTATTGTTGGGTTTCCAATCGGGGGATTGAATTTTAAAGCTGCGGTTCGTGTTAGCTTTTTCACCAAGCGGGAAGAGATCGATCAACTTCGACTTTCAAGGAGGCCAACGTAAAGTTATTCAAGCAGTCCTTTTTTTTTTTTTTTTTAATAATTAGGATCTATAAGGTTTTTTTCCCCTCTCTAACCTGTAATTTGCATGTACACCAGAGTACTGCTACATATGTTATGTATTAGACAGCTAGCCACTTCTTGTTGTTGTTGCCGCCTTTTTTTTTTTTTAGAGAAATAATCATAACAATAATTAATTATGAATAAATTGAAGTTTATATATGGTCCATCTTTTTTTCTCTTTCAATATATATATATTTTTTTAGTTCACTGATTTGTGGGTAGAGATTGGACATTCGATCTTTTGATAAAAAATATATGCACATTAGTTAGTTGAGCTAAACTCATGTTGACTTTCTTTTCAATAATTGATGAACGATATATGAAAGATCTTAAAAAAAATTAAAATTATATTGAGTTCAATATTAATGGTTCGCTGTTTAAATACTAACTTCGTCCATATCCACTTATACATCTGCAATATTAATTAAAAAGTAGAAGTAAAAGAACATATGTGTTACTAATAGATATATATGTTAGAAGTAGAACAACATCATCTTTTTTTTTATTAGACCACTATGAATTCTTAAATATTTCAACTAAATACAAGTAACATTATCTTTTTTTATTTAAAAAAAACCATGTTATCTGCTTAAGTACGGGTAGACAAAAGAATTTGACATGCCAGAGAATTATAATATTATTGTTGGCAATTGTGAAATAATTAGTCGTATTTTTTAGGGGCATTGGGGACATGTTAAGCATAAGGTTACTTGTACAACATGTGAGTCGACAGTTGTATTCAAACAAAACGATGTTATTTCATCAATCACGATGACTCGCAGCCTACCAAAATATTAGATTTTAAATGAGTTTTTAATTGCCAATTAGTCGATGGCCATAACTGTGAATTACACTTAAAAAAAAGAAAAAGAAAAAAGAGTTTATTTATTGAATAGTTCATTAATTACATAACATAATTGCATCGAAGGTGCCCCTTGGATCCGATAATTAAGAAGTTTTATTAGGGTTCATTTTTAATTACAAGCAATCTCAAATGCCCCAAATCTAAGGACTTGCTTGGAAAATGCGTTCGAGATGATATTTTTCAATAATAAATATTGAATACAAATGCATTGTATAAGTGAAAATTTTATTGTATTTTTTTAGAATGTGTTCATTTTTTTTTCCTTCTGCAATGGGTATAACGTTTATCTTTTCAAAGTCTATTATAGTTACGAATTGTATACAGTAATATTAGTTTTTAGGTTTACATAATATTTTATTAATGAATTTTCAACTTTTAATCATTTTGATTACTGAACTCACTTTTGAAACGTACACTTTAGTTTCTACATTCAGATCTTGACATTTGTCTCTTTAATATCAATACTTTTAAACTTTTGTTTTAGTATTGGATACTTTTAAAAAAATGACTGTTTTAGTTTATTCATTTATGTTTCATATTTTTCTTTTTTTAATCATAATTTCAACATAACATCGTACTTGATAAATTTCTTGAAATGTAACCACAACTTTATTTTTAAAGGTTTCTAATCGTGTATAAATTTTGTGTTAGAATTTTGTAAATAGAGACCAAAATGGTCACATTTTTTTTAAGTACAATAACAAAAACTAAACGCTTTGAAAGTATAAGGGCTAAATTTACAATAACCAAAATAGATATTTGGAAAGTATAATGACAAAAAAAAAAAAAAAATCCTAAAGTACATGGATTAAAATAGGGTTTATAAACCTGATATATATATATATATATATATATATATATATTCCATCACGAAAAGTAGTTATAAAAGCATAAATATAATTTTTTTACAATATTATTGCATCAAAATTTAGTAGGACAGACAGTACGTAGATACACTTGAGGTTGAACTCCAAAAAGAATAAAATAATAATAATAAGTTAACAACACCCTTTAGTTTTTTATTTTTATTTTATTCACGCATTGGCATTAATTGTGTTTATAATTAAAATAGAAGCCATTGACATTTGAGAAGCAAATTAAGAGGAAATGGTGTAGTAAGAAAGAAAAGAAAGCTGGTTAGGTTTGTACGGCAAGGTTAGACGTACTTGGGCAGCTTTTATCTTGCAGTTTACTTCTATGTTCTGTAACCCTAATTTCTTCTCTCTCCGCCGTCTCTCCGCCGCAAACCTCTTCCGTCCCCATCCAATTCATCCTCCTCGATATGGACAAACAACACTTTACCATTTTTAATTTCCACTATATATAAATGATCTTCATCTTCATATTAAATTTACGTCATGACATTTTATTTCAAAATATATGTATATGGTGATTATCAAGTAATTAAACCCCTGCCACACGTACGCTACGCCATTAAAGATTCCAGATAGAAAATTGGTAATTAAATAGATAACAAAATGTACAAAGTCTTCCAATTATATAAGAGAACTCAAATTTGGTTAAATTACCAATTTATAGTAGCTATTGATTTTCGATTTTGTTCTAATATTTTAAAAATTTTAGTATAGTCTCGAAGGTAATTTTGTCAAGTCTTACAAATTATTCTATCATTACAAGTTATATATCGAATGAATAGAAAGAGAAGAAAGAGTTTTCGTTTTTCTTTTTATTTTAATGATGGACAGTATAAAAATTCTGTTAATTAACAAGATGATTTTTAAAACTATATTGACAAGACATAGCTAAATTATTAGGTATAAATTGAAAATTTTAAAACTCCAAATATCAAATATGATTAAGATGAAACAGTAGTAGCCAATTGGAGTTGTGTATATATTTTAGTCCATAATATTTGAGTTTTTTTTTTTTTTTTAGTCTCCATTGTTTACCAAATTTAAAACTAATTTCAATATGTATTATATTTTTCAATTTTAGTCCATCATCATTAGTATTGAGATGATAAACTTTTGCATACATAATATTAACAAATTAGTGAAAATTTAGAGGATAGAAAATGAAATTGACATGCCAGAGAAAAAAACTCAGAATTTTAGAAAACCCTTGCAAAATTGAAGGATAGATTATAAATTTTTATTTTTTAGATAATTTTTTTCCTCATCTAAATTTCCGTTAATTTACTCAATATTATACATATGAGTTTATCATAGTTCATAGTTAATTTTAATATTCACCAACAATGATGAATTAAATTGAGAATGTTTTTTAGTACAAATTGAAAATATTAGAACATGGGAGATCAAGGGTGCCTTTAGGATTGATTTTCGAAGCATAGAACATTTTATACAATTATTTAAAAATTATAAACGATCAACAAAAGAAATTATGCAAATTTTGATAGTATGCCAATTTTAGTCATTATAGTCCGATGTCTAAATCACAACAATTTAGTATAATTATTTACTAAACACTCTAGTTTGTTTTTTGAAATTAAAGCTGAAGCTTACCAAACTTGCACTAATTTACCTCATATTCCAAATTATTTTAAAAGTTAGACAATTTCAAACTAAATCTAAATAGAAACACATTTTAAATGAGAAAAATATCCCAACAGAGACTATCCAAGGCATATATATATTTAGCCTGATCACCATTTCAAAATATAATACATTAGTACAGAATATAAGGGGAAATTAAAAACCCTGCTTCAAATTCATACCGAGTGGAACGAGTTCAAAAAATCTCTTTAGGACTGCGAGGGCTTCATATTTTAAGAGAGAATCCACATTTCACAAACTCTCTTCGATCACAATATGGAACTATTTCCAACTGAATCCTTAACCAACAACCATACTACTCTCATTTTCTTCCTCTGATACTAAAAAATTCACTCGGTATTACTCAAGAAATCCTCTCTTTTCTCCAAGAAAACACACACAAATTAAAGCATCGTCAATAATGACTCATCGCATTTCCTTCTACTCCCAATTCCTCATGTTCTTGGCGATCTTTTACGGCTCATCCTCCATCTCCGCCGATCCAAACTCCCCTCAACAAGGTAATACAATTCATCTTCAAAACAATTTTCCATCTCCATTAATGTACAGCAATTTTCTTGAATTAATGTTTAAAACCGAAAAGCCCTAATTATTACAGAGCCCGGCTACCTGAAGTTCGTGTCGAACGCGACGGAATTTCCAGTAGAAGATTACTACGACTACATAATCGTCGGCGGAGGAACAGCCGGTTGCCCGTTGGCGGCGACATTATCAAGCAAATTCCGAGTTCTTGTACTAGAGCGAGGCGGAGTTCCGCACGGCAACTCGAATTTAATGTCGCAAGAAGGATTCTTGACGACTCTAATGGACGACGTCCACTCACGTGACTCCCCCGTGCAAGCCTTCACCTCTGAAGAAGGAGTCCCCAACGCACGTGGCCGAATCCTCGGCGGCAGCAGCGCCATCAACGCCGGTTTCTACAGCCGAGCCGACCGAGCCTTCTTTCAAAGATCGCACCTCAATTGGGACCTCACGATGGTCAACCAGTCCTACGAGTGGGTCGAAAATGAGATCGTATTCAGACCAAATCTCAAGAACTGGCAATCGGCGGTTCGAGACGGAATGGTCGAAGCCGGAATCAAGCCTTACAACGGCTTCAGTTTGGACCATTTGGTGGGGACCAAAATCGGAGGGTCCACATTCGACAAAATGGGCCGCCGCCACAGCGCGGCGGATCTTCTCTCCTATGCGACGCCGTTCAACATCAAAGTGGCTGTGTACGCGACGGTGGAGAAAATCCTTCTTGCAGGACCGTTAAGACGTTCGGCAATTGGGGTTCTTTATCGTGACCAAAGGGGCGCGTATCACCACGCGATGCTACGCGCGCGTGGGGAAGTTTTGGTATCTGCAGGCGCTGTAGGAAGCCCGCAATTGCTGTTAGTCAGTGGAATTGGGTCACGTCCTTATTTGTCGTCGTGGGGGATTCCAGTGGCTCATCATTTACACTACGTGGGGCATTACCTTTACGACAATCCCCGTAACGGGATTTCCATATTGGCGCCGATGCCGTTAGAGCAATCGTTGATACAAGTAGCGGGAATAACGGAATCCGGGGCGTATCTGGAAGCGGCGTCTAATGTAATTCCGTTCACTTCACCGCCGAGGTCTTTCTTCATAAGAACCCCGTCGGCGCCGGTTTATTTGACGGTGGCGACGTTGATGGAGAAGATAATGGGGCCGGTGTCGTCGGGTTCAATGCGGCTGGCGTCGACGGACGTGAGAGTGAACCCGGTGGTCCGGTTTAACTACTTCAGCAAGGCGGTGGACTTGGAGAGGTGTGTGAACGGGACGAGGAAGATAGGGGAGGTTCTGAGGAGCCGGTCCATGGAGAGTTTTAAGTTCAGGGATAGGTTTGGGAGGAGGGAATTCCGGTTCGTGGGGCCGGTTTATCCGGATCAGGATGAGGGGGAGTTGAGGAAGTTCTGTAGAGGAAGTGTGAGTACGATATGGCACTACCATGGAGGGTGCGTGATGGGGAAAGTGGTGGAGCGTAATTATGGGGTGATTGGAATGGAAGCGCTGAGAGTGGTCGACGGGTCGACTTTTGGGGTTTCGCCTGGTACTAATCCTCAGGCCACGCTCATGATGCTTGGACGATATGTCGGTCTGCAAATTATCAAGGAACGACGCTCCACTACTACTAGTACTAGTAGTGTATAGTATAGACTTTACACTTACAGTATAGTTTTGTTTTGTTATTGGGTGGTTTTATTGGTGGATTTTATATCTTTTTCTCTTTCTTTTTTTGTTTGTTTGTAATTGTGTTTGTTCTGCTGTTTGGTTTCTGCATGCTCGCTGAACAGGTTATAAATAAACATTTTTTGCCCACCCTTCTGATGAATTCATCATCGATTTATCCAGTTATGTTAATCGTCTTTTTTGTGTGTGTGTGTTATTAATTTAGCTATGATGTTTTTTTCTACTTCACAAGGGGTACATCTCTTATCCACTGAATTTTCTGTAGCTAGTAAATTACATTTACGACGTAATGAACACTTTTACAGTGGTTTTCTTTTTCCCTCCATGATCAATCTAATTTGAAAAAAATAATAAGGTTAGTTACCACTTTACATTTATTTTTTTTGGAGAAAGTATTTTCATTTTAATTTTTATACATTGTGATAGGGAAAAAAAATGCTTGTCTAAAATCCAAAATGAAGAACGTCTTATATGAAGAATAATTGTTCATCCAATCTCCAGTAGTAAGCAAAGCTTTATTGACTTTTTGTTTTTTATTTTTTAAACTCACAAAAAGAAACATATAGTTTTTTTTAAAGATATATATTCCACAATTTTGTTCTAACTCTTGGTAAATCGCTAACCTAATTATAATTCAATTGGTTAAGATATTATAATCTCGACTTAAACGTCGGAAGTTCGAATCTCATCTTTCCATATGGTTGAACTTGAACTTTAAAAAAAACTTATAAATCGTGTAGAGTGATAGTAACTTATTTAAATATTTATAAATTTATTATATTTTGAAAAATTTATTAATCTTGTTCAGTACTTGTCGTGTACATGCACTTTAATTAAATAATTTAACATTTAATCGATATTTTAGAAAAAAATTAAACCGCGATTTTTAGTTCGGTAGACAATGCTATTTTACATTGATCTTGAATATTTTCGCAAAAAGGTGTAAAATTTATAAAGATAAAATCGTAGATTTGCAAAAGTCGATGGGCTGGATGGCCAGTAGTTGGACCAGAGGCCCAAATGGCGAAGGACTGCTCATCACGGTTGGCGCGCAGGTTGTGGATAGGCCGGCGTTTTTCATCTTCTTAGGTTTTTCCCCCGGAAGCTTCCAAATCCGTATCAGAGCAGAGCAGACCAAAGAAGGCCATCAGATTCAACAATTTTGTGAAAACGAACAAGTTGAAGGAGAATCTTGGTAGCCTCCACAGTCCATAGCTGCTTACAGATCGTTCCTTTCCACTGGTTTCGCATGGCCGGTACTGGAATTCACCCGTACCACCAGCAATGGCCTGCGGCGGCTGCTGCCCCTCCTCCGCCTCCGCCACAAGCCGCCGCCGCCACCGCTCCTCCTCCTATTCCCCATCCCCATCCTCCTCAGATCCTCGTCGACAATCCCGGCCGCCATGCTTCCGATGAGGTACTCTCTCTCCTCTCTCCATCTCTCTTAATTTGTATTTCTCAAGCTAGGATCTTAGGCAGTTGAAGATTCAACTAGAGGTTTTACCTAGTTGCGGAGCTTAATTTGATTTGTTTTTGTGTTTTCTAGTGAGTTCGGCTGATTATAGCTGGTAATGTGTAGCTATTTTAGATAATTCTGCTCAACCAATCGTCTTGTGGAAAAATTTGATGGTTTCTTTCTGCTATTCGATGCTCTCTGAGGTCATTTTTGATGCTGTGTTGCTTTAGGTTCGAACTATATTTATAACAGGTCTTCCTGAAGACGTAAAAGAGAGAGAGCTACAGAATCTTCTCAGATGGTTACCTGGTTACGAGGCTTCGCAAGTAAATTTTAAAGGTGAAAAGCCTATGGGCTTTGCTCTCTTCTCCAACGCCCAGCTTGCTATTGCGGCGAAAGATGCCCTTCAGGTTTATGTCTTTGCCTCGCTGTTTTGTTTATTGATTTCTTCAATACTCAATGTTGAAGTGTTGGTTGCTTTGATCTTTGTGGTTTAGGATATGGTCTTTGATGCGGAGTCTAAGTCAGTGTTGCACACGGAGATGGCCAAGAAAAATCTTTTTGTTAAACGAGGTGATCTAATAACTTTTATGATTCTTTTTGGGTCACATTAGATTTATTTCGAGCTTTGATGGGTTATTATCATGCTTTTCTGGGTCGCATTTACTTTTGTTTTAAATTTTAATTGCATTTATTTTCTTTTGATCTTGACTTACTACATGCTTTTACCATTCAAGTTGCGTTAGGCACCACGTATGTATATAACTATGCAATAATTTCGTCTCCTTTTCTATCAACGATTCTCCCAACATTCTCTTCTGCTTATTCACTAAGGCTTTCCTGTGAAGTTGTGATGTCCTCTAATAACGCAAACATTCATATACTTACAGGAGTTGCAGATGACCTTCAATTTTTTCTTTTGTTGTGTAATGATTTCAAGCTTTAAACACTTTGTTACTCTTTTTTCTTTTTTAAAAAAATAAAGAAGCAAAATATTGCTCGATTTTCTTATCTAGCTACTTGTAGGCATTGTTGCTGATGCAAGTGCTTATGACCAAAGTAAACGTTTGAGAACTGGTGGTGACTATGCCCACACCGGATATTCAAGCCCATCACCTTTTCATGCACCTCCACCCCCTATTTGGGGACCTCATGGGTGAGTCTTCTCTTTATGAAACTGGAAAGTGCTTTCCCTTTGAGGTCAGTTGTATATCTAATAGTTCAATTAGCTCACGTTCTTAGACTTTTTGTGCTTGTTTTGTGTGTTCCCCCTCCCAAACCAATTGGCATCGAGTTGTCTTGTTCAAGTTGCTTATGGTTCTGTGATGATCTAGGTATATGGCTCCACCTCCTCCTCCGTACGATCCATATGGAGGTTACCCAGTTGCTCCTGTGCCTATGCCTGCTCCTGCACCTGTTCCAACACCTAGCAGCTATGTGCCTGTTCAGGTAATCCTTTTACAATCTCGATGGCCCATGACTATGATTCTTGTGGGAGTTTCCCTTTGTTAGTGGTGTCTCTCCTGCCATGTTTTCTTCTTTTTTTATCAGCATTTGACCGTGGTCGACATTGTTTCTTGAGCACGTTGATGCTCTATTACTCTGTCTGACATTGAACTTTGCACCACCCTCTTGCAACTACTATCCCAGGAATGGGAGGCTTTATTTACTACTAACTACTAAAGTTGTTACCTTACCATGAAGACATCATGAAGTGCCTTGTCTTTCTACTGGGAAAAGCAAAAATTATGTTGCATGGATTTTTTTGCAATTATAAAAAGATTACTGTATCTCATTTTTCTCCTATTTCCTACAGAACACGAAAGATAATCCTCCTTGCAATACCCTATTTATTGGCAATCTGGGGGAAAATGTAAATGAAGAGGAGCTCAGAGGTCTTTTTAGCGTGTATGCCAGTCTCATCTTTGCACAATTTTTTAATCGTTTAACCATGTCTATGAATCACCCTAACCAACTGAATCTTTTGGATCTCTGGTTCACGACATATAATGCAGACAACCTGGATTTAAGCAAATGAAGATTCTGAGGCAGGAAAGGCATACGGTCTGCTTCATTGAGTTTGAAGTAAGTAGGTTTTAGTTGACTGTTGATCATTTAATCTTCACAAGTCATGTTCTGGTTAAGGATTACCAACCTGTGTTTCCTTTCATGCCTACTAATCTGGTTATCTGCTTCACCTATATAGGATGTGAACACTGCCACCAATGTGCATCATAGTTTGCAGGGTGCTGTTATTCCTAGTTCTGGCTCTGTCGGCATGAGAATACAATATCCTTTTCTTTACCAAATTGTTTTGTTTGATGCTAGTTATAGAACAGTCATACCTGTCCTATTGATACTCATAAATTGGAAGTTGTTGTTGCGCCTGAAAATGCAAGTGTTGGAGTGACTGATTTATCTAACTTGATGGCTGACTTGTGCTACTTATGGGTGATACAAGTCTGTTACACTTTAACAAAATGAGTGCTTATCATGTCTGTTATACTTTTTATTGGATGGGCCTATTTTATATTTGGTCTCTGTTTTATATTTGAACATCACAATGGAACGGGATATATTAGTGGGGTGGAGTCACGTACATGTGTCAGGTGGTGGTTAAGGGTTATAATCTTTTGTAGAAAATAGAAACATGTATCGTTTGCTGTATGTGATGCTGTACATTCAACGTATGTGATCTAAGTTTTACAAGCATATGCGTAATGTGATTTCGTCGATCAGTCTTAATAGCAGAGCAATTTGAAGTAGATGTTATTTCATTTATTGTTGATTTCATGAGGATAAATGTTTCTTCTCTTGACTCATAAATACATTTTCGAAGAACCCGTTTGGGAAACGGAAGGATGCTACCTACCCTGTTTCTGCTCCTGGCGCCAACGGAACTCCACAAGCTATGGCATATCAATAGCGTGAAGGGGATGTACTCTGTTCTTTTTGCTCCGACAAATACAAGCACTAGATGATAGGATGCATCTTGCAGCAGTTGCATGCATCCATGATCCATTTCATATCAAGTCATCAGCATTTTCATCTCCATGGGAATGAATGCTCATATTGGTGTCAAACATTCCATTTGGAAGCATGCTACTGTAGCCCCTACATGAGACATGCATTTATCAGAACTCAGAAGATTTAAGTAGCTGGATTACTTAATAGGGGCTCAGATATTGTTATCATTTGTAGGATGTGTGCTGTGCATTAGTCCTATCTTTTTTTGTTTGTGTATGAGTATGTAGCTATTTATCTAAATGGATTTCTTGGTTTATTAAGAGCATCTACATGTAAGGTTCAGTCACTTTGCGCAATTTTAAGTCAGTAGGAGTTCCATATCATGGTGCTAACTCTAGTAGGAATGTAGGGCATGTAGGCCACCAGACAACTCATCACGCCATTATTTCCTTGATTTTACCATTAACATTCCCATAATCATCACGACCACATCATTAGCTGAATCACTTACTTCAAGCAATTGATTCATGGTGAAGTATTCACATTCAAGCTACTACTAAGGCCTTCGTTTCTTAAGCATCAAAGAATATACAGTGTCATTTACATTCAGGATTCCAACATGAATTGACCAGGCTGCTATGCATTTGAGGTACAGTTTCAGGTGCTTTCTGAAGTTCTTTTTTCCAGGCTTCGACTGTGCAAGACCCCCCCTCATGGAGGTGAAGTTAACATCAATGGAGGGTGAAGTGTATAATTTTTTTTTCCTATAATTACTTGAATTGAAGCAATGATGACACAGATTTATAGAGGCCACAGGACTATGATTCAAAGAACTATTTCGATCCATCTGCTTTGCTCGTCATTGTTGAGTTTGCTGGATGTACCTGGCTTGGCTGCAGAACTGGAGGAAATTGATGCCACTACTCTCTTGTTGGCTTGTTAGGCATATTGGTGGGATGGGAAGAAAGGAATGGTTTAATCAAAACCTAGACTAACTTATTCTTGTTTAGGATCGCCATTCTAATGCTTTCATGGAGTTGTTATTCTTCAAACTTCAAACTTCTATCTTGTTGACTGAAGTGTTTTAAAACTGTTTGGTCGTACAATCCCCTAGACTTATAATTGCCCTCTGATATGAGCTTAGAGGGAGATATTTCGTTCCTTTAATAAGTTACCTGACTTGCCTATGGAAGGATTAAAAAAAAATGTAATTCATCCACGTGGTGGAAACTAGTGATGAATTTAAGGTCAAAATAACTAATTGATAATAAATCAGCTGCATAATTAAACCCCATTAAAATTAGGTCGAGAATGCAACGAAGACTGACATTTTGGAAATTGCAGCCTAACGTTCTCTAGAAAAGGGTTTTATTCTACGCGTTAGATATGTTTTAAATTGAGATTGTAAGTTGACGTCCAAATTTGAGTGTAAAATTTTCAATTTGCAAAAGTAAGTTCCATGGAGATCTGGGAATAGAAATTGCAATGTGATGCACAATAGCTCTAGACACAAATGAACAAAATCACAGGCAAGAATCTTGCTTCTGTTAAAGAATGGACAAATGTAATATAAAAATACTTCGTTCGACCATCATTTACAAAATACATGCTTGTCATAAACTTTATGCCAAGCCATCGCTGTGCAAATATATCTAACACAAATGTAGGGAAGCCTCTAGAACTGAAACAGGAAAGAGAATAAAACTCAAAGAATGGATGTAATTGACAGATCTAAGGGTGGTGGTGACTCAAGTACCAACCAGAAAATCCACTCAACGAACTTGGTTGTCTAATTTACAAGGAAGAAATTGTGACTCAAGAACTCCCATGAGATCTAACAGAAGAAATTGACTGTGCCGAAACTGAGGCTGTTGGGCTATTAAGATCTCTGTCCCCATTTATAGCCTTCGGCCTTCCACTTAATCTTTCTACTGCATCTTGACAAACATCATTGAACCACTCATCCTCCGGTAGTACACTGACAGGAAAACAGATTGGATCTTAGAAACGCAAAGTAAAGTATACAAAATTGTAATGTTGTAAATACGTTACAGAACAAGCAAAATTCATTATAATCTAAGAGAAGAGAAGGAACTAAACATATCTTACAAATGCCAAAGATCCCACAAAGATACCCCAACATGAAAAACTAATATGAAAATAATAGGAAGCATTAACTTAAATTGTAAGCCAGTATATTAATTGTCCAAAACCAAAAACCAATTTCATACTGCATGGTTCTAGTTTCTCTCAGGAGGCTTTCTTTTGTTTCTCTTGAGTGAAAAGACTGACGTTATTCCAAAACCAAATTCAAATTTTTGGGCATTATAAACACAATAAACTTAAGATATTCATATAACATGAGGTGAGAATCATGCAATATTATGTCTTGTATCTTCCTCGTTCAGCAACTTAACAGACTTGGTGTAGTTAGTTTCATGCTTTCCGTCACAATGTTCTATTCAGCAGACAGCCTAAACATGTCACCAGCTTCCACTCTCATTAATTCACTACTTAAAATCAAGCTACAACCATGTGTTCCTATTTCAACAACCCCATAGTCTCAAGCTTCCAAAATCAAGTGTCATATCTAGTATATTAGTGTAGATAGTCATACATAAGTTAACATCCCCGTTCAACATACTTAAGTTTACAACGAGAAAGATAACCATACAAACAAAAATTCTGTTAATAATGCAAACTTAGCATGCAAGAAAACGCTTATTGAAATATTAGCATTCAGCACAGTGTGTACCTATCTGGATCCATTCCTGTTGCAGCAAATGCAGCCATTGCTTTTGATATGATCTCATTGACAACTCTATGCAGGTTTCGAGATAAGTATCGACCTTGGGCAGCAAAACACATGACAAATTTCATATCCAAGTAGAACTGCACAAATTAGATACAATTAATTGCAATTATTTACATGGAAACAGGTAACCTATGAGATTCTCAATCACTTTCTCAGTAGTAGTTAGCTTACCAAACCCAAAGACTGTTTTCATACAATAATTTTATTCATTTATCTTTTCATTAAAATAACCAAACTATCACTTATTGACACATATAATAGGTCAACATCTTCTCAGTATCTTTTTTTTTGGAAATTCTTGATATAAAGCTCACCCCACTAGACTTTACAAGGAGACATTGTGATGCAACTTGCAATACTAGTTCCAAGAAAATAAAAATTCTATCTTATTAAGCGTTAAACCCAGATGGTTTAAACTAGGCTGAACTCCCACCCCAAACTTCTTTCTAGA
Organism: Trichosanthes truncata; assembly: GCA_033996785.1. NCBI lineage: Eukaryota > Viridiplantae > Streptophyta > Magnoliopsida > Cucurbitales > Cucurbitaceae > Trichosanthes > Trichosanthes truncata. Next base: position 58,810,854 of record MU867259.1, read on the forward strand.
GACTTCATAGTACAGTGAAGAAAAAGAACAATGCAGACATTATCCACCGTGTTAAGGTGCAAATATATAGATCAAGAAAAAAGAATATTTAATTTTCTCCTATTTTTCAAAAAAATAACAATAGCCTATTTAGAAAGAACAAAATGGTTTCGAGTTTCATGCAGAACAATATTAGTAATGACATCAGCTCTCCATATCACACTTTTTTCCTTGATATGAAAACAAAACATGGTAGTTCTAGATTACAAATTAAATACTGATACTGTCAGCCGCAGGTGAAGAAGTTTCATCAAATCATTATGTAATATGATTGTGTAACATAAAGAGTTATCTGGAATAGGCAGAAACGATGATGCCCACCTGTTGAAGACCAAGAGGTCCTAGAGGCCTTGGCCCTTCCTCAATATCATCCCAAAAACTTTGGTCCCCCGAAAGCCACAAGATGACAGTTTCTGTGAGCCTCATCAATAGTAATGTAGCAAATCTTTCCCTACCGACAAACATGTCTGCTGCCATACTAGCCATTCTGCTCAGTTTTACAAAGAGTTCCTGAATTGTGATCAACAACAAGGTTAGACTTCCCATGGAACAATCAAGCAATGGTTGCAGTGTCAGGTTTTTTAAAACTAATTTGGAAGGATAAACAAACTTCTTTTCTAATACGGAAAAGTTGATTCTTGGCAGATGGTGTCTTCATTTTTCATAGACAAAGGTCAATCTAGCTTTTGCATGCACATATATGCATAAGTGACACAAGGATACCAGAAATAATGGTACATAGTATGTAAATAAAATTGAACTATATTAGCTAACATATTGCATAAGAATCCAAACACAAAAGAAGAATCACACAAAATACCTGGAATATAAAAGATGGGAACCATTCAACTTCATCCATATTTCCACCCATGTTTAGGTACATCTCAGCAGTGAGATGGCTGTCTCCATCCTCGGTAAAAATTAGATCAAGGGCATGCTGTCGACAAAAAGTATCTTTCAATCTATCAACAGAGCTAACTAGCCGCCTCTTCCACTCCCTTTGTTCTGGATGACGGTTTTGCTTGTCTGAAAGTCTTCGACGAGTATCATCCTTATAAGCAGTCTGAGTTGGCGGGGACAGTTTCATGGCAGCACGAGGCAGTAGTTCATCTGCTAACAATGATGCATTTGCCAAGAGTGCAATTTGCTGAGCTTCTGTTTCAGCCAAGCGCACTATCTTACTTCCAGCACCATCAAAATTTGCTTCGTCTTCCATACCAGGCAATGCTTTGATTAGCATATTGATATAAGAGTCAAATACTTGGAATAATCCCTCCAGAGTTTGACTCCCCAACTGCATACTAAGCAAAGGTCCCACGTCCTCAAAAAAATCCTGCAAGGGGAATATTTGGAAAAGAAATTTGAGGGCATATCATACCAATAAGAGAAATGAAATAATGAAGACAATATTCCATCCCAAAGTGCAACATCAAACATATGTAACCCAACATCCTCCAACAAACCCCCGAAAAACACACACACACATGCACACACATACAACATACAAGAGTCTTGATATAGTCCACTTAGTTCAAAAGAGTACAGACCTAAACGAAAAAAGGAAAATTACAGAGTTCCCTCTCCCTCTACGCCTCTCATACATTCTCTAGATTACTCACTTCCCATCCACTTAGATAGAAAGGGACCTTCTGTTACGGATGTGTGGTCCCTGGTTAGATTCTATGCTTCTCTTTGGGCTTCAGTTTCGAGGCTTTTTTGTAATCATTCGTTAAGTCTTATCTCACTTGACTGAAGCCCCTTTTGTAGTTGGCTCTCTCTTTTTTGTGGGCTTCTTCTTTTTGTATGCCTATGTATTCTTTCATTTTTTCTCAATGAAAGTTTGGTTTTTCATTAAAAAAAAAAAAATCCCATCTCCCCTATCAAGTATATATTACTTTCCAAAAAGAACAACAAATTAATAATAAATAATGTCATAACAATCGCCAAAAACTAATATAAACAAAAATACCCACCCACCAACACACCAAATTAATACTATTAAAGAATAATTGAGTGGAAATGTTTACCTGGACCATAAAATTGAACCGGTGAGCACTACTAGTCAATTTATGTTGGAATGCGATATTACTAAGAGCAGTGCTAGAAGTTCGGCCAGATTGGCGTGTTGTTGTTGGAGCATATGTTAGTACCCAATCATCAGCAGCAGCCAAGGCAGCCGTGCTTTCTTCTATTCTTTTTAAATTGGCTTCTAGTGCTTGTTCAACACTAGGCCTGAAAAGTTTTAAAAGCACAGGACAAAGTGCCAAACCACGACCTTCCAATAATGAACAATGACCTAAAGCAATTTGAACACACTCTGCAGCAGCTCTGAGACCTCCAGCAGCAGCAGATGAAGCTAAAGCATGTCTTTTTACAAGAAGGGCAAAAGCCTCCGTTTGTTTTGTTGCCCACATCACCAGCTCAGAAGAATAAGCAAGTTCTTTACCAAAAATAGCCAAGGAATCACTAGAAGCTTGAGCAATGGCTGAGAAAACCAACTGGGAGAGGGCGGCAGTATAGGCTCCTCCATACGAAGTGCTTGACGGCCGAAGGCTTTGCATATTGTACTGATACCTTTGAAAATGTGCTTTTAGTAACAAAGTGTGAGCACGTGGTCCATCTCCTAATTTCTTGAGTGCTGATACGGCTGCACGGAGTTCAACACCACGGGTAGAAGGCTGACAAGCAGCCTCAGCAAGCTGATCTGCTAACCTTTGCCTCCGTTCAGCAATTGATAATTGCAAAGATATAATTACCGCTGGGCTCAAGGTTTTCTTTTCTTTCGCCTCAGAAGCTATCCTCTCTCCCTCATCAAGGGCTGCCAAAGCTTCATCAACTCTTCGTTCAGCTAAGAGAACATCCAAAGTATCAGGGTACTCCACTAACCACTTCTCAATATCTGAAGGATTGTCAACCCCTGAACCTAAAAAGCCATTTGGCGTTGTGCTTTCAGAAACAGAGGAAGATACTGAATCAACATGGACCCCTTCAGCTAAACCATGAATTAAAGCAGCCTGAGTAGACAGAAGGTTTCTGATGGATGAGAGCTCCACCTCTAAATCTGATATCTCCTTTGATGTGCTGTCAGAAAATAGCACATGATATCAATATAAATTATTACTACTCTGAATAAAATTAACATTGAACATTTTTGTGGGCTTATCTTAGTTTATTCCTTAACAACATATACTGTCTGATGTTTTCCATATCTATAAATTTGGCAACTCATTGGTTTTGCAACACTTCAGTGCACTGCATTTCTTCAAACTAACAAGTAAACTAATTAATTACTTCACATATTAAATTTATCCCTCATAATAAAAGAAAAATTCTTCCTTCATCACATGGATCAGCTGGTTCCATCCTTCAAAAGAGCTCTATGTTTATCTAATGTAACGACTCCCAGTTACAACTTACCGTATAAAGGCAGCATAATTTGCATAGACACTTTTACGCATTTCCTCAGCAGAAGCTTTCTTCAAATCCCAAAGATAAGTGCATAATTGCTTAATTTCCTACAAAAACAGTAGACACTTAATATCAGAGATTTCATTAAACAGAGAAAGCCGAAAGTTCTTTTTGGCATGACATAAAAAACAGATAACAAACATGAAATTAACAAAGCAGATGTGCAGTAGGGGTGATAACAAGCCCATTAATCATTCCTTAACCGAGATGAGAACCAGAAAAAAAAACAAAAGAAAAAAAAGGGAAAGAAACAAAAGAATCGCATGACTTGACCAAGGGGCATTAATCAAGGTTGTCAAATCATGAATTGAAATGTGTCAAATTATGTATTGTGCACCGCAAGTTATATTTTTAAAAGGTGCAGAAAAGCAAAACAATCTTTCATCTCCTGCTCTTACATGGCATTAACTTCCAGTTCTCAAAGGCTCTAAATTTTTCAAAGTTCCTAACAAAGCTCTTTCAAATATCTAAAATTTTCCTATGTCTATACATAGTTTCCTTCAACGCTCTACAGCCTTCCTCCTTTTGGTATGATTCCAGTCTTACTTGGAATTCCACTCTTATTCTGTAGTCTCATTTCCTCAATAATCAGAAATGTTAGTAAGCTAAATTTGTGGTGTCTGGGATATGAGTATTTCTTTCTGTTACATAGTCAGGAGGGAAATGAAGGATACTTCTGTCAAATGATGGTTGTGAGTCGAGGTCTTAAAGCAAGACCATAAGAGGCTTTGATTAATGTATATTTTCTCATCTCCTTTCTAAGCAATTCATGTCATTTTGCTTCAGAAACAGATGATTCAGTTAATTAAAATTCAATAGGAGTGTTTTGAATTGATGGAATTGTAATTTTGATTCAAAGCATATGATACGAATAACGTATTGTACTCCTTTAACAATCCTTTATGACTACGGGGTTGACGGTATGTGTTGACATTTTATGTCATGATCATGTACAAGAATGGAGAAAAAATTATAGACGGTCGTACTATAACAAGATGGGTGAGAGAGCGCGAAGGAAAATACACTGTGAAATTTCATATGCATGATGAAGCTACTTACAGTTAGCAGCTCTTTACATCTTCCACATCTATAACATTTGCCAAAAAAAGTCTTACGAATATGAAATACTAGACTTTCAGGATCTTTTTAATTTCAATCTTAGATATTTGATGGGAAAAACTTTACTCAATTAAATTTAGTAAAAAAAACCCTTTGAGTGACAACAAATCAAAACCAATTGAGTCAGGAGAGGATAGCTAAATTTAACTGATATCCTTAAAATGGTAAAAGAAAACAAGTGATTATCGTGATGACATGCAATCCCCTCCACCCAACTGAAATAGGATAAATGAAAAAAAACTTGGAACGAAAGAAAGAATTGGAAAAATGAAATGGATGGAACGAACCTTCTCGTTAAGAGAGCATCTAGTTTGAACGTAGGAATCGGCATCAAATTTATCGGACCTGAAGAAATTGATGCCCTCCTCAAACTTGGCGCCAGTCTCCTTGACAGGCGTGCCTCTGGACCGGGCGGTCTTGGCGGTGGCCATGGAAATCTGATCCAGGAAATGGCTCGAATTGAAGTCGAGCTGCAAAATCAGATCAAGGGAAGGAGGAAGTGAAGGAGGATTTTCAAGGGGGAGATCGAAGGAAGCCCTGGCGGATAGACGGGAAATTGGACAAAAAGGGAAAATGAAAGTCCAGAGAGAGAAGGAACAAAAGAGAAGATGATTGAAGAAGAAAGGGAAAGGAGGAGGAGGGGGCAGCCAGAACACCACGACTCTGTCTCTCTCTACGACTAAATTCTGAGGGGTGGAATTTGGTTCGGTTCTCTCAATTTTTTACTAAACCGGGATCAGAAACGAACCCTGAATTCGGCTATGTTGTTAACTAGAGAGTGGTGTTTAGCGATGCGATTAGCATGGAAACGTAATTTGACGAGACCGTATGTGTTTACCTCCTAATAATCATTAAATGTAGATTTATTATGCACGCTCTTATATCACTACTATATTCAAATACAAATTTTTTTTGAAATTCTCTCGTTACCTTCAATAGTGTAAAACTGTCAGTGATATTATCGAATAATTTCTCAACAGCCTGAAAGGGAGATGAGAGCCAAAGATGACCGATCAGGTCAATACGCAACAACTGTTGGAGCGAGGAGTCCACATTTTGTAATATATTGTTGGTTTTGAATCGGTTTGGTTTGATTTTTTTGGTTCATTGTTTTTTCTATCACCCCTACTAAATTCTTTAGAATTTTCTATGTCTGACTTAGGTGGGGACTAGTCGTCTGAATGTTGTGGGATACGCTCAGGGTTGAATCGTTAAACTGTCACACAAAAAGTAAATTTTGTGGAGGTTACAAACTGCGCCTTTGAATTACTTTTGAAAGAAAGTATTTTAAATATTTTTGGAAGAATTTCTTTAGAGTGAGTTTAATATAGCTTCATGAAAGTATAAAACTAAAAGGATTCCTTTAAAATTCCACAATGTTTAGTAATGAATAAAAAGTATTTTTTTTAGAAATCAGATTGATTTAACAACTTTATGAGATAATTATCCACTTGAAAGTGATTGAAGTTAAATCTTCCTAGCATGTGTGTATATAATATTTGAATTTAGTGCAACCAAATAAAATTGTCATAAATAGAAATTGACTTTAGAATGTAGCTGAAACACCTGCTATCTTTGTTAAAGGAAGAATAACTCTCAACCTCATGCCACAATGATTATGATGATTAAAATCGCTTTCTACGCATTTAAGCTATATTTAAGTGAAAAAAAAAAAATTAAAGAAGAAAACCATATTATGAAAATTGGCATCTTTTTTACCTCAAAAGGATAATTTAAGAAGAAATAGTTGATTTGAAGCATCGTTAAACGATATCGATAGATGATATGATAAATTCGTTGGATCATAGAATGGGCTCTTCTCTTCAATCCATTCTTTATTGGAATACAGCCAACCAACAGGTGGGAGTATTATTCAATCTCTCTATCTCTCTCTCATGAAATTATATTTTTAAAATGAAAACATTTCTGGTTCTGGTAACTCCAACTCCAACTGCTTTTGGTTTTGATTTTTAAAAATGGAGCCTCTCACATGAAGGTGTGTTTCGTTCAACCTCCGCCAGAAGTGGTTGAATAGAAGACCCACCTGGACCTATTCTGTATCACTAAAATATAAAATATACGAGAGAAATTATTCAATATAGCTGCTACTATCGAGATCCTGTGCTCGACCGAGGGAGCAAATTGCATATTGTGAAAAGTTGGGAGGATACAAAATATCTTCATAGTTGATTAATAGCAAGATTTATTACATTAGCAAACCCATGGAAATTCCAGAGATTCATCAATCCATCAATCCATCTCCATAAAAGGTTTGATTCCAAAAAGTGATTCAGTGGGAGGGGAGGCTGGTAGCCACGACACGTCGGCTACCTTAAATCGTGCTCTGGCATGTGGACCGTGACTGAATCGTATAGCAAAACCCATTACGAGACGACATGTCGTTGGAAAAGTGAAGTTGTTTAACAAGAACGAGATGAATGGCTAAGCATGAAAGGAGAATGGGAATGGTGGGATAATGCCAGACTCAAACTCTATGCTTATTCCAACGTGTAATTCAATCCCAAATTTTATTTGCTGCAACCTTCATCTTTTTCATGGAGTTTTCGCACAAGGTTGTAATTATGGTAGGAAAGTTCTCTCTTTTTGTTGTAAAAATCATTGTGGGAACTTAGAAGATTTATAACTCTTCATAGTAAAAGTTCATTTTTAGTTCAATTTAAACAATCAGTAAGAATTCAGATATTTGACTTTACTAATACATTAACTAGTTGAAAGTTGCTATCTCTTCATAGTAATTGTTATTGTTATCATAAAAATGTTGGCAACTCTTTTAGAAATGACAAAAGTTAGCCAACTCCTTCTCGCTTGAGAAATTTTGAAGGAGGTTGCCACAATATGAATGACAAATTTACACCGTTAGATGTATGAGAAAAACTATAAAATTATTTTGAATCTGTATCCAACGATTACTAAAGAGCATGCAAATTTTCAAATCTATATCCAATGATTATGAGGAAGCGGTCACATTCTAACAACCTCCCATAATTTATCCTCTCCCTCTCTCATATGGCAATGCACTAAAAAAGCATAAATTTTGCATTGCAGATAATATGTTGGAAGAAGGCAAACACAATGTTGCTATTATTCCGCAACAAAATTTTAAAAGACAGCCACACAGAGGAGTTCCTGATGGAGAGTTTTATGCATATAACGAGTTGCAAGAACATAGAGAAGCTGCTAAAAAACCTTAGAAAGTGAAAACGATGCATAAGAAAGAGCTTGTACTTGCTTTATATTATTACTACTATCTGCTTTTTTCCGGAGGAGTAGACTTTGTGTTCTTGCTAATTCAAGGTGCTTCCTTCCTCCTAGTGGGTCTTACTCTTAATGTAATCTTCGAATGAATCAGCCTGAGCATCAGCACAGTTAGTGGAGTTATAAGGAGGAAGAACATAAGAAATAATTGAAAACTGATCTGATAAGCATGACTGTTATATTGAGAAAAATAATCTAAGTCATGGGTTGAAATGATAAACTTACAGAAATATGTAGTCATTATTTCTGAGGTGGAATGCCCCACTTGCAGCACCATGATGATCATGTTGTAGTCCCAGCTGTCTGATTCTAACTAGCCTGTCGATCTTGGCATCTTGCGAAGTTGTCCATTGTCACCTTTCCGATCGTCTTGGATTCTCTCTGTCACTTCCTAATCTGTTTTCATTATGTTAGTAATGGTTATGATTTTTAAAAGTTCAAACATAAAACACCAATAATATGCAACATTTTCAATTGCAAGAAAATATGTCTACCTGTGAATCTACCTCCACCAACCGGGCTTCCTAAAGAAAGCTCCGACCAAAAATGATTCCTGCAGCAACTACTTTAACTATCACAAACTGATATTGAAAAGATGCCCTCGCTGTCATTCAGCAGAAAGGTTGTGGAAATAACTTACCTAACAACAATATCATTGATGAGGGCAATGCTTGTCATTTCTCCTTATTGCTAATTGTCACTTGTACTCATCATGGCTGAAATCTTAGGAACATTTTGGTGCTGCTATATAACTTAGAACACTTCAATATATTGCAGGAAAGATTCAATGTCATCACGGTGAGATGAGGGTTTACATCTAACTTCAAGCTTATGTAGGTAGAAACGAACCACACTAAATTACATAAAACGTCATTCCAAGTACATTTCAATCAAATAGCCAATGCTCCAACTATCAAGAATTTCAAAACCCTTATTCAGAACAATTGTTTAAAATACCAAAATACTGAGAATTTTTTTCAGTAGCAAGGCAAGAGGAAGCTTGAACTGGCAATAGAGAGTTTTTTTTTTTTTTTTTTTGGCTTGGATATAAATAAATATCTCAAACTGAATGAAAGGAAAACCCTAGGAGAAATTTTACAACTGCAAGATGCTCAAATAATGTAAAAAGTTGGCTATCAACTGCCAACTGGTTACAGGTTCATTATGTTTTCACTCAGTCATGTCTTCAAGACGCCTTTCGAATTGTTCTTAGGAACTCTTTCTCCTAAACACAACACCCTTGTTTTACATGACCCTTCTTTTTGTTTCAAAAAATTTCATTGAACTAGCTACGTGCTTTCCAATCAATTTTGACTTGAAGCCGGACTGTTGCACAATATTTCAGGTAGATCGGCATCTCTTTCACGTCCCTTGTTCTTGAACACTCTTCTCATATAAACACAATGCTTTAGAGCTGTCGATGGATTTTTAGGTCCAATGCATTACAAAATAATTATACTTCACTTTTCTCAAAAGGAAGAGTTGAATAAAACCCTTTGGCTATTGCTTTTCTTGGAGTGGATGTGGACTGTAGTCTTTGATCATCAAGATTTCAGAACATAATTTACGTGGCACCTGCTCCAGAGCTTTTCCTTCTTGCCATGCCTGGCCAACTAACACTCCAGGTCCTAGATATCGAATATATACTACAAGTTGATCATTGAAAGGATTTCGATGCTTGACTGCAAAATGAAAAGAATAACATACAAATTCTTAAATATTATAAATTTGGGAACTATACAAATAATTAATATTTAATCGAGTGAAACTTGCATCAGTTTCTGATAAATAAATATATAAGGTTGAAGGTTCTTTCTAACGGGTACAGATCAAGAGACTGAAAAGTGGGAAAAAGGAGGTGAGGTTACCTCTAAAGTACTTATTATATAATCCTTTTGTAGATTTGAAAGCGAGGGGGCAAAAATAAAGTATTGAAAACTTGGAAAACCAAGGAGAAGCATGCTGCACGAGAGCTATCATTTCAATTGAATATGAAATGCACTTAACAAGGTTATTTAAAAACTCATATAAAGGATGTTCTTCACCATCGGAAATTCATGGGTGTATCTCCAAAGATGCAAACCATCTCTCAAGTCTCTAATTTTGCTCCTAATGGTCATAGTTAGAATTCTCCTTCAAGAAAGACACTAAAGACTTCATATACATAGTGGAGCTTATGTTGCAAAGCTAAGGAGGGGACCCAGACCTTGCAACTTCCTACCCGTGAGAAAACAGGTGCATGCAGAGCAAACAGTTCTTGTTCGTTATCATTTCTTTCATAAAAAATATCCTGGTCGCAATTAACTTGCATGAATAACATAAGATTGAGTAGAAATTGTATCAAGCAAGAACCAAGACATTTGATGAGATTTAATCAATGTGAATAAAGACGAAAAATGATTTCAATATCATAACTGGAGCTGGAAAGCCTACAGGGTATTCATGAATATCAAACAGCACATCTCCAAATTCATATGCCAAGTCACAAGGATGTTCAGTTGACATTACTTCCTTAAGTTGTGTCACCTCAAAGTACAATGGACTAAAGGAATTTGCAAATCCAGCCAGTAAGGACATGCCTGATAATGTTAGCAGAAGGAAATTTTAGTGGATTAGTGATCATCAAATGATCCATTTCCATTTTTTAAAAATTCCATCAAACAGAAAGACGAATGAGGTTGTGACAATTGAATCTTGATCATCATTTGTGATTGTGCAACTGCAAATAATTTAAAGTGCTAGCAATATAGTGATACGTCGAAATAGTCATGTTGATGTCCAACCCATATCCATGAATTAAGAAAATGAGGAATGAATAAACTTATAAAAGGTCAATAGGATATGGATCACCTAGCTTCTGTACTGTTTTAGTGGCATAAAATCTGTAGTTTTACCAAGTTACTAATGTCATAAAAGGAGAAGAATGTATAGTTGCCAAAGGTTAAGAGCCACCAATAAACCGCCCATAAGTCTTTCCATCCTTGCAAGAAAATAATGCCTAATAAACAAGAAAACGTAAATAGATAGATTCTATTGTACTGTACACTTGAAAGAAGAAAGTGGGGATAAGGACTTGATAATTTTCACCTTCTTGAAACGATCAATCCAAGCAATAGGTATTTGTCCTATTCATGATATTCAAAATCAAGGTTGTTAGGCTAGCATAACATAATTATAATTTTGCAGAAAATATTAAATAAAACTTTGAATGTTTAAACTTTAAATCAATTCCAAAAAATACCACCCATTAACAAAATTCACCCTTTCTTGTCCTCTATCAAATCATTTTCCTTATACAGTGAATGAATGTTAGAAATTATGAAACAAAATTTGAATTCTTCCATACTATAGGGAAAATAATGTAGTGAACTACTTACCTCCACTTTTTAGGCAGTTATAATATTCAAGCACGGTACCGTCTTCATTTTGCAGCAAACTAGATGCCATTTTCTTAACTAACTTTGGATTCTCATATCGTGTGCCAGCTATTCCCCAAGCCCTTGATATACACCTATATTATATTGCCGGTGTCAGAATTTTCAAATTCCTAACAAAACTTAAAATGTAGAATTCTGTTGCTAAAATATTTCCTACAAAATGTGAAGGGAAATTGCATAATGAAGGATAAGAAAGAGCATAAACAACTATACAGGTATTACAATGCTTCATGTATGTAACCTAGGGCTTAGGAGGTGCAAAAGTCTATGACGTCGTTCCTTAGGAATATCTTCAATCTTTTTCCTGTCAATCAAAAGACAAAATTTCAAACTGAATTGCGAGTAAACTACATGAGAATCAGCAACAATACAGGAGAAAAAACAAAAAATATTTTGCCAACGAGTTGGTAATGTTAGAACCAAGTCAAATTAGAAAATGTAAAGTATGTTGAACCACTGACCATTACAAATTTATAGTTATAGTTATAGTAATCAATTTATGATGACATGAAACAAACACGTGAGATTGAGTAAAATCAGCTGAAGTCGATTAAGAAGGCTACAAGCTCCGAAATAAATTACTACCAAAGATACGCAGCTGGATTATAAGAAGCAGGGTCTAATGGTATGAGCTCCTTAGGCAGATCTAGAAAGGTTACTACATCTTGTTCATCCGGGTACTGTATTTTCCCGTTCGGAAGCAATTCATAAGGCTCCTCATCCCACGCAGCTGATACTTGCGCTCTCTCCTTCCCTCCAGCTACGTCAGCGACCTCAAAACCAGGTGACCGTACACAAACTCCATGTCCGTACCATCCCAGCCCTGCGAGACAAAAGGAGGCATAAATTAAGAAATAGAACACGTTAATTTCTGAAACATAGTCGAGAGAAAGAAATGGTAGTTGGAAGAAAAGCTCTTGGTTCATTCCCATGGATTTTCCTGTTTGATTGACGGAAAATACGCTGTTTGATTGACGGAAAATACGAGGGCTAAGGAAGTGATGAAATCGAGTGATAATGTCTATGCGACGAAAGAGAAGAAGATGAACTGACCTTTGGAGTTCGTGAAGCAGAGACGCCGCCTCGGTCGGTAGAAGGTGTTGATTTGGCGGGAAAATGTGAAGAAGCAGGTTCCTGGGGAAATGTGTACGGGGCGGTTGGAGGCTGCCATTGCCTTCATCTCGTTCTTTGGCCTGGCCTTGATTGATTCTACGGTTTTCTGATGATCAAGTGAAGGCGAGAGGTGATAGTTTTAGAAAACTAACAGGAAGCGCCGACATGTCATCTCCATTGTTCGTTTCGACTTCTCGCTTGACTCTCTAATTAAATTATCGATTAACGACCGACATGTCGACTTAAATTCACCACCCCTAAACGACGCCCCAACGCTCCTTTTGTATTAAGAGTTACATGTACTCTCCAACTCTAAAAAGAAGAAGAAAAAAAAAAAAAAGAACATGGAGTCTCAATATCATGAGAATATTGGTAAAAGTAAAAGTATTTAATAAATATGGTTGGGTTGAGCTTAATTTCAATTTAGTTTACATGATTTTAAAATTATCTCCCTACACATTGTTTATTTATTTTTATTTTTAAAAAAATCTCTCTTCTCTATTTTTATTTTTGAAAAAATCTCTCTTCTCTATTTTTATTTCTACATTCTTCTCTTTTAGTTGTACAAAACATAATGATAGTGAACAAGAGATTCTTACTAATCAATCACTGAGTCAAGTATTATTCATAAGAAAAATAGCAAAATAAAAACCTTAACTTAGATTTAAATACAATATAAAATATAATTAAAAAAATCATACTTATGCTATGTTTAAAAAATAAAAGTTATAACATTATTAAACATACATATTAGATTGATGATATAGAGGAAAATTTCAATTTGATTTTCATCTTTCTATTGATCAATAGCCACATTGCTTGAATATGCAATGTCAGATGCAAGATGGTATAAAATTTAATGTACAAATTTAAACACCAATAACCTTGTCAAATATTACACATTTGAATCTCCACCCTTTGAAATGTAATATATTCAAAGCCCTTTCATTGTAAAAATTAAATTCCCTAAATACTTTTAATAATAAATAAATTGTCTAACTTGCATAGATCAAGTCTCCTTATTACCTTCTTTAGAATGTCTCGCTTTCTCTAGAAAAATGTCTCTTTTCTATATGCTATCTAACTTCTTTGAGAACATTACACTCACGTATGAAAAGTAGGATACGGACCTACAACTACAACCTTTTAGAAGCATTAGAGATGTTCCCACCAAACAGTGTTCAAGTTAGTTTACTCTTGACTCTCTATTGTATTGTCATCTCTTAAAAATCTCTCATTCATCTTTGTAAAGAAAAAGGAAAAAAAAAACTCTAAAATGCTCTCTCTGTTGTCTCTCTTAAACCATGAGAGGATTTTTTTTTATAGAAAGAAGAATATGTTAGAGAGGAAAAGTGAGGCCTTTGTTAAGAGAGACTTTTGTTAAAGATGGAAAAAAATCTAGAGAGACTGTGGTAGATGCTCAAAAAGAACATTTTTTTTTTTAATTCAACAACATTTAAGGATGAGATATTCAAACATCTGACCTCTTAGGCCACCCATCTGCATGCATTTGACAAGAAATAGAGGGAAAAGGAAGGTGGGGTAGAAGATCTCCCAATTTCAAAGTGAAGAATGGAGTTTGGTAGACGATGACACGGATGAGAGGATGCTAATTAGGGAGGAGATGGAGCTCAACGCCACTTCTAAAACCTCTTAGGAACAGCTCTCTCACAATCTTCTTCACCTGAATTGAACATGAGCCGCCAAGCTTGAGGTTAACTTAGATATCAAAATAGTGATATATAGCTGCAAAAACACTAATATCTAGAAAATACAAAACATTCATTGACTTGAATGTTGGAGATATGCTTACTTTACAGAGCAAGGATCTGGGAAACAAGAGGTTATTCAATAATGCAGTCAAATTTAAACTGAAGTTTGTTTTGGCTCCATTGGTTGTGGGCTGTTTTTCATTTGCTTTATGAAAGTATGGTTATCTTCATTAAAAAGAACAATTAAAATAAAAAATTGAACTAGCTGTCTAATTTAAAGATATAATCAGAAACCAACCAGTGCCGGAGAAGAGAAGCAACAAAATTCTGCATAAGTTTCCAAAAGAATGGTAGGGAGGCGATTCTTTACTCTTTCTTTTTCATCTTTCCACACTCAAGTTGAGTCAGTTGCAAAAATCATAAACCAAGCCATACAACATTCGACAACATCAGCCAGTAGTTCACCAAATTTTCTTTAAAACAAAATGACACAGCAGACAATCCAACCCAAGAAAGAAACTGGAAGACCATCAAGCCATTAACTCTCTCCCTGACTCATTTTGATTCCCCAAATACATGACTGGTACCATCTTAACTTTATATAACATCAAAAGTATCAATATCGCAATTAAGTGGTTATTCAAGCTTAATGGCACATTCCTTATACAGTTCTATATCCTTTTCCAGTTTCCTTATTCATGTGCATGGCTTTGGGGAGTCCTAGATCACGAATGAGCTGGGAAAACAAAATAATTGAGGTGTTTTCAAAGTGAAATCAAAAGAATTCATTATATGAACTCATAGTAAACAAACCTTTCAGCATCTTGTCGAAGCGTTTCCTTTGACAAATAAATTGCTTATGAGCCGCATCCATCGCATCCATCTCAGCCTTTACAATCCTATGATTTTCTCTATATACCTCCACAACTTTTAAATTATCCTAACAAAGAGAAAAAAAATCATCACCCGGGAACAAAAGAAAAGATATACACACCATGTGTATAAACATTTTCCACACCTCATTCAATTCAAAGTTCCATGAATCCGAGCGAGCTAGCTTTTTCCGTTCAAGTATAAATCCCTCCTTCCAACGATCCTTTTGCAACAAGTGAAGAAGTAATCATTCTTAGAATTGTAAGAAGCATAAATATATACTAAGAAAGAATATTGCATACCTTGAAACGCTTATCGTCCATCAATTCACATTTCATTTTCTCCGCCATGAGAAATTTGTTTAAATGATCCTTATATCGTGCTTTTAGGACTTTCAGGTGCTTCATTTTCCTTTCTAATTCCTTCATCTCCTGTAGTATAATTAATACATATAACTTAAACAATCTTTTTGCAAGTAAGGCTGCTTTTTGTCAAACAAAAAGTCCGAGATTGTACCTCTTCATACTTTCCATTGAAGTTAAGCTCAAGAAAGTGTGAAGTTTCACCATCTACGATTTCACCTCTTACGGTGAAATTATGTATTATGCACCGCAAGTTATATTTTTAAAAGGTGAAGAAAAGCAAAACAGTCTTTCATCTCCTGCTCGTACATGGCATTGACTTCCAGTTCTCAAAGGCTCTAAATTTTCCAAAGTTCCTAACAAAGCTCTTTCAAATATCTAAATTTTTCCTAAGTCTAAATTTTTCTTCCTCCTTTTGGTATGATTCCAGTCTTACTTGGAATTCCACTCTTATTCTGTAGTCTCGTTTCCTCAATAATCAGAAATGTTAGTAAGCTAAATTTGTGGTGTCTGGGATATGAGTATTTCTTTCTGTTACATAGTCAGGAGGGAAATGAAGGATACTTCTGTCAAATGATGGTTGTGAGTCAATGTCTTAAAGCAAGGCCATAAGAGGCTTTGATTAATGTATATTTTCTCATCTCCTTTCTAAGTAATTCATGTCATTTTGCTTCAGAAACAGATGATTCAGTTAATTAAAATTCAATAGGAGTGTTTTGAATTGATGGAATTGTAATTTTGATTCAAAGCATATGATACGAATAACGTATTGTACTCCTTTAACAATCCTTTATGACTACGGGGTTGACGGTATGTGTTGACATTTTATGTCATGATCATGTACAAGAATGGAGAAAAAATTATAGACGGTCGTACTATAACAAGATGGGTGAGAGAGCGCGAAGGAAAATACACTGTGAAATTTCATATGCATGATGAAGCTACTTACAGTTAGCAGCTCTTTACATCTTCCACATCTATAACATTTGCCAAAAAAAGTCTTACGAATATGAAATACTAGACTTTCAGGATCTTTTTAATTTCAATCTTAGATATTTGAAGGGAAAAACTTTACTCAATTAAATTTAGTAAAAAAAACCCTTTGAGTGACAACAAATCAAAACCAATTGAGTCAGGAGAGGATAGCTAAATTTAACTGATATCCTTAAAATGGTAAAAGAAAACAAGTGATTATCGTGATGACATGCAATCCCCTCCACCCAACTGAAATAGGATAAATGAAAAAAAACTTGGAACGAAAGAAAGAATTGGAAAAATGAAATGGATGGAACGAACCTTCTCGTTAAGAGAGCATCTAGTTTGAACGTAGGAATCGGCATCAAATTTATCGGACCTGAAGAAATTGATGCCCTCCTCAAACTTGGCGCCAGTCTCCTTGACAGGCGTGCCTCTGGACCGGGCGTTCTTGGCGGTGGCCATGGAAATCTGATCCAGGAAATGGCTCGAATTGAAGTCGAGCTGCAAAATCAGATCAAGGGAAGGAGGAAGTGAAGGAGGATTTTCAAGGGGGAGATCGAAGGAAGCCCTGGCGGATAGACGGGAAATTGGACAAAAAGGGAAAAATGAAAGTCCAGAGAGAGAAGGAACAAAAGAGAAGATGATTGAAGAAGAAAGGGAAAGGAGGAGGAGGGGGCAGCCAGAACACCACGACTCTGTCACTCTCTACGACTAAATTCTGAGGGGTGGAATTTGGTTCGGTTCTCTCAATTTTTTACTAAACCGGGATCAGAAACGAACCCTGAATTCGGCTATGTTGTTAACTAGAGAGTGGTGTTAGCGATGCGATAGCATGGAAACGTAATTTGATGAGACCGGATGTGTTTACCTCTTAATAATCATTAAATGTAGATTTATTATACACGTTCTTAAATCACTACTATATTCAGATACAAAGAATTTTTGAAATTCTCTCATTACCTTTAATAGTGTAAAACTGTCAGTGATATTGTCGAATAATTTCTCAACAGAGTGAAAGGGAGAGGAGAACCAAAGATGACCGATCAGGTCAATACGCAACAACTGTTGGAGCGAGGAGTCCACATTTTGTAATATATTGTTGGTTTTGAATCGGTTTGGTTTGGTTTTTTTGGTTCACTGTTTTTTCTCATCACCCCTACTAAATTCTTTAGAATTTTCTGTGTCTAACTCTGGGGACTAGTCGCCTGAATGTTGTGGGTTACGCTGAGGATTGAATCGTTAGACTGTCACACAAAAAGGAAATTTTGTGGGGGTTACAAACTGCGCCTTTGAATTACTTTTGAAAGAAAGTATTTTAAATATTTTTGGAAGAATTTCTTTAGAGTGAGTTTAATATAGCTTTATAAAAGTATAAAACTAAAAGGATTCTTTTAAAATTCCACAATGTTTAGTAATGAATAAAAAGTATTTTTTTAGAAATCAGATTGATTTAACAACTTTCTGAGATAATTATCCACTTGAAAGTGATTGAAGTTAAATCTTCCTAGCACGTGTGTATATAATATTTGAATTTAGTGCAACCAAATAAAATTGTCATAAATAGAAATTGACTTTGGAATATAGCTGAAACACCTGCTATCTTTGTTAAAGGAAGAATAACTCTCAAGCTCATGCCACAATGATTATGATGATTAAAATCGCTTTCTACGCATTTAAGCTATATTTAAGTGAAAGGAAAAAAATTAAAGAAAAAAACCATATTATGAAAATTGGCATCTTTTTTACCTTTGATAAATTAGCCGGTGGATCATAGAATGGGCTCTTCTCTTCAATCCATTATTTATTGGAATACAGCAAACCAACAGGTGGGAGTATTATTCTCTCTCTCTATCTCTCTCATATGAAATTATATTTTTAAAATGAAAACTTTTCTGGTAACTCTAACTCCAACAGCTTTTGGTTTTGATTTTAAAAAATGGAGCCTCTCACATGAAGGTGTGTTTGGTTCAACCTCCGCCAGAAGTGATTGAATAGAAGACCCACCTAGACCTATTCTCTATCACTAAAATATATAATATAAAATATACGAGAGAAATTATTCAATATAGCTGCTACTATCGAGACGAGATCCTGTGCTCGACTGAGGGAGCAAATTGCATATTGTGAAAAGTTGGGAGGATACAAAATATCTTCATAGTTGATTAATAGCAAGATTTATTACATTAGCAAACCCATGGAAATTCCAGAGATTCATCAATCCATCTCCATAAAAGGTTTGATTCCAAAAAGTGATTCAACCCTACCAATGTTGATATAAAAACAGAAGCACCTTCAAGAGATCAACTCCCTACCTTCACGCTTCAGGATTGTCCGACCGAAGAGCTGATGTAACAAAGATAAAGCCATCAGTAAATATAGAGGACAAACATATATATGTGTGTGTATTAAACAGTGAAAACTCTATTAAAAAAAAGTTAAATTACAAGTTTAGTTCCTAAATGCTAAAGCTTGTGTCAAATAGATCACCAACCTACTTGACATTTTTTTAAATTCACAAGCTCACAAAATGGAATTGTATGTCAAATAGGACCTAACTCTTTTAATTTGTATCTAATAGGTTCATGAATTTAGAAAACAAAC
The DNA here is from genome assembly GCA_033996785.1 of Trichosanthes truncata. NCBI lineage: Eukaryota > Viridiplantae > Streptophyta > Magnoliopsida > Cucurbitales > Cucurbitaceae > Trichosanthes > Trichosanthes truncata. Next base: position 58,829,832 of record MU867259.1, read on the forward strand.
TTCTAATAGGTTGGACCTACTAGACATAAAATTGAAAGTTCAAGAACCTATTAGATATTTTTAGAGTTCGAGGAGCCTAGACACAAAACTAAGAGTTAGCTCTTCAAAATTCAAGGACTAATTAACATTTTTAAAGTTAAGTTCAAGGACCTTAGACACAATACAAAAAGTTCAAAGACTTATTTAATGCTTTTTAAAGTTCAAGGACCTCAGACACACAAAACTAAAAACTTAGGGACCTATTTGACACTTTTTAAAGTTCGAAGACCTATTTGATACAATCACAAAACTTTAGAGATTAAACTTGTATTGAAAAAAAGGGAAAAAATACAATCACTTCCTTGCTTTAGTAACTAACATTTTACGACACGCTATTCTTTTAAAGCTGAATATAATTGAGATTAGAGATAAAAAGAAAAGTTACAACTCATAAACATTTCATAAGGAATACAGTTCCAATGGCTGAAATTCAGAACTTCCGTCAAGAATACGCTTTTGCAGTTATTACAGCACATAGTCACGCAATAAGATCACAAATAAGACAGAAAAAGATAAAAACAAATCAATCAAACATGCGAAAATATATGTTCCCTATTTTAAAAATAAAACATACAAAAAAAAAGTATCAAAATTGAGCAATGCAATGTTTACTTCAAAATTGCAAACGTCACCATGGAGTCCAATGTGCATAGAAACTATCTGTGAAACTTTTGAAGAAGAATTTTTGTAGTGCCATACATTTCGTATGAAGAAGATAAGATAACCAACGTGTACTGTGCGACCACAGTGGTTATAGTGTCTCCAACAAACATTTCATTTTTCCTATGTCTCTAAGTCTAACAAAATTTAGTTTTTAACAATATCTACTGCACAAACATGTTTGCAATCAACTGACAAGGAGTATGCAAGACTTTCCAGTGCTACGATAAACATGAATATCAGAGACTTTTGGGGGCTTACACTAGATCACATAAAAACTGGAGAAGACTATTGTGGATTCTGCACCCAAGATCGAAACATATTATCTACACTCTGGATATTCAGAATTGACTTAATTGCTAGGCAAAACTTGCTATTGCACCATCATACCTTAAAAACAAAATGAGCTAATATGTGAATAATGCTACAGCGAAAGCTGGTTGGCATCAAGTGGAATAGAAGTACAAAGGACGCTGACACCAACCATTGATCAAAGTAGGCCGAAATAACAACGTGGTCAAAGAACTTCAGGGGTGGGGATTAGGGATTTTTTAGGTGTCTATGTTGGTCAGAGGAGCTGACATGCAACCTCGATCCTCGATCTATCAAAACTGATCACTGACAGCTCCTTCGTGCCAACCAACAACCGTTTGGTTTGTTTTAATCTAATTGATTGGTTTATCTGATTTTCAATATCGCCCCTAAAATTCTTATCAGTAAAATTATCACCCCTAAAATTTAACCGTAAAGACCTCCGAGCTAAATGTCTAAACCGAAAATGGCAGAGGAAGTAAGTTATCTGGCATCAAATCAAGTTATTCTGGCCCCATTTGAAAACCAAATGGTTATCAAACGGAGCCTCAATTGAATGGTACTTCTCAACATATATGAGAGTACAGGAATTACGAGTGAATGCTTACTTCAGACTATGAACATTAAATCTATGGAGAAAATAGATACTCCACTACAATTCACGGGAAGAATTAACAAACACAGAAATGACTTGCACGATAAGGAAGCAAACAATCACTACAATTGATGCAACACAAATAGCATCTGCATCACACCAAACTAAAATACCGCTATTTTTCATCAACAAATACGCATATACACCAACGCAAACAACAAGCCCTAGAGAACCAGGACGCGAATTGTATCCCTATTCCCTAAACGAACACTGTCGACGCGAATTGTACGATCCTCATTTCACCTTAAAGAGAATCAAATTTAATTACAATACTCAACAGTCGACTATAAGAATTAACGAAGAAAATCAAATGTCGAATAGATAACAGTTCAAATACAAATCAGAAACAAAATAGCATCCGACGAAATGGATCAATGAAAAAGCTCGAGGACCCTAGATCTCGATCTATAATCTAAATAGGAGGGAAAGAGAGAACATACTGGGCTTTTGGGGCTTGCCGTCCGCCCACTTGGAAATGGAAAAGTGAACCTTCTCGCGGCTGAGAACTTCGGTCTTGTAAGGCTCCTTGAGACAGTTCCTGACCAGATTGGCGCAAATGTTTGAGTATGAGATGTATGTCATCCCCGCCGCTCTCCAAAAGGGCACTGCTGCGTTCGAAGCCATTTCTCTGCAACTTTCTCTCTCTCTAGCTCTGTGCCTCAATGAAAGTCCTCTATTCTCTCTCTCTGCAGTCTCGATCATGCTTCGTTCAACCGATTTGTAATTCGGAGGGTGGGCCGACTGGGCTTATTGGGCCCAAAGAAGAAGCCCGTATTGTTCTGGTGGGCCTCCTCTTCTTGTTGATCAAAGCCCAAAGTGATGGCCCGTTGATGTTCTCGTTTGGAGTTTAGGAAAAAAAAAGGTCCTACCGGGAGTCGAACCCAGGTCGCTGGATTCAAAGTCCAGAGTGCTAACCACTACACCATAGAACCGCTCGTTGATGTGATGGGCTTTGCACAAATAACTTAAAATTTCTTTGGATTGGCCTCACATTTCTACACTAGAAGAAATATGTTATACAATCAAATGAAATACCTTATAGAAAGACTTGTAAATAAGTTATTTTATACGTTTTTTTTTTTCAAAAGATAACTATTTTTCAAAACCATTCTCTGTTCTTTTTTAGGAGTAAAGTAAGTAAAAAGACATAAGAAACTTTATACGTTTTTTTTTTCAAAAGATAACTATTTTTCAAAACCATTCTCTGTTCTTTTTCAGGAATAAAGTAAGTAAAAAGACATAAGAAAAAATTAGCTAGCTTCAACTATCTCGTACCAATCTTGCAATTTCCATTTGAGCTTCCTCAATCCAAATCATGGGGTCATCAATATGTAGAGCCAATTTCTCTAGGAAGTGGACAATTGTGGTAATATCTTTAGAACAATATTTACCTCCTCACTCCTTAGTAAGTACTTCTTACCAACCACCCTTTTATTTTTTACAACTAGAAGAGATAAATGTACGAAAAGTGAGAGAAGAAAAATTTTACTCTCTTTTTTTCTTTTCAAATTTTTAATAGTAGTCAAAAAGAAAATACATATAGGTAAGTATTTTTCATATCTTTAGGAGGGATAGACATAAAAAATAAGTACACAGAGGAAGAGAGGAGAGGATTATGAACCTTCATAATTCGATGTAGTACGTTAGATGTCTCTACTTTTATTTATTTAATTTTAGGAATAGTTCATTACAAATAAGTAGAAAATATTCAAATCTCTCCAATTTCGTCTGCTGTGATTTCTACTATTTGATATGTGTAATATAACGCAAGCTTATTCATTCTTATTATCTTCATAAATTACATAGGATCAATTTATGAAACAAAATAGAAAGTTGGTTGGTTTTCATAAATTTTCCCTGAACTACATCTTCATGCTCGTAAGCTTTTCTCTGCTCTACACATAATAAAGACGAGCAAAGAGAAACAAACAAGAACACAACATCTACATGTATTATTTACAAGAGTAACATTCAATTTTACATGTCATAAAGGCCACCCATCTGCATGCATTGGACAGGCAAAAGAGGGAAAAGGAAGGTGGGGTTGAAGATCTCCCAATTTCAAAGTGAAGAATGGAGTTTGGTAGACGATGACACGGATGAGAGGATGCTAATTAGGGAGGAGATGGAGCTCAACGCCACTTCTAAAACCTCTTGGGAACAGCTTTCTCTCACAATCTTCTTCACCTGAATTGAACATGAGCCGCCAAGCTTGAGGTTAACTCAGATATCAAAATAGTGATATATAGCTGCAAAAACACAAATATCTAGAAAATACAAAACATTCATCGACTTGAATGTTGGAGATATGCTTACTTTACAGAGAAAGGATCATGGAAACAAGAGGTTATTCAATCATGCAGTCAAATTTAAACTGAACTTTGTTTGGGCTCCATTGGTTGTGGGCTGTTTTTCATTTGCTTTATGAAAGTATGGTTATCTTCATTAAAAAGAACAATCATAATAAAAAACTGAACTAGCTGTCTAATTTAAAGATATAATCAGAAACCAACCAGTGCCGGAGAAGACAACAAGCAAAATTCTGCATAAGTTTCAAAAAGAATGGTAAGGAGGCGATTCTTTACTCTTTCTTTTTCATTTTTCCACACTCAAGTTGAGTCAGTTGCAAAAATCATAAACCAAGCCATACAACATTCGACAACATCAGCCAGTAGTTCACCAAATTTTCTTTAAAACAAAATGATACAGTAGACAATCCAACCCAAGAAAGAAACTGGAAGACCATCAAGCCATTAACTCTCTCCGTGACTCATTTTGATTCCCATACAGTTCTATATCCTTTTCCAGTTTCCTTATTCATGTTCATGGCTTTGGGGAGTCCTAGATCACGAATGTGCTGAGAAAAACCATGCAATCTTATAGAAATACTCAATCATATTGCCAAGGAATTGCCCAACTGATAAGCCATTAAGCAATAAGTAAGCAACATACGATAAATTGATTGAAGAATAGCTATTCCATAAACATAAGGCAAATGCAGGTACAGATACGGTTTCATTTCAAGACAGAAACTTAAAGGCAGAATTTTCACCTCATCGAGGTAACCCTGTAACTTGGTTATCTTCTCCAAGTAGTCATGGTCTTCTACAACTACCAATAATCTGATCATCTGAGATTTCAGCTTCCATTCAAGCGTGTCCTCAAACTTGACAGGAAGCAACACCAACAACTTCTCCAGAATCAGAAAGCAAATTTGCAGTAAACTTAAATCGAAAAAAGAAAACAGGTTCAGATTATATTCTAGCGATAGCAATCATTCAAGCAGGAATTCCAAAAATTTAGCCATCTATAGTGCAAGAGTAGATTGAGATACAGCGCAAAAATATCAGACTTCAAAATGAAAACTGTCCCCAATTCCAAGAAGTACGGAAGCACAGAACAAAAACACAAACAGATAATAGCCATATAACCTAAATAACTCGAAGAAAAGTGAAAACAAAGTCACTCCTCAGAAGTCATTGCTTCTACTTCCGATCATGCTCATTTAGCACATTCTAGGTACAAACAAGAAACAGAACGCCGAAATCGTCCAAAATCGAAAAGAAATTCATTCGGTTGTGAACATATTCAAAGCAAGCAATATCTTTCTGTAATCTGTATCGAATGTTAAAGAAAATTCAGAAACGAAACAGCTTATTGAACTCCGAAAGAGCACCTTAATAGAGAGCAGAGTGGTAGAAAACAGAGTGATAATAGCCGCAGTCGTCGGAAGTCTGTCGGAAGTTCTTCGAGATTGGCTGCGATGAAGTGGGAGGGGAGGCTGGTAGCCACGACACGTCGGCTGCCTTAAATTGTACTCCGGCATATGGACCGTGACTGAGTCGTATAGCGAAACCCATTACGAGACGACATGTCGTTGGAAAAGTGAAGTTGTTTAATAAGAACGAGATGAATGGCTAAGCATGAAAGGAGAATGGGAATGGTGGGATAATGCCAGACTCAAACTCTATGCTTATTCCAACGTGTAATTCAATCCCAAATTTTATTTGCTGCAGCCTTCATCTTTTTCATGGAGTTTTCGTACAAGTTTGTAATTATGGTAGGAAAGTTCTCTCTTTTTGTTGTAAAAATCATTGTGGGAACTTAGAAGATTTATAGCTCTTCATAGTAAAAGTTCATTTTGAGTTCAATTCAAACAATCAGTAAGAATTTAGATATTTGACTTTACTAATACATTAACTTAGTTGAAAGTTGCTATCTCTTCATAGTAATTGTTATTGTTATCATAAAAATGTTGGCAACTCTTTCAGAAATGACAAAAGGTAGTCAACTCCTCGTTTGAGAAATTTTTAAAGGAGGTTGCCACAATATGATTGACAAATTTACACCGTTAGATGTATGAGAAAAACTATACAATTATTTTGAATCTGTATCCAACGGTTACTAAAGAGCATGCAAATTTTCAAATCTATATCCAATGATTATTTTATCGGATGTCCCCCAAGGGACATCTATATCCAATGATTATGAGAAAGCAGTCACATTCTAACAACCTCCCATAATTTATCCTCTCCCTCTCTCATATGGCAATGCACTAAAAAAACATAAATTTTGCATTGCAGATAACATGTTGGAAGAAGGCAAACACAATGTTGCTATTATTCCGCCACAAATTTTTACAAGACAGCCTCACAGAGGAGTTCCTGATGGAGAGTTTTATGCATATAGCGAGTTGCAAGAACATAGAGAAGCTGCTAAAAAACCTTAGAAAGTGAAAACGATGCATAAGAAAGAGCTTGTACTTGCTTTATATTATTACTACTATCTGCTTTTTTCGGGAGGAGTAGACTTTGTGTTCTTGCTAATTCAAGCTGCTTCCTTCCTCCTAGTAGGTCTTACTCTTAATGTAATCTTCGAATAAATCAGCCTGAGCATCAGCACAGCTAGTGGAGTTATAAGGAGGAAGAACATAAGAAATAATTGAAAACTGATCTGATAAGCATGACTGTTATATTGAGAAAAAGAATCTAAGTCATGGGTTGAAATGATAAACTTACAGAAATATGTAGTCATTATTTCTGAGGTGGAATGCCCCACTTGCAGCACCATGATGATCATGTTGTAGTCCCAGCTGTCTGATTCTAACTAGCCTGTCGATCTTGGCATCTTGCGAAGTTGTCCATTGTCACCTTTCCATTCGTCTTGGATTCTCTCTGTCACTTCCTAATCTGTTTTCATTATGTTAGTAATGGTTATGATTTTTAAAAGTTCAAACATAAAACACCAATAATATGCAACACTTTCAATTGCAAGAAAATATGTCTACCTGTGAATCTACCTCCACCAACCGGGCTTCCTAAAGAAAGCTCTGACCAAAAATGATTCCTGCAGCAACTACTTCAACTATCACAAACTGATATTGAAAAGATGCCCTCGCTGTCATTCAGCAGAAAGGTTGTGGAAATAACTTACCTAACAACAATATCATTGATGAGGGCAATGCTTGTCATTTCTCCTTATTGGTAATTGTCACTTGTACTCATCATGGCTGAAATCTTAGGAGCATTTTGGTGCTGCTATATAACTTAGAACACTTCAATATATTGCAGGAAAGATTCAATGTCATCACGGTGAGATGAGGGTTTACATCTAACTTCAAGCTTTTGTAGGTAGAAACTAACAACACTAAATTACATAAAAGGTCATTCCAAGTACATTTCAATCAAATAGCCCATGCTCCAACTATCAAGAATTTCAAAACCCTTATTCAGAACAATTGTTTAAAATACCAAAATACTGAGAATTTTTCAGTAGCAAGGCAAGAGGAAGCTTGAACTGGCAATAGAGAGTTTTTTTTTTTTTGGCTTGGATATAAATAAATATCTCAAACTGAATGAAAGGAAAACCCTAGGAGAAATTTTACAACTGCAAGATGCTCAAATAATGTAAAAAGTTGGCTATCAACTGGTTACAGGTTCATTATGTTTTCACTCAGTCATGTTTTCAAGACCCCTTTCTAATTGTTCTTAGGAACTCTTTCTCCTAAACACAACACCCTTGTTTTACATGACCATTCTTTTTATTTCAAAAAATTTCATTGAACTAGCTACGTGCTTTCCAATCAATTTTGACTTGAAGCCGGACTGTTGCACAATATTTCAGGTAGATCAGCATCTCTTTCACGTCCCTTGTTCTTGAACACTCTTCTCATATAAACACAATGCTTTAGAGCTGCCGATGGATTTTTAGGTCCAATGCATTACAAAATAATTATACTTCACTTTTCTCAAAAGGAAGAGTTGAATAAAACCCTTTGGCTATTGCTTTTCTTGGAGTGGATGTGGACTGTCGTCTTTGATCATCAAGATTTCAGAACATAATTTACGTGGCACCTGCTCCAGAGCTTTTCCTTCTTGCCATGCCTGGCCAACTAACACTCCAGGTCCTAGATATCGAATATATACTACAAGTTGATCATTGAAAGGATTTCGATGCTTGACTGCAAAATGAAAAGAATAACATACAAATTCTTAAATATTATAAATTTGAGAACTATACAAATAATTAATATTTAATCGAGTGAAACTTGCATCAGTTTCTGATAAATAAATGTATAAGGTTGAAGGTTCTTTCTGACGGGTACAGATCAAGAGACTGAAAAGTGGGAAAAAGGAGGTGAGGTTACCTCTAAAGTACTTATTATATAATACTTTTGTAGATTTGAAAGCGAGGGAGCAAAAATAAAGTATTGAAAACTTGGAAAACCAAGGAGAAGCATGCTGCACGAGAGCTATCATTTCAATTGAATATGAAATGCACTTAACAAGGTTATTTAAAAACTCATATAAAGGATGTTCTTCACCATCGGAAATTCATGGGTGTATCTCCAAAGATGCAAACCATCTCTCAAGTCTCTAATTTTGCTCCTAATGGTCATAGTTAGAATTCTCCTTCAAGAAAGACACTAAAGACTTCATATACATAGTGGAGCTTATGTTGCAAAGCTAAGGAGGGGACCCAGACCTTGCAACTTCCAACCCGTGAGAAAACAGGTGCATGCAGAGCAAACAGTTCTTGTTCGTTATCATTTCTTTCATAAAAAATATCCTGGTCGCAATTAACTTGCATGAATAACATAAGATTGAGTTGAAATTGTATCAAGCAAGAACCAAGACATTTGATGAGATTTAATCAATGTGAATAAAGACGAAAAATGATTTCAATATCATACCTGGAGCTGGAAAGCCTTCAGGGTATTCATGAATATCAAACAGCCCATCTCCAAATTCATATGCCAAGTCACAAGGATGTTCAGTTGACATTACTTCCTTAAGTTGTGTCACCTCAAAGTACAATGGACTAAAGGAATTTGCAAATCCAGCCAGTAAGGACATGCCTGATAATGTTAACAGAAGGAAATTTTAGTGGATTAGTGATCATCAAATGATCCATTTCCATTTTTTTAAAATTCCATCAAACAGAAAGACGAATGAGGTTGTGACAATTGGATCTTGATCATCATTTGTGATTGTGCAACTGCAAATAATTTAAAGTGCTAGCAATATAGTGATACGTCGAAATAGTCATGTTGATGTCCAACCCATATCCATGAATTAAGAAAATGAGGAATGAATAAACTTATAAAAGGTCAATAGCTTCTGTACTGTTTTAGTGGCATAAAATCTGTAGTTTTACCAAGTTACTAATGTCATAAAAGGAGAAGAATGTATAGTTGTCAAAGGTTAAGAGCTCTTACCAATAAACCGCCCATAAGTCTTTCCATCCTTGCAAGAAAATAATGCCTAATAAACAAGAAAACGTAAATAGATAGATTCTATCGTACTGTACACTTGAAAGAAGAAAGTGGGGATAAGGACTTGATAATTTTCACCTTCTTGAAACGATTAATCCAAGCAATAGGTATTTGTCCTATTCATGATATTCAAAATCAAGGTTGTTATGCTAGCATAACATAATTATAATTTTGCAGAAAATATTAAATAAAACTTTGAATGTTTAAACTTTAAATCAATTCCAAAAAATACCACCCATTAACAAAATTCACCCTTTCTTGTCCTCTATCAAATCATTTTCCTTTTACAGTGAATGAATGTTAGAAATTATGAAACAAAATTTGAATTCTTCCATACTATAGGGAAAATAATGTAGTGAAGTACTTACCTCCACTTTTTAGGCAGTTATAATATTCAAGCACGGTACCGTCTTCATTTTGCAGCAAACTAGATGCCATTTTCTTAACTAACTTTGGATTCTCATATCGTGTGCCAGCTATTCCCCAAGCCCTTGATATACACCTATATTATATTGCCGGTGTCAGAATTTTCAAATTCCTAACAAAACTTAAAATGTAGAATTCTGTTGCTAAAATATTTCCTACAAAATGTGAAGGGAAATTGCATAATGAAGGATAAGAAAGAGCATAAACAACTATACAGGTATTACAATGCTTCATGTATGTAACCTAGGGCTTAGGAGGTGCAAAAGTCTATGACGTCGTTCCTTAGGAATATCTTCAATCTTTTTCCTGTCAATCAAAAGACAAAATTTCAAACTGAATTGCGAGTAAACTACATGAGAATCAGCAACAATACAGGAGAAAAAACAAAAAATATTTTGCCAACGAGTTGGTAATGTTAGAACCAAGTCAAATTAGAAAATGTAAAGTATGTTGAACCACTGACCATTACAAATTTATAGTTATAGTTATAGTAATCAATTTATGATGACATGAAACAAACACGTGAGATTGAGTAAAATCAGCTGAAGTCGATTAAGAAGGCTACAAGCTCCGAAATAAATTACTACCAAAGATACGCAGCTGGATTATAAGAAGCAGGGTCTAATGGTATGAGCTCCTTAGGCAGATCTAGAAAGGTTACTACATCTTGTTCATCCAGGTACTGTATTTTCCCGTTCGGAAGCAATTCATAAGGCTCCTCATCCCACGCAGCTGATACTTGCGCTCTCTCCTTCCCTCCAGCTACGTCAGCGACCTCAAAACCAGGTGACCGTACACAAACTCCATGTCCGTACCATCCCAGCCCTGCGAGACAAAAGGAGGCATAATTTAAGAAATAGAACACGTTAATTTCTGAAACATAGTCGAGAGAAAGAAATGGTAGTTGGAAGAAAAGCTCTTGGTTCATTCCCATGGATTTTCCTGTTTGATTGACGGAAAATACGAGGGCTAAGGAAGTGATGAAATCGAGCGATAATGTCTATGCGACGAAAGAGAAAAAGATGAACTGACCTTTGGAGTTCGTGAAGCAGAGACGCCGCCGCGGTCGGTAGAAGGTGTTGATTTGGCGGGAAAATGGGAAGAAGCAGGTTCCTGGGGAAATGTGTACGGAACGGTTGGAGGCTGCCATTGCCTTCATCTCGTTCTTTGGCCTGGCCTTGATTGATTCTACGGTTTTCTGATGATCAAGTGAAGGACAGAGGTGATAGTTTTAGAAAACGAACAGGAAGCGCCGACATGTCATCTCCATTGTTCGTTTCGACTTCTCGCTTGACTCTCTAATTATCGATTAACGACCGACATGTCGACTTAAATTCATCACCCCTAAACGACGCCTCAACGCTCCTTTTGTATCAAGATTCAAGACATGTACTCTCCAACTCTAAAAAGAAAAAAAAAATAAATAAATAAGAATTTGGGAGTCACAATATCATGAGAATATTGGTAAAAGTAAAAGTATATAATAAATATGGTTGGGTTGAGCTTAATTTCAATTTAGTTTACATGATTTTAAAATTATCTCCCTACACATTGTTTATTGATTTTTATTTTAAAAAAAATCTCTCTTCTCTATTTTTATTTCTACATTCTTCTCTTTTAGTTGTACAAAACATAATGATAGTGAATAAGAGATTCTTACTAATCAAGCACTGAGTTAAGTATTATTCATATTAAAAATAGCAAAATAAAAACCTTAGCATAGATTCAAATACAATTAAAAAATCATACTTATGCTATATTTTAAAAATGAAAGTTATAACGTTATTAAACATACATATTAGATTGATGATACATAGTAAAATTTCAATTTAATTTTTTTCTTTCTATCGATCAACAGACACATTGCTTGAATATGCAATGCCATATGCAAAATGGTATAAAATTTAATGTACAAATTTAAACACCAATAACCTTGTCAAATATTACACATTTGAATCTCCAAGCTTTGAAAGGTAATAGATTCAAAACCCTTTCATTGTAAAAATTAAGTTCCCTAAATACTTTTAATAATAAATAAATTGTCTAACTTGCATAAATCAAGTCCCCTTATTACCTTCTTTATAATGTCTCGTTTTCTCTAGAAAAATGTCTCTTTTCCTATCCACTATAATATTTTCTTTAAAGAAGACTTTCTCAAGCATATAATGCTATCTAACTTCTTTTAGAACATTACACTCACGTATGGAAAGTGGGATACGGACCTACAACTACCACCTTTTAGAAGAATTAGAGATGTTCCCACCGAATAGTGCTCAATTTAGCTTACTCGTGACTCCCTATTGTATTGTCATCTCTTAAAAATATCTCATTCATCTTTGTCAAGAAAAAAAAAACTCTAAAATGTTCTCTCTCTTAAACCATGAGAGGGTTTTTTTTTTAAGAAAAAGGAATATGTTAGAGAGGAAAAGTACTGAGGCCTTTGTTAAGAGTGACTTGTTAGAGATGGAAAAAAATCTAGAGGGGATGAGGTAGATACACAAAAAGAACATTTCTTTTTTAATTCAACAACATTTAGGGATAAGAGATTCGAATATCTGACCTCTTAGTCGAAGGTGCATGCCAATTACTATACTCACTTTGGCAAAAAAGAACCTCTTTTATCCTCTCATCAAACATATATTTTAATAATTGAATGACCCAATTTTTATCCTTATGATGGCCCGTTGATGTTCTTGTTTGGAGTTTGAAAAAAAAAAAGGTCCTACCGGGAGTCGAACCCAAGTCATTGGATTCAAAGTCCAGAATGCTAACCACTACACCATAGAACCGCTCATTGAGATGAAGGGTCTTGCACAAACAAACTATAATTGGTTTAGACTGGTCTCACATTTCTACACTAAAAGAAATATGTTATACAATCAAATGAAATACCTTATAGAAAGACTTGTTGTAAATAAGTTGTTTTATACATTTTTTTTCTCAAATGATAACTATTTTTCAAAACCATACTTTATTCATTTTTAGGAATAAAGTAAGTAAAAGACATAAGAAAAAATAAGCTAGCTGCAACCATCTCACTTTGTACCAGTATTGCAATCCCTGTTGGAGCTTGTACTATCCCTAGGCTTTTATTCTTGCTAGTTTGAGGTGTTAAAGTGTACTTTCATCTACTTAATACATTCAATTTGTAGGATTTGAGAAAATAAAATGAAGTTGAGCAATTGGGAAAGATAATCGAGTATTTGGAGCACAAAGGCATGTTCTTGAGCAATGGAGATAAGAAGAATATAGGTTGTAGTAATGGAACCCGAGAGGACATCGTTGAGACGTTGTCCATAGCGTCTCAACGCAGACAAGAAAAGCTTACACTCCCGAAGGAGTGGCGTTGAGACTGTACTTTTGGGCGTCTCAACGCCCAAAACGCGCGCGCCAAGCCTTTTCCGTCCGTACGTTGAGACGCTGCGTATAGCCTCTCAACACTACCCTGATTTTCCTTCTTCACTGTGCGAATTAGGTCACAGTGTCAAGACGCTGTCCTGATGATTATAAATATAACGTTTTGGCTGCGGATTCGAGGAGACCATTTGGAGAGGGACCAGTCTAGAGTCGATTTCTACCTCATTTTGGGACTAAGGGAGGACTTTTGAGAGCCGATGAAGACATTCAAGGCTCGAGATCTCTGCGTTTCACGACGGGAACGAGTGTGGCACGCGTCAGAGAGTTTTTCCCTTCTTCCCTATTTATTTCGTAGTTTTTGTTTTAGATTTTTGTATGAGTTTAGTGTTGTAATTGTGGATTTGAAATATTGAACTCATGTATTTAAACTTGATTGTGATAGATAGTTGGTTTTATTTCGAGATTTATATATATTTCAACTTTCATTTATGCATTCTCATTGTATGGATTAATTCTTTGGCAAGAGTTAATTGTGTATGATTTAAGTTATAGCTTGGAAGAGTAGAACTTGAATCTAATAGAAGCTGTTGAGGATTTGCATAATACCATGTTCATTTATAAAATTGACTGGAAAGTTGATTTAATAAGTGAGCATGAATTTTAGTTGGGCTTGAGAGAGTCAACTAAATATATGTATGATTTCTTGGCTTATAAAAGTTGAATATAGAAATAATCTCTTAATTTGGTTAACTTGGACTTATTTGGTTAAAATCAATGTTTAAAAAGGGTTCCCTCTAAGTGTCTCCAACACTGTAAATATATAGCTTAGTTCATTTTTATCTACCTCTTAAGTTTGGGTTCTCTAGATAAAATTCGGTGTGAGAACTATGGTATTTAATTAAATCTAAGAAATCCAATCCCTGAGATCGACCTTGGCCGCTATTATTGCAAATTGTAGAGGTCTGGTTAATAATTCTATTTGATAGAGCCGTCGACAAGCTCTTCATCAGCTTTCTCAATCCGAACCATGGGGGTCATCAACTTATAGAGCCAATTTCTCGAGGAAATAGGCAATTGTGGTAATATCTTTAGAACAATACTTACCTCTTCACTCCTTAAGTGGTGTTTGGATTGAGAAGGCGAGGGAGTAGAGTTGGGAAGTGTTAATAACTCTTCAAACTCCTTGTTTGGTCCAAAGATATTTTAACTCTAACTGTAGGCCCCACATACTTATTAACTCTTCATTCAACTCTCTATTATGGGTCCTACAAATTTATTAACTCATACTCCAACTCCCCATTGTGGGCCTCACAATTTATTAACTCCAATTCCAACTCTTCATTGTGGGTCGGACAACTTTTCTATCTTCTATTTTCTTCACCTCACCTCACTCCTACCTCTCTCTCTCCTCTCTCCTCTCTCTAATTTTTTAATTTTTTAATTTCTTAATTTACAAAATTTTCTTTATTTTTTATATTAATTTTCTCATCATTATTACTAATTAATAATTATTAAAAAAAATATTTTTATTTTTATCCTATAATTTTAATAATTTTTTTAACAAAAATATTTTTCCTTTTATTCTATAATTTTATTTTTTAAATATAAATTATATAAGAATGTTTTAGATATGATTTTTAGATATGGTACTATTATTTAAATTGTTTAATGTAAATTAGAGTACTACATAACAATTTTTTTAATTGATAAAAATCTCCCTATCTCACTTCCTCCACATGTTATTTGCAATTTTTTTAAAAGTTTAAACTAAAATTACTTATAGCAAATAACAATCTTATCTTTTTCAAGCTTATTTTCTTTAATAATAGCTCAAATATATATATAATTTTATGATTTGAAGATAAGAAAAAATATTTTAAACTAACATGTATTACAATTTAAGAAATTAGTATTTAAAAAGGTTAACGTATTAAAAAAAATTAATTTTCAAATTAATCATATTCAAAGTAAAAACATAAATGATTTCTCCTTCCAAACTTAATAAAATAAAATTATTACAACAAATAATATAAAGTATATAGTATTTTGAAAAAAAGTATGATATTCATTTTGAATGGTATTAAAAAATATATATTCATTTTGAACTTAATTATTTTAAAATAGCAGAAATATTTGATATTTTATTTTTAACTTAGTTATTTTAAAACTTCAAAGAATATATTATTTTCAAATTAATCAAACTTTAGATAATTAATTACATTGATTAATTAAAAAAATAAAATCTTAAATTATGCAAAAAAAATAATATTTTAACTTTTATTAAGCTTAGAAAATAAATCTTAAATTAAAATTTTAAAATTGACAAAAGCAAGTCTTTAATAAAATTATAAAATATTCATAAAATAATAATTTAAAATTTCAATTTTAGGATTGACGGAAACAAATCTATATTATTTATAGAATTAAGAGGATAAAAACATAAAAAAAATGTGAAGTTTATTTGAATCCCTTTAAATTAATGGATTGAAATATTTCCAAATCACATGTAATATTTAAAAAAATTATTATAAGACTTTTTTTTTATTTGAAAACTATCCAAGGCAAATGAATAATTAATGTGAGAGATATTGAAAAAAGACTACGAGGTATTTTGTTCAAAATTCTTCTATTTAATTTTTTTTTTGTAAACTATACATAAATTAATAAAAACAAAAAATCTCAATCTTAGAATTAATGGGAACAAATCCTTAATAATGAAAATTTGAAAAATTGTATAAAAAAAACTATACAAAAAATAGCTAAAATCAACTTAGACTTCAGAACTCCAGATTTAATAAATCTGCACCATAAGCACAAACTTCAAAACTTCATACTAAACAACTATTTACCCCAAACACAGACTTCCTAACTCCAGACTAAACAACTTTGCACCCCAAATACAGACTTCCTAACTTCTAGTAGGATGGATTCATAGATATTTTCTACCTTTTTCAGATTGCTCGCTTCGTTGACCAATGGGGGTTTTGGTACATGATGTTCTTGGGATACTCTCATCTCCACATTTTCCCCCATTGGCTCGGGATCATTCTATGCCATGTCACTGGGGGTCTATACACCTGCCCGTATTGGGATTTATGCCCTAAAACCTCGTAATTAATGATTTATTTAATAATTAATAATAATTTTGATTATTTTATTTGCAATATAATATTATCCATTATATGAAAAAATCCAAGGTTATTAGTGTAATCTTGAATAGTATGTGGTTGACATACGAGAGAATCATGTTCAAGAAATAAACCTAAAGGGTCATAGTATATGAATAAGGTTGGGTGCCTTATCCTGGTAACACTTTGTAATAGTTACAAATGATTTGATCTAAATCGTTCATGTGTATGTAGGATCGGTATGGCAACCCTAGAGGGGGGGTGAATAAGGTTTATTTAAACTTTATAAAACTTTTTACTAATGTGGGCCCAATTAAACAAATTAACACACTTTTTGCAATAATTAATTTAAACAAGAAATCATGCAAATAAATTCACCTCAAATTAAACAATAAATTTAACATTAACAATTTCAAACACCCTATTTAATTCTAAAAACAAGATTGGTAAGGAATATGTAAAAGTAAAATTATACCAACCAAGATAGACATACAATAACACTTAATTTTATGCAATATAATATAACAACAAATTAATTGCAAAAATGAAATAATATAGGGATAGAGAAATTGACACCGTAAATTTTATAGTGGTTCGGCACAACCTGGCCTACTCCACTACCCAAGCTCCTATTGGGTATTTCACTAGAACAATGAATGAACGACCATTTCCACGGCTCAGAGTCTAACTGTTACAACGTTCATTTTTCGGGCACAAGAACAAACCCAATCCTTTCCATTGTTTAGGATCAAACCGTTACAACCTCTTCTTTTCGGGATCAAGAGAAACCCTTACAATAGATTGATAAAGTGAAGAACAAGATGAAGAAACTCTCTCAAAGAGTAGATATACAAATCAAAGTTCACACACTTTGTAAGAAGGAATTCTTACAAATTAAAGCCCTCAAATGACTATGAAAATTATAGAAATTGAAGCTCAAAAATTGCTCAAAAATATTGGAAATGCCCTCCAAGAGAAGTAGTATTTTTTTCAGAATTTTTTCACATCTTTTTCAAATTTTTTTCGAGCCTTAAATAGAGGGAGGAAGAAGAAAATAGCCGTTGGCTGCCATGTGGCAGCTTTTAATTGGCTGAAATAAAATAATTCAAAATTAATAATAAAATAATAAAATATTAAAATAATATTAAAATCAAAATTTGACCGTTGGACCAATTCTTTTTTTTTTTTTAATTAAATTCTTTTTCTTCTTATTTAAAAACAAAAATGCCATGTGTCATGTTTCTATTGGTCCATGTGTGCCAAATCATCGTCCATGTCACCTGCCACGTCATTTACCACGTCAGCATTTATGACCGTTCGAAGTGCCATGTCATCATCCACGTCACTGACACGTCATCAATGTTGACTGTTGACCATCCACATCATATGCCACGTCATTCATATATGCCACGTGTCACGCCATGTAGGATTTTTCGTTCAATTTTGTTTTGTCCATAACTTCTTCGTTTGAGCTCCATTCGAATGATTAAGATGCGTTGGAATCGTTATTCCGAGCTCTACACAATGGATACTTCAAAAATACTAAAATTATCAATAAACAAAATCAGGTTTGTTATCATCAAAACATTAATTAATTAATTAATTAAAATTAATTAATTTGAGATTAAGGGCCAAAAAGCCAACAGTGTAGACATATGAGTGGAGGTATCTTATACAATGTGTTTGTGTTAGACTGGACCACGAAATATTTAATTTATCTTTATAAATCTGTTAATTGAGAAGATTAATATTTCATCAAGATGATCATATGTGACTCGATCTTAATCCTGAGTGAGCTATAAACTCCTGCTTGTGAGGGCTTGTCCTTTGATTTGCATGGGTGAGAGTGGCTTTTGTAGCCGATTCAACATGTCTACCATTTTGGGGACTTGACCAAATAGGGAGCTGAGAATATAATCTCACAAGATAGAATTCACCACTTCCCTTATAGGGTAAGTAGATGAGTAGTAAGTGCTAATTTCGGAACTTGAACAATGGAGCCCCACTCTCTCACTGGCCCGAGAGGGACTTAGTTTATGGTTAGATCATAAATAAATTGTTCATTAGAAAATTAGTGGTACTTAAGGTGCAAGATGTAATTACAGAGGTAAAACGGGCTTTTGACCTAGCTGTAATTACGAACAACTGATGAAGGATCAACTTGCATGTAGTGATTATATCCATGGACATAACTTGTCCTACAGTGCATAAGAGTGCAACTCTAGGTTTATAGTGGAGTGACCTATAGTTAATGAATGAAAATTAATTAGTTAAAGAGTTTAATTTATTGATTTTGTATCATTGAAGCTTATAATATGTAGGTCCATAAGGTCTCATTGCTAGCTCATATAAACAAATAGGAATCAATTTCGTTGAGAGAAATTTTGAAATGTTCGAATCAAAATTTAATATATTTGATATATTAAATGAGGAAAAACATATTTATTGTATATGATGCATTAAATATTAAAGAAATTATTAATGTATTAAGATACATTAAAGAAAATATATTTATTAAATTTGAATTAGATTCAAATAAGAAAATATATGTCATAGGAGAATTTGAAAAAGTTTGAATATGATTCAAATTGGTTAGATAAATATATTTTAATATATTAGATATTAAAATATATTATTTAATTATTTTCCCTAGGCCACTATAAATAGGGCCCTAGGGGTGAGTCATTTGTGTGCATTCCAAATAAAAGAAAGAAACTCTAGAGAATTCTTTCCTCATTCTCTCATTCTATTTTCTAGAAGGTTCCCACAAAACTCTTTTGTCATTTGTTCAAGTCATAACAAGGAAGACTTTGTGGAAGTCTTGAAATTCAACCTCATTGGAGTTGAGCACAAGGAGAAAAAGACCCTCCAGAATATTATCCATATTATTTTCAAGGTATGTTTTGCTTAACCTTAATTTTTATTGTTAATTCTAAATAAAATCAAAGTTGATTCCAACGCTTCTGTTGTGGGTTTAATTCGATTATTCCTTTCACCCCCGTCTAGCGGTCCTTCCCAAATACTAATGTCAACTCATTAAAATGGGGGAATGGCTTATTCCGGAGTCCCTTTGCACTGGGATGACTATGCATGTCCAAATAAATATATTATTATGCGTAGTTGGTAGTGTAACTAATATGTATGATTTGAATTTGTAGTCTTACCTTAATCCATGTGTCAAACACGTCCTTTTCCACCTTCACACACTTAAACTCGTCATTCCATTTGAATCCACTGCACCTGGAACCCAATGTCTCAGCAATGGTTGTGTATTGCTTATTCAGACTCTTAACTCTGCAATCTATCGTGGTTGTTGATTCAATTGTACAGTTTTATAATTTTTCCCTCAGCATTCTCATCAGATGCAATAGATATACAGGCCTGAAAGTGCCATTGTCCGACCTCTAACATCCCTTATGGACCATTTGAACGAGGCATTCCACCAGCTTTGCATCTTCGAATCTAGTCCATGACTGCTTCTTCTTTCTCTCAACACTTGTCGTTTTCCTACATGCATATGTACATGTCATCTAGGGATTAACTTCGTTGGGTTATATAGCAATAAGTATGTAGGATAGTAAGTGGAATAAAGCATACATTTAATTAATAAGATAAAAGTTCAAATTCAAACGTTCACATTCAACGTAAGTACATCAGCCACTTAAAAGAAAGTACAAAAGTTCGAGTTCAATTCTTAAAATAACAATAATTGCTACATCTATGATCACGATTGTGTCCATTCGGCAAACATTTGCTCAACCATTTCATCCCGTTGTTGGTTACATTTATTAGAACTTTCAATGAAACTTATATTATCTCCACCTAATAAAGGTGAGACTTTCTCTCCCCATTCTTCCAACCCTATACTTGAACCCATCTCTCGACTGATAAGATTGTGGATGAGGCAACATGTCGTTATGGTTCGACATTGGGTTTGAACAGAGTATAAGGATTCCTCCCGCAGAATGGTCCATCTCCCTTTCAACACATCGAATGTCCTCTCGATTACGTTCCTTGCAGATGAATGTTTTATGTTAAAAAAACTCCCTCGGAGTATTCGATGTTGACACACCCCACCCCAAATTATCCTAACTAACCTAGGATGAGGCATGCCGACATTAGATCCCTACTAAACCATGGAATCCAATATCAAACTTTTCATGACAAAATCTTATTATTATTATTATTTTTTTTTACCACAAATGGCTAGCCAAAACTTTATTAACACCAAATTTTATAAAAATTTTGGCAGAGTTTCCCCTGAAAACTGAGTAAAACACACCTGAAAAGCAGTATATATGCTTCCATAATAATATATTCAAACTCCAACCATCATTTCAGAAATTCAATATAAACCCACAAAACTTAAAAGTAGATAAACAGGTGGGTTTCATATTACAAACCAAAGGGAAATCCCAAAATGGCACTAGCCACATCAGTTACACAAAAAAAAGTATTTGTAAAAATGTACATACAAAATGATATGCAAACTATCAAGTCTAGTGGCAGATATCGACTTCTGTAGGCTCGTTAGAAACTCAGTCGCTACCTGGAGGAAAAATTTAGGAAGAAAGAATGAGCTAATAGAGCCCAGTGAGTGGTAAGTTAATAAGAAAAATAATCTCTTGACAAAAACCTTTTATATTAAAAGGAATTCAAAGTTCCATAAAACTTTATCAATTAAGCACAATCTAAATACACAAGATAAATAAAACATTATAGAGATTTGCAACAATAACTTTTTAAAGAAAGTACAAAATAATAGGCCAACAAACTCATCACCAAACTTGTACCCAAATCCATGTCATACGTGCACGTAGAGCAATCTCTAACATCTGTAATGCCTCAGGTCCAGGATTTGGACCAGGATTCGGAATCCGGATTTGGCACCTAATGGCCCCGGCATTCCCCTGCATCCCCTGCGGCCTTGGCACACTAGCATACTATAGAAACACATTCTTATAGCATTTGGGTAATAACCATGGGTACAATTCTAGTGGTTTGAAAACAATTTCTATATAATAATCATCATAAGTTCTCAAACCCCACACATTCTCAAATTGTGGTTTCATAACTTTAAGCCATAAGTCAAAGATCAACTAAAATCATGATTCAAAAATCAAGTCATTTCTAAAACTCACAAATACTTGATTTCACTTCAAATAATTGAACTTTTTGCCAATTGGCTACAATCTAGAGATTTTCATAAACTCACCTTTCATAAGCTTAATAAATTCAAATAATTAAATCATTGTAGCTAAACTTCAATAAACACAAATCTCTTCAAATTCAAATATGCTAAATCATGATTTCAATTTAGTGATCATATGTCACTTTCTTATCAAATTAGCAAATCATCAATCTTAATAATACACAATTTGTGGAATACACATAATTTCCTCCAAATTTTCAAATAACTAAATCCTTTGAATTAATATTAATTTCAATTGATTTCAAATCTCATAAAATCTCATCAATTACTAAAATAATTGAAATACTTTATAAAATAACCACTCACAACTACTACGAACGAGGTTTGTTCGGGTTGTAAATGGTTCCAATCTCCGTTTGCCCTGAAATCATAATTTGTCAACATATTACTAACCTCTTAATGCCAAAATTAAAGTGTAACAACACTAAATTATCCAAGCCTTTATATTTCTCACTAACCCAAGAATTTACCATTCTTTTCCTCATCTTACTCTTCTAATTACCAAGAAATTGAGACAATAACCCAAAATAAAGTTTCCAATAACTTCATTGTAATCCCTCTCCATAAGAAATATCATTCTTTTCATTTCTTCTTCTCCATGAATATATTCTTTGGTTTTCTTTTCCTAAAAAGTTTGCAATTTCTACATACAACTAATCCCCTTCAATCCATACTTTGATAAAACTCATGACCTTCATCAAATTTCCTTCTTTTACTCAATCATCACCATCATCTTTGTTTTCAAGCTAGTTTATGGAGTTTCCAACTAAAGGAAGAAAACCCACAAGGAAACCCACCAAAATAGGTTCTATAACTCATGAGAAACCTTAATCAAAAGTTAGAAAACTTACCAAAAGTTTCAATCCAAGGTTGTGAGATCCCTTTCTTGAATTTTCACACTCCAAAATGGCCCAAAATCAAGAAATCATCTCCTCACTTTCTTCCTCTTCCTCTCTTACGAAAATGGCTTCTCCAACAAAAGCCCTCATTTTGTTTTATTAAACAATAAATAATAAAGCACATGTTTTATATAATAAATAAATATATTTATCCCACTTTCTCTTTTTCTTTTCTTTTTTTTTTTTTTTTTATTTTCATTATTTAATTAATAAAAAAGAAACCAAATCCTATCCAAAACCATAAATATCCAAATATTTACTTTCTTAATTTTTATACTTTCCTATTATATACAATTTTTTTCCCAAAATCTAGAAATAGGTGTAACAGATGTATTCCCTACTCCACACCACTAAGATAGATGGTATCGCTCCCCTCTATACGGTGCAAAGAATCCTTTCGTATTTGGGTACCGAACATCACATAGGTAATAATATCTTGTTGAATATGAACCATTTAACACATGACCCTATCAGTGGTTGATAAGCCTTAGAATTAAGGCTTATTTAACTCTCAAGTGCTCAAAATATTCTTGTTTGTCC
This sequence comes from Trichosanthes truncata, assembly GCA_033996785.1. NCBI lineage: Eukaryota > Viridiplantae > Streptophyta > Magnoliopsida > Cucurbitales > Cucurbitaceae > Trichosanthes > Trichosanthes truncata. Next base: position 58,852,834 of record MU867259.1, read on the forward strand.
TAAAATCAATTGAAAATAGTGGAAGATTGCTTGAATTTAAAGAAGAAATGAATGTGATAGCATTTGGAATAGAATTCTAAGTAAATTGATTTCTTTTGTTGCAGAAATTATGGAAATTGCAAAAGCTGATTTTGCAATTCTGGGCAGGGAGTTATGGAAAATAAAAGCCGCAACAACGAAGAAACCCATATATGAAAAAATCAATCTCCGCACAAATTGAGGGATTGAAGCGCGATTCTTGACAAATTTCAACCCTAGAAAGATCTACAAAAGAGGGGGGAATATGCAAGAAGAATCAATTCGGATTTTTTTGGGCGATTTCAAGGATCGATGTTCGTGGATTTTGAAGTTTTTTTTCGAAGGCTCTGTTTTCGTTCTTCTTCTGTTTTTAGCCAAGAAATTCAATTTTAATCTCGGTTTTTCTTCAGTTTTGTACTACGGAGAGTTGCTTAACTTATCTCTATTATCAATTGATGTACTTTTGAATTAAGCTTGAGTTTAATTTCAAGTTAAGTTGGTGGGTTTATTTCAAAATTGTTACTCTGTTTTTCCTGCACTTTCTTAGTTCTTTTGTTTCACCAATGGTTACTGTTTTTTTTATTTTCCTTCTTGAATGCCGAATAGTTGTGGGAGTTCCCCTTGGTTCTCAGTTGAATTCAAGTGTGAATTAATTTGTGAGGTAATCCAGTTTCATTTGCAAGTTTCTTTTAGAATTCTTTTTTGATTTCATCTTTATATTGATGCAAGATTGTCCAATTTAATTTCTGCACTTTTCCTCAGTTTATCCAGTCCGATTCAAGAGTTTCTTGAATCGTTAAGATCAATTGTTCCCTAAAAGTGGAGGAGATTGAATCGATTGGATTGGAAGGAGTTGTGTTGATTTATGTTATCAATTGATGGTATCCTCTGTTTTAGTCAATTTCAATTCTTCACCAATGTCAAGGGCAGAAGAAAGAATAATTAAAACTCAATTAGACACCCCTTAATTCCTTGTTAAACTTCTTTTGAGAAATCTTTTCTTGAATTTCTTATTGTTTAGCCTAGAATAGCACTACATTCATTGTTTTAACTATTCAATTTACAAAACTTTCAAAATGAACTTTTCCTCAAAAATTAGTTGTTATATTTTTATTTTTGATATGAGCTAAACTTCTTAGGGGGTTCAAGGATGTGAATTCCCTAAGAAGTAAATGTAGCCAAAATTTCAATAAAAACCAAACCTACATCTCAATTGTTTGCTTGTGTTGAACAAATTTCCATTGAGATCCTAGATTGATCAACTAGAGTAGCAACTCAAGCTTAGATCTAATACCGACGGGGTTAGTGATAAGCGGATTTCACACAAGTGATGGAGAAAAAGAGCTTAGACATAAGCCAATTCCTTACCCTAGACATATGGATTAAGGACTCCAAAACCCATAAAATTGTGAGCCGAATTATCTAAGATAGAGGAACTATAGACATATAGGTCTCTCACTTAGCCTCATAAAACCTAAATTCAAGGTGAATAGGAGATGCAATTTTGGTTTACAATTGAGTGTGAAGTAGGTTGGAATTGCAAATTTGGCTTGCAATTACAACTTAGGGCAATGACATTTTTTAGCCCTATCTTATTCTAAAATTTCCTTTGCAATTTCATTTACTAAGCTTATCTAATTTTCTATCCAAAATTGCCAATTCTAGATTCTGCAATTCAATTCTGCAATTTTTCTTTATTTCATTATTGCCATTTATTGATTCTGCAATTAGATTCTGCAATTTTTATTTTTCACCAACACACCAAACCAACTGTATTTTTGCAATTTTAGTTTTCAAGTTGCAATTTCCCTTACACTTTTGCTATACAATATTTTTGTTACACCGTTCCCTGTGGGATTCGATATTTGGTACTCAGATACCATTTTATATTACTTCGATCGCGTGCGCTTGCGTGTACAATCGATCAGTGGTGCATTTAAAAGAACATGTATTAAGGTTTCATGTTTTGTTTTATTACCCTTGAGAAAGGTTCTTCCTCTAAATGGGCTACCTGAGGAAGTTCTTCCTCTAGTTGAGCTACCTGAGGTCTCACAACCAATTCTTCTAATTTCAAGCGTTGATCTCTAAAATCAGAAATACAATATTGCAATAACTGGTCTAAATGAGGCCTCTCCTCACTAAGGCTAACAAAGGGATAATTAAAAGGGAAGGAACTAGAAGGCGGTGTTGGTCCTTCAAGCTCAGATTCCCTAAAGAGCCTCCCAACACCAGATAATTAACACAACCAAAAACAAAGGACCATGACTCAAAACGAAAACAAAAATAAGCAAGATAAAAACAAAGCAAAGGTAAACCTCTAAATTAAAGTAAGAAATTTCTTCGCAATATAACTAAAATACGTCAATCTCCGGCAACGGCGCCAAAAACTTGATGGGTACAAATTATGTTTCTGCAAGCACACAAATCAAGTAATATAAAATGATATTTCTATTGAGTATTGAATCCACAACGATTGGTTTTAATTCGATTAAATACCACAATTACCTCATTTAGCTTTATTTAGAGAAAACAACCAAAAAAGTATAAATGAACCTAAGCAACGAAAAATAAAAGTAAGAAAATAAATGGGAGACATAAACCTAAAGGATGAACTTAGGTACAGGATTAACTACTCAATTGAACAAACATTTGCAGCAAACTTGATAGTAAACTCATAACTCTAGAAGATCTAAAGACATGGACTCTCCTTTCGGTTTCCTCCAATCTCAAGTACTATTAACCAACCTAGGTGTCCCTAGCGCTAACTAAATCATACAAGGCATTACGACCCTTCATTACAGACCTCTAATAATTGTCCTTATCACTTTTGTGTCCAAACAATCATCAATCATGCATTCAGTTCTAAACTAGCTTCTCTTCGTCAAGTCTCCACTAGTAAATGCATCAATTAATCAAACTTCAATAAATTAATCTTTTCAAAACTACGATTAACTAACCTCTAATCTGATAAGTGCACTTTGTGAGTTGGTTTTATGGTTTAATTATTGCAAGTTTTGAGGCTTTTATTGAATACTTTCATGTACATATATGTTTCTTTGATAGGAATTGAGCATTCGAGGATAAAATTGAATGAGGAGAGGAATAGAGTAGCGCTGCCTAACAACATCGCAATGCTACGAATCGAAGACACGTTTTTTGACCTAAGGGACAACGCTGTCCCTAGCATTGCAACGTTGTCCCATTTGTATAAAAAGGAAAGTTGTACATTGTAAAAATGGGAGCCGTTTTCATAGAAGAGAAACCCTAATTTAAATCACACTCTGTTTTTGGACCTAGAGGGAACTTGTGAGGGCTGAGGAGGAGACTCGAAGCTCGAGATCGCAGTATCACGACGACAACGAGGATTGGCATGGGTCCGCAAGTTTCTCTTTTTTTCTCTTTACTTTATTGTTGCGAGTTTAGATTATTACGAGTTTTTGGCATTGTACTGTTAAACTTAAGTTATGAAACTTCTTGAGACTTGTACTTTATAACTTAATTTTTGTTTTGATATATTTTATATTACAACATTATTCATATTTCGTGTGTTGAATGTCTAAACTTTTGGCCAAAGTTTAATTCTTATTAATTCAAGCTTTAGCTTGAGAAAGTAAAACTTGAATTAGATCTAGTTGCATGACTGATAGTAGAACATTACATGAGAATGAATGTTATATTATTAGAAGCTGTTAGAAGGAATTTCTTAAGGCCATGCTTGATTGGTTAATGAGACTAAAAAGCGATTTAGTTTTCTTGCATGAGTTTGAGTTGGGTTTAAGAGAGTCAATTAATTAGTTTAGTCATTCCTTGACTTATAAGGGTTGAATGTGAACTTATGTCTTAATAAACTCAAAATTGGTATTTTGTTGAAAATCAATGTCTCAAATCAAAATCCAACTTTGTAAAAAATCAGCTTAGTTTTATTTTCCTCTTTCCAAAGTTTTGGTTCTCTAAATAAAATTGGGCATGAATAACTATGGTACTTAATTAATCTAAAGAAAATCCAATTCCTGTGGAAACGATAACTCGATATTCAACATCACTATATTAAAACTTGACATCGTACACTTGCGGTTATTTGTGAGCACTTGAAATCACGCAAACATAATCCCGCTGTCACTTAGGTAATTAATTAATTGTCACTTTTAAACCTCCCTAAGTTTCCTTTTTCGAGCTCAACTTAGATTAATTCAATTAATCAAAGAACACTAATTAAAAGCATTAAACTTTAAATGCACAAAAGAATTCAAAGCCCTAAAACCAATAAACATCAATTAATTGAACAATTAAACCAATGCTTCCGACAATCAAGCATAAATCAATGTTTAACAATTAAACCCAAGTAATTAGGGACTCATTAATACATAAACAATCAGAATAGCCCAGAAGTCCCTAAATTACAACCACTAAATTAATTACAAATGAAAGAAAATGGAAGAAATCGCAAACAAAGAACAATCTTGCATTCTTAAGGTGATCTCCCAAGAATTTAAGCTCCAAGGTCTTCAAATCTGCTCCAAAAACGTTCACAATCACTCCTAAAACCTTCAAATATAGCATGGAATCGAGAATAGGGATTTTCCCCTCGATTTGGCCTCCCTTTGCTCGAAGAGAAAATGATGATAAATACTGTCTATCTGTTGGGATTTATGCCCAAAACCTTGTAATTAATGATTTATTTAATAATTAATAATAATTTTGATTATTTTATTTGCAATATAATATTATCCATTATATGAAAAATTCAAAGTTATTAGTGTAATCTTGAATAGTATGTGGTTGACATACGAGAGGATCATGTTCAAGAAATAACCTAAAAGTCATAGTATATGGATAAGGTTGTGTGCCTTATCCTGGTAACAATATCGATACTTTGTAATAGTTACAAATGATTTGATCCAAATCATTCATGTGGAGACATGTGAGTGGGGGTATCTTATATAATGAGTTTGTGTAAGATTGGACCATGAAATATTTAATCTCTCTTTATAAATCCGTTAATTTAGAATATTAATATTTCATCAAGATGATCATATGTGACTCGATCTTAATTTTGAGTGAGTTATGAACTTCTACTTGTGAGGGCTTATCCTTTGATTTGCATGGGTGAGAGTGACTTCTGTAGGCGATTCAATATGTCTACCATTTTGGGGGCTTGACCAAATAGGGAGCTGAGAACATAATCTCACAAGATGAAATTCACTTCTTCCCTTATAGGGTAAGTAGATGAGTAGTTCCCTTAAGTGCTGATTTTGGGACTTGAACAATGGGGCCTCACCCTGTCACTAGCCTGAGAGGGACTTAGTTTTATAGCTGGATCATAAAAAAAATTGTTTATTAGAGGATCGGTGGTACTTAAGATGCAAGATGTAAGGGTAAAACAGCCTTTTGACCCAGCTGTAATTACAAACAACTCGTGAATGATGGACTTGCATGTAGTGATTATATCCATGGACACAACTTGTCCTACAATGCATAAGAGTCCTACAGTGCATAAGAGTGCAACTCATAGATCTATAGTGGAGTGACCTATAGTTAATTAATGAAAATTAATTAATTAAATAGTTTAATTAATTGATTTTGTATCATTAGAGCTTATAATTTGTAGGTCCATAAGGTCCCTTGTTAGCACATATAAACAAATAGGAATCAATTTCGTTGAGAGAAATTTTGAAATGTTCAAATCAAAATTTAATATATTTGATATATTAAATGAGGCAAAACATATTTATTGTATATGATGCATTAAATATTAAAGAAATTATTAATGTATTAAGATATATTAAAGAAAAGATATTTATTAAATTTGAATTAGATTCAAATAAGGAAATAGATGTCGTAGGAGAATTTGAAAATGTTTGAATATGATTCAAATTGGTTAGATAAATATATTTTATATTAAATATTAAAATATATTATTTAATTATTTTCCCTGGGGTGAGCCATTTGTGTGCATTCCAAATAAGAGAGAAAGAAACTCTAGAGAATTCTCCCATCATTTTATCATTCTATTTTCTAGAAGGTTCCCACAAAGCTCTTTGGTCATTTGTCCGAGTCATAGCAAGGAAGACTTTGTGGAAGTTTTGGAATTCAACATCATTGAAGTTGGAGAACAAGGAGAAAAAAACCCTCTAGAATATTCTCCATATTTATTCCAAGTAAGTTTGCTTAAATTCACTTAGGTTCATTAATCTAGTAAATTCACTTAGGTTCATTAATCTAGTAATTAATAGTTAATTAAAGATTAATGAATTTGAAATAAAAAAATGACTATAAGGGAACTCTGTCTATGGAAGGTTATGTCTAGACTGGGGTATTTAAACTGACCGAAGGTGAACACCTCTAATTGGGAATCGACATGGAAGTTGAATTAGTCAAATTTTATTTAATTTCACTAAACATGCTCATAATGTGATTATTTTTTTAAAAAAATAGTTTAATAAAACTTGATAATTCATATTAAAATCAATCGAACCAACATAAGGGTTATGAAGGATAGATTCAGAACTTAGATAAATGAGATTAGCCTAATTTGTCTAAGTAAGAAAAAACCCTATTTCAAAATAGTAAGTGAGAGAAGGATATGTGACAACACATCTTACGGTCTCCATCATTGGTTCACATCGTGATATTCATGCGAGGCCTCGTGGCGGCGTTTGGACCGTCCCCCTATGAAAGGTGTTTGCATAGGTCAATATCAGGGTGAACTCCTAAGAAAGATAAGATTGTAGTTTTGTTTGCAATACTTGACCTACCCTACGACGACACTTGTTGGGATAAAACTACCAGATCTAAAATGATGGGTCACACTTACAAATGGTTCATTAAGGTTGTTAATGACGTCATTGACCAAACTAATGGTAACTAAATATTATAGGAATAAGAGTTATTCTGGTATAATACTTGGTTGAGATTGTCTCAGTTTAGTGAATGAACACTTGACCTATCCTACAACGTCACTTGATCTAACTCACTAAAGTACCATAGCATTAGAAATGATTTATAGGGTTAATTTTTCAAATTATTTTATTTCTAAGCTAAAATTGAATGGATAATTGTTTGCATGATTTTAAATTATATATTTTATATATTTCAATATTATGTCAGTTTTGAAGGGAATAATCTAATTAAACCCAAGTGGAAGCGTAGGAATCGGTTTGAGTTTATTTAGAATCAAATAATAATATTATGGTTAAGCATAACATACCTTGAAAATATGGAGATTCTTTTGGAGGATCTTTATCTCTTCCACAAAGTCTTCCTGGCTATGACTCGAACACATGACCAAGGCTTGTGGGAGCCTCTTGAAAGAAAATCCACAAGGGATTGGAGAGGAAGAGGTCTAGAGAGAATTATCTAATTTTATCTATTGAGGAGATGTGTGCTATGAAGAATACACAATGACTCACCCCTAGGGTCTTATTTATAGTGGTCTAGGGAAAATAATTAAATAATATATTTTAATATCTAATATATTAAAATACATTTATCTAATCAATTTGAATCTTATTCAAACCGTTTAAAATTCTCCTACGACATTTATTTCTTAATTTGAATCCAATTCAAATTTAATAAATGTCTTTTATTTTAATGTATCTAATATACATTAATTATTTTAATATTTAATGTATCAAATACAATAAATATATTTTCCTATTTTATATTTAATATATCTGATATATTAAATATTAATTTGAACACTTCAAATTAAATATTAAATTTAAACATTTCAAATTTTAATATTTAATGTATCAAATACAATAAATTTATTTTCCTCTTTTATATTTAATATATATAATAGATTAAATATTAATTTGAACACTTCAAATTAATATTAATTTGAACATTTCAAAATTTTCTTTCAACTAAATTGATATTTTAGTGTTACTATGAGCTAGCAAGGGGACCTTATGGACCTACAAATTATAAGCTCCAATGATACAAAATTAATTAATTAAACTATTTAATTAATTAATTTTCATTCATTAACTATAGGTCACTCCACTATAGACCTAGAGTTGCACTCTTATGCACTGTAGGACAAGTTGTGTCCATAAATATAATCATTACATGCAAGTCGATCCTTCACGAGTTGTTCGTAATTACACTTGGGTCAAAAGTCCGTTTTACCCCTATAATTACATCTTGCACCTTAAGTACCACTGATTCTCTAATGAACAATCTGTTTATAATCTAATTATAAACTAAGTCCCTCTCGGGCCAGTGAGAGGGTAGGGCCCCATTGTTCAAGTCCCGAAATCAGCATTTAAGGGAACTACTCATCTACTTACCCTATAAGGGAATGAGTGAATTCCATCTTGTGAGATTATGTTCCCAGCTCCCTATTTGGTCAAGTCCCCAAAATGGTAGGCATATTGAATCGGCTATAAAAGCCACTCTCACCCATGCAAATCAAAGGACAAGCCTTCACAGGCAGGAGTTCATAACTCACTCAGGATTAAGATCGAGTCACATATGATCATCCTGATGAAATATTAATCTTCTCAATTAACGAATTTATAAAGAGAGATTAAATATTTCGTGATCCAGTCATATACAAACTCATTGTATAAGATACCCCCACTCACATGTCTCCACATGAATGATTTGGATAAAATCATTTGTAACTATTACAAAGTGGGCCGTATCAATAATGTTACTAGGATAAAACACCCAACCTTATCCATATACTATGACCCTTTAGGTTATTTCTTGAACATGATCCTCTCGTATGTCAACCACATACTGTTCAAGATTACAATAATAACCTTAGTTGCGTCACTTTCAGGTGCCTCAACATTCAACTGCCTCATTTTTAGCTGCGCCATGTTCTGCTGTGTCACTTTCAGCTCCGCAATATTCAGCTGCCTCATTTTCGGCTGCATCATGTTCTAATGCGTCACTTTCAACGCGTCAAAGCTGCTCTTTACATATATCTGCAACTTGGTCATTTGTCGATATTCCCTTCAATTCAACTTCTTGTTCTAGCACTTTCTCTGGAATATAGTGATGATAGACCTCATCATGTTTTATGCGCCAATGAAAAATTGGATTTGATCGACAGTACTTCCATTGTCTTAATTGATTTGTACTGCATAATCAAAATGGAGGGTGGCAGTGTAGATCTTTTGTCGGTCGAACCCTGAAGTTTTGGTGAAGGACTTTCTTTTGCGCCTCAGGATTGGCCCAATCCTAAGGACAAATAAACTTGGTCGATGGGACGACGGTTCAACAAAAAATGTTTTTTCACCGATCGATATCTTGCTTCTCTAGAACACATTCAGCAAACCCATGGCGTGAAGATGTTCTCAAGTCGAACTACAATCGAGAAATTTTTGGTTAGAAAGTTGTGAGAAACGAACATTCAGGCATTTTTCACCTCCTTTGCCTAGAAGAATCAAGCAAAAAATGAGGCGAACTCAAAAGGTTAGTTTAATATTTGTAAGTCACCCGTGTTGTACTAATATTTCAATATTCTCAATGCTTCTTTTGGTCTCCCGCCCGGGGTTTTATTTTTGGTCCATCTTGAATCAGAGTGTTGTACGAAAGTGGTACCCTACCATTCTCGGTGCCTCATTTTTAGCTGCGTCACCTTCAGTTGCGTCACTTTCAGGTGCCTCAACATTCAGCTAACTCATTTTTAGCTGCGCCATGTTCTGCTGCGTCACTTTCAACTCCGCAACATTCAGCTGCCTCACCAGAAACCGTAGGAGGTGAAGTCGTAGATGGTGAAACTTCACACTTTCTTAAGCTAAACTTCAATGGAAAGTATTTAGAGGTACAGTCTCGAACTTTTTGTTTGACAAAAATCAGCCTTACTTGCAAAAAGATCGTTTAAGTTATATGTATTAATTATACTACAGAAGATGAAGGAGTTAGAAAGGAAAATGAAGCGCCTGAAAGTCCTAAAAGCACGCGATAAGGATGATTGAAACAAATTTCTCATGGCGGAGAAAAGGAAATGTGAATTGATGAAAGATAAGTTTTTCAAAGTATGCAATATTCTTTCTTAGTATATATTTATGCTTCATACAATTCTAAGAATGATTACTTTTTCACTCGTTGTAAAAGAATCATAGTGTTTAATGCAAGTGGTCCCCTACCATTCTCGACACCTCATTTCGGGTGCCTCATTTTTAGCTGCGTCACCTTCAGTTGCGTCACTTTCAGGTGTCTCAACATTCAGCAGTCTCATTTTTAGCTGCGCCATGTTCTACTGCGTCACTTTCAGCTCCGCAACATTCAGCTGCCTCAGCTGCCTCACAAGAAACCGTAGGAGGTGAAGTCATAGATGGTGAAACTTCACACTTTCTTGAGCTAAACTTCAATGGAAAGTATTTAGAGGTACAATCTCGAACTTTTTGTTTAACAAAAATCAGCCTTATTTGCAAAAAGATCATTTAAGTTATATGTATTAAATATACTACAGAAGATGAAGGAGTTAGAAAGGAAAATGAAGCGCCTGAAAGTCCTAGAAGCACGCGATAAGGATGATTTAAACAAATTTCTCATTGCGGAGAAAAGGAAATGTGAATTGATGAAAGATAAGTTTTTCAAAGTATGTAATATTCTTTCTTAGTATATATTTATGCTTCTTACAATTCTAAGAATGATTACTTTTTCACTCGTTGCAAAAGAATCATAGCGTTGTAGAAAAATGGTCCCCTACCACTCTCAGCGCCTCAGTTCGAGAGCCTCATTTTTAGCTGCGTCACTTTCAAGTGCCCCAATATTCAGCTGCCTCATTTTTAGCTGTGTCATGTTCTGCTGCGTTACTTTCAGCTCCGCAACATTCAGCTGCCTCACAAGAAACCGTAGGATGTGAAGTCGTAGATGGTGAAACTTCACACTTTCTTGAGCTAAACTTCAATGGAAAGTATTTAGAGGTATAATCTCGAACTTTTTGTTTGACAAAAATCAGCCTTACTTGCAAAAAGATCATTTAAGTTGTATGTATTAATTATACTACAGAAGATGAAGGAGTTAGAAAGGAAAATGAAGCGCCTGAAAGTCCTAGAAGCACGCGATAAGGATGATTTAAACAAATTTCTCATGGCGGAGAAAAGGAAATGTGAATTGATGAAAGATAAGTTTTTCAAAGTATGCAATATTCTTTCTTAGTATATATTTATGCTTCCTACAATTCTAAGAATGATTACTTTTTCACTCGTTGCAAAAGAATCATAGTGCCTCATTTTTAGCTGCGTCACCTTCAGTTGCGTCACTTTCAGGTGCCTCAACATTCAGCTGTCTCATTTTTAGCTGCGTCACTTTCAGCTCCGCAATATTCAGCTGCCTCATTTTCTGCTGCATCATGTTCTGATGTGTCACTTTCAACGCGTCAAAGATGATCTTTACATATATTTGCAACTTGGTCATTTGTCGATATTCCCTTCAATTCAACTTCTTGTTCTAGCACTTTCTCTGGAATATAGTGATGACAGACCTCATCATGTTTTATGCGCCAATGAAAAATTGGATTTGATCGACAGTACTTCCATTGTCTCAATTGATTTGTAGTGCATAATCAAAATGGAGGGTGGCAGAGTAGATCTTTCGCAAGTCGAACCCTGGAGTTTTGGTGAAGGACTTCCTTTTGCGCCTCAGGATTGGCCCAATGCTGAGGACAAATGGACTTGGTCAGTGGGACGACGGTGCAACAAAAAAGGTTTTTTCACCCATCGATATCTTGCTCCTCCAGAACACATTCAACAAACCCATGGCGTGAAGATGTTCACCAGTCGAACTACGATCGATAAATTTTTTGTTAGAAAGTTGCGAGAAACGAACATTCAGGCATTTTTCACCTCCTTTGCCTAGAAGATTCAAGCAAAAAAAGTGGCTAACTCAAAAGCTTAGTTTAATATTTGTATGTCACCCGTGTTGTCCTAATATTTCAATATTCCCAATGCTTCTTTTGGTCCCCCGCCTAGGGTTTTATTTTTGGTTCGTCTTGAATCAGAGTGTTGTACGAAAGTGGTACCCTACCATTCTCGGCACCTCATTTCGGGTCCCTCATTTAAAGCTGTGCCACCTTCAATTGCGTCACTTTTAGGTGCCTCAACATTCAGCTGCCCCATTTATAGCCGGGCCATGTCCTGCTGCGTCACTTTTAGCTTTGCAACATTCAGCTGCCTAATTCTCGGCTGTGTCATGTTCTGATGCGCACTTTCAACGCGTCAGACCTGCTCTTTACATATAACTGCAACTTGGTCATTTGTCGATATTCCATTCAATTCAAATTCTTGTTCTAGCACTTTCTCTAGAATATAGTGATGACAGACCTCATCATCTTTTATGCGCCAATGAAAAATTGGATTTGAACGACAGTACTTCCATTGTCTAAATTGATTTGTACTGCATAATCAAAATGGAGGGTGGCAGTGTAGATCTTTCGCCAGTCGAACCCTAGAGTTTTGGTGAAGAACTTCCTTTTGCGCCTAAGGATTGGCCCAATCCTGAGGACAAATGGACTTGGTAGGTGGGACGACGGTTCAACAAAAAAGGTTTTTTCATCGATCGATATCTTGCTCCTCCAGAACACATTCAGCAAACCCATGGCGTGAAGATGTTCTCCAGTCGAACTACGATCGAGAAATTTTTTTGTTAGAAAGTTGCGAGAAACGAACATTCAGGCATTTTTCACCTCCTTTGCCTAGAAGAATCAAGCAAAAAACGAGGCGAACTCAAAAGGTTAGTTTAATATTTGTAAGTCACCCGTGTTGTACTAATATTTCAATATTCCCAATGCTTCTTTTGGTCCCTCGCTTGGGGTTTTATTTTTGGTCGGCCTTGAATCATAGTGTTGTATGAAAGTGGTCCCCTACCATTCTCGGCGCCTCATTTCGGGTGCCATATTTTTAGCTGCGTCACCTTCAGCTGCGTCACTTTCAGCTGCCTCATTTTTAGTTGCACCATGTTCTGCTGCGTCACTTTCAGCTCCGCAACATTCAGCTGCCTCACCAGAAACCGTAGAAGGTGAAGTCGTAGATGGTGAAACTTCACAATTTCTTGAGCTAAACTTGAATGGAAAGTATTTAGAGGTACAATCTCGAACTTTTTGTTTGACAAAAATCAGCCTTACTTGCAAAAAGATCGTTTAAGTTATATGTATTAATTATACTATAGAAGATGAAGGAGTTAGAAAGGAAAATGAAGCGCCTGAAAGTCCTAGAAGCACGCGTTAAGGATGATTTAAACAAATTTCTCATCGCGGAGAAAAGGAAATGTGAATTGATGAAAGATAAGTTTTTCAAAGTATGCAATATTCTTTCTTAGTATATATTTATGTTTCTTACAATTCTAAGAATGATTACTTTTTCACTCGTTGCAAAAGGATCGTTGGAAGGAGGGACTTATACTTGAACGGAAAAAGCTAGCTCGCTCGGATTCATGGCTTTGAATTGAATGAGGTATGGAAAATGTTTATACATATGGTGTATATATCTTTTCTTTTGTTCTTGGGTGATAATTTTTTTTCTCTTTTTTAGGATAATTTAAAAGTTGTAGATGTAGATAGAGAAAATCATAGGATTGTAAAGGTCGAGATGGATGCGACTTATAAGCAACTTTTTTTTCAAAGGAAACGCTTGGACAAGCTGCTGGAAGGTTTGTTTACTATGAGTTCATATAATGAATTCTTTTTATTTCACTTTGGAAACACCTTAATTACTTTTCAAAATCTAATGACACCCTAAAAAAAAAAAAAAAAAAAATCTAACACCTCAATTATTATTGGGAAGATCACTGCTACACTGCTGAAGAATTTTGAAAGTCCTGATGGGAAGGTCCTGCAATTAGTTTTAAAAATTGTAGTCCATTTGGTTTGTTTGGTGTTTTCTGTTTTATAGTTGACTTCGTTAGAAATTATTTTATTTAGCTACTTAATACACGTTCCTTACATTTCAGGTTTGTCTGGAGACCATTGAAGCTGTGAATAAAATGTTGGAAAAAAACTAATAAACGCATGTAACCTACTGGGGCATATTCCCATTTCCTTTTCTTTTTTTTTTTTCATTTTGATAATTAATTCATTAGAAATCTTGAGTCACTTAGTGAAACTAAAGTGAATTTCATTGAAGAAAATGGGGTTATCATTCTTTTGGGGCTTTTGGCCTCGGGAACTCTAATAGCTCAAGAAAATGCAATTGGGCGTCTATGCAATTTAGTTGTGGAAGATGATAATTTGAAGCACTTGATTGTTAGAGAAGGTGGGATCGAGTTTTTGAGAAATTTTCTTGGATTCGGCTCCATCAGTTCATAGTCTTGAAGAGGCTGTGGTGTAGATCTTTCGCCAGTCGAACCCTGGAGTTTTGGTGAAGGACTTCCTTTTGCGCCTCAGGATTGGGCCAATCCTGAGGACAAATGGACTTGGTCGGTGGGACGACGATTCAACAAAAAAGGTTTTTTCACCGATCGATATCTTGCTCCTCCAGAACACATTCAGCAAAGCCATGGCGTGAAGATGTTCTCCAGTCGAACTACGATCGAGAAATTTTTTTGTTAGAAAGTTGCGAGAAACGAACATTCAGGCATTTTTCACCTCCTTTGCCTAGAAGAATCAAGCAAAAAACGAGGCGAACTCAAAAGGTTAGTTTAATATTTGTAAGTCACCCGTGTTGTACTAATATTTCAATATTCCCAATGCTTCTTTTGGTCCCTCGCTTGGGGTTTTATTTTTGGTCGGCCTTGAATCATAGTGTTGTATGAAAGTGGTCCCCTACCATTCTCGGCGCCTCATTTCGGGTGCCATATTTTTAGCTGCGTCACCTTCAGCTGCGTCACTTTCAGCTGCCTCATTTTTAGTTGCACCATGTTCTGCTGCGTCACTTTCAGCTCCGCAACATTCAGCTGCCTCACCAGAAACCGTAGGAGGTGAAGTCGTAGATGGTGAAACTTCACAATTTCTTGAACTAAACTTGAATGGAAAGTATTTAGAGGTACAATCTCGAACTTTTTGTTTGACAAAAATCAGCCTTACTTGCAAAAAGATCGTTTAAGTTATATGTATTAATTATACTACAGAAGATGAAGGAGTTAGAAAGGAAAATGAAGCGCCTGAAAGTCCTAGAAGCACGCGTTAAGGATGATTTAAACAAATTTCTCATCGCGGAGAAAAGGAAATGTGAATTGATGAAAGATAAGTTTTTCAAAGTATGCAATATTCTTTCTTAGTATATATTTATGCTTCTTACAATTCTAAGAATGATTACTTTTTCACTCGTTGCAAAAGGATCGTTGGAAGGAGGGACTTATACTTGAACGGAAAAAGCTAGCTCGCTCGGATTCATGGCTTTGAATTGAATGAGGTATGGAAAATGTTTATACATATGGTGTATATATCTTTTCTTTTGTTCTTGGGTGATAATTTTTTTTCTCTTTTTTAGGATAATTTAAAAGTTGTAGATGTAGATAGAGAAAATCATAGGATTGTAAAGGTCGAGATGGATGCGACTTATAAGCAACTTTTTTGTCAAAGGAAACGCTTGGACAAGCTGCTGGAAGGTTTGTTTACTATGAGTTCATATAATGAATTCTTTTTATTTCACTTTGGAAACACCTTAATTACTTTTCAAAATCTAATGACACCCTAAAAAAAAAAAAAAAAAAAATCTAACACCTCAATTATTATTGGGAAGATCACTGCTACACTGCTGAAGAATTTTGAAAGTCCTGATGGGAAGGTCTTGCAATTAGTTTTAAAAATTGTAGTCCATTTGGTTTGTTTGGTGTTTTCTGTTTTATAGTTGACTTCGTTAGAAATTATTTTATTTAGCTACTTAATACACGTTCCTTACATTTCAGGTTTGTCTGGAGACCATTGAAGCTGTGAATAAAATGTTGGAAAAAAACTAATAAACGCATGTAACCTACTGGGGCATATTCCCATTTCCTTTTCTTTTTTTCATTTTTATAATTAATTCATTAATTCATTTGCAAATATTTTCTAGCAGACTTACTCGGTGCTATAAGAGGGCGTTTGTATGATAGCAATAAAAATTTGGTCATGGCTACTTTGGCAACCATCAATAATGTTGCTTCTGCAATAGGTATAGCTGAGTTACCCAACTCCTCGTCCAATCCTCTGTCTCCCAGTTTTCTTCATTCTATTTTGGAAACTTTCAGTGAGGTAGCTTCTCTCTCGCAGAAGTGTCGGAATCCAGAACTTTCCGATGGTAAACTCCAGACCCAGAGCGATATTGACTCGATTCTCGCGGAGTTGGATCGTATACTTAAAGATGGTGATGTTTTTATTGGAAGTAGGATTCTTCACGATGGTGTGATTTCGAGTTCGTCGTCTTGAGTCATTTAGTGAAACTAAAGTGAATTCATTGAAGAAAATGGGGTTATCATTCTTTTGGGGCTTTTGGCTTCGAGAACTCTAATGGCTCAAGAAAATGCAATTGGGAGTCTATGCAATTTAGTTGTGGAAGATGATAATCTGAAGCACTTGATTGTTAGAGAAGGTGGGATCGAGTTTTTGAGAAATTTTCTTGGATTCGGCTCCATCAGTTCATAGTGTGGTGCTTTTGAGGCTTTTGGCTTCTTACCCCCCAATCGCAGAAGCTCTTATTTCAGATGGATTTGTTGATCTGCTTAGACCCTTCAATCTCAAATCTGGACAAGAAGTACCATGTTTCATCAGGTGTGATTTCTAGCAAGTGTAGAAAGCAGATGGCTGTTGTTGGTGATGGTTCGTATCTACAAAAGCATGTTGAAATGAATGTTGAAGGTTCAAAGAAACTATTGGAAAGTCGTGACCATGGTAAAATCTGGGGTGTCTTTGCTAGATCTTAGCCGTGGAGGGCATTTTCTAAACTTTGTTTATTGTATAGAAACAGAAGCATGATTCATGAATCTAAATGTCAAATGCTGCACTATGCCAGCTGAATTTAAAGATCACTTTTACAGACATGATCTAGGTTTGATGACCCAACTTGATTTTGATTTTATGATCATTACTGCAAACTTTATTGTCCAATAATCGAATGATACACCTTCAATTATTTTGAGAATTGTTCTATATTATATTAGATTTTGTAGTTATCATACATACTGATGTTATATTATTTTAAAAAAGTATTTCAGGGAGGATTTGCGGAGAAGGCTGTTAAGCACTGATGTTAAGAAGCAAGTTGATGGTCTAGAGATGCTGGACAAGGTATTTTGTTATGGAAGACTGTCTTTTAAATTCATGGGATATTCCGAAATTTCATATTTACAAACTTCTATGACTCCAGGCACTTGCGTCAATTGGAAAGGATGTTATTGAGGTGTTAGATATTCTACTAAGATTGGTTTCTTCTTCAATTTTTTAAATCAAATACATGTCTATTAAAGGTATAGCTTAGACTTCCCCTGAACACATATTTTCTTCGCCTTTTTTTCCCACACACTATTTTCTATCTAGGATGTCTAATTAGGTGGAAATGATCAGGGTTTAGAGTTTCTTCCTAAACTTTCCGGGACCTTGAAGGATGAACTTTACTCTGCAACAAAAATGTTTCCTTACATACTAGAGGGTTTATGTTCTAAAAACAATCGCACTCGGATTGAATGTGCTGAGCTTGTTGGATTTTTAATGGATAATTATGGATGAAGGTAAAAGCATTGAATAAGTTTTTATGTGCAAATTTTGGTTTCAACTAAATGTTTGTTTTTCTCCTGTTTTTAGACCAGCGTCGGATGCACGTGAAATCGTATTGTTATAAATTAAAATAAAAGAAGATAACATTTATTGTTAACTTTCAAATCTTATAATTAAAAAATATTCTAATATATTATAATGATATAGAGGGGATGTGGTAGAGAGGATTTTAGAGAGGAAAAGTGAGGCCTTTGTTAAGAGAGACTTTTGTTAGAGATGGAAAAAAAATCTTAGAGGGGATGTTGTAGATACACAAAAAAGAACCTTTTTTTTGTTAATTCAATAACATTTAGATATGAGAGATTCGAACATCTGATCTCTTGGTCGAAGGTGCATGTCAATTACTATACTCACTTTAGCAAAAAAGAACCTCTTTTATAATCTCATCAAACATATTTTTTAATAATAGAATGACCCAATTTTTATCCTTATGCAAGTTTGAGATTCTAATTCTTAACAACAAAAATTTGTGGATTGGTACGTAAATCACTATAAATTAGAAGTAATTTGTACAATTTACACAATGCCTAATCAGACAGACACACGAAAAAAAATATAAAATCACGGAGCAGTGACAGACACACGAAACTGATTAATCACAACGCTCTTAATTTTGCTAATGAAGCGGGTATGGCTGTGACCGCTGCTTCTCTGTACACTCAACATTGGCCGAAACAAAGAGCGAATCATAATCCCCATACTCTCTGCAGTATATTTCAAATATTTAGCAGCGCCTCGATCCTGTTCGATCAAAGCCTCGAAATTCTTCATATAAACCGGCACAATCGCCTGCACTAGAAGCAGGCAAATTCTCTCTCTCAAACCCTCATCTGCAATTACCCACTTCGATTGCCTTCTACATGTTTGTTCAAATGCCTGAGAGAACTTTTTTAGCCTCTTCTTCAACAGATCGTTATCTTTCGATTTCTCGCCTTCAAATGGAAGTTGACCCTTTTGATTTAGAAGGCTGAGAAGCTCTCCCCAGCTTTCTCTCAGGTAAAGCGCTGCGTAATATTCCTTGTATTGGCTGTTTGCGTTTAACCATTCATCTCCCATCATTTCGCCCAGTTTTGAACCTTTTAGATTGCTAAAATGGCAGTGGTTGTTCATCATGAAGTAGTAAGATTTTGAGATATCTTGGTAGGCTTTTGACCATGCATCTAGATTTAGTGCAAGTTCTTTTACGATCAGGTAAATATGGTTCTGTAGAAGGTTCTCATGATATGTCTCTTGCTCCCAGCTTTGATGGATGATTAAAACCTGGTTTAGGGTTGGTTTGTAATGGCTTCCAAGTAGCTTGTTGCAGTAATCAGTGACAAAGCTTACCAAGCTTGGAATGCCACCATCTGCGGGAGGACTACTCTGTCTTTGCAACTCAACTTGGATTGGAAGTTCCGAGAAAACCTCGCATACGCCATTCACAACTTGTTTTACGAGATCCCTTGTTGTGGCTTGAATCTCTGTGCAAGCTTTCCCACCAAACAGCTTGTTAATGTCTGTCCTTAGGCTGTCTAGAACCAAGAAAATGTCTAGTAGGTTTAGGAGCTTGATGGGGTCCTTCTTGGTTTGGGCAACTTTCTTCCCGAATTGGAGGAGAGAAAGAAATCCAGATTGTGATGCAATCTTAGCAAAACATTTGGTCCCAACTTCTGATTCGATCTTCTCGAATATGTCATTGCTGAGTTTACATTCAGGCTCATATAAATGCTTCACAGCAAGCTCAAGATGCTTGCTCCATCTGTTTATATGATCTTCAATGCTCTGCATATTGCTCAAGTCATCGACTGATGTCTCAAGATAATCCAAACCAAGAGTTCTTAAACTTCGTTCAGCATTTGAACTCCGAACTTCAACGTATATTGATATGCAGTTTTCAATTCGACCTTTGGCTTTCAGTCTATTAAGAATTGACTGCAGTTCTTGAACTACAGATTCTGGTAATGGTGAGAAACCAATGAAGCCTTGGTTTTCACTGGTCAATAATGCAGGAGCCAGATGAAGAGAAACGCTATGGTCTCTCAATAACCTCCTGAACTCAAGTTCAAGCTTGTTCAATGCAAAACTGAGAGGCCCTCCATCAACACAAGCATTGTCCTCAGTTGCCTGCAACTCGCAAAGAATCGCCAACGAGTTCTTGACATTGAGAAGACACTGATCATTGACTATTCCATTGTCTTCAATGAATTGAACAAGTCCCTCCAGCCACTGAATTGTAAGGCTGCAATTATCAGAAAGAAATTCAAGTGCTCCTTCAAACCGTTTCATGGCAGAAAGGTAGCTGGAGAGGCGAGAACAAGGATCAGCCATGAGTGACTTCTGAAGTTCAGAAACAGTGTTGAAGACATTAAGAAGCGCAGCCGCAAGTCCAACGGCATGATCTATCTGGTCTCCGATGGCGAAAGAGTTGCATTTCTGGATAGGAACGAGCTCGGCTTCCAAACTTGTGAGTCTTTGAGCCTTGTCTCTCAATCTTGGTCCAGCATTGGCCAGTGCAGAGGCAATGTCTCTCGACTTTTCAAGGCCGGTTTTTAAGAGCTCCCTAGCTGCAACAAGCTTCCCAGTGGCTTCCATCTCATCCATTGACAATGAAATTACAGGTTCAACTACTATTTGAGCCCTTATATTGCCTTAAACTTTTTGACAGATTTGAGTTTTAAATTGTTATCTAGTTTCTTGAATGTCACTCCTTTCACTTTTTCTTCACCAAACTCAACGATCTGGGAAATGAAAAGGCTGCCATTTCAAACCAAACCTCACTTGTAAAAAAACACACAGGCAAAATCTCTCACCCACCGTAGGATACAAGTTCTGAACAACTTCGTTTTGTCTGTGCACGTAAAAGTATAGAAAACCAGTCTTCAACCTCAAAAATTTCCAATACATCAGATTAGAGAGAGAAGAAAAGAGACTGAAGCAGCAGCCAACCACCCATTAGAAAGCTCCTAAAAGAGATTAAATTTCAAAGAATGCATATAATAATCCCTTCATTCATAAAGCACTTTGAGTTAAGTTAGAAGTGATTTCTTTCGTCCTGCCCACCTGAGATACAATATTTGACTTGGTCAACCTATGAAATTCAGCTCGTAATTGATAAAATAATATTTAATTGTTCTGCTACTATTTTCTTGAGATAATGATTTAAAATTCAGACATTATGACCTCAGCATGCGAGTTGAAAACTTTTGAATTAACTCCACCGGAAAAGAAAAGGTAAAAACCTTCATGTTAAAGATATTCCATTTCACTGTTTTGTTGTGGAAGTCAATGGTAATAATAATGAACCATCCAGAAATCAATGCCGAAGTACAGAGTTCGTGGCCTCTTTTTTCTACTTTGCTGGAGATCTCTCCCCTATGCTAATGGAGTTTTTTTTTTTTTTTTTTTTTTTGGTACGAACGACCTCTTTTCAGTGGAGTTATCGATAGATGACATGTTTTTAAAAGTCTTATTCCAATGCTAAGAATTACAATTGGGATTTTGAAACCTCAATATTAAGAAAATATTTATGAAACTATCAATTTTTTTTTTTTAAAAAAAGATCGACGAAAATTTAAAAAAGGTTAAAAATTATATGAACTAATAAATAAATATGGTTAAAGTACAAATCTGAACCGTGAGTGGAACTCAATTTCAAATGGGTTTACATGATTTTAAAAGTTTTAATTTACTCCTTACGGCTTAAGCTTAGTTTTAATGTAGTCTTTATAATTTTAAAATTTTTAATTTAATCAATATAGTTTGGTTAATTTCTCATCAATTATCCTTAAATTTCTTTTACTTATCCGAACACACTCATTTTTGTCATCTAATACAGTTAGCCAAATTAAAAATATTAGCTCATTGTTAGGTTTGTGAGATTTGTCAAAACTGTAGAGACCAAATTGAAACTAAATTCAAATGATAAGGATCAAAATGAAACTTTAAAAACTATAGTAACTCAATTGAAATGAAATTAAGCTAAAAAACTAAATCGAAACATGATAAGCATGTTCAAGGAATATGAATCAAATGTGTAATTTTACCAATAAATATTTTATGCATGTAAAATAAGCATCGGAATCAACACAAGAAAGAAATTGAGTGTAATTGTAAATAATATATTAGATGGTTAGATTTGATATGGTGAGTGGTAGAATAACGAATCTCTATGTATATGTGTAATATTGTATTATTCAATTTAACCCTAACAATATTGTATTGAAAATCTGATTACAGAGACTGGTTAGAGAAAGTACAGAGAAGTATGGTAGTTGATGTTGGTTGAGTAGAAAAGAACGTGGTCCAACAAATCGTTTTCGTCTTGGTTTAACAACAGCCTGTTGGCTCTAGTTTTTTGGGAACAGTGAACAACTAAGCATTCTGCCCTTCCAATAACTGAATCTCGCCCCAGATGACCAACCATCCCAATTTAATGATTGAATTCCAATTTATAATTAACATATCAATATCGAAATTTTAATTTTACGGATATATAGCAAAAAAAATGTCAATATTGATGGCATGTACTCCTAATTAAGAAGTCAGAAATTTGACAACTAAAAAAAATTATTATTAGTATTTTTATTTATATGAGTGACTATAAGTCTATAATTACATTTTATAGATATTTATTCGATTTACAGATTTTAATCATTGATTCCAACTAAATCTGAATCGCATCTGTGTATTAAACTCGAATTAGCCTTCTCGCCGGCCGACAACTTCAGAACCGCGGATCACTGCATTTTCCTGCGGCGATTCCTGAAGTTAGGGATGGGAATCGGAATTAGAGATTGGTAAGGGAAAGCGAAAATTAGGGCATTTGTTGAGGATGAATCTTCAGTCAACTAAATCAGCCGGTCGGAGGAAAACGACGGGCAACCCGACCAATTTCAAATTCAAGGTGAAATTAACATCTCAATCACTACTCTTTTCTTTTCTTTTTTTGGAAAAGTAATTATTTTTAGAACAACAAAAATAAAATCAAAGGCGGATTAGTCCGCTAATTCGGAATTGCACGCAATCTCAGCCCTAGAAACCGCTACACAGATTGCTCAAATTTGACCCAAACCCAACCTCCCTCCCCCACTATAATTAAATTATCTTTTTATTCTCTAATTTTTCTATACAATTTAACTTTTAAATTTTTATTACCAGTTGTTTAAAATATTTAGTTCTTAGATCAGGTAAATTTTTTTTTTTTTTTGAAAGGTAGATCAGGTAAAATTCTAACTTTGATATTTTAACTTTAAAAAATCTATTTAAATAGGTACTTGAAATCACGTAAATAGATTTAGACTTTTTTATATAAAATTATTTATAATTTTTTTATATAAAATTTATGATTAGACACGAAATATTTGAAAATTTAGAGACTTTGAAAGACACGCTAGTAATTAAAACTAAATGTTTCAATATATTTTATTAAAAATAAAAAGGAAATTTTGATGCCAAAAAAAGCATAGTTCAACTGGCATATTGAATGTGTTAACAATCATGAAATCTGTGGTTCGATTCCCCTCAACTCCTATTGTATTCCAAAAAAAAAAAAAAGAGTGAAATTTTGATAGAACTAAATAGGGAATGGCAATTGAACTCAAAAAAAAAAAAAAAGGAGGATATTATTGCAATTAAAATAATAATAAAAAAGAAGAGTAGGTGGGCGACTGACTTGGACGTAAGGGTAAGACAAAATCAGTGTCAGAAATCTTAACTTTAGTAAAGGGTTTGAACTCTAACCCTTGGTTTTAGGCCGATAAATATTTTGTTTTTGTTTTTTTAATTACTTATTATCTAACCTACCTTTTACTTTATTTATTAACCAACCAATCATTGGGTACCACCTGGCAGGTGTCTTGACCTCATTGCATTGCAACTCTCTGCAACGGCAGTCAATCGAGATTTTTGGTTGCTATACCAAAAAGTAATGTTTCATCATACATGTGAATTTTTTTTTTAATATTTAAGGAAATAACATAAATGTAGAACTAAAAAAAAAACATAAATGTAAAAATGCAATTGTACTCCCAATAATTTAAAAGTAATTGTGTTTTTTTAGCACAATTTTGAAGAGCAGCTGTGATCTTAACGTATTAAAACATTAGTATCCATAATTGTACTTCAAAAGTTTGAATTCTTATTTTCACATCCATAATGTCATAGTTAAAAAAATGTCAATTTTTATTTATATAGATATAAATAATTAGTAAAATGTATAATTTTGTGATATTGTATATAAATGCATTTCGAAATTTTTATTAGTTTTTTTAGTTAATAAATAGGAGTAGTGGCGATTTAAATCTCCAACCATAAAGAGGTAAGTATTGCCTTGTACCAATTGAATTATTTTCGAATCTATACAAATGGTTGTAAGTTTAAATAAAACTTCTTGTTTGTCACGTGCATTGATATAGTATACAATCTTACACACTCGGGTAAAAGAGGGAAAATTTATGACCTTACCATATCTTATAATCTTCCATACTACTACATACCATTTTAGGTTATGCAAAATAATTACTCATAGTCATAACCATTGATTAGTGGAATTTTCTTTACTGGTAATGTCTCTATATCACATCATTATAACTAATAGGAGTATATACTAAAATAGTTCTGGAATTTTTTTCCCATAAAAGACTATGTTAAGCAAAACTTTAGGACCAACAACCAAATTTCATTAAGCAAACCACTAACTTTGTTTTGTCTTTTCCAATATCATATACAAATTCGAGTATATGAGCAAGTTTCACTATGGTGTTTTTTTTTCTTTCTTTCTTTTGAGTTCAACAATATGTAGGGGTGAGGATTTAAACATTTTACTTTTTAGTTGAAATTATGATACTTTAAAGCTATATTTAAGTTGACGTTTTACTGTGATATTTATGGCTATAGATACAATATTATGTTCAAAAGTAAATATATATTTTCCTATTTTGGTATTTATATTGACAATAATTATTGATTTGGCGAAACATATGGAATTGTTTAGTCATGGTTGGAAGCCCCATCATTAGATCTCAAAATTGGCCAACAAAACAATTCTTCATCATTTGAAAAATACTAATAATAAAGGCAAATTATAAAATTGTTCCTAAATTTTTAGTATTTTCTATTAAGTACTTGTGCGAAAGTTAGAGTTTAAAGGTTTATTAAAAAAATTGTAATATATAATAAATAAATATAAATATATAATTAAAAGTTTAACAACATATGAAAAGTGGAGATTCAAACCTTTTTTTTAGTTTAGTATGTAGGGATGAGAATTCAAAACCTCCAACATATTGGTCGATATTATAATGTTTTAATTAATTTTTTTTAATACATAATATTTTAATTAGTTGGTTTATACTCAAGTTAACAAAAATTTAAACTTTTAACATTCTGGTTGAAATTATAACACATTAAACAATTAAACTAGGTTCACCTTGGCATAAAATTTGGAAACCAAATTTATAGTTTAACCAAACAATAAATTAAAAGAAACTCCAAAAGTAAAACCAAAGGGAGAAGAAAAAAAAAAGAAAAAGAAAAAGAAAAGGAAAGGAAGTCAATTTGAGAGGGAAGTGTCGGTGCTGTGTATTATAAAGATAAATAATTATGCGCAGAAGAAGAAAGAAACTACACACATTTACAGAGAGAGAGAGATTGAAGCACAGCTGCAGCAGCATCAACAGTCGTAGGTCTCTGTGATTCAGCAGCGGGATTTTGTCAAACGTTCCATTTTGGCTTTCCCCAAGTAATCACAGAGTTCTCAATTCAATGCTCCATTGATTGCACTGCTTAATCTCCAGGTTTCTTTCCCATTCTCTCCTTCTCCTTCTTCTTCTTCTTCTTCATAGACTGTGAAGAAAGAGAGGAGCAAGATCTCTGAACCACAATGGGGGTGGATCTGAGACAAGTTTTGGCCGGCATACTCACCCTCACTATGTTCGTGATGCTTGGCCACATGATCAAGCGAGACCACTTTGATTCCGTCCAAGTACGTCCTCTAACCTCCATTTCCTTTTCGATCTGCTATTTCATCGGTTTTCTCTTTGCTTTATGACCTCGAGATCTTGTGCTGTAGAATCCCTCTCTTCTCTGCCTTTCTCTAATTCTTATTTGCTGGTTTGTTTTTGTGATTTCTTCTTTTCTTTTGTTTCAATCTTGTGCTTAATCATCATTCTTGCTCAATTTTATGGGATTTATTTCTGTATTTCATTTGTGAATTGTTTGACTAGCAGTAGCAGCTTACTCACTCTGCTTCTCCGATAGAGAGTAAATTACGGAATTTACAAGTTATGGTCGATCAGTTTCTCAAATCTGCCACTAAAATAAAGCAGCACACTTTTCCTGTGTCTATTTGATTGTGTGATATCTGGCTCCTCACAAATCAAGTTTAAGAAATAATCGGGATCCTAGTTGATTGTGTTCTTTCTTGTTTTTCTTTTGAAGGAAAAATTTCCAGGGCCAACGAAGGATGTTGCCAAAGTAACAACAATGCGCAGTCTCCACAAAAAAGGTGACGCTCCCTGGAAAAATGATGCTCAAGAGCTAAAACAATGTTGGAGTAAACCCGAATTTGGTTAGTATTGTATCCAATTTGAAAATTGAGCGAAAGTTGAATAGTATGTTTACGTTTACTATTTATCGTGCTTTTTTTTTGTATCTCTTATCCTTCCTATTCACTAATTTCCCTTTTTGGCTTGGAAGCAGATGAAGGACAGCAATCAAAGGGGTATGTCACTTTTTCATTAACCGACGGTCCTGAATACCATGTCTCACAGGTACCCAATTAAACTATTCGATGCAATTGGTTTTTGTTCAGCTTGTTTATCATTTTCGGTATAAACGATTAACTCGATAGAGCACTGCACACTTTGACTGAGGTTCATGTTATTTATTGGCTAATTAACCGTCATTTTTATGAAGTAATTCCAGCAGAATACTCAGGCTTCTTACTTTAAAATTCCCCATTTGTCACATTATTATTTTGGTTCTTCTCAGATCTTCGTTCTTGTTCTCTTCCTTCATTTTACTATATGTTTATTGCCTATTTCAGATTGCTGATGCTGTAGTTGTGGCTAGATATCTTGGTGCGACTCTTGTTGTCCCAGATATCAGAGGGAAAAAGCTGGGAGATAAGTGGTAAGTTCTAATGAGGCAAATATTAGCCAAGAATAATTCCCATGTGGTTATAACTTATATCTAGGGTTTAGCAGGAGCAAGATCCTCTGTCTAAAGTATCTTCCTCTCTATTTTTATTGTCATGGAATTTACTAATGCTTCACTCCATTATTTGTAGATATTTGCTTCTGTACTCTGTCTATCAAAACCTGTATGGTATTTCTGGAGAAACTATTCTGGTTGGAACCTGACATAGTCGTAATCTTTCAGGAGCTTTGAGGATATTTATGATGTTGAGAAGTTCATTGGAAGCCTGGATGGAGTTGTCAAGGTAGTAAAAGAGCTGCCATCTGAAATATCTCCAAGAAAGCTCTTGGCTGTCAAAGTGCCAAATCGGGTTTCAGAAGGTTACATTTCGGAACATGTTGAGAAGATTTTTAAAAAAAGTGGCAGCATAAGACTCGCAACTTACTTCCCTTCAGTAAATATGAAAAAGTCAACCACATCAAGTGACGGTGATTCAGTTCCATGTTTGGCAATGTTTGGAACATTGGAGTTGCAGCCAGAAATGAGTGAGGTGATTGAATCGATGATCGAGCGGCTAAAAACTTTGAGTCGGAAGTCCAATGGTCAGTTCATAGCGGTGGACTTGAGGATTGAAATGTTGGGGGAAAATGGTTGCCAAGAGGCATCTGGAAGCAAAAGTTGTTACACTGCACAAGACATAGCTTTATTTTTGAGGAAGATTGGTTTCGACAAGGATGCTACCATATACTTGACTCAACCGAGATGGGACAACAGCCTTGATGATCTCAAGGATTTATTTCCAAAAACTTACACAAAGGTATGAGTTTATTATCGTTTGTTGACATATCTATAAATTCTTAAATATTGTTTTGATTAGAATTTGCAACTCTGCGACTGAACTATGAATTCCCTCTGTTTCTAGAATAGACCTAAGAGTTTTTTTCTACCATTTTTGCAGGAAAGCATAATGCCTGCGGATAAGAAGGCAAAGTTCTTGAATGCAGAGAGTTCTGAATATGAGAAAGTGATCGACTTCTACGTATGTAGTCAAAGTGACATATTCGTGCCAGCCATCTCTGGGCTCTTCTATTCGAATGTTGCAGGCAAGAGGAT
This sequence comes from Trichosanthes truncata, assembly GCA_033996785.1. NCBI lineage: Eukaryota > Viridiplantae > Streptophyta > Magnoliopsida > Cucurbitales > Cucurbitaceae > Trichosanthes > Trichosanthes truncata. The sequence goes on from MU867259.1 coordinate 58,880,726, forward strand.
TGGTTTGGGGAAGAATCAAATACTTGTTCCAGCCACCATTCGAGAATCTACTGCTCCTGCTACCAATTTCATATCCTCTTATATCACAAAGAAGAATCACTTGGCTTATTCATGCTTTTGCTAGGCTCTCTTCATAAAGGTAAATGAAGACACGACTGTATCAGTCTAGCAGATGGCAGCCCAATTGTATTGCATATGTTTTCATTTTGTTTTTAATGCTTCCTAAACAGAAGAATATTTGTTAAGGTAATTTTGCAAGACGAACTATTGTTTGATAAAAGGCTTCCATTTAAAGTAATGAGATTGAGAAACTATTACATTTTGTGTCCAAAGTCCAGGGATCCTTTCACGTGCCCTTGGAAAAACTGTTAAACAAATATATTCAACCTTTACAATGGTATTTGTTCTTGTACGTCGATCTCTTGCATATTCCTCTAGTTTTTTGGTTTTTTTTTTTTATTCCTTCAAGAAAATAAATAAGGCTAAATATCATTTTAGTTTTTGTACTTTTAAGTTTCGTCCTATTTTAGTCCTAATAATTTCAAATATCCAAATTTAATCTCCGTACTTTCAATAAATATTAAAATTAGACTTTGTTGTTAGTTTGAAGTTAATTATTATTGAACTTGATAAAATAATAATAATAATTTTTATTCAAGAAAATATACAACATGAATATGTTTTTAAAATTTATTGATAAAAGGTTAATAGATATTAAATGTTAACTAACTGTAGAGACTAATTTTAAAATTTATTGAGTATAGAAACTAAATTTGGATATTTAAATGTATAAGGACTAAAATAGAACAAGTATTAAAGTCAAGGGACCAAAAATGGTATTTAAACCAATAAATAACATTCCTCTTCTCTTCATACTTCTCATAACTGGAAAATGCTTCCAAGAGGTGAAAAACAAGAGGTCTGAGTAAGAAGGATTAAAGAAACAAGAGAGGAGAAACTATCTTTCTTCGTCATTCAAAATTACAATTAACCACATTGACTTGGAAAGATACATAATATAAAAGGCAGATTGTTCCTCCAAACTTTGAAGGATATCACTATGAGTGAATATTCTATTCATCCATCAACCTTAAACATTACAATTGACATGAAATAACAAACAAAAAGAAGCAACTGAACTTCTGAGCAGTGATGTATAGGCAGTCTGATGAGTAACCTTCAGCATATATCTTTATATTTGCTGTGGCATTCATCATAACAACTGAACTTCTGAGCAACCAAACCAAGGAATGGAGATACCAAAAATTAGGGGATTCTTTTTAAAAATAGCATTACTAAGAAGACAATTCTTTTTTTTTAAAAAAAAAATAGCATAAAAAATGGCATGATTCTACATCTTCACTACTCACTGTTTAACACAATGATTTCATATCTTCAAGAACAAGATGAAGTTTCACATTCACTATTCATTCTGATTTTGCATTTTCAAGAGACAGCGTCTTCACAGTTTCATCAGTTTTATAGCATTTTCAAAGTGTCATGAAATCACCACATGAAAAGTGATTTTGCCTTCTAAAATAAAATACACTGAATTTTTTTTCTTTTTTTTGAGTTCAACTGTTTGTGGGGGATATACTTTGTGTGAATTTGTACAACTTTAAAATGTGAGATGAAAGCTTTAATTTCTTGAAAATGTGGAAACACGTCCTTCACATTATTCATTAAAGTACTGGCTAAAATGTATATTCAGTCTATATTTTGGTAGCTGTAATATTTTGGTTTTTAGATATACTTCTTTTTTTGCAACAATTTAGTCCATACTTTTAGAAATGTAACAATCAAGTCCTCGACGTTAAAAACCTTGTTGGGTTTAAGTCATGAATTAGTAAACAACGAAACCACTTTTAATTTAGATTTAAGAAATCTTTTGCTTCATTGACTTGCTCATACATCATGCAAACATTTTGCTAATTTTTTTTTTTTAACTTCAGGACTTGATTGTTACGCTTATAAAAAAGCATTATGATGACTAAATTATTACAAATAAGAAGAATATATAACAAAAATATAGAGATTAAAAATCATATTTTAGCCTAGAGATACTAAATTATGGATTGTCTTTCAAAATAATGCTATTTTGAGAAAAAAGAAATCCCAAAATTAAGCAGCACGTGACCTTCTGCATCGTTGAACTGGCTTTGTGAAGTATTTAGCCAATGGGGTCTCCGGAACTGGAATCAGTTTGCCAACAACCGCCAGCGGCCAGCTGAAAGAGATAAAGATAAGATAATTTAATTACCACTTGAAAAATCATTTAATACTGTTGTTGGTAATTTAACAATGTATTATATTAATCCGTAAATGGACCACTAAAAATGCAAAAAGTGGAAATCTTTTCCATAATCATTCAATTCTCCGTTTCCCATTTTAAAAAACAAAATTGTTTAGAAATAATTCTTCTTGTCTTTGTTACCTATATTTCATAACATTTTTTAGTTCAACCATATTTTTCGTTATGATTTCGGAAACACTATTAAAAAGTAGAAAAGAAAAGAAAAAAGCTCTAATGACACAAATTTACTTGATAAATAGTGCATTTTGAATGGATCTGAAAAAGGATGAAAAGTTAGGCCAACCTCACAAGGCCGATAGCAAAGCAGACAAGCCATTGCTTCCCATCAAGTTTTACTGTGGAAGTAAATTTTCCAAGAAATTCGACGATAATAATCTGCATTGCAGTTTAAAGATGGAAGCATTAAACAAAAGGCCAATCCATGAATAATAATACAAAACAATGGGGCTTCAAACCTGAAGCACGAATGTGGTTCCAACTATTCCCATAAATAGGTAATTTTTCGTCACTCCACTGAACACGTTTATTTCATCTGGTTTTCGAGCATTAAATTCATTGAAAATCTGCATTGTCAATGGAAACAAACAACAATATTTTTCAAATGAGGAATTTTCACAAGGAAGGTAATAATTTTATGTTCGGGGAAGTTTTTAAATTTAAGAAAAATTAAAAGGTTTTCTTCTCTTCATCGCTCAAAACTGACAGATTAGACAACTTACTTGAGCAACTAAAAAGCATCTAAAACTTCATGTTCACACTTGAGACACAAGGAAGATGATTTTGCATAATAAATTTCATAGTTATTATAATTACTTGGCAGAGGACAAATGCATTGAAAATCACTGTATTCTTCACATTAAAGGCGTGTTCCCTGGTATCACTATTCAATTGAAGAATATCAGTGGCATAGAAGTTGAGAAGTAGAAGTACAGCAACTTGATACAAGGCCTGCAACCAACAAAGGGGAAAAGAAAATCAGGGAAAAAGAAAGCAAGCCAGCCCCATGTGTTTCAAAAATTGTTAACTCTGCTCACATACCTGTACAATCAAATTCCTCCACATGATATTAGTTATAAGGGGTTCCCTGTAATCAACACAAATTACCCTCAATCAACTGAAAATAAATACCCACCAAATTACATCGACTCAACATTGCCAATGTTTTAATTGACACCCACGAATTGAAATTAGAATAAACATATAAATTCCACCCTCCATTTCAACTAGACTATTAAGAGTTTAGCACCCTGCGGCATATTCAGCATCCATTCTTACCTTCGCCCAACAGGTGACCGATGCATCAGGTGGTCTGTTGGTGGTTCAGTAGCTAATGCAAGAGCACCAAGTGTGTCCATGATCAGGTTAACCCAGAGAAGCTAACAAGGAAGACAGACAGACATTCATTAATCAACATCAGATAAATCTTCAAAGGAAAATAAGCAATCACTTCGCATGTTAATTAAAGAAAGATACACCAAATGATACCCAAATTCAGAAAAATATCAAAGCTCTCTGAAATGCAGTTCTCCTACTGAAAGAGTTTCTTGTGGTCTAGACATAAATATAGGGGAAAATGAAAAAATTCACAAAAATCTTCATCACATTGTATTACTTTTTGGATCACCCAATTTAATTATTATTTTTTTAGTACAACAAATGTGGGGGAATAGAGATCAAACCTCCGACCTCAAGGGAGATAGTACATGTCAATTACCACTGAGCTATGCTCACTTTGGCACCCCAATTTAATTAAGAATTATAGTACTAAGCTAAAAAACTTAAAGCTAATAAATTATGGTATATTTAATATTTTATTCATATTCTTAATACTCCCTCACTTATGGGCTAGAAAAATTAGCCCAAGACCTAGTAAGTGATTGTCAATATTAATTGGGATGAGAGGATTGAGAGGAACTAGTAAGTGATTATCAATATTATTGTCAGAGCCTTCTTGTAGTCGGTTTGGATTGAGCGTTTGATATTTTTTTCGATCATGTCATTTTCATAGCTATATACCTTGGTGTAAATTGTCCAAGTTTTTTCATCTTTATAGTTTTGACTCTCTTTTGTCCAATTGGAGAAGTCTTTTGTAACTCTCTTAGATTGAGGCTCTTTCCCATTTTTACTGTAAATTTCATATATCAATGAAATTGTTTCTTATAAAAAAAAAATTAATTGGAATGAAAATAACATTACGGAGGTTTGATTTGGCTACAACTTGAGCATAGCAAAACATGTCAAGACATATACCCTCAACCAAGAGATTAGAGGTTCAAATCCTTTGACCCCACATGTTGAAATTAAAACAAAAAAGACAACAAAAACCTCTTGCTTTAATACTATCCTATACTCCCACCGAGCCTAAAAGATTAAATTGATAGGTTATAGAATATTTGATCTTATTCACATTCTGAACATTCAGCCGTTATCTTCCGTTGCATATTGATTGAATTCATTCTCACACATACTATAACAATGGGATACGAAACAATCATTTGAATAGAGACAAAAATAAAATTATTGGTAGAGGGGAGAGGAGCAACCTGCACAGTATTTAAAGGAACATCACCGGAAGACACAGCTGCAACAACATTAATCACAAGAGCAGCAACATTTACAGTGAGCTGAAACTGAATGAACTTTTGAATGTTTGCATACACAGAACGCCCCCACCTGACAACCTACATAGAATACACAATGGAAACCTGAAGAAGATACTAAAACCTGAAAGCCAAGAATCAGAGAACACAGAGAATATTCGACCACCATATCTATCATCCAGTTTTTGAAGCTGGTGAAGATGATCAACACAACACAAACCTTTACAACTGAAGCGAAGTTATCATCCAGGATAACAATATCAGAACTTTCTTTAGCAACTTCAGTGCCTTGAATGCCCATAGAAAGACCGATATCTGCCTAGAATTCAAAAGGGTAAAAAATGCTATCAACGTGAAATGAACTCAGTTAAACAGTTACAGAACTTCTCATGTAATATCAATCAAAACAAACACTAAAATAATAGATTTTTTTTTAAAAAAAAAACCTCGCAAGTACTCAACCAAACAAGAATTCAAATGTTTCTAGACTCATTTCCATACTTCCAGGGGACATAATTTCCATTATGGACACATACAACAGACTTACAGATGAAAATTTTGAGCAGTATATTAACGTTATTTATATTGTATTATACTGGTTATAGAAAACAATAAACAGTATCATGCTACTGCAGCATTCTAGTTCATACAGTTTGCTTGCGCATGCATGTTTTATATTTAGATAATAGTGCTATAACAAGCAACGCAAAAAAAGCCGATTGAAAAAAATTACAATTAATTTTGAAATAGAGAATCGTTTATAGAACTTGTGAAATAATAAAAACCACAAAGATTACAAACCTCATGGAGTGCAGGGGCATCATTAGTCCCATCTCCCGTTACAGCAACAACATCTCCTCCCTTTCTTAATGCTTGAACAAGCAAGAGCTTGTCATTGGGCGAAGACCTCCCCATCACCTGTTATGGCTTTGCTTAGAGTTGACCTCCTTCTTATAATATAACTTAAGATATATGCAATTCGAAGTATACCTTTATTTTCGGGGCAATTTGTTCTCTTTCCTTCTCAGACAATATACGGAATGCTTTTCCTTCAATTACTGTAGGCTCAGAAGCATCTTCTGTTGCGTTCAGTATTCCACACTCTATTGCTATAGCTTTTGCAGTCTGTATATTGTCTCCAGTGACCATGCGCACCTACAAATTTGCAATTGTTTTACATACAGAACACATTTGGATGTACCAACATATTTCACATGCAAGTAGACAACTGGTGAATGCATAATTAAGGACATGCCCCGCCCCAGATCTCAAGACAATAAAATCAAAACTAAAGGAACTTGAAAACACAATATTGTTTTTCCAAATCATGAACCAAAGAACTAAAACTAACTAGAAGAGTGATCAAAAAACAGCTCAAAGTAAACTCTAAACATAAACCTAAAGCCAGATGAAGAAGTTTTATCCATATCCTTCACCATCTGAAATTTAGGGTTTAATGCAATGTAAAGAATGTAGCTCACACAATATTGTTTAATACAATTTAATTGTTGCATGTAAAAGGAATCAAGATCTATGAGACAAAAAGAACACACAATAAATTACCTTGACACCTGCATCCGTGCACACTTTCACAGCCTCTTTAACACCATCGCGACAAGGATCCTGCAACAAGATGACATTATTTGATTGTGAAAGATATCACAAAGAATCACCTTTGATAATTCAATGAAAATGGAAAAATGACACAACTTCGCCCTTCAATATATGAAACCAAAACGGAAAAAAGAGGGGAAAAAAGATGAGAAAAAAAGAGATAGTTGGCATCTCACACCCACATTGAGTACTTCAACTTCTAAGGTTCCACCATAGTGAACCGTGGAAATCGTGCATAATGCATAAAAATAAAAAATAAATTTCTCAAAAGTTCAGGGCAACCCTCCAAAATTTAATTGAGCATTATTCATAGCAAATGAAACTGACAATAATAGCAATTTATTGTGCATCAAGGAGTTCTGCACTTGATCATTACCTTTATACCAACAATTGCAAGCAGAATAAGATCATCAGCAGGCAAATCCCATTGATCCAAACCCTGTTCATCTACTGGAACCTTCTCCAATTCACATGATCTATATGCAATCGCAACACAACGCAAACTTTTTGCAGCCATGTCACTAATAGCTGCCTTAAAATAATCCTGGAAAGGATATACATAAAGGAAGTTCAGTCTGGTTTCAAGAAGTTCAAAATAGGAAATGCAATAAACCATGAATAATATTCTAATATATCTCGCCTTGGATGTACCATGTCACTAACCAACTAATTATAAGTAATAATAAAGTCAAAAGAACAAAAAATTTCATGGAACTTGGATTGAAAGAACGGATGTTGGGTTAAAAATAGATTAAAATTCAATTTAAGATTATAATTGCATAGCACCATAAGTAATATAGATAGTAAATAACTAAACTGTATCTTGGTCCACCAAATAAACAGGAACAATGAAATCATCTTAGTGCCCAAGGTCCACCAGAGGGCTACCACGATGGAAAGTCCTTACATGGATCCTCATTCTACCAAGTTTCATAAAGTTAACTACATAGCCTGATGAACCCAAAATTAATTTCCAGAATAAACAGTTCCCTTGCATCCTACAATCCTCAGTAAAAATCTCAACCCAGGAGGAAGATGTAGGAAGGGGGTAAATACATATATACACCGACACAGACTCACAGGGAATGTACGTTGCCATTTTTCATTAATATCTGAAATTGCCTGGATGAACAGACAAGCCTAAATTCTCGCAACATTACACTGTTCTGTTCTGTTCTCTACGTCAAATTGCTACCACTAACCTCATTGTCTTCCATTGAGTGCACTTCACCATTCATGTCCAGATACTTTGTACAAGAAGATAACACCATCTCTGCCGCTCCTTTCCAGTGTATGTAAACTTCTGAGTCGGCCTGCCAGGAAACCACATGGCTAAGTTTCTTCGATACAAATGCATCAAGCAACAGCTTAGCTTAGCTTGCTTAAAAATAGTATTCTCTAAATCGTCCAGGGCACAAACTTGTCACTCAACCACAATAATGCAAATGCAGTGAGGAAGAACATGGCGCTCCAACCTCAAGATCATAATAATTACCCGCTTTATTGCAACACCGCCTCGCTTCTTTTCTGAATTGAAAGGGACAACATGGAGAACTTCGGACTCTGATTTGACAACATCAAACTTCATTCCCAGCTGCAACACAGGTTTAGAAAAGTGAATAAACTTCAAAAAGGTTTATTCAATACACAAAATTGAGGCAGATATATATACACACCTTGACAGCCCAAGATAAAATAGCCTTTTCTGTTGGAGATCCAGTGACCTCTATACTTCTCCCATCCTGTCAATATAAATTCAGTCAGAGAACTCTACCTGCTCAACTGAATCAATCACAAAATGTACAAACAAATGACAGAGCTCCCTCCGATGACAAGCCAAAATTATAAAGCAAAAACACATTGCCTCCTTTATTCTGAATAGCTAGCAAATTGATGTATGAAAGTTCACCTTAGCCACAAAAACATTGCCCGTGCTGTTCTGAGCAATGCCCTCATATAGCAGATTGAGTACCAATGTGTGCAACTGCAGTGGATCATCTGGGGGATTAATCATTTTCTTGCCAACACATGCTTCGACCACAGTCATCTGACATTCCAATTTTTTAGGGGAAAAAAATCATCATCATCATTTACTGTAAAAATAGAAGGCTAACTGACCTCATGTTCATAAACAAAAAGTAAATAAAAGGAAAACATTAAGTTTCTAAGTTCTCTTTCAATAAAATTCTCATTTCCTAATCTTAATCTTTTTGAAAAAAAACTGAGAAACAAGCGTGATTGATGATGTTCTCCATTTCCATACATTCTCAAAATTGCTATAAATTTCCACACCTCCTTTTCTCTGTCCCAGGTCTATTTAAAAAGTTCGTCAATCTACAACATGTAATCTAAATATCATACAAAATTTTGAAATTTGCCAATAAATTTGAACATTTTATTTTTCAAAAGAAATGTTTAATCAGAACTTATATTTTGTTTAAAGAATAGATAACTGAAATCAAAAAAGAAAACAACCATTGCATAAGTTCATAGTCAATTTACAAAAAAACGTAAAATTGATATCAAAACAATTTCTTTTTCTTTCAAACCATCAGGAGACAAGAAAATAGAAAATGAAAAACAAAAGATCTAGTCAGTTGGGGGATATTGTCCAAAAAAACAACTTTTGAAATGAAAAACAAAATTTTCAGACTAACATAAAAAAACGATCCACAAGAACCCATTTAACTAACAAAGACAGGGTAAATCCATGACATGATGTAGGTGTACTGAAAAGGGAAAATATTAATTATCCTAGTAGACCAAATATCAGCAAGCAGTTCTCACAGAACCAAATTAAATTTCATGAATTGAAGACATTAAAAAGATTGATATCACTGGTCAAAGATATTCAACAAAAAAAAAAAACAGAGTAACAGGTTTAGATTAACTGATCTAACGCCTGAACTACTAGCAACAGAGCTAAACTTATACCCAAATATAATTGTTGAGCCTCAAACGTACCTGATTTAAAGTCAACGTGCCAGTCTTATCACTGCAAATTGTTGTTGCAGAACCCATAGTTTCACAAGCAGACAGTCTACGAACCTGCAAATCAACTTTTGTTAGTTGGGCTTGGGGAAAAGATGAAGAAACTTCAAAGGAGTCTTCTTAGAACTCCAAAACAAAGTTGTACAACCTATAGAACAGATCCTATTCAGGTAAGGTCGTAACTTCGAATAGGAAGGTCGTAACTTCAAAGGAATCTTATGAGATGGAAATCAATAAAAATACTAACCAATGCTTTATCAGCCATCATTTTCCTCATGGAGTATGCTAATCTGGAAATATAAAAGATTAAGAATATCAAAAAGAAATCTTAGAAAAGTCAGATCAAATCCAACACAAACTGCATAATTACTTACGTTAGGGTGACAGCCAAAGGAAGTCCTTCAGGTACTGCAACAACCACAATAGTAACCTGAATGATTTAATAACCAGCAATTAGTAACAAACAATGCACTGTGAGAGAAAAACAACATCAAGATGCTAAACTTACAGCAACAGTAACGATTTTAATAACTCCATCTACAGCATCACCTAGACTCGTATGCCCACGCTGAAATTCAATGTTTCCATTTGCATCATGTGTATTTCCCGTGAAGTATCTAAATTTCCAAGTTATATTTTTAAGGACAGATTCATAAAAACTCAAGCCAACAAAATTATAATTGTGAAATACTATATCACCTGCCCAAAAGGACAGCTAGCACAGAAACTGCAACCGCAAGCCCAACTATGCCTATGAAAGTTGCAACTCCGTTCAACCGAACCTATTAAATGTCATTCAAAGATAAAATCGCAACACATCAACAGAAAATTCCATGGCCTTCTAAGCAACAAATGTCAAGACATTAACCTGCAAGGGAGTTTCTTCCCCAGTATCCTCTGAGATACTTGCCATCAACAATCCCCATTCAGTATTGATTCCAACAGCAGTTACCTGAAGGCAAAAACAGTGAAGTTCCATAATGGTAGTTTTGTATATTTTATGACAAAAGCATGCAAGTTATTGTTTAACAATTTATGTACAGAGAAACATCTAGATGCATCCTTTATACAAAGCACTTGGTACCAAGAAATTAACACTGAAAACAAAAGTGCAAGGATCTGACATAAGCCATGCTCTCTAACAGACCTACTGAATCAAATCAATCCTAGGAAAAAACCAGTCTCCTACCAAAGCCAGAAAATTAAGTTAGAGAACCTAATCAAAATCAATCCTCCAGCCATGCAAAGTTCTTGCCAAATAAATTAAAAATCTATGATAAAACACTGGCCCGCTTTTTCCATAAGAAAGAACTTGGACAAAATCTTGTTCATAAATGCATGCTCATACTTGTAGTTCAAAAACTGCACCAGACAGATCATCAAGAACAGCCCTAGAGTTTAATGAAGACAGTAACAAGAAGTCAAAGCACAGAAAATTACCATCATGGTACCAACTCCATCTGCAACCTTACAACCAGACATCATAAAGGGTGCCTTCTGATCCTTGCGAACCTGAGAGACAATATCAGCTTAGTCATGGAACAAAAAAAAAATTAATAAGTACGTCATGTGATTGAAAGGAAGATATAATTAAACTCACAATCTTGCTTTCGCCTGTCATGCTAGATTCATCTATGGCAAGTGAATGACCAGTGATCAATATTCCATCCGCAGGGATCTAATCGAAACAAACGTGCCTGTTAAATTAGAAAAATATGGTTGAACTTTAAAGTTACCAACAAACAAATTGACCATAAAGGACAGCAACCTGATCTCCAATTTTAAGAGGTACAGCATCCCCAACAACAAGGTCAAATATTGAGACCTTTAAAGTCCTGCCATCCCTCAAGATCTGCATCAAATTTTGCTTAGTTCGCAGGTTAACATAAAATAAAAATATCATAGTGGCATCAAGTTGCCAGTACGTACCTCTACTTGTATGTTCTGTTTTTCCTCATTTAAGTTTTGAAACTGAAGAGACTGTCGATAATCACTAACCGCTGTTAAATAAAAAGGACAATTCAAAAATAAGAGGACATCTTAGAATAGAAAGGTACATTCCTCTAAAGGAGGCATTTATAAAAATGACAAAAGCATCATAAAAACTCAAGTCTAAATCAATATGTACAGCATTAGAACGTCTATAAAATACAAAATACGTGCATGACCTAAATGAACCTGCCGGAACAAACAAGCATAGAAATCAAATTAAAATTACTTTAAAATGCATTGCATATTTTTTCATTTCCATCACCATTAAATCTGAAAAACTCTTCCCAGTAATTCCTCCCTCTTCTATTAGCTTAAGAACACGCTTACTTGTAATTTGAATGGAATAAGATAGAATACCTGTGACCATTATGACAAGAACCACAGCAAAGGCAATACTTCCTCCATCATACCATCCTTCCTTAACACCCTGTGATGATTACCAAAGTCAGAATGCACTACACTTACAACAAGCCAGCAGAGGCAGCAACGTGTGAAGTGAAGAAACTAAAAAGGGTTGCATGTCAGATTGACAATAACATCAAATGCATGGGCTTCAACTTCACCCTAGACTCGAGTTGTGTTATGCTATATAGTAAATGGTACAAGTAAGTTTTGAGTTTTAAGAACTTATAAGCACATTCATCCTAACATAATCGCATCTACTATCTGTCAACTTCACACTGTATTTTCAATGTAGCACTTCACTATGTTGATCTTTACCAAAGTTGAATCATAACAAAACTTGAAGCATCACCGTACATGAATCTGCCGGTCTTATATCTTTGTGGCACAAATACTAGTCACAATGTGTGACATAAATATATTTTGTAAAAAATGATTGACAAAAAGGAGAAGATGTTTAATAAACCATGCGAACCTCTGTTTTAATCCCCAACGCTAATGATGCCACTGCAGCTATAATCAAGATGATTAGTGTTAAATCTTGCCAGGCTTCCCAAAGAAATCTCTGCCAAACATAGAACGGTGAGAATGAATGGCCATTTACTAACACAAGACAAAAGAAAACAAATGGAGAATTAGTTCTTAAAAAAAGTCACAAAAAATTGCTTGTACCAAGAAACTCCGTCCTTTTTTACGTGGGTATGTATTTGATCCAAATGAATTTCTTCTTTTCAGTAAATCAGTTTCATCTCCCGATATTCCTTTCTCAGTATTTGTTTTCAATAAATTTGATAAGCCTTTAACCTGATAAAGCAAGATAAAATGTTTTCACTTAAGCCAAGGATGAAGGAGGAGGATAAATATGATACAACGAAACAAACTATAACTGACTTACTCCTCCATATTGTTGTAGAGAAGAAAAGTTTTGATCACGGGTCAATGAGGCAAGCTGTTCTAAACTAATGGCATAGTCACCAGTTGACGTTGGAGGTGATACTGAGAAACCTACCAGTGGAGACACTAAAATTAGAAGAATAGGAGTTGAGTAAAATAGAAGCAATGCATTATCAGTTCCCAGTTTCTGATTACAATCATTGCATTGCAGGCAGTTATAATCAACCAATTGTTTCCACTTTCCAGGCAGAAGTATCGACATTGGGTTTTGGAATCAATACTAATTTCTAAATGAATTATCTACAGTCTTCGGATAACATGTATCATGGTACAACATTTTTAGTGAACTAGACAAGGAATAACGTGTGATAAAGGATGGCAGAGAAAATTTGTTGTAACATACCATTCTGGTCCATGTTCTTTGGGTTTTGTTCCATTTTGGTCCCTGTATTTTCAAATGTCTAATTTTAGGTTTTCTACTTTCAATAAAGCTTAAAATTGGTCCCTAGAATAAGTTTGAAGTTAATTTTTATCAAAATTGGTTAAATAATAATAATAATTTTAATATAAGAAAAGACACAATGTGAACATATTTCCAAAATTTATTGAGGGAAAGCTAATAGAGACTAATTTTTTTTAAGTAAAATTAACAATAAACTAATAGTGGGGACCAAATTTAAGCTTTATTGAAAGTACAGGGACTAAAATCGGACATTTGAAAATACATGGACCAAAATGATATTTAATCAAAAAAGAATATCCCAAGTTTTGTGAAAAAATATGGAAATTTTTAGAGACACAATACCAGTTTGTTGTTCCCCTGCCAATTTGAAAAGCAGTGCTGCCTGAAGAAAAAAAGCAAAAAGTGATAAGGATATAAAAGACCGACGTTGTGATATAAAATGTTGATGATGACTCAAACTATTACCCTTATGACTTGTGCGTGGGCTCTAATCATCCTTCTTCTTTGTTCTTTCTCTTCCTCCTTTTTTAAGTCCAAAGTATATCGAAATCTCCGAGATGCATTAAGCACCAATGCAGCTTGCTGCTCCCCAAGAGGAAAAGAAAAAAAAGAAAAATAATTAGTTCATGCTCCATGTACAAAAAGCTGAAAGATCTTTCATAAACATAAAAATTAAATTTACGAATAATCTTGTGAACTTTCATAATATTTTATCACTAAGCATATTGATATTCTGGCTTTAAAAGAAAATATATGCAATAGGAAAGAAGGGCTTTTCTACAAAGTGATTCATTTGCAAATGTGCACCACACTTTTATTCTTTCGAATGATGACCGTAAGTTTCCAAATTCATTTGTATCCTAATCCTCTCATTCTGTAGTATTTTGGAACAAGAAACTTATTCGATATAATATCCTAGGTAAGTGGCCATTAGAACTTAATTTGGTGATTTCTAAATATCTAAATTTATCATTTAGTTCTTTGACCATTGCATCACCCATGATTTTTTTTAATATCCCTAAGTCTCTAAGTCAATATGCGTGCACCTTGGCTAATCTCACATGACAACCATCTAAATCACATTCGGTTGCCAAAAAAACTCATACGATTTTAAATCTTAAGTAGGTGTTTACCATAGTTTGAACTCATTCAATCCAAAGTCTTTTACTTCTTCACTAGCCTCAATGACCACTAGGGCCAACATTGTAGGTGACCCTATTACTTCGCGCACACCATCCATGATAATTAATTGTACTCTACATGGACAACAAGATTTTTTTAGTTCGACGCATTCAAATGTCACTCATACTTGCTAATAAGGATCAAGATCGACAAAGACTTTGATTCTGAAGAGAAACCTCATAACCATCTAGACAAAATGGCAAGGTTCTTGCCAGCAGGATCTCCAACCCTAAGCCCCCTCTGCACACAAAGTTGAAATTGTTTAACACTTGTCCAAATGAAAACCCCCACTCTCATCTCTTCCCAAGAAAATCTCTCTTGAACTTCTCTACAAGGTTGGTTATACCAGAGGAAAATCTAAAGACAAAAAGAAAATAAAACGGAATGGAATGTCATTGGAAACCGACCATATAAGAGTATCCCCCCACCTCTTGAGAACAAAGACTGCATCCAAAAGAGGAGAGGTGTTTTTTTACCCAACAAATCCCGAAAGGAGCAGATCAAGCCTAAAGCCAACAAATGAAGATTATAACCTCAACCTCAATCAAGAATGCTCATGTACTAAGCTTTTGAGAATCACAATCAACACTAACCACTCAGAACTCAATCAACCCAAATAATAAATCATAACTATAAAATTCCATTTAATTTGGAAAAAAAAAACCTCCAAACCATATGCAAAGAAAATAATTAACCCTAAACTCCTCAATGAGACTTTCTGCCCCTATAAACTAGTTCACTCAAAACATTACCACAAAAAATAGATAGGAGGAACTAGTTTATAAACTCTGATTTTCTTTCTCAAGGTCTTCCATTTATCATCTTTGAAAAATTAGAAAAGTGAAGGCAATTCCTCATCCATGAAGAAGATGCTAAAGTGTGAACACTTCAAACCGACTGCAATTATTCAGCAAGATCGCTCGTTCCAGCCTTAACAAATTTTCATGCCCCTTTCAATCACGATTTGATTGCCATTATATGGAAGTCCAGCTTCCGAAAAAGGTTAAAGTGTTTCTTTGGCCGTTTATGCAAGAAAAGTTGAACACTTGTGACTTATTGCAAAGGACATATCCTAACTCTGTTTTTAGGCCAAATTGGTGCGTTTTATGTAAGCAAGATCAAAAGGATTTCCAACACTTATTCGTCAAGTTTCTAACACTTATTCTTCAAGTGTCCCTTCTCTGCTTACATTTGGTCAAACATCCTCAGTTTCTTTCATTTAAACTGGAAAAGCCCTTCTTCAACGTAGTATAGGGACAGTGTTTAAGGGTCGGGCTAAAATTCTATGGTCCAACACAATTGTGGCTACCTTGTGGAGATTATGGCACGAGAGGAACCATGGGGTATTCAAAGAGAAAGCTCTTATTTAGAAGACTTGTGGGACTCGATCAGACTCTTTGCCTCCATAGGGTGTTCTCTTTCTAAACTCTTTTGTAATTATGATCTTGTACATATCATGGTCAATTGAAACTCTTTTTTGTAACCTTTGGTCTTTGGGGATATCTCTCCCCTTTTTGTATGATTTTTCATTCATCAATACATTTCTCAGTTTCTTATTCAAAAAAATTCCCATCCATGAACTCCACTTATCCAAAACCCTTTCTTCACAAAACCTTCACCAAGAAATCCCAATGAACATGATCATCTCTCAAAATCAATCTTCAATAGTTCCTTTTAAGGTTACAAGCACTATAATCTTCAAGGCCTCATTAGCATTGAATATCCTATCAAGAATTTGTCTCCCTATTTAAAAAACCCTTTGGGTGTCCAAAATCATAGATCAGACACTCTTCATTTTCTCTCAATGCAATCCCTTCTTGATAACAAAATCGTGATGGGCATCTAGAATCTTGTATCACTCACAAAATCAAGGATGCAAACAAAATGAATTTATAGGCTTCTATGAGACTCGAGAGAAGTCTAACCTATAACAAAACCTCATCTCTTGATGACACAACTTAACTTGTGATAGTTGGGTGGTAAACTTATATGTACTAGTATTACATTACTATTTTCACAAGTCCCCATTCTAAGAGACCGATGTAACCTAAATGACAAAGGAGAGAATTCTCAAAGAAACATGACCCAAAGGATTTTATTATGACTCAAAGTGTTCAATACAAGAAACTAACTCTCTATTTACAGAGGATTTAATGACAAACTATGTACTTAAAACACTAAAAATAATCTAACCAAAACTATTAAACTAACTCACTACATCAATTTTACTCCCCTTCAAAAATAACTCGCCCTCGAGTTTCTAACAAACGGACCATCCACAAAACTGAAATTTACTTCTTTCTATGGTTCAAATATACTTCAATTGAAAACATTGTTTTCAAATTGTCAAAACACCAATAAAGCAGCATGCAAAACATCCAATTGGTTGAAAAATCGCAAAAAGAATTTAATCGTAGACCCATAATTTCCTTCTTGAACACAATGTTCAAATATTTACAAATAATATTATGTGAACTTAATGCTTCTTTTTTCTTTTTTTTTAATCCAACAAATGTGAGGGTATGGGAATTTGAACCTCCGACCTCAATGAAAGGAGTACATGCCAATTACTGCTGAGTTATGCTCACTTTGGCATGAACGTAATGCTTCTTGTTCAGTAAACAAAATAGTCAAATCGAAAATGATCACATCTTCATTTGACCTCTTGCTTGCTTGAAAGTATGTTCTTCCACACCAAAATATTGATAAAAAATATATTTAAAAAAAAAAACAAGAAAATTTTCTTCATCCTCTAATGTCGGCAGACTTAATAGAACTCTAAATTCATGAACTCTTCACCTCCACCAGCCGGATTACTAATTTGAAAAGAACCCATTTTTTCTCTTGCAATATCTTGGTGCTCCAAAGAAATTAATTGTGAATATTTAACCACAACACGACTTTTATGCAACAAATCAAAAATTAGATTTTTTAGGGAATTTGCTTGAAAATCCTCCATATGTTCCAAATTCAACCTGGCTTCCACTGAATCTCCTCAACCATCGACCACATGGGTTTCAACAAGATCTTCCTCAAATTCAACTGCAAGGGTTTGATTTGATTATTTTTCAGCCAAAAATTTTCTTCCATATCAGTAAAAAAATCTCTTCAAACAAAATAAAATTTCATCTTCATCATCTAAGTAATCAGTAAATACCAAAAAGAATTCCTCCTCTATAGTCTTCAGCCCTGCCCGATGGCATCAAAATATTCAACAAACCTAGAAGGAACCTCTTCCTTCATGTTCTTTGGAGATGTGAGTCTGAACACTCTCATCCTCAAAATAAATTAATATAGCCATGAATAAATTCCTCTTCTTGATATGTGGACCAAGTTTGAGACTTATATGATTCAAATTCCTAAAATTTTCCATTGTCAGTGAAATGTTTGCCCAAACAAGAATCAGTTTTCCTGTCTTGATACAAAATCAAATCTTGATGCAAAATGGACTCTAAATCTTGAATTTTCTCTTTCCCATCCAATTCGTCTGAATCTTGAATTTGTTGTTGTGGGTAACTTGCTTCAATTTCTCTGAGAATACTACCCACTAAATTTTGGTATTTTCTTTCAGCTTGAGATGGATTATTTGGCTCCAAAATCTAAATTGAAATTTATGTTTGTACAATGCAGCTTGTTGTCCAGGAACCCTCTTTGAAACTTTGTGCTGTCTTTTTCAATTTTTGGTCATAAATTACCTTAGGTTTGGATGAAACTGATTTGGTAGAATTTAGAACCTTTGTACAAAGTTGAAGATTATTTCTTGAACTCTCTGGATACCAAAATTATGTGTGATGGCCCTCATTGTATTCTTATTAACAAATTTAAATAAACTATTTATATTTATAAATAATATATACATATATTGTTTATTAATAACTCATATATTAATCATTTTATATTTATAAATAAATAATATGAAAGCAATGCTGGAACTGGTCAACACACTTGGTAGGCCTAACCCATTTTGTTCAATGAGATGAAAAGGACAGATATATTTTTATATTTTGCAATGTTATTTTATTCGAGTTTTTATTTATCGTCACAGGTTTAGTGGAAGGATTTGAAAATACCATCTATCTATTATTTATATTTTTATTGATTTTTGTTTAGTCCAACAATATGCAAGGTGGAGATTGAGATTCGAACTCTTACAAGTACATGTTTTATTTTTATTTCAGGAGTAAACAATAAGTTTTCCTTCCTCCTGATTTTAAATCTAAACAGTTCTAAGTAAATATAATTTTTTTTTATTAATTCTCATAACTTTTCCAATCATCTAATTAACTCATGAGCAGAGTGGTAAATGATGATTGAACTTTTATATCCTTTTTGACATAGTAAATGGTAATATAAATAGAGAGAATGGGAAAAATAATTACCCTCCATCGCTTGAGTATCTCGAGAGGGACATTTTTGGTATTGTCGATGTCAAAAGGATCGGATACCGCCTCTTCTTCCTCCTCGTTAATGCTTTTGCCGGAGGAGAGGCCAGACTCAACATCATGTTGCCGGCCGAGCGGCAATAGGCCATTTGCCGAAGCGGATGAACCACGAGACGTCATGTTTGGCTCAGCTAGCTCAGATTAAACGTAACTATGTCGCAAGAGAGATGGCACCAGCACATACACACAATCGACCGACGCTTATACCTGCTGAGCCACCTCGCCGCAAACGAAAAGAAGAACCACTCAGACTCAAACAAAACAAAACAAAAAAACTCAGAAATTGAAAACACGCAAACAAACTTGAAGAATAAAGAAAGAGATCAAAATTATCGATGTTAATTCTGGTGGACGGTTATGCTATTTCTGGAAGAGCGATGAAATTGGGGGATTAGAAGTAGAAAAAAAAGGAGCGATCACATACCAAATTTAGGAAGCTATAGAGAAGCGAAACGGTGCGAGTGGTGCTTGAAGTTGAAACTGAATGCGCGCATCTGCGTAAGCCAATGCCGGCCAAATTGGAAGGGTGGCTGTGACTGTAACTGAGAGATGAGGATCCATTGATCTCGAAAACGCAGCTCTAGAGAAGCTCAAAAGAGAAAGAGGCACGGCAGAAAATTGCCATGAAACTGGAGATTCATTGGAGCTCTGGGCTGGATTACCACTAAACTTATCTGTAACTGTCCCTTCATTGTATCGTTCTAACAAGGGAAACTTCGGAGAAACTTCCTGCAAGACTAAACATCAGACTTTCCCACGCTTTTTTTTTCTATTTTTTTTTTACAAAATACTGTTTTTTGGCGTTCCAAAATACTTTCAAATGTCCATATTTAGTCTTATTTTTAGAATTGCGTGCTTTTGGCCTCTGAATATTTAAAATTGACCTTGTTAGTCTCCAAATTTTGAGAAGTAGATTTAAAAGATACTTGTATAGCGGAATAATTTTCTTAATTAATTTTAATAAAATAGAAAATATATTAAAATAATATTAAAACAAAAACGACCCACTCTCTCCTCTCTCTCCCTCACCCCATGCCCCCACCTCCACTCCCTCTCTACCGGAGCTCCCCGCCGATGTCGGTGTCTCCTCTCCACCGACACTGGCGCCTAAATTTGAATCTTTGGTATAAAGCTTCGTTTTCGTTTTGCTTCGGTATCAATTTTTCATTTTGCTTCGATATCGATTTTTCGTTTTACTCCTTCCTATAGGAAAATTTCTTCCATTTTTTCATTTTCCTTCTGGGCAAAAGAAAGCTTTGCCAACTGCCAACCAAAAAATCGGGCTCAACCTCTACAGGGTCCATTTACTTTCTTCCTCCATTCAAGCTTTCTGGGTATTGGAGTACTGTCTCGATTAACTTTGCACTTAATTATGGAGTTATTTCCTAAATTTTCAGATGAGTCTACACGCAAGCGCACGCGATCGAAGTAATATAAAATGGTATGTGAGTACCAAGTATCGAATCCCATAGGGAACGATGTAACAAAAATTATTGTAAAGCAAAGTGTAAGGAAAATTGCAACTAGAAAACTAAAATTGCAAAAATAATGTTGGGATGGTGTGTTGGAAAAAAGAAAATTTGCAAAATCTAATTGCATAATCTAAAAATGACAATAATTGAAATAATAAAATTTCATAATTGAATTGCAGAATTTAGAAATGGCAATATTAGATAGTGACATAAAATTTCAAAAGGAATTTAGATAAAGATAGAACTCAAGAATGTCATTGCCCTAAGTCGTAATTGCAAGCCAAAATTGCAATTCCAACCTACTCCACACTCAATTGTAAACCAAAATTGCATCTCCTATTTATCTTGAATTTAGGTTTTAGGAGGCTAAGTGAGTGACTTATATGTCTATAGTCCCTCTATCTTAGATAATTTGGCTCGACAATTTTATGAGTTTTGGAGTCCTTAATCCCTATGTCTAGGGTAAGGAATGGCTTATGTCTAAGCTCTTTTTCTCCATCACTTGTGTGAAATCCGCTTATCACTAACCCTGTCGGTATTAGATCTAAGCTTGAGTTGATAACATAGTTAATCAATCTAGGATCTCAACGGAAATTTGATCAACACAAGCAAACAATTGAGATGTAGGCTTGGTTTTCATTGGAATTTAGGCTACAATTACTTCTTAGGGAATTCACATTTTTGAACCCCCTAAGAAGTTTTAGCTCATATTAAAAACAAAAATATTACAACTAATTTTAGAAGGAAACATCACATTAAAGAAAATTTGAGTAAAATTGCTACTAATAATTAAAACTAAATAAATTGATAAAATACTTGGGCAAAAACAGTAGCTAAATAAGCCTCCAAAATCTCTCACTATGAATACAAAGTAAAAGGCAAATTGATTTCAATTTCCAATCAAGACTTTAACTTTATGAAGAAATCAAATTGTAAATGACAATACCCAAATGACATAACAACAAAATCAATCTAAATACAACAACTTACTGTAAAACAGAAAAGGAAAATGAAAAAAAAAAAACAAAGGAAAGAAAAACTGGAAAACAGAAAAAAGAAAGCTAGAGGGAAGCCCCACGAATTCTTCAAGAAAAAAACCTCCAAAATCCCATCTTCTTCACTTGAATCGCACTGAAAAAAATAGAAGGGAAACAGAACTACATTGCAGCAGATTTTTGGTAAGAAAAACAGAGGAAAAACGCAGAAAACAGAGGTAGTAAACCCAAAAGAAAACCCACGAAATTCACTTCTCAAATCGCCTCCCAATCTGAATTCTTAGCTCTTCATTTTCTTCCCCATTTATAGGCATTCATTAGGGTTGAAGATCGCCCAAAAATCGTGCTCAAATTCCATCAAATCAGGCGGTAATTTGGTTTTTCATAAATGGGTTTCGTGCATAAATTTTTCGTTTTTCCTTGAATTTTCTGCTGTCCAGAATTGCAGAATCAGATTTTGCAATTTGATTTTGCAATTTTTACATTCCCTGCTCCAGAAACAATTGCAGAATCACGAATTTGCAATTTTCACAATTTCTGCAAACAAGATCAATTTACTTAGAACTCTATTCCAAATACCATCACATTCATTTCTTCCTTAAATTCAAGCAATCTTCCACTATTTTCAAATGATCTTAAGTCAAAACAAGAATATTTTAAGCAATTGGGAGTTAAATAAGCCTTAATACTAAGGCTTATCATGAACCATTTTGCTGGCTTCTCATCATCATACAGTGTTAGGAAAACCAACACCATCGAAATGGGACGATGCGCAAAAATGGCTAGTTGGATTTTCGAAAGGGGAGAACAAAATCAATCGAAAACCACACTGAGAAACTCGAATGCGAACGATTTGAGGCTTATAGCTATAGTGCCACAAAAAGTGCAGGATTATTCGAGGAATGATGAAGAAGAAGAAAACAACGAAATGGATGCTCTATTTCTGCAATGGCGAATCAGTGCAAAGTAGAGACGAAAAATGTTGATTGTCACGATTCAATTTGGCGAATCAATAAACATGTTGAGAATCTAGCACCGGGTCTAAGATCCATATGCGTGAGGGATATGGGAACAGAGATGACTCTGATTGCGAGCCAAACGCCTTTGAGAACAACGACGCCGATTCGAGCCAAGACGCCGGCGCGCGCGTAGCCCTATACCATTCGAATCGTCAACAACAGCGAGGTTCAATTGGGCGAAGCAAGCCATTGAAAGCTCTCAGATGAGGATTCAGTCTAGTGATGGTATAGTAGAATCAAACGCGATTTAGAATGGTGAATAATCTAGGCGTCGGGGGGGAGGAGAGGGAGAGAGAAGACGCCGACACCAGCGGAGGGAATTTGACGAGTTGGCGCCAACACCAGCGGAGACCTCCATTTGATTTTTGAAAATTAAGCCTATAAATACTACTTTCACCTATGAGTTTCCATGTTTTCTTATCTACTAAACATATGTTTTCAAAAACCAAGCCAAGTTTTGAAAACTAAAAAAAGTAGTTTTCAAAAACTTGTTTTCGTTTTTTGAATTTGGCTAGAAACTCAAATGTTTCCTTAAGAATGATGGAAACCATTGTAAAGAATATGAAAAACCATTTGTAGAGAAATGATGAGAAAACAAACACAATTTTCAAAAACTAAATAGTTATCAAACGGTGCCTAAGTCATTGAGCCTTTTAAACCTATTTATCAAAACTAAAAAGGTATATTTTGAAAATTCATGGACCAAACGCACTTAATCCTAAAAACTCATGGACCAAAAATATAATTTTTTTTTTCTAAAATTTATAGGGGAAAAGCTAATAGATTTTTGTTTTTTTTTTTTTATAGGAAAACAAACCATATACCAACATTAGGGACCAATTTTGAAAGCACATGGACTAGATTTAGACATTTAAAAGTATAGAGACTAAAATAAATTAAAATTATGCCAAAAGTACAATAATAAAAATGGTAATTTCACCATTTTTTTTAAGTGTTGCGCTATATTTTATACATTTATATATTGGAAAAAATACATTTTGGTCTCTGAAATTTGAATTTGATGTCTATTTAGTAGTTTCACAATTAAGTTTGAAAAATAAAAAATGAATTGGTAAAAAAAATAAAAAAAATGAAATTTAACCAATGAAACTCAAAGTTCATGGACCAAAATGGTATTTTAAGTATTTTTTTAAAGTGTTGCTCACAATATTTAGTGTATATTTTGGTGTCTGAAATTTGAATTTGGTATCTATTTTGGTAGTTTCAAATTTAAGTTTGAAAAAATGAACAAAAAAAAGTAAGTTTGAAAAATGGTTCAAAATGGTATCTTTAATTAATTAGTTAAGGGTGTGTTTGCTCGATGATCTGAAAACAGGGGATTCAATGAAAATTATAGTTGTATTTCATGTTTTCAGTATTTTCGAATATGTGTTTGGCGACAGATTTAGAAATTGGATCTCAATTTAACAATGATTCAAAATATCTCTGATAATATATTTATAAATCATAAGAATAATTATAGTTATCAACTAAATATTAGGTTGAATCTCAACTATTATTAATTAATTAATGAACGTGTTTTAATTTAAAAAAGATGGAATGATTTTACAATACGAAATACTATAATTATCAAAGTCTTTACGTTTTTAAATATAGTTATGCATTTTAAAATTTTAAATTCAAAATCGAAATACAAGAAATATATATATAGTTTTTAGAAACAAGGCATATTCGCTAAATTCATAGATTGAGTTAAAGTGAATGTGGAAATATGATCGAAAATGCATACCTGGCTGATTTGGCAAGAATACATTAATTTAAGAATGCTTTATTGGTGACTAGATTTCTCCCCTCCCCTCTTCTTATTTTCGTCGGGAGTTGGCCTAACCAGACTACTCGCACAAGAACTCATTCGCGTTCGAGGGGCGAAAAACTTGAACGAATTACAGATGCGGAGGAGGGTGATGAACCTTTATTCCCCGTTCCACCGAGCACTATAAACATGAACGAGATTCTTTTAACTGTTAAGGGGGTGTTTGGATTGAGAAATTAGGGAAGTAGAGTTGGGAGGAGTTTCTAACTCCTTGTTTGGCCCAAGAATATTTTAATTCCTATTTGTGGGCCCCACAAACTTATTAACTCTCCTCTAACTCTTTAGTGTGGATTCCACAAACTTACAAACGTCTTCTCCAACTCCCAACAACTTTCTTATCTTCTTTTTTTATTTTACCTCACTCCTACCCATCTCTCTTCTCTCCTTTAAAGAAATTTGTAAAAAATATATAAATTAATAAAAACAAAAAATCTCAATCTTAGAATTCATGGGAACAAATTCTTAATAATGAAAATTTGAGAAATTGTAGAAAAAATTTGTACAAAAAAAACACTAAAATCAACTCAAACTTCATAACTCTATGTTTAATAAATCTACACCCCAAACACAGATTTCAGAACTCATACTCCCTGCAACTCCTTGCCCCAAACACAAATTTTCTAACTTCATACTAATCAACTCTGCACCCTAAACACATACTTCATAACTCCCCAGACATATAAACTCTTAATCCCTGCAACTCCTACTTCCTGCAACTCCTTACCCCAAACAACCTCTTAATGCATCAATAAATGGTTTTTACAATAATATAAATTATTATTTAATGAACAATTGTCTACTATCCATGGGTGCTATATAAACAATTAAGTGTTGATTATTTACCAAAAAAAAAAAAAAAAAACAAAAAAAAAAACATTACGGTATTACTTTTTTGTAATTAAAAAAAAAAAAGCCAAAATTTGAAAAACCTTTTTTTTTTTTGTTTTTGAGAAAATCAAAATTTGAAAAACTAGAGATGGATTTGGTTGTGCAAAAAATAAATTGGATTTATCAACTCAATCTTAAAATTGTTGAAAAAATGTAAATTTGAGCACAACTCAATTGATTAAAATATAGATATATATAATCAGTTAACATTAAAAAAAATAGTGAGAACATTTAAATTTGTTAGTAGGAATGGTTGATTCTCTTTTAAAAGTTGTTTGTAGGTGAACTAATTTTGTCGATAAACGTATTTTGAAAAGTGATTTTAAATGTATTGACTCACCGTCAATTTTATCAAATACAAATATCAGTTAACATTATCACGTCTTAGTTTCAAAAAAAAAAAATTGAAAAACTTCACTCCCTACTCTCCTCCACGTTGAGTATTTAGCCTTTATTCAGTATTACAGAAGCAGAGTGAAGAAAGAAGGAAGAGACCAGTTGCCCCTCTCGATTTGTCTTGGACTGATAAAATTATATAAAAATATTAAAGTTTTCACATTTTTTTTCACCAATTCGCCTCTTCCAATTTTTCAAAATAAAAAATTATATATATAAAAAGTTAAAATGTAAAATTCTGTCCCTATGTGAAGTCTTGAAGATTTATGGTTTTGTCTTTATTGAGATGTCTAAATTTTGAATATAAATCCAACGACTATTAAAAAACAGTATTACAAGCAATACTTGATTACACATCAGTATATTGGTATTTTCATGTATATCACCATTAAATTTTTTACAACTAGAGAGAAATTAAAAAAAATTTAAAATTTTCATTTTCTACCTATCTCTATCTTTAGTTCTCATAATTTTAATGGTGGTGTGTATGAAGATATATAGGTATCAATGTGTAGCCAAGTATTGTTACAGTATCATTACATCAACCATATCAAATAAAATTTCCTAATTCATGAAACGCTAAATTATATAAAAAAAAAATCCCTAAACTTTTTCCATTGTTTCAAAACACACCTCTATCATTTCAAAAGTTGCAATATTACCCTTTACTTTTTCATAAACGTTTCAAAACTACTATTTAAGTAGAAATTCGTTTGAATGTTGGACGAAAAATTAATGTAACAACGACTAGGATGTTTGATTGGATTAAGTCTAAAGAACGACATTTAGACACATCAACTTTTCATTCAACATTCTAACATTTTTCTACTCTAAGAGTAGTTTGGAAACATTTATGAAAGGTTAAGGATAATATTGCAACTTTTGAAATAATATGAGTATTTTTAAAATATGTGGCAAAGTTCCAAAGTATTCTTTATAATGGCTAAATTATAAAAAATATCTCTGAACTTTTTCCTTTATTTAAAAAATACTCATATTCTTCAAAAGTTATAATATTATTAGACCTTTCATAAATGTTTTAAAATTACTCTTAAGGTAGAAATCCTTTGGAATGTTGGACAAAAAAATCAGTGTGGCAGCGTTCAACGTTCTAACGGATTTATACTCCAAAAATAATTTTGAAATATTTATAAAGACAATATTACAACTTTTTATGAAACAAATTAGAAGTATTTTTTTTATAGTTTAGCCTTCACAAAATTATACAACCGCGAATAGAAAAAAGATTTTTGTACGGAACACCATTTTCTCTCGCGCTTTAAGCGTTTAAAACGTTTAAAACGCTCGATTTATTGTCGGTATCGGTATACTCCGCGTCTCTTTTTCTCTTTTCATTGGTAGAAAGAAAAAACATTTTACTCTTGTGGCGTTTTTCATGCTTCATACCGTTGGCGGCAAACTGAAAAAGAGCGCGAATCGTGGTCTCACGTTGTGAAAACCGCGTGTCCCAAGTTCCAACAACTTTTTTTTTTTTTTTTGAAAAAGGATATGAATCCGCAAAGCTTTATTGAATTTCTGGAAAATTATATTTTGTAAAATTTTACTAGTTAATATATTATTTTAGTTTCTATATTTTGAAACTATTCGATTTTAGCCTATATTTTTAAATATCAAAATTTAGTCTATCTACTTCCAATAAACCTAAAAAATAGATCTCTCTAAACAAAAAAAAACCTAAAAATTAGTCTTCATCGTTACTTTAAGATTAAAAGCTAACAAATTTTAGTTTATATAAATTAACCTTTTAAAATTTTGAAAAACATATTCATATATGTGTTTTTTTCCGATGGAAATTATTGTTAATTTTTTGCCAAAGTATAATGAAATTTGAATTCAAACCAACCATAGAGACTAAATTTAAAATTTATTGAAAGTATATTGACTAAATTTGGGTATTTAAAAATGCACGGACTTGTTTAAAAAAAATGCACGGAGTAAAATAAAACTAGTTCCAAAGTACAAAGACTAAAGTGGTATTTTTAGTATTTTATTTTTTATTTTTTTTAATATTTAAACTCGTGTAATTTGTTTATATAACAATTACGGTCTTCCACAATCAAGATGTAAGATTTAATATTTGATTTTACAAAAAAAAAATAATAAATAATATTTGAAATTTAAAACAAATTTTTTTTTTTAAATTTTAAAATCACGGTCATTAGCTTGCCATCTACCTACCTAGTATTTATCTCAATTAAGCTATGTAACTCATATATATATGGCATGTCTACATCATTACATCGATACACATATAAGAAGTTGTTTTATTCGTCTATTAAACAATTTACAGAATAAGTCAACTTGAACATAGTTGAACTAATTAAAATATTATACTAAAGCACATACGACAAACTAATTTTGGACTTCTATCTCATAATTAATTGAAGATTCGGGCTAGACATCAAAGAAAAAAAGGGCAAGGCAAACAAAGAAAAGAAATCTAAGACAATGAAACACAAAGATTGTTATTGCTCGATACATTCCTTACATTTTAAGGATGAAGACTATCTTTCTTTGTCGGTCAATCATTTTCTAATTTGTTGTTCTTGTAGCTTATATTGATTCACACTTTTTATCGATCCCACTATTTCA
The DNA here is from genome assembly GCA_033996785.1 of Trichosanthes truncata. Lineage (NCBI taxonomy): Eukaryota > Viridiplantae > Streptophyta > Magnoliopsida > Cucurbitales > Cucurbitaceae > Trichosanthes > Trichosanthes truncata. The sequence continues at coordinate 58,908,837 of MU867259.1, forward strand.
TAATTTGTCCTCTCATAAACATGTTCCTCTTGTGAAACTTTCTATTATTGACCTCACTGTTCGACTTTCCCAATGATGATTTATTTTTCATTGTTCATTCAATGAGGTGGTTTATTTGTATTTTTTTTCAATACATGACCTTTCTCACGATGCGTGGCTTCTCGTACCATATTGGTTATAATTCTAATTACTTATAAATTGCTTCCCTCTCTAATCGATGTCCTTTGAAGTGTGGTTAGAACCCTTCAATTTATTTATTTTTTATTTTTTAATTTTACAACACATTGTCAGCGTACCCTCCGTGTAATCGCCACCCTTACTGTAACGCCCCCAAATTTCGGCCTAACTTAGGGACATTACTGAACTTACAACCTATATGCCCCCAAAATTTCGGTAGCATAACGGCGTAACTACAAGATAACCAAAATTTTTCCGGCTCCTGTTAAACGAGAAATCTACACTTCAATCAACCAAAGTAACTAAGAACAACATCTACATCTTCTGGCTATAGTTCAGCACACCCAAACTCCCAGAATAAACAGATTCTCAACAACTTAGAACAAACTTAATTCAAATAGGTTAGCAGAAACAAAAGAAAGTTTTAGCAACTAGGACTTTCAGCTCGTAACCTAATTCTACCAAAAGAACCTATCTATTCTCCGAAAACAATAAAGAATGGAAAGGCTTATGCCAAACACCTATACAAAACAACTAGAATCCTATCTATGCAATTCAAAGAAAATCAACACTAATAAAGCACGTAAATCTAATAGTGTCCTCTCATCACGTCTCCTCCTCTGCATCACGAGTTTCGTAGAGCTTCTCCTCACCTGCAAAATCTTTTGGTTGGGGGGGGGGGGGAGTCAGTATAAAAGTACTCAGTATGTAGCTCACACCTGGTGAGCCACCAAACATCAAGCAGCAAACAACATGCTATACACACGCATTCAAACATGCTTATCCAAAGTAAATTAACCAACATCATGTCATGCATACATAAACAAGTAAACTATGCATCATTATGCCATGCTTACATAAACAAGTAAACTATGCATCAGATTCACTTAACACATGAATTCTCGCATCATGCCATGCTCACTCGGTTCTACTCAACACTCATGTTTAGCCCTCACCAAAGCTCTCCAAGACTGACCCTTCGAGAAGCATCGACCCCTGACCACTGTTACCAGAGCCTCAATACTTCTCTATGGAGCTCGGTATTCGACCCTTGACCAATGTTACCAAGGTCTCGAACTGTGCATCGCCCCTTGACCATTTGTACCCAAGGTGCACCGATGACTTAGCAATGCATTGGCCCAATCTCGACACCCAACACATGCTTTTTAGACTCATCACACCGACCCTTGACCATTTGTACCCAAGGCCTCGATGCTCCTCTTATTCCAATGGTGACAATACCACCCATCGACCATTTGTACTCGAGGCTCACTGGTACTCACCCTATAATTCTTAGTAAAACTCACAAGGTTCACTGACCTCCTCACAACCTCATGATCGACTGTAACACGCAAGCGCACGCGATCGAAGTAATATAAAATGGTATATGAGTACCAAGTATCGAATCCCACAGGGAACGGAGTAACAAAAATATTGTAAAGCAAAAGTGTAAGGAAAATTGCAAATGGAAAACTAAAATGCAAAAATGATGTTGGGTTGGTGTGTTGGTGAAAAACAAAAATTGCAGAATCTAATTGTAGAATCTAAAATGACAATAATTGAAAGAACAGAAATTGCCGAATTGAATTGCATAATCTAAATTGGCAATAAGCGAAATGACCAAAAATTGCAGAATTAAATTACAGAATCTAAATTGGCAAGATTGAATAGCAAATTAGATAAACTTAGAAAATGAAATGATAAAGGATGGGGCTCAAAAATGTCATTGCCCTAAGTTGTAATTGCAAGCCAAAATTGCAATTCCAACCTACTCCACACTCAATTGTAAACCAAAATTGCATCTCCTATTTACCTTGAATTTAGGTTTTTAGGAGGCTAAGTGAGAGACCTATATGTCTATAGTCCCTCTATCTTAGATAAATTGGCTCACAATTTTATGGGTTTTGGAGTCCTCAATCCCTATGTCTAGGGTAAGGAATTTGCTTATGTCTAAGCTCTTTTTCTCCATCACTTGTGTGAAATCCGCTTGTCACTAACCCCGTCGGTATTAGATCTAAGCTTGAGTTGATACCCTAGTTGATCAATCTAGGATCTCAACGGAATTCTAATCAACACAAGCAAACAATTGAAATGTAGGCTTGGTTCTTTCTGAAATTTTGGCTACAATTACTTCTTAGGGAATTCACATTCTTGAACCCCCTAAGAAGTTTAGCTCAAATTGAAAATAAAAATTCTACAACTAAATTTTAAGGAAGAATTCATATTAAAAGAATATATTAATATGCTAAATTCAACAAAGATTTAAAGGAAATTAATGCATTTTTCCATCCAAAACTGAATCAAACAAACTAAAAACTAAACCATGAACATCAAAAAAAATAAATCCCCGAAATAACAATTGAAGCAAAAATGGAACCAACATAAATACCATCATAATAGAGTAAAAACAGAAAACTTGAATAAAAAAAAGGATTATAGCAAAAACAGAAACTTCAAGCTAAAAATGAAATAATTGAAATTTTATGGCAAAACATTAAAGGTTCTCTCTTTCATTAAAAACAAGGAAAAAAAACTTGAAGCAAAAATGGCAAAAACAGAACCTTCATTAAAAGCATAAATAGAACTAATAAAACAGTATCTCTTGGTGAAGAACAGAGAAAGGAAAAGAAAAATAGAAAACAGAGGAAACGTTTGACAAAAACCCACGAAATTGAGATTGAATTAAAACTTAAAATGCATACAAGAAGAAATCGAAAAGAAGAACAACAATTATACTCTCCATAATACAAGTAGAATTTGAAGAAAAAATGAAACTGAAGTTGAAATCCTTGGCTAAAAACAGAAAAATAAGTTGCAGAAAAAACAGAGTTCTAAAACAATGAAACCAACGAAATTTGACTCCTAAATTCGCCTCCAAATCGCCTTGTTTTGCTCCTCCTCTTCTTCCCCATTTATAGGCCTTCATTAGGGTTGAAGAATGCCCAAATTTCGTGCTTAAATTCCTCCAAATCGGGCTGTAATTGAAGATTTTCGGAATGGGTTTAATGCAGATTTTTTCCTTTTTTAAAACCCAAAAACCCACGAAATTGATCCTTCAAATCGCCCTCAAAATCCCATTAATAGCTCCTCTTCTTCTTCCCCATTTATAGGCCTTCATTAGGGTTGAAGATTGCCCAAAAATCATGCTCCAATTCCACCAAATCATGCTGCAATTTGGTTTTCCATAATGGGTTTTTTCGTTCACGCCGGTATTTCCATAAATTCTCTGCCCAGAAACAATTGCAAAATCAGATTTGGCAATCTGGTTTTAGCAATTTTCACATTCCCTGCTCCATAAACAATTGCAAAATCAGATTTGGCAATCTGATTTAGCAATTTCCATAATTTCTGCAAAAAGAATCAATTTATTTAGAATTCTATTCCAAATGCTATCACATTAAATTCTTCCTTAAATTCAAGCAATCTTCCACTATTTTCAATTAATCTTAGGACAAACAAAAATATTTTAAGCAATTGGGACTTAAATAAGCCTTAATTCTAAGGCTTATCACCTCACCCTATGCATGTTCCCTAAGCATGCTACTAAACCATGCCTCATGCCCAACAAACATGCTCATACATACTTTCAAGCTCATTTAATCAACATACCAACATCATGTAAACTTCACAAATCCACATATAAACATGCTCATCAAAAGATACAACAAGGTACAAAATATACATAACGCGCGCAAATTAAATAAGAAACATAGAACATGATGCACACAATCAAACAGACTCATCAGGTAGAATTCTACTTACAACGTTCCTAGGATATTCCAATGTATTCCTAAAGAGAACTTTGAGCTTACTCGAGTGCTCTAAATTAAGTCCAATCTACGAACGCAAGTTACAAGAGTTAGAACTTAATCTATAGCATCTAATATGAGTTCGAATGATTTAAAAGCTTGCTGAAACTTGTTGGAACTTACTGAACTACTCCAAACGAGCTCGAATTACTGTTGGTTGGTGTTCGAGAGTGTTCGAATCAACCCAACAGTGCCAAACCGACTGAACTCTGCTGTAAAATCCCATTTTTTGACAGTAAGTGGCTTCGACTGTGGACTATTCGGAGTCCAAACAAGCTAAAATCATCAAATAAGAGATGTTTAAGACATGGGTAATCCAAAACTAAAGTCGATTAGGCATGGGTAAGTGACAAACCTCGTCAAACAAGAAGGAACTCACGTTGGTCTGCTGTAAATCCCATTTTTTACGGAAAACCGCTTCAAATCTGGGTTGTTTTGAGTCCAAACAAGATAAAATTACAAATCAAAGGTATTTAGGGTATGGGTATGAGTTATACCTCGTCGAATTGAAGGAGAACGCGTGGGTCTCGCGTCTGTGAGTTCGTTGGCAGCCGAAGAGGTCGCCGGAGTCGTGGTGCTTGTCGTGTGTCGTCGCCGGAGAGAGGGGTGAGATGGTGTCGGCTTGGTCAAAGAAGAAGAAGAAGAAGAAGATGGGTATGTGTTGCTCCAAAAAAACGTGAAAGGGAGAGAGGAAGAAGATGGAAGACTAGGGATTTTTTTCCTTTTTTTTTTCTTTCTCTCTTTTACTTTCATTTTCTTTAATAGGCCAACATAAAGTCCAATTAAAAACCATAAAAAATCATAATTTATCTTCTAAATCTAGGTGAATTTAAGGAGGAAATCTTTGGGTAAATCTTTGGGTTTTCAAACTTAAATCTAAAATTCAACATATATTAAGTATCCAAATTAAATGAATTTGGGACTTTAGAAAAAAATAGCTTTACCCAATAATCTAGAAAGAATTTAATTAACTTAATTCAATCACTTAATTCCAAATTCCAAAATAACTCCAAATGACAAAATTAGTCGTACCTGAAAACGCGGGGCGTTACAATCTCCCCACCTTAAGAACTTTCGTCCTCGAAAGTCTGTTGTTTGAACAACTCAGGGTACTTGGCTCTAATCTCGTCTTCTGTTTCCCATGTTGCTTCTTCAGTCTTTTGGTTTCTCCATAGCACTTTTACCAAGGCGATATGTCGATTCCTCAGAACTTTCGTCTCTTTAGCCAAGATCCTTACAGGCTTTTCTTCAAACGACAAATCCTCGTTCAACAGTAAGGGCTCTGGACTTAACACATGTGAAGGGTCGCTGACATACTTCCTTAGTAACGACACATGGAACACATTGTGCACTGCTGACAAGGTTGGTGGCAACGCTAGTTTATAAGCAACTGGACCGATGCGCTCCAAAACCTCGTAGGGTCCTATAAACCTAGGGCTAAGCTTTCCCTTCCTACCAAAACGCAAAACCCCTTTCATTGGTGCCACTCGAAGGAACACATGGTCGCCAACGCTAAACTCTAAATCTCTGCGCCTAGAGTCAGCATAACTTTTCTGTCTACTCTGAGCAGCCTGCACCCTTGCTCTTATTTTCTGAACAACATCATTAGTCATCTGTACCAACTCAGGACCCAACAAGACCCTTTCACCAACCTCGTCCCAATGGACTGGTGATATGCACTTCTTACCGTAAAGGGCCTCATAAGGGGCCATCCCGATGGTCACTTGGTAACTATTGTTGTAGGCGAACTCTATCAAGTGCAAGTATGAATCCCAACTACCTCCAAAGTCTAGCACGCATGCCCGAAGCATATCTTCAAGAACCTGGTTTAGCCCCTCAATCTGGCCGTCAGTCTGAGGATGAAATGCGGTACTGAAATCTAACTGAGTGCCAAGTGCCTTTTGTAAGCTCTTCCAAAACGTAGAGGTAAAACGAGAGTCCCTGTCAGACACAATCGACACCGGAACTCCATGAAGTCTTACAATTTCCTTTAAGTATAGTTCTGCCCACTTTTCCACTGGATAAGTGGCCTTGCCTGGAATGAAATGAGCAGATTTCGTCAAGCGGTCCACCACCACCCAAATTACGGTGAAACCTTTCACTGTCCTTGGTAGACCGGTAATGAAATCCATAGAAACTTTTTCCCACTTCCAAACAGGGATACTTAAGGGTTGCAATAAACCAGCAGGCCTTTGCCTTAAAGCCTTTACTTGCTGACATGTTAAACATTTACTGACAAATTGAGCAATCTCTCTCTTCATGTTATGCCACCAGTAGTGCTTTTTTAGGTCCTCGTACATCTTGGTGCTGTCAGGATGCATTGAAAAAGGTGTGTTATGTGCTTCCTTCAACAACTCCCTCCTCAAGGGGTAGTCTCTGGGCACACACAATCTACCCTGGTATAACAAGGCAAAGTCATTGGAAAGAGTAAAACTTACTTGTCCAACCTCGCTTAAGCTTGAGATCAAACTTGGATCCTCTTGCTGGGCATCTATAATTCGTTGTCTTAGACTCGGCACCACTGAAAGTCGAGCTAACAATGCTGAGACATCTTCCACTGCCAACTCAACCTCTAAAAGATCCAACTCCTTTAGTAACGGACTCGGGGATGCCACCAAAGATGCCACACTTGCTGCTCTCCTACTAAGGGCATCTGCCACCACATTAGCTTTGCCGGGATGATAGTTAATCTCACAATCATAATCCTTCACTAACTCCAACCATCTCCTTTGCCTTAAGTTAAGTTCTTTTTGCGTGAAGAAGTACTTCAAACTCTGGTGATCGGTGAAGATTTGGATCTTTTCTCCATAAAGATAATGCCTCCAAATCTTCAAGGCGAACACCACAGCTGCAAGCTCCAGGTCGTGAGTGGGATAATTAAGCTCATGTACCTTTAGTTGACGCGAAGCATAAGCGACAACCTTCCCATGTTGCATAAGTACACATCCCAACCCTTTCCTCGAAGCATCGCTATACACCACTAATCCTCCAGTTTCGTCTGGAATGGTTAACACTGGGGCAGTAGTCAGTCGTCCCTTTAACTCTAGAAAACTCTTCTCGCAGTCCTCACTCCAAGTGAAAGTGGCATTCTTGCAAGTCAACTGAGTTAGGGGTGCTGCCAAACTGGAGAAATTCTGCACGAACTTTCTGTAGTAGCCGGCCAAGCCTAGAAAACTTCGAATTTCAGTCACTGAGGTAGGTCTAGGCCAATCACGAACCGCTTCTACCTTAGCAGGGTCCATTGCAATGCCATCCTTTGTAACTATGTGCCCGAGAAACGCAACTTTATCCAACCAAAACTCGCACTTTGAGAATTTGGCGTAAAGCTCATTGTTCCTCAAAGTTGTCAGGACCCGTTCAAGGTGCTTCTCATGCTGCTCCTTAGTCTTAGAATAAACCAGTATGTCATCTATGAACACTATCACAGACGAGTCTAAAAAGTTCTTGAAAACCCGATTCATGAGATCCATAAAAGCTGTGGGAGTATTAGTAAGTCCAAAAGACATCACAATAAACTCGTAATGTCTGTACCTGGTCTTGAAGGCAGTCTTTGGGATATCGGCCTCATTGATCCTTAACTGATGATAACCTGAGCGTAAATCTATCTTCGAGAACACCTTTGCTCCTTGAAGCTGATCAAACAGGTCGTCAATACGAGAGAGAGGGTACTTATTCTTCACTGTCACCTTATTCAACTCCCGGTAGTCAATACACAGCCTCAATGATCCATCTTTTTTCTTCACGAACAACACCGGCGCACCCCATGGAGACACACTTGGACGAATAAATCCTTTATCCAAGAGTTCTTCCAACTGCGCCTTAATTTCTTTCAACTCAGCTGGTGCCATTCGATACGGCGCTTTAGATAATGGGGTTGTCCCGGGGAAAAGATCTATGCAGAAATCAACTTCTCGCGCTGGAGGCAACCCAGGGAGATCCTCTGGAAAAACATCTGCAAACTCTTTCACCACGGGTACTGCGTCAATGCTTGGAGATTTCTGGCTAGTATCCACCACACTTGTCAAATATGCCCACGCACCGTGCTGCAAGAGGCATTTGACTTTTAGGGTAGATACAACTTTCGGACTTCCATTCTTCACACCCTTGAACTTGAAACCTTGGTCGGATGGTAACTTGAGGTGAACCTCCTTTTTGGCACAGTCAATGGTAGCTTGGTTAGCAGCCAACTAATCCATGCCCAAAATTACATCGAAGTCTTGCATGTCCAACTTAATTAACCTGGCATCAAGGGTTTGGCCCGTAATAGAAACTTCTCCTAACTTCACTACTTGTTGAGCAAGTAGCACGGAGCCAGACGGTGTAGACACCGACAAAAGGAAACCCAACAGCTCTAGTTCTAGGCTTGCTTGCCGAACAAAAGCCGAGGAAATAAAGGAGTGACTTGACCCCGAGTCAAACAACACGAAAGCAGGAACACTAAAAACCAAGATAGTTCCTGTAACAACTGCTTCGGTCTCTTCAGCATCCTCTCTGGTGAGCGCAAAAACACGGGCTTTCTGCTTGCCCTCCTGTGTTGGGGCTGGAGGAGCCTTAGGAGCTTGCTTCTGAGCATTGAGCACCTCCTTGTTCGGGCATTCTCTCGCAAAGTGGCCTTCCTTGCCACACTTAAAACACACTTTCTCACCTGTCCAGCACTGACCGCTATGGCTCCTGCTGCACGAGCTGCACAAAGGGAGGCTAGGAATTGGCTTTCTAGGCTGGTGACTGAAGGCTTTGGGAGGCTGACTAGCTGCTGAAGGAGGAGGCTTCCTCTTAACTCCTGAGGTTGAACCAACCTCCCAACGCAACGGGGTTGCACTTTCTTAGCCACATGCTTGTCCATTACTAGCGCGCTTCTAAGTGCTGCTGCAAAAGTTGTGGGTTCCTTTATAGCTACAGAGCCTCTGATTTCTTCCCGTAAGCCTCTTATAAACCTCTTTATCTTCCATTCCGGGGTGTTGACCAACTCCGACGCAAAACGTGAGAGCTCTGTGAACTTTCTTTCGTATTGAACCACTGACATGTCTCTTTCTGCAGGTGGAGGAACTCGGTTTCTTTATCGTCCTTTACGGTGTCAGGAAAGTAGTACTCAAAAAGAAGATCCTTGAACCTCGCCCAGGTGACGGGCTCATTCGCATGATCCTCAGAAGCTTCAATCGACTTCCACCAAACTCGCGCCTCATCACGAAGCATGAAAACTGCCCCTCGAACCTTTTGGTGATCGCCGCAGTTGAGGTAATCGAACATTGCTTCCAGCTCGGTGATCCATCGTTCCACTGCCATGACATCCTCTGACCTTCCGTCAAAGGTAGGAGGCTCATATCTCTTAAAGTCTCTGATGAATTGGGTTCATCCTGCAGACCTGGAGCCCAGTTTTGGTTGCGAGGTTGCCTATCATTCCTCTGGGTCATGTTGTCGAATAGAGTTTGGAGGGCCTTTGCCATGAGGAGTACGGGCGGGGCTGCAGGAGGAACATGCTGGTTTGCTTCCTCTGGAGCAGGTGGATTGACTTCCTCTGCGATACTTGCTTCGTCCTCGAGCCTACCCACTCGAGTCCTCAGTCGACCACGTCGTGGAGGCATAGTCTAGGTGAAGGCACAAAACACACCATAAACACACAATTAACAACTACTTAGTTAGCTCCAATATCTTATGCCTACTAGCAAGCAACACACAGAAGGTAAGCACAAACTATCTAGTTTACTATGGGAGCATCCTATGCCTACTAACAACCAATCTTCAGACAATAGACAGTTAAAGAATATAAATCATGATAAGCAATCAAGTCATACGATATTTACACAACGAACAATCCAAGCAGCTCAATCTCAAACAACATAGGTCAACATACCTGGTGATGGAGAGGAGAACGAGAAGGACCATTAGCTCTAAACTACCTTAACAACCTAGTTTTTCTAGGTCAGTCTACAGGAACAACTCCGCTCTGATACCAACTGTAACGCCCCCAAATTTCGGCCTAACTTAGGGACATTACTGAACTTACAACCTATATGCCCCCAAAATTTCGGCAGCATAACGACGTAACTACAAGATAACCAAATTTTTCCCGGCTCCTGTTAAACGAGAAATCTACACTTCAATCAACCAAAGTAACTAAGAACAACATCCACATCTTCTGGCTATAGTTCAGCACACCCAAACTCCCAGAATAAACAGATTCTCAACAACTTAGAACAAACTTAATTCAAATAGGTTAGCAGAAACAAAAGAAAGTTTTAGCAACTAGGATTTTCAGCTCGTAACCTAATTCTACCAAAAGAACCTATCTATTCTCCGAAAACAATAAAGAATGGAAATGCTTACGCCAAACACCTATACAAAACAACTAGAATCCTATCTATGCAATTCAAAGAAAATCAACACTAAGAAAGCACGTAAATCTAATAGTGTCCTCTCATCACGTCTCCTCCTCTGCATCACGAGTTTCGTAGAGCTTCTCCTCACCTGCAAAATCTTTTGGTTGGGGGGGGGGGGGGGAGTCAGTATAAAAGTACTCAGTAAGTAGCTCACACCTGGTGAGCCACCAAACATCAAGCAGCAAACAACATGCTATACACACGCATTCAAACATGCTTATCCAACGTAAATTAACCAACATCATGTCATGCATACATAAACAAGTAAACTATGCATCATTATGCCATGCTTACATAAACAAGTAAACTATGCATCATATTCACTTAACATATGAATTCTCGCATCATGCCATGCTCACTCGGTTCTACTCAACACTCATGTTTAGCCCTCACCAAAGCTCTCCAAGACTGACCCTTCGAGAAACATCGACCCCTGACCACTGTTACCAGAGCCTCAATACTTCTCTATGGAGCTCGGTATTCGACCCTTGACCAATGTTACCAAGGTCTCGAACTGTGCATCGCCCCTTGACCATTTGTACCCAAGGTGCACCGATGACTTAGCAATGCATTGGCCCAATCCCGGCACCCAACACATGCTTTTTAGACTCATCACACCGACCCTTGACCATTTGTACCCAAGGCCTCGATGCTCCTCTTATTCCAATGGTGACAATACCACCCCTCGACCATTTGTACTCGAGGCTCACTGGTACTCACCCTATAATTCTTAGTAAAACTCACAAGGTCCACTGACCTCCTCACAACCTCACCCTATGCATGTTCCCTAAACATGCTACTAAACCATGCCTTATGCCCAACAAACATGCTCATACATACTTTCAAGCTCATTTAATCAACATACCAACATCATGTAAACTTCACAAATCCACATATAAACATGCTCATCAAAAGATACAACAAGGTACAAAATATACATAACGCGCGCAAATTAAATAAGAAACATAGAACATGATGCACACAATCAAACAGACTCATCAGGTAGAATTCTACTTACAACGTTCCTAGGATATTCCAAGGTATTCCTAAAGAGAACTTTGAGCTTACTCGAGTGCTCTAAATTAAGTCCAATCTACGAACGCAAGTTACAAGAGTTAGAACTTAATCTATAGCATCTAATATGAGTTCGAAGGATTTAAAAGCTTGCTGAAACTTGTTGGAACTTACTGAACTACTCCAAACGAGCTCGAATTACTGTTGGTTGGTGTTCGAGAGTGTTCGAATCAACCCAACAGTGCCAAACCGACTGAACTCTGCTGTAAAATCCCGTTTTTTGACAGTAAGTGGCTTCGACTGTGGACTATTCGGAGTCCAAACAAGCTAAAATCGCAAATAAGAGATGTTTAAGACATGGGTAATCCAAAACTAAAGTCGATTAGGCATGGGTAAGTGACAAACCTCGTCAAACAAGAAGGAACTCAAGTTGGTCTGCTGTAAATCCCATTTTTTTTTTACAGAAAACCGCTTCAAATCTGGGTTGTTTTGAGTTCAAACAAGATAAAATTACAAATCAAAGGTATTTAGGGTATGGGTATGAGTTATACCTCGTCGAATTGAAGGAGAACGCGTGGGTCTCGCGTCTGTGAGTTCGTTGGCAGCCGAAGAGGTCGCCGGCGTCGTGGTGCTTGTCGTGTGTCGTCGCCGGAGAGAGGGGTGAGATGGTGTCGGCTTGGTCAAAGAAGAAGAAGAAGAAGAAGAAGATGGGTATGTGTTGCTCCAAAAAAAACGTGAAAGGGAGAGAGGAATAAGATGGCATACTAGGGATTTTTTTCCTTTTTTTTTTCTTTCTCTATTTTACTTTCATTTTCTTTAATAGGCCAACATAAAGTCCAATTAAAAACCATAAAAAATCATAATTTATCTTCTAAATCTAGGTGAATTTAAGGAGGAAATCTTTGGGTAAATCTTTGGGTTTTCAAACTTAAATCTAAAATTCAACATATCTAAGTATCCAAATTAAATGAATTTGGGACTTTAAAAAAAATAGCTTTACCCAATAATCCAGAAAGAATTTAATTAACTTAATTCAATCACTTAATTCCAAATTCCAAAATAACTCCAAATGACAAAATTAGTCGTACCTGAAAACGCGGGGCGTTACACTTACAACTCATCGTGAGATCATATTTTTGTCTTCACTTTAAAATTTTGGTGAATTGAAATTTGGTTTATATAACCTCTCAATCATGGTGGATTGGGAATAGGCAAACTCAAGGGGAGAAATGATGCTTTGTTGGCAAAGTAGATTTGACGATTTTACCAGAACAATATTTTTGTTGCATATTGGTGTGTAAGAATTTTTCTACACACCACCATTAAATTTTTGATAAAGAGAGAGAAAACACAGCTATGAGAGAGAAATGTGGAAAATATTCTCTCCCTTAGCTGTCCAAAATTTAATGGTACACATCGATATGCAGCAAAATATTGTTTATTTTAGAATGGATGTTCCAAAATATGGCATAGAGTTATTGTTAGCATTTGTGGCTAGCATTCTTTTGGCTGGTATTCTAATACTAAAGGGTTTGGAAGTGTGTGGTTGAAGTGGTTGGGTGAATATTCAGAAACGTCAACAAATTGTGGACTCTTCTTCCACGATTAAATTGAGCTCAGGGGCTAGAATCTCGTTTTGAAATGATGCTTGGCTAAATAATAGTCCTCTATCATCCAGATTTTCGTCTATTTTTAGATTGGTTCTTAATTAGCAAATTGTTGGGATTCCTCTTACAAGTCATGGAGAATTAATTGTTCTTAGAAGAAGTTTAAAATTAAAAATGATGAAATTGTTGTTTTCATCTATCAACAATATTCAGCCAATTTCTTCCTCCGACTCCAAAACTTGGTTACTTAATTCGAGTGGTTCATTCTGGGTGCAATCTATCTTCCAACATTTGGTTGGTCATTCATTCTCCTTTGCCTTCATTGATCTTTTTTAAGGCTCTTTGGAAATCAAATTAAAGACTCCATATAGAAGATTAACTGTTTCGTCATATGGAATATTTTACATTATGGAGGAGTTAATACATCAAGTGTCATCTACATGAAAGCTTTCTTCAATGCCTCTCTCTCCTTCCCTGTCTTCTTTGTGTTTGCCGGCTTCTGAAAACCATTTTTATTTATTTTTTTGGTGCTCTTCCTCAAGGTTTTGCTATTTCCATTATTATATTGATCACGTTTTCACAGATAAATTCTATACTATATGAAGATCAATACTAAAGTGGTATTTTTAGTATTTAATTTTTCATCTTTTTTTATATTTAAACTCGTGTAGTTTGTTTACATAACAATTACAGTCTTCAACAATGAAGATGTAAGATTTAATATTTGAAATTTAAAAACAATGGTTTTTTTTTTAAATTATTATTATTGTTTAAAAAATCATGGTTATTAGTTTGCCATCTACCCACTTAGTATCTATCTCAATTAAGCTATGTAACTCCTTTATACGTGACATGTCTACATCATTACATCGATACAAATATTAGAAGTTACGTTAGTCGTCTATTAAACAATTTACGGAATAAACCAACCTGAACATAGTTTAATTGGTAAATACATTATACTGGAGCACATACGACAAACTAAAATTTGGACTTCTATCTCATAATTAATTGACAGATTCAGGTTAGACATGAAGGGAAAAAAAAGGGAGATGCAAATAAAGAAATATAAGACAATCAAACACATAAATTATTATTGCTCGATAAATTTCTCACATTTTAAGGATGAAAACTATCTTCCTTTGTCGGTCAATCATTTTCTACTTCGTTGTTCTTGTAGCTTATCTTGATTCACACTTTCTACCGATCCCACTATTTCCATAAATTGTTCTTTCATAAACATGTTCTTCTTGTGAAGCTTTCTATATTGACCTCACTGTTCAATTTTTCCCAAGTTTGATTTTTCATAGTCAATTTAACGAGGTGGTTTGTTTTTCTTTCAGTACATGACATTTCTCACGATTTGTGACTTCTTCTACCATATTGACTATAATTCTAATGACTTATAAATTGCTTTCCTCTCTAATCGACACCCTTTGAAATGTGGTTATAACTCTTCAGTTTTTTTTTCTTTGCAACACATTGTCAGACGTACCCCTATGTGTAACCTCCACCCTTAAAATTCACCATGAAATCATATTTTTATCTTTATTTTTACAAGTAAGCTAACATAATTGTTGTTTTGAAGCAATTTTAAATATTAATGGTTGAAATGCAGGTTTTGAAATGAAATGTGCATAATTTTTGTCTTTATACCACATGTACCTAGAGTAATAGTATTTTTAAACTTCATTGTCACACTATATTTTCATCTTCATATAATAGAAACGTGGATGCATGAGATGTTTGAAATCAATTTTTAAGTTGAATGTAAAAATGAAACTTTTGAAATTCAAAATTTACGTTGTTTTAAATATATATATATATATACTTAAAAGTTGATGAGCATTTTGTATAAATAAAATAAAATGGTGTGATTTACTTAGTTACACATCTGGCGTCGCTAAAATTAAAATGGAATGAAATAGAAAGACCAATCTTCGCCGTGATTGTCGTACGGCCGGAGTGGACGGCCCAATGGGCACTTGATTCAGTCAACACAAGCTGGCACTCAAATAATGACATACAGCAAGAGTCCAAGTCCACTTGAATCAAATTGTCATTTAGAAAAAAAAAAAAAAAAAAAAAAAACGGTGGATAATAATTAAAATTTCCTACTACCATTTGTATCTGTTTATATTCAAAACTCTCGTGAAGTCGCTTCCTCTGTACACACTTGCTACAATCATTAATCGGTACGAATTAGGTTTTGAATTAGGAGAAGACTTGTGTGCTGCATGGGCAGCACCTAAATCATGTGCAGCCCACATCTAAGCCACACGTTTTTCTAGAAAAAGAAAAAAAAAAACCAAAAATCACAAATCTAATGGCTATGAAGTGAGCATTACCATACTTGGGTGCTGCTCAGACAGCACCCAAGTTTTTTCCTTGAATTATTCCAAGATTTTTGCTTTTGAAAATATCAAAATTTCCCCAACTTAGCAATATATTATATATTAATTTTTATAACTTGCACCTATAAATGTTTCAATATTTACTTCAAATTTGAATAAGTATTGCAATTTGTATTATCGTGTAGACTTTTATTTAAAAATGTGTGATTGAAAATATTCTTAAGTGCATTCAATTAACATTAAATATATATATATATATATATATTATGAAATCAATCAAGCTTCAAAGTCAAACAGCATTAGAGCTCGATTTTTGTTGAAATATTTTGTTGAAATGAGTGAATTTGGATACATTTTTCTTTGTTGCTACAGTTAGTGAATGAATTTTGAATAAATTAAAAATACGGACATATTGTCTCATATGTTTAAGCAATAAGTTTAAGTTTCAATTTTTTTTTTTTTTTCATCCGAGAATTGCAGTTAACATGGGCTACTGTCTCGTTGATCTGGCACAGATATTGAATGGTGAAGTTCTGAAAGTGAACAAATTATGCTTCACAGGGTTGATAATTCTTACTTACGTACACATGAATCTTTGTGTTTTGCATCTGAAATGAGAATGTCCGTCATTGTATTGATAGTTACCCCAGTCTGAAGAGTGTGAAAGAACTCATCTCTATAGGAGAGGCTTCGAACTTCTTTGACCGACAACTCAATCGTCGAGGTCGAGCAGGGTTTGTGTTGGTTTTATCCAATGTTTAGTGTATGTATGCTTCCATTCCAAAACCAAAACAATCTTGTGTGCTGACATTGCTCCATATTGTCTCATAAGGCGCATGGAATTAAAAGAGGCAAATTAATAAGTTCCTGTGGCCAAGGCGCCATTGGGTGGTTTGAAAACTTAAAGAAGAGGAAGGAGACGCTGGTGAAAATTACATCAATGACTTACTTAATCAGAAGAATGAACTAATGGAGGGAGAGGCTTCCTTCTAATTGCCCTTGCCCTTATTTCATCATCATCATCATCGTTTTCATTGGTTCTCTATTACCTGAACTATTATAATACTTAATCGCAAAGCTTATCATTGTTTGTTAGTTGTTTGGAGGAGGTTGATTGAAAATTTTGTTTCTTTGTTAAAATTAGAACGCGGTCGGTGGATATCTTGGAAATTTAATCGACGAATTTTGAGGATGTCAGCGTTAGATTCCAACTTTAAATCATAGTTGAGAAATGGGAGTCGTGGATTTTGGCTCACCCAAGGAGAAAGAAAGAGAGAGAAATGGCACAGGGTAAAAAATAATAATAATAAAGTCCAGTTATCTTACAATTAAATGACCTTTATGATCACTGCTTAGGCTAAAATTGAAAAACTAAAACGAACATGAACTCACACACAACTCCCTGTAAAGAAGTAGAATAGTTACGCACGCTGAGCTTTGATCGAGAATTGCTTCCCTGTTGTGTAGTAGAGAGAATATGATTTAGACAAGTGAAAGAAAGTTCAAGTAGAAATGGTTTTTTTGGATTTGGATTTGGAATAAACGAGGCGTGTGGAGCAGAGAGCACAGTAAAGTCGTGTTTTATTTTTTTGAGAAAGGAGGAAGAAGCAGAAGGAGCAGCGTACATCCATTTCCCAAGCAATAACTGGGCCGGCACAATATGGACACGCTGATTTAATCCCTTTCTTTCCTACAACTCTCTCTTTGATATCCAAAATTGCCATCTCTCTCTGTTTCTTCTTATTTCTCTTCTCGCATACACATTTATTTACATACAACAATTACAATATATATATATATATTGATTTTTAGGGTTGTAGATTATTTTCTAAGCAAAGCAAAGCAACCACCCCTTTCCTTCCTTCCTTCCTTCCTCTGATCTTCCCTCGAGACATCCCTGAAGTTTCCTTCCAACACAACCTTATTACTTTTCCATCTGTAAGGGACCTTCCCGTTCACACCCAAATTGCACGTCTTTTTCGTTTGTTTTCTTTTTCTTTTTCTTTTTTTTTTTTAAAATTTAATTTATTTTTCTTCTCTCCTCCCCTCTCTTCCTCTCTCTTTCCCTTGTCCTTCCACTGCCGCCACCGTGCCAAACATTTTTTTTGGATTTATTCCAACGACTTCCTGCAACCTTTTTTCTTCCCCATTCCCCCATTTGTACACATCAAATTGCAGAGCTAATCTTCAACTCAAGTTCTTTGCAAAATTCGTTTAAATCCAATCCCTGAAACTAAACCCAACAAGAGCTTCCCTAAATGACCACGACCATGAGTGAGCAAAATGGGGACTAAATCTTCATCTTCTTCTACTTCTACAACTCAAAGCGCGGACTAAGAAACAAACCCGTTTGGGAGCAGAGAGATTCCTGTCCACCCAAGGTGCAGCCAAAGTATTTTTCATTTTTTAATGACAATTTTTAACAAAAAAAAAACATATTTCAAAAGGACCTCATTGACAAATTTAAAAGATTAAGGACCAAATTGAAAATTGCCTAAAAGATTAAGGACTATTTAGTATACTTTTTTTGAATTCTTATTTCTATGATACCGACTTATATTCGGGGTCAATAATTTTATGAGTTGACTTTTAACTAAGCAAGCAAGCTGTCTTTGGGGAAATGAAAAGGAAACGAAATAAAAAAAGAAACTGCAAAAACTCTTCATAAAAAGATTTGTCAAAATTTTAATAATGAACAATTTTGTAATCAAACGAAAATATTACGAACTTTGAAATGAGACCATCTCAACCTCCTACTAGAATATACGCCGGTCACCACCAATACATAACTAACGAGTTTCCTACGGGCTTCCAAAGTAGTGCAAGTTTTATGCAACGGTTTTTGGGAAGGGGGTTTTAACTTCAGTCCCATGGAAACTCGCTGACGAAAATTTCATTGGCAAGGCAAGCCTTCACTGAGGATCGATCAAAAGCCATAATTTTGACAAATCATAATAATAATAATAAAATATATATATATCTTCCTTGGGATTCATGGGGATGGCCCAGTAGGATTATGAGCCTCGATATCGACATGCCGAATACCAGGAACGAGTGCCTGGATCTCTTTCTCTAGCCTATCCACTTCACTTCCTAAAGCAGTAACCACTTCTTCACCTGCAACAAGACATTTGTGAACGAAACATGTCAAGATCTCAGTTTTGTTAAATGTCGAATATGCTCATTTCATGAATATGCATACCGTAGTTCGACATCATTTTGAGCAGAGCTGAATCATCCTGGTCCTTCGCAGCTTGACGAAACTGTAAACACATGGATGTAGTTTAGACATTGTCTTCAGCAAACTACCACCGGACATGAATGTAAGCTTACAGAGTGAAGAACAATTAAAATAGATCAATAAATGCGATACGAGTTCACAATCCCCTTACCCTTTTCTCTTTACTCGCTCATCTTATCCAAACATTGACAGACAGACATTCTAATTTCTAGATTGAGTGGTCGGTCGGGTCATAAAAATGATTTTCTACTAACATAAAACAAATGTGACTGAAGAGTCAATGAAACATGATTAAGCAGAGTCCAAATTAATTATATACTTTTTGACAAAAGATGACATTCAGAAAACATATTGTAATGTTTTCCTTACCTACGATTGAGTTTAAATGAACAAATCACACAGAAACAAACACTAGTGAGCATGCTGAAGATAAAGAGTATCAACCTCTCTAGCCCACTCTTCACGTCCAGTCCTATTTAGATAATTTTGCACCACTGTGACTCCATTGAAATCTGCTTCATACAGCCAGCTAAAATCAAAATATATTGATGATACGATAATTTCATAAACTGCCAGAAATATAGAATTATTGAATATAAAACTGACATAACAGGGTTTCAGCATATTGACAAAATAAAGGGATCCGATTGTGATTTAGATAAAATCAATCTACTTCATCCCACATTTAGAATACGACAAAAATACGACAAAACAGGTTTTCTCGTTTGCAACTGATTATTGCCTGTAAATTCTGACCTTTTGAACAACAGAAGTGATAACACAACGATATCAATATGATGTGGCAGCTTTACAAGGGGAAACAATTAACAGTTGATGCAGGGTGTCAAGAGCCACAAACCATATAACACATGAAAACATACAGAAACAAGGAAATTCATAGGCATGACATATTTGATGAATCATTAAAAGCTACCAAGTCACCCACAGTTGATTCACCATCCAAGTCGACTAAATTTTATGAATGAACCTAAAAAGTAGAGAATCTAACAGCACCATAAAGTATTGCCAAAAAAAAAAAAATTGGAGGGAAAAAACGTAAGTAAAAAAAAAAGAATTCACCTATTTCTGCCTTGAATCTGTAAAATCCTGGTCCTATCACCTCGCTTTTGCAATCATATAAAGCATCAACAACCTAGATAAGAAGACTTCAAGATTTGAACTCATGAAGTATAATATTAAAGTAAGGATGCAAGAGAAATTTATCAAGCACAATTATACTGGATCATTCTTCAAGAATTGGAGAACTTTCTGCATATCATTTTCATCCATTGCTCTACCGATCAAAGCATGCCGATTACGTTGGATGAGGAATATGGCCACCTGCAAAATAAAATTAATAACTTTTAGACCAATATATTGTTTATTATTCATGTAAATTTTTATCTCAACCCTTTCTTAATATCCTTGTGCTTGTTGAAATTGCAAACTGCAGAAAAAACAACGGTATTTCAGTGGTTACTAATCTACTATATGCTACGTCTCCTTTGCAACTCCATTAACGTCCTGGCTTTGTTCTCGAAGCTGTTTCTTCTGCCTCACTTCACTATCACTGATTCGTATTACAGAACATGTTATAAAGAGTTTGGTTATGGCTATTCTTGTGATGCCAAAAGCTAGCTGCTGGACTTTCAAAGCAAAAGCTAGCTGGAGTTGGACTCCTTTTGTGGGGCTGGTTTTTTGTATGCCCTTGTGAAATTTTTCAATAAAAGCTTTCTTTTCATTAGATCAATCATATGTCCTCCCTGGAATAGCATCTTCTGATGGAAACCTTAGATATTCTTAGCATGATAGAAGATTATATAGCACAACTATGTGAGCGTAAGCAAGTGTCGACATCCTTGGGTAGACCTTGTACGTATGAAAGTATTGAATTTACTTTTATCAATAAAATAAGTCCATGTCATGCATGTTTCAGATTTTCAGCTTCAATCATTATTAATGGAAAGCCTAGAAGTAAAATCATTCCCTCTCATGATATCCTCTTTCTCCATTTTTATTCATTTTGGTCTCTGATTGCCTTAGTCGGTTGTTATCTCATAGTGCAAGTTTGGGACAAATTATCTCTCACCCAGTTGATATCTCTGATCTTTGTTTATCTCACTTACAACTTGCTGATGATACACTTTTATTCTCTACTTTTGACATGGAAGCTTTGGATAATCTCCTTCATATAGTTAAATTATTTGAATTGGCTTCTGGCTAAAATATCAATTTTGCAAAGAGTGAACTGTTGAGGATTCATTTAGATGCTTTGGAGATGGACTTATTGACTTCAAAGTTCAGTTGCAAAAAAGGGAAATGGCCTGCTACGTATTTGGGACTTCCTTTGGGAGGTAATTTGAAATCTTTATCATTCTGGGATCCTATTGTTGAAAAGATTCAGCATAAACTTCATAGCTGGAAATATGTCTATATTTCGAAAGGAGGTCGACATACTCTTATACAAGCTACACTGTCCAATATGCCTACTTATTTCCTTTCTTTTTAAAATTCCCATTAAGGTTGCAAAAACGTTGGATAAACTTATTCGGGACTTATTTTGGGAACGATCTGGATCTGGAGGTGAAGGTGTATGCATAATGTCAATAGGGAAACTACACAACTTCCTAAATTTGTGGGTGGTATTGGCATTGGTGATTATCAGCATCGGAATTCGGCTCTTCTAGCGAAATGAATTTGGAGATTTGTTCATGAAGATACAGCTCTTTGGCACAAATTCATTGTCGCTAAGCACTATTTTGCAGAGGTTAATGTTCTTGGCCTCAGCCCATTCAGAGGGGTATTGTTCATTCACCTAGGCATTTTATTTCTTCTACTCTCCATTTGGTTACTAATCGTGTTCAGAAAAGCCTTGGTAATGGCCTCTCAACCTCTTTTTGGCATGATTCTTGGTTGAGCTGTGGTGTTATTGCTATGGCTTTTCCTCGTATTTTTCGTCTGACTACTCAACCACATTGTTCAGTCGTTGAAGCTTGGATTGACTCTTAGGCAGCTTGGAATTTACATCTTTGTCGCAATTTAAATGACTTGGAGATAGTTGAATGCGGCAATCTCTCTTATTTACTCTCCCCTATTCGTCTACAAAACTGTAATGACTTTTGGATTTGGCCTTTGGATCCTTCTTATTCCCATACGGTTAAATCTCTTATGGGAGATCTTGTTGGATATATGGATTCTACTTCGAATAAAAAGATCCTGTATGATGTGATTTGGAATGATGTTTATCCAAAAAAGATTAAAAAATTTCTTTGGGAGCTTAGCTTGGGTGCAATAAATACTACAGACAGATTGCCAAGACGCATGCCTCATCTTTATATTTCTCCATCTTGGTGTGTTATGTGTTCATCTAATTCAGAACATCATGGACATCTTTTTGGACATTGCTTCTTTGCTTCTCGTTATTGGAATGTGATTCTTCCAACCTTTGGTTACTCTTTGACATTGCCTAGTAACAGCTTTGATTTACTTGCTTCTATTTTTGTGGGACATCCTTTCCAAGGCATGAAGAAGGTTTTATGGCTTGCTTTAAACAGGGTTTTCATTTGGTTTCTTTGGGGTGAAAGGAATGGAAGACTTTTCAGGGACTCTTTCTCTACCTTGGCTTCTTTCATGGAATTAATTCTTTTTCATGCTATGTATTGGTGTAAATGTAAACACCCTTTTTCTTCTTACAATTTATCTTCATTGATTTCCAATTGGACTTCTTTTTTGTAAAACACCTTTAGGTGTTGGAGATCTCTCCGATTGTATTTCATTTATCAATAAAATTTGTCTCCCTTCTCAAAAAAAAAAAAAAAAAAATTGGAGCCTATATATTTATGCAACAAAATTAAGCTAGCCTATATGTTTGGTTTACTTGCATGACAAATTTAAAGAACATATCAAAACAGAAGATAACAAGCCAGCTTTCTTTCAAAATAAAATTAATTGATAACACCTGGGAAACAAGCCTCCCAAGTTTCAAAGGGAAATTCAAGGAGCACTTTGTAATCTAATGCAGGTGTCAGCATATTTCAAATATTAATAATCACTGGGAAATGTCACTTTCAATAAACAAATGAGGAGAAAATATTATTTGCTTATAGTTGCAAGCAAAAGACATACCATTCCAAGTAAGTTACCAACTACAATGGAACCAATGGGATCATAAATTGCATTCCCGGTGGTATTTACTGCAACAAGAGATGCAGCAGCGATAATAAGACCAGTGACTGCAGCACCATCCTGAACATTTCAGAAAACTGGATCAACGGAATCTCTAACATTGACAAATTTGGCATCAAATGATACTAATTTATTTTATTGAAAAACATTAGAAGTCCTCAAAGATAATTTATTTAAAAAAGAAAAATCTAAACAACCAAAAACTAAAAGATCAGAAACGAATTGATCATAATGCAATTCTCAACCTTCAACCCTTTCAACTATACAATGGGAAAAGTTAAATCTAGCATCAAGAAAGTAATATTTAATCACCAAAAGATAAAACCAGGAGTGCCTAAATGACAGCGAGAGTATTAAATCAATTTTGGGAATGCATGCTTGCTCATGACAAACAAGCTCATGTACTTCCGACATGCCGTGCTTCATAAATTTAATAGTCTTAAGGATTTTTACCACATGAGTAGTTTAATATTTAGGAATAATGTTCGTCAATCTATGACTACCTCTGTCATAACTGCTACAGACGTGGGATCGTGACCACGCCACACATAGTCTCTCAGTTTCATTCCCTCTGCAGCAGCACCTTTCTTGACAGCTTGTATGGCAACAACCAGGGAAGCACCTAACAGATAAAATTATTGTGCAGTAAAATTGAATTAGATCACATCTAATTATATTTTAGGGAACAGTTGTGGACTTTCATTAAAAGAAGGATAAAATAAGACCTTCAATAATAAGCGAACCACCAATCACTAAAGCTGCATAATGAATATTGGCAGGAGGCTGAAGCAAACAAAATAAAAAGATAACATGCAGAGTTGCCACTATCAAAGAAAGAGATAAGTATCAAATAGGAAGGAGAAAAATTGAGAATGGTAACATTTGAAGCGAGATTCAAATTTAAATTGACCAATTACCTGTGAAGTCCACAAATTTTGAATTCCATTAACAATGGTAGCACCAGAACCAAGACAAAAGATCCCAACAGCAGATATCAATGACCAAACAAACCTTTCCTTAGAATATCCATAACTGTTCAACAATGAAGATATCTCAGACGTGTCAATTAATTTGTGGTCATATGAAAACGCAAAACATTAAAAGCCGCAAACTATCATTCTTGCGGGAAGGAGTTACTCCATCTAGATAAAAATATAAATCCACTAAGCTGCATTTTGAAAATATAATTGTAGTAAACCATACCATTTTTATTCCACAGCATGAAATCCACCCAATTTGGTTATTGAGATAAGCTTGCCAGCCAAAGGCTTAAAAACAGCAAGGAGCCAAGAATGTCTTTGAGAGAGGTGAAATTTTTTTAACCCTTATGGTATGCGAGCCAAAAGGAGGCTTTAATAAATTTAATTAAAAATATTTTATTATATAAAGTAGGAAGCAATATTGCCATTGAAGTAGGAAAATATATACTACAGACAGCATAAAACTAAACAGCCAAAAATATTTATAACTCACGGATGGAGAGCATCAGGTGCACGCCTTGAGCTACTCAGACCATATGCAAGAAGCGCCTACAATATTAAGATTAATTAGTTCCCCTGCATTCAGTGATTAATAACTCAAGTTCAAATTAGACATGAAGAGATATACTCTACGAGATGAATGATTAAGATACCTGATTTGCAAAATCGGCGACAGAGTGCACAACTTCTGCCAACAAAACATGGCTTGATGTGGCAAACCAAACCCCAAATTTCAGAGAGAAGACAAGGAAATTGCACCATAGAGCAGTGGTAACCGCTCGTTGACTAGGATAAAAAAAAAGTCAATAAGGAGAAAATGATTTCTGCTGTGGGCTATCTGAAGAAAACATAGTAACAAGTGATGATAAAGTAATCCTGAGTAATTATCAGTTAATTGCCTTTTTCACGTGCCTTCGTACTATATCTTTTCCTCAGGATTGAACTCACCAAAAGTACACACATTTACGTTCAGTTAGCTACCTATTAGATCCTATATGTTTAAAAATAAATAGAAAAGATTATATTCATCCTTATCTAACAACTTGAATGGAAATTTCTGCAGTATTACTTACTCCTTTCAAATTAAGAGTTCATATGTTGAATTTTATGAATCTGAGCTACACTCGGATATAGTGTTAAATAAGTGTTGAGTCTTGAAGAATAAATTGAAAAGATTACATTTCCCTAACTTCAAAACCAAATAAAGTACAATCAGGTCGAGCACACGAGTGAAATAATATAACAGCAACTGCTCACCTTTACATTAATTAAAACAAATCTACGAAGAGGGAAGCGTCTAATGAGTTTAACTACATAACGTTCAAGGGAACTGTGGAAGAACAAATCCATTACCTATGATAGTCATTGAATTCAATTCTCTGAACGGGCTTAGCTCTAGTGAAAAAACCTGCAAAAGTTATAAACGAGTTTTTGAAACAAAGATTAATGAAAACATAAGATTAAAGAATATCTCCGTCCCGAGCAAAAAAAAAAAAAAAAGAAGTTAAAAGCAGAAGAGAAACGCGAATTCGAAGAAGGAACTGGAACATACCGCGATGGAAAGCGTAATGATGTTTAAGAAGAGGAGGAGCGCGATTACAGTCCAAGGAAATCAAGCCCAATAAAACGGAGCGTCTGGAACAACTAGCAGCAGATGAAAGTTTTCGCGAGTGAAAATGGGTGCCGTGAGTGTCACATTCTGGGTGTTGCTGCTGTGGTGTGTTGGAATCAGAAAAGGAAAACGGCGAGGAAGTGCAAAGAAAACGGAATGAGGAGGAAGAAGAACGGTGAGAGTGGTGGAGACCGAAACGTTGCAAGAAGTAGGATGTTCGCATCAAAAAGAGTGTGCAAGGGTTGCTTTTGCTTTGTCCTGCTTCTGTATTATCACAGCATCACTCTCAGGATTCCATCGCATTACTTACAGAATACCAAATCATGTTCTCTGGAAAAGCAATGACACCATTCAATCGAACACGCAGAGAACAGCGACGAACCAGAAGAGTCGTATGGCGAAATCGAGAGCCAGAAATTTACATAATTCGCAGCAATTGCTACGAACTAGAATAGTTCTAGTGCTGATGAGGTATGTGTAATTTGATAATATAATTTCAGGTTTTATTTTAGTAAATAAGAATAATGTAATGGAGACTGAACCAAAACCCGCACCGAACCGATTTGGTTCGAACCGAGACCCGATCAACAAAAGCAAAAGCTACCCGCCAAACTCATTGACGAGCACGCTACGCTACCCAGAAGGATTCTAATGAACGCCGGCGATTACTCTAATAGTGATGGCTCTTCGGCAACTCGACTCGAACAAGACCCTGACGGTGACCACAAACAACTTGAGCCAACGCACCTTCTCCACAGTCCACAGCCTGCAAACGATCGACCAACACCCATTCCTCCACACAACGATTCTGCCTTATAATTCTGTACGTTTTTCTTTTCCTTTCTTATATCCTCCATTGGTTTTAATGTCCATTCCTCCAGTCATTGCTTCCTATTGCAAATTTTGCTCTTCTTTCCTATTTCTAATTTCTTCTTCTTCTCCTTTCAAATGTGATTAGAACTAGTCATTGTTGCAATTCCACTCTTTAATTGTAAAAATTAAACCATCCAAAAAATTATGTGGGTAAAAATTGGATCCTTTTTGTTAACCATGGTTAAAAAAAAAAAAAAAACTAGACGAGAGAGATTTTTTTTTTCTAATTTTTTCACTCGCGTTCCTTCTCTTCCCTTCTTTATTCTCTATTCATCTATCTGTTTCTCTCACTAGTTCAAGCTCAATGAATCTCCCATAAACATCGTCATCAACCTCCCGTTTCTCCAGAAAAGCAGACCCATTAAATTTGCAGAAAAAGAAACCCCAAATCATTTTTTTTAAATCCTCTGTTTTTAACCAACTTGTCGTGGAGAAGAGTCCTGCCGAAGACCCTAGCCGTGGAATAAGTTTCATTTTCCAGCAAGGTTTTCGGATATTCTTTTTATTTATTATTTTATTTATGAAAGAAGACAAAAATAAAAGAAATAAATAAGTTTTCAATAACTATTTAGTTTTTGATTTCTAACCATTTCTCTACGATGAGTTTCATCTTTATTGAAAAAATATTTGAATTCTTAGTTCAACTCTAAAAATAATAACAAATTTTTATTTTTACTTTTGCATTGATTTTTGAAAACATAGATCAAAAGTAGATAACAAAACAATAAAACCTATAGATAGAAGTAGTATTTATAGACTTAATTTTTTTAAAAAAAAATTAAAAACTAAATATTTATCAAACCGAACCTAAATTAAGTTCATTATGAGCTAGAATAGACAGCCAAACAGGGGAATTATTTTCCCACTAATGTGCTTAAACAAAGTAACGCCAACAACCATGACTTTTTTTTTTTTTTTTTGAAAACCAAGACATTATATTAAGTATTAGAAAGTGTTTGTAACAGATACAGTTGAAACTGAACTTGAAGAAAACAAGTTTACAACCCAAGCTGAAAAATGTTGAATCCAAAGCATCGGACAGTTTGATAGACCCGATCGAGCCAAACCATCCGCTAAGAAATTCAGTTCACGATGCACGTGCACAAAGACCACCTGTTGAAAACCTTGTTGAATAGATTTGATATCATATATAACATTCTGAACTTCAGTGGTCGTGTTCCACCAACCATTCAACATGGAGATAACAGTGAGAGAATCAGAATGAATTTTGACCCGTGAGAGACCCAACCTATGGGATAACCGCAGTCCTTCCAATACTGCGCAGGCTTCTGAGCACACCGGCGAGACATAACTATTAGTACTATTCAGTAAAGCCGCCACTAAAGAGGAATCAGAATACTGGACTGCCACCCCCAAACCAGTTAAATTAACTTGGTCGTTACAAGCTGCATCAACAAAGACATTCACCCATTCGCCCATCTCTTGTTGCCAACAACCATGACTTGTACCTTCACTTCGTTGGTGATCTAGCAAATTTCCAGCATGTATCGTTGGGAACTAGAGAGAAAAACAAATAGAGAGAGCCGAAGACATATGTAGAGAAGAAAATTGCAATAAATATCACTTGAATAATGAGTTACTTTTCTTTTTATTATTATTAAAAGAAGACTTATCCAAATTTAAATTATAGTTAAAAAATGATCTAATTTTTACACATGAAAGTTGGATGGTCTAATTTTTACAATTAAATTTTTAAAAGAGGAATTACAACAATTACTATAGTTTATAGGTAGTTTTTACATTTTTTCATTAAATAAAGGCTAAATTATAGAAAATATTTTAAAAACTGATGGGTTTTGTTTTAACACATTTTAAAAAGTTTTAACATATCCTGAGGTTTTGAAAACGTTAAAAAATATCCTTACTGTTAAATTTTGAATAGAAAATGTTAAAATTTTGTTTCAATAATACCCTTGATCCTTCTCTTGATTGCAGGTTATATTTGTTTCTTTCTGTTGTGACAAAAATTATTTTAATATCCCCGTATTTCACCACTGGAGACGACAAGATATGAGTATAATTTCTAGTTGTATGAAAATAAATTTATGTTTTTTTTAATTGTTTTAAAAATTATAGTTGAATGACTTGAAAATTTAAAATTACTAGTTAACAATTAGAACTTAAATTTCAACACTTAAACTTAGTCTAAAAAATGGTTCAAAGCAACATCCCACACTAAATCTAGCAAAGAGGCTCTGATCTTTGTTGGTTTGTGTTTGAATAGGCTCAAACTTGCCGGTCTAAACTTTTCAAGCTATGGGTAAACTAATTCAGGGTCAGTCGGGTCGTGGGTCACATTTGAAGCACGTCAACATGCACAGAGACACGCATATTTGTACTTTTCAAACTATGGGTAAACTAATTCAAGGTCGATCAGGTCGTGGGACACATATGAAGCACGTCAATCTGCAGAGAAACACACAGATCTGAACTTTTCGAGCAATGGTTAAACTGATTCAGGGTCGATCGGGTAGTGTGACACATCCGAAGCACGTCAATCTGCTAAAAAACACGTTGAAAGAGTGAAGTCACACCACAAAAAGCTTATCACACGCCCGACTTCGTCATTTGACATCTGGTTCGTGGGTTAGATCTACACTATGTAATCGTTGCACTACTGATTTTCACACTGGAGAGAGAGTGTTCGCATTCACAACCCACCGGCATCGTCGTTCGTGGCCTGTGGGTTTGTCGGAACAGCTCATTGTTGTCTGATCTGGGTGTCGAAGGATCCATGTCGCCGTGGATCTGCATGGGCTCATCGTTGAGATACTGAAGTCCATGGGTTCGCAGTGGAGTAACGTGACGTCGCAAACGCCTAGGGTCGAACGTCATATCGCTACCGTTCCATGCTGATGTTCGTGGTTTGTCGACCTGGGTGTGTTTCCACAAATGAGAGGCAATCGAGAAAAAGAAAGTGATATGGTTTAGGCCCCGTTTGATAACCATTTGATTTTTGGTTTTTAGTTTTTGAAAATTAAGCTTGTTTTCTCTCAATTTCTCTACAATAGTTTTCATCTCCTTTAAGGAAGCATTTGAATTCTTAGCTAAATTCTAAAAACAAAAACAAGTTTTTGGAAACTATTTTTTTTAGTTTTCAAAATATGGCTTGGTTTTTGAAAACATATGTAAAAAGGAGATAACAAAACAAGTAAATTCATAGGTGGGAGTAACATTTATAGGCTTAATTTTCAAAAACCAAAAACCAAAAACCAAAAACTAAATGGTTATCAAACAGGCCTTAGGGACTTGTTTTTTTTCTCCACTCCTTTTCCTTTTCGTATTTTTTTTCCCTTTTTACGACACCATCAAAAGAGTTTACCTATTCCTATATTCTTCTCCCTCATACTTCACTTTTCGAAACTCATTTATAATTTTAATTTACCCCAAATTAACTTCAATTTAAGAAAAATCTAAGAAAATAGCATTGGACATTTTCAAACTTAAAACAAAAAATCCTAAGAGAAATTAAAATTTTAAAATTATGAATTTTACAAACTTAATTCAAAACTTCTCATTCACAATTTCAAAAATTTAATCACCTTATTTTAACAGAAAAATTTCCAGTACTACTACGAGAGTACATACTCCCTTTATTCACGCTATATTCTTAAATTTATAAATAATTTTTAAATGCTGGTAGACCCTATGATGCTGACATGGCAAACAATCAATGGAGCCATCGTACATAGTACTAGAGTTTTTCCCCATTTTAACTTGAAAAACACAGAGTCGTTACCAAAAATAAGAAAAAAAACAGAGGTGGGGTCGTGGGATGGGAAGAGAGGGAGGGAAAGAAAAAAAAAAGAGAAAAGCAAACAGAAAAAAGCAATTCCATGGATCAAACCAACGTGTACAAGCATACCAAGGCCACGCACTAAACCGTCAAACCAAAGACAGTATATGAGTACTTAATAGGATAATATACACAAATAAAAGTATATTGCAATGATAATATTTAAAAAAAAAAAAGATATATATCACCAATTACCACACGTAGACTTTACCACACGTATCCATGTCGGTACCTCCGAATATCAAATATATCAACAGATATCTTCATCCTTAATACCAAGTAAGCGCTTTAGTTCTTTCACTAAAGCGGCTTCCTTCTCCATTTTTGCCTTCGTTTGAGCCGTATGTGCCTTCATTATCTCTATTTCCTTTCTCAATCTACAATACTCCTAAAATAAATATATATTTTAAAAAAAATCATCACAATAAGAAAAAAAATACATTGTTAAATTAAATTTTGGTTATTTCTTTTTTTTCCATAGGAATTTCTTTGTATTTCTTTTTCTAGATGGGTTTTTTTTAGGATTATTTTCTTATCTATCATGGATTATTTCCTTATCTGTTATGGATTTTCTCTTCTATTTAAGAGCTATTACATGATAGCATCTCGTATTGGAACTCTCAAATTTAAGATTAAAAAGAAATAAATAAAGGTAAGATAACTTGATTCTAGATCAATTTGTGTTAAAATAAATATAAACAATCAGTATATGATTAGTACCTCTTTCATCTTTTGTACTTCCGCTTCATTTGGCACATTATTTGGCAGTGAGCTGAAGGCCTTTTGCGTTTGATCCAATACGAGTTCAAACCTCTTTCTAATATCATCCTTTTGTAAGAAAATAACTAATTATATATTACCATTGCAATATAAGAACTAACAAAAATGAATGATTGTATTACTTACTTCATGAGGAATCGTCTTCTCCAATTCATTGCAAAATTGATTGATTCATAAAGTCTCACGGGTCAATCTCTCATTGCTTTCTTCAAGAGATGCTATTTCAGCATCCAGTCTTATTTCAAAATATCTAATCTAATGGAAAGACAGCGAAAGTTATTTATTTTAAAGAATAAATTTCTCCAGAATGACTTGAAAATTTAAAATCACTAATATTAACTAATGGTTTTAAATCTACAAATCATTCAACTATAATTCTTAAAACAATTAAAAAAAACATAAAATTATTTTTCATCAAGCAAACGAATGTAAATTTTACCCGCATTTCGTTCTCGTCGTCTTCCATGGTGAAATACACAAATATGAAAACAATTTATGTCACAACCGAGAGACGCAGGTACAGTCTGAAATCAAGAGAAGGAAATTAAAAATTAAGAATGGTAAAAGATGTCTAGATTCATAATAAAGTAATAATTTGGCAAACAAAACCAGTAGGGTAGAAGGATGAGGCATGAGTATGACAATGCACCAAATTCGTTGGATTCTTATGGTTTTGGGACGATGAGGTATTGAAATGGGATGGAAATTCCAAAATCCAGTCGTCAAAAACTAAAATCTGGAAATACAAACTAAAGATGTCAGCAAAACTTCAACAATCGAAAATGTATATGAAAACAAATAAATCAGGAGTCAGGGGAGAATAACAGAACTCGAATGGCCGAAGAGTGAGTCGTGATGCCGTGAGGTGAGCGATTGCCGACTGTTGAATGGCCGAAGAGTGAGTCGTGCTGCCGTGAGGTGAGGGACTGCCGACTAGAGAATGGAGAGGGCTGCGGCGAGAGTGCGTGAAGTGAAATCATGAAATCAAGACTAACTGAGCGTGAAAACTAGGGTTTTTTTACTTATAATAATAATAATAATAAAATCCTTATTTTCGGTTCGGGTTGGGTTGAATCGAGCCAAAATTCTCCCAACCTGAGAACCGAACCGAATTTTCGGTTCTTCCAAATTTTAACCCAATCTAACCCAAAAAAAAAATCTAATCCAACCCAATCCAACCCTTATGGTTGGGTAAGCCGGGTTATTCGGGTTATCGGTTCATTTGTACACCCTTACTCTTTAGTCATGAGCCCAACCCAGATAATCAAATGGTACAATCAAATTGTAGGGTTGGGTTGGATAGCCGGTTTGTTCTTTTTTTTTTTTTTTTTTTTTAGTTTTTTAGTTTTTTGTTATTTGCGTTTATATATGTGTTCAACCCAATATCAATCTAAACTTAACCATGATTAAAAAGGGGAAAAATTGAACTGAGATTTTGTGAACTGATTTTTCTATAAAATTTGTCCAAAAATCTATGAACATATAGATAATTTTGATGGATGAAAATGGAGAACAAATTCGTGTAACAGCAACAACAAATCAAAACTTTATTAAAAAGAATAATCAATAAAAATAAAAATCAGAACAAATTTGTGTACCTCACTTCAAATCTTGATCTATTCGACGATAATGACGATGAGAGAAACAACGAACGACGGCGATGAGTGTCAGAACTGCGATGAAGAGTGAAGAGTGAGAGGAGAGGGACGTGCGACTGCGAACCGTGATGTGCATTCCATATTTGTTAGCAACGAGAGAGTGTACGTCTGAGTGTTTGCCGGCGACTGCAAACTACGGCGCGAGGTGAAGGGACCAATTTTAAGAGAATTTTTTTAAAGAGAAATTAATAATAAACTAATAGTAGACCAATTTTAAGCTTTAATGAAAGTATGTGGACTAAAATTGAACATTTGAAAATACATGGACCAAAATGGTATTTCAACATTTTATTATTATGGTTCGATTAAGTTTTTTGAAAAATCAAACCGCATATTACAGTTTTTTCAATATTTAAACCGAAGAATTTGATTTTTTTAGAATAATTGGATCAAACTAGTCGGTTCACTCTGGTTTTTCAATTTTTTCAATTGTATGCACACTCCTAATAAAGGCTACTTATAAGATTTGTAAAGGCTTAAGGGAAGTTCAAAGCAAATGTGTGTTAGAGATTCAAATATATTCTAAAATAATATTCATTCCTCAAATAAAAAAAAAAAGTTGTGTAAAAATAAATGTAAAGCTTTTTTTTTTTAAAGTTTAATAATATATGGAGTAGAATTCAAATTGTTAACATGTTGATTGAAGGTACAATGCCTTAATTAATTGAGCGAGCTACGGTATGTCTTTCAAAAAGAAAATTGATATGCTTTTTGATTAAAAAGAAAAAGAAGAAAGAATCCCATTGGTTTGTTATGAAGGGAGGAATGACGAGAGCAATCCAATGCAATCCTTCACATAAAAGTTTCACATCACCCCACTTTCTTACTGCAATCAATGTGGAACTGTTTGTGATCATCACAGTGCTGGCTGGTTTCTATTGGACACTACATATTGACCTCTACCAAATCAGCTGTTTGAAAATGGAATCCAAAGAGATGGAGAAATAGCTTACGATTTTTTCAAATATGCAAAAATCTCATCATTTCCTACCAATGGATGATGAAGCAAGTTAAACAAATAAATATCTTTGGAGGCCAAAAAACAAAATCCTTATCAATATTTATGTAAGAAGTATGTGATATATCTTACAAATAAATTCTGTCTAAACATATGGGAGCTGCATTATTCCCAGAAGCAACAGCTGCCCCTCTGATCTCAATAACTATAATATAGGATGCTTGATGTTTTCATCTATAAATCAACTCTACCAAGAATTAGAATGCAATAAAACGGCGTGTTCATTTGGACCGACCTTCCTTCCTGCTACGCAACCTTATGGATGGCTTGCGTTTCTTGTCTGATCTTTCAAGATCTCCTCCCTCATTCCGGGTTACAATTCGTAGAGGGTGAGCTTCTGTGTTGAACACCCATTCATCCAGAGGAATGACTGAAGGTGGTGAAAAGAGAAGATAGAGATATTTCAGAGTCTCTGCAAGGAAGAAACTCTGCATCATGTTGTCCTTCACACCTGTGTTGACCTGAAAATACCAGTCACAGGCGCGTCATTGGAAATAACAAATCAATGATTGAAACAATGACAGATATTTTAAGAGTTCGGAGAATGCTCACGTCTTTCAGCCCGACATAACCTGATTCAATCCGGGAATTCTTTTCGAATGCTTGAAATATATTCCAACCCCACTCCTTGTATGTCTTGTTGCCAGTCAGGCGCCAGAGGTAAAAGAGTGATTCTACCGTCTCTGGTCTCAGTATATTCCAAGATGTACCAACGCTCATATCCTAAAATTTCCATATATGAAACAACATTAAACCACAATACTAAACGAAACTGGTAAGAGATATTAGCAGATTAATCATACAGACCTCTCCAGTGTAGAAGAAATAGTTCTCTCCAGCCAACTTTGTAGGGGTGGACTGGTAGAAATTATAGCACGTCCAAGCAAGCTAGACCAAAAATAAATCAAAAGACGAAATAACAACAATTCAAGATCCAACTTCAAACCAGTAAACAAACAAAGAAGTTAAGAAACCGCCTGTGCAATAATTGGGTTGGAGTGAAACATATACTCATTAGAAGAGAACTTTTAGCATCAATCCCCCTCTCATCTTTCACATCATAAAAAAATAGATAAATCATCCAAATGCCCAATTTACAAGTTCAAACACACCACATTTCAACAAACTGAATTACGTTTATCTAAGCCAAACAATTGAGGAGCAAAGCCGAAGAGGAAAAGGTTAAAACTTTTTACCTCTTCTGCAAGTGTTAAAAACTTCTTAGAATCTTCGGAATCATAACCAGATGATCCCAAAGCTATCATTCCTGGAGCAAAGCATGCCAGTTCATCCATCTGCAAGTCATACAAATTCAGGCAAAAAAAATCATAATATTTGATCTTCTTAAGATAATCGAGAGAGAAATTAGCCGATGTCTTACCTTGTCACTGAGGGAAGCTCCACTCTTCTCACAAATATAAGTGAAAGATGATGGTGTAGTCCTCCTAATCAAGCTTGAAAGGCCTTTCATTGACTTCTCCCACATTTCCCTATATTCAAAATACCAACAAACAGTTCTGTATGTCAAAATATGTCATATTAAAAGAAAACAAGTTTAAGAATAAATGAAGGTTAAATTACAAGTTTAGTGCCTGAACTTTTAAATTGGTGTCTAAAAGGTCCTTGAACTTTCAATTTTATGTCCTATAGGTTCTAGAACTTTCAATTTTTGTCTAATAAGTCCCTGACATATTTGAAATTTAAAAAATTAATTGATCTATTAGATATAAAATTGAATTTTACGTCTAATAGGTTTCTGAACTTTCAATTTAGATCCGTGAATTTTAAAAAATGTCCAATAGGTCAAGAAAGTTCAAAGACCTATTAGACACTTTTGAAAGTCTAGGACCTATTAGACACAAAATTGAAAGTTTAGGAACTTATTAGACACTTTCTAAAGTTTAGGGACTAAATAGACAGAAATCTAAAAGTTTAGGGGCTAAACTTGTAATTTAACCATAAATGAAAAAATAATAATAAACGCGTACAAAGAACTCATGAGTCATACATTATATCAAATATCTTAACTCTAAAAAAACGTACTATCATTTCCCCCAAATTTCACTTCCGCTATCTAATTTTTTTCATTTAAAATAAATTCTCTTTGCACTAATAGATGAAATGGCTTCTTACCGGTAATGTTTTACCGCTGAAGTTTTGTTTCCCTGTATCCACACTTTGAGCAAGTATTCATAAAAGCTGCAATGAATCTTCGAGTTAAAGGATACCAGTGAAAAGTGAAGCATGGTATGGAAAATACTTGAAATGGAGGGGGAAAAAACATAAGAAAACAAAATGCTCAAAAACATAATATAAAATATCAAACTTGAATGACTGAATACCTGTCACCCATGGCACCAAAAGTTATGGTTGCATGTGATGCTTTTCCTTCATTTGGATCAATGTATATGGGAAGCAGCCCATCATCGGGGAAACTTTTACTAAGCTGTGATATAACATTCTCAACCTGACATGTTGTACACCAAACATTCAATATTCTAGGAGCCAATTGATGCACAGAATAACACTTTACAATCAAGTAAGGACAATTAATTAAATGCATATGCTAGCAATGGAGATCAATATCGTCACATAGAATACAAACAAGAATTGCTATTAGGGCACATATCAACAATTAAACGTGTACATCATTGAGGTATACATTTCAGGACAAATAACACCATTCTATCTCGGTCAGTTGCAGAGTGGGTTGAGATTATGTAAGACCATAATAAGAAAAAGTGATAGAATTTGACCTTCTGCTGATACTTTGGATCTCCCGTCCTTTGTGATAGAGAAATGAACTCAAGCTGCTCTGTACCAGCATCTGCAAGGACACTAAAACCCTGGAAAAAAATAAAATTATTAGCTTAATCAAAAAATGAGTAATAATAATACAATATTTGAATTAGAAATACTATCATTAAACATAATGAATTGCTACTACGGAAGCTCATATCTCAAACCCTAAAGTTATCTTAAAAAAACCTCCAGCTGGCATGATTGGACTTGACATTGAACACCATACATTGGCTAGAAAATACGATGAATAAAGGACATTCACCAAAGTAGCACATTCAAGAAAACACCTTGGAAGTCAGATATCAAGATCAATCGTGGGATTAAAAACTAATGATGACACCAGCACTCCAGAAGTATATAATATACATGGGAATGTCTAATGTTAAGAATCCAAAAAGAATAACCGGGATTAAACTTCAATCCATGTGGGGATTTCAATATAAACGGGAATTTCTTGGCCCAAAAGAAGTGGAGCCTGCAAAGCAAACTCAACATGCAAGTTTAGAGGTAAAAGCCATCTCACTTCCATTTCAAGGATATGTAAGTAGCAACATATCATAGTTTGGGACCGGACATTGAATGTGTTATCCTGACACTTTGAATGCATTGGAAAACTAGAAAAAAACTGCAAAAATTTGACAAACTCACCCCCGTCCATGAAGGATTATGAGGTCTTCCATCAACCAGATTTATGAAGTTATAAGGGATTCCTGAAGGGGTATTCCATGCTGGAAGTAACCTATCTGCAATATCTCTAGCCTTGTCAAGAAAAACTGTGTCACCGGAGAGATCATATGCACTGAGAAGTCCACCTACAACTCTGAATCCAATCAAAAGAAAGCACTTATGAGCAAACAAAATGTGGCTATAACTCTCTTTGAATTTCTCGTTAGGAGAACCAAAATAAAGCCATAAGTTCAATGGTCTTCTACCCAGTAGGCAGTAACAAAGACAACTTAAAATTAACGACATATTAAACCTTATAACGCAACCTTATGGTTGTCTCAAAAACACTGGCATCATAGTTCTTGTTGAAATCCAATGAGTTCGTAACCCACCTGTAAAGTGAAGCAATATTTAGAGGCATCAGAATTGTCTGCATAATCTTTGGACACAACACAAATATGCATAGACCATTGACCAAACATATTTCTACTAGGCAATATTGAGTTGTCAGTTGAAAATAGACTTAAAAAATAAAATGTAAAAGTATATACATTATATTATAAAGAAACATATCATACTATGGATCACCAATTAAGTTGGATAGTATTAAATTTGGATCACCATAATTAGAAAAAAAAAGTCAGTTTATATGGTAATAAAGAAATTTAAACTACAGAGTAAAAATACAAATTAAAAAAAAAGGCGGGGGGGGGGGGGGGGGGGGGGGGGGGGGGGGGGAGCATGGAAGAATAAATGTGCT
This sequence comes from Trichosanthes truncata, assembly GCA_033996785.1. Classification (NCBI taxonomy): domain Eukaryota; kingdom Viridiplantae; phylum Streptophyta; class Magnoliopsida; order Cucurbitales; family Cucurbitaceae; genus Trichosanthes; species Trichosanthes truncata. The sequence continues at coordinate 58,946,567 of MU867259.1, forward strand.
CAGAGTTTGCAGCAAACAAACTCCAATAACATTTTGATGTTTTTGTTTTTTTTTTAATTGGAAACAACTTTCATTGATGTATGACATTAAAAAAAGGAGGACAAAACCCATCTGGATGCTTTTTTGGCTACAGGAAGAACAAAGGATGTAGAATATGTAACAGAGAGTCAATGAGTGCCATGCATTAAGAAACGGGGAAAAGAAGTATTCAAAACACTCACTCTTTAGCTCTTTGGAATTGCTTATCGAGACCCATGATATACAATGTATCGAGAGAATCTACTAGTGTTGCTCCGAGACCACCAAAGCTATTGATACCACTTTTTGATTGTGGCTGGTCACACCCAAAATTAAGAGGAATGAGGAAATAGAAAGCTGTTACCCATTAACTTGAACGCATATTAAGTTGGAAAAATAAAAATAACATAGGAAGACAAAAGAGCAATCAGTCTGAAATTCAAAATTTTTGGATAGTTAAAAGTATGGATAATTACATCCTTAGTGCTGCATCTCAACCAAATTACTTTATGCCTACTGAACCACTTTGGGGAGAAATCAAGGAACAGAATAGAAAGAATCTGCAGCCATGATCAGTTCATATAGATAATGGAAGTCATAGATTCCAAAGTCAACAATCAGTTCTCACCCCTATCTCATTATTCATATTTTTTCATATGACATAAAAAGCACTCCAATTTAGAACAGGTATGAAGTGTGAAAAGTAGTATGCTTCTATATATTGCTTTTCGGTTACATTATTCCAAGTTGTTCAATATTCCCAAGCTGAGATTCCGGTTTTTGCACTTTATATGCTGTTGAGGTGTTCCAACCAATTTGGCAGAAATTTTTGATACATCAACTCTTTTATGCAGGGCATCTTAATGATCTCTACAAAATACAGAAAGTAAAATATTGAAAAAAGAAAAATAAAAAGCATAATTCATTTTAATTCTGTCAAAGGACCCGAAGAATGCCAAAGAGAAGAACAGAAAGCAGAAATTCTCTGCAATTCTCTGTTTTGATTTTTTAGTTAACAACATGTCGAGCTCATGCCTTAACCAGTTGAACTATGCTCAAGTTGTAATTCTTTGTTTTGATTTTCAAACTAATGTACTGCATAGATGCATTTATTTACAAAGAAAATGTAGGATATTGCCAAGGGTCTAAAGACAATCGTACACGCACAAAATCCCTAACGCAAGAGTAAAGAATGGGAAATTTGAGATTTTTTATAACTCGTTTCAGGACAAAAGGAAAAAGAGAGGGAAAGAGCAAAGGATATTGCCAAGGGTCCAAAGACACAAACACACACAAAAAGGTCCTAATGCAAGGGTAAGGAATGGGAAAATTAGGCTTTTTTATAACTTGTTTCGGGACGAAAGAAAAAATAGAGGGAAATAGCACAAGTGCGGAATTTCGAACATGATTTATACATTAAAAAAAATGACAATTACAGGACTGTCAGAACATGAACTTAAACTCAACCCAATTCATAGATATTGACTATTAACTTAAAATGAAATAGAACTTCGGCAAATGAAGAGATTATATTATGCAGGAAAAAGGTCATCATACCTGCAGTTCATCTTGTCCCCAAGCATACTTCTCATAGGAACTCCAGGCATGAATCATTGCTTCTTTGACTTTCTCTCTTCGCTCAACATCAATAGGATCATCAACCTCCTCCTCCTTGACCTCCTCATGAGCTCTGGCATTAGTATTCCCTGGCTTGTAGTTAACTTCTTCTACCTGAACATACAATTTTTGCATAGGTATAGGAAATTATTAAGGCCATAAATTTAATATGAAAAAGTTGAACGTAAGCGGCTTAGCCTGGTATCAAGCAGGAATAAGTACAACAAATCTCTTACCAGACTTCTCAATCGTTCCACCTCTGCATTTAACTTCAAAAGCTCTTCCTATACAAGAGTAATGAATACATCAAAAGCTGGCAAAGAAAATGCAGGAAACAAAATACTCTCAAACTGAAGGAACTGCATTGAAAAGTGTCCAAGGATACCCCAAACTTCGAGACAGATTCAAGGTTTTGAATATGCTATGTGGCAGCCAGACACTAGTCATTAACCCTGATGAGAAAAACGATTTTTGTAAACAAAAGATTTTTCCTAAAAGAAAGAATTGAACTTTATCCTACTGGATAGAGTAGGTTGTGATCACATCAACTTGCTTTTCAGATAAGTAGTGTGGCTATTTAGCTCGACCTGGATACCACTTCCAAAATGGACTCCGTGGATAGTACAGCTAAGCTAGACAAGTCTGGTTCTAATTGCAACGGACGATAACTATGGACAGTTATACATATGATATTATAGTCACTTGTGAGTAGGAAATAATACAAGTCGTTGTTCAATAACAGGGAAAAACCAAAAAGGAACTGAGGAACGCAAAGGGGAATTTTTCTTTCTTTGAATGAGGACCCCCAGCCAGCAGGCAGTAGCATCCATACTCGATGGTTGATCGTGCAAATTTGTTCTTCAATTCTCAGATAAGTAATTAGCGCACAATGGCATGCAAGAGGTGGCATGGAGAAGAATTATGATAAAACCCATCATTGGTAGCATATTTCAAGATAATGAAATGGTAGGCAAATATGATGAATTATCAGTTTCGACAATTTGGGTTGCGTGACCTATGACGTGGACTTGACAAGCCTAAACTAACTGTTGTCGCGAGAAGGATAAAACGAGATACCGAGATTTGGAATTTTCTCGATAAATTCTAGTTCTACTGAACAAGTCGCCGTTTACCACCAAGTGGAGATGAAGAGGAGAGGACCCGTTCAAACATTGAAGTGTCAAAATTCGGATGCTAAACTGGTAGCATTTTTCTTATATTCCACGGTCCTAAAGAATCAGGCAACCCAACTTAGAAGGACCCTTCACAGAAATTCCTCGTAAATCCCACAAAATTCAAAGCAATCAAACTAAACATTTGCGGAAGTGCTACGATTGGAAAATTAAGCGAGACTCAAAAATCAAACAGTACCTCATGTTCACTGAGCAGAGTCTGCCGGTCCCAAACTAGAAAACTGGCACAGACAAATGCCACGAAAAGAAAAGCCAAACGTTTCGGTCTCTTCAGGTAATACGATGGGTGACAATACCTCCATTTGCTCGTAGACGATCTGGTCCTAGCCATGGGGTCTCGGAATAGGCTCCGGAGCGACAAATCCCCTTTTCCAGATTCACTATTAGCAAATAATTTCCAACTCGCAGTCGAGTGATCTAACACAGAACGCGACAGCGTGCAAGAAGCACGCACTGCAGCATGATTTATAAAGAGAGAAAATGGCAGAGATTGAAGCGTTTAGCGAACGAAATGATAGTAATAAAGGATCTCTTTGTAGATGCAGAGGCCGATTGTCCCTGTTGGGTGGAAGGTGCTTTTCTGAGTTTGGAAGAAAGCTGGGAAACGGCAACGGAAGAGACGGTGAAGGACGGTATTGAACGAAGATCGCAGAGAAAAAGGTGGGGATTTTCAGTAATGTAGAAAAATGTTGATTGTTGAGAAATTAAATTGGAGAGAGCTCTGATTTTCTTCACGGACCAGTATGGTACTTTGACCAATAAGGAGTTGACACGTTCTGCAGTGATGGTAAACGTCAGTGTATACCGGTTAACTTTAACAAACACCGTAATCAGCGACGGAAACAACAATCGCCTGGATTTTTCAAAAGTTTAATTTTTGTTTTTTAAATTTAGTTAAAAATTCAAATATTATCTTATGAAATATGAGAGCCATCGTACATAAATGATAAGAAAATTAACACAATTTTCAAAAACAAAAAATAAAAACTAGGAAGCTTTGACTTTTTGTTATAAATCGTGATACAAGTAGATAGATTTTACTCGCAATATTGTACTTTATGATAGTTTTCAATTATCTTAATTGTTTTAAAAGTTTCATTTTTTAACAATTGAGGTCTAAAATTGTTTCAGTAGTAATTTTCATGAACATTTGCATTAAGATGAAAATATAAATGTGATGTAGTGGTTAATTGTAAAAAAAATAAATGAAAGAGGGTTAGTCATTGAGAATAACATTATTTGATTTGAAGGAGTCTAAAAAAAACTCTAGTTGTCATGATTGGTACACAACATTAGACATTGAACACCATGCTTACCCTCATAATTATGTTTACGTGGCTCATTGTTGTTGTTCTTCTTCTTATTTTATGATTCTATCAACACGACTAAACATGGAAAATGATTTTTGATGTCATTTGCTAGTACACCAAATTTTTGAAGTGTTTTGCATCGATATAACATTTTTAATCTAAATTTAAGTCTGTGTAGTTTGTACATTTTCATTTCACTAAAAAAAACTAACATAACACAGTAACATCTTACTTTTATACTTTTTAGATTGAATATATTATTCGCTTCTAAAATCATTATCAATCATGCCTGGTTTTATTATTGTTATGGTTATTTTGTTTAGCATGTTTCTATATTTCTACAAATATTTCTTTTTAACATTGTCATTAATTTTTAGTTTAGTGATATTTTTATCCATGTTAATTCAATACGAGCATAGTTTAAGTTGTGAAAACATGTACTGTCGATCAAAAGGCTAGATGTCAAATATTCCACCCACGTTGTTAAACTCTAAAATAATAAAAATAAAAAATTTACGACATTCATCAACTTTAGTCTAGAATCATATCCAGTCATGGTTTTTTTTTTTTTTTTGTTTGAACTTCAGTCATTGCTAGTGAGGGGTGCTCCAATTACATATCATATTAGGTTAGTTCGCCCAAATTTTTATCATCACATTAGTTTTTTTTTTCTTATCCATCGCCCACTCTATCTTTTTGTTTTTTTTTTTAAGAAAAATATCAAATTGTCTCCCCAATTTGTTAAGTTGTATCAATTTTAACCCTAAAATTTCAATTTCATCAAATTGCATCTCAACTTAGACAAGTGGTGCAATCTTAACCTCAAACTTTAAAAATTGTTGCAATTTTAACCATCTAATAAGTTCTCGCTCGAATATGGTTAAAAGAAGATTTCTCTTATGCGTTCAATCATTATAAAACATGATATGAAATCGATAAAATTTTAGAGAAAAACGACATTGCAGTTATTTTTTTTTGTTGAAATTTATGAATTTTGGTAAAGTAATTTAATGGTTAATTTGTGTCGTGGTCAAACTTATTCTTATGCAAAACTTTATTTTATTGAAATAAATGAGTTTATGAAGATTTTTACATTGTTTTTGGTTAAAAATATTGGGTGAATTAGCATAATTTGAACTGATGGTAAAAATTGCAACACTTATTTAAGTTTAAGATCTAATTTGATGAAATTGAAAGTTTGGAGTCCATACTGACAAATTTAGGGCCACATTTGATTTTTTTTCTTTTTTTATATATTTCAACAACATGTAACTCCAAATTAAGCCTAGCTTAACGGAATTAACATGTATTTATTTTTTTAAGTTTAGTAGGTTCATGAATTTTTTAAAATTTCAAATAGGCGGAAGGAGCCATAAAACATAAAATTGAAAATTTAAGAACCTATTAAACACAAAATTGAAAATTTAAAGACTTATTAAACACCCGTTAGTCTAGATTTAAAAATAATAATAAAAAAAAATAAACTTGTAATTAACAAAATAATAATAATAAAAACCTAAATGAAGGTAAAAGCCAATGAGACGGGTTCGCCACTTCGCCCCTAAAAATCCCAAAAATGTGTGAAACCAAACGGGGGACATTCAGAGGCACGTCTGTCTCGAGTTTCTAGAACCTTCTCTACCTCTCCGAACTCAACCCGCCGTTGATCCCAATTGGTTTAGATCGCATCTTCAACCCTCCCGTTCCCGAGGAGAGATCTTCCACCTGAAAAACAATGTGATCGTCGATCGTCTTCTTTTCAAAGCATCAGAACAAGGAGATTACATTAATTGTGCTGCGGTTTTCGTGTTCGTCTGTTGGATTATCACTCTCTTGGATGGTAATTTCAAACAAATCTCAAATCCTCTCCTCATACCACCATTTCGTTCTGATCACTAGCTGTTTCTCTCTCTCTCTCTCTCTCTCTCTCTCTCTCTCTCTCTCTCTTTTCCCGAAAATGGGGGAAATGAACTTCTTCAACTCACAACACATTGTCATTGTGTTAGGCATGAAGGACTCCGAACTTGATTTTGAACTATGAACTCGATATCCTCGTACGCACTCACAGATGTTAATTTCTTTTGTTTTGTTTGTCCACTTTTTGTTTATTGCGTTTTTGGCATTGAATTGGTAGGGTTAGGATGGACCTGCCTTTTTAAGTATATCTCATGCGCAATAACTTGTAAAAGGCTAATCGATGTTTTTTTCTTCCGGTGTTTTGGCGGGAGCAGTGAAATGGACGGTATTCATGCGGGCGATGGACGGATGCATATGAGCCATGCACAGCATTCGATGCACACCCAGTCTGTGCAAGAGCAGGAACATCATGACTTGCATTATATGAGCAATGGGAATGGAATGGCCGATGAGCATGAAAATGAAGGTCATGGTATTATGGTTGTGGAAAGGGAAGCTCCATCTGACCATGGGGATCTTGCCGAGAATCGTGGTGTAATGGTGGATCGAGGAGGCGATAACTGCGATCAGCTCACCCTGTCTTATCAGGGTCAAGTTTATGTTTTCGATTCTGTCTCGCCCGAAAAGGTTCCTTCATTTTTCTTCTCGTGTTCGTTTTTGCCGTAGCTGTATAAAGTTAAAACGGTTTAGCAAATCTTTCAAGTGATATCCTGATGTTGGGACAACACAACATTTGCATAATTTATAACCTTTCCGAGCTCTCTCCGTAGTTGTTAGCACTGAAAACATTGTTGAGTCATATTGATCCTCCACAGTCCACGTTTAATGTTGTGACTTAAGTATCTTTCATTTTTCGTTGTGACTGAGATATTGTAAACTGACACTGACGCGTTTATCAGACATTACAGGTTTATGACTAAGTGGACATTTTGATTTGGGCTTTATAGTTGATGAATGGGATGGGAATAAATGGATGGTTTATGCAATGATAATATGTGAATGCAAGTTATTCAGCTGCGTGGAGCCAAAAATTTTCATAGGGATGAGAAATTTTTTACCTTTTAACTCTTTGTATAGATATAATCTTTCAATTTTGAAATTGGGTAAGTGCCTCTTTCCTACTTTGCTCTGCCCTTGTTTGAGGATTCCAGGGATTACTAATGCTAGCCAATCAAGGTTAAGTCTATCGACGTATAGACCGTAATTTACTGATAATTAATGTAATGGATTATCCCCTAAAAATCTCTGGAGACCTGACCCAGCTCAGTATTATCTGTTATTATACTGGATTTCTTGTTTGCCACTACTTAGGCTTAATCTAATATGTTCGTAATTTTAATTTTTTATTCCTTCAGCCACTTCTTAAGAACTCATCTCTTTCGAAGCAGGCTTTACAAATATTGGTTTTAAATAACAGCAACGGCATATTTGCAGGATCGAACTTGCTGTTATTTTATGTGCTTACAAATAACTTGCTGTTATTTTATGTACTTTGATCTGCCGTTGTCTAAGTTAAGCCTAATTATCTTTTTTATGGCCAAAAAGAAACATCGGTTACTTATCTAAATAAATTCCTGTTAGCAATTTCACATGTACCTACAAGTGCGTTCGTTAGCACATGTAGTTTGTTTTTATACTGGTTCAATGGTTACCTGTTTTTAAAATAATCTAAAGAACTCCTTGTCAGGTTCAAGCCGTATTATTATTGTTGGGAGGTCGCGAAGTACCTTTGCGTGTTCCCTCAATCCCAATAACTAATCAACAAAATGATAGGGTATGTATTTATGCTTATCCACATTTTACCTGTATTGTATTGTGCTATCTATTAAAGAATGACGTGTTATCTCATATGTAGCATCTCACTGATGAAGCATTTAACCAGGCACTTGCCAGTATCCCCCCACGTCTAAGTGTCCCTCAGAGATTAGCTTCTTTGATTAGATTTCGTGAAAAGCGAAAGGAACGTAATTTTGACAAGAAAATTCGGTATACAGTTCGTAAAGAGGTAGCACTTAGGTATCTCGCCTTCCTTTATTGTTGGTTGGATTATTTTTTGTCCTTAAATCATCTATTATTTCACTTTCAATAGGGTTATATTTACTTCCATGAGTTGGGAGATAATGCTGTATGTTCCTGTTTAGTGCTGATTGTAGAAGCTGTTTAGTGCCACGTAGTTTTGTTGAACTGGGGATGCTAATGATCAGAATGTGTAAAATTCTGATTACATGATCAATGGATACTTTATGCATCATTATTTTGTGTACCGGTTTTCATCCTGATGATTTCTCTCTTTTCTCTGAATCAGCAAAGTTTCTTTTTCCCCTTATTAGCTCATTTCCTGCCTATAAGGTTAGTTTCATTCTGCCTGTTTATGAGAACTGAAGAGGGCTTTAGGGGTTGGAAACAGCTTTAGGTAGTATCTGACTTGGAATCAGTCCCAAAGTTGTGTCAAGTATTCAGTGTTATACCCAGAGTTGCTAATTGTAGTTCAGTTGGTGGTTTGTCTATTGACCCTATTGACTCTCTAATTTTGGAGAAGATAGTTTGTTATAGATTATGCATCTAGCCCATTAATTTATTGATTGAATGAATATAAGTGGAACTGAAAACTTTGGCTCACTAATCTGTAGTTTCACACTTGCTGAGCAAAACTGCATCTTGCATGCTTTGTATGCTTTGTCACAAGGAGTTGAAACTATTTTGTCCGCATTCTGATGAATTTGTTATATACACTTTCTCATTGGTAACTGGATTAGGTTAATAAAAGATATTAGCAAGTTCAAAAAGAACACTGAGCTTATATTTATTGTTTCCACCTCATTGTTCTTACCCTTGTAGGATGCAGCGTAATAAAGGTCAGTTCACATCTTCTAAACCCGTTCATGAAGATTCATCATCGGCCATAACAAGTTGGGAATCAAATGAGAGTTGGAGTACTGATGGAAATGGATCCCAACAACAAGAAATTCTGTTAGTTTTTCTTTATGATTTTCAGACTGACTACTATTTAAAGAGTTATGCTCATTACTTCATTGATTGATTCACACTTTTAATTTCACTGGCCTGTAGCTGCCGACATTGTGGTATTAGTGAGAAGTCTACACCAATGATGCGACGTGGACCTGATGGGCCAAGAACCCTTTGCAATGCTTGCGGACTCATGTGGGCGAACAAGGTAACAGACGTTAACATCTTTTTATCCAAAGACAGCTTTCTTTAAAAACGTGCATTATGTCTTGTGTTTTAAGCTTAAAGGATCTTATCACTTTAGTAAATCTGAGATCTTGGACATAAATGTAGATGAATCATACATTGATCTCTTGGCCTCTAACATTCGTTGCAAGCATGGCCAATAATCCACTGCTTATTCAGTCTTCCCCTCAACGACAACCCTAGATTCTCCTCCTTTTGGGCTCCTATCACTGTGAAAGTTGAGAATGTTGTGTATTCTAGAATCAAAGCCACTTTGGGCAATAATTCTTCCACATTCTTTTGGGAGGATTTGTAGATTGGGGATGCCCCCTTATCTGTGGCTTACCCAAGAATCTTCTCTTTATCTACCTGAAAATGATCATTGAAAGGATTTATGGTGATCCTCATACAACTCTTAAGAGTCTCGGCATGATGAAATCCTTGAATGGGCATCCTTATCTACTTGCTCTCCGGTTTTCATCTAATCAGCCTGGGATATGCCCTCCGGATCCACATGGGACATTTCCTGATTGCTTTCTCTTTGCTGTTTGGTCAATAAAGGTAGTACGGAAAGCTCTCCTGTACAGAGTCATATGGAGAAAATTTCTGCTCAAGTGTAATGGGAATGCAGCATCATGATAACAAGACTTCCCTTTCACGACAGTCAATATTCTATATCAGAACTTAAGGAAATGCATTATGAAGGGTGCATGCTTTCTTTCTTGCTGACAAGGCATTGCTTTGTTGCTAGAATAGTGAATAGGCTGAAAATTTGTGCAAGCTGGAAGGAGGATGGGTTTCGACGAAGTGGTTCTATATTTTGAGAAATGATGTGCCTATAAACTTGGGAATCTGGAAGTTTTTCCTACTTATAGGGGTGAATAAAACTAAGAGGTATTCCATTGATGTTGGGGAAAAGGGAATCATTTGAAGCAATAGGAGAGAATTATGGTAGCTTTATCTAATGTACAAAAAAAAAAAAAAAAATTTATAAACATACTTGATTATTTAGAAATTATTTTGTATTAACTATTACCAAATGTTGATGCTCTTTCTTGTAATATGCTTCTTGTGTCCTCCGTTTTTGTTTGGCCCTTATTGTCTTGGTTTCAACCTTTTTCAGTCATGGATTGTTAGAAAAGGCCAGATATTTCTGGATTGGCTTTGTGGTGGTAATATTAAGGGTATTGCGGATCTAAAATCTAAATTACCTTTTTCTTTCATAATAGACGTAGGAAGCCTATAGCAGTCATTAAAAATGGTGGTGGTCTAAAGAATTTTCTAGGTTTTCTTCTTCTGTTATTCTAATTGGTGGAAGGCTCGTCTGTATCTCTGGCAGGTGTCTTATTTCTCCTGTGTTGGAGAAATAACATAATTGTTATGGGAAAGAGTATGGTTAGAGTTCAGTATGAGTCTGAAAATGATATGCTGTATTTAGCTCCGCCTTGGAAATTCTTTTCTTGAATCCTGTTAATTAGTAACAGCCCGTCCTTATCTTGTTGTTTCCATTCCTTCTAATTAATTTGTATCGCTGTGGACTGTAAGGGAACTCTGCGGGACCTCTCAAAAGCACCAAACCAGGGTGGACAAGCTTCAAGCTTCAATAGAAACGAGGTGAACCGTTGGTTATGTTGTCTTTTTGCTTACTGTGGCTTTTGTAGTCGTTGAAATTCGTGCTGTTCTCACTGATTACATCAATCTTCCAATTTTGTTTTAGAATGTTGTGCAGAATGGAGATTCTGAGTCCAACCCAAAAAGTGCCTAGGAATTGTGATAGATGTTTATGATTGCTGTTTCGGAATTTAGCAAAATCATACGTGCTTAATCTCTCTCACAAATTTCTCACCGATGGCAATGAATCACGGGCCACGATTCCCACCCATCGACATTCTTCTAAGCTGGTTAATTCATCTTGGAAACGAGGGTACCGTGCACGTGTACTAATTTATTAGCTTTTCTTATCATATTGTGAACCATTTCAAAATGTCAATTCCTAGAATCGTGTAAATTAGTCATTTGCTGCGGTTGTACAATGGATGGTTATTTTAATCCATTTTATTTTTGTCCAATATTCTCTGAATGTAGTTTTTGACTACGAAATAACTCAGTTCCTCATCAAGTCTACAAACACAAGAATGCAAATCCTGTACAACGAAATAAGATGCACATATGAAATCATCTACTTCATTTCTTATTGATTTTCTACCTTGTGCACTTCTCCCAAGGCGGCTGGAAAAGATGTTTGGAACGGGGTAAAATCAATGCAAACTGTTATCTTAAAAATTAGAAAGCACCCAACTAAACCCACGGGTACGTTTTGGCTCAATTTTCGTGCTGTTTTATGATCATCAGGATTGTGTCTTCCCGCACAAGATGAAGGCGTGGACAAGTCTCTGGGCAGCCCGAATCTGATCTGGCATGCCAGACACGATCACTTTACCATCAAACATCCCAGGTTTCGCATCATGAACCACCACCATTGCCCCTGATATCTGCCACAGTAACATACAAATTACAAACACATTAAAGGCAAAACACAATATGTGCCCAACTTTCGTATTCAACTAACCTGCTGAACATGAGCAATGTTAGTGTTGTTCTCTCCATAAATGTGGCAGATTAAAGTTTGTGGAATCACTATCTCCATAGACGTGCCTCCCAGAAAATGAGCTGGACCCCCACTGTTTAAAGAAAATTCATACAAATACAATGTAATTCAAACTAATTAATATACCCTTAAAACATACGACTCTATATACACTTGTGAAAAGTTTCAGGATGACACCATCTTCCGATGTCCCCGGGCAGCTCAAATTCAACATGTTAATCATAATGGCCACTCCGGCACTCTGGATTAACGTTGATAACAAAGAATAGTTACCTGCTGTAGGACTCATTCCTTGAAACCATGCCAAAGCCAACATCAGTTGGTGCCTTAGGTATTTCGCTACTAACCTGAATGAAATTCAACAAACAAACAAAAATGCTTTCCAATCAGTTTGCCACAACAAAGAAACTAGGGTTCTTGAAGTTCAAGCAATGACCTGAGTCGTCCATGATCTAGGAGATGGTCTCTCAAAAGAGCCTGGCCCTGGTCTCTCAATGCCATGGGGATATTGTACTCCATCCATGTTATTACCACTGAAACTTGTACTATGAGAATATGCAGGTTGATAATCGAGTGGGTGGGAATGGAAAGGAAGACGTTCAGTCCCATGAAGAGCTCCAGCTTGAGAAGGGTAGCATCCAGGAGAATGTGCATTATTTCCCGGCCTAAATAAGGGGGGAGGCGTTTCAGGGTGGGGAGACAAGTAAGATGGAGTATTGAAGTTTGGCATGTGTGGTCTCATTGGGAATAAAGTATCTCTAAGCCGATTTGTTATATGAAACAGAGCATCCTGTACAGACTGCAAACTTCCAATGACCTGCCTCGAACATTAGTCATAATCAGGTTTCAATAGAAAATTGGACGAGAAGCAGTAAATTTATACAGTAATAAAGATTTCTCGCCCAATTTTTAAAAGAAATAACTAATTTAATGAACAAATATCAATTTAAGGTGATAGAAACTTCTTTTACTGGTCATTACAAGCCTTCAAACTGCTAACAAGATTAAAGGCTCATCACTCATACATATTGCAATAGATCCATTCCTTGGAAACAACTTCAATATATAATAACGAAGAAATCACATGTGCCATGTGTAATTCAATTGGACATAACATAAGAGGAAGGTGAATGCTATTAAATTTGTAAGTGCAAACGAGATAGAATTCACTTGATTCAAAAGAAGTTCAGAGAAAAACAAGCCTAAGGAAAACATTTGAGTTTCTAATATCTCTCCATCTTTTTTAATATATGAGAGTGTCGGAACTAGCTTGCATGCACCTCAACTATTTTCATGCGATTACTACCTCACTCTACTACATTTGGTTGCCAAGGTAACTCATGGTTGCCTAATCTCTCCACACTTTAGATTCATGACAGCCATAAAACGTCCTTATCCATACCAATCTCCTATATACACTTTGATCCAATCACCAACTTAGTTACAAGGGGCCCCACACTTACATTACATATTACTTGCACGATGATATAGTTTCCCCTACACAACCTACTACAGTTATTCTTTTGTATCAAAATTAATATAATGATTATATAGTTATTAATCGTTCGTAAGTTCAAAATTATTTTTTAAGGTAAAAGCCACATATGCGAAGAAAAACTAGTTTATACAAAGTTATCTATCAACCATCACTTTTAGGAATATTTTGTTAGACAACTTCGTATGTGCACAAAACCTTATTTAAGTAATCACATCACATCATATAACAAAAGCAGGAGACTACCATGATGAATAAATGTGTGAAGAGATCGGCTGTTGAATCATAAGGCTTCAATTTATTCTTTTACTTCATGTTAACTTGCAAGGAAGTTCTAACTCACTAATTGGTTATGATACCTAGACTTATTGGCTGTTCGATGCCAGTACTGTAAGTCAGTTAACTCCACTTTGGACTGGTCACACAATCATGTAGTCCTTACATGAAAAGGAACGAGGATATGAGTGTTCATGCTAGAACATACTTATCTCAACTATCATATAGACCATCATATGGCCGTGCAACATTTGGTATTGAGAAACTTATATGTACGGCCACGAAACATTTGGCCCTGCAGCTTTTTTATGAATATGAAAGAATCAAGCAGACTCCATAAAAAGAAAGTACAAGATGATCACTTCCATAATCATATATTTATCAGCAAGAAAGATTGTACAACAAGCTTGGGCAGGTAATAGTTAGTACTGAGGAGAGAAGCACAGTCATGTTAGAAGATGTGAATTACCTGTACTACTTCGTCATTCACAGGCCCACTGTTTTGAATTTGCTCCCGGGGAAATATCTGTATGCTAGTACCGGTCCCTCTTCTCATTTCATTAATAATATGGCCTCCTCTACCCACCAAATAACCTATCTGTTGTGCATGTACAAGTAATCTAGCAACAACTGCAGCACCTGGTTCATATCCAATTTCTGCAATTCGACAATGTACACGTATAACAGCTTCTTGTGCAGGGGAATATGTTTGCTCCAAACTCTGAGATGAATTAATGAAAAAAAGAAACAAAGCAAATGCGCAATATGTAATTTGAACAGTTCTAAGAAGTTCAATACAATTGTTTGGATCAAGAGGCGTACTGCAAGAATCAATATTCTTAGTCAAGGACAAGATGGCTTCAAAGATCCAAAAAGTAATATAAAATATAAAACCATATAGCTGGATAAACTTCTAAAAGATTAATCCAAGTTATAACTAATGCATGATTTTTTTTTTTTTTGGATGAATAACCGAGCTTTCATTGAGAAAAAATGAAAGAATACAAGGGCATACAAAAAAACAGCCCACAACAAAGGGAGCCAACTAAAAGAAGGGACTCCAGTCAAGCAAAATAAGACTTAAAGAATAGTTACAAAAAAATCTCGACACCGAAGCCCAAAGAGAAACATAGAATCTAACAAGGGACCATACATCAATAAAAGAACTCTCTCTCCCCCAAAAAATTCTATTATTCCTATCCCGCCACAGGCTCCACAAAATAGCACAAACCCCGGCCTGCCACAAAAACAACCCTTTCTCCCAAAAAGGCGAACTAAGGAGAAGATCTGTGAACCTCTCTCTACCATCCTGTTGACCCACAAAACTGAAGTTGAATTGCTGAAAGAAACAGTTCCACACATCTCGGGCGAAGTCACAAGTCCAGAGCATATGATTATAACTAATGCATGATTATGCCTACCCTCGATGTGGATGTTAGGCCTCAAATTGATTGCCACTATTTCATTCTTTCAGAAATATTCTTCATCAAAGTCAGATTTTGTAGAAACTACAATAAGGTGAAGAAACACCTTCTGTACCCTTAACCTTGTCTCTTATTTGCAGTTAACCTAATACCATCTTTGATATAGCCTCTAGTTCGTATTAGATCTTTTGAGATGGAAACAGAAAGATTTCATTGATAAATGAAATATTAAAGTTCGTATTAGATCTTTTGAGGCTTGTGCCATGTCGCAAGATACCAGAGCAAGAATAACCAATACCAACTTATCTCAGCAAGTTTGTCCTCCATTTCAACACACTTTCTATTTTCACAAATTGCAAAGACAGAAACAAAAGAGAGGTAATTACGGATTACAAAAGCAAAGATAATCCATAAAAAAAAAATGATAATCCTAAGGAGCTCCATCCTTCTTTGACAATAAGAAATAAGAAACAGAGCCTTTATTCAATTCAAATTTCATGTTCAAAATGGATTTGAAATAAATATGAAGCGTGTGCAAGTCGATTAAGGGAGAAAATATAGATCTTTTGCCACATTTCTAAATCAAAAGGGAATTAGTTTGACATCCTTGTCCTCCTGCATGTGAACATAATGGAAAGACCTGAGAAAGCATAGATATACAGCTGAGGAGGAGTTCAGTTCAACCTAATAGCTCAAATTATGCCAGTTAGGTATTGGTGGAATGCCTTAGAAACCATTGTCCATTTGATCAATGGACTTCCAATAACTCTAGATTGAAAATCTCCTATTTAAGTTTTCTAGGGCTTATTCCAATATACAAGTTAAAAACCATTGACTGCACATATTTTCCTAGCCTTACACCAAATCCACAAATTTGACTTATCTTCTACTATGTTTTCTTGGGTATAGCAACCACACAAAGGCTTCAATGTCTACAGTCTAAAAATCAATATTCTGAGACATGTAGTTTTCCACGAGGAAGACTTCCCTTTCAAGGGGAACCAACACAACAGGAGAGAGTTTAGGCCACCCTATGAGAAAGCTAAAGAAGAAGAGAAAACCTTACTCTCGCAGGCCCTTAGAAACCTGCAAGAGAACAAAGCGATAAGCATCGATCAACCGGTCAAACCAAAAAATGCAAACTAACCATCTGAACATCTGACCAAAAACCCAATTGAGGTTCAAAGCACACCGACCTTATGACAAGCCACAAAACCTACAAATGAAAGGATTTACATTGTTGAACAAATATTTCCTTTGAAACCTAAAACCAAAATTAAAAAACCAAAAGCCGGCCAACTTCTACACAGGGCAACAATAGGTGAATAGCATAAAACCTAAAATATGGAAAAAACAAAAAACCGGCCTAGAAAAAAAAAGCCCACAAAAGGAGCCAAAACCAACCCTGACATAACAAAACAAGAAAAGCATACAATCCAAAAGAATAAACCAATATGATAAACTTTGAAGTATTTCTTATTCTCTCTTTTCATGTGAATTGAAACCAATATAATTATGAATTATAGGAATCAATACTACTTACACATGCATAAGCACAACCTATGAATCCAAATATTTTGAGAACATTACATCATATGCTACGACCTATTAAAGGAAGTAAGAATGCCTTGAGCATTGAGTTATGAAACCAAAAATATGGTCCTCATTTACTTTCCTTCTTGAAGATTGGACTTGATAAAATTATTGGTGGGAGATCTTGTTCCCCTTCTTTTGTCTATACCTTTCCAACTTCAACCACCCTAAACCCAAAACTCATACTATTTTTATGCTTCTTAAACTTCAATGCTTTTCTTCCGAACACTTGAAATTGGAACAAACATAATTCTGAATTGTTTAAAAAGAAGATCAAAACACCAATCTCATAATTCTCCCGTGGCTGTAATTACTCAATTCTCTCCCGTAGCTTCAGAATGAATTTCCTCTCTGACATCAAAAGGTTTTTTCCTTTAACATCAACCTTTTTACCAAGAACAAGAACTTTATTACTTCCCACATCATCGGGATAGAAACATTGAAACAATCTCTCTATCCATGCTAAAAGTATCCACACAGTACCATTTTCTTTCCAATCAAAATCTCAGAAATAGCAACCAACGCTTCTTAAATCTTACACTTGACCATGCACTATCTGAGAATCCAAAAGTTTTATCCTCTTCCATATTCCCACTTAAAGATTCGATTTCCCTCTTACCAGACTTCCTAAAGCCTTGATAAAAGTATTGGTGGGAGATCCTGTACCTTTTCTTCTTGTCCGTATGTTTTTCCCCTCCAGGCTTCAGGCTTCCCAAAGGGTATATTGACCAAAACAAACCTAATTATGTGTGTAAACTAAGGAAAGTATTCTATGAACTCAAACAAGTTCTAAGATCTTGGTTTAGAAAATTCAGGAATACATTTACTTCACTGAAGTAGGGCTTTCAGATTCCAAATCCGATTTACCTTTCTCCTTGTTCCTTAAAGAAACAATGATTTAGTCTATTTCTTGATCTATGTGGAAGATATAGGTGGCAAGGAATAACAACACGCTGATCAAAAGGGAGAGGGTTCCATGCAAATCTCCGTAACTGCAATGTCTTGATCTTTTTCATATGACCCAAAATAAAAATAAAATGGAAAAGAGGGGAATAGGTAAACTAATGCAAATAAATTAGTAGGAATTGGCTTTCACGTGCAAAAACACCAACGATCGCGAAGGAAATAGAAGCTTCTACAAAATCGTACCTCTCGTGCAGATATCATAACCACGCGTTCATCCAAGTCGGGTGTATCAACTATCTTTATAGATGCACCCGTTTCATTTTGCAAAGCTCGTACTATAGTGCCACCTTTCCCAATGAGACTTCCAACTTTATCGGGTTGACATAACAATCTAAACACTACATCCTCTTCCATAGCCGCTCTTTGACCAGCTCCAACATTTTCGTGTCCTGGTATGGAAGAATAACCCCTTGGGCGATAATCTGCATTATGATGGCTAACATATCTCCTCTTAGGAGAAGGTTCTTCGTCTTGTACCGGCATACAACAACTTGCATGGGACGTGGGCCCTAATGGTTTTGTGGTGGAAGAGTTGCTCGAGTCCACCCTCGGGCTATCCTGAAGACAGACGGAAACGGAAACAAGGGCCTTCTTCACCGCCGC
Organism: Trichosanthes truncata; assembly: GCA_033996785.1. NCBI lineage: Eukaryota > Viridiplantae > Streptophyta > Magnoliopsida > Cucurbitales > Cucurbitaceae > Trichosanthes > Trichosanthes truncata. The sequence goes on from MU867259.1 coordinate 58,964,779, forward strand.
AAAGCTTCCTGATATCTGCAAACCACGTAGGAAAGACAAATGAAAAGACAGAAGATCATAAGAACTGAAACTTTTGATTTCAAGTGCGACGTCACAGGCCGAAGAGACACATGCGTATTACTTGAATTAACTCGTCCCGTGGCGACGCACACGCAGGAATTTGATCCTTGGGAAAAATCTTTACTTGAGCCATACTCTCCTGTCTAATCTTCTCCACAGTTTTTCCTCCTCTACCAAGCACGCGCCCTACCTGATGACTCGGCGCCAGCAGCCTGCAGACCACCAACCCGTCAGTTTCTCCACCGCTAATCCGAACGTTTGGAACAGAATCTGCATTTTTCTTCTGAACATCTTGGTTTTCTCCACTATCCTCGTTCATCCTAACCATACTCTCAAAAATTCGAAGCAGCGCCTGCGACCGCTCGTCCGAATTTCCAGCGACCGCATCACTAGAGACGTTGCGACTGATATCGTACTCACGGAATTCTCTATCATTTCCTGGATTAGTGAGCGCGGGTTTGGACGGAGAGCCGGCGAGGATGACAATGATGCACTCGTCACATGAAGGAAGAGGTTCATCGATGTGGATCCTAGCGCCGGGAATATCGCAGAGATGGCGAAGGATGGAGGCGGCCTTGGAGGCTGGGCAAAGGAGGCGAAAAAGTGTATCGGAGGGAGACGAGGGTTTAGGAACAGGGGAGTCTCTGGAGGTAGAGTTTAAACCTGATGTCGCCGGTGCAGTGGTGGATACTGGCAGTGGCGGAGGTAATTGTCTTGGGCGGACGGAGCGACCGGCGGAGAGGTTGGGATCGGAGATGGCGTCGGATGGAGGTTTGGGGCTGAAGCTGGTGTCCATTGATTGCATAGTCGATCACCGGCGCATTGATCGATTGGATTGCCAATGACTCACAACTGAAGCTGGGTTTTGAGTCCAGATTCAAAAGCCCTAAACCTTTGGGCTGGACTCTTTTGGTTCTTATCAGCCGTACAGTGTGAATTGTTTGAAGCTTTTTCCATACATTTCCAAGTTGTGTTGTGGGGTCACGTGCACGCACTGGAAGTGGAAAGGACCAAGCCGAATTCGACGAGCGCGTTATTTCAACTTTCAAGACAGGCCTATTTACAATAATCCTTCCTTTACATGGAGCAGCCATTCGCATTCTATGGTGCAAATTATGGGATAGGATGAGGCCGCAACAAATTATCTAAGCAACTTGCTTACGCATCAAAAGAGAGAAAATTAATGGGATGCTTTTGTGTTGGATAATATATATCTGCTGCGAACTCCAATCACTCGCATAAAAAAATAACAATAGATAGAGGGATGAAAAAAGTGTTATTGGGTGAAGATTTCTTAAAATAACTTCAAGTTTAAATCTAATCCTAAATTTGGCGAGCAACACGAGTTTACATGAAGTGTGAAGTGAACAACATAAGTAATAAACAAGAAGGAAAGTATTTAGATGGTATTAAGTGATACACAAAAGTAGGAAAGTGTAGTATTAGTATATTCCAGGAATGATTCTGTAAGGCACTTTCTCGCAGTACAGTTTCCAATATTTGCCATACCTGCATGCATGCAAAATCATCAACCAAAGTATTCCCATCCCAATATCAGCTGAACCAAACTGATTTACATTTACTTACTTGGTGCGACATCGATCATCGTCCCTCTTAGCTCGGTCGAACAGAAGGATAGTAAGAAAGATCACATAGAAATATGGTAGAAACTGCAAAAGAGGAGATCCAAACCATCAATTACCAAATGGATAATATAATTCTTCTTTCTGGTGAAAAAGACGTGTTTGTGTTGATTAGAATAGATGATGCTTACATGATTGAAAAGGGCTGGAACTGTCCAGAAAAATGCAGCCAAAATTTCTGGTACATAATGAAAATGCCTTGCTAAACCCCACCTGCACCAACACCAACAACAAAATGCCCAATACTTACCCACCCACACTTATGTATATGTAGGAAATGAAGCAAAAGAAAACTCACCATCCAGAGGTTAAAAGAAGACTGGTTTTGGTTTCCCCAGACGTAGTGGTATATGAAGCTACTATCTGCAAATTAATATCAGATTTGATCACATCATATCACTAGTTAGTTCTATATGAATTCTTATAGACACAGAATTCTCATCAAAACCTTTGATGGAGCTTTTCCCCAAACCAAGCACTTCCCACTTTTTCTGCGAAATTCTTGCCTTTGCCTGTCACAATCATAGTTGATATATATGCAAAGCATGCCTGCTGCTAGAATACATATTGCCAACTGAAAACCAAATGGGATCATTAGGAAAGTAGCACGATCCATAAAGAATTATAAAAGTAGAAACGATAATTTTATCTACTTTCAGGCTTGTCCGATTGGATGAATACTGAGTTTTTGGACTAAGAAACAACTATGTAAACACAACGAATGAAGTATCTAGCTATTTAAACTATAGCTTTCATATTTGATATCCAAACGGCTATAAATATATTAAGATGGAGACATCAAAAAGCAGATATTTGCCACATTGGCTAACCAGCATCCATCCAAAAGCTAATGAGTTTCCATGAATCTCTAAAATACGTGATTACCCAGCATGTTCCAATTCAAATTAATTGCTTAATGTTAGAAGTTAACCAGATGGAAAGAATACCTGAGTTCCAAGATTTACAGGATGGTCGACCAAATACATGCCAGGAGAGGTATATACAGACGGAACCCAAACTAAGCATCCCCAACAAATATAAAAACCAGCTGCAAAATCCAAGTTGCCAATTTCCAGGAGTATTGAGATTGATAAAACAAAGAGGATAACATATTTTTATTTATTCTTAATTCCAACAAGGTAAATGGACCATTAAAATCACATCCCAGTACAGTTAACTGCATATGAGTAGCAGAACTATATATCACATTTTTTGAAATCGAAAACTAGTCAGCTGTGCTCCAGCATTTTAATTAATAACAGATGAGTATGAAAAAACAAATGTTAAACAAAGAAAATCATACAATATAAGCTAACCTCTGTCATGCGCTATGTCCATTGTGTTCCAGTACCCTGCTTCCCACCAAAAAAACTTTGTAACATAAGCCAACATCAATGCAGTATTTACAAGCATCGAATCAGCTATTGTTCCGTTCTTTTCATACTGAAATGGACAAAATGAGAAGATAATTATGCAACAATTTACATCACTCAACACTTTCAATGCCATAGAACCTACATAGGTACAGAAGTACAATATACATATAGGTGCTTCACTATGCCTAGGCATTCTTCAATAGTTCAATGCAGTGCAGGAAATAGAATGGTGAAAGCTAACTTTTGAGTAAAATATACAACTACTCAGTTAATTAAAGATGATCCTCTAATGATTCAGGATAATACAAAGAAAATGTTCTGATAGGAATTTAAGGCCGCTAGTTTGCATTACTTATACTACGGGGAAGAAACGTGAACCTAAGGAGGAAAAATAGGGTGCTGTGGGCCAAAGGCTAAGTAGTTATTCAAAGTAGGGTGATCTTTTGTCAGATTGTTAATATTAGGGCAGTCATCAAAAGGATGTAAAATTAGTTAGTCAGTCGTTTTGAGTGGGAAGGGCTCCAGGTTATATGTACAGGAGAGGGCAAAGGAAATAGTCTGGTTGTCAGCAAGTGAAAGCTGGAAACAGTTTCTGGCCTTGGGAGAGACAAGCCTCGAGAACATCTGTGAATTTTGTATCTTTTTCCTTAGGTCATCAGAGTTATACTTCCTTTCCCCAAGGCTCTATCAAATTCATATGCATCAAAGAGAAAGTAGCATACTATCTTCAAACTCCCCAGAAACTACTAAAATAAAAGCTCAAGTGCTTTCAGCAAGACAATATATGCCTCTGGATTCCAAACCCTTTGTGCAAAAATGCACATCCAAAGTTCCAATCATCGATGTTCACCAACCACGCTAATTTAAAAATGTGATTAGTAGTAATGCGACCTTGATAGAAACAAATAAAACAATTTATTGGCAATAAGAGACTTGACTCATAAGATAGAAATTGAAACTACAAAAAGAACCACCATTTTTAAATTCATCTAAAGGGACATTTAACTTCTGTTGCCTCAAAAATGTAACGGGAGAAAATACCAATAAAAGATAAAGCGAAGCTACCAACCAATTAAATGAGGCTTGAATCCCATTATTCTAAATAATATTTAGTAAACCTCACATGAAGGATAAACTTCCACAAATGTAGGATTATCTTTCATACTTGGTGATCTTTTAGAATACCTACCTGCTTTATGCAATAGGTCACAGCAAGAACTGCCCAAGACATCATCCCAAATCTGCAGTTTGTGAAAACCTTAATGTCAAAATGTTTGCCAATACGCGGGTACAACTCCATGCCCTGCAAGAAAGTAGATAAAAAAGGTGTTATAGAATATCAACAAGACCTAGATTAGCCAGTGCAATCATGGGATCAAACAAAATACTATATTCTAGTACTTGTTCAATTTTCTTTTTACTGATGCTTTAAAATGGAACTAAAGAGAAAATTAAGCAAATAAAAACTAAAAAAAAAAAACACGGGAGCAAAATATAAACAAGTTATATGAAGATGAACCCTGGTGTATAGAGTATACTACTTTTCCCAATTTCCAAATTGAAAGACTATAAGCTGCATATAAAGATATAACTTCACAAGGCTAAGAGCATTTAACATGAAATGCTAGTGGAGATTACTTCGCAGCTGAAATCAAAATACATCATAAAAAGATATTGGCCGCACCAAGGAATCATCCCGAATTAAATTAAAATTGAAGCAATAACAAAAGGGAATATAGTTTATGCCAAACCAGTCGGGCTTGCAACATTTTGTCATCATACCATACATATTAAGCAGACTAGCGATTAAAGACAGGCTGATTGGTGAAGTAAAAAGCAGATAACACTTAATAAAGCAAAAGATAATAGCTATGTTTATATATTTGATATATAGTAGCATTATAACATAACAAAACCGTGGAACTTTTCAAGACAATAAGTGCATATACAAACTACTTGAATTTCTTAGAAGACTATCATCTGATTTGTGCCAAATTACGCCAATAATTGTATCTGTAGAGTTCAGTAGTCCATTCACAGGTAACTTAGTTCAATAATCATCTATAATATGCATCACATTGCTCCAAAGGGAGTGCTGTTTTTGGTAGACTTTTGGTATTTTCATGGTTCCAAGTTCTAGTTTACACACAGTGACAGAGGAAGTGTTTCGAGTCCTCCATTTTGAGATAAAGGTTGTTTGGTTGTTCACTGTTTTATGGAATATTTAGTTGGGAAGGAAATGGAGAATCTTTTCACCTGTTGATAGGTCGTGAGAGGAGGTTAAGTGGCTGGTACATTTTAATGCCTCAAATTAGGTTTGCTCTTCAAATTTTTTTCTTATAACCAACAGCTGAGGTTCCTTTTTGTAATTTTGTAATTTTCTCTTTTCTTTTTGTTGTCTTGTCCCCATGTTGGTTGGGCCCCTTTTTTGTGTCGCCTTCTCTGTACCATCATACATCTTTAAAATAGCTGGGTTTTTTTTTCTTTTTACTAAAGAAAAATGAAAAGTGTCACGTCAAATTATGAATATCAAAGGGATGTGAAAACTTACCCAGTAGAAATCAATTATGATGTTACCAGACGAACCAGAATCAGAAGAAGATGGCGCCACACAACCCTTATACATGCAAACACCAGTGTTATGCATACAAAGAGCATATATATACTTAACTTCAACTGGTATCGACACAACATCTAAATGCTCACTTTTATGTATAGAAGAATACAAAAGATGAAGCTTCCAAAAATAAGAGCTGAAAATATTTCTCCCAAATGATCATAAACGATTGTTGGATTGAATATCCCAAACCTGAAGAGTAAAAGTTTCAATTAAACTATGAAACAAGAAAAATATCATAATGAATCCAGAGAGCAGAAAAGATATTTCCTATCCAAATCATGTAAGCATATAATTCTAGCACAAAAGACGATGAAGATTTTACGGAGTCTGTTGGAGCAAGAGTATGACAATAATAGACGAAGATTGAGAGATATAGATGGAAGAAAAACGGGATCAGGGAAAAATTAATAAAGCAGAAAGAATTAGAAAAGTGTGATTTATCTGAAGTGATGGTACACAGACTATAATATATACGATTTTTTCCCTAAAGGAGTCAAGAAGTCTGAAATTCATGATGAAATTGCCAAAGAAGAAAGAAAGCATATGATACCGCCAAAGAGCAATATAAGTAACGAGTGTGAGTATGTAGGCAGCCACGCCATTAGCCTGCAACACAGAAAGAGGAGTAATAAATTATTAAGAGAAGTATGAAGAAGAAGATGAATTTCGTGTAATATCCAAATACCTTGTAAACAGGTTGATTTCCTGAAGGGGAGAGCGGGCCGTGAACCCTCTTTCCAGGTAAAAGAAGCAGAAGGGCAGCCTGAAAGGCAGCGTAAGATGCAATTATTTTGCAAGCAGTAGCAGAGGGCGGTGGCCATATATTTAATTTTATAAACCCCTTCAATCCCAATCCATTATGGTATATGTAACTCCAAGTCTGGGAAACAGACCCATCAGCATGGACCATTGTGTACCATCTGCATCAGAGAGACAAACAAAAAACGTTGAGATATGATGTGCGCATAGGGAAGCAAGATTTGTGAAAATTGGACGAATATTGAATCATGGAGGAGGAAAATAGAAGAGAGAGAGAATTACAGGAACATAACAAAGGGAGGGCAGAGAGTCAGAAGAGATAACATGGAAGCATAAGTGAGGAAGGGTGAGTGGACGGTGTTGGATCCTTCCGCCATTTTTGAGGCGTCTGAGTTTCAGCGACACCGTAATGACTTGGACTCGCTTCTCGCTCGTACCAGTTATATTATTTGTCTGAAAAGTCGTACCATTTATTTATTTATTACTATGTTTAAGAAAAATTATGGGCATAAATCGTATTTCGTACTGCATTTTTTTTCCCCTTCTTTGGAATAAACCATTCATTAAAGCACCAAACGCCTACTTGGGATGTTTTTTTTTTTTTGAAAGTAAAAACACTAGGGATTTAGTCCTTTTAATTGAGGGAGACAAAAGTATGAAATAAATGAAGACATATGTGCATCCTACTAATAAATTAAAACATAAATGCAAACTTTTCTAATATTAAAAAAAATATTTTTAACTTTTTAAATTTTACAAAATATTTATCTCACGTGATTGCATCAAATTTAATATGGGTCTTTTAAAAAAAATAATAATAAAACAAAAACAAAAACAAAACAGACTGAATTTAGGTTGGATTAGACAATCTATTTCTTTAGTGAAGAATAACAATCATCTTAAATAGTAAATTAAATTCGTTGAAAACATGAATTTGGGTTGGATTTTAACATAGGCCACCATATAGTCCAATTGCAAGCATGTCATTGGTTTATCTCATTTGTAAATATAGCCAAAAAAATCGACCCAACCCAAACAGAACCTGCAAAAAGTCAAAAATAGCCCTATGTGTATTCCCGCATTTTTGCAATATGAAGTATATCGATAGTCTATCGGTGATATATTGTTGATATATCAATGATATATCTAATATGAAACATATCAGTGATATACTACCAATATACTTTATTCGGGTATATCAATGAAATCACATTCATAATATGAAGAATATCAACAATATATCAGTAATTCATATTCATTATATCAAATATGTTTAATATGAAGTATATCAAGAGTATATTAGTAATTCATATTCAATATATCAATATACCTAAAATGAATTATATCAATGATATACTACTGATATACTTTATTTAGGTGTATCAATGAAATGACATTTCTAATATGAAGTGTATCGATAGTATATCAGTAATTAATATTTAGAAGATATATTTAATATGAATTATATCCAGAGTATATAAGTAATTTATATTTAATATATCAAATATACCTAAAATGAAGTACATCAGTGATATACTACTTATATATTTTATATAGGTATATCAATGAAATGACATTCCTAATATGAAGTATATCAATAATATATCAGTAATTCATATTTATTATATCATATATACCTAATATGAAGTATATCAAGAGTATATCAGTAATTCATTTTCAACATATTAGATATACCTAGTATATCAGTGATAAACTATTGATATACTTTATTTAGGTATATCAATGTAATGACATTCATAGTATGAAGTATATAAACAATACATCGGTAATTCATATTTAGAATACTAGATATACCTAAGATGAAAGTATATCAGTCATATATTACTGATATAGTTTATTTAGGTATATCAATGAAATGACATTCCTAATATGAAGTATATCAAGAGTATATCGGTAATTAATATTCAATATATCAGATAAACTTAATATGAGTATATGAATGATATGTGTTGGAATAGAAATTTCTACCAACCCAAAATTGTCATGTCATTACCCAATATTGATGAAAATTTTATATTTAATTAGGGATTAATTAAATTTATAAAGATTCCTAAATTAAATTATGGCAAATTCAAGTACACAAGTGGGTCACTTGGAATTTAAAAGACCAAAGCCCGAATTGAAGGCCCAAAGTCCAGGCCCAATCCAAAAGATTGGCCCAAAGTCAACCAAACCTAGTCCAAAAGGGTTGACTCAAAGTCAACCAGATCCAATCCAAAGGGTTGGCCCAAAATCAACTAGGCCTAGTCCAACAAGTTCAAGCCCACTTGGAGGCATTGATGAACTCTATAAATAGAGAGCTTCCTCCTTCATTTGGGGGTTCAAAACTTAAGAAGCTCATAGAGAATTTAGAAATAAAGCATTTACATAGTTGGAGCATGCACACCTAGAAACATTATTTTAAAGTTAAATTAAATTTAGTTTATAAACTTTCAAGTTTTTGTTTAATCCCTACATTTTAACGAGTATCTAATAGATTCATGAACTTTCAATTTTGTATCTAATAGATTTTGACTTTAAAAAGTATATATTATAAATCTTATATAATTTTATATATTATTAATAAAATAATCAAAATTAATTCAAAAAATAAATATAACTTTTTAGAAAATAATGAGTAGTTAATTGATAATAAATAACCAATGAATAATTAATTATAATGATTAAAAATGAATCCATATAATAAATTAATAATAATGATAATTAATTGATTAAATATATTATTAACTAATGAATTAATATTTTCATAATTAGTTGGATCAATTTATTAAGCCATTTTTTATATAAAATTAAGTATACATTTTAATAAATTAATTTATTGCAATAGAATAATTAAGTTAATACATTATTATCAAATTTTTAATGTATTTTTACTGATTATAAATTTATTTGAAATGTACTAGCTAATTTAATTTATTAATTTTAATAAAATAAAATAATTACATGCATAAACAATTGAAGTAATGTATTAAAAGAGGAGAGATTAAAAAAAAAAAAAGAGGAGAGAGAGGGGACATAGTCTGCACATTCCTCAACGCTTCCCCGATGTAAATAATTGGCTAATGAAAATCCTCATTTACTGGAATAAAGAAAGCATGAGAATTAAGTTTTTTTTTTTTTTTTTTTTTTTGAGTACAATACGGATTGGGAGATTCAAAGATTTCATGGTCGTTAGCACATTCAATATGTCAGTTGAGCTTTGCTCTCTTTGGCAGCATGAGAATTAAGTTGTTCTATTTTTAATAGCAAAAACCTTGTTCCAAACAAGGAGATATATTATCTTTATCTATTTCCACACTTATTCTCATCTCCATTTTCAACCCCTAATGCTTCCTATGGCATTTAAAATTTGAATGAAATGATTTTGAATTCCTAAATTTTAAAAAATGAAAATCATTTGAAAATTTTAACTTCGTTTGGTACCAATAAATTTTAGTGGAATTCAAATCAGTAAAAAGTAAAATTTATTATTTGGATTTTTAGAAGAAATTAAAAAAAGTAATTATTTTACAATTATATATAATTTTTTTAGAAAAAACCTAACCTTACCCTTATTTTTATTATATATTTAATAATAATAATAATACCTTGGACCTAGCCATACACTTTCGTTCCCTCCGCCCCTTTTCTCTCTCTATTTTCTCCTCCTATCCTTGCCGCATCTCCACCCCCCTTCAGGATCTCAGTTTTCTTTTCTTTTCTTGTATTTTTTTCCTTTTTGTTCTTTTATTTCAAAGAAGGGCAATTTTAATTTAAAATCTGGAAAAATCCGACCTACCTTGGATGAATTTTTTTTTGAATTAAAACAAGATTTCAAATCATTTTGGATTTTTTTTGTTTGTTCATTCCAAACACCAGAACTGATTTCTGATTTGAAATCCTTACAGGGGTTCCAACAGAGGGTACGAATGAAAGAATAGAAAATCATTTGCCAATGTCATTACTTTCATTTCTGCCGCTCTCTCGAAGGAAAGATAAAGGAACTACTAAATTAAAACATAAGGTTTGGCAAAAGCAACCGCCAAATACAAACTCGGATCCATCTTATTGCACAGATATTATAGAAGTATAAGAATCTCAGATCTGAACGTCAAATACGAACCCGGAAACTTGAGGGGCAAAAATACACATTATTAAATAATAGCTAACCAAAAGGCGCGACCGCAGCCCAAACCAACATAATACATCATAATATGCTACAAAATTATAAAAAAAAAAAGGAAACAGCAGACCTGGGATAAAAGCCGGCAATCTTTCAAATCTACCGAGTTTCATCCTCGAGAGCACGGAAACCATTTGTAAGATCTTCATGTAGCTTCTTAAATTTTTCAATAAGAGCTGCTTCTCCTTCAGCTGGATCCTCGAACTTTTGAGACCTGCAAAAACCCCAAATGTTTTCATCACATCGGACAGCACAATCTCCATCCAAATCAATCAAATATTGCATTGCATTTTTTTACTTACACCAGGCGATAGAACAGATCTCCCAACCGATGCTTAATCAAACTGTATGTTATCTTTTGACCATCCATACCCGCTCCCCTCTCTACTGCCTGCAAACAATATCCAACCAAAATTATGAATACGCTCTACTCTACCCCTACCTCACATTTAAACAAACAATGATGATTTGGTAAAAGAGCAACTACCTGATTAGCCAAATTATAGAAATGGATGATATTGCGCATCATCCAGACCGACTTGTAGAAGGGGCAGAATTTATCATACCTGTCACACCCACAAATATTTTTTTTAAAATCTAGAAAAGGTTGTCCTATATACCATCGACTAGTGGAGTGAAGACCAGAACAAAGATGTAGCTAAGACTTACGGAGTAAATGCATTCTGAGCCAGATAGTCCTCCCTCAAAAGCTTTGCAGTCTCTAAGGTAATCTTATCTCCTTCAGCCAAGGCATCCTTCCCTACAAGCTGCCATAATACAGAAATCAGATAGAGTTCCGTGAGACCCATAATATTCTTAGTATTTTTTTTATTTTTTAATAAATAGCAAAATTTACTGGATTTTTATTTTTGATAAAAAACCGAACTTTGATTGAGAAAAAGTGAAAAAATACAAGGGCATCCAAAAAAACCATGCCCACAAAAGGAACCCAACCAAAGAAAGGGGCTCCAATCAAGTAAAATAAGACAGAATAATTACAAAAATCCGTCGTCAACGACGGCATTGGGAAACATAGAACCTGACAAGGAACCAAACATCACAAGGAATCCTCTCGGCCCCTCTAAAGATTCTATTATTCCTCTCACCTCACAAACCCCACAAAACAACACAGACCCCTGCAAGCCATAAGAATCTCCCCTTCTCCCAAAAGGGCGGATGGAGAAGGAACTCCTCGATCATCTCCCTACAACTACAATGTCTAGCAAACTGAAACTCAAACACATCAAAAAAGAGACTCCAAAAGGACCGAGCAAAATCGCAGCTCCAAAGCAGCGAAATTTACTAGAATAAAACTACACGTCCTTGTAAACCCCATCTAGAAAAAACTTCAGAAAAATGTATTCCATCTATAAAATTCACCACCAAATCTTATTTATATATTACTCGGAAGTGTTTGTGTGGGTGGGTTACTTGTGAGAGAGAGAGAGAGAGAGAGAGAGTGGGCGCGGGGGGTGGGGGGCGGGGGCGGGAGGGGAACTTGCACTCAGCAGACATACTTGGACTATTTCATTGAGGTCATCTTCCCTCTGGAGAACTTCTCGAGCCTTCGTCCTGATGTTAATAAAATCTGGATCAAACTTCTCGTAGAAAGATTCCAATGCCTAAAATAAAAATGTAAAGTTAAATTAATTAAGATGCATTACTCAGTGCATTCGTATGAAAGATACAAATAAGGCAAACACAAGACAGAGAGCTCTGCTAACATACAGTAGAGTATTTTGAGTATGAAATTAGCCAGTTTACGGATGGGAAGTGCTTCCTCTGGGCAAGCTTCTTATCTAGACCCCAGAAAACCTGCAAACAATTTAAATAACTATAATAATTGCAGACAACGAGATTCAGATAACGATTGTAGAAACCACAGTATAAAAAATAACCAGATTAGAAATTAATAGTCTTCAAGTGAGAAAAGTGCACCTGGACGATACTGAGGGTAGCAGATGTCACCGGATCAGAGAAATCTCCTCCTGGTGGAGAAACTGCACCGACAATGGTAACACTACCAGTTCGTTCTGGCCCACCAAGACATTTCACTTTACCAGCACGCTCATAGAAAGAGGCTAAACGTGCTGCTAGGTATGCAGGATATCCACTATCTGCTGGCATTTCAGCCTGAAAAAGGAGCAGAGAAGACAAGTCCAACAAGAATAAGACAAGAACAGGACATAATAACACTTTTGTACGATATGTGCACTGGCATCTTATGAATTCAACTTCAAGCCAAGAAACCTAGGCGGACATTGCCTTTAGAATGCTTTATACGCAACACTGACAATTCATATTGAGTTATAAGTGTCAGTGTCTGACGTACATACAACATCTTCAAACTAATCAGATGCTTAGCTACAGTATAAGATCCTCTTTAATTTCAGAGGCAACGTGAACAAGATATAGTCTAGATGAACATAACAAGAAAGAATTTTTTAAAAAATATACAAAAGGAAATGAGCAAAATTAATTAAATATATAATTGAATGGATGTATTGATTCTAATTTTCTTTTGCTATTAGAAGACATTGAATAATTTGGAACATTGTTTATTTAGTTTTGTATACCCTTTATAAGCCTCCGATACTAGACAATGGATCTTATTGTATATACAATTTGCTTCTTTGGTTTCGAGATGTCATATATCTTGTCTTGTCTTTGACTTCGTAATTTCAATGTAACTATTTTATTTAACATGCAAATATTATAGCACAAAGATTCATAGAAATGAGTTTGTATTCCCTTTTATACACCTTTGATAGTAGACATTCAATCTTATTGGATGTACGATTTGTTTCTTTGGTTTTGGTTTCTATTAGATGTCATATATCTTATCTTGTCTATTGTAATTTCAATGTAACTCTTTCAATTTAACGTGCAAATGCTATAACACAAAGAATTATAGAAATGAGTGTGTACATATATCAATAGATGTTTACCTACCATGTCTCTGTCTAAGTTGTTAAAACCTGACCCATCGGGGTATCCAATTATACCACACTTCAGTCCATGTTTTTTAGGTATAAGTATTATTGAGATTAATAAGGCTGGAAGTTAGAAAGTTTTAGTTACTACTTATGAGATTATGGCACTTGGTGAGAAAAAGAAAGATCAGCATAGTGCACCACTCAAATCAATCTAACCAATTTATTATAAGCACACACCAAACACAAAATTTTCTAAACAACTACGAGTCCTAATACATGTAAATAAAACAATGAGCAAATTAGAAAACAAGCTCCAATTATTTACCAGTCGTCCTGATATTTCACGTAATGCTTCTGCCCATCGAGATGTAGAATCTGCCATCATGCTTACATTGTATCCCATATCTCTGAAGTATTCAGCCAAAGTAATTCCTGCACACATTAATACATTGTTATGGTGGATATTGATACAATAAATATATCTCAACCAGGCTTTACAAAAATTGAAAGAAGTAAAATACGAAAAGGATAGAATATACATAAAATGAAAATTTTAATGTAAAAATTAATTGTGAGTATTTATAATTCATTCCATGATGTACTTGATGCAATGGATTTGTCTGCCACAAACCTCAAACAATGAGTTCAACGGAACATAACAGGAAATTCAACTTGGCCCGGCCTAGACATTGTAGCTCCATGTTAGAGGAGTTAATGCTTCATTTGCCCTTACGTAAAAAGGGTCGCTTTTCTGGCTTGCCGGTGTTTGTGCTTTGTTTTGGGGTGGGAGGAACAACAGTTTTTAGAGGAGTTGAGAGGCATGAAGAGGAAGTTTGGTTTGGTTACACTTGTTAGTTTTCATGTCTCCCTTTGGGCGTTGGTGTGTAAGGATTGTTGTAATTACCCTTTAGGTACTATCATGATTGATTGGAGCCCTTTTCTGTTTTAGTTTGGCTCCTTTTGAGAGTTGGTTTTTTGTATGCACCTTCTATTCTTTCATTTTCTCAATGAAAGTATAGTTTCTCATAAAAAAGAATAACAGGAAATACAATATCAAGTCAATTTAAAATGGAAATAAATTTTTTATGGTAAAATTACATTCAAGGATCATCATAATAGCAACGCCAAGAACAATAAGGATAGACAAGAGGGAAATTGCACCGAATAAACTAGAGTTAAACATTGTGGTTAACTTGCACATGTCAATGGGAAAAGAGGGATCTTGGATAGTTTTTTTTTAAAAGAACCACAATTTTACCGGTATAAATTGAAGCTTCACGAGCAGCCACAGGCATATTAGAAGTGTTAGCCACAAGAGTGGTACGCTTCATGACAGATTCTTCACGGCCATCAGGTAATGTCATTGTCAATTGAGGAAAATCCATAAGAACTTCAGCCATTTCATTTCCTCGCTCTCCACAGCCAACATACACCACAGTATCAGAATTTGAGTACTGCATGAAAAAATCAGCAACAATAGTAAATTTTGGCACCACAAAAGATCACGTCAAAACTAAGATATTAGACAAATAACTTACTTTAGACAGAGCTTGACTAATGACTGTTTTTCCACAACCAAATGCTCCAGGAATCGCACATGTTCCACCAAGAACAGAAGGGAAGAGGGCATCAAGAACACGCTGCACGTGAAAATCAAATACATAATATAAGAAAAATAAGTTATTAGAAATACACAGTTTCTATGAGGGGAAAAATCAATGGTAAAACAACCAACTATCTTATTCACCTGCCCAGTCAAAAGAGGGGTATCAGCTGCAAGCTTAGATGCAACTGGTCTTGGAGTACGCACAGGCCAAGTCTACACAGGGATAGACACACATGCACACATAAGAACTTATTGAATCATAAAAATATGAAGGAACCGTAAATAAGAAATCATTTAGAAACCTGAAGCATGGTAAATTGCTTTTTAACTCCTTGAAACTCAAGCTCTAAAACAGTATCCTGTAAAGAAGAATTTTTTGGATAAGAAACAAGCATCTACACTGAAATAAAAGAAGAAACAGGAGCATAAGGTCTAGGGAAAAAAGATCCTCTACCAAGGAAACTACAAAACATCCTCCCTAAACGGAAATTGATCAAAGAAGATTTTTTCTACATTACTTATATTTCTGTGTATAGTTTAATCAGAGAACTTTGCAGGCATTGAATGATATGAGTTAGGCACATCATAGGTTCACCTCAAAAAGTATATTTATGTGTATATATATAGTTGTTTCTATTTATCATGGAAGAGTGTTTGATTTCTTTAATTCAAACAGAGCACCAAAACAGCTCTGATAGCACATCTCCAAATTACCCCCACTTAATAAAAAACCACCCACCAGAAAACATTTCTGGAAGCCAATCCATAATGTCTGAAAAAACTATACATAACAAACAAGATAACGATAAAGAAAAAACCAGGAGAATCTAACTAATATGCACAACATATAATATATTTTCAATTGCCAAGTATAGAAACAAACCATTTCATGCAACTTGATAAGATATAATTGCATACAACACGTAGAACATTTGTTCAGGTATTGTAATCCCCACCGTCCCCATAAAAAATAAATAAAGAAAAAGAAACAAACCCCCCACCAGTATAAAAAAATCCAAGTACTACATTTAAATTTTTAGTACAAGGTAGATATTAAAAGGTGTAAAAATAGATGAGAAAAGAATAGATGGCAAAAATGAAAAAAAGATAGGAGAACCTTTAGTGAATATTGACCAGGTGGTGCAACATAGGTAACTTTCCCCATAGAATCAGGAGGAAGAGCGATATGGTGGTCCATTAGACTATTCTCGAAGACAGTCTGAATCGGAAATTGTCCATGTTAGATCGTAGGAGCAAGCAAAAATATTTTCATTTCAAGGGCTTTTAATGAAAAATGCTACATAGCAGAAACTTACAGCATACAAGTCTCCACCTGTCAATAAGTCGCCCTCATCTGGAATGTTTTTTTTTTCATTTTGTGAGATATAATGCAATCTGACAAATAGAATCAAACACATGCGCATAAAACAAATTGTATGGTCATTACATACCCAATTTTTTGGGTTGAAAATCCCAAAGTATGTCTTTGTCAAGTGCCGGGACAGCAACACCACGAGGAATGTAGACATCTCCTGATCTCTTCGCAATTGTTTTCAATGGCCTCTACTTTCTCAAAATTTAAGTTAAAAGAAGAAATCAATAATAAATGGATAGTAAAAATCTAAAATACAACATTACGTGAAGTGATACAAACCTGAATGCCATCAAATATATTTCCCAGTATTCCAGGTCCTAACTCCACTGACAATGGCTGATAGTTCACACACCGTTAATTCATAAAGATTCAAGAACTGGAAGGAAAATTAGAATAACTAAAAGAAGGAATGCTTACTTTACGAGTACGCAAAACAGGGTCATTCACCATCAAACCAGCAGTTTCCTCATAAACTTCAAAATAAAATTGGAAAGTCCAGTCAATTTACCGAGGCTTATAACATTTAACATGAATAATATAATATAATAAGCATGGAACGATGAAATTGAGGGGTGATCTTCCGACATCTTCTTAACATATAAGAGTGGGCAAGTAGGAAGAATGCGTGCCAAGGGACCTTTAAAACTTAAAAAAGAGGGGGACCAACTTAGTAGAGATAATTAACCCTATGCTAATGTAGCATACCCTGAATTGTGGCAGAATCTCCTTCTAATCTAATGATTTCACCAATCAGATTATCATGACCAACACGAACCAATTCATACATGGCTGCACCTCCCATGCCATCTGCCACGACGACTGGTCCAGATACCTGGGAACGACATGAGAGTTTCATAACAGAGAAAAAACAACGTAATTCGTGAATTTGAAATATAAATTAAACAAAGATTAGAAGAAAAAAAAATGAAAAACCATATAGAGAGATGAAAATTGATACATTTACGAGCATATAACTAACTACAATCGTCATGTAAGACTTGATTTCTTTTTATAATGGGCAAACTTGATTTCTTTTTATAATGGTAATAATAAAATAGAGAAAACTCAGTAGATTTAAAATAAGATAAAAAACAAAAAAAGCCCGGATCCATTAATGGAAGATCAAATACGAATCTGAAAAATCTACATCTGCTACCATTCAATCGAAACGAAACGACAAAAATTGCACATCGAGACGGGAGAGGAGTAGCGAAAAACAAAACAAGGATTGACATCAGAAGCATACGGAGAATGCCTATAAAATCAAGTTATACCGATTGATTCCCATATAATATGATCGAGAAAACAATCGAAGCAGTCAAAATTGACAAACAATAAGAGAAAGTGAACAGATCGAGAAGTTAGGACGGACCTTCCGGACATATCCATACTCGCTTTCCTTCTCAGAATCCTCAAAGGTGGTCAACCGAGCTCCATAGACGGACGGCATTGTGAAAGACAATTGATCGGAAAAAAAGCAGATCGAATTCCTAGCAGGAGATAGGAAGGATCAAAACAATAAACAAAAATCGACCAAAACCCTAAGGTCCCGATCGAGCTGGAGATGAGATCGCGAGCGAAGAAGAGAGCGAGGGAGAGGGAGAGGGAGAGGGAGTGTGGGTAGGGAGAGTAAAAATTGCCGGTATTGAGAATCGTTTATGAATTCATGATATGGAATGGGTCGAATATGATTCGGTGGTGGAGGGTGTATTCTAAGATGGTGTGGTATACTTTCTTATGTGCCACTGCCAGCGATGAGGCAAATCACAAAACGTGAGATTCTGTTGTGCGGTCAGCGACGTAGCTACACGTGTTTCTTGACCCGACCCGAACAGCATTTTTTTTTTTTTAAACATATATTTTTAGTTTGACATACTTTCTAATTTGAACCTTTTTTTTATTAAAATATTTATATAAAAATAGTTCTAATTAAAATTTTTGGATGTTTAATTACATTTTCTGAATAGTAGTCACAAGTTGTTTTTGTTGCAAATCCTAAATTATCACAAAGGATTCTTGATACATCATTTTACAATCACTTTTTAGATAATCGTCTTTAGAGTAATTCTTTAAAAAATATTTTTAAACTAATTTATTTTTTTCATAAATGATTTTTATTTGCTATGCTACCAAACACTTTTAAACAGTTGTATTGGTTTTGTAGGAAAATTTTATAAGTGTCTATAATTTTTTTAAATAACTATATTTTGTTGGGTTTGACATGGGCGTGAATAATTTCATGTAGCTTCAAATTTCAATAATATATACTTTTTTACACCTATTATATACATATACTTTGCGTTTAATTAATTTTATATTTTATATTCTCAAAAAATATTATTTTATTATGGATGTGTTCAATCATGTTAGGTTAAAATATTATTGTTGTCACTTTACTTTAGATCTCATTCTATTTTAGTCTATGTATATTCCAATGTCCAAATTTAATTAATGTACTTTCAATAAAGCTTAAAATTAGTCCATACTATTAATTTATTGTTAACTTTTTTAAAAAAAAGTCTTTATAAGTCTTTTCTCTATAAATTTTGAGAATATGTTTACATTTTGTTTTTTTTTACATGAAAATTATTATTATTATTTAACCAACTTCGATAAAATTTAACTTCAAAGTTCAAACTAACAGTAGGAAATAATTTTAAGATTTATTGAAAGTATAAAGACAATTTGAATATTTGAAAGTACAAACACTGAAATAAAATGAAATCTAAAGTACAGAGACTCAAATGGTATTTTAACCATAATGTTATTAAGTAAGTGATGACGACTCACCCACATTAGTACATTGTCAAATGATTTTTTAGTTCTACTTGGATAAAATACCCTTTGAAGTTTGATAGTCCCTTAGCGATTAAATTTTTAATTCCGATGAGATGTAATAGATTTTAAAATTGAGTAAAGATGAAATGCATATATAATATCCTGTCAATAAAGGGAAGAAAAATAAAAACAAATGAATATATAGTATTAAAATAAAAGTCAAATAATAGAGAAACCGATATGTACCCCTACCCAATGATATACAAACACGTCAGTAATAGAGAAACACAGGTATGGCTGCAGCTGCATACAACACATTATAGTTTCTATACGATACAACTTTGCCAAAAGTAAAAAGGGAAAAGTAGAGAGTTCCAAGCCAACTGCATATTCTCATCCAAAGTGATGTGGTGCCCACAGATTGTTCCCAAAGGCACCAGTATTTACATCATAAAGTAAGTAAGCTATTCCATTGCTGTTTAAGCGCCTCATAAGCCTTCCCACAGGGTACAGCCTGCACTCTAATTCTCCCATCCACCTGTGTTTCTGTTTGGGTTACTAACCCCAATCTTGACAATGTTTCTATTGCCTTATCTATTGGCATTTCAACCTGCATAATAGTATTAGGTTTTAGGGCATATATTCTCGACCAAGAGGTCAAAGATTCGAATCTCCTACTCCCACATGTTGTTGAATTCAAAAAAACAATCAACTCCTACTTTCCCATTTATTCATCCGATCTACTTACCTTCACTTTTAACACGTCGTACAAAAATCTTTCACATTTGTCCCCAACAATTTTGCCACATGGTACCTGCAATCACAACCATTCATTCTTCCCTCAACCAGATGAAAAATGGCAGCTTGCTTATGTCTGCAACTAAATTCACAGCTCAACTCACTCAGCTCATTATCAACAACTTCAACATAGTACCCATTCAAGCTATGTACACATATTATTTGTTCCTCTCCAAACTTCCTGCTTCTCTCGCATCCATTTCACAATTTATTGTGAGCTGCGTCTATACGCATATTACCTATGTAAAAAAAAAAAATCTACGTCTACATAAGGAAAGGCAGATCACCTCTCCCTTTTCTTGTCTGAGTAGTATTGCATAGGCCAAGATAGCTTCTTTGTACTGCACCAGAAAATGAATTTTAGCCAAAGAACCTTCAGGAGGAAGTATATTCAGATCATTCCACATTTTTAATAGCAATTTCCACCAATAGGTACTGAAATTTGAGGATTAACTCACGCAATCTCCAATATTATTAATAATGTGAAACTAGTTTATGAGTTTAAAGGATAAAAAAAGCCACTTTTGATGCTTACTCTTCTTTAATTTGTCAAATATTACAACCATAACAAACAGACTTTGCTTCAGATAACGGTTGGTAATGACTTTCCTTCTTCCATTTTTGTATTTTCAAAATTGATTTCATGATGCAGGCACCTAAGAAAATCATAAAACAATTCAAATGAAACTCACTTGCTGTTGTTCTGAAGCATCCAGCAGAAAATGAACTGAACCAAAACCACTAGCTAAAGTTTTCTCATATAGTGTCCTGTTAACCAATAACTGTTTAAATCTTTTAATTAGAAAAGTATCAATCAACCATCAAATGCTTACAGAAAACTGTGTTAAGATGAAACATGAGCATCAATAAAATTGACTCACTTGATACCTATCCCATGTTTGTTTGTAACCCAAAACAACTCGCGTGATGTAAATGACAAGAGCACTGAAAGCAACCACATCAAGAACAATTGCTGACCTGTGGCAAACGTAAGAGAATAGGAGTCAAATATTGCAAAATCAGAAGAAACGATCATTATTCTTTAGGTTTCAAATAAGTGACATGCACAAATACAAAACAAAAAAAGTTATACTCTCTTCAGAGGCTACAACCACAATCTAATATTTGGTTAGCAAGTCTTGTACATTTTTCATCTATCATTCAATCTGCATGCCTCCAGAGTCAATTTAACCAATTTATAAAATAATGTCCAATTAATATTACGTTATCAAAAAATAGAAGTACAGAACCCATCTAAAACGATATTTCTTCATTCATAAGTTTATCTTCTAGGTTTCATAGAGTACCAAAATTGACGACTAAGTAGAATTAAATACAACCATCAGTGTTCCACTAAATTTAGATGATATTTATGTAGTATACATAAACATTTATCGTGTATACAGGCATGTAAACTGCAAATTTCACATAAAATATTAAATGTTCTTTTTCGAATATAAAATACATGAAAAATTAGAAGAATGCCTAAAGAATCGTCTGAAAAAAGACCAAGCATTGATGATATTACTCCACCACAGTTTATTTAGTGACAGATATCTAGACTACCAACTTCTCTGTTGCGTGATTTCAAAAAGATAGTAGTACATGCTGGAAATTATGTGGGTTCTACCTGTGCAGGTTCAAATTCTGCTGCTTATGCAAAAATCTTTTAAAATATTTGTCATACAGGAATGTTATTGAATGTGGCCTGGGGAAAATAATATGCAAAGTTTCTAACTTTATTCAATTTCCTTAGGCAAATTACTGACTAATCATGTAGCAAGTTAAGAAGAAGCATACGGTGAAGACAAGACATTCTCAAACTTGTAATTAATGAAGAAGGCCAAAAGTCCCAATATCGTTGCAGCATCCAAGCGTAGCTGCAATTTTGAGGCATTAGATCAAGAGGTTATGTCAAAAATAATAATAATGAACCATCAAGAATTGATAGAATCTAACCAATAATAACTTTACATATGATAAAACAAATAGGTGAGTGAGCATAAAACTTAACTCACAATTAAGACTAAACTTATTTCATATGGGTTCATATTGCTCAATAAAACAAAAGGTGAGTTGGTAGGCATCGATGTAAATTACATCCAGTGATCATTAATACAAAACTATGGTGAAAATGGGTACGTCAAGAAACCATTTCTCCATTGAGAATTAAAGCTACTTATGCTGCCCTCTAAAGTCATAAAGTCTCTCGGGAAAGAAAGCCTTTGCCACGATCATTCTTGAATATGCACTCATAACAAGTTACCAAGTGTTTACTTGTGACTACTTACCTCATTACAGAACATGAAACTCTACATAATTTTATCCAGATTAGAGAAGCAAGACAAGAGTGCATGACAGAAGTTTTGTTAATCCTTGCATGCTAATAGCCAATAAATCAGCGTACTAAATTAGCTGTGATGATACAGATAACTAGGCAACAATAAGTCCATTCCCAGATCAGCCAACTCTTATTTGTTTTCATAATTGCTACTTACCACTCAATCGCCCGGTATCTTAACTAGGACATTTTTTTTCCAATCTCAATTAAATAATCACTACCCATTTCAGCAGATAATATTTCTCTCTTCCATGCATGAGACACTACAAAAAGCTTTATTGGCCACTAGCAAAAACCATCTCATGCTCGTTGTAAATATCGTATCATGGAATAAAAAAGATGAGAAAAAATTCAAGCCAATAAAATGACACAATTACAAAAGAACCATGCACAGACAGAACACACTGAGCAGCTCTGCAGCACATAGCTATAATTCGAAACATTCTAAGAAATGCATTTGAAAAAATTAAATCTAGGTCATACCGCGTCTATAATTCGAAAAGATAATTTCTTGTCAGGAAAGATCACCTACATGTCATTTTAACCAAGATTGAAATTCATGAGTAAAAATAAGAAGATACTAACATCTCAAATAAAAAAAAATGCAACATAATACGTGCTATATAAAGTAAGGGCAAATACATTGTATGAGAAAAAGAATGAAAACATTAACAGACATTGAAGTGTCAGAAGTATATACTGGTAAGTCAGGAATAGGAATTTTCTCATAGATCTTTAACTGCAAAGATGGAACCTCAGTCTTATCTCCACTACTCCTTCCTTCTTTGGTGTAAAGTAAAATCAATTCTTGGAAAGCTGGCTCCTACTTCGCAAGTAAACAGCAAGTTATAAAGTTGTTTGAGATTATAATAACGGCAGGAATTGGTAAATAAATTTTAACAGATGACCAATGACTGTCAATAAATTGCAAATAATGCATTGCATGTATATGCCACTGTTCAATGAGATTTTCGTAGAAAGTTAATTCGTGGAATAAAATTTGATTTGTATTAATTTGTGTAATATCGTGGGGTACAATCTCTAATGTATGATCCTCTGAAGCTTTCTCTCGTATGTATATTTGACTCGAGGGTTGGAACGCTTCTTCTCGAGGTTGAATCTTCAACTTTGAACTTGTGGAAATTCTTCATCTTCAAGCTTGTCGAAGGTATTCGGCTTGTAGCTTCTTGAAAGTCTTCGGCTTTTAACTGATTGAAGGTCTTCGATTTGTAGCTTATTGAAGGTCTTCAGCTTTTAGCTTATTAAAGGTCTTCGGATTGTAGCTTATTGAAAGTCTTCGACTATTAGCTTATTGAAGGTCTTCAGCTTTTAGCTTATTGAAAACTTTCGGCTTTTAGCTTATTGAAGGGTTAGTCGCAGAGCTTTCTTTACACTTTAGATGTCCTGCCTTGTCTTTGAGGTAGCTTCAATATTCAAAGTCTTCAGGCCTTCATGAAGCTTTTAATCTTCGAAGTCTTCAGTTTTTTAGGAAAATTTAAGTTAACTTTAGGTCTTCAGTTTTCAGGAAGATTTAAGTTAACTTCAGGTCTTCAATCTTCAAGAAGATTTAAGTTAACTTCAAGTCTCTAATTTTTAGGAAGAGTTAAGTTAACTTCAGGTCTTCAAGCTTCAGGAAGATTTAAGTTAACTTTAGGTCTTCAGTCTCGAAGAAGAGTTAAGTTAACTTCAGGTCTTCAATCTTCAAAAAGAGTTAAGTTAACTTCAGGTCTTCAGTCTTCAGGAAGATTTAAGTTAACTTTAGGTCTTCAATTTTCAAGAAGAGTTAAGTTAACTTCAGGTCTTCAGTCTTCTTGAAGCTTCAATATTTTAACATCTTCTTATCTTCTTCTCCCTCCAAATGAAGGTGACTCCTCTATTTATAGAGTTTTCTACATGCTATATGTGGGTTTGGGCTTGATTGCATTTGGGCCCAACCATTTGAATTTGGCCTTTGTTGGTTTTGGGTTTGACCCTTTGGGTTTTGGGCCAAATTATCATTTAATAAATTTTTTGAGCTTATTTAAACTTGGGCCTAAATTCCATATGACCCAGTTTGACCAGACTAGGCAGGCTTGATCAAATGGCTATGGTGAAGACAAGTGGCACATTATTTGGGATTCGCCAAATTTTTGTCTTCAATTTAATTTGGGACACATGTCAATTAATAATTGGTCCCAAATTTAATAATTTGTAATTTTATCATTAATTTATAAATAATAACATGGAAATTTGTGATTGGCTGAAATTTAACACATCATGCAGAAAATATTTTATTCACTTGAAGAGAATGCAACCAAGATCAAAAGTAGTACAACTTTCACAAGGTAAGAAACAACATTGAGGCATGACCAAAATAAGCATGAAAGTTGGGAAGATGTAATAGACTGATTCCACCCCCTCGCAACTTCATTCTCAGATATTCTCGTGACATCAGACAAAAAGATGTGGTGATTAGCGACCATTGGAGAAAAGACAAATGTAATTGGGATTTAAGGCTTAGCAGGATTCTTTTCTATAGAGAAATTGGAAGTTTGTTCCAGCTTCAAGATTGATACAGCGAGCATTAGTTCTTCAGATGATAAAGTTCTTTGACAACTCGAAAATTCTGGGGATTTCACTGTAAAGTAAACTTATTTCAATATTTTCTCTATTCCGACAAAGTTGTTGAAGACCCTCTTAATCAATCAGATATAGGAATGAAAAATACCCAAAAAGGTTTTAAAGAAAATTGTACTCTTGGATATAGAATCCTCAACACTGATAAAAAGTTACAATGAAAAATTCTGACTAGTAAATCTCCCCACTGTTCTGTATGAAGGAGGCAGAATCTTTGGATCACTTGTTTTTACATTGCCCTTTTGCTGCTAGAGGATGGTTATTTCTGCTGGAAACTTTTATTCTCTCCTTTTCCCTCCCCGATAACATAGATATTTGGCTCCATGAAGCGCTCATGCGTAGGTGGAAAGATAAAAGCAAAAGTATTGTGGAAATATGCAGCTAGAGCTTTTATGGTCTTTTTGGCTCAAAAGAGACAAAGAGAAGGCTTTTGAATCCTTTTGTTAACTTGTACAATACACTTTCTCAAGTTGGAGCTTCACAAAAAGTTCTTTCGTAATCACAACATTTTTTTGATTAATTTGAATTGGAAAGACCTTGGGCAATAGTTCTCCCAGGTGAGTTTTCTATTTCCTCGGCCTGTAGGTTGCATTTCTCTCTATTTTTATTGATATTTCCCATCTCTTATTGTTAAAAATAAATAAATAAACTGTTATAGTATATATGTAGAGTTAGGAGCTTATTAATCCTTTGTCCTTTATTGTAATTTTACTTTCACTAGTTTAGGGCTTCCATGTATGCCTATATATATTTGGCTCTATTGTATAGAATGAAAGAGAAACTCTCATATTTGATCTCACAATAACATGGTATCAGAGCCACTAGGTCTTTCCTAGGCAATTAGGGTTTTGTGAGTTTTTGAGAATTGGGAACAATTAGGGTTTGAGGTTTGGAACACCTTTTTGGAGTGTTTGGTCTTCTACCTTAGGTTTTGTGTTTCACCACCACTGCCAAGGTCCGCCGTCGCCACCGTCACCGGAATCCTCCTCCGCCGCCGAAATCCTCCGCCGTCGCCGGAATCTGCCCCCCGCGCCGCCCGTCTCCGGCGAATTTTTTGTCACCGCCCAGACCAAACGAAAGCCCATTTGCCGATCAGCAGGTACGTGAAATTTGGCCGGAAAAATCCCTGCGCGTGGACCTCACTCGCCGATTGAAGGTTTTGGCGTCATTCCCACGCGCCGGCCTGTTCATGGGGTTATTTTGGCTTGCCGTTTGTCTAACTCCCGACCTGTTTATGGGGTTATTTTGGTCATAATTGGCTCGTGTTAGAAGTTGATTTGGAAAAGAATTAGGGGGTGTTTGGATTGAGGAGTTGGGGGGAGTGGAGTTGGGAGGAGTTCCCAACTCCTTGTTTGGCCTCCTATTGTGGGCCCTACAGATTTATTAACTCCCCTCTAACTCCTTAGTGTGGGTCCCACAAACTTATAAACTCCTTTTCCAACTCCCCACAACTCTCCACAACTTTACTATCTCCTTTTTTTACCTCACCTCACTCCTACCCCTCTCTCTTCTCTCCTTTCATTTCTCTCTCTATTTTTTACATAATTTTTTTTAATTTCTTAATTTAAAAAAAAAACTTTATTTTTTTATATAAATTTCTCGTCATTATTACTAATTAATAATTAAATATAACTAATTATTAAAAAATAATTTTATTTTTATATTATAATTTTAATAAAATTTTAACAAAAATATTTTTCTTTTTATTCTATAATTTTCTTTTTTAAATATAAAGTATATAAGAATGTTTTAGATATGATACTATTATTTAAATTGAAATTCTTAGTGTAAATTATAGTACTACATAACCATTTTTTTAATTGATAAAAACATCCCTATCTCACTTCTTCCACATGTCATCTACAATTTTTTCGTAAGTTTAAACAAAAATTACTTATAACAAATAATAATCTTATCTTTTTTTGGCTTATTTTTTTTATTAATAGCTAAAAAACATATATAATTTTATGATTTGAAGATAAGAAAAACATATTTTAAACTAACCCGTATTACTATTTAAGAAATTAGTGTTTAAAAATGTTAACGTATTAAAAAAATTTGGTTTTCAAATTAATCATATTCAAAGTAAAAAGATAAACGATTTCTCCTTCCAAACTTAATAAAATAAAATAATTACAATAAATAACATAAATATATAGTAATATGAACAAAAGTACTATATATAATATTCATTTTGAATGGTGTTAAAAAATATATATTCATTTTGAACTTAATTATTTTAAAATAGCATAAATATTAGATATTTACTTCAAAGAATATATTATTTACAAATTAATCAAACTTTAAATAATCCATTACATTGATTAGTTAGAAAAATAAATTCTTAAATTATATAAAACAAATTATTTTATTAAGCTTGAAAAACAAATCTTAAATTAAAATTTAAAATTGACGAAAACAAGTCTTTAATAAAATTATAAAATATTCATAAAATAATATAATTTAAAATCTCAATTTTAGGATTGACGGAAATAAATCTATATTATTTATAGAATTGAGAGAATAAAAACATAAAAATCTTTAAGTTTATTTGAATCCCGTAAAATTAATAAATTGAAATCTTTCCGACTCACATGTAATATTTAAAAAATTTGTAAGAATTTCTTTTATTTGAAACTATCCAAGGCAAATGAATAATTAATGTGAGAGATATTGAAAAAAGAATATGAGGTATTTTGTTAAAAAAAAATTCTTTAAAGAAATTTGTAAAGAATATATAAATTAATAAAAACAAAAAATCTCAATCTTAGAATTTATGGGAACAAATTCTTAATAATGAAAATTTTAGAAATTTTAGAAAAAATTTGTACAAAAAAAAGAGCTAAAATCAACTCAGACTTCATAACTCCATGTTTAATAAATATGCACTCCAAACACAGATTTCAGAACTCTTACTCCCTGCAACTCCTTGCCCCAAACACAGATTTCCTAACTCCAGACTAAACAACTCTGCACCCCAAACACAGACTTCCTAACTCCCCAGACTTCCTAACTCCCCAAACATATTAACTCCTACTCCCTGCAACTCCTACTCCCTGCAACTCCTTGCCCCAAACAGCCCCTTAGAGGTTTTTTGATTGGGCATTGCTTTCAGATCAGTTTTTCAGCAGTTTTTCAGAAGTTTTGCAGTCATTTGGGTCTGATTTCGTGGTTTCAGATTTGATTTTGTGGTTTTACATTCGTCATTGATCTATGGCAGAATGAGAACTCGAAGTGATGTCTAATGTGGTTCAATCGCAACCTCAATCCACCTATGGTTCATCTAAGAAGCCATTTGTTAATTCTATTGCCGAGTTTGCTAAATTTCAACAATACCAGAAATCATCGAAAGCATCTTCTTCATCATTTGCGTTTACCCCTATTACAACCATTGCTGGGTCAGGTAACATGAATCATTGTCTTCTCTCATCTTCTACCAAATGGGTCATAGACTCTAGTGCTACCGATCATATGACAGGTAATCCCAATTTGTTTTCCACCCTTTCTTCATCTACATCCCTTGCCAATGTTACTTTGGCAGATGGATCAAAATCATCTATCCTTGGATCTGGCACAGTAAATCTAACCCCATCTCTTTCTTTATCATCTGTTCTACATTTACCTCAACTTTCCTTTAATTTGATCTCTATTAGTAAACTCACTCGTGACCTTAATTGTTGTGTCTTATTCTATCCCGGCTATTGCTTGTTTCAGGATCTTGTGACGAATAAGATTATTGGTAAAGGACATGAATCTGGAGGACTTTACACTTTTGATCATCAAGTACCAAAAGTTGTCTGCTCTGGAGTCGTTTCTCCTTTTGATGCCCATTGTCGTTTAGGTCATCCATCTCTTTCAGTACTAAGAAAGCTTTGTCCTCAATTTCATAACTTGTCTTCATTAAATTGTGACTCATGTCAATTTGCCAAACTTCATCGTCTCAGTTCGAACCCTAGAATCGATAACCGAGCAAGTGCACCTTTCGAATTAGTTCATTCTGATATTTGGGGTCCTTGTCCAGTTGTGTCCAAATCTGGATTTCGATATTTCGTTACCTTTGTTGATGATTACTCTCGCATGACTTGGTTATATTTTATGAAGAATCGTTTTGAGTTACTTTCTCATTTTTGTAACTTTCATGCTGAAATTCGAACTCAATTTGGTGTTTCCCTTAAAATCTTGAGAAGTGACAATGCTGGTGAGTACTTTTCTGAAGCACTTAGTGCATACCTTTGTAAGCATGAAATTCTTCATCAATCATCTGTGCTGATACTCCATCACAAAATGGAGTTGCTGAACGAAAGAATAGGCATCTTCTTGAAACTGCAAGAGCATTATCATTTCAAATGCGTGTTCCAAAGCATTTTTGGGTTGATGCAATTTCCACAGCCTGCTTCTTGATTAATCGTATGCCTTCATCTGTTCTTAAAGGTCAAATTCCCTATCATGTTTTATTCCCAACAAAACCTTTGTTTCCTCTTGACCCGAAAATATTTGGTTGTACTTGTTTTGTTCGAGATGTTCGTCCTAATCTGACAAAATTAGACCCCAAATCTTTGAAGTGCATCTTCTTAGGCTATTCTCGTGTTCAAAAAGGATATAGATGCTTTTGTCCTAGTTCGAATAGGTATCTTGTATCTCGCGATGTTACTTTCTTTGAGGACAAACCTTTTGGTTCATCTTTGCCCAGTACGAGTCAGGGGGAGGATGACGATCTTTTTATCTACACACTTGTGTCTCCTACACCTTCTTCCGATCCATCGCCTTTGACATCTGCCCCTACTCGCCCACCTATTACTCAAGTCTACTCTAGACGGCAACAACCTCCAAGTGAATGTCTTGTACCAAAAGATTCTTCGTCATCAAATCCAGGACCAAGTGACGAGCTTCCTATTGCTCTTCGTAAAGGTAAACGTTCATGTACTTTTTCTATTTCTTCTTTTGTCTCTTATGACCACTTGTCATCTTCTACATGTTCGTTTATTGCATCTCTTGAATCTATCTCGGTCCCTAAAACTATTCATGAAGCCTTGTCCCATCCTTGTTGGCCCAATGCAATGATAGAAGAGATGAATGCCTTAGATGATAATGGTACCTGGGATTTAGTATCTCGTCCTGTAGGAAATAAAGCTATTGGATGTAAATGGGTGTTTGCAGTTAAGGTCAATCCGGATGGTTCAGTTGCTCGATTAAAAGCCCGCCTTGTTGCCAAAGGCTATGCTCAGACCTATGGGGTTGATTACTTTGATACATGTTCTCCTATTGCTAAATTAACTTCTGTCAGGTTATTCATTTCCATGGCTGCTTCTCAATGTTGGCCTTTGCATCAGCTTGACATTAAAAATGCATTTCTCCATGGTGATCTTCAGGAGGAAGTTTATATGGAGCAACCACCAGGGTTTGTTGCTCAGGGGGAGAATGATAAAGTTTGTCGCCTTCGCAAATCTTTGTATGGGTTGAAACAAAGTCCACGAGCATGGTTTGGAAGATTTAGTCAAGCACTTGAGCAATTTGGAATGAAGAAAAGCAAGTCGGATCACTCTGTCTTCTACCGACGAACTAAGAGTGGTATCATTCTGCTTGTTCTATATGTTGATGATATTGTTATCACTGGAAATGATACATCAGGCATTTTATCTCTCAAAACTTTCCTCCAAAGTCAGTTTCATACTAAAGACTTGGGAACGTTAAAGTACTTCTTGGGCATTGAAGTAATGAGAAGTAAGAGAGGTATCTTTATGTCACAAAGGAAATATGTGCTTGATTTGCTATCTGAGACCGGAAAATTGGGAGCCAAGCCATGTAGTACTCCAATGATGCCTAATCTGCAACTTACAAAAGATGGAGAACCATTTAAAGATCCTGAGAAATATAGAAGATTGATTGGAAAGTTGAATTATCTTACAGTGACACGACCAGACATAACTTATTCAGTAAGCATTGTGAGTCAGTTTATGTCTTCACTTACAGTGGATCATTGGGCCGCAGTACAACATATTCTATGTTATTTGAAAGCTGCACCTGGACGTGGGATCTTATATAAAGATCATGGTCATATGAAGATTGAGTGTTTTTCAGACGCCGATTGGGCAGGATCAAGAGAAGATAGAAGATCGACTTTTGGCTATTGTGTTTTTGTTGGAGGCAATTTGGTCTCATGGAAAAGTAAGAAACAAAATGTAGTCTCTCGATCGAGTGCTGAATCAGAATACAGAGCTATGGCACAATCAGTATGTGAAATAATGTGGGTACATCAACTATTGATCGAATTAGGCTTCAATACTACTGTTCCAATCAAGTTGTGGTGTGACAACCAAGCTGCCCTTCATATTGAATCCAACCCAGTATTTCATGAGCGAACTAAACATATCGAAATTGATTGTCATTTTGTTCGTGAGAAATTACAACAAGGTTTAGTGTCTACTGGATATGTGAAGACTGGAGAACAATTAGGAGATATTTTCACGAAAGCTTTAAATGGAGTTCGAATAGATTATCTTTGTAACAAGCTGGGCATGATTAACATATATGCTCCAGCTTGAGGGGGAGTGTTATAGTATATATGTAGAGTTAGGAGCTTATTAATCCTTTGTCCTTTATTGTAATTTTACTTTCACTAGTTTAGGGCTTCCATGTATGCCTATATATATTTGGCTCTATTGTATAGAATGAAAGAGAAACTCTCATATTTGATCTCACAATAACATAAACAAACACCAAAGTTTGGGTGAATCAATTTTATTCTAACAGCTCAGCTAATGGGAATGGAGCCACTTAGAAAATTAAAAGGAGAAAATAAAGAATACCTGGAGCACTGACTGAGAGAGGAGGAATGAAATGGAAGTTTTCAACCGTTTCCAAATATCATTCCCACAATTTTTCATTGCAGGCCTCCATATGTCACTGAGAGATATTCGTGATATGAAGATAGGCCTGGATTAAAAACAATTGTATTGTAAAGTTCTTCAAGAGGAAAACTGCTAATGTAACTACTAGAGCCAAAAAAGACTTCCAGAGAGGAAGAGACCAAAGGTTCCTAATACACAGCTAATTAGCATAAAATTTTCTTTATTTGTATATTCAAAAGTGCACTCAACCTGCATTCATGACAGCAAAAGTTGCAACAATTTCAAAGGATGTCAGGGTGAATAATTTGCATGCCTATAAAGGTGAATTGGTGGCTCTAAAATGAACACGGGGCCATAAGCAGCATCCAACAGCATTTAAACAAGCATTGGTTGTAACAAATAACAATATCAACAATAAATGACACACATGGCTAAGAGGCTAGTAAATGACATCATAGACATTAACCATCCGAAATAAAATCATGGCAATATCTACTTATTAACAGATTTGAGATTAAAACACAAGTATGCTGTTAGAAATATTAGTAGGATATTATAAAAGCATATTTGTCATTAAATATAAGTTAATAGAGTTGGTTAGCAAATAGTGGTTCCTAATAGAGTGGGTGAGAAGGGTGGAAGTAGGGAGAACTTGGAGAGTAGTTATTTAGGGAGAGTCCACCTCTTGAAGTGTTTGGATATTGTAATATTTCCTGTTATATCAGAATGAAACCAAGTTCTAAAAGAAGGTGATAACATCTGATTGGCTCAGTTTCGTCTACAAACTCTACGAGCCAAATGATGCGTTGCTGTGAAAATAGTTTTTCAAGTTCTGCTATTTTTCAAGGCTTCGAGCTCTCTTTTGATCCATCAAAACAGAAAAAAGGCCATGAGCACTTTTAGCAACATTGCCAAAAATTTTATCAAATCCGCTAGTAAGTTATCAGTCATGCTACCATAGCTAGTTAACTAAACATGAATTTTCTTTCTTATATAAAAAAAATTAGAGCAATAACTAGATGGGAGAATTAGAATGGTCAAACCTTAAATAAGGTTCAGAAGCTTTACTGTCATCATTAAGCTTGAATGGTTGCTCTTGCATAGGAGGAAGAAGTCCTATCCATGTAAGCAGCCTCCTTAAGAGTCTTCCACGAGGTCCCATGGAAGAAAGAATTCCTTCATAACGAGATACTGCACTCTGAGCTGCCAGCCAAATTGGAAGGTCTCTATCCGAAATCCGATTGTCTCTCAGTAGACCATCAGAATCTTCTTCATCATAACGAAATAACTGCTGAGATATAGGGAGTTCGCTCACCCAAAGCCTCAAACTCTTAACCCATTCTTGTATTTCTTGCATCTGTGGAGCACCAAGTACAACCTGTTAATAATAAAAAATGAAATGTGACAAGAATGACAACGAATGCTGCTGGAAGTTCAACATAGTTACAGAAGTATTGACACATTAGATGTTTAAGAAAGAGGATCAAAGTTTGCAACCAATATCCAAAAATGGACAACCTCAGCTATCCAAGTACCAAGTCTCCCCACTGGTTTTGAGATTATGGAAAAGAGTCCTCGTAGAAGTCTAGACTGTATATAATCTAGTTTATCAACAATTAACAGGCCCTTCTGCCTCTCAGTTGCATATCCTCGCCTGTTAAAAAAACAAGCACCATTGGAACCTGCCCAATGTTGGAACAGGAAAATATATGCTGAAACCATGTATCACGACACGAGTCATAGTATAATTGACTAGGACATTGCTTCAACAAATTAGATGCAAAACGGTGACATATCTAACTGTCATAATTTCATACAAATAGCCATGTAGGGCATTGATATTAATACCCTACCAACTGCCAAGTATTCTTCTCCAGTCTAGATGCATCATTCTTATTGAAAAACGTTTTGAGAATATTCAAAATAAAGGAAAAGGAGAGAGATGGGGTAGAATCACCAGTTAAAGGTACAGTGTACTCTATTAGATCAACCATCCCAAATTTGAAAAATACCACACTCCTGACTTCTAACTATGGTTCCATGTAAAACACCATTACTGTATCTCATCATTTTTAAAAATCAGGAATAAACCAAGTCGAGCAAATATAATAAATGAACTCACTAAAAAAGGCATCGTGTTAAGAATTAGAACGTACAACATACCCAAGATAAGCAACAACTACAAGCATTAACTCTCAAACTTTACAAAGATGATAAAAAAAAAAGTCTATTGCAGAACCTGAAAATAATTGCATTAGACTCGGATGCCCTCTTCCAGTCAACGTATATTGGCAAAGTAAGCAGATAGTCTGTATTCAATGCTGATGTTAAGACCAGGTCCATGGCTGAGAGTTCTTCAAATTGAGCATTTTTAAGAAGTTTCATAAAAGCACGCTGGAAACGAGTGGCAACTGCTACTCTAACAAACATACACAAGAAGGAAATATTTCATTTAGATTCAGGTTGAGTCTAGGAATGGAAAAAGGAGAGAATGTACAACCACATAAGCATTACACAAATCATCTTACGTTCTATTCTAAAGACTAAAAAGGTCTTTCACTAAATTCAATTGGGCAACATGAGTACAGGAATGATGAATTTGATCAGAATAGCTTTTCATTTGAGATATCTACTGTCATGACATGATGTTAGAGTCACAAACATGAAAACATAAACTGAAGAAAGATGGTATACGTATATTCTACTGGGATTGCATAGACAGATCTACACAATTTCTAATAAATTTGCTCATCTGAGAATTAGAATATCTACAACCATAAACGGAACCGGAATCCAGAAGTACAAATCTCATCTTCTATGCGTCCATTTAGTGGAAATGCACTTATTTCTAGCTGCAGGTATCTGCAATAAGCAAAGTTTTCGTGCAGAAGCCTTATGAATTGAATGAACTGAACAACTAAAGAGATCAACTTGGTTGAAGTTTTTGGGTTCTTTTGATCATAAACCTGTTCATATTTGTATGTTCATTTATTTCAAATGGAAAAACGATGTGAAGAAATTCAAGACTTCAAAACCTACGGAGACTCCCCATTAATGTAACTATTTGCGCCACCCTTCGGAGAACTCAAGAGATTACGAAAGTCCAAACTATAACTGAAAGGCATCGGATTGCTAACTCCAATCTTCTGCACCGGGTCCTCCATGCTCCCAATCCCAGTTATGCCATCTTTGGCTGAGATAAACTCCTCTTTCTCATTAGAAACGAGCTGGCCATCAGTATTAGTCGAAACCTCTTCAAAAGTAGCCTCATTATCCAGCGACTGAGTAAGGGAATAATCGTTCCGCATTTCTTCCAAAATCTTCTTGTGTTCAGCGTGAAGAATGGAGTCCAAGCACCTGCAAAAGCGGTCAAGTGAATTTGTTTTGTTCAATTTGCAAGTGGCAACAGGAAGGTAATGGATAGAAGGAGTGATTGAGCTGACGAAGAGAGGAGCAGAAAATGTTGAGCGTCGTGATCATCATCATCAAGGTTGGAGTCAAAGAAGGTCGAAACAATGGCATCCAATAACTGGGCTTTAGAAACTGGAATGTATTTCTGTCTAGGGACGGGAATTCTAGAAATGCCCTTATTTTGGTAGTCATCGTCGGCCATGTCGTCGTTGTTGTTCTGCCACTGCTTGAATCTGGAAACCTCGGCCGCGTTGGATTCCAAAGGTTGCGTAGACATCTCGGGAAAACCAGTGAGGGAAGAGGAACATGGAAGAAGAAGGCATTTACGATGAGCATGAGGAATTGGGGAGAAGAGGCGTGAAGAACTGCGGAGGCCAGTGGGGAGTTGCAAAGACGACAGCATCGTGCCTGAACCTGAGT
Source organism: Trichosanthes truncata (assembly GCA_033996785.1). Taxonomy (NCBI): domain Eukaryota; kingdom Viridiplantae; phylum Streptophyta; class Magnoliopsida; order Cucurbitales; family Cucurbitaceae; genus Trichosanthes; species Trichosanthes truncata. The sequence goes on from MU867259.1 coordinate 59,000,549, forward strand.
GCATGTGCACCAACTTCGCTTTATCGGATTCGTATCGGATAAGGCGCGCAGACTCAATCGTCGAGTCTGCGCGCCTTATTGGACAAAAGTCATATTTATCTCCACCTAATTAAAAATCAACTTCGCCCCAAACGTCCCGTAAGTTAAAAAAAAATCAATGTAAACGTCTCCATAAATTCATTACTTCTTTTGTTTAAGTACAACAATGGTGGGGGTGATTAGGTCGAGGCATTGCACCATCTATCTTTGAGATGATGATTAGTTAGGCTTAAATTGGCCTTAAACTTCTAATTCAATAATTTTGCACAAAATTAAATTTAATAACTAAAATTCAACCATAAAAATTAGCTCAAATATCAATAATCTTATGAATGTTTTATAATTCAAACACATGTGAGAATGCATATTTTAAAAGATGTTTCAAGTGAAATTGGAAAATTTAGGATTAAAATTGTTATTGTTAGAGAAGATTAAGAATAAAAATTGTTTTTTTTTTTTTTTTTTTTTTTTTGTCGCGAAGGATAGGATTGGGTTGGGGTCTAAAAGATGGGATTTTGGTGGTGGAATTATTTAGTAGATTGGTCGGTGTGGTTGAGAGTTGAGATTGAGAGGCTGGGGGTGATCTTGGTGTTGTTCCATGAGTATGAGTTTGACGAAACTGTCATTCCATTTGCAGCCAAAACCGTTGGAATGTGTGTGTGGAGAAGGAGAAGTGATGGGATAAGGAATATTGGGGCAGCTCCTAATCCTAATCCTAATCCTATTCCAGGCAGAGACCGGGTGATTGAGTTCGGAAAGCACAAGGGCAAAATGCTGGGAAGCCTGCCTTCAAGCTATCTGAAATGGGTCTCCAAAAATCTCAGAGCGAGGGAGTTTGAAGAGTGGGCTATTTTGGCAGACCAAGTTCTTGAAGACCCAGTCTACCAAGACCGCATCCAATGGGAGTTCGCCCACAACATTCTAAGTGGCGGCGGGATTGGGAAGGGGAAGGGGAACAACATTCTGAGAGACGACGACGTCGTTTCTCAGCTGTTGGAGATAAGCCAGAGGTTTGGGTGGGATTGGGACAACACCCACAACCACAAAGACGGTTGGAGAAACCTCAACTTTGAGCTTTTGGGGACCTCAAAAGGTGGAAGAATCCCACGACGAAACAAACCAACTGCAACTGCATCTGAGAACTCGGAATCCAAGATGATGAAGAACCAAAATGTATCAGACTCAGACGATGGTGGAACAACGAGGGAGAGAAGAAGAGATCGGCTGAGACTGAAGCGACAACAATCCAAAACCAAAACTCAAATCAAACCCACTCCCATTCCCACTCCCAATGCTCAAACGGACAATTCCAGGATTACGAATCCCTTTCCTGGCCGCCAAACTCTGCTAACCCGGTTGACATGTCCAACAAATCTGTTTGATAAGAGTAATATATAAATTTTATGTAATTGTGATACATTAAATAACTTCTTTTTTTTTTTTTTAGCCAAGCCAACCATGCTGGTTTCTTTTGGTGATTTCTCTATAATATAATCAAAAAATTAACATAAATGTGATATGAGTCATGTTAAGGGGCTGTTTGGCGCAGGGAGTAGGAGTTAGGAAGTCTGGAGTTAATATGTCTGAGGAGTTAAATAGTCTGGGGAGTTAGGAAGTCTGTGTTTGGGGTGCAGAGTTGTTTAGTCTGGAGTTAAGAAGTCTGTGTTTGGGGTGCAGAGTTGTTTAGTCTGGAGTTCTGAAGTCTGAGTTTGGAGTGCAAATAGCTGTTTTTTTTTTTTTTTTTTTTAACAATTTTTTTCTACAACTTTTCACAATTTCATTATTAGGGACCTCTTTATATGAATCCTAATAATGAAATTTTTGCTTCTAATTGTATGTATCCTTCAAAAATTTGTTTGAAGAAGAGAAAATAAACTTTCAAATAAAACCTTTTATTATGTTTCAATATTTTCACATTAATGTCAGTTTTTTCAAATGGAAAAAAAATAGTTAGGATTCGATTTGGGAAATTAATGTGTGCACCTTATTGTATGTTTCATTCATAAATTTATTTGGATAATAAAAAAATTACTTACACTAAAAAACCTTATATTATGTTTTCAATATCCCTAACATTAATGTCAATTTTTTTTGAAGGGCCAACATAAGTTAGATGTATGACATTAATAACATTACACAAATATAATCGAACATTACAGAATTTATATGGCAACAATGGTAAATTTAATTGTTTCAACAAAAGAATAGTGAGTGGTCAATAAAAGCCACATTCATGGTTACAACAAAAATATAGTTAATGGCCAATAAAGGCCAAGTTCATGGTTACAACAAAAATAATAGTTAGTGGCCAAGGAGTTAAACACGTTTCCTAAGACTGATCAGGACTGTTAATTACAAATAACAAGCGTGGTAAACGATATAACAACGATATTCATTGGATCACAAAATAGGGTGAAGTAAGATAGGTCATTCCCTTCTTCCTAGAAGGAACATGCAGTAATCTCGTTTGTCTTCCATCGGGACGGACAAAAAACTGGATGTCTTCATTGGATTTGTGAATATGATGTCCATTAACGTTATTCGTTCTTGTTGTGACAACGGTGGTGTCAATTGTTTTAGAGTGTCTGATACATTCGTGCGCCGGCTATCATCCAGAGTGAAGTTCGATTGAGGCCAAGATGCAATCCGCTCTAGCTGGGTGTTCTGCATGTCCATTGCTGAGCGAAAGATGTCTAACATTTCAGACTGATATGACGAACGTTTCCTTTTGCTTCCATGCGACATCGTGGCTGATCTTTGAAGCCTGCTAGTCGGTGTCCCAGGATTTTCTTCCTCATTCAGATTGGCCGCTCCATCGAAGATTGGGGGTTCTGGTACATAATGTTCTTGGGATACTCCCATCTCTATGTCTGCATCCAGTGGCTCAACATCATTGGATGCCATGTCACCAGGAGTCTCTGCACCTGCACCCGTCGCACGATCCTTACCGAATACGAACGCCAACTCATCAAAATGGGGGAAAGGCTTATTTCGGAGTCCCTTAGCACTAGGATGACTCTACATTCCCAAACAAATATATTTTTATTCCTAGTTAGTAGTGTAACTAATATGCATGATTTTAATATGTTGGCTTACCTTGACCCATGAGTCAAATATGTCCCTCTCCACATCTACGCACTTGAATTCTTCATTCCATCCAAACCCACTACACCCAGATCCTAGCATCTCAGCAATGGCTGTGTATTGTCGCTTCAGGGTCTTAACCCTGCAATCTATTGTGTTTGTTGATTCAACACTACAGTTCTGTATTTTTCCTTTCAACATTCGCAGTAGATGCGCTAGGTAGCCGGGCCTGAAGGTGCCATTGTCTGACCTCCAACCTCCTTCATGGACCATATGAACGAGGCACTCCACCAGCTTGGCATCCTCGAACCTAGACCAGCAGTGCTTTCTAATTCTTTAAGTACCTGCCATTTGTCTACATGTATATATACACATTACCTCGAAATTAGCTTTGTTGGGTCTTATAGCAATAAGTATGTACGATCGTAAATGGAATAAAATAGGATAAATAAAATAAGTTAAAAAGTTTGGTGCAAAAGTTCACATGCAACATAAGTACATTAACTACTTAATAGAAAGTACAAATGATCGAGTTTAGTTCATAATATAATAATAATTGTCATCATCCATGATCATGCTTGTGTCCATTCAGAAAACATTCGTTCAGCCATTTCGTCCCGCTTGTGGCCCCATTCGTCAGAACTTTCAATAAAACTTATATTATCTTCACTTAAGGGAGTAGACGATGTGTTTTCATCTCCCCATTCTTCATACCCTATACTAGAATCCATCTCCTGACTGATGAGATTATGGATGAGACAGCATGCTGTAATTGTTCGACATTGCGTCCGAACAGAGTAGAATGATTTACCCCGCAGAATGGACCATCTCCCTTTCAACACACCGAATGCCCTCTCTATTATGTTCCGTGCAGAGGAATGCTTCATGTTAAAAAATTCCCTCGAAGTAGTCGGTGCATTCCCTGATCCACGCCAATCAGAGAGATGGTATCGCTCCCCTCTATAAGGTGCCAAGAATCCCTCCGCATTTGGGTACCCAGCATCACATAGGTAATAATATCCTGTTGAATGTGAACCATTGAACACATGCTCGTGTTAGTGGTGCAGTTAAAAGAATTGAATGTATCGGGGGTTTAATGTTTTGTTTTATTACCCTTGGGGACCTTCAACCCATTAGGTCTTGATATTGCATCCCTAAGAACTCGTGAATCAGCTGCAGACCCTTCCCACCCAGGCATAACGAATATGAACTCTCCACTGGGTGAACAAACAGCAAGCACGTTTGTTGCAATTTCACCCTTCCTTGTCCTATATCTTGGGCGATCAGCGGCACTAACATTAACTTTGATGTATGTGCCATCCAATGCACCCAAACAATTCTGTATTGGAAAGGGAAATGGTACGGAGTTATTTATATCATCCTAAAACGATCATCACCATATAATGGAGGGACGTTAAAAATATGTATACCTCAAACCATTTCCACTTTGCATCAGTACAAGAGTTCGTGATTGGCTCTGGTTTCTTCAGTAGAATCTCATGGAGTCGCAATACTGCGCTAAGTACAGAGTTGAAGTGCCTAGATACAGTCTCACCGGACCTTGCGAACTGTGTACGTATTGTTCGATTCTTAACATCATGGGCTAGGATATGCAAAAACATTGCGACCATCTCCTCGACATCTACGTATTCGGTCCCTACTAAACCGCCTGTTGTTCTTAACATACTACAGAGGATGGTAAAACATCTTCTATCCATCCTCGTACTCTCTCGACAACTTAGGTCACTTTCATAGATCAGGCGGAAGAAAGTTAGTTGCCTAATTTGATGTCTAAAATAAGGCGAATGGTGTTCTATCCTACGATGGTCATTAAGTAGAAGTTCTAACAACAGTAATGTTTGACGTTGGGTGGCTGTAATAACTGACAAAACGGTGATTAGTTCGTGAGTATCCATATTATGATGGATACACGAATGTTTGTTTCCTGAAACACAAAAGTTGTCATTTGTTATTCATTTCAGTCCATGATTACATATCTCATGGGTTTCACTTAGTACTGCTACAAGTCATTAACATGATATTGGTTATTGATTAGGTTATTTAAGGGTTTAGGGTCTTTTAGGGGTTAGGTTAAATTAGGGGTTAGGTTATTTTAGGGGTTAGGTTATTTTAGGGGTTAGGTTAAATTAGGGGTTAGGTTATTTTAGGGGTTAGGTTAAATTAGGGGTTAGGTTATTTTAGGGGTTAGGTTAAATTAGGGGTTAGGTTATTTTAGGGGTTAGGTTAAATTAGGGGTTAGGTTATTTTAGGGGTTAGGTTAAATTAGGGGTTAGGTTACTTTAGGGGTTAGGTTAAATTAGGGGTTACGTTATTTTAGGGGTTAGGTTATTTGGTGGGTTAGGTTATTTTAGGGGTTAGGTTAAATTAGGGTTAGGTTAAATTAGGGGTTAGGTTATTTTAGGGGTTAGGTTAAATTAGGGGTTAGGTTATTTTAGGGGTTAGGTTAAATTAGGGGTTAGGTTAATTTAGGGGTTAGGTTACTTTAGGGGTTAGGTTAAATTAGGGGTTACGTTATTTTAGGGGTTAGGTTATTTGGTGGTTTAGGTTATTTTAGGGGTTAGGTTAAATTAGGGGTTAGGTTATTTTAGGGGTTAGGTTAAATTAGGGGTTACGTTATTTTAGGGGTTAGGTTATTTTAGGGGTTAGGTTAAATTAGGGGTTAGGTTATTTTAGGGGTTAGGTTAAATTAGGGGTTAGGTTATTTTAGGGGTTAGGTTAAATTAGGGGTTAGGTTAAATTAGGGGTTAGGTTATTTTAGGGGTTAGGTTAAATTAGGGGTTAGGTTATTTTAGGGGTTAGGTTATTTTAGGGGTTAGGTTAAATTAGGGGTTAGGTTATTTTAGGGGTTAGGTTATTTTAGGGGTTAGGTTAAATTAGGGGTTAGGTTATTTTAGGGGTTAGGTTAAATTAGGGGTTAGGTTATTTTAGGGGTTAGGTTAAATTAGGGGTTAGGTTATTTTAGGGGTTAGGTTACTTTAGGGGTTAGGTTATTTGGTGGTTTAGGTTATTTTAGGGGTTAGGTTAAATTAGGGGTTAGGTTACTTTAGTTGTTAGGTTAAATTAGGGGTTACGTTATTTTAGGGGTTAGGTTAAATTAGGGGTTAGGTTATTTTAGGGGTTAGGTTAAATTAGGGGTTAGGTTATTTTAGGGGTTAGGTTAAATTAGGGGTTAGGTTACTTTAGGGGTTAGGTTAAATTAGGGGTTACGTTATTTTAGGGGTTAGGTTATTTGGTGGTTTAGGTTATTTTAGGGGTTTAAATGGTTTAGGGTTAAATGGTTTAGGGTAGTTTAGGTGTTTAGGGTTTGGAATAGTTTAGTGGTTAGGTTATTTTAGGGTTTTTTAGGGGTTGGGTTATTTTAGGGGTTAGGTTATTTTAGTGTGTTTTGAGTTATGATAAATTTGTTTACGGTTTAATTCAACTTATAAATTTCAATTTCAAATCAACTTATGAATTTCAATTTGATATTCCTAACATTCAACTTATAATAATAATTTTCTCATATGATCCAAAAGCAATTTCAATTCAACTTATATTGTTATTATCTTTCCTCAATTTCCTCAATTTCAATTGAAGTTGTTAATATCTTTGTCTAGTGCAATAATTTCCTCATATAAACCTAAATCAATTACCTTATTGTTATCTTTATAAATTAGTAACATGACCAAAAATTTTGTGCCAATACTATGTACTTAACAATATTATGCCAAAAATTTACTTTCTTTTTTTTTTTTTTTTATCTACAATTTGTATGTTCGTTTTCTTGTCCAACTTACGGATAAAAAATAATATACATAAATAATATACTATGCCACGAATTCAATATCGTTTTCAATTTATTAAATGCTCCACTTATATATTATATATAGTTGAATACTTTAAAATAATACTTTACTTTTTTTTTAGTTATATATTCTTATAGTACGCAATTATTGATTTTCTAATTTTATTTCGTTGGATCTAACTTAAAAGATAATTTTTTATCTACCAGTTAATTGATTTGGAAGTAATACATACTTGTGTCACTGATAAAAGAAATAAAACTAAAAAGTTGAGCTTATGTTGAATATCTTATTGCTAACATTCCATTATGTATTGAAAAAAATCACAACACATGAAAAAAATAATGTATTAATCAATCAATTAAAAAAAAATGTTCACAACTAATTTATAAAGACCAATGTGAGTAATTTACAGAACGAACAAGTAGTACCAATATGGTACATGTTGTAAATAAATAAAAAAATTGCGAACCTCGAACTAAGATTTATGGTATAGGTGTTTGTACCCTGCAAATAGTAAGAGTAAAAACTACATTAGTATGAGAATATCAACTTATATCATAAAAAACATGAAAGTGATGAAGAGGGAACGAGCACCTTAGTTACAGTGCTCAGGTCGAAGGGATGTGTGGCTGGAAAATGAACTGAGTGCTGTAGCATTTGAATTATCATAAAATACGTGACCAAAACAAATGCATTATCATAAAATACATATATAAAAGAGAGAATGAAGAGAAAAGAAAGTACCCACAAACTTGTACAGGTGATGAGGTAGTGGAGTTGTGCTCAAAGAGTCCTAATGTGTGCTATTGTGTATATATAGAGTAGATGAAAGGTAGTTGAGTGAACTTATTGTACCCACCACCATTAATTAGAATAGATTGAAATGAAAGTATATTTAAACCCAATACCAACCTAACACACATCCAAAATTAAACTTGGCCTCAGATATGCAAGTGGGAAAGGAAAATAGCATTTAATACTCACCAGGTCATTTAAACCAAAGACAGCAGCATAATATTGTAACAACAACATATCTGACGGCATTTAAAACACCATTAAACAGAGAGAGAGAGTTTTGTAGAATTAACACAATCAAACCAAACAAAAAATTGAAGGACAGGTTTCATTAATGAAAATAAAGCATTGTATATTAAACTTGGCCTCAGAGATACAAGGTTCATCCATCAAAATATGGTATATTAAACTTGGCCTCAGAGATACAAGGTTCATCCATCAAAATATGGTATATTAAACTTGGCCTCAGAAACACATGGTTTTATCCATCAAAATTGAAGTGATGAAAACACAGTTAATAAATCAGAGAAATCGGAATGAAAAATATATAACAAAATTACGAACTGACGGTGAGAAACAGAAAAAAAAAGTCTCGTAAAGGTAGAACAGAAATATGAACTGAGGGTGAGACACGGAGAAGAAGAATCGAAAATGAAAACCCATTTATGAACTGACGGTCAGAAACAGATAAAATGAATCGAACAGGAAAAACGAATTATGAACATGAAGGTCAGAAACAAATAACATGAAAAAAAATACAGAGAAGTGCATTTAAAAAAAATGTTCTCATCATCAACTTCAGAATACAAATACTCATTTAAAAAAAAAAACTCAGTGCTCATCGTCAATCTTCATCGACCTTCAGAATAAAAGAAACACACAAAAAAATATGCTCATCATAGGCCTTCGGAATGAAAGAAATACAAAAAAGAAATGCTCATCATAGGCCTTCGGAATGAAAGAAATACACAAAAAAAATCCATGCTCATCATCGGCCTTGAGGGAAAAGAAAACAAACCTCAGTGAAGCTCCCCCCACCAGGCTTCAGGACGTGTCGAAAGCCCCTACCAAGCACTTCCTTGCCATTTTTTCTCGGATTGAGCATGGAAACTCACAAGAACAAGCATCAACTGAGAGGATGCTGGTGTGGAAGACGAAATAGCAACGACGGCGACAAGGGCTGACCTCACGGCTGAAGCGGCAAGGGGAGACTTTCAGATCTGAAAAACAAAAACAAGAAAACAGTCAGCAACCACAGTTTCGGGATCGTTAGTTGAGGGAAAAGGACATGCAAGGTGGAGAGATTACAGATCTGGGTTAAAGATCTAGGTTACAGATCTGAGTTAAAGATCTGATTTGGGCTTGTCGATTCAGATGCTCAACAAAAAAAAAAAAAGCATATCAAAGGACGATACTAACACAGAAGATCGGAGAAGATGAACGGAAGAAAAATCGAGAAGATGAAGGGAAGAGTAATCGGAGAAGATGGGATGAAGAGTCGGGGGAAGAAACAAACCCCGGGAAGGAAAAGAGACAGACGAGAGGAAGAGAGAATGTCAGAAATGAAAAGTGATATACCTCGTGGAACAGAAGATCGGAGAAGATGAACGGAAGAAGAATCGAGAAGATGAAGGGAAGAGTAATCGGAGAAGATGGGATGAAGAGTCGGGAAGAAACAAACCTCGGGAAGGGAGAGAGACAGACGAGAGGAAGAGAGAAGGTGAGAAATGAAAATGAACTGAGACCCCTTTGGTTACTGTGCGGACTTCAACAGTATTTATTGTTGAAGTCTGCGTATGATGTTCAAAATATCCACGGGCTTAAAAAACCCTCAGCCCAAACGAGGAGTAGACAAATGAAGTCTACTCCCCCATATCCAAACCCTCGGGCCAAACGTGCCCTAAATGTTCAAATCACTCTTACATATTGTTGAACTTCAAAAATATATATATATATATATATGTGTCATGATTGATGATATATAAAATTAAAGTAATAAATATAATGTTTGTTAAAAATTAAAGCAAAATATAAATATTTGCCTCAAAATTCAAGTTGTCCTAGATGGATCCTAATCATCTTCAATATTTAAGTTGGTTAAGTTGGTTGGACTGTGAGATACAAGATGCTTATAGCACCTCTCATAACGAGGGAAATTTGATTGTCTCCGTTAAACAGATAGAAACTGTTTGGCAATTGTGTAAATAATGGGTTTTGGACCTCCTCCAAGTAGTTCATGTGCGAATTTTTTTTTAACCATCTCTTTTTTCTATAAAGTGTTTTTTCTAAATAATATCAAATTGTAATAATTTTTAAATTCATCGTCCTCCCTGAACATGTTTTGTTCTTCAGTTTGCCCTAGGAATTTGAATATCTAAGGGTATTACAAGTTTTTGGTTGAGTATGGAAAGCATTAGTGACTTACATGTTGATGATTAATTCATCGGCTATACATGTTAACCCATATATTGTAAATAAAGACTTATCTTCAAATTTTGTACATCAGCTTGAATCCATGTTCATTGGGTGAATGAGAATGGTATGCTCATTTAGTGATAAGCATAAGTTGTTCTATAAACTGTTTTAGTGACAAGCATAAGTTGTTCTATAAATTGTTTATAGAATAAAGACATCTTTTTTCTATATACTGTTTTAGTGACAAGTTTATTAGTTCAGCAATATGTGAGAATAGAGATTTTAACTTCCAACCATTTGGTCAAGATTCTAATGTCCTAACCCTTTGAGCTATTCTCGAGTTGGCTAGTCGGTGTGATTCCACCCCTCATTTTGCAATTCCATTTGGCCGTTTCTAGCAAGTCATCTTGCACGCCACAGATATGGGTAGCTTTTAATTTGTTTGTTACACATTTAAAGGAAATAGGCTTAGCCACTGTTTGATGTGAATGAGATTGTACCTCTACACGACAACAAAAAGAAGATTATACACGTTCTCCTGTGCTCCCTTCCCTTGATTTCTTTTTACAAGTGAGACTTGAGTTGCTGGGAAACGAGATAGGGTGGGATTCTGCAATACATTATACACACAGCCTTCAGCGTCCAGGCTTTGAGCTTTGAAAATCTGATCGTACCACTGAGAGTTGAAAGTCGGAATATATCTGAGGCAGGTAATCAACAGTAGGAGATCAATTGTTCAAACAATCCCAATTCATGAGGGTATCCAACTGTATACACGGTCTGACATGATTGGGTAAGTACAAGCATACTTCAAGTTTATCTCTGTCACATCTAAATGACCAACTCCACAAGAAACAGATCCCCATCAAATCTGAGTCCTGATGATTCAGCAGGCTGAACTAGGCCATCCACCATCCCCCCGAGGACATACAAATAACGACCAGAGCGATCTGCGCAGGCACGATGAAATGATCTCGAGCTGGGTGTGCAACCATTTGCCTTTAATCTCTTCCACATCTTCGCTGATAATCCAATAGAGTTTGTCGTGGTGAGATGCACTTCAATTGTTTTTATTGCGCTGACATCCAACGCCCAAAAGTCATCTTTGCGGTGCCTCTCTGTATCTTCCCCTCCATAAATTAGAAGGCAGCCTCCCAGGATGAGATTGGCTGAGTGCCCAACTCGGGGGAGAGATACTCCTTCAGTTATGTTTCGTAACTCATACAGAATTTGCACCCATCTAACATGACCCTCAAATATACTCAACAGCCAGATATCATTCAGCACGTCATAGCCTACTCCTCTACCACCAAATAGAACTACTTTCATTCCCCCAATGGAAGTAAGTGTATGTCCTGACCGAGCTGGAGGTGATGGATGAGACACAATCTCATGCCAAGTTCCAAATTTAAGATTCTCAGACAGTTCTAAAATCCAAGTGTCGAACAATCTAATGCCACCCAACCCAATTCCTCCATGGACAACCAGCTTCTTGTCATCGATGCAGCACGAAGCATGAGCCCCACGAGGTGGTGGTGCTATCACCCCCACGTCAAGTGGTATCCATAAGAATCCAATACCATGGATCTCATTCCTTTCCACTCTTCCAACCCATGTATCATTTTGACGAATTCCATTGTCGTTGATTCCTCCAAAGAGTATAAGAAAATCACCAACAACATTACATGTATGCCCGAATCTCCCACTCGGGGTGCCTGAATTCATCTTTTGCCAGTTCGGCATCCTGTGGCAATCATTACTGATGTGAGCCACCCAGGTGTCATCAAGATGACGCCCTATATCAACAGACAAGAACAAAGTAGAACTCAGATATACATACTTAGATCAGCCTTAATGGTGAATGTTAGAAGTCTACTTTCATTTATCATCTCCCTCAGCAATTGACAATTTCATCCATTCCCCCAATTACGGAGGTCAGAATTTTCTTATTTTGATTTGCAGAAAATAATACATCTACAGTAACTATAGAACAGTTGGCCTTTTAAATATTTGAGAAAATTAAATAGTAAATAATAGATGTAGTAAAAATAAACCCATAGCTGATGCAATTAGAGTAAGCTGCATATGTTCCATTTGTAAGAAATCATAATAAAGTGATTAACAACTAATGATGAACGAAGAAGAAAAGCTTCTTTTTCTGCACGATTTCCTCGTTTAACAAAATATGTACGCAAGTGATGATGCAGATACAGAAGCTCCATCTGCTGTCTTCAACAAAGAAAGGAAACAAAAGATAGAGATGGTAATATAGCAGCATGATTTAACAACGATAACTAAAGAGCCGTCGGTATGATAATCAACTCAAATGGTTTAATTAACTACATGTCAACGGTTTAAAGCATTAATATTCCATCCAAAGGCGGTCGGGTCAATTAAGAAATGGGTAATGGGATCAAGAGAATCCCAACACAAAAAAATTGGACAAGTGGAAATGCTCGATTCAGAGTTGAAACGTAAGCGAAAGCAATAGTAATGGATGAAATCGATGGGAGATTGGTTTAGTAGAAGAACACAAACCTCCTTCGCAACCTCCACCAAAGAGTACCAAGCAATCTGAGAGGAAGTTGAGGGAGTGAGAAGCTCTAGGGCTCGGAAGAGAAGATACAGCATCTGGGTGGGATAATCTACGGCAGTAAACAGAGTCAAGGTGGGAAAGTTGCTTGAAGAGCCTCATCCATGGCAGGTGAGAGAGATGATAGGACTTGAGGGCGTCGACAGAAGTGGATCCCCATTCCCTCCGGCAAATAGCTTCCCAGAGAGTATCAGAGGAAGTGAGAGCCCTAAATCTCCTACAAGTAACGGAGAAGGAGAGTATTGAATCTATAGGCAGTAGGAGGAGAATAGTGAATAAGTGGTCCGGAGCTACGGAAGTGATCGGTGATCCGTCGTTGTGGCCACCGCTACCAGTCGATACTTCCAGTTCCATCAGGCATCAGAGACGGTTAAACACAGGCGGCTGATTTATGCCTCCGCCTCAAAGAGAAGAGAAGGGAAGAGAACAGCACTGCGCTGGTGGTAAAATTTTCTGCTTTGGAAAAGACAAGTTTTCTTTTCTTTTTTGCTTGTCCTGTAAAAAGAAAAGATAACAATCACACCCAATCCCCGTCATTTTCTCTCTATTTCATTTCCAAGAAATGTCAATTGTGTTAATAGTACTCGATTTCGCAAAAATACTAATGCCATGGATTCCGTAAATCGCCTTTTCATCCAGACCCAGTTTACTTGCCTTTCATGCACGATTAAATTACAATTGCATTTCCCACAAGTGGTCTTTTCATTATCACTTGACATATCGCAGCACTCCGTATGGGAGAGCTGATAAGCTGGCTCATCTTTGTTGGGCCTCGGTCGCGGTTTCTGCAATACTATTTACTAATATGATGATGTATACTAATTTGGACGGAACTCGGACGGCTACTAGAGTAGATGGACAACACGTCGCCATCCATTTCAATTTTCGTATGCTTCATGGGCAAATCTTTCAAAAACTGAAAGAATTAAGTTTAAAGAACTCATGTTATAAATAGATCGATATACAACTTCTATTGCATCAAGGGCCGTCCAGCAGTTAAATTAGACCATAATCATATTGTTGCTGACCACTTCTTGGGATGTCACATTCATGATTCACCTCTGCAAGAAATACCAGATCAGGAAGTAAAAACGGAACAAGTCACTATGACAACTCTACAATGGCTTATTGCTGCTAATCCCGACTTTATATAATGCGTGTATGATTTCAGAATTTCGGCATAGGTTGTGAGCCTCGGGATGAGAGATGGAAAAACATCCTTTTATTTTAGCAACCAACTTATTTTTGAAAATTGCATACGCCCCCTTTGTTTATTAACTTCCAAAGTGCAACCTTGGCTTCCTCAAGCGTTTCCACGGCATGCCCTCCTTCAAAAGATATCCTTTGGACATTGAACTGCAAAAGTATAAGTTATAGATTACACATGCTGCCAGAAGAAATTGAAATCTACACACTATACTCTCTTCCGGTACCTGAGCTCCTTGGCGGACTCGAATATCTATGCCCTTGCTGTCTATTGATATTAAAGCGGCATCGTCTACCTCACTTTCGGCTGACAACAGCTCTTTCAAAGGTTTTGAGAACATCACGTTCAATTCCTACCAATACAGTAACACGGTCCCAAGAAAGGCCTCTCATTAGCTTTACTTTGATATTAAAGAACATTACACATACACCCCTATAGGAGTGCAAGATATCAAGGCTTCAAAGTAATAATGATAATATACTTCTCCATATACTTTCTTAAGACTCTCCACTTTTAAATAAATCAAATCATAAATTAGAACGAAATTATTTATTAAAAAAAAAACAACAAAAAAAATTTGCAACTTCAATCCTCACCTTAAGGTTCTGCTCACCTCCGTCAACTGCAATCTTATCAGGTTGAAGGGTCTCATATTCCTTCACATCCACCCACGCAACAGTACCAAAGCCTCCAATGAAATAAATGTCACTGGCAAAAACACCATAAAATCAAGCTATATTAGATTTTCTGATCGTTAACCTCAACTTCCTTATTGGTAAACATGCCAAGCATGAGCTAATGATTTTTTTTCTTTTTTGTGACCCGGGCTAATGAAATTTAATTATGAATCCGCCAAAAGAACGGCAACCAAATACATTGCATAAGTAATTGCTCCCCTCTACTATCTGAGGGTCACCCTTAACTTGATCCTCGTCATAAATTATGTTGATAGATAAGTAAATAGAACAAAACAGGGAAAAAGAAGAGAACCAAGTTCTTTGAGAGGAAAAGAAGAGAACAAGTTGAATCCAACCTACGAGGACATCAGCTCAAGGGGTTTAGCTATCAGTAAGTCTAGAGGAATTATTGCAGGAACCAAAGTCATTCAAAACATTTTTTTTTCTATAAAAGATAAATATGATGAGAGAGGTAGGAAGGGTTAGGTAGCCACCCAAAGTCAACAGTCAGAACATACCACAAACAACCATTACCAATTGGCTGAAATTTAAAATTTCAGGTAATTTCAAAATTCCTCAGTAACCTATAACCAACTCTTCTATCAAAAGTTCATTGCTGTTTCTGGCTTGAAATTAAGTGCGTTTGGTTGGTGAGCTAAAATTAGAAAGTTAAAAACATGGAATTCAATGAAAATCAAAATTGTATTTCATGTTTTCAGTGTTTTCGAATTTGTGTTTGATAGCAGATTTAGAAACTTGTTCAAAATGTGTTTGATAGTATAATTATAAACCATAAAAATAGTTCAAGTTACCAACTAAATATTATTTTGAATCTCAACTATTATTAACTAATTTATGAATATCTTTTAAATTATAAATTGTGTATAATTATTATTTTACAATATCATATAATTTATAATGTATTATAGTATACATATTTAATATTTTAATTTAATAAGAATAAAATAATTTTATAACATGAAATACTATATTTATCAAAATTTTTACCTTTTAAATGTAATTCTGCATTTTAAATTTCAAATTCAAAATCTAGATACACTAAAATCATAAAAATGTTGTTTTAAAAAATTCCATTACTTTGGATCACATAATCCAAAAATCAATTTTCAAAAACAAATATGCCAAATGCATATTCGTTCAGTGAATCTAAAAACATAAAAAATACTCTAAATTGCATACCAAACATGCCCTTAATTTCCATGAGGATTTGCTCAAGTGAACTTTTTTAACCTAATCATTGGTGACTGGATTACATTGCCTTTTGAACATGAATGGAGTTAGGAACCATAAAGAAAAGAACCGAAAGGATATTATACACCACTACTTAAAATCAAATCACATGAGGATTGGTGCAATTATAAGGTACTAGTAATTACTCAGCGTTCATTTCACATGGTTTATGTAACTTGGTTAAGTTTTAAAAGCATTGATAGGATTTTCAAATTCTCATGGTTGAATATTTCTTTTCCAATTAATTTCCCTCAACTAAAATCAACTTAATATTTTCAAATTCTCATCTACCATGGTTGTCTCCTTAGAACTCAAGGATACAGTTGAACAACCAATAGAAGAGATCCAGTTCAAGAGATCGTTCTCATCTACCACGGTTGAGTATTTCCTTTATGAATGACGAAAGAAAATTGAACTTCGATTTTTACAAGAAAGCTCTTTGTTCTTCTCTTTTCTTTTCTTTTTTTTTTTTTGCACGTACAAGAAACTCTTTTTTTTTTTTTTTTTTTTGATAACTGGGAGTTGGAGCTTTGCTCCCCTATTGGGGGCACCCACGCCTGCCCCAAGGTTTGGACCTGGGAGACATCAAGGGTTTTTATTTATTAAGCTCACCCAAGGGCTTGAACCTGAGACCTCTAAGCCATAATGACCAAGAGACCCCAAGCGCTTACCAATGAGGCCGCCCCTTGGGGGCCATGTACAAGAAAGCTCTTAGTTCTGTGATAAAAGTAAAACTATTGTTGATAAATTGGAAATCATTTTAAACATGGAAAAAAAATGCTTAGCTTATATTCTCATTTATTTTCTTTCTATAGCTACTTCACAATGAATATCATGTTTTACAAAGATAGTTTAATTAGCAAGGCTGAGCTGTCTAAAAATGAAAATAGAAAATATATTTCATTTTAAAACCTCCACACAAATGTTCCAGCAAACTTTCTTCAGTAAAGAAATAAAGGAGACTTTAAGCAAAATGAATAGAGAATGTTTAACAAAGCTACTTACACAATATGGGAAAAAAATGCAATTTCTTGAATGAGATATTTCTTAAATATCAATGAAACACATAGGATTTCATCAAAGAAAGAAGAATGGTGATATTTCCTAAATATGGATAAATAAAAGTAGAAATGTTAATTAAATAATGCTTGGATGAGATTTTTTTTATACCGTACGTATATGGGCCAACTTATGTAAACCTCTATTAATCTCAGAGAACAACTATGGATCCTACAATATTTGATTATCAAGAAGCTTGTAGGATTTCCTCTACACTGACTTGAATAAGATTATCAATAAAATTGTGAAAATATTGACAAAATTCATGAATTGGTAGATAATTCATACACATGTTGCAAATTTATTTAATCGTAACTTTTAACCTTTCAATCCATCTAAAATTTAGTTTATTCAATTAAGGGCAACAAAGGTAAGCATTAAAAAAATTTTAGACCTCCTATACTACCATTTATTGTTATATAGATTATAGATTGTAAGTAACCACCCGTCCAACTATAAGCTGCATAAATGTAGATTACATAACAAGTAATAAGAGTGAGTTTGGAATGCCTTTTGAAATAAGTGTTTCTAAGTGAAACATTAATTTCGTAAAAAGATTACTAATTAAATGCTTCATCTAAATGCATTTCAAGTATTCTTATCTACTTTTAAAATTTCTCAAACTACTTTTTATTATCAAAAATTTTAAAAATTATTTTTAATTGGTTAAAAGCAGTACTAACCAAACACAACCAATTTTTTTTTAAAAAAAAACACACTTAGTCCTCCATAATCACTTTTGAAGGCACATCAAACACGCACTAAATCAAGAACCTTAAATAAACCTGATGTCTTGCATCCTGAAGTAGTAAAAATTCCCCCACTGTTGAGAAGGTCCTTGTTGATGCTTCGCTATGTATTGCTTATGAGCCCATTCCTGCAAAAACAGGCGATATCTTTTATTGCTAGAAGTGTATATTGGAGAAGGATGATAATCAAGCATGAGCACCAAAACACCTATGAAATTGTTTGATGCTTCACTCGTGAAAATAGAGGCAGACAACAAAATTTCAACTTGTTGATTATACCCATAATTACATCTTTAAAGTAAAACTGACCTGTTGATCCTCCGGAAGGGGGTAGATATCACCAAAAATAGTCACTCTGGCATTCGACAAGCCACTCCATCCAGGTATCTGCAATGCTTAATCGTCACATGAAAACCTAAAATGTAAGGAATAGAAGATGTTGATTGTTAAACTACATACCTGCACAACAACAGTGCATCTTGGGTCTGCCAACAAATTCCGTGTATGAATGGCAAGAGGTGAAAAGGAAAAAATTGGATCTGCATAAAGAAAAAAGCACATAACTACCAAGATTAAACAGTAGCAGCAATGCACCAAGTTATTACTTTATAGTATTGACTATTGAGATTAGAAACGAGAAAACTAGTCCAAAAAGTATAGTGTTCATCATATTCTATACCATTGCACGAGAAACCCATTGATAATAGTTCATTGTGTGACTTTTCAATCCCCTAGCCACAAAAACAAAAACAAAACAAAACAAAACAACAAACACCAATTTACATGATTTACAAATGCCATTCAGCCAGTAGACTGCTTAATGATAGGGGAGAAGCTCTTTTGAACTAACTTATTAATTGACAGGGAAAGTCTAAGATCAATATGGAATCTAATAAGACTTACGGCCCATGGAGTCAGCAGCAAAATCTACTAAAGAACCAAATGGATATCCCTGCCTGCGGTGGTGCATCCGAGACATCACAGTGCACAAATGAGCAAATCTGGCCTGAAAAGTACAAAGCAGATTTCATTCAGAAGTTTTTGCAGTTGAGAAGGCTACAACTATTGAAGTTTATTATGACACTGAGAATTCCTGTTATAATAAACAATAATAAAATGAATGAAGTTTAAGCCTGACCTGTTCCATAAGATTGCGGACAGCTAAGGCTGGTCTGGGTAGACCATGAGCTGAGGTTGCACTCTGCACGCCACCAGATATCGGTGTTCTGAAAAGACCAGCTCTAGTTCCACTCGCACTGCCAGATGGAGCAGGAAAAGATACATCCACCTTTAGGGGCTCATTTGCATTCTTCTCATTGCTTTGAGTGAGATTTAGATCATCCTTAAGAAAACAAGAGAGCCCATCATAACGAATCCAAAGCAGCCACTTCTTAACATATGATATCTATTCATTTGCTGTGGAGTACAAGAGGAAAGCTACCGTATGATTCAAATAAAATCGCCAGTATTAGGTCTTTTGTTTCTTACTAATAGACAAAATAAAATAATTTTTTTTATAAAAATTGTGATGCTTTTGAATTTTAGTAGTACACCCAATCGCACCATAAACCATTTGAACAATTGATTACAGAATCATAAAAGTCATCAGCCAAGCTAAGAGGAACGTAGTGTGCTGGTTCTTTTAAATGTCTCTATTTCCATGTTTATCAACTATGTTCATACATGACTTCACCTTCAAATGTCTCAAAGTTTACAAGTCCGCTAGCATTTATAGGGGCGCAGCAACCGATAAAATATCGATAAAAAAAACAACATTACAATCAATCCACGGCATAGATTACCGATCAAAGAAACAACTGTAATAATAGGAATACAACATGCATAAAGCTCTTGACCTTGTTTTCTCTTCTCAAGACACGTTAAGATTAACACATTTTCACCAGTTATAGAGGCTCAGCAATCAATAAATTATCAACTCGAGGGAGTTGGCTTTGTCGTTGTAAATTTCCAGTAACAATTCGACACGGAAACATCAAAAACCCTAATTGCATATTTGTACGAACGCCGCTTACATGAATATATACAGCGTGCATAACATAACTGTGTATCCATCGAGGAGTAAAGAGCCGATACCTCGGTGAAAGACACATCTTCGAAAGATACATCTTCTTCGGAAAAGAATCCGAATCCATTACCAGATGGCTTAGCCTCTTCAGCTTCGCCAGAGAGAGCACGAAGGCCAACGAAGTTAGTACACTCGTTGATTCTGAGAAACCCAGTTCGCTTGGTCGGCCTCCTGAACAGAGCAGGGGAGTATGGCTCTGGAAACTTGGGAATGGCCACAGAGCTGGCTAGCGCTTCCATGGAGAAATCACAGAGGAAGAGGGCAGTCGCAGGAAATTGAAGTATAAAGTGTTAGTGACAAAAGAGACGAGAGCGGAGGTTTTGTTTGGAAATTCAGACAAATCGTGCTTTTTTCCTTCCCAGTTTGTTACTATTAAAATTTTCTTCAAACAACTGCAAAAGGCAATCACTTTCTTCCCTTTTTATGCATAAGCAATCACATTATTCAAACAGTTGTTCGTGATAAGATCAAAGATGCACAAGCCAATCCCTAAATTACCTAATCACGTCTAAAATGGGTTGACCTTCCAACTCCATAATTGTTGAGCCAAGAAAAAGATCAAATATGATCAAGTTTGGCTAAATATTTTAGGGCCAATGGCACAAACCACTCCTTTTTTTTTTTTTTTTTTTTGAGTGAACACAAACCACTATTAAACTATAGAGTTTATTGCAATTTTACCTTCTAAACTTTTAATTATAAAAATTAGGTCCTCAAACTTTTACAAGTGAAAAAATTGGTTCCCTTAACTTTGATGGTAAAAAAATTAAACCCTCGAACTTTTAAAGTATAAAAATTAAACCTTCTAACTTACCAAAATGTAAAAATTAAGTCATTTTCTTCCTCTCTCATCATCTATACTTAGCCTGCGAAATCGAAAGTAAAGTCGATGGGGATGATGAAAATTCTTCAGAGCGAATCGAAGCCAAAGAATATTATCGCATCGAACAGAAAAAAGTGAGGAAGAGGGAATAATGGATAGAGATAAGGTAGAGATAAAGGACCGACGTATCTTATAAATTGTGAGGTTTGATACCATATTAGATAAACATGAGGTTCAATCTCATAATTAATTGGCAATGAGAGGAGTAGCCTATGTATCTTATAAATTGTGAGGTCTCTCTTCATTTTTCTAATGTGGGATCTTCAACATAGATGATGAGAGAGGAAGAAAATGACCCAATTTTTACATTATGGTAAGTTAGAGGGTTTAATTTTTACATTTTAAAAGTTTGAAGGTTTAATTTTAATTTTAATTTTTACCATCAAAGTTAAGGGGTTTAATTTTTTCACTTATGAAAGTTTGAGAGCCTAATTTTTACAATTGAAAGTTTTGGGGTGAAATTGCAACAAATTTCATTGTTTGAGGGCCCGATTTTTACAATTGAAAGTTTAAGGGATGAAATTGCAACAAATGCCATTGTTTGAGGGCCCAATTTTTACAATTGAAAGTTTAAGGGTGAAATTGTAACAAACTCCGTAGTTTAAGGGTGGATTGTGTAAGATCGGTATGACAACCCTAAAGGGGGTGAATAGAGTTTGTTTAAACTTTATTAAACTTTTTCCTAAGGTGAACCAAATTAAACAAATTAATGCACTTTTTACAAACAGTTAATTCAAAAAATAATTCATGTAAATAAATTAACTTCAAATTAAACAAGAAACTAATACCAAAAATAATTTTAAACACCCTATTTAATTATAATAACAAGATTGGTAAAGAATAAGGGCAAGTTAAAAATTCCAATCTAAACAAGCAT
Organism: Trichosanthes truncata; assembly: GCA_033996785.1. Lineage (NCBI taxonomy): Eukaryota > Viridiplantae > Streptophyta > Magnoliopsida > Cucurbitales > Cucurbitaceae > Trichosanthes > Trichosanthes truncata. The sequence continues at coordinate 59,022,070 of MU867259.1, forward strand.
AAAATAGTAAATAATTTTATGCAATAGAAAAAATAACAACTTGATTGCAAAAGTCAAATAAGATAAGGATAGATAAATTGACACCTGAAATTTTATAGTGGTTCGGCACAACTCGGCCTACTCCATTCCCCAAACTCATCTTGGGTATTTCACTAGAACAATGAACAACTCTTTTCATGGCTCATAGTCCAATCGTTACAACGTTCTTTTTTCGGGAGCAATAACAAATTTGATTATTTCTACGGTTTAGGATCAAACCGTTACAATCTCTATTTTTCAGGATCAAGAGAAACTCTTACAAAGTTTAAAAATTGAAAGAAAAATATGCATAAACTCTCTCAAAGAGTGGATACACAAGATTAAACTCACAACTATGTAAGAAATGATTTATTAGAAGTAAAAGCCTCAAATGACCATGAAAATTAAAGAAATTGAAGCTCAAAAATTGCTCAAAAATTGTGGAAGTGCTCTCCAAGAGTAATATAAGTTTTAAGAATTTTTTTTTCCATTTTTTTCAATTTTTTTGAGTCTTACATAGAGAGAAAACCAAAACTAGTCATTTATGTCACATGTCATATTCTGATTTGCTCTCCCTTTTTTGGAATCAATCAAAGTATGTCACGTCATCAAGGTTGACCATTGACCTTCCACATCATCTGCCACATCATCAATGTATGTCATGTGTCACTTCATGTATGATTTTTCTCTTCAATTTTGTTTTTGCCCATAACTTATTAGTTTGAGCTCCAATTTGAATGATTCAAAATGTGTTCATCATCTTTTTGAGATTTACACAACGAGCACTTCAAAACACTCAAATTGTTGGTAAACAAAATCAGTTTTGATATCATCAAAACATTAATTAATTAATTAATTAATTCGAGATTAATAGCTAAAAAGCCAACCGTTTGTGCAATTTGCCCAATGTTTTATTTATGATTAGGTATAATTAATGATAAAACTTCAACAATTGTCTCAATATCAAAGGTTTTTTCACTTCAACAAACAAAATTAAAAGTTTTAAATATAAATATTGATGAAAATTCGGAGGTTTGATAGTTGATTGGAATATTGAAATAATATACTTATCATAATATTTTAAAAATAAATTATAGATTTTAATGCATTGAAAAAAAAAACATAAATTGAGAAATAAGAATTTCACATAAAAAAATGTTGTTAATAGTTTTATGTTGGTATTTGAGTGAGAGAAAAAAATAGTGATACTTTGTTTTTTTTTTTGTTTTTGTTTTTTTAACATGTGGGGTGGGGATTTGAACTTTTAATTTTTTTTAATTTTTTTTTTTTTTTTGTAGAGGGTATATACTTTATGTTAGATGAATTATGCTCATGTTGGTAAATAGTATATTTTGTTAATACTTTTTTATATTTCGTTAATAAATTTACACTACATTAAATATATAACCTTAATTTCAAGGAAGTGTGAAATTAATTTAGCTGAATATATATATATTTTTAGTGCAACAAATGTGAAGTAGATATTTGAACTTTTAACCTCAAAATAAGAAATAGATGTTTAATGTCTTGCTCAAAATCTTTTATATCTTATCGTATGGTTGGGATGAGATATGTGAAAATAATTTGTTTACTAAAACCTACACTATTTTGTCAGCACATTTGATAAAATAGGTTCTTAATGCATGCAATGCACATATAATTGTTTTATTTTTGTTTGTTTTTTCGTTTTATTTGGGATAGAGTATCTTCTTTCTCTCTCTTTTTAAAGTTAAAAAATAAGTAAATGTGAAAATTTGAATCTACGGCCTTTTCAGTCAAAGACATTACGTCTTAACTAGTTGAATTATACTCAAGTTCATGTTTAGTAGAAAAAATAGTATCTATAAATTATAAATTGATTAGTCAAATAGATAAAGACTACACCAATGGCAATGATTAAAATTATGGGTGAAATATTTAGAACAACAATGTCTAAAAATTGGTTATCCAACATCATATATTTTAATATAGTAATGATACATGAATATAATATATATCATACGTGTTATCTTCATAATGCAAAGTACACATTTCATAGTATAGATTGTTGATATTGGAATCAACTGTCGTATCGAAGTGAAATTCGGTTGCTCTCTTACATTGCATTTTAGACCATGAATCAGCCTTCCCAAGATCTGCATCCAAAACCCATCTCCACCTGTGGCGGCAGAACTAGAATTTTTGTTCAGAGAGCTTCATTCAAAATTTTATAAAAATAATTTACAAGTACGTGATCCAAAAAGTTCAAAAATGAAACTTAACTATTAATATAATACATTATAATGGTCTTTTATTAGTTTTTAAATTATGAAATCGTTACTTAATAACTTCATTGTCTATCCTATCAAATAATGTTTTTTTCAATGTATCTTATAACTCACAAGACTAACATTATCTATTTTATCAAATATTTTTTTTAATATAAGCATAAAATAAAATATAGTAGTTAGTCTTAAATAGATATATTTTAAAATTTTAAAAATGAAGAGGGTGGGCCCCTAAGGCCATGGTACATCCACCACTCGAGGCAAAACCAAAACTTCGGAAAAGTCAATCTATAAAGAGAATTTTGAATGCATTAATATACGTTGATATCTATTTATATATTATGACATTAGTTTGTTTATTAAAAAGTATAATTGATTTTTTAATATAAATATAAAAGAAAAATAATGAAACTTAAAATAATTAGTAGATTTTTTTGTTGTATTCTATTATAATAAATATAACTTCTTTACGAAATTTAAGATTATTATTGTCCATTTTCATTTATATTTGATATAAAAATCAAATTTGAAAAACAATTAAAACAAGAAAATAATAATATTATTAAAGAGAATATGATTTATAAAATATAAAAGTTTAAATTAATTTTTTTTTGAAAAAGAGTCCATGTATATATTTTTAAATGAATGGAGACAGCGTTTTTTTTTCTTTTTTGTTGAATACATACATAAATACAGTAACTTTTTTTTGAACCAGCGTCAACTGTATGCATGGAAATAATAACAATTCACAAAAAACTCCCTTTGAAAAGTTCGAACCAGTGATGACTAAAAAAATTTCTCAAAAGCACCTCTTGTAAGACTCAAACCTAGCTACTTCACATGGGGCTTGGAGCCAAATACCACTAAGCCAAATGTCAAAGCTTGTATGTCAAACCAACTTTTTTATTATTAATATATAATATTTTATGGGCTGTTTGGGACAAAGTTATAATAACTTGTAGAGTATTCTGCATCCCAAAAACATACTATTATAATCTCAGACTAAATAACTCTGCATTTTAAATAATATTATATTATTTCACAGACTATTTTAAAGTTGAAGGGGGCTGGCTATGTCTCTGATCTCTACTTCGTCATCTTTCTCTGAAGAGGATCGAAGAACCTGAAGACGAGAAGGAGCAACTTCACCCTCCACGTAAAAACAACCTATGTCTCATCTTCACCCTCTCCATTGGCTTTGATTGATTCTTTGGAATTCGATATGTGATTATTGATTAGATAGATGTCTTTCAATTTTTTTTTTCGGATAGGACTAGAGATATACGATCAAGTCAAAGTGTATCATTGTTTAGCTTCAGATCCAAAAGGGACGCAGGAACAAGAATATAAAAGGGCTCGTTTGATAACATTCCTATTTCCTGTTTATTGTTCATGTTTCTCATTTTTCAAGAAACAGACATGTTTGATAAACCATCATGTTTCTTGTTTCTAAATTTTTTAGAAACGTTTCTAAAAAAATGGCAGATTTTGAGAAACTTCAAAAAGTAGTTTCTCAAATTCTGTTTCTGTTTTTTTTTTTTTCAAATTTCGTGCATGTATTCCTATTTCTCTTTTTACCCATCTCTCCCCTCTCTCTTCTTTCTCTCTCTTCCACTCTATTTTTTTTCTTTTAATACTTTTTAATCTTTTATTTTTATTTTTTGACTTTCTATTCGTTATCTCTCTTTCATCATAATTTTTTTTCTTTGAATAGTTCATTATTTTTTTTTCTTTTTTTTCTTTTTACTTTTCTCTTTTCGTTTATGTTTTTCTCTTCCCTCTTATTTTCTTTTACTTTACATTAACGAGCTTATAGTTATTATTATTTTATTTAATTCTCTATTATTTTTCCTTTTGGTATGATTTTATTTTTTTATTAAATAAATAAACTAATAATGTATTTCATGTTTACTACTAAATGTAAAAAAATATATACATTCTTTCTCTTTTTCTAATTTTACTTGCGTGTATTATTGGCTAATGCATTTTTAAAGAAAAAATAAAAATAAAGTTTATTATTAAATTAAAGAAATGTGGGTATGTTCGATTGTCTGACCTTAGACAATTTACAAATTTGTCTAATTGAACTAACTCTTATAAGTCAAAATCGTTCAAGGGGAATTGATTGAAATGAGAAATAACATTGCAAATCAAATTTGAACAACATTTGAAGGATATAATTTATTATTATTATTATTATTATTATTATTATTATTATTATTAATTAGGTGTTGAGCCTTAATAAAATACTAAAACCTCTTTATAATTGTTTTATATTTATTTTAATGCATGTTATATGTTTTATTATAGTATATGTACTAAATTTTATTTTTACCAAAAAATAAGAAACAGAAATAGTTATCAAACATGTTTCTGTTTTTAGTTTTTAAGAAACAGAAACAAGAAACAATAAACGAGAACGTTATCAAACGGGGCCTAATTTCCTCATCCTTTAATTGCCACTGGTTCCACTTGTCATTATTTCACTCTCTGCCCATTTGAGATAAATTATGCCATCGTACCACCTCATTTTATTTTTCGTTCAATATTTAATTTATCGAAAAAAAAAAACTCAATAATTATTTAAGAGATAGAGGTGCTTTCAAACTTATATATATATATATATATATATATATATATTGGTCCTTTGAACGTGATATTCCATTTTGTGTTATTATATACTAAAATTAATTTGTTTTAAAATTTGAATAATAGTGTGATCGTGTTATAAAAAAAAAGTGTGATGGTTTATATTTACAATAAAATAATTTAAATACTTTCAATTTTAAAAAGAAGGTTTTTTTTGGTAGAGTTTGTTGGAATATAAATTTCGACAAACCCAAAATTGACATGTCATTACCCAATATTGATGACGAAATTATATATAATTATGAATTAATTAAATTTGTAAGAATTCCTAAATTAAATGATGGTCAATCCAAGTACACAATTGGGTCCTTTAAAATTTGGAAGATAAAATGCCGAATTGAGGGCCCCAATTAGCAAAGTTCAAGTCCAATACAGAGGCTAGGCTCAAAGACAACCAGACCCAGTTTGAAAGGTCAGGCCTAAAGTCAATCAGGCCCAGTCCAAAAGGACTGACTCAAAGTTAACTAGGGTCAATCCAAATGGTTGGCCCAAAATCAACTGGGTCCAGTCCAACATGCTCGAGCCCACCTGGGGGCCTCAATAAACTCTATAAATAGAGAGATTTCTCCTTCATTTCAAGGGTTTAGAACTGAAAAAGCTCAGAGAGAATTTAGAAACAAAGCTCATAATACTCCAGAAGCTCCTGAATATCAAATACCGTCTTAACGATAACACATTAGATCAAGAACGCTCCAAGAATCCATTGAAGTTTCAACATCAAGAACAAGTTCTTCAACCTTCGAGCAAAGCATACAAGCAAGAGAAAAAATCAGATGATCAAATACTAGAGATTATACTATTTATACTGAAATTAATACAATACAATTTATTTACACGTGCTAAATTTCTTTATCGAAATCTCGTGTGAATATAGTTAAATTCAATGATACATATATTTGTTAAATAATATTTTAATATTGATTTGAAGTAATATATTACCACCATTGTCGTTGCTCACCTACCGTTGTCGCTCACCGTTCGCCTCTAGAAGTTCTAGTCTATATATACATGTGTAAATGAGTGTTTTTTTTTTTTTCTTTTTTTGGTTGTCTTCGGGTAGATATGGCTCCTTCCCCAAATGGGTTCCTCTCCAATCCACGAGAACCATATTGTTTAAATTGAATGGGTCTTCTTCAGTTCTTCTATTCTAACCAAAATTCCATCGGGATTGAAGATTTGAATTCTATAGTGCTCTATTAAATATAAAGTACAATATTAAATATACGTAATGTATCCCATGGAATGTGTTTGAATTTATGTATATAAGGAAATATTTGACAAGACTTTTCATTTTGCATGTTTATCTCATTTTTAATCAACCATGACTCGATTTCCATTTCGATCTATAGAAGAAACAAAGCTTATTCAGCAATCCCCATTGACAACCATTAGTGTACTTCGATTTGAGTGGTGTTAGGCTTGAGAGAAAATGATTGTGTAAGGGAGGTTGATGAGGAATTTTTTGCTCAGCTTTATAAAGCTCGAGTTTCATTATATGGGTTTTTTCTTCAATAGCTATATTCCATACGAAGGTTGTTCCATGGATCTAGAATGAAGGTCCTTCCACATTCCAAATCTAGAATTTGCAGAGGTGACGGTCATATCAAGCATCGGGGCGACAACAATAATGGTAATATTTGCTAAAGAAAGAGAAAATGAATGAGAAAGGAGTGGCCACGTCACAAGCTTAATCAACAACTAATAATAATAATATTAACTTTTTTTCTAAGACTTAAAGCCGCCACATCATCAAAATCAACGCACCATGTCACTCGTTTCATCAACATTTCATTAGGTCAACTAACGGTTAGATAACTCAAACACTTAGGTTTGTTAAGGGTGTGATTTATAATAACATATGGAGTACTCTGCACCGGTGCACCTCAAACACAGACTATTATAACTCTATACTAAACAACTATGCATTTTAAATAATATTATATAATTTCATAGACTATTATAACTCACTCAATGCTCCAAATAGCCCAATTAGGGTCTGTTTTAGAGTGCTGAATAAGTTGTAATAGTTTAAGTTATAATAGTCGGTGAAATTAAATAGTTCTGCACCTCATATACGGATAATTTAGATGAATATTATATTTTAAAAAGAAAATTAGGTAAAAGGAATCTATTTGAAATAATTTAGTGGAAAGGGCGCTTGTTTGTTGATATTCAAAATCGTTTCTTGAGAGTACGCATCCAGCAAAAAGTAATAATTTTTAATTAAAAGATTGGAATCGTCTCCGGTGAAGACGAATTCAGCCAAATTTTTCTCCACTTCATTCTCTTTTAATTTTTTTAAAAAATAATGATTTTGTTCTTTTAATTTTTTATTTGGCTCTCAGACGGATTCAGCCAAGCTTTTTTAATTTTTTTTAAAAAATTATAATGATTAAAAATATAATTTGTTATTCTTTTTATTTTTAATTTAGTTTTTAATCTAAGGATTACAAATAATTGTATTACTTTTATTTATTTTTTTAAATACCAAATGATTGAATGTATGAGATGAAATGACTACACTTTTTTAATGTGTTATTACTAATTGGTATATTTGTTGAGGATTTCACGTTAGAAAGATAGAGAAATCTCACAATCTTTATAAATACATGAGTTACTCATCTCATTACTAATTGATTTTGAGATGCAACCTCATGTTTATCTAATAATATTTAGAGATTGAAATTGTTTAAATTTATTTTCAAGACAAATTTTCCAACCTAACTATAATCGTAGAAAATCTTAAATGACTCACCAAGGTTGATTTAGACATCACAGTCATCAATTTTGAATAGTGTAATTGGATTTTATTTAAAATTACTTACCAATTCACAAATGGTATCAATGTAATTGGATTTTGTTTAAAACTACTTAGTAATTTATTTATTAAAAAAAAACTTATGAAATTGTTATGCTCAAAATTAATTTTTAAAATTATATAGTTATTTAGACTAATTTTTAGGGGAAAAAGCATTAAAATAATACTGTTGGAATAGAAATTTTGGTCAATTAGAAATTTCCACGTCATTACCCAACATTGGTGACAAAATTATATTTAATCAGGGATTAATTAAATTAGCAAGGATCCCTAAATTAAATTATGGCAAATTCCAATATACAATTAGGTTATGTGAAATTTGGGCTAATTTTAGACTAAAGTCCAAAGGGTTAAGCCCAAAGTCAACCAGGCCCAATCCAAAAGCTAGGCCCAAAGTCAATCAGGCCTAGTCCGACTGACAAGCCCAAGCCTACCTGGAGAACTCTATAAATAGAGAGCTCCCTCCTCCATTTTGGAGGTTCAGAAGTTGAAACTCTATAGAGAACTTAGAGAGAATTCAGAAACAAAGACCATAAAACTCCCTAAACCTTTGAATATCAAACATTCTCTGAACCAGAATCTTGAAGACTAGAAGACTTTAAAGATCAAGAACAAGCTGCAAAAACCCTAGAGACAAATTCACATTCGAGAATAAGTTGCAAAGCCCTCGAAACAAATCCACATTTGAGAACAAGCTGCGAAGTCCGCGAGACAAATTTACATTCAAGAACAAGCTGCAAGAGCCCTCGAGACAGATTCACATTCGAGAACAAGCTACAAAGCCCTCGAAACAAATCCACATTCGAGAACAAGCTGCGAAGCCCTCGAGACAAATCTATGTTCGAGAACAAGCTGTAAAGCCCTCGAGAAAGATGTACATTTGAGAGAAAGAATAAGAGGAACAAATTAGATATTGTACTCCACTATATTCAAATTAATACAAATTAAATTCATTTACACGTGTCTCATTTATCTTCCTTTGTTGAAATTACGTGTAAACAAATTGACACGCCCAATGGGACAATCTCTACCTCTCATCTCAAAGCATAATTGAAATGATGTCATTCAAGACTTTTTCGATGATCTTTGTCATGAGCAATTTGTACATGGGTTCTACCACTTGTAGTTGCTCTAATGAACTAAGGTTGGAAGAAGATGAAGTAACGACACTACTGGGGGCATCGACTAACAACAAGTTCCTGGTCAAGTGTAACCCTTTGTTCAAATTCGATTCTGACGTAGTGTCTGTCATGATGACTGAAACAAACACTATGGAAGAAAGAAAGGAAAAGATGCAGGAGAAAATCAACATCTTGATGAAGGTGGTTAAAGAAAAAGATTTTCAAATCGCATACTTAAAGACCCAAATTGAGAACCAAAATGTCGCTGAGTTAAGTCAAACTCCCGCCGTCAAGGATTGTAATAAAGAGAGGGTAGTTGTGCAAGAAGATCAACCACAACACTCCATTTTGATCGCTTCATTATCTGTCCAACAACTTCAGGACATGATAACAAACTCCATTAGAGCTCAATATGGTGGGGCTTCTCAAAGTTCTCTATTGTATTATAAACCATATACTAAGAGAATCGATAATTTGAGAATGCCAACTGGATATCAACCACCACAATTCCAATAATTTGATGGAAAAGGCAACCCTAAGCAACATGTTGCTCATTTCATCGAGACAATGTGAAAATGCTGGTACATGAGGAGATCTACTGGTCAAACAGTTCGTCTGAACGCTGAAAAGGAACGCATTCGACTGGTACACTGATCTAGAGCCTGAGTCGATAGACAATTGGGAACAGTTCTAAAAGGAAAATTTCAACTGCTTCTACAGCACAAGACGAATCGTCAGCATGTTCGAGCTCACCAACACTAGACAACGAAAAGGTGAACCCGTTGTCGACTACATAAATCGTTGGAGAGCCATGAGTCTCGATTGCAAAGATCGCTTCACTGAACTATCAGTTGTGGAGATGTGCATTCAAGGCATGCACTGGGAACTTCTTTACATCCTCCAAGGTATGAAGCCTCGCACCTTTGAAGAACTAGCAACTCGTGCCCATGACATGGAGCTAAGTATTGCTAGTCGAGGAGACAAATACCTTCTAGTCCCTAACATAAGGAAAGAGGAAAATAACATCCATGAGACTTTAGAAGAGTCTATGGTTGTAAATACAACCCCTCTCAAGTTGTCTTCGAAAGACAAGAGGAATGAAAAGCGACAAGGAAATGAAAGGCGTCGCTTAACTTTGAAGGAAAGACAGAAAAGAGTTTATCCTTTTCCTGACTCTGACATTCCTGACATGTTAGAGCAACTACTGGACACACGACTAATTGAACTTCCTGAGTGTAAGCGACCGGAAGAGATGGAAAAAGTCGATGATCCCAATTACTTCAAGTATCATCGAGTTGTCGGTCATCCAGTAGAAAAGTGCTTTGTCCTAAAAGAGTTAATTCTAAAATTAGCTAAAGAAGGAAAGATTGAGCTAGACCTCGATGAATTAGCTCAAACAAATCATGATGCAGTGACAACATACACATGCAGTCAAATACACTCTAGTCCGCTTCATGATCAAGGAGTGTGTCTAGTCCAATTTGGAGCCCTGAAACCTGTAGTTGTTTGGTTTCAACATGAGGTACCAAAAAACAAACTTCAAGACATAGTCAAACCTACCAAACTTCAAGAGTTCCTTCCAGTGGAGAAATGAGAAGAAAATTTGGCAAGTTCATATTGCACCAATGTGGAAGAAGTTGATGATTCAAATGAAGCCGAGCAAAGGACTTCAGTCTTTGATTGTATCAAGCCTTCAACTACTCAACCTTCAGTCTTCTAACGGATAAGTATGGTCGCGAAAAAAGAAGAAAACCAATGTCCAACTTCTGTCTCAACTCGAATTTTAGTCTTCCAAAGGCTAAGCGTATCCACTGTTAGGATTTATGCCCTAAAGCCTCGTAATTAATAATTTATTTAATTATTTTATTTGCAATCTAATATTGTCCATTATATGAAAAATCCAAGGTTATTATTGTAATCTTGAACAGTATGTGGTTGACATACGAGAGGATCATGTTCAAGAAATAACCTAAAGGGTCATGGTATATGGATAAGGTTGGGTGCCTTATCCTGGTAACACTATTGATACGGCTCACTTTGTAATAGTTACAAATGATTTGATCCAAATCATTCATGTGGAGACATGTGAGTGGGGGTATCTTATACAATGAGTTTGTATAAGACTGGACCACGAAATACTTAATCTCTCTTTATAAATCCGTTAGTTGAGAAGATTAATATTTCATCAGGATGATCATATGCGACTCGATCTTAATCCTGAGTGAGTTATGAACTCCTGCCTGTGAGGGCTTGTCCTTTGATTTGCATGGGTGAGATTGGCTTTTGTAGCCGATTCAATATGCCTACCATTTTGGGGACTTGACTAAATAGGGAGCTGGGAACATAATCTCACAAGATGGAATTCACTCATTCCCATATAGGGTAAGTAGATGAGTAGTTCCCTTAAGTGCTGATTTCGGGACTTGAACAACGGGGCCCCACCCTCTCACTGGCCCGAGAGGGACTTAGTTTATAATTAGATTATAAACATATTGTTCATTAGAGGATCAGTGGTACTTAAGGTGCAAGATGTAATTATAGGGGTAAAACGGACTTTTGACCCAGCTATAATTACGAACAACTCGTGAAGGATCGACTTGCATGTAGTGATTATATCAATGGACACAACTTGTCCTACAGTGCATAAGAGTGCAACTCTAGGTCTATAGTGGAGTGACCTATAGTTAATGAATGAAAATTAATTAATTAAAGAGTTTAATTAATTGATTTTGTATCATTGGAGCTTATAATCTGTAGGTCCATAAGGTCCCCTTGCTAGTTCACAGTAACACTAAAAGATCAATTTAGTTGAAAGAAAAATTTGAAATGTTCAAATTAATATTTAATTTGAAATGTTCAAATTAATATTTAATTTGAAATGTTCAAATTAATATTTAATATATTAGATATATTAAATATAAAAGAGGAAAATATATTTATTGTATTTGATACATTAAATATGAAAATAATTAATGTATATTAGATACATTAAAGAAAAGATATTTATTAAATTTGAATTGGATTCAAATTAGGAAATAAATGTCGTAGGAGAATTTTAAAAGGTTTGAATACTATTCAAATTGTTTAGATAAATATATTTTAATATATTAGATATTAAAATATATTATTTTATTATCTTCCCTAGACCACTATAAATAGGACCCTAGGGGTGAGCCATTGTGCATTCTTCATAGCACACATCTCCTCAATAGAGAGAATTAGAGAATTCTCTCTAGACCTCTTCCTCTCCAATCTCTTGGGGATTTTCTTTCAAAAGGCTCCCACAAGCCTTGGTCCTGTGTTCGAGTCATAGCTAGGAAGACTTTGTGGAAGAGATAAAGACCCGCCAGAAATATCTCCATGATAATCCTAAGGTATGTTTGCTTAACCTTGTAATTTAGTTTAATTCTAAATAAATCAAAGACGATTCATATGCTTCCGCTATGGGTTTAATTCGATTATTCCCTTCATCCACATAGAGGAAAAATCAACCTTCAACATCTATACTTGATCGTCTCAAAGTAACAAGTGACCAGCATGAAAGGAAGATAAAATCCTTTAAGGTGGAACTGTTCGATGAAGTGAACAATGACAAAAAAATTCACAGTATTGTTCATTCTCGTATGAAAAGGAAGTTCTCCGCTCTCACAAACAT